>OY759237.1:7804747-10304747 GCA_963662185.1 Eilema griseolum | reverse complement strand
GGATCTTATGTATTTGATGGCGATGGCAAAAACTTCTGTCACCGTAGCATAGCACTGTAGATAATGTAATAGACACGTATCTTTCGAATCTCCTTGACACTGAAATGAGTAGTTGCGGTGCTGTTTTGTTGGTTGAATGAGACATAAATCTTTCTTGCCAGGATACGCTGCTGATCTAATAGGACCGGGCGGTGATCCATAAATGGCGAAGTCCTTACAGTAAAAATGCCCTTCTTTTTAGGAAAAAACGAAACCCTTTTAGGATCACTTCATTGTCCGTGTCTGTCAAGACCTATTTCTCTGGAATGCGTGGAAGTACCAAGTTGAAATATATACCTAATCTAGGTCTGTAACACCTTGAAGCTATGAAAAAATCAATCTTCTACGTCAATGCAATCAAAAGATACAAAACAGATGTTAACGTAGCAAAATGCAATACGATAACCGCGACTTGCGTCTTCCTTCTTACCATTCCATAAAATGATAATTCCATAAATTGATTTTTACTTTCGACAAAATGTATACGACCTATTTTCGTCGAGGTATATATGCAATATTCGAAATTTGAAAATTATATATGTAAGTATTAGACAGAACTTATACAGACTCGACTATGTAAAAGCCGTGCGGTATTCGCATGAGCGCGAGTGTCCAGATTCTGTTCACATGTGTACCTACCGAAATACGTAAAATTAAATAATAACATTAGTTTGTATGGAACCCTTAGTGCGCGATCGACCGGCTTTTTTAACTTGTTTTTATTTGAACTTTGGCTAATTTGCATCCACGCCTCTCTCCCGTAGGGTAGACACGCCACTTAGCTATGAACCCATCTAAGTCTAGCACAAACAACTCGATAATTATTCTTACGTAGGCACTAATTCATTATTTTTCTATGTACTTATATTTTTCTGCTCAATTATCCGCTTTATATAAGTTCATGAGCACGATTGTTTTCACGGTTTTGATATAATTATGTAATTAAATTCAGCAAGTTAAGTGGTCATTCATGGCTCACGGCCGATCGGAAGCAATAGGACACGTACGTAAGTTTATTTCTTAATCACACGTCGAAATATTGTTTTTTCACCATTGTCACGTCCTCTGAACTCATGTAGTTGCATCGCAATTCCAGCCCTTGCTATATGTATAACAGATATATTTATCGATAACAATAGGAATCAAAGCTGTACGAGTATGTTGAACTGGTCGATAGTGTCCTATTAAAGCAAACAATCAAGGGAAATTAGATGCACGGGACGTAATATTGAGGTACCAACCATGTGACTTGTAATAAATTTATCGCTTAGGACAAATGGCAAGGTTCTCTGATGACCATTATAAAACATGACCATGAAACTTATAAAATGATTTATAATCATTCTATAAATTTTGCCGGCGTGCGAGCCGGTAGTATCCCAAAAGAACAAGATGACACGGCACTGAGTGAGCTGCAAGCCGCTGTTGCACAACCGCCTATTGTGGCCGACCTTGACCTGCTCTTCACGGCAATATTCACTTACACTCACCTACACTTGAGCCCAATTACCTATTTGTAAGTTTAGTATAACTCTTACATAATTTGAATTAGGTATACACTATGCTTTGCATGCTTCTATGAAACATTTCCATAACATTTCATTAACTGAGAGTTAATGAATTTAAGGTTGTGTAATTAAATTATTCAAAAAATATATTTAAGACCTAACCTTGTTAATCCTCTTCAGGTGAAATTTAAATAAGGCCATTTGATGACTTTTAAATTGTTCATTTTCACTTGCTGAGACCAGTTTAACTTCAAAAATTTTTGTACACGGTGTTTGTTTGTATAAAGTAGGTACATAACTTCGCAAGAACCACGCCTTACCAACGTTGAAATTAACTAGAAGTTATTATGATTTTTTATGAAAGTTTGAACATTCTATCACCTTCAAGTTTATATAGGCATTAGATAATAACATCACAATATTATGGCATTGGAATTCACATACACTGAGTACTGTACATGCCACAAAATGATAGTAAAATAGGTCGCTCAGTAGTACCTACCATTTAAAAGCAGCAGCAGGTAAAAAGGTAAGTAGGTTCCAAATAGATTTTCTTAGGTACCTAAGTCCTGGGTTAATAAATTGATTGAAATTAGGCCACATTACACAATATATTTCTCATAAACTTAAAAAAAACTTGGCACTGAATATTATTTACACCCTATTTTCTCTATTCTGTACAAATTATTGGGAATATTTGATATAGTATGGAAAAATTGCATCGAAAGGAGATACATCAATATTAAGAAAATTCCATTTGCACAGATAGCAAGGAGACCTTAAATGTTTTCGTCTCGAGTGTTCTATGAAGCCGTCACAACTTTCACCGGGCCTCGGTCCGTAGTCCGCAGGTTTTACGTAAGGGTGTTGCGCCAGCAGTCCGCGCCCGCGCCCTGCGGTACCACTGACCCACTGCCACAGACTCGTACGCAGAACACCCCACTATTTTATGCCGGTCCCGCCGACTTTTGACATTGCTTTATGTTTATATATGCTTAGGCACAACACAACGTACGAAGTTTTATCAGAAAAGTATTTATTTAAATTGTGAAAACATTTTAATTACTTAATTTACAATAAGGTACTTATTTTCCTATTAAAATAAATTATGTAACTGAGTTCATTAAATTAAGAATGGTAAAAATGCTGTAAAAGTTGCGTCTGTTCTTGCTTTATCGTTTTTAGTTATTTTTAATCATTGATCCAACCTATAATAGTAAATTATTTGACAATAAAATATTATGAGGTCACAATAAATTATTTCATACAAGTTTCTTTATAAATTACCATTTTAGTTAGTAAAAAGCAGCTAATTTGACTAGTCAGTCAAATACCCAATTGAGTAAGTTTTACTTTTATTGCAACATCGCATGTGGTGTGTATGCCAAGGAAGCATAAGAATTGAAGTTGTATCTACGTCAGTGCACAACGTCGTTTTTTTTTCAATTTGCATTGATCGTGATAAACAGGCACTTGAAATATTTTTATTAATAGTACTAGCAGACGTGGCTTCGCTCGCGGAGATTTCGATTATCGAAGTTTTGGTGATATCTCGGAAGTCAATTGCGATTGTACTTACCTACGACATATATTTAAGTCTGACCAAGCCCTTTCTTATAAAAAACGGCATCAAAATATATTTTTTTTAGTATCTGTTATCAAGTAATTTACAATTTTATAATATTATAGATTCTATTCTAACCTTTTAGAAAGATGGTTGAAGAAAGCTAAAAAATTAACTGTGGTTGGTATGGGTGTATCAGAATCTCATGGCAAATTAGAAAATACAAAATTATAAAGTGTTTTACTGTGGCGATTGGAAATTTTAATTTGTTTTTCATACTGCTAGTACACACACATATAATCACGCCTTTATCCCCGGAGAGTTAGACACAGGTAAATTAACACCCACATTTCACTAATCATTGTATTCGGTCCCACGTACCTAAAAGGGGGTGAGCATATTGCTGTATTCTGGGCACTATTGTTGACTCGAGCCTAAATCTGAGGTTGAGTTTGGGCTGTGCATATCTGTCTGATGTTAAACAGCCCTATCCCTTAGTCGCCTTGTACCGTCACCGTATGGGAAGAGATGGGGTGGCCCATTTTCTACTCTGCCGAACCACGCGGCCTACACATATCCAGGTATTATTTATAGATGTTGACTACATTTTTTATTCTCGAAAATGACCACCTTATAATAAGTGAAATATTCTTAATACAAATAGTTTTTAAAGATATTTGATTTCCAAAATTCATAATTTCTCGAGACACCCGAAATGCGTCATAGTATTCCTCCGCATGAGTTGAAATAAAGGTGGCTGGGACAGACTGGATACGGAAGGCGGAGGATCGGGGAAAATGGCGCACATTGGTACAGGTCTATGTCCAGCCGTGGATTGCGGTGGGCTAATTGATTGATTGATTGAGTTGAAATAAATTTCTATATAACAAATAATGAAATGATTGTATGTTAATCTGTAATAGCTACAGATAAATTATCATCTCAAGGATGTTGTAATATATGTGACAAAGAATAAAAACCTATGTAACAGTGTCAAAATGGTAACTCCGAAAGGATAAAATATTTGACATAACGATAATGACAATTATTACAACATTGTATGGACTTTGTATTCCTGTCAGACTTGTATACATGTGCGTGTAATGTCTCCTAAAAAGCAATAGGTTGTACCTACCTCTATGTTCGACCAGGATTTGACATGATGACACTAACGTTGCCATATAAAAAACATTTTTTTTTATTGTGCCATGAGTTTCTGGTAGATCCTATGCAGTTACTGGGTAAAGTAACGAAAATTACAATGTATTGTCTATAACGTAGGTACCTACCTATGTTTCAAATGTATTGTACTTGCACAGCACGAAACGTTTGACGTTAAATGTCACTTTATTTAAATAAAACATGTACTTAATGATGTTGATTGAATGAATAGTTATAAGTATGGAAATGTGATCATAATTTATAGTTATTAGTTATTACTATGCTATCTTCGTTCAAAAATCGTGGATTTTTCAGTGTGGCCTTACTGCTTCATACCGTGACCGTGAGTCAAACAATTCCCCAAACATTGCAACCTGAGACGGTACGCACTGTGCGGTATGAAAGAAACATCAACTCACGCACACTCAAGCTGTGGAATGAACTCCCTGCCGCGGTCTTCCTATGCGCCTACAATACGGGGTTCTTCAAAAGGGGCATTAGGAGGTTTCTTCAGGTTCGGCAGCGCGAGTGTGACGCCCCTGGTGTTGCACAAGTCCAAATGCCACGGTAACCACTTCCCATCAAGTGGGCCGTGTGCTTATCTGCCACCTAAGTGGTATAAAAAAAATCACTGTTGAGGTTGGGTGACGAGCTTTCAATAAACTTAATATAATGTTTTTTTTTTAAATTGTGACCACGGGTGCAGCAACGCATCCGAAACGTCGGCAGAAATAGTAAGTTCCATGAATTAATCGCGAAAAGTTCCGAACCGTTGCATAACTATGGAAACTTAAAATAAGATTATAATTTCAGCTACTAAGTAAATACTCTCTCAAAACAATTCCTAAAATTTCATAATAAATTGATAATTATTATTTAGTAAAATGGGGTAAAAGTCTTTTACGAAGTTTGAAAATTTTGTATGGTCGAACCAAAACTTAGCAATCAATTTAAAACTTGTCGGTATGAACATTTGACGCACTATACCTTTTATTTATACCACTTGGTTGGCAGACCAGCACACAGCTCACCTGATGGGAAGTGGTTACCGTGGCCTATGGACGTGTGCAACAGCAAGGGAGTCACCCTCGCGCTGCCAACCCTGTAAGCACAAGACTTTCTGTGCCGTCAGTGTAAAAGACATAGCAAGACAAACTTTTGGTTTTCCCACTGACAACACAAAAACTCTCCAGTGAGCTCTGGCTACCCTACTCACCGCCGGGAACACATCACAAGGTTATTATGGCCGCGGTATTCTGTAGGGCGGAGGTACTTCCCCAGTAGGACTTTCTTAATATTATCTTTATTGTGTGCAAAATCTGAATAGGTACCAACCTAATAAACTTCAGATCATATTTTCGCGTTCAGTAAAAATACTTGAAATAGCATCTCAGTTCAAACGTTACAATTGAGGTGCAAATTTTGTGTTCACATAACTATTAAGGCGCAGTCCAACCTTAAATAAAAAAATTGTTCCATTTTTTAACACGATCGTGACACTACTATACGAGAACACGTACATTTAATAACATCAATGATACCAAAAAATGTATAAACAATGAGTTAACCAAAATATAATGAAGTCTTGGGACTACAAGTCTACATTCAACAAAGTTTTGTTTAGATTTTCTTTTAAATCATCGCAAATTAGAATAATGTAATAGATATGAAACTGTATTAAAATGTAGTGTTATTTGTCAAACATGATACTGTCGAAACTTTATACGAATATAATTAATTGAAATATACCTTTTAGATTGTATAACCAGGGAGCAAGGTAGTATTTTTACAGCGAGGGCGCTACTTTGAATCACGAGCGAAGCGCAATAATTATATTACACAAAATGTTACTAATTATAGATAAATATACATTGTTTAAAATAAATAAAATATGTACCTTGTTATTAACAAAACGAGATACTACTGCACTGGTTTTTACAGGTAAAACTGTATACTTTAATGGTTCCACTACTTATAGCTTGGTATTAATTGCACTGACATCTAAATTGTTTACCTTGAATAGTTGCTTGCATAATAACTTCCCGTAAATTGCATTTCATTATTATCTTAAATAACGCGATATTATAATTTTTTTCATGTAGGACGATGAAGTGGTTAAGTCTGAACCAAATAAATTATCTTTCAGTTTTAATATTCCTTTTAATCAATATTATAACACAGGAACCAAGCCGGTGCTGGTGGTTAGGGCCTCCAGTGCGAGGAACCTCTGCACTATAAGTCATGCGTCGTCGAGTCCTTGACCCAGCTACCTAACGCGAGCCTCTTGTGATGTTGGTCTAGGCTCTTAACAGTCAGTTCGTATTAATTACGCAATTATTACTATTATGTATTATATATGTATATTATCAATATTATATACCTGTTTTAAACGTTTTGTGTGATAATTGAAGGTCTTTTAGACAACCTACATAAATAGAAGGAAAAAATATTCAATACACATGTGCGGATCCGGTATGAAACAGAAAATAATTAATCGTGCATACTGCACACGGATTGTACAAGTAACCCATCTACTTAGACGCAATTGATAAACAAGAAAACAAAACCTGTTTTAAAGGTATTACAAAAAAATAAAATCTTTTACTCCTTCGTGAGTTTTGGTAAAATATTCGTCAACTACTTTTTAAATTAGCATCAAAATATGTAATATTGTTATTTGTGCAACTATTGACTACAAACCAAAATCTGAGGTATAATTTAGTATTGCCCTTGCAAGGGTTGAATCACATGGAGGATGTTTTTAAATTATCATATACGTAAGTTAACACCTTACTGTTAACTTACGTATAAGTACCATTGCAATTACCTACGGTTGTTGCACTCGATGTTGTCATTGAATAAGTTAAATGTTATTTTAAGATTTACCAACCAATAAGGATAATCATTTCAAGTTGTTTAGCAATCCATTTGATGTTATGTTAATGATTCCATTTGAGGGATTGTTAATTACGAAACCATTTATGCTTAAGATTTCAGCAATGTCAACTATATTAAGCCCTCATGTTTTACCGCGGTTGCTTGATCGCGGTTAAGGGCGTGAACCTATCTTAATACTTTAACAGACACCAAATAAACATAATTTCAACTGTAACAATAGAAAAAGCAAGGGTATTAGGAGTATTGGTAAACGTATCGTGCCTCAGTTGAGACACATTCGTGAGGCGATGTGGAATATTGTCGTCCACACAATCGTAGACGACGGCGGTGACACGAACGCGGTGTTGCGTAAAGTCATCGATATGCAGCTATGATCAATTAGATAGGAACATCGTGAAATCTTTGTAAGTAGCTTATGTAACCTATGATGGAACAATAACACATTCGATTTTAAAATTTATGCTATTTGCATTCCGCGTTAATTTGGTACGTAATTTGAAAATTACCCAATTACACTTTTAATATTTCCGAAATAATTATAGCGAATTTTGTAATTTTTAGTACCTGTGCGTTAAGAGTTTTGTAAACGTCTCTACAAACTTCACAATATGCCCCTTTTTTTTTTTTTTTTTTTTTTTTTTACGTGCGCAAAATCCCCACGGATACCTCCCCACCGGAGCAGGTGGAGGAGGTTATGTCGGACTCGAACCGACCAAAACGCACGCCGCCTGTGGGTCGTTTTGGTTGCCGAAGGTGAGGTTGACAGGCATATCCCTATATTACCACAGATACAATAAAATTATTATGTTTAGAAACACTGATGGTGCTTGGGTTTTGTAAATATCTTAAAGTTAAAATTAATTACTGTAGCCAGGTCATGTGAATTGTTAATGATTTTAATGCCTGAAAGTGCCTTAATGATATACTTTTGAAATGTTAGGTATGTAACTAAAAAAATTAATGGTTCAGTGCAAAATGATAAATTTCAAAATAAATAACTATTAGTGGACAGTAATTTCAATATAACCTAGATGACATAATGGTTTTTTGGAATCATAGAAATAAATGCCTTAAAATCATAAAATGTAACGATTCTCTCTAAAAGCACGAAAGACGATAATAATATATGTACACTGTTTTGTAATAAAGGAATTACAACAAAGTGTAAACGAACGGCTTAAAAAAAACCAGATATTGCATGACATAACTTCACTTTTAATAAACGAATATTGTCCATATTAGTTAACACACACGAATATTTCTTTCAAGTGATAAAAAAATATTAATTCATAGTCCATAATTTATTGATTACTACTTACGTGTATGAATGTTTGACAAGACAGGTACGTAACGACCAAAGGATGATACAGTCCTTTCGATAGGACCGTACCTCTTAAGAACACCACGTGAATACAAATAAAACCAAGCAGGTCGACTTTCGCGTTGTTGATATATGGTACACGCGCAGGTGTTGGCGTCCACCGGCGCGGCGGCGGACAGTGACTGACAAGCGCGCGCGCCGCCGAGCGACCATCGAGGACCGTCTTTGCAAACTCGCCTGCGTCATAATGTCGCGTCATTACAAACGTCATTGCCACCACCGGTAGAGATCACAATTGACCCTCGACCTCGCTACAGAAGCATTGTCGTGTAAAATAAATTTGTGATTTACACAAACACTCCTAAACATGTGTCTACACAAGTACATGTTAGTAGCCAGTAAAAATAGCCCGTATTAAGTAAAACCAATGATAATATCAAATTAACGCTACAACAGATGCTGAATAGTAAATTGCAAGCTAAATTATAAATAACAGAAATCTTAAACTAACTATTCGATAGGATCTCCTGATTTTAAATTTAAATAATGTTCCCAGTAACCCCGTGATGTTCGAATCGTTGGTACCGTATAGTACCACAAGCTACAAAGTAATCTGATTCCCGGTTTAGGCAGCGTTATTCAATTGTTTAGTTAGGAAATACTACCTTGCAGCAAGGAGTCTGGACACGTGCTCGATTAACGGTAATAAAATCGGTTTACAGGAAAGAAAACAAAGTTGTTGAAATGTAGAGAATTTTTTTTAGTACACACATCACTGTGTGTACTAAAGAACATTACGAAAAGGCTAAGCCTCTCATTTTGTCTCAAGTGTAGGATTTGTAGAGTGCTTACGACTAGGCTCCATTATACGCAGAACACTACACGCTGTGATGAGAGGTAGAGTTATAGGATGTGTAGAGTTGATTTTAAGATCTCATAAACTTTTATAGTACCCTTTACGGATAAATTTACAAAAAAAAAAAAGTATCTAAGTATGTTTATCCGCATTCTAGATCCCATAACACAAGCTAGTTAAGCTATGCTTACCATGGGTTTAGATAGCGTTGTGTAGAATGTCGTAGAATATTTATTATTATTATTATTATTAAAATGTTTTTAGTGGGATATCATTTTTCTTCTGTAACTTCTTATCATGGCTTAGTTTATCTTCATTTTCTTTTTAAAGTTTTTCCAAATCAAATACTTAATTGATATAATTATATTTTTAAATTTTCTAGCACTGTCCAGGTAGAATCGGTAAGAGTTCAAAAGTATGGCGTAGTGCTTTGAGAAAAGGTAAGTTTTCAAAGTAATGCCCTGTGCTTCTACTGCTCGTTTAGGCATGCCCCCAGGTCACATAAATTGTAAGACAGTGTCATATTAATCGAGACTCGAGGGCTCGCAATTTGAAAAACTTATCAATGAAGGGATTTTCAACTAGGTATAAAAAGTAGTATTTGAGATCCCGGAAACAGGATTATTTCTGCATTTTAAGACATGGCATGGTACAAGTTCACCTTGTAATAAGTGAACTGGCTTCTTATAGAACCACATTTATCTCCAAACAAGGTTTGCATAGTTTGTTTATTTTTTAAATGATTTACTTTTAACAGTTCCTCATTGTTTATTTTAGATTGACCAACAAGGAACTGTCAACTGTAATGTAAATACATACATATATATGAATCTAGGTACATAATATTAGTATGTACACGCAGACACGGAACAATGCAAATAGACATATTTCATGCATACATACATATTTGCACTGAGCGGGTATCGAACCCAATAAAAAATAAAATCAAATAACGTTTCGTTGCTACACCTAGTAGGAATATTTAGTAAGTGGTTAGACCCAAAACTAGGTATAGATAGATACCTATATTTTGTAATAGACATGTGTAGCCTTCTATAAGAGTAGAGCTTCACAAATCAACTTAATATTTCTGTTGGTCTAGGTTGACGGATCTGATAAGTGTTCGTGTCAATAACGTCGGCAGCCGAAGTCTAAGGAATTTCCTTATGTATGTATACCTGGGTCATCGTACAACATGAGTGGCGCGAAAGGTACTATGCGGTTTTGTTTATATTCAACATACCTATTTTACCTTTAGCTTTAGTGAGAAGAAACTCGAGGCAGATTTCACAGGTAAAAGAAAATGTATAGGTCTCCACCTATGACCTAAAATAATGTAAGTACCTAAGTATTTGCTGCTAATTCGATAATAGGGGTCAAAAGTATTTAGTCTAATAAGTGGTTTAATAATATAATTCAGGTATTCAAGAGTATCTGAATCTCGAGCGCTCCAGATTGGCAATATTATAAGCGAGATTGATTTAACAAAAATGAAATCAATGTTTCAACTTACCACATATACAGATTTAATCACAGAACAACGGTGGTTTGCTCAGGCCCAATATCTGATAGAACTGATACCTGAAATAAAAACAGAAACACGTTTAAATATGTAGGGGACACCGGGGATGTAATAGAAGGGTTAATGTTTCTGTTTATTTTTCCTTTATTCAAAATATTCAATCTTAATTACGAGTAAGTACGTCGTTAAATATAGTAAGCACTAAGCAGTTAAAAAATAATATAATTTATCAAAGTACAAGATTCGTATGCCTAATGAAGATGAGATACGCTATCTCAAACTAAAAATTGTAACATTTTATCTTCACCGTGCTCCAAAGAATTTTTTTTTTAATTTCACTTACGAACCAACCCCAACAGTGCGGCACATTAACACACGTGTTTCAGAAGGACCAGGTAAAACACACTATAATAATATATACAAATTAGTTTCGTTATGAATTATGACTATGACCGATGTTATGTTTAACACGCAATAATACCTTAACATGTAATTATATTTTTTTGTAATTGTCAGAAAAGTTAACCTCTTTTTGTATCTTCGCAAAAATAGTTCAGTTTTTATAATTATGTACTGCTACATATAAATATTGTTTTAAGTTGACGACATTTAGTTGCTTTGAAGCAATATTTTGGATTGAAGATAATATTTTGCTCTTCATTCATCGTTTAATTTTTGATTAAGGTATAGAAAAAATTGAATCAGTTCAGGCGGGATTAGAACCCGCGAACTTGCCCTTACAAGGAGGGTTCCAATCCCGCCTGAACCGATACCATTTTTTCTGTCTCAATCGATTTGAATAGTTAGCATACTAAATGCTTTTAAATTTCATTCAATCATTCAATATTCTTCAGTAATCGATGTGAAAATTAGATTTTATTTCGAATAGACACACCAACATGATGTAAAGTGCACAGTAGCGATAATAATAGGGTTATAAACTTGAGTTATCTACATCATGGATTATTATGTATTGTAGTTAACAGAATGTAATGTTTACGACATATTATAATGGTGTATGTAACTTATTTTTGTCTGTGTAAATAATATATCATGTCAGTTTTTATTTTCTTTTCAGGTAGGTATGAATAAAAAGTGACAAAGGGCGCGCCCCACTCGTCCCCTATTACATGGTATTTTCATGGGAAAACTAACCCAAATTCCGTGAGCAATGACAAAAACTTAAAAAGAAATTGGACGGCTGGATTACCTGAAGTTAACATACATGTAAAATTCAATTCAAAAATACAAACCGCTTCTACTCAATACACTTGGAGATTGCGAGTTATAATTTCGACCCCACTTGCAATATTTTTAAGTCTCATTAGTTTTCTGATCCCCCGCATGATATAAGATCTATTGATGCCATCATTATTTTTGTACTTTTAGCCTATTTCTTGTTGACGTACGACTTTGCTAAATCTGTGAATACAGTTAATACCTAATACAACTAAAAAAGTTATGAATAGTCTCCTAAATAAAAAAAAATAAAGCTGAAGAGTTGGAGATTTGAAAATGCATGAACTTTTGGAAAAATTATTAATTGCGGGCATATGGCTTAAAGGTACCTTGCTTGCTTAAGCATCTTTCGAATTATGCCAAAGGTGAAGAAGGGGAGGGCCGTCGAGTTTCTAAATATGTATAAGGTATTGCCATCGGGAACAGATAATTTCTCACTACAACATGACTGGTGGTGTCACTAGAATCACGCGATGCAAAGTGAATGGCAGTGATAAGTGATAACATACGAACGTTATCAAATTAATATTACAGTAGGTACTATGAGTAATTGATTATAAATTTACAAAGTAGGTATATTACGTGATAAGTTCAAGGATAAGTCATAACGATATCAATGAATTTATCATAGAAAGATTATGCATATAACGTAATTATACAAATATGTATAGATAGAAATACTAATCTATGTATAATTGTAATGTATTTTAATCTCCCATTACAGATAAGGCTGGATTTGACCAATGCAATTTGATTCAACTAAACACTACTACACCGACTTCTCAAGCTTTGCTCAATGGAGTAAAATGAGGTACTCATGTGGTAACGCAGTTAAGTTCGCGTTACTCGCAGTTCCTGTTATTAGTGAAATTATATAGATTTGTGATTTAATAGTTTAGTTTCTTTACATCTATTACTAATATTTTTAAGAGGAAAGATTTGTATTTGTGTATGTTTTGAATGAACTCAAAAACTACTGAACCGAATTCAAACAAATCATTTACGATTAGAAAGCTACACTATCACTGACTAACTTAGGCTTTATAATATTTTCAAAAAAAAGATTAGGAATCCTTTCTAAAACTCCAATAATGTAACCCAAGGTGTAAAAAAATAACCCTAAAACTATTTATGATAGAACAAAATTATGTATTACAAAAATGTGTGGCTTGTAGGTCTACAATAAAGTCCGTAATAGCATATGTATAGCTCTTAAGGATAAACTAGAGTAACCTTTTTTTATCTTTTACAAATTACACAAAAAATGTGTCATTTTCGAAGTTATTTTTAACAATACATAATGCTATTTCTTATCAAGTAAAATACGTCAGATACGTTGTGCATACATAATAATTGCCATTGAAACCCCCATGCGGTGCACCGGCTATGGAGGTGGTAGCACCTTTCTCCCAGAGGAGACGCTGCCGCCTACCGTAAATACCGGTCGCGACGGTAGTGGCCCTGTAGAGGGCTGCTCGAAGGATAGCTATAGTCAGAGGGCCATGTGGGTAGCTACATGTTCCTCTGACTATCAGAGGGCTCAGTGGAGATCAGGTAAGGGGTGGGTTGGACGCCGAGCGCAGGCGTGGGGGCTACAGGTGCGACCCCCTGTCACCACTTCACCTCCGCCGGACCAGTGGCGCGACGTTCGCCTTGCCCCTTTTCCGTCCGTCCGTTTCGACGGGACACCGGTTTCCCACACCTTAGAGATCATCTTAAAACCATAGATGGCCCGGGGCTAGCCAGGAGCGCGGGAAAAGCTTTAGGCAATTTTATAAAACGGCATCTGAAGACCTGAGACGGCGTGCGGTTTTAGTGGGTTCGAGTGAGACACAACCACACCTGTGAGTCATCGGAGTTGGTAACCGAGGGAATTTCCGCACGAAAAAAAGTTTACACGATCAAAATTCCACGCGAGCGGAGCCACGGGCAACAGCTAGTAATGTATGTAGCTATTGCATGAGATTAATAGTATGCATATGCATAATAAGCAAGAATTCAATAGGTTCTATTCGTAGAAGAGACCACGAGAGATGCTAAGACTAATACTATGTTACATGTAGTAAGAGCGAAAACTAATAAATAATTGGTACACTGATAAAGACTAAATAAATAAATAAGGTTAGCGAACAAGGCTTTTATTTATCCTTACTATTATATAACCCACTTCTAACACAAGCAATTTGGCTTAGCTGGAGGGGTTAGAGAAATTTGTAATTTCGGTTGCTAATAATTCTTTTATTTCACATATAGTAAAATAAACAAATTACTTCACCCCACGACGACGTTATCTACCTTTCAATATTAACTACCGAATTACCAATACATATCTACAAGTTGAATTTTCTTGTTTTAAAAGAAAGTGTAAATAAAAGGTAAAAATAACGCCGAACCTAATGGTGTTTATACCTTGTTGATTAACAGTTACTTATCTCCAAATGTAACACTAACTAAATATCTATATACCTAATAAGAAAAATTTTAACAAATCATCGTGGTTTCTGTAAAGATAGCTGGGATAGTTCGGATAGGGAGAATTTCGATCCCCAACAACATGTCGGGGTCGCCTATGAGCTGGGTGGCTGAGGCCCGTCGCGGTCTCGTAGATGTTCTTCTGGGGTACATCAGATTGGCAGGCCGATGTGACGAAACATCGTGCGGTCGGTCAGCTGCAGTCTGACAATACTTATTTTCAATACTTATTCTGTGTCTGAATATAATATTCTTAGCCAACTCGTGAACTCGTATCGTTCTTCTTTATTTCATTTTTATAGTTATAAATTGTCATACGTTCAAATTTTAATTCCATAATTATACATATAGGCAGTGACGATTCGTTAACAAACATTATTCAATAAAATATTCATTCGCGTTCAAATACACTATTGTTTGCGTTTATTATTTTTAAAAGCTAAGGCTGCCTGTCCCCCAGAGATGTGCTATGTAGCTATGCTACGAGGATGTAAAAGCTAAGCTATGAGACTATGTGACCGTTTCCACCGTGCAATGTAGTTTAGCAAGCAAGATGTGCTATGACGATGCGTAGCTCGATCTATTTCGTTCAAAATTCGAATCTATTCTCATAGCCATCCACAGCACGCATCTACAGCTTAGTTGAATCCTTTTCCACTAGTGCGGACTAACTAGTGTGGACTAACTAGTGTGGACTAAGGTATATGATTGGTGGAAATGAAACGCATTCATGGCAACGTAACATAGCACATCTCCGATGCAAAAGCCGATCTCCAATGGATGGCAAGGTGGTGTAGACATATGTCTTCGCATCTCTTCAAGCTATGAAATCGATGATATATGTATACATCATGACGTTTTGGTTACGTGACATCTTTCGTCGTTTTCTTTGGTCAAGTAGAGGTATCTCTATTTAGTCGTGTCCGCCAGGCTGAGGCTGCTGGTGAAGCGTTACATTCAAGAAAATTGCAACAAATTTTTTTGTTTCACTGGGTTTGACTAAAAATAGATATGTCTCATCATAATTTTCTTTAATTACATATTTTTTACCATTGCATTGTTTAAATACTTGTTTTTATTTTCACCATTCTTGCTTTAAATGGAACTTGTTCCTTTTTCCCTAAATTAAATATTAAATCTATATTATGTAATTACCTAAATAGAAAATGATAGGTAAAAAAAATATGTTACATGAAAATCGTACCTGGTTCTGATGAATAATTTAAAGAATATGTGTATGCCAATAACAACTACGTCTAATATGGTGATTTTTCTATACGGTAGGTACGTGTACCTACACTCTCAATACACACACACACCTACAGTTAAAAATAGTGATCGGACAAAATAACCCTAATTAAAATATAATTTGTGTATCAACGTATTCTTACTTTACTACTTAATTATAAATATGACAGTTTGTGAGGATCGATGGACATTTGCTATTACGGTTAAACGGATTTCGATTAAATTTGGTTCAGAGATATCTAAAAGTTTAAACAGCATAGGTTTCTTTTTATCTCGGGAATAGGTTCTTGAGGGTCTCCAGAAAGAGGACAGTACTTTATATGGGTGTAGTCGCGGGAAATAGCTAGATTGTTTTATAACTAGAATAACTGGTAATGGTAATTTTCCATGGCTGCAATGCTATTACAGGTTGTGTAGACCGTGCACTGATGTCAAGTTCAAAGGAATTGCAGTTAAAACCGGTAATTCCCTTGTATTAATCAAATATCTAATGATGCTTATACCACAGAGGAGATAAATAAGCATAGCTACGACTGATGGAAGGCGATAATCGTAACTTATAAGCATTCTATTTTGGTAAAATTAATGATACTTGGAATTTGTACTATACATAAATTTGGAAAGGATATAGTATTCTAATGGTTGTGGTAAAGCGAAACACGGATATTCTGGTCTGAATATGCATATTGTGTAATTTATTACTCTAGATATTTCTGCAATAGTTGTATGTGGTGTTTGTCCGTGTGTTTGAAATCTATTAGGTATTATGATGTTAGTTTGTCCGTGTGCTACGGTATGCTATGCTATGCTGTATGTATTAGAATATTGGCAAACAAGGATTCCTGGCGAATTAGAATCAAAAATCTACCCTTCATTCGTACAAGGTGACTAAAGGATAGGAAAGATTATATCTCATCTGGTAATAAATAGAGCTCATGAAAAAGTGGCTGGTTGACAGCAATAGGCTCGCCCATTATTACATGGGACCAAACAGCGAAATGTGAGTGATGATACACTTCTGCCAACTCTTTCGAGAATATACAGGCGCAAGTAGTTATATTGTAGGAGCACATAAAACCATGGACCACGGACCCATGGATCTTCTTTTTGTCTTAAGGATTGCCACGGAAAGATACATGTTATAGAATACGCAATTACTTGTTTCTGAACTTACAGAAGGCCTGCGATTGTATTAATCGTACGATGATTTGGTGGGCACTGCGGTTCAAAGAGGTTCCAGAGTCAGCATTAAGCGGGGGATAATTATATCAGTTCATCATTCAACGAATCATATAGCATGTGGCGGTTGATGTGACTAGTGACCCCATTTTTTATGTGCACTAAGTCCCCACGGATACCCCCCTTCCGGCGTCGGAAACGGATTCAAGAAGTGTTGGCTAGACTACATGTGTGGTCATACTGGCAGGGATGAAGATGACTACGAAGTGCGAGGTGAACCTCGAATTTAGGTAACTGTGGCTCAAAGATGGTTCAACTCAAATGATTTTTTCCAAATTTTGAAATAATATCTTTGTTGCGCTGAGAATGAGCAGCCAGCCGATTGCAAGTAGATTCTATCTCAAGTACCCCGACACATTTAGTGGCAGCGTGTAAACAACTTATAATTCGAAATACTTCGTGCGCTCGACGCCCTCTTAAAAATAATTAAGCCGTCCTTAGCTTTAAAATTATTCAGTTTCTAATTCATTTAAACTAGTTGTAAGACATACATCTGAATTTGATAAATGAATAATTGGGTATTTGATTGACTAGTTAAATTAGTTACTTTTTAGTAAACGTCAAAACGGTAAGTTGAAATATCCCCGGATGGTAAGGCAGAGGTGAATTAACACCCACATTTCACCAATCATTATATTCGGTTCCGCGTAATAGGAGGTGAGCCTATTGCCGTCTTCCGGGCACTATTGTTAACTCGAGCCATGCATGCATCTGAGGCTGAGTCTGGACTGTATAGGTATATCTGTCTGATGTTAAACAGCCTTATCCCTTAGTCGCCTTGTACGGCACCGCATGGGAAGAGATGGAGTGGTCCAAATTCTACTCTGCCGGGAACCACGCGGCAATATGCTGGGTGAATGATAAAAAAATAATAAAACGATGAAACTGACCCAATTTTTACCGCTCTTTTACCATTCTATATTTAATAACCTCAGTTAAATAATTTATTTTAACAACAGGAAAATGGCAAATTAAGACGAAAATTAGAAAATTCTAAACCTGCTCAAGAAGATAATGAATATCTAATTTAACAGTTCAAAATAATCTTTATTTATTTACATAATGGCGAAATGTGGGTGCTAGCACCTCTGCCTACCCCTTCGGGGATATAGGCGTGAGTTTATGTTATGTTATGTTATTTACATAATGTACATGGGAGATATCTAAATTAAAATATAAAAACAAATACCTAATTGAATTAATAGCGGCTGTAACACATTTCTTGTATTTATTTTTATTTTAAGGCCTCTTTCTTCGGCTTTCACGACACGATAATATAAAAAAATCTTAGTCTGTTTTTCTAAATATGCTGATAAAATCAGATTAGTAGCATTATATGCTCGTTCAATTTCTAATCAGATGTAATTACCTGCTTAATAAATGTTATCTGGTATTGACACAATGAATTATGATTGATGATCGAAATAGGATCACATAACAATGTGTTATGACTTATGAGTTTATAAGTAATTATTATTTGATGGAAATATCAATCAACAGAGACGCTTTTATAGTATTTTAAAGTACTTGAAATTATATAATAATATGTTTAGGCTAGTTTGTACCTATGTGTTTATATCAAAAGGAAAATATGGAAACAGCTTTTCACGATCGTATTAAATACATTTTCAGTTCTGGAGTATTACTGACTATGACGAAAAACTATGTTTATTACATAACACTAGGAAAGTTATACAGACCACATACGGGTCAAATTACAACAGCATAAGTAATTCTCATTACCATATTTTTACCTAATTGTAAATGAATACATAATGTAAAATAAGTACGCCCGAAATTAATTAAGCAATAATCTCACTTGCGTATAAATATTTTATATTAAACAAGTAGGTTATATTAGAATACCTAGTTGCAATTACACAGTGACGAATCAAAGAGTAATAATAATGAACGTGGTAGGATTTTTTTTTATACCACTTAGGTGGCAGACAAGCACACGGCCCAGCTGATGGAAAGTGGTTACCGCTATTACTACTATGTACTATGGATTCGCCAAAATTAATGTATAGCTAAGAGCAACGAACGATACAGATCGTGTCTGGTGAATTTGGGGCCCTCCAGGGTCTTGGGGACCGATGTCAACAACAGATACAGTTGCAGATTGTCGACAGGTTTTCCTCACGGGTTTGGGGGATGTCATACGACAGTCCTTCTCAAAGTCTGAACGACAAATGAAATGACCAGTATTGTGATATAATATGTATGTACAGTAACACATTTAATTAATTATTCATGTATGTATGCACTTTGTTTAACGAGTTCTTTTTTAAAAGATAGATATGTTAGTAAGATGTAATATTTATAGTTAAATTATATGTATATATGTACCTACATGTGGTTTTGTAACTATGTTGTAGTACCATAGACTATTATTATTCTTTAAAACTTATAATTGGCCGTTATATACAATTACAAATTGCATTTGTACTATTGATCAATTTGCTTGATATAGGTTTTCGTAATTAGAAAATAATATAAATAATACACTTTTTGCATTGCGTGAGCATAGAACCCGCGACGTTTACCAGTAGTAGTCGAAAGTTCTACAGCTACGCATAATACAATTTATGACATTGATGGGCTAGATGCGGAAGTCGAAGGATCGGTAGCAATGGTGCACAAGGCCTGTGTCCAGCGGTGGACTGTGGCAGGATAATTAATTGAAGTAAAAGCGTCAGTAGCATACTTTGAAAGCGAGATGCAGGATCTGTCATTTCTAAATAGTTTAGCTTGGTGTCGCAAGATAGTGTTGGGTATATGTGGTATCGTCACAAATTTTAAATTAGTTAGTTTTTGGTCCAAGCTGTAACCCTAGAAAGTCAATTCTGTTAATTCATAAAGATTCGATTTCGATTCGAAAAAAAATCAAATTAAATGTCAAAAATTGTATTTTTGTATTACAATTTAAAAAAAAAACATTGTCATATTGATCATTATCAATATTAGATTGACGCTTCCTTCCCCTCCCCACTCTTCAGAGCACGCCACTGCCGCTGCAGGACAATCTCAATATCCTAGGTATGGATGTTCGCTGCAACCTGAATAACAAAAACTACATCGAAAGCATCATCAAAACAGCCTCACGAAAACTCGGAGTCCTGAACAGAGTGAGACGATTTTTCACGCCGGAGCAGCGGTGTCTTCTATACAAGACACAAATTCGCTCCTGTGTGGAGTACTGCTCGCATCTCTGGGATGGTTCAGCAAAGTACTTACTAGATGCTCTCGACAGGTTGCAGCGACGTGCGATCCGCATCATTGGGAATCCCGAGATCACGAACACCCTAGAACCTTTACAGCTGCGTAGAGATGTTGCGTCCATGGCTGTATTTTACCGTCTGTACCATGGGGAGTGTTCTGATGAGCTCTTCCAATTAGTCCCACCCTCCCCTTTCCTACACAGGACAACGCGTGCAGGTCTTAGATGTCATCCGCACACGGTGCAAAACATCCGATCAAGAACCAAGCGGTTCGGAGACTCTTTCTTCTGTCGCACCATTAAGGCCTGGAATTCATTACCAGCTCACGTGTTTCCTTCTTCCTACAGTCCCGGGTCCTTTAAGCGGGGCGTGAAAAAGCATATGATAAGGCCGTCAAGCTGAGTGTCACCATTGTCACACGGTATGTGTAAGTAATGGTGACCCTCTTTTCTGGGATTTTGCCTTCAGCTTACCATCAGGCAAGGCGAAGTCCAATTGACGTGTGCTATATAAAAAAAAAAAAAAAAAAAAAAAAATAATAAAAAAATCTTAATTTGTTAATTGGTCCTCTTTTCATTGCAATGTTAATTGTTTTTGGCATAGTTATAATTTAATTTTGACAGCCAATCAAATCAAAATCGAACCTTTATAACTTAGTAAAATTGACCTTCAGATAAAGTTGTTTAGAAGTTTTAAGGTTTAGGTGGCTAGTGAATGTTATAGTATGATTATTAGTGTACCTCGTGATAATAATTTATGTAAACATGTCATGAATATATTCTTAATGTCAGTTCTTAATTGTCAGTACAGTAATAGGTTTATTTACCCCAATTTCTTTATCGGCAACATTTATTGAACACATACTTAAGAAACATAATAATTAGAAAGTTTTTAAGTACAATTCAAACAATGAATGGTGGTCAAAGCTATTTGTGATAATAATTTGTTTCTTTTTGTACAGAACATGCTATCTATATTCTAAGTATTTTATGTAGAGGGAGAGACAATGAGAACTTTTTCGATAAAAAATAGTGTATTTTTTTAATAAAATTTCATGAGAATTCAATCTGTCCATATAAAATGACTTGTCCCAACTGACTGATTCATCAATGCAGAGAAGACTACAAACCACTGTACGGACAAAATTGAAAATTTGATGGGTAATTGGACCTTTTATAATGTAAGCATCTACTAAGATAAGGCATTTTGGAAATTTCAGTATTAAAAGGGGAGAATAGTTGACGACAGGTTCTATGGAAAATCCACAATTTTTGAAGTAAGAAGACATTTTATGGTCTAAATCAAAAATAAAAGTATGCCTATATCCAATGATGTATTATAAACATTTCGTACAGGAAACAGCTTTCAAAAATAGACGCAAACACTTTGTATAAAAAAATATAGATTATTACCTACTTGTGTGAAGAAATAATGTCATTATTAATTTATATGAATTATATTATTATTTAGGTAAAATTTCTTAGCATTTTCAGCTGATGTGTGAACTTATCACTTAAGCCAAGTGAGTCGGTTCATTTAGAATAGAGGTAGGTGTTTGGATAGTGGATGTGAGGAATCACCTAACTATGGAACATGTGTCTATAACAATGTATACTTTATTAAGTAATTTTATATATAATATTATTACATACATACAATCACGCTTTTATCCCTGGAGGGTTAGGCAGAGGTGAATTATCACCCACATTTCACCAATAATTGTATTCAGTCCCACATAATACGAGGTGAGCCCGCTGCCGCATTCCAGGCACTATTGTTGACTCGAGCCAAGCTCTGAGGCTGAGTCTGGGCTGTATATATCTGTCTCATGTTAAACAGCCCTATCCCTTAGTCGCCTTGTAAGACACCGCATTGGAAGAGATGGGGTGGCCCTAATTCTACTCTGACGGAAACCATGCGGTATATATAATACTATTATTATTTAGAATTCATTATTAATGACATATTATTTTGCATAGCGCTCTGTCACATCTATGTTGAGTTCATAAAATGATGACTTCTTATTATGGACTCTCTAGAGTATGGGCAACTTATCTATAGTGTTTTACATCATTGCCTATATTACTGAATTATCGAAATTTCAGTACTAAGTTTGGTTCAAATCCTCAATGCTTACTTTATCAAATAATGTATTGTTTGATTCCCTAATCTATAATGTAATTAGGTATGTATTTTTTAAGCCAAGTTTTGACTTTTGCAGTATTGGTAATGGTATTTGTGATAAGTTTCTCTGCTAAACTAAATACCTAGGCTGTGTAATGATATCAGATACAATTTCTTGTACAACAAATGGACCATCAAGCTCATCACATCAGTAATAACATAATATCTATATTACTTTTAATCAAATATTCCGAAATATCACATAAAGTAGAAAAATATCAAAAGCAAGGTAGTCAAAAGATTTTAAACATTACATAGGTATCAACTACCTATCAACTCTGTAATGTACCTATATCATGAGTTTATTGTTAGAATATTTGTTTGACAGATACCATCCCACAAGCAATACTTTTATATATTGATAATCATGTTTATTAATATATGCACTAATGCTTGTTATTTTGATACAAATTAAATATGGGTTTGTCCAAATCCAAGTCTTATTTTATCTTCTTTATTATGAAATGTTGTTTCCTAGTTTTGTGAAACATATAAGCAGCAGCCTACCTGATATTCTTTGCATTTGATGATTTTGAAGTATAAATTCAAATTTGGAAAACAAATTCAATACCTCCAAAAATCTACAGAATTTATGTGAACTTTGGCACTTAGCCATAGCTTAGCATAGTACCTACTCATGATACAAAAATAAAGAATAGCTCTATTAAACCATGCACATTCAATGGACATTGTAAAAAACAAACTTTTATTTCGCAATCTTGTAAGGCTTTTTTAAAAACATGTATTTCCTAGAAAATCTTATAAGGAATTATAGACCAGCAAGGACCCTCATAATAAAAGGCAATACAAGTAATACTTATTGTAAAGTTTTTTGTGATGACAAACAATATTTTTTTTCAAGAAATAGAAGCAATAGACAAATGATTATATTTAAACCAAATTAGGATCATTAGGTAGCACTATGCCAGTTAAATTTCATAAGTTAGCAATACTTTCCAATTAGGAAATCGAATATGGCACACATGATTATGTGGAAAGAATATCACTCACTAGAACACATAAGTACAAATCATTTTATTGGTTTTTATTTTATAAAATATATATAAAAACAACAATGTGTCGACAACACAGATGTACAGTATGTAAATGGTGGTGAATTTCACTTTGTCAACTTTCCTGCATAAAGTGTTAGCTTACACACGGAAATTTTCATGTCTTCAAACAAAATATCAATTGCTGTGATGACAGCAGTAAGAAAATTGGGGTCAATAATTTTTGACGTATCAAAGTTGTTAATTAAGGAAAAAAAGAGAAATTTTATATCAAAAATGTGTCAATTTCATACAATTCGTGTCAGAGATTGTAAATTACAGTGGGCGTGTACAGAAGCATATCGTCTAGTCAGCTGAAAAATTGACTTACCTATATTTACAATTCAATCCAGAGAGAGCGCAGAGATGTGGAAACAACAATTATGTAAAGTAACTAGAGGCAACTGTAATTTTTGTAGGCACTGTCGGTTACTCATACAGTTTCAATCTACTCAGTAATAGGTTATAAAAATAGCTGACACCAAAATGAGCCTTCGGCAATTTGCATTATTGATAATTTACTAGAGATATTAACATCATTCTTAATAATAAAAATAACATAAGACAAACTTAATTAGAAAATTAAACAAATTAAAAATAACATAATTATATACAATTCAACCCACTCGGCACCACCCTCGTAGTGGTGTGCTCATAAATGACTTTTTAGTTTTTAGTCACGAAAATAGTCGATTAGGCAACTGTTGAGTGTTGAGCTCTCACATCACTTTAAAGTGATCCCGGTGTTAATTTAAAATTAAGTTAAATAATATGGTGCATATGAAAATAATATTTGATTAACTAATGTTTTTCCATATATTTCCAACACTCAACCACTACCAAAGGCCCGAGTCTCAGTCAAATATCAATTCCTGGTTTTGATGAAGGTGCTTCGCTTCGTACATCATTAACGTTTACTAAATTTCTTTTTATTTAAATAATAAAAGTGTAGGGGTTAAGTGAACTCTTTGTTTCAAATCATTGTGTAGGTTTGTTGCGGTTATGTCATTTACCTACGGTTTACCAGTGTAGGTAAAAGTCAATTTGACGTTTTTGAATATTCTTGAACTGCATTTATTCATTTTCATTACATTTATATTTGTTTCAGATGTTTTCAAAGCACATTTCAAGACATGATTTCAGTATGTAATGATATTTCTAATGGGTCGGAAAACGTCGAAAAGGACTAAATAAATTCGCAGAATTGCCGCGTGGTTTCCGGCAGAGTAGAATTAGGACCACCCCATCTGTTCCTATGCGTACAAGGCGACTAAGGAATAGGGCTGTTTAACATCAGATAGATATATACAGCCCAAACTCAGCCTCAGATGCATGGCTCGAGTCAACAATAGTGCCCGGAATACGGCAATAGGCTCACCCCCTTTTACGTGGGACCGAATACAATTATTGGTGAAATGCGGGTGTTAATTCACCTCTGCCTAACCCTCCAGGGATAAAGGCGTGATTATATGTATGTAAATTCGCCGAAATTTCAAGAAACATTTCGCGTGTTCAATACCGATGCATTATTATAAATACCGATGCATATAAACGATTTCAATTATATTTGTATACCTACCTACATCTCTTGCTTACATTCTTAATACCACACAACATCTGTTAAAATTTCAACTGTCTAGTTACGTTCGTGAGACAGACCATATTAATAGGGCAGACAGCGGTTTAGGAGTGAAAGTATAACAGATAGACAGACAGAGTTACTTGCGCATTTATAATATTAGTGTGGATTATCAGTGTCAGATTAATTAATAAGGCATTTCCCTCGCACACCGGTTGACCTTGGGCCATTTACGGTTTTATGCTTGTTTACCTGCTCTCTACTATAGCCTCTGCTACAAGCTAAGAGACACGTGTCGAGCCTCCGAGCAGTTCTCTATAGAGCTGTTCCCGCGTATGGTGAAACGAAAATATACAAAAAATATCAAGAATGTGGGAGTGAATAAAGAATCTTAGGTATACCGCATGGATTCGACGTTAATCAAAATGTAGGTAACAGGATACAAATGCTGTTAAATTTACATATATGGATCCGATGTAAATTTATACGCCGCGATAAATTTTTCACTTATTTATTTATTCTCACAATGAAATTATACTGTAAAATAACAAAAGATCAAGACTGTCGTAGTATTATAGGGATGCCAGGTTAATAGTAGTAGTGCCACCCTCAATTATTGTCGACTTTATTGACGATCATAGATATTTTCAGAACAGTAAATCACAATTCGTAAGGTGGCAGACAAATACACAGCCAACCTGATAGAAAGTGGTTACCGTGGCCTATGGACGTGTGTAAAACCAAGGGGCTTCTGTGCCGTTAGTGTAAACGATAAAGCATGACAAGCTTTTGATCTTCCCACTGACAGCACAAGAACTCTCCAGGGAGCTTTGGCTACCCTACTCACCGCCGGGAAAACAACATGAGGCTATTATAGCCGCGGTATTCTGTAGGGCGGAGGTACTTCCCCAGTCAGACTGGTCAATTGAATGGAAATACCGTCGTGTCCTCGCATCACATCACGCATTCACATCTCGTATTTATTTATTGCTCACCCATCCGACGTAAAATTAATGTAGCACATGACATCTGTTGTGGAGTAGATACAACTTTTGGTTTTCGTTGTTACAAACTCACACTAGGTGGCACTATACGGCTAAACAAAAAAAAAGCAAGACGGTCCAGCTCTAGAATTTCTATTAAATGTACAACAGATTGTCCCTATAGTCCACTAAGCTTGTTATTATTGTTATAAAAGTCCCAAATATTATTTTAATGTAGAGAGACGCCAAAACACGGAGCGTAAGTATTTAATTTTAGTAAAACTTTAGATTTATATACTTATTTAGGTAGGTATACCGTATATGGTTTATCAGTACTGCCGTCTGACCCCCAACCCCGAGAAAAAAAATTGTGCCAGAACTCCGGAAATCCGGTGTGTCCGGTGATCAGCAAGTGACTTTGGCTTAGGCTCCGGAAATAGGAAGAAGCACGTGAGGTGGTAATTAATGCCTTAATGGAGCGACAGAGGAAAGAGTCTCCGAACCGCTATTAACCCCGGTGAGGTTGCTGCCAGGTAAGTTTATTTTGGTTGAGACTCTTCTTGGAAGTGAGAGTGCAACAGGATGACTACGCAACAGTGACTGAGACACCTGCCAGGTTATTATTTTCTTAAGTAACTAACACTAAAACGTCAAATTACGAATATTTAACCTTGTGCTAAATATGTTTTTCGTATCGGCCGGTGGCTCTTACACTATAATAGATATGAAGGTTAAAGTTACATTAGTTTAATGTCAAGTTTGCAATGTCATAGACTAAGAATGAAAAAATATGAAAGTAAAATAAACCGTGGATGTAATCACCATTTGCGTTACAATGTTTAATAATAAAAAATAACCTATCAAGCATGACTAGACGTGAAACATAATCTTTTTCTACTATTTCTGATATTGAAAGCATTTCAATGTTATTATGAAAGGACAGAATTACCTATTAAAAAGTAAAACTATCCATGCAGCTCTAGTATGTTACCACAATCTTCTAACAATCTGACTGAAACCCCGCATGGACTGATAGACAATATGTAGTCAGTTAGCTCCCCCTAGACAAGTGGTTATTTTTGATCGGCGTATTGTAGAATAGAATGACGAAAATCCCATACCGTAGAACGTGGTGTATAGAGATTTTTGGGTGAATAGAAACAAAATGGTCGTTAGATTTTTTTAAATATTTTTTTTACAAAAGTTTAAGAATCTACCCATATTTTAGATAATTGTGTCTATTATCACATTGGACTAGTTTATAGAAAGAAAGAAAGAAAGAAAGAAAAATATTTTATTTGTACCACACAGTGAGCATCCTACTAAATACAAATAGGTAGGTAATATAATAATTAGTAGGTACATTAAATTAAAATAGTAGGTATATTAAAATTAAGCTACGGGTCCTAGTTTCACTTCAAAGAAAATAACTTCAGAATTTAGATGACCATTTTATTTCTATTCGCCCATTGATTTCTATTCACCCCGTTTTACCCTATATTTGTCATTCAAATTCTACAATACGCCATTGACCCATGGTAAGCATAGTTACATTTGGACTTTAGGATTATATTATCTGTGCTTAACGAACCACGAATCGGATCATTAATTGATTCTTGATGGCAAATCCATCATCTTAACCTTCACGTCATTGCTGCGTACATGGAGTTTTATGTTGCGTAGGTATATAATGACTGAAGGGCGTTCATGTGTACCAATTAGCCTTACGTTTTTTGATATTTATGTAAACTACTGAATATGTGCCCTTTTTTATCATAATATGTATGTACCTACAAACAAAAAGGATTAGGTATATTGAAACATAAACCAGAGTCGGATTCGCAAACTGAGCGTTCTGTCCAAAAATATTTTTTTATGGATTTAGGAATATAATTCCTATAATTATATCATCTTATCATATTATATTATCAGTGATATAATATACCTACTTATTTTAATTAATATCTATATATCTATTTTAATTAATTAATATATACCTAGCTATCGTTCGTAGTTTAGAAATCATTCATACGTTTCGTCTTAACCCATCAAAAACGGGGGTAAGATGAGTTTATAAAAGTTTCAATGTTACCCCATTACAAAATTCATACTAAAGGTCAGATGTTCTTAAACTGTATATGATGACATAATTATTATGTACACAAGAAATAGGTAACTACTTTATTAAGATATTTCCAGATTATGTGCTAGAACTTCAGTCGTAAAAATATTTGTGAATCTTTCTTTAATATTTCCCCACCGAGGTAAGATTAAAATATATAAATAAAATAATGGGTTTTATTTCGATAATTGATGGAATTTTGACATTGCAGTCGGTTATAAATAGTTACTAAAACCTATGGTGGAATGGTCATCATGACCTATACGGACATTCATTGAAACGATTTTTGAAACTATGTCGATTTTACCCCGCTACCTTTTGATCTTTCCCCTTCATTTTTTATGTCAAGATGTTGGTAATCTTAACATGTATTTTTTTATTTCGGGGCAGTCTTAACAGGATTTTATTAATACCATCGGTATGTATACTCCTTGCTCTTCATACAACAACATTACAACATTCACATTATATGTGAATGTTGTAAATGAAGAGCTAAAATTTTTTTTTGGTTGAGTCAATATTTATTATTCTACTAGTATTCAAATTCAAGACTACTCATCTCATCAAAAAACCGTTCACTCTTGCCCCCACTCACCCTACCTACCTCTGCTAGATACCTAAGTGGCTGCATAAACTGTCTGTGGTTGTCTTTTGATTGCGTATAAAAGATTCTTTCAAAGAGCAGCAAGTCGTTCATTTCATTTCAATCGAACATTAGAAACAGGATTGACAGACAGACGGGCACTGAAGCAGGTAGGTACTGCATGGGTTTTGTTTCTTCCATGTAGGTACGGAACCCTAATAATATAATACCTACTTTGCGGTAATAAACTCAATTTAGTGGTTGGTAGTTAGTTGTTTTTCTTAGGAAATAAAACAAATCTAATTAACAAAAAATAAATTAGATATCTAATAACTTCGACCGTGCGATGTGCAGTCAGCGTCCGAAAGATTTTGACAACAAAACCTTATTTACTTATACGATTGCATGTTTTAATTTACGATCCAGTAAATTCCTCCATTATCTTCATCCTAGCGTTAATCCCAGTCGCGTTCGAAGCTCTCACCTCGGAGTATGGGGTTCGTTTTACCAGTCTAACTGCGGATTTAGCTGAACTTCGATATTTTCCGTGAAGCGACGGCCATCTGATCTCCACAACCCAAAGGCGTTATCGAAGCACTGCAACTAGACCCGTTGTTGGGATTTTTAGGGCTTCAACTACCCGTAACGATTGCCATAGATATTCGCATGGCAACCGGGACCGACGGCTTTACGTGCTCTCCGAGGTACGACCAGATCAATGCAAAAACCCATATTCATGTATGCAGATATTTGCACTGAGCGGGGATCGAACTCTCACCTCCTGAGTAGCGGCCGCGTTCACTACCGCCACGCCGCAGAGGGTGACCAATGTTTTATTTACAGGATAATACAATATTAATTATGATATTATCTAAGATTTACACACAAAGAAATATTTCCTTTAAAAGCTTACTTATAAATTACCGTTTTGACATTTAGTAATAGTATCTAATTTGATTCGTCAAATTCGTTCGGCTTGCAAGTGAGGTGGGCCTAGACTACAGATCTTAGTGGGGAGATACACTCTCTAGTATACTGCCTTTGTATAAATCTTTTATACGCGTGTGTCACCTAACTCCGACCATATAAACGGCTAAACCGAAAGCGGGATATTGGTGGTAGACTGGTAGATAATGCTGCTGTCGGTATGTGCAGATGAGCACTACTTTTGGGACTCCCAGTGTAGTATAAAAAGCGAGTAACTTGAGTTTCATATATACGTAAAAATATAATAAAGATCAAATGATTCGGCACGTATTTTTACGGTCATTGATTGTATTGATATGTAATGCATAGTTACGAAATATACATGACTTATCATTTATTAGATAAAAAAGATATCAGACCAAATGTACTGATGAAATATAGATTAATAGGTATCTGATACAAAAGAAAGAGAAACTGGGCATAAATGAAATTACGTACAAAAGTACCTAGGTAGGTACTAAGTATTTACAATTGAGTAGGGACTTATCTATTTTGCTGTCGTTAAAACAAATTATTTAACTAAGCTTACTCAATTAAAAATAAATAAAGAGTTGTAGAAGTGTTTGTTGTATTTATTAGTTTATTTTATCATGGGTAAATACATATAATCACGCCTTTGTCCCTGGAGGGTCAGGCAGAGGTGAATTAACACCCACATTTCACCAATAATTGTATTCGGTCCCACGTAATAGGGGGTGAACTTATATGTGTATATGTAGTATGACGTCATATTTTTTATTTTCATACAGGTTTCTTAGAACTTACCGTTTTCACGTTTGATTAACGTGGCTATACTAGAGAATTTTAACTAATTTGACTAGACAGTCTATAGTCCCCGAGTCACGTCACACGATTGTTAAGGAAGTTGAATTATAAATTTTCGTGTTTGTCAGCAGCGACTTTGTTGGTGGGGTAGGCAGCAGTCATTTCGTACACGCTGAAAATTACAGTTAAGTCTTGACAAAAAAAAATCTGCTTCCTATACTACAGTACAAAATGTGTCAGCTGATGACCTAAAGTTGTAAAAAAAATAAAATCGTTAGTCATTTCCTCCGGGTTCAATATTGGCCAAAATAAAGTTAAGCCAATACCTTGAAGAAAAGAAATAGTCAGCTGCTTATAACGCCTGTGACCTGTCTACATTCAGTCATTTCCTCCCAGTTAAAAATTTACTAAATTATAGTTGATTGAAGGAAACAATACGTCAGCTGCCGATAACGCGGTGGAAAACATGTCGAAACCATTTCGAATGTATTGTAATTTGTTGTTTGTTTTATTATTATATATTTGTTTGCATAAAACCAATTTGAAATGGCGTTCAAAATATTATTAATATTATTCGCATCTGTACTACGCTGATCTACTTTGAATATCAGTGATGTATCATCTGCAAACAATGACTATGCCAGCTTGCCTCGATCACATAAGGCAAATCAATGACATACATAAAAAAGAGAAGGTCCTAGAATTGATCCCTGTGGTACGCCTATTTTGACCTGCCTTGTGTATTTTGACATTTCATGTCATCGTAAACCTCAAAGGTTTACAAATGTCATTGTAAGGCGAAACCAATTATATGCCTATTTTTTTTTTTCCAGCACATCACTCAACAGAAAGTCTATCATCAATCCGCACTTTGCTGAGGAGACCATTTTTGTAAAGACCATGGAGACACCTCTAATAGCAGACATTCTATTAAAGCAACTTACAAGCTTGTGATTGTCCATTCTGAACATCATCTCACTCTTCTTGATACAAAACTTAGTTAAACACAAAATATCGACCTTTTATTTCTCTAGGAATAATTCAATTAATGGGTAATTATATGCCAGGAAGACCTTTTATGTTTTGATGAACTATCATTATTACTGGTATTCGCGTTGTCTGAACATTCAGTTTAAACTAGTACTACTATCTAAGAATTACCACTTCAAGTACCTGGAAAGTAGGCAGCAGTGCAGTAATCTCCTCATTCATTGTCTTCCTAGCAATGCAATAATAATGCATTGCTTGGAAGCAATGCAAATGCAAAAATAGTAATGGTTGTTATCTTTCACACAGTTCATCCATCTCCCCTTAGGTCCATCTTCTAACCTTCAGCACGGTGTTTTTTTTATACCACTTAGGTGCAGACAAGCACACGGCCCACCTGATTGGAAATGGTTACCGTGGCCTATGGACGTGTGTAACACCAGAGAAGCCACAATCGCGCTGCCAACCCTGTAAGCACAGAGCCTCTGTAGTAAGCCTCTGTGTAGAGGACAAAGCAGGTCAAGCCTTTAGTCATCCCACTGACAGCACAAATTCTCCAGTGAGCTCTGGCTACCCTACTCACCGCTGGGAACACAACACGAAGTTATTATAGTCGCGGTATTCTGTAGGGCGGAGGTACTTCCCCAGTCGGACTGCTCAATCGTACCTCCCATTAATCGATTTTCAGTCAATACGTAAATTAGACATAATTGTAAGTACCTACCTATTATGATTACCGGTACCTACTAGGATAAGGAGAATGTTATTGACAACAAATGAATGTAACTACTTAATATTCATTAATATTTCGCACACAATTAGTTTAAATCCGACTTGCTTATGGTTTACATTAAATTTAAGTTAAGATTAACATTATTATTACTTGAATTAATTTGGTTTTTAATATACATTTTAAATTATGATCCTTGACATCGATAAATTTGTGTAATACCTATTTAGTGATTTTAAGTTAACTTCAACTATTTATAGATTTCTGTCGTAACTTTCATATTATTTTTTTTATTTTTTTATACCACTTAGTTGGCAGACAAGCACACGGCCCACCTGATGGGAAGTAGTTACCGTGGCCTATGGACGTCTGTAACACCAGAGGAGTCACAGTCGCGCTGCCAACCCTGTAAGTACAGAGTTTCTGTGCCGTCAGTAGAAGACAAATCAGGACAAGCCTTTAGTCTTCCCACTGACAGCACAAATTCTCCAGTGAGCTCTGGCTACCCTACTCACCGCTGGGAACACAACACGAAGTTATTATAACCGCGGTATTCTGTAGGGCGGAGATACTTCCCCAGTCGGACTGCTCAATCGGGCGGAAATACCGCCGTGTCCTACCTATATGAATGGTTTCAGGGCACCGACGCGGCCACCACCAACCTCACCTTTATATTGATATACCTGCTGATTTGAGGCGTAAGTTTTTCCTCTTGACAGTTGGCTGCTCAGATGGCAGCCGCTTTCATCAATGCCATATAAGTACACGCACACACAAACACACATACATACACACACTAACGCGCACACACAAACACACACGCGCCGACACACACACACACACACACACACACACACACACACATATTTGTTACATTACTGCATGTGCTTGATTTTAATATCATTGTTGTTTTCATTTCTCTATTTGTTTTATCATATTGTCTTCTGTGCTTATGCAATGTAATCCTTAGCGGGATGAAAGATCCCACAACACAGGGAATCCTAGTGTAGGACCTAGGGCTACAACCTATGTAGGTATTTCATTGATTTCCGAGACATTATTATTATTAAGTCAACTTGAAAGGAGGAGTAACCAGGTCCGGGCTCCGAGGTGAAAGCCTAGACTGCAACCGGGAATCACGAAAGGCACTGCATGTGGTGAAATATGCAAGTCTTTTTTATTCATAAAAATAGTGACTAAGTACTTCAATCAAGTACCTACCTATATAGCTAGAAAAAACAATGAATGTATAGGAATTTAGAAGCAAAGGTTCAGTTTACTTGCAATTTACTTTATTACTTGTAAACATGTTGAAAAAAGAACCACAGAACAAATAGATTATAATATTTCACGGAAAAACTCAACAATCAAGTTGTTCTCTTTTTTGTTGCCATAACCTTTTTGCTCGTCTAAAAACATATTGATTATCTTGATGTTCAAAAAAGACAGAACCGAAGCTACCGGAATTGACCTTGGTGTCTTATTATTACATACTCATTAATGATTACAAAATAAGTAAAATAAAAACTATTATACCTACAAAACAATATACATCATTATACACCCATCAAAAATGTCTAAGCAACATGCCTAATGTTACATATTCTGCAAATTAAATTGGTCTAATTATGCTACTTTTTTTTACAATAGATGAGCAGGTATGTAACCTTTTTGGTTCCAGATTACCTACTGGCTGGTTAGGAACAAAAACACGATTTTGTTTTTTTTTTTGTTTATTATAAGTGTACCCACATATAATTCACAGAAGAAAACAAGCCACCTAAGAAAATAAACATTTAAAACAAAATTAAATCGGTAACCAAAATTTATTAATTCTTAAAGGATTCTTTATTTTAATACAAAGTGTGTTCTCCTCTGTTATTTAAAACTCGTCGGCACCAATTATTCATGTTATCGATGAGTTTGTTGCGGCAATCGCTACCAATGAATTTTTATCAAATACGGCAAATTTTGGGTTGTTGTCACGCCGCGCCACGCCGTCCAGGTTCTCTAAAACACATCTCTGGAGCATATCCCATACAAATCGATCATGTATGGGATATTATTTAGAACACATATCCCATATATGATCGATGGGGTTGAGGTCGGCGATTGCGCAGGCAAGGATAACACCCTAATGTTTTCTGTTGCCAAATACTTTCTAGTCCGTATAGATGTATGAAAACGAGCATTGTCATGCATTAACTTAAAATCGAAGCCAAGGGTTTGTGCAAATAGATGAACATAAAGAGAGTTTTTTTTTTCTAACCAGTCAGTAGGTAATCTGGAACCAAAAAGGTTACATGCCTGCCCACCTATGGCAAAAAAGTAGAATAATTGACCCATATAATTTGTAGAACTATATACGAGTAATATTAAGCATGTTGCTTAGACTTTTTTGATATGTGTATATACCTAATTAACATTATTTAAATGCAAAAGAAGCTTTGTCTTTTACACGATGAACCATACCATCCCATAGACCACTGAACTTATTTTGTAAAATATCACCATAGAGGTAGCTTATAATCCTTAGAAGAATACTCGTAAAGAATAGCTACTTTTTATTTCAGAAAATAACAATTTCGTTTCGTTACTCCTGGTGCACCTAGAGCGTGAATTTTGGAACCCAGAGTTTGCTCTCTCACCCTTAATGTTCATCTTATTTATTTTGACTTTTATAGTTTTGTAATCTGCCATCATGAATAGTATCTTGTACTGTGGTTAGAACCAGCACATTGAGCATGTCAAAACAAATCAATGGTAATCTTATATGCATTAAGAATTTTCATTTATTCTTCTGGTACTGTTAAATAAATTGATAATTAACAAAAATATAATCTGAAATCTTTTATATGGATACTACGTAACATTTTTTATACTAATCTATGATTACCGATTATAATTTAATATAATAGGTAATCATAGCCACAATAGCCACGATTGTAGCAGTTTTTAATATTATTTAGGTAGTATCTAGGAAGGTACCTACCTACCTGACTTTGTGTTTGTGTAAAATATTAATGTACGTTTTGCACAAACACAAAGCCACAATTTTCCTTTGATGTTTGTATCTTCCTACTTATGGTCTAAAGGTTACGTCCAATTTAGTTAAGGATGTGGGTAGACTTTTTATGTTTATTTACTGATTCAGTACAATGGCCTTTAATAATTTGCCATTTTAATTGATGTGGTGTTGCTTGTATTAGAGAATTCGCGAGGCTAACTGATCCTAACTTGCAGAATTAAATGTGTTGTTGTATGTGTTTAAGTTCTTATTTGTTATTGGCAAGATAGATATTTGGGCATAGTATGATTACTGCACTGAGGTAGCGGGGACCAAGACCTTAGGGAGAAACGTCATTTATAATCTAGTATACCAACGAGGGCTTAGCGCAGGTTTTGCTCGCGGGGTTGGGAGGTTTTCAAACAGTGATTTCCATGCCATATATGCATGTAGATGATGCAGATAAGGGCAGGTAGATGATGATCACGGGGTTTATAAAACCCGTATGCCTCAGCGGGTCGGCTATGTTTATATATGCAATTAATTTTTGGTTTCGGTATCAAGTTTAGTAAGTACTCTGTGCTTACAGGGCTGGCAGTGCGAGTGTGACTCACTTGGTTTTGCACACCTCTATAGGCCACGGGCCACTTTCCATCAGGTGCGCCGCGTGATTATCTGTCACCTAAGTGGTTTAAAAAAAAACATCACGTTTCAAAATTTATTGGAATAGTCATGCAAGTTTTCCCACGGCAAACCCAGATGGACACGGTGGACAAGCTGAACCATTATAATTTTTTTCCACGGTACACCCAGGTGAAGTAGTGCAAGTGGACGGATGATAAGTAGCCTATATATTATATTTCAGCGACATCTAGTATAAGTCTCTCTAAACTTTACTTATTTAAAATCCACTAAGTGAAAATGATTAATATGAGACTCAATAGATGGAGGTAGCTATATTATGGATTGCGACATAGTTTCGCTAGAATTAGGTAAAATTTCTGTACAACATACCTAAATTACCGCGTGGTTACCGGCTGAATAGAATTTGGGCCACCTCATCTCTTCCCATGCGGTGTCGTACAAGGCGACTAAGGGATAGGACTGTTTAACATCAGACAGATAAATACAGCCCAGACTCAGCCTCAGATGCAAGGCTCAGATGTCCGGAATACGTCAATAGGCTCACCCCCTATTACGTGGGACCTAAAACAATTAATGGTGAAATGTGGTTGTTAATTCACCTATGCCTAACCCGCCGGGGATAAAGGCGTGATTATATGTATGTATACCTAAATTATAAATGCAAGATGCAGATTATTATCCATCCATATCGAAACATATAGGAAACAGTTTATAATAACCTTACTATATTTAAAATTGGCCCATGAGGTTAGTAATGTCATTAATTACCATCTTTTTAGCCCAAACGCCTAAAATATGGGGTTCTTCAAAACGGGCATTAGAAGGTTTCTTCAGGGTCGGCAACGCAAGTGTGATGCCCCTGGTGTTTTACACGTCCATAGGCCAAGATAACCACTTCACATCAGGTGGGCCGTGTGCTTGTCTGCCACCTAAGTGGTATAAAAAAATGTTCTTTGACGTTACAATTACTAACATTTATGAGGCAAATTAATTCCATAATGATGCAGTAACTGTTAACTGTTAGAAACATCCTTTGACCTCAATTGAGTGGACTGTTTTCTTACCTCTTAACTATTATTATGAATCATAATGTGCGACGGTTCGGGACATTTCACGATTAAAACATAGAACTTGCTATTTCTGCCGAAATTTCGGATGGCGTTGCATGATTGTACCGTTGTACAATTATGAATTTACACCGCTATAGTTTAAGAGTAATTATTATGATTCCGAATAAAAAAATCCGTCTTATAAATTTTTGATTGGGTTTATCTATTTGGCTAGTGTTATTAACAGCCATTATAACTTTAATAATTCGACAGATAAAATACAAACTTTAAAATAGTGCGTGTCGGACATTCAGTCTGTGCATTGCGGGTTTGGTAAGTAAACCTCAGGCAAAAATGGGGTGTACTAGACTAGATTAATAGGGTCTCGATGATTTACCTCCCATTTTCATCAACTGCTGTGGCTGTAAACTGTGTGGATGCTGGGTCTACCATTCGCTCTATTAGTTAACCGTTCACTAAAAAAGGATGCTTTCAAGACGAATGGAAAAAAGCTAGAATATAACAATTATCAAAAAAGGGTGATCCCAGCGGTGCCAAGAAGTATCGGCCCATAGCAATCTAATCATGTTTCTCCATTGCTTTTCGAGTGATTCGTCTGTCCGACCAGTTTTGACTGCTCATGTGGTTGCGTTGCTGTCAACACAGCGTTCGTGCTGGTCGTTCTACTGCGATAAATTTGTGCTCTTTCATGTCCGATATAGCTGATAAGTTGGATAAGGGATTGGAAGTCGATGCGATTACACGGACCTTGCCAGCGCATTTGATACAGTGAATCACAAAATTCTCATCAATAAACTAAACTATTTCGGTACAACAGGGTCTCTTTTACATTGGTTTCAGTCATGCTTAGTAAAAATACTTCTAACAGTCAGTGGCAATGGGTATAATTCACAACCATACTACTCTACTCTCTGGAGTGCCTCAAGGCACCTATCTTGCCCCAGTTCTGTTCTGAAATTTCATAAACGACGTAACACTGTAATTGTCTTCTTTTCGCCGTTTACAAGGTTGTAAACTTACAGATTAGATACTCACATACAACTTAGAGTGGCCAAATATTGCCGCGTTAGATTTTCAAGAATAAACACAAAATTGTCTCTAAATATAGCATCGGCATAGTGGATCTTCAGCAGGTGGACGAAATTAGAGATCTTGCAGTAAGAATGGACGGACAACTAAATTTTATATCACACAATAATGTAATTATCGGAAAAGCTGCCCAAATGCTGGGCTGGATGGCTGCTAAAACCAGAATCACACTTTTTAATACTTTGGCTCACAGTCGGTTAGAATGTGGGTCCCTGATTTGGAATCCCTTTTATGCCGCACACGCGCATCGAATAGAATTCATATAGTGCGCATGTACACGATATCTAGCGTTCATTTCACAGAGCATTTCATACACGGTTGGCTATGATCAGCGTCTAAAACATTTAAAATTGACATCGCTATCAAATCGTCCTAAGTTTTTATATAACATCATAAACAGTAGGCGGTTTGATGGGTTACTGAGGTCAGTATCCTCAGTAACCTAAACCGCCTTCTGTACAATGTGCCTCGAAATACCGCCTCACCCTTTAGTTAGAACCTTTTGCCAACCACAAGTGATCACTATCACTTGTGGTTGGTACCACTACTAGTGAATTCACCCCTGTTTCGTGCGTGTCATGAGTAAAATGTGCATACAGTAAACTCGATGAGTTGGATATTTTTCACAACACGTTTGGTGCTTTTAGGAGAAAGGTATCGAGATCACTTTTGTAAAATTGTATGAATTGCCTTTGTCTACGTTCTCATTAAATCTTAAATTGTTAACCAGCACATAATCATAATCCTTTGGTGTGAACTGTACACTATATGTCTCTAATTAGTCCACATATCAGAACTAGTCATACGTTGTATTCTACGATATCAACGATTTATATGTATACTCTTGGTGAGTCTATTAATAATTAAATAAGTAAATAAAATAATAACATAGACGGAAAATATAGATCTAATAGTTCCATTACGCGGCTTATTTTTTATTATTTACTTTATTGAGTAACAGTCGTTACTGTTGTAAAACGGTTTTAAAATTTACAAGTGGACGCGATCAGGTTACAAAATGCAAATAAGTTTCTATGTACACTACATCCTGCCTATTATAAAAATTACGGTGCTGAAGTGGGCACATGTCTCGTACAGTCGTACACAAACTAAAGTCGCACATCGAGCTTAGCCTGAGTTGTGCTTGGAGTTTTTTGAATGATTAAATTCTATGCGTTCTTCAGAAAACAGTTTTGTAAGCAGGACAGATAGGCAGACAATGAAGTGATCCGAAGATTTCTTTTTTACTTTTGAGTTTCAAGTCAATAAAAATATTTCACAATCTTTGCAATCAAGGTAGGTATTCCTATTTCTTTGAACTTCTATTTACTGTTTGGCAATCAATCTCATATGATAATTTTTTTTTGTTAACCTTTAATTTCCGACTATACGTATATGCTGTTGATTGATAAAACTTGGTAGAATTTGTTGTTACACATATTGAAAACAAACTTCTACTATTTCCACAGTATTTTTTATTAGACCTGGGCCCCGATTTTGCTAATTTTATGTCGCCTATATCATTAAAGTAAACGAAAAGATGTAATGAACTCAGTTTTCGCCTATATCATTAAAGTCTAAAATTTAATGTAATTTTTTGCAGTGTCAGTGGTATAACAGTTGTTTTGCTATGACAATATTAGCAGAATCGAGGGCCTGACCGGTTTCGCCTTACTGCATCCTCAAAGGTTTACAATTATAGTTAAGAACCTACTTCTTAAACATTACCTTTTCTTTCCTAAACATTAATGTGAAGGACCAAAATAGCGGATGAATGGGAGTGAAGTTTTATACAAACTTAATTTTTTTTTAAACCACTTAGGTGGCATACAAGCGTACGGCGCGGCGGTCCACCTGATGGAAAGTGGTTACCGTGGCTTATGGACGTGTGTAACACCAGAGAAGCCACTCTCGAGCTGCCGACCCTGTAAGCACAGAGTTTCTGTGGAAAGTATCTACTGCCAAAATTTCAAGTTTATAGGACCAGCGGCTCAGGCTCTGCATTGATGAATCATACTAAAGGAACATGTAACTTTGTATGTAATTGATATGACTTGTTCCAGTTTTAAAATCGCGATAGCACCGAAATGGAGAGCCGTAAAAAAAAAAGTTTGAAACTAATTTTGTAGATAATTGCATGATCTACAATTTCGACTAACCTTTTATTGCAATAGCACTTGCTGTTTACGAGAAAAATGCGACAATTCATACAATAATTTTGAACTCTGACTTTGAATTGAATTTATGCAAGCTCAAATCTTTATTATGTCTGGATTAGTGGTGCCACAGATGGTGCACACAATGTACTAAAACAAATATTGAAAAATAATTTAGGTACCTACGTATGGCACTTATGTACACTTGTATTGAAGTAATTTAGATATGACGATAATCACATTCTCAAATATTAGATTTACTGATAATATTATTGCGTAACATATATGTACTCTCATCTTAATTTAGATTTCCAACACGGATCTTGTACCTACTGGAGTTTGTACTTTTAGCTACTCATGGTTTAGTGGCGTATCTTTGCTAAATGCAAACATTTCAAAGGTTCATGGCCTATGTGAGTTTTGTGACGTCGTTGACAATTCTGGAGCATATAAGTTATGGAAGTTTTTTTCTCTATAGGATTATATATGAACTTATAGATTTTGAAGATTTGTTAACTAGCTAATATTAGGTTTGTGTTTATCTAAAGCTCTTTTAAAAAGTCCTTCGAGTTTCGCCTCGATCACAAAATTCCTTGTACATACGTTCACACCACATTTTTTTAACCGACGTCAAAAAAGAAGGAGGTTCACAATTCGATGGGTATCTTTTTCTTTTTCACCACGAATATTATTTAAATGATTTATTTAATTTTCATTCCTGCTACATGCAACAATCTACGTTTGATGTTGTTTTGTTTTAAATACCAACAATGCAAGTAGGTATTTCAAAGATTTATTTTTGTGTTCTGTCGCATTTTCAGGTCATACAAAATAAAAGAAGTTATGTAATTAATATCGACATGAGTAAAATTAACTTCTTTTATTAACCTAAAATATCTTAGTATCTAATCTATGAAAGCAAATTCATTCGAGTTTTAAAACGATTTTCAAAATAGTAATGTACCTACAAAGTTAATAATATACCTACAAAAAATTCTTATTTGTTTGTTCATTTTAATGTGTATTGCTGTGTATTAGCTAACGTGTTATAAAAACAAGTTATAATTGCCTTTGTCGAATAACAATGACAACACAATAGATTCTCTCGGTACGACTTAATTCCGGACAGGAAATAGTAGGTAGGTATCTCAGACTAAGTAAGTATAATGATTAATCTTTCTTTGTTCAATTCTGCGAATGGATTATACGAAATACTTGTTGACAAGTGGTTACCGCTAATAACTTAGTGGGTATGCACCCCTCACATTGTGTCCTATAGCCCCCTATAGGACACAATGTGAGGGGTGGGGGAGTGGGGGCAAGATTGAACGGTAATTTGATGAGGTGAATAGTCTTCAATTTGAACCCTTGTAGAGCAATAAATATTGACTCAAGCTAAAAATGCAAACTTTTGAGGTGAAGAATAAAGAGTATATATTTCTATGGTGTTAATAAAATTCTACTAAGACGGTCCCGAAATAAAAAAAATACCTATTTTAAGAAGCTGGTATGATATAAAAAATGACAAATATTTTTACGACTGAGGTTCTTACACGTAATCTGGAAATATAAATATAATAAAGTAGTTACCTATTTCTTGTATAGATAATAATTATGTCATCAGATACAGTTTGAGAACATCTGACCTTTAGTTTTGTAATGGGGTAACATTGAAACTTTTATGTGTTCATGTTTTAATGGGTTAAGACGGAAAGTGAATAAATTCTAGATTACGAACGATAGTTATATTAAGGTGCAATGATATTTCTAAGAATTAAAAATAATAACTGGAAATTTTTATTATAGTAGAAGACGAAGCAGGGCAAGCCTTTAGTCTTCCTAGTGACAGCACAAACTCCAGTGAGCTCTAGTTATCCTACTCACCGCTGGGAAGTTTAGTTATTTTGGCCGCGGTATTCTGTAGTACCTTATTAATTTTTTTTTATATCACTTAAGTGGCAGTCAAGCACACTGCCCACCTGATAGAAAGTGTTTACCGTGGCCTATGGACGTCTGTAACACCAGAGGAGTCACAGTCGCGCTGCCAACCCTGTACGTACAGAGTTTCTTTGCCGTCAGTGTAGAAGACAAAGCAGGACAAGCCTTTAGTCTTTCCACTGACAGCACACAAATTCTTCAGTGAGCTCTGGCTACCCGACTCACCGCTGGGAACATAACGAAGTTTTTATGGCCGCGGTATTCTGTAGTACCTTTTTCGACGAAGGTTTTAGGCTTCACGATATATACCATCACGCTAATAGTTAAGGGATTTCTATACGTTATTTTAATACTAAAAAGCTACAGGCGTAAAGTGATGATATTGGGTGTCTAAATATGCCACTGTCGAAGCTGCGGCGCGTCCGCTGGTGTGTAATATAATAGTTTTGTAGATGGTGTTCTATTTTGTTAGTGTACGTAAAACTTAAAAACTAAGTTGAATAAAATTTTAAGGCATAAAATATTAAATAATGTGCTAAAAAATCTAATAAATTAAGATAGCAAAAACTTAATCAGCTCAGGAAGGAATAAAGGAAAGATCACGAGTTTGAATCCTGCCTGAGCTGGTTAAATTTTTTCTGTCTTAATCGATTATTATAAACTAAGGTTGGTAATGATTATATAATTTTTATTTGAATGACTAAGACCTACTTTTGACCACGACCTATGCCAAAGGTTTATGTAAATGCATTCAATATCCCCATATATGTGACTGTTCCACCTGTCCGCTATGGTATTAAGAATGCTGTTGGTCTGTAATGCGTAATGCATGTCTTGTTAGTTGTTGGGCTTGAGATTGAGTTCGATTTGAGTGACCGTTTTTAGGCATCAGTGCGGTGTTTAACTCTGTTCGATGTCACTTACCCACATAATTAGTTCCGAGTGCATCTAAAACTAGCTCTGGGGGCCTGGTCTCCTACGGTTTTTCCTCATGATATGGCGTTTCTTGGTTTTTATTTACGGTAGTGACTGCTGTCGGATTACAACCCAGAATGAAAGGACTATGCCAGAGCGCCATCCGTTATTTAGTACAACAGGCTCGTAATTGAGATCCACCCCCATCTTGGTAGTCAAAAATCTAATACCTACTATGAATTAAAAGTATATACATATATGAGTAGTGTAGACCATAAATTTATATGACGCGACTACTGCTAATTAGCGATGTTACTTTAAATTGTGTAATGTACACTGAATACAACGAAGGTAACGTCACAAGTAACAATACACACATGCAGGCATTTTGTATGTACTATTAATTAAGTGGTTCAAGGTCGTTGAGGGTACTGAGGTATATTAATAGGGTGGAAACTGTAAAAATGGGTCGAAAAGTTTAGTGCAAAAGAAGATAAACTATTCCTTACACATTTTTATTCAATATTTCAACGGAAGGCGGCTGTGGCACTGTGAGGTTTGTATCTACGGAGTAAGGATGGAGCCTTGAACTCTGGAAAGGTGTGAAAAAGTTATATGCAAATTTTACTAGTGCTTATCTACTGAGATCGACGAACAGTGAACTAAGAAGGTCACTCACTCACTCGGTACTGCTCACTGAACATATTACTCTTGCCGAGTGTGCATGCAAGGATATATACACAGTCAGGTCATAAATTCTGTCACTTGTTTAATATAAAATAATTGAACAAGTTTATTCATTATGTAACCATTTATATACCAAAATAAACTTAATAAAACATAGATTCTTATGAGAATAAAGTTTATTCAAAATGACCTCCGTGATTTTGAATAAGGCCTTCAGTCAGTCAATATCGGTGGCTGCCTTAATCAAGGATGTCTTGAGTGACTCCAAATTGGGATGAGGCTTTGAGCATGCCTTTTCCTCCAAGTGTTGCCATATCTTATAATCTAACGGACTCAAATCTGGACTGGAGGAGGGCCAACCTTTGTGCCGGATGAAGTCGATTTCACGCGCCGCCAGCCAGCCTTGTGTGCTCTTCGCTCTATGAGCTGGCGCCGAATCTTGTCGCTCTGTCCACTTCGATCCATTGAATGAATCCATTGATGGACCCAAGGACACTTTTTCCTCCTCTTGAATCCATCGTACCAGTCAATTCCAAATTGTGGATTCTAAGACACTTTAAGGTGCACTTGGATCCTCCAAAGAGTTTTATACGCTAATTTAAATATTATACTTAGTTGATGAGAACTGGCCAGTCAAGAGGCCACTTGATGATTATAGATAAAATTATATGACAAGCATAACTCTCTACTATATATAATAATCTATGAGCATAACGATATAAACATAAGTGCATATAATTATATAATTTTGTGAAATGGATTCAAGCGAAGAAATAAATTATATTAACCATAAAGGAGTAGGTCTCCTTCGCAACGGATATAAGTACCACAAGAAAGTACAATACAAAAAGGGTGCTGTACTGTGGAGATGTTCTTTTTGGAGAAAATATGGTTGTGCTGGCACGTTGACGTTGAAAGAAGTGAGTATTGTTAATTATTAGATTATTATTAGTAAATGCACTGATTGAAACCGGTCTAATGCCTTCATTTGTATCTTTTCGTATTTAGTTTCGTTCACTATCTCATTTTTACCGACATTAACATTTTCAATATTTTTAAGGGACAAGTCATTAAAAGTCAATTGCATACACTTACATGCAACCAAGATAAGGTGGGCAATGAAATTTTGTCACTGGATTGTAAGCCAGTTCCGTTACTTTATGAAAACTTTGTTACATCTGTGAAGGATAAGGGTTTGCATTTAATTGGCTCTATACCGGAATACGACTCTAAAAAGAGCGGCCTTTACAAAATGCGAAATTCTACATTAAAAGTACAGCAAACAAACACAATTGATATTAATAAGGTTGTAGTACCGGAAGTGTTTCAACATTTTTTGCTCGCAGAGTACAGACATCAGGATTCACTTGTTTTAATATTTGGTTTGAAAGAAAATTGAAATGGCATTTCCGACATTAAACATTTGTTCATGGATGGGACATTCAAAAGTACGCCCACGCCTTTCCTTCAGATTTATACGATTCATGGAGATTTTGGGAGCACCGCTACCCACAACCATGTAAAACCCTTATTTTACGTCTTTATGACAGATCGGAACATCGGAAAATCATATAAGATTTTATTTCAGTTGTTACAGTCACAAGTGCCGGATTTAAAACCAAACAAAATTTCAACTGATTTCGAAATCGTAGCTATTAGAGCTATACGCAATATTTATCCAAATGTTAATATTATAGGCTGTTGGTATCATTATCAACGAAATGTATGGAAAAAAGGACGTGAACTTGGCCTAAAGAAAAGTAAAGTGACACGGCGTATAGTCTCATTGTGTGCAGTTCTACCACTTGTCCCTGAACCTAATATTGAAGAAGCATGGAATTACATTTGTAGTCAGATGACTGATAGCAAACAGTACCAGAAATTACGTAAATATATGGAGAGATATTACATAAAAATAAATTTTGGAGTAATATTTGGAAAACATTTGGAGAACGACACAGAACCAACAATTGTGTCGAAGCATGGAATTGTAAATTAAATAAACGGGTGGGTAGGAAAAAGCCTAATTTTATATCTGTTTTGAATATTTTATTGAAAGATGCCAAGCTCACCGCGATTCATATTAAAAAAAAGCATATGATCAAAAGGACTGAGAAGCAAATATCTCATGACAACTTTATACAGGAATGTCAAATGGAGCTAGTTAATGGATTGATATCCGTGCCTTTATTCTTAGAAAAAATTAAATAATGACTACTTAATTTTTCACTGTATGCCCCGACATACATGAGATTTAAAATAAATTTTGTTTTTAAAAATTGCAAAAATAACGCGGTTTGATAGTCTTATCTATTTTGTTTTACCGGTCACAACGTTCCACGGTTTATGTTACTAAACGAAGGCGAGTTTTATGTGTTTCAATTACAATTATTACAACAACAAAAATTGATTTTACTGCATTTTATAATTCATTAACATCAACTAAGTATAATATTTAAATTAGCGTATAAAACTCTTTGGAGGATCCATGTGCACCTTAAAGTGTCTTAGAATCCATTATTTGGAATTGACTGGTACGATGGATTCAAGAGGAGGAAAAAGTGTCCTTGGATCCATCAATGGATTCATTCAATGGATCGAAGTGGACAGAGCGGAATCTCGTTGGAATACCCAGTGCCTGTTATTGAACATGGTATGAGAAACAGGTTCCATAAGGTTCGCCAGGACTGTATTTTGATACACAACTGCATTCGTTTTTACACTTTTCTCACAAAAATGTACCTCTGTTAAGCCCCATTAAGAAAACTCCCAACCATACCTTGAGCGAGGTTAGAATATGACCTCGTTGGACACGTAGAATACGGTTGCTCGCTTCTTCACTAATGTGTGCGTACACCTTATCATTTTGTTTGTTGTAGCTCTCCTCTACGGTAAACATTTTTTCATGCGAAAAAAGAATTTCCCGTAATTTTTTTCCCGTGTACCGGGACCGTTCCCGTTCAACAAAGTACGGCATCTCTTCACTCTCAGGTCCATTAGACGAACATTCAAACGATGTCCTGTTTTGCTTCGATATGCCCGAAGCCCCAAGTCTTCATTTAACACCATTTTCACCGTGGTACTGCTTAACCCCATCTGAAATTTTTCAGTATATCAAAAATTTGAATTGGCGCGTAACCGCAACGATGCAACGCAATAACTGCAACACGGTATTCTTTAAGCGTTCACTCCATATTTAAAAATGAGTAAAATTCTAATATGTATACATTTTTATTTTCATGAACAATTCGAAATTCGAATTCAATAAACTTTTTTGTGGCCAGCATTCTAAAAGAAAAGTTTTTACTGTGTGACAATACTTATGACCTGACTGTGTATATACACCCTTTCATGCAACTTTATAATACACACATCAACAAAGTCTAGGGAACAAGGACATTTCTAGTTTTTATTTAAAAACCCTTTCTTGTAATAGTGAGTGTTTTATATCAATAGAAAGGTATTTTTATACCGTTTTTAATTTTAATTTTAATAAAAACATTCTCATATCATTTTTTTTTTTTTTAAGAAAGAATTGAATAGTGCCAATATTGAGTATTACAACCTTCTATGATTAGGCACAAAAATAACGAGGTAGTAAGAAATACAGTAATTAACCGTACTTTAAACGTTTTTATTAATCTGTAGGACCTCCTAAAGCACTAGCAACAGCTCGACAACGGCATGGCATACTTAGTATGAGATTGTCAATCATCGTCTGTGGAATATGGCTCCATACACTGCGAAGGTGTAAAAAAAGTTGTTCTTCAGTGTTCAGATTTTCCAAGGAATCACTGAAAGCTCTTCTCCCAAGCAAATCCCAGGCATGCTCTATGGGATTGAGGTCGGCAGACTGAGCAGGCCATTCCAACGTCGTAATATTGTGCTCGCTTAACGCATTGACCACTACCCTCACGGTGTGTGACCGTGCATTATCTTGCATGAACATAAAATCTTGACCGAACTGCTGTCGATGAGGGATTACCATGGGGTGTATAACCTCCTGAATGTATTGGTTTGCATTCAAATTGCACCGTATCCAAACGAGGTCGGTCCTTCCACCAAGGCGAATTCCAGCCCATACCATGATTGTTCCACCTTGGTAAGGATGAACTTCTAGCGGATTCTGGAGACGACTCCGACCTCCAGGAACTCGCCATATACGCACTCTTCTCGAATCAGGATGAAAACCGAAGCGAGATTCGTCGGAAAACAGAACCCGTGCCCATTGATGGTCGGTCCACTGTAAATGTGCGTTAGCCCACAATAAGCGACGACCTCGATTTCCACGTCGAAGAGCTGGAACCCTAAGCGGTCTGCGAGCATGAAGATTGGCTTCGTTTAGTCTTCTCCTGACAGTTTGATCGCTAATAACCACTTGATGCTGAGACTGGAGGCCTGCGACCAACTGACGAGCAGTAATCGTGGGTTGCCGCCTTGCGGAATTTTGCAAGAAACGATCTTGTCGCGGGGTAGTAACCCTATTTCGTCCCCTGTGACGTTCGGCAACATCCCCTGTAGACCTGTAGCGTGCCCATAATCTGCAAATTACGCTTAGTTGGGTGTTGACAGCATCCGCTACGTCGCGTTGAGTTCGTCCAGCTTGCAGCATACCAACAGCCCTTAACATCTCTTCGCGACTTAAATGACGACGTGACATGATGATTATAGTCACAAAAATGCACAAACCATACGTAAAAGACGTATTATTGATAATAAACGTTATTTACAATCAAAGAAAATAATTTTTATTTTGCCTCAGAGAAACTGCACAATCAAACACTTTTAAAAGTTTTCCCTCCATATTCGAAAATCATTACTTATTTAAATTTATTTTTAAATTTCGAACAACTCTGTAATCTACTTTATTCTATTTTATTTATTTGCTGCCAGTTATTTGCAAAACAAGATTTACACGAAAAAAAAAATTGGGGTCATCTTGTTCCCTAGACTTTGTTGAGGTGTTTATGTCTTTACTTATTATGTCCTTTGTGATCTGTATGATATTTCTTAGTAAATAAAGTCCAAATTGAAAAGAAAAAAGAAAAAAAGTTAATGAGTTTGAGATCAAAAAAATAGAGTGACGATGTAATTATCGCAGTCAAAGCCACGCTATTTTTTGTTTCTTAATCTATTAGTAGACAATTTTAATTTTTCTAGTTAAACAATAAAAATCATTAAAAATTTTAACAATAAATACATTTATTTTCGTTCAGTATTATCTAGGCAGTACTTTAATATAATCTAAGTAGGTATACGAGTATTTACCGGACGATGAACTTAACATTTTTAATTACCTCTAAATACACCTTACCTTTAAATAAAATGCCTTTAAATACACTCAATGATAGTTTGACTTATAATGAAACAAATAACACATTTTAGATAGTGGAAGCACAGGGAAAATTAAGTTAAATAGATATTGATGACAAATATTATGTGCAAGTATAAGTATAATAATTAATAAGTATAATAAGTATAAGGAGGTAGGACACGGCGATATTTCCGCCCAATTGAGCAGTCCGACTGGAGAAGTACCTCCGCCCTACAGAGTACCGCGGTTATAATAACTTCATGTTGTGTTCCCAGCGGAGCCAGAGCTCACTGGAGAATTTGTGCTGTCGGTGGGATGACTAAAGGCTTGTTCTGCTTTGTCCTCTACACTGACGGCACAGAAGCTCTGTGCTTACAGGGTCGGCAGCGCGAGTGTGGCTTTTCTGGTGTTACGTCCATAGGCCACGGAAACCACTTTCCATCAGGTGGGCCGTGCGCTTGTCTGCCACCTAAGTGGAATAAAAAAATAATGAAATATATTAAAATAATAATATACATTTTTTTGGTAACATGTATGGCATTATATACATATACCTTTCTGGTATTTGTTAAACTATCTACTTCTTAACATTTCTATAATAAAACAAATAAAAGTTAAAACGAATTTCTCTCGCTGATTCTACCTACTGGATAAAAACAAGGGAATAAATCACTTTACTTTATTTTTCACTAATAATAATTTCACAATGTTTACGTTAATACAGCTTTGATTAAAATGTAGTACATAATATACAACGAACATTAGAAAAATAAACACCGTTTTGCAACTCCGTTTTGTAACTTATTCACGGTAGGAACACTAATTGCGGTGCGGCAATTCAAACTGCACTTGACCGATTTTTTACTTAGATCGTTAGGCAGAATACAGATAATTAATTAAATTAGTCTACATTCTTTAACATTGAGGAGGCGTTGGACGTCAAAGAAGTGGGGTATCATTATATGAAGTATTTACCCACTACAGCGCTAAATTTAGTATTAGTAATAAAAAATTGACAAAAATTTCAAGCTACTCCATTTAGAAGTTATTTCGCGACTTATGTAGCACTTAATTTAAGTAGTGAAATAATGAAAGACACATTTAAAATTAGGGCTCTCTAAGTTCGAATAACATGCAATTTCAAATAACAGTATGTTGTTTGAATTATATTATGTAATAGGTAATTATGAAAATATTCACAGTCATTCCGTGGGTATGGGTACAGACGTACATAGCTAAATTCAAGTTAGCACAAAAAATGTTTAAGAATCCATATTGTTCGACATTGTGGTAAACCGTAAATTAGTTGTTTTTTTTACATATGGAATACTGCATTGTAAAAAAACTGTACAAAAAATATTCGCGTCACCATATATGCTTCAGTGGAAATAAACTTCATGCAATGGCGGTCTAAAAATATCATAACATGTCTCGTTATTTTTTAATGACAAGGGGAATATATAGAAACAACAAGACCATTACGTCATAGAGTCACTTTTTGTTATGGTATTGCTCATAACACGACATTAGGTACGTTTATTTATAGGTACTGCCATTTTGTTTTGGGTAGGTAGCGTAAAGGTTTTGATTCGGTTGAAATCCTTTGATAAATTAATGTTTTGGGGTTTACTGCTGGACATTGGAGTCATTGGACTGCGCTACAGCACCTGATTGTGCTCTCGACGCCCAGTCTAACTGACGACCTTTTTCAGGTCATCAGTTTATCAGTAGGTATTGTCAATTAAGATTGCCGTGTGTTATAGTAGTAACTTGTAAAAACAACGTTAAATTTTGTTCCTTAATTCAGTTGCGTACAAAATCCTCAGTAGGTACGGGAGTCCAGTCGTACTTAACCGTATTTATTAGATAAAATTAGCATATTCAGCTAAAAAAAAAGATTGAGAATCAAATGATTTAATTTATATTATTATTTCTTACCTAAGGATTAAAAAAATGGAATTAAAAATAACGCTGCCGAAATTTACATGTGTATTAAGGTAAACAGTGACCACGGAACCCAGTGGCGTGGTGCAGCGGTACAGGTAATGGGGACCAAAGTATTTAAAAAGAAACGTACTCGTACCTACATACGAGCCATACAATGACTCACTACTTTGCGACCCTTGGTGTGGCAGGCGGTCACGTATTGTGTTATAATAGATACTTTAATAGGAACTATATTTGCGATTTTTTAATCTATGTAGGTACTAATTTTATAATTTACGATATTCCATGTTGCATATACTTACAATACCCTAAGTATTGTACTTATATTACACTACACATATTATATTAGTTATTTGTTTAACAAGTAAATAATAACTACATACCTACTTGCTGCGAGTGCCAATTTTATCATTAACTAGCGAAGTAGTCTAGAATCATGAACTGAAACTACTGAGTGCAGTACAAGGCACGGTACACGAAAAATATTTGCTCACGCGTAAAATATATACAACTTTTCATCTCTAAAGGGAGATAAGTGGTTTAGGTTGTACAGAAGAAAAACTAAAAACGAGAAGCGGCATAAGGAGCAATGAGTGTAAAATGTTTGCTCACACGTAAAATAAAAGTGCAACTTTTCACCTCTAAAGGGAGAAAAGTGTTATTAATTGTAGAGAAGAAAACTCAACATGCGACGCGGCGTGAGGAGCAATGAGTTTATAACCATCGTTCAATTACTTTTTAATAATTTCATAAATTGTCTTTATGTCAGACTAAAACTGAGTAATTTGTAGTCTGCCAGACTGGATGGTGTGAAGTCCAAGTGATACAGTTCACCATTCTAGATGTTCTAATTTTTTTCAATAGCGTAAAGGCGTTCTTTTTGTGCTGGAGAAGTGAAAAAATATTTTCTGTTCTTATTCGCCGAATGTGAGAACCAAAAAAATGTGTATTTTATTATTTAGGTGCAGTAGTTAGAGAGACGAGACTGAAGACATATATCTTGGACTTACAAAATTATCTACATGGTCTATATATATTCAATAAAGATATTTCAATAACGATTACATATACCTACCTTTATACAGGGTGCAAGATTTCGACCTTGAAGTCGTCTCTCCTGGAGGGGAAGCACTCTAAATACTGGAGATAGCTAATTTGACTCAAAGGAATCATTCCTTATTTTTAAAATGATCAATGCTATCACGATTTTTCGAAAACTCGCTTGCCACAAACCTTAACCGCCATTTTCAATCATTCTAAGGTTCCGTGCACAAGTCTTCACACGTCACACCGTTCAGGATGAAGAGGAAACGAAGAGGCCAGGGAAACCAGGTCAAATGCCTTACTCAAATCGAAAAAGCAAGCATAGACGGGAGTTTGCCGATGCGAATAATACTCGACAGCGTGTTAACTGTCAGTATGGATTCTCTTGTCGACTTAAAACCTGTAAAATAAACTGCAGAAGAAAAGTGATGTATGATTAAATAATACACATATATAAATAATAAATAAAAACTCTTACTTGTGTTTTTTGCTGCCATTACCTCTGCTATCCTCAACCTACCTACCTACTTTTAATGTAGCCATAACTTTTGTTGAGAGCTCGAGAATTATTTCACATTTTGTGCTCTGAACATCCTACAATAAGTTATACATAAATTGCGAAGAATGAAGTTGCAAACAAGTCTGGAACAAGACGGCAATCGTAAATTTTCGTATTCTATAGACCCTATTACATCTTGAGATTTTTGTCTTGAAAATACAAAAAACTGATTTAGCAAAATCATAATGGATATAACCTCATTATTCTACAAACATATTCACTGAAGATTTTGCCGAAATAATCGCGCTATGTGCAATGACCAAAGTTTATTTTCTTCCCTGTACATGTAGCGGCCATTGTGGCTTTGTTCCCCGAAAGAAACTTTGAATATTGATTCACAGACTTTATAATAGTGGGTTCCTTCCATGAAATAAAATGATGTCGATCGATTCTTTTCAATAAACAATACTGTACGTACCTACTTACTATACATATATCGCACAGCTTGAGTGTACCTAGTGGTATGGGTAATTTATTGCTGACACGAGGTCTCGCGTTAGATCACAGGTTTTACCATGGCACACACCAATGATTTTTCGATGCTTTTCGAAGTTATGTGTGTATTTATCGCATGTTTATAAGAGCCCCGAAAATGGCAATAGGTTCTCTACCTATTACATTGGGACCTAAACATAAACTGGCGAAATATCGATGTGGGTACGTCTTATTTTTATTTTTACATTTTTCAGTTATTTCTTACTATGCTTATATACAATATATATCACTTCAGAAAAAAATAATGCATCGTTAGATGAACAAACCGTTTTGACAAGATTCATAGTTCAGTAATTTTCAAAATTTTGACTTAATCCTTTTTTCGGTAAAATTTTCTTAAGCTGTTTCTCCTTTTAATTAAAGTTGATTCATTTTGTTTATATCATAGAATACTGTGTGCTTTATGTGCATAATTTATCAAATAATTGGAAATTGAGTTTTGTCGATTGTGGCTTTGTTGAAATGATGATTACCTCTCCTCTAATGGCCTGCTAAGTCCATTCCAATCTGGCTTTCGCCGTGGCCATAGTACTATAACAACTCTAGTTAAAGTTACAGATGACATAAGATTGGCCATGGAGAACAAACAACTTACAGTTTTGGTCTTATTGAACTTCAGTAGTGCCTTCAACTCGGTTGATTTTGACATTCTCTTAGGTATTCTTTCATCCATCAATGTTTCTGCCTCTGCAACTACATGGTTTAAATCATACCTCCATGGACGCTCACAATCTGTTAGAATGAATGATGCTTCCTTCGATTGGTGCGACTTAGTAGCAGGCGTTCCACAAGGTGGCGTCCTTTCTCCTCTTCTCTTCTCTGTCTTCATAAACGCCATCACGAAGGTTCTAACTTCGCATTATCACCTCTACGCAGACGACTTGCAGATATATCGACATTTCAAAGCTGATCAACTACCTAGGGCTGTGGATGGCCATCAACAGTGACCTTGAAAACATCAATATCTGGGCCAAATCTTTTGGATTGCTGGTCAACCCAAAAAAATCTCAAGCGCTTATTGTTGGTGGTAGATATATGCTCCGCCTCCTGGATCATGATTCTCTGCCTCCAGTAACATATGGTAAAAATCATTTAAAATGACCATTTTGATTGCAAAATTTGTCCACACCCGATATTTGATGATAACATTATTTTTACTATGTAAGAAGTACCTATTAGTACTCTGATATATATTATTTAGCTATAATACACAGATTTATATAACTTTTGTCTATAATAAACACAATATATTCTTCTTTTTTCATTGAACTCGGATAATCTTCATACAAAATAATTTGTCCTCTTCACGGGCTGCGTAACAAAAATTATCTAAATAAATCTAATCTACGGTATTTAATTATATTGATGAACTTTTTGCCAAAACGTTGTTAATACCCATTGATTACGGTAAAACATATTTTATTTTAATTATTTAAAATATTAAAATTTTGGGTACAAAGTAATGTCCATTATTTTGTTCATTTTTGTTATTCGATTTTGTAACACCAAAATTTGGTATATTATTTACAATTTGTAAAATGGCAACCCTCAAACTATAACGAGCCAATCACATACCAGAATCTAATATGAGTCGGCCATTTTGTCTCCGAGTAGAAATAGGTGAATGACGCGTGTTTCGTAGTTGCGAGCAAAATTCCAATTTTAAAACATCAGTTTTGTTTTATTCGAAACAACACAGGTAAGTGAGCACTTACATTATTTAATTAACCAATTAAGCATGTTATTGCTGACATTTATTGAAATGAAAGGTGGTTGGAACTAATTGAGATTTTTGTTTGGCTTATCACACTTGAAGTTACTTTCAAAGCATAACGGTTATTCATTTTTGTTATGATTTTAGTTGCGTTACAAAAATGATATAACAAAAATACAAAAATGAAATAACAAAAATGAACTAAAGTCGCAATCACATTGCTGGTAAAATGTTATTATTAGAGATTATAATGTTCTAATTATATTTGAGTGTATTATTTTTATAAAATATGGGTATGGGCCTTTTTTGTCTTTCTGTTCGCTTTCTGTTTTCATCAAATTCTTTTGTCTGTCTGACTATCTTTTATCCTTCGATTAATCTTTCACTATATGCTCGCCATCAATCATCACCTTAGTTTGTCTAGCTTCTTATTCGTTTGTTAATTTATGCATATTACTAGCCGGCTTATATATACATATATGTATACATATATGTATAAAGTATTTATTTTGGTATATTCATAGGTTGGATCAGTGTAGACTACAAAAGTTAACTATGTAGCTTACGATTAATCTGAGAATAATGTCTGATAAGATAACTATATTACGTTGATCTCCTTTCATTGTCTCCAACAAAAAATTTTTTTTTATGAGAGTTAGGTATTATAAAGGTACGGAGGCTTGTATCTCCAATAGTTAATTAATAAAACAAATGGTAAAAAAAAGTGTTTTTATTGCGGAACACCTTATACGAAATCAATAAAATAAATAACTGTCAGACTATAATGTGCATTGTAAACGAGCCCTAATATTTCATTTTTGTTATTTTTTGTTACGCCGTTCATTTTTGTTACATTTTCATTTTTGTTTCATATTTGTCACAATGGTCATTTTAAATGATTTTCACCCATATTCTGTAGTAATTGGTTATTCCAAAAGTGTAAAAAATTTAGGCGTGCACATCGACTCTATGCTTGCCTGGGATGGTCACACCGCGGAGGTAAGTAGAAGGGTATACTGTTCATTTGAATCCCTCAAACGTCTCCAGAAACTCCTACCTCTTCAGACTAAAGTTACTCTTGCACAATCTCTCTTACTCTCTCTACTAGACTATGCTGATGGCTGTTATCTCGATGCATCGGAGGAACTGCTGAACATACTAGAACGCTTGCAAAATCTGGGAATCCGATTTGTGTTTGGCCTTCGTAAATATGACCATGTCACGGAATATCGTAAAAGATTGAACTGGCTCCCTATTCGATAGCGCCGTGACCTACACATTCTAACTCTTCTCTATACCATTCTTCACAATCCTAATGCTCCAACTTATTTGCGGGAACGCTTCAATTATCTTGTGCCTAGGGGCCAACCCTGTCGTCTTTCTTCCTCTCTTCTGCTTCGCACACCTGCACACAGTTCCAGCTGTTATGATGGATCCTTCACGGTACAAGCTGTACGTCTTTGGAACGCACTACCTCACACCATTCGCAGTAGTAATACTCTGGACATTTTCAGAAGAAGAACAAGGGAACATTTTCTCTCACAATAATGAAGTCTGTATATTTATATATATTTATATTTTATATGTATATATATTTATGTATATATGTATATGTATGTAGGTATATTATGTATTATGTGTAGGTGTAAGTATGTATGAATATAATACTATGTATGCTATGTTTGTGTAAATACATGTACCTACCTGTTCAGGTAGGTACGCTTATTATCTTTTTATTTTTATTTTCTTTTGTTTCTTTGTTTATCTTTTCTTTTTGTTTCTTTTTTTTTGTAATGTACACTTCACATCCCCTTTCATTATTTTATGCTTCTCTGCTACTCAAAGGTTTGCTGGGAGAGAACTCATTTTGAGTTAAGCTCGTCTTTGTACATCTTCTTTGATGTGTTTTGTGTATGATCTCTGTACTATGTGTGCAATAAAGAATAAAATAAAATAAATAAATAAATCAAACGAATTTACCAAGTGAAGTTCAATAATTTAACCATAAAATAATGACGATCCAACCATAAAAAACACTACAGCGAACTTCCCCTTCATTCTCATAGGTTTTATTTTAAACGAAATTCACCCTTTCGAGGTTTTTTTTTCACAATAACATGTAAGGAATCATTTCCTTGAGGTTTGTCCGTTCAAAAATAATGAGACAGTAAACTTCTATTCTTCTTTACCCCATTTTCCATCCTATCAAAAAAATCTCTCGAACATAGTTATGTTTTAAATTGAAGAACATGTGTGCTAAGTTTGTTAAACATTGGTTTAGAAATGCGCCCTCAAGACCGGAACTGACAAACAAACACATACGGACTAAAACATAATAATCGGCCATCTTGTCGAAACGGAGACTCACGCTCGCTTCGCTCGCTCGGTCAATGAATAAATTATTTTTCTTTCAAATGTTTATTAAATATACGTTGTTAAATATGCAGTTTGAAAATGTATAATATAATTTATGGTAATAGTCATTGCGAGCGTGTGTAGTATACCTATACAGTACGTTTCGTTTTGGAAATGTGTTGTAATAATCAATCTTTACAATAAATCCGATAGATTTTTATAACATATGTACTTGGTAATCATTTGGCATTTCATACATCCATAATGTCAAGTTCTTTCACGTAATATTTTAAGAGGTGAATGTGACGAGTTTTTACGGCATTGACCTTAATAACTGACTTAACGTAGTGATTTTGATGTCTCACAAGTTTAGGATTAATTAAAATTACAATTATGGTATTCACATTTCCAAAATCGTAGGTATAATGGTTCTTTTATTTAAATTTATAGGTATTCAACTAGGGGTGTCATATAAATACCTCATCTCAGTGACAAATACTTAATGTTGTATTTTATTGGTACCTAGATTTGCCAAAGCTCTTTCTGAAAAACAGTCAGACTATTGGTTTCACTGCCAAGTTCTACTAAGGGACCCAACTGTAGATTAAATAGTATTTTAAATTGTGTTTCTGGTGATTTTTACCTCTCCCTATTCGTCTCTTTAGAAAAAAAAGAACAAAAATATCATGTGAAACGGAAGGCTAATTTGTAGATCATAATTAATTTGAATCTTGGGGGGGTGGGGTTTAAGCACTTAAAGGTCCCTTGTTACGCCAATGAAGTCAAGCTACCGCTGTTGTTTACATAACAAATTATGATATCATAACTAAGCAGTACCGGTAGGTGAAAAAAAAAACAAAGTTAATAAGCATATTTTAATAAAAATACTTTTAATTGTTGTTTGGTAAACTAATTGCTTATAATTTAATTCTAAGCTCAAAGATATAAAAAGCTTCATTGAATGAAATCAGTAGGTTCATCATGCAAGGTTGCAATATAGAGTCGGACTTTGGTACTCAACCATAAATTGGTTTATTTGGTTTCTACGGTCCACCGTTCTGAGAAGTACTATTCTACGATGTTGTACCTTCTAAATTCTAAGAGGAAGCCTGTAGCAGAATCTGGATTTGTTTCGAACGACCTTTGTTTCTAACTATTATGGTCGAAGTTACCTCGCTCCTCGTCGGTCTGGTAAGCATCCGTAGTTTAGTGATTAAGGTGTCGGCCTTGCGATCGAGAGGTCCCGGGTTCTATTCCTGGTCGTTACACTAATGACGTGAACCCATTCATAACATAAGCAATTTAGTTTAGCTGGACGGGTTAAAGGGAATATTAGTAATTTGGGTTCTAATATTCTTAAAAATAAACTATAATTAAATGTAAATACCCCACAGATACGTTTTAAGACAATTATTATATCGCAAAAAATCGTTATTATAGGACGCAGGTATACTTACACGGTCCTCCGAACCGGACATGACTTCATTTCATGAACATATATAATTTGGCAATAGGTAATTATTAAATTTGATATTCCGTTATAGATAGAAAAACCAGTGATTCCCCTTATGATTAAATAATTTAGGGTACCGTAGCCATTTGAATAAAATCAATTGGGCGTCATTTGGAAAAAATAAAAAATAAGAATTAAGCTAAAACCAGACCTGCCAAAAATCACGCTCTAAAATATTTAACAAGAAAATATCAAGTATAGCCGTGGTCGTATGCCACTTTTCTTTAGAATGTATTGTTTTTTAGAGTAAGGGGCATACGTCCTGGTATACATAGTATAATTAACGTGTTTTAAAAAATAATAAAAAAATAAATATATAATAAAGTCTGTCGTCGATCTGTTTCGGAGGCATGCAAAATACAAAATACGAGATTTTTAAATATTAGAAAGCAATGATAAAGTGATGCTAAAAATTCCCCTAAGTAGTGCGGGCACAAAGAGATTAACTTATCTTTAAGAGTATGTACCTACTTAGTGAATATGAAGTGCGAGGGAACTTTGGTAGCTTTAGATCTAATACTCGGAAATACCATTTTTTAATGACGATGATGAATGTGAACTATCATAGTTAGATACTCTTTGTGTCAGGTCATTAACCAGTTTCTAGGAAACATTATTTTTTTGTTAACCGTACTGATAGTTAACTGGAGACGTTAGATGTCTGTTGGCAGCCATTTTATATAGTACCCTACCTCATCATACATGGCATTGCATTAATGGCTTCCACCCTTTTTAGTCCAAAGTACGCTTTCCGTATTTTTTTTCTCCACTTCACCTGGTTTTTTTTTTTTTTTATATATTACACGCCAACTTGAGCTCACCTCGCCTGATGGTAATCTAAAGGCAAAGTCTCAGGAAAGAGGGTCACCATTACAGACACTAAGTGCTACAATGGTGGCACTCAGCTTGACGGCCTCATCAGATGCTTTTTCCACGCCCCGCTTAAAGGCCCCGGGACTGTAGGAAGAAGGAAACACGTGTGCTGGTAATGAATTCCAGGTCTTAGTGGTGCGGCAAAGAAAAGAGTCTCCGAACCGCTTGGTTCTTGCTCGTATATTCTGCACAGTGTGAGGGTGACATCTAAGGCCTGCACGTGTTGTCCTATGTAGGAAGGGAGATGGTGGGATTAGTTGGAAGAGCTCGTCAGAACACTCACCGTGGTAGAGACGGTAAAATACAGCCAAGGAAGCAATATCTCGACGCATCTGCAAAGGCTCGAGGGTGTTCGTGACCTCAGGGTTCCCAATAATTCGGACCGCGCGTCGCTGCAACCTGTCGAGAGCATCTAGTAGGTATTTCGCGGAGCCATCCCAGAGATGCGAGCAGTATTCCACGCAGGAGCGAATTTGTGTCTTATAGAGAAGACACCGCTGCTCCGGCGTGAAAAAACGTCTCACTTTGTTTAGGAGTCCGAGTTTCCGCGAGGCTGTTTTGATTATGCTCTCGATGTAATTTCTGTTATTCAGTTTGCAGCGAATATCCATGCCTAGGATATTGAGATTGTCCTGCAGTGGCAGTGGCGTGCTCTGGAGAGTGGGAAGGGGAAGGAAAGAAGATACCTTTGCTGTGAACGCACAAGCCTGCGTCTTCTTGGCATTGAACTCGACCATGTTCTCAGAGCCCCATTGTGAAATGTGATTCTAGATCCGGTCCAGTTCGGTGACAAGAAGCTGTCTTTTTTCCACGATATCAGACTGTTTGGCCGCAGGTTGTCCGTGATAACTCCCGTGTAAGGTGCTATCGTCTGCATAGCAATGTATGCTGCCGGTGGACAGCATGTCGTTGATATGCAGAAGAAAGAGAGCGGGAGATAATACAGACCCCTGCGGTACGCCAGCATTTATTTGCAAGAACTCCGAAGCCCGTCCATTACAGAGGACGCGGATACGGCGCTCCCGCAGGAAACTAGCAATCCAGTTGCACAGTCTAGGAGGCAGACCAAAGGCTGGTAGCTTGGAGAGAAGCGATTTGTGCCAGACTCTATCGAAAGCTTTGGCGATATCAAGACTAATTGCCAGTGACTCGCCGTGCTTGTCCATAGCCTCACCCCAAAGATGGGTAACGTATGCTAGAAGATCACCCGTTGACCGTTTCGGCCTGAAGCCATATTGCCGGTCATTAATTAAGGAGTGATCCTCTAGGTGACGCATGAGCTGTTTGTTAATGATGTGCTCGAAGACCTTGCACAGCACTGAGGTGACGGCTATGGGTCGATAGTTGGCTGGCTCTGAGCGATCCCCCTTCTTGGGGATCGGCTGTACATTCGCCTCTTTCCAAGCCGAAGGCACTGTACCTGAGCTGTAGGACAGTCGGTACAGCCGCGTAAGCATCGGAGACAACTCCGCTGCACATTTTTGTAAGACCACCGCTGGAATACCATCCGGGCCACTGGCTTTCCGGACATCGAGTGATTGAAGCACCGCACGGACATCGCATTGCCTGATACGTATTTCAGGCATTACGTGGTCACCATTGGGTAGTGTCGGCGGCTGTATACCGCAATCATCGACTCGGGAATTGGCCGTAAAGAGATTTACTAGCATATTGGCTTTCTCTTGCGGTAAATGGGCCAGGGATCCATCAGGGTAGCGCAGCGGTGGCAGCGAAGGCTGACAGAAGTTGGCCTGCACGGCTTTGGCCAGTCGCCAGTATCCACGGCTGCCCGTGGGATGTGCCACTAGCTCTTGACCAAGCCGTGCAATGCGCAGGGCATCCGCTCTGACGTAAGCCCTCTTGCAGACCTTTGTGGCTCTGTTGTACGCCGCCTTGAAGTGGCCCACATTGGGATCGTGCGTGGCACGCGCCCTTACCCAAGCGCGATACGCGGACTGCTTTTGATCAACAGCCCTCGCACACTCACGCCCGAACCAAGGGCGCACTCCTCGGGCACCGGTGACATCAGTGTACGGGATATAGTATTCCATACCCAGACCGATCTCACCGGCAACAGCAGTAGCACAATCTGAGGGTTTCTTACCTTCAAAGCAGCGTTCAACCCACGGGATGGACGCAAAATAGTTGCACAGCCCATCCCAATCTGCTGACGAGTAGTGCCAGAGACGCCGCTTCCCCTGCACGGGTCGTGAGGGCGCTATAATTGGCACCTTGGAGCAGACCAGACAGTGGTCGGAATTGCCTAAAGCGGCTTGTACCGAAACACTGTACAGGTCTGGGTGACTCGTCAGCAGAAGGTCTAGCAGAGAGGGTGCTAGGCCCGACCTGCTTGGTATTCTAGTGACCTCGTGTACCAATTGGGTCTGGCCATGCGCCAGAGCAAATGCATGGGCGGCTCTTCCCGCATGGTCTGTTTTGGCGGAGCCCAACCAGGTTTCGTGGTGGGCGTTAAAGTCCCCCAAAAATACCACTTCGGCGTTCGGAAACCGTTCCTGCGCATCATCTGCCGCCTGACTCAGGTATTCAAAGAGTCGAGTTGTCTCAGCATCTCCTGTATGGGAACGGTAGAGGCACACATAGATCTGACTCGTAGAGCCATGGTCTATGTGTACCCATAGGGTTGAAAAGGATGGGTCCTCAAGGCAGCGCAAACGGCGACAACAAACATCCGCCCTAACAAACACGCACACCCCGGCTTTTGCACGGAAATTTTCCTCGATAACATAGCCGGGGTAAAGCAAGTAGGTCGTGTCATCAGGGCGGCCTATTTGTGTCTCCGTGAGAAAGAGTATATCTGGTTTCGCCGTCTCAAGGTGTTGGTGGACGGCGTTGAGGTTCGCATGGAGTCCACAGATGTTAGTGGACTCCACCTCAAATAGCGAGCTTGTGGGAGTTCGAAGAGCCGCTGTGTTGCCCAATACTCTTAAATGCACTGCCATGATGAAAAGGAGAAAAGGGCGTGAAAAAAAGAGGTGATTGTCGTCGCAGCACCGCGTGACAAAGTGCGGGATATTGGTTTTGTCTATGATTTTGAGGCATGGCGTGAGCCGACACGCCGTACGGAAGGGCCCTCGTACCCCCCCGAATATGGTCGCCGGGCCCCCACTTCCGTTCACCAACCGGCACGACGAGCCATACCGGGATTATGCGCGGTCTGGTGAGGCAGCCTTCCAGGGTGTAACCACCCTGGAAGGCTGTCCCAGCTGGGCCTCTGTACTATACCGCGGGCGGCCAGCGGCACCACAGTTTCTATGGGTCTCCCTGACCGGCGCGTCGCCCCGCACCATACTCACTAGACTACGCCAAGACCCACTGGTCCCACTAGTGCTGCGACCACCATCACCTCTACCCGGCTATGCATTTGCTGATCCCTGAACGCAATCCAACCGAAATTGAATTACTATGAAGGGTTTTTCGCAATATTGCACGGTGGTACCAACCCGGTCGAAATTTGTGACAAATTTGTGCCGTCAAATCTCTACCACCAGTTTCCGGCCAGTAAACCATGGGATCCTATCCGTAGCTCTAGAAATAGAACGAAAGATAATAAGAAGGTACCATAGGTACCTTTATTATCTCTAAACAATAAAATGCATTTTAGAATCCTAAACAATTATCTTTCCTGCTATTGCGAATATAATTCTTAACTCGTTTTCATTGTTGAAATTATATTTAATTATTAATTGAAATGTGTACAATTACTAGTTATGAAGAAAATGATTTATGCTGTTCACTGCCCGATATAAGATGTGAAACCCTTAACGTTATAGAGAGATTATTTAAGCATAATATTATACTATTATTTTGCGACACTAAAATATAAATAAATATATAATTTATTAAAATGCGACCTTGCATGGTCGAGCGTCGCTAAAGGCGTCCCTTCCAATTCGCTTAGGTGGCCTCGGCGTTAAAAAAAAAGTCCGCTACCACTATTTAAACGGCGTTCCTGTATTCATACGCGCAAGAATTAACCAGGAAAAAGTAAACTGGTTAATTCTTGAGTATTATGTAAGATGCAGAGAATACCAAAAAATGTTATGAATTTATCATCACGACATCCGGGACTTAAAACCTGCGACCAATTGAAAGAAGTTAGTATAATATGTAGTAGTAGATAGCCGAATCTACCAGTGTGCGTTTGGCAGGGTATACAGAAAGAAATCTGGTAGTCTGCATAGATCTTCCAAGGCTTATCGGAATTAATCTGCTTAGTTAATCGGTGCAAGTAGTACCTTCGTTGGTGCTAAGTTTCTGAGCGCCTCGTGCCGTTCGAGCCTGCCTACCCCACTGCCCTCACTACGTCACTCATCTATGCTGCTAAAAAGATTGTATGCTGTCGTGACACAATCCTTTTTAGCAACATATAGCGTAAGTTAGTATTTTAGAAATTGTTGTGGTTGGCATTGAAAATTAGTAGACAGGTACTGTTATGGATGCGTGCATATCAGTGATATACGTTTACGCTGAGTGTAAGTCGAGTGTCCACCCAAATTGTACAGCAAGGCGTACTATGTACGATAATTGGTTTTATTTAACACTAGCCTAGTGGTTATTTAGTAACTACGTAATATTACGTAAAATGTGACACGTCATCATATACATACCTGTATAAGAAATCTGTAATAGCGTTATGTCAATGTGTCAATTTATTTATATTTATCATCAGTAGACGATACAACTAAGGCTTTGCGACTTTGTTTAGTTTTTTAAAATATTGTTTTAAGATTCAGGGCGGATAAACTAAACAGTCAACTGCGTTAGGCTGATTGAAACTAAACTGACGTTTCATCCCATGAAATTCATAATTAAGAAGCATAAATGGGTCCCTAGCCAGGTCTTTGGGTTCAGAACAACCTCGCCAGCAGGCCGATACTTTTTTCTCGGGGAAGCGAGGACAACCGGCAGTGTCGCTGCCCTTATGCAAAGGAAACCATATCAACAAAAGGAGGAGCAGGACATTGGATTCTGGATTCGAAACTACGAGTATTGGATTGGTTTTGGAATGGTTTTGGAGACTGGGCTTGGCGCTCGAATAAAGAAGACTATGAAAATCATTGAGTAAAATATCACCTGCTTTTGCTAGGGTGACAGGCAGCTCTACCTGGCATCTTCAGGTTTGGGACGGAGGTCGTTAAGGGACCTCTAATGTCGGAGCCACTTTCCCGGGCTCGGCGGATCGAGAGTATCTCCCGCACCCGCTCCGCTATCTCGTTCTCGAGCATAACTTGCCCACAGAAGGAGGAAGTATCTCACTAACAAAAGTATGGCTGTTAGACAAGTTGTCGGACTTCCTTGTCGACTCCAACTACCTATCCGTAACGACTGCCATAGATGTTGGTATGACAAATGGGACCGCCGGTTCTCCGAGTATGATTAGCTGTGTGTGTATGTTGGCATACAGAAGGTGGGACTGGAAAAGGCACCCCTAGCCAGATGCACTGACGACCTGTGGAAAAGGTTTATAAGCCGGGATATAGTAGATACAGCAGGCGTAAGTTCATAATAATATGTTATGGTACACACTGGGACTTCGTATGCTACGCCTACCAGTGGACTGCGATAGATTAATTGATTGCGTGATTGAAATACTTTCGAATTGTGGTTAGAAATAATTTATTTTCATCTTATCTTATCTACCTAAATATACCTACTATTATATTATTTGAATTAGTTGCGTCTATACATTGGAGATGGAAAATATATAATTGGGTTAGTAATCCAGACAATATAAAGATTTGAGATTGCATATATTCTCATAGAGCATACAATAAATATCAAAACTCCCCATCGATAGGACTTGTGCATTATTTTTGGTTTTACTAAAATAGTCTTGATCAGACTTGAAATCTTAAGGGGAGATATAGTATCTAAAACTCGTGGTAACCGATATCGTCAGTAGTCATCTACATAGTTTTGTATTTTATTCCATTAGTAAGCTATAGTCCACTTACAACTGTTATAAAAAGGCATCAGTACATTAAGTTCTACGTCATATTATAAAAAAATTGTCATGTATTTGAGTCGTGTATCAGACACGACTCTAGTGAACACTTAAATTCTTTTTGTGCATTAAGTGCTTACTTACTAGACTTTTTATGGTTTTGTAAATTGAATTCATCATCTTCGCGTTAGTCGACTCGGCATCTAGGGTTGCGTTACGTCTTGAACTCCTCCACTTCACACAGTCCTGAGTATCATGGTACTGAGAGCATTGACGCGCCTGTTATCGTCTATGATTTTGTAAAAGGTTTGTTTTGTCTACGATATAGATTTTCATAATAGTCTCTGCCTACTCCAGAGGATAATAGGCGTGAATATATGTTTATATGTATGTTGTTTGTTGGCCAGACACAATTTAGAATTAGTTGTGATTGAAGAAATTAATATTTTTAATTTTTTTTACTTACATACATTACTACACTTCACACCATTCACACCTTTCTGCCTCTGGGGTAAGCAGCTAATATTATAGCTGTGATGAGATTTCGTAGAGTCAATTCGCTCATTGCATTCCACTGCTGGACATAGACCACAGTCAATCAATTAGCCCATCCACTGTTGGACATAGGCCTCTCCCAATGTTGGAATGCTTTAGGCTACTGTTTCCACACTGACCAGACGGGTCGGTACAGGGTATTATTTCAAGTTTTCCTTCTCTCGCTCTTTTTCCGTTAGTTGCTTCTTACGACACTCGTCAGATGAGATAGGGTGGTGATACTTGTAATCTTTCTCCGCAATCACATGGATATCTCCGTTACCTAAAAGACCTACGAGATGGTGTACAGAATAGAACCTTTTATTCTAGGAACACATGTCTTGTAGTTACTACATATCATAAAATTTATAAATGCATGAATTTAATTGAATGTATGTTTGTTTTTCAATTTTATTTTATTTAAAAACTACGGAAACATCAGAATCTTTGAAAAGGCTATCTCAAAATACAAATATAGTTTTGTTACAATAATAATTATGCAAGTATTTATCGCAGGTTTATAAGTGCTCGGTTAATGGCAATAGGCCTAAACATAAACTGGCGAAATGTCGGTGTTAGCATCTTTTAAATAAATATATATTTATTTCATTGGAAAAATAATAAAAAAGAAACAATATTTAAATAAAAATGCAGTAAAGAAACACCTATTATAAGGATTTTTTCATTTCTAAGTCATCGTACATCAATAATCTGCAATGTCATGCAAGCCTTAGGGTCAAGTATGTTTGGGTGTGAGTTTATGTTATTTTATGTAATTACGAAAAAAATAAGTACGTTTAATCACCTCCGTTACAGTTCAAATTACTGAGCACTTAAAATAATAAACATCTTTCATCGAAAAAAAGCAAAGTTATTCTTCTTAGCTATATTTATTCTTCAGTCCACATATTTTTCATGGTCACACTTCACGGATATACCTTGGAGATTTCTCACAACTCCTGTATCTATCTGTTTGTGCCCCAACAAAAATATTTTTTAAGAATATTATATCAGACTTTATTTACACGAAAATCTACACTGGAAACTCTATATTGTTTAAAAAGAAAAACCAAACGAATGTCAATGTCAGTAAAATGACAGACTTGCGTCAATACCAGTAAGAAAATAAAAATTGAATTATTTTTCAATGAAATGAGAAATTTCTCAAAAAAAAAAATAGAATATGCAGTCATTAAAACATAAATATATTCGTCATGTATTTGGTACTTTATATTGAGACATTTTTCAATCAATGGTTTTAGTTCCACGGATTGATTGTCCTGCGCACACTATCGATCGGCGCAGTAACTTGTAATCGCCTGTACAAGATATAACACGTATTGAGCAGAAGAACTGATGGTGCGAAGCCCTTATCTTGCCAGTAGTGTGACGTCAAGTACCTCTGTGATATATACGGGCGGATCAAGCGCGCGCGTACATTATTAGTTTAAAAGTGACCCGCGCTATTGCCCACGCGCCTCGCAGTTCGCGCCGTGCCGCAGATCTTGAGTTGCGCACGTTGGTGTCCCTTTGCTACAGCGACCTAACATTGCGTTAATACCAGTGTCTTAGTGAATACTTGTGTTGGAGAACCTATTAGGCCGGTAAGTTCCAATACATGATTATCAAAATATTTTACAAAATTGCATTGCACTGTTGTAGCTAATTTTTTTTACAAAAATCTGTATTATCCAGTAATTACACTCTTCTTTATATTTGGATTTCAATTGGAATCCCGTCAGCATTCACATTTCCTAATCTAAATAATTTTTTACACTCCTCTCTTGGTAACCTTATGAGGAAACAATTACATAAAAACGTAACATTTAGTTTTATACCAAGTACCTAATAAATTAGGCTGTCAAAATATTTTTAAATTGAATAATAATGATTTCAAATTAACTTTTGAACAAAATTTCAAACTTTCAGGAAGACCCATACGTTACAGTCCATCATTGGTAAACGTTATAAAATGGCGCAGTAAACGCTATAAAATGTTTGTATAAACTTTTCACAGTTATTCTAAATACAGCTTCAAAATATTATCTCATTTCACTACCATTAAAAGTTTTCAAAAGTATCGCGTTTTAAGAGTAGCTCTACCACTAGCAATAAATCGTGAGAACCTTCAATCAATATAACAAGGTACTAAAATGGAAAGGTATGGAATTTTAAAATTATACAAATATTATTATCCAAAAATATTTTCAGTTATAAAAGACACACAACTCTGTTAAAAATGTGCCGCACCTATTGACAAAAAATGTGATTTGTGACAGCTTACATTTTAGAAAAGGTCATATGGACCATATAAGATGTATTTTTTATATTAACGTCATCTCATTGATGTTTTATAAACTCGATCACCTCGAAATGTGGTCTTGCGGTGCAACTTTTCGGTTAACCCTTGACACATTCATCAACGGAAATATTTCACTTAAAGGTGTGTTGGAGTAATTCCGTCGGTAGATACGTGAAAGTGTAGGTATAGTCTGTATGTGCAAACTCGCGTAAGTTTTATGGTGGAGGTTATTCCCTACAAGGTATAATAAAATGAAAAACGTTGGGGATAAAATATTCCTATTTTTTTTCGTAGTTCAATATTGATTGAATTTTTATTAATATGGACGTAATAGCAAACTAACACATTGTCGTTAAAATACTTTTTAAAATATAATATGCAGTGTCTCTCTTTTACGTAATATAACTATAGTATCATTTTTATACATGTCACTATATAAAAAAAAATCGAAATAAAGAAAGAGAAAGAAGACCCCGGTTTCCAAAGTGCGAGCTTTGGATGTAATCGGGACTAAAACTTGTGATAATACCAAATTTTATCAAAATCGGTTCAGTGGTTTTGGCCTGAAAACGTAACACACAAACAGACACAGAAATAGGACACGACAGAATAGGAGGTAAGACACGACCGTATTCCCGTCCCAATCGAGCAGTCCAACTGGGAATGTACCTCCACCCTACAGAATACCACAGCTATAATAACCTCGTGTTATGTTCCCGGCGGTGAGTAGGGTAGCCAGTGCGCATTGAATAGTTTTTGTGCTGTCAGTGGGAAGACCAAAAGCTTGTCCTACTTTGTCTTTTACATTGACGGTACAGAAACTCTTGGCAGCGCAAGTGTGACTCTCTTGGTTTTGCTTGCGTTCATAGGCCACGGTGACCACTTTCCATCAGGTGGGCCGTGTGCTTGTCTGCTACCTAAATGGTATAAAAAAAGGCAGACAGAGTAAATTTCACATTTACAATATAACTATAGACTTATAACTAAATATTATCGGTGTCATCCCTTATGAGGGGTGAAAATAAAGTTGTAAATCTTATATTTGTATATTAAGATTCGTTTATTCTTTACTGAAATGTATCCATACGGAACTACAATTATGGGGAGGTTAAACAGCTGTGTATTTCTGTTAGAAGCATTAAGTTATATTTAATTTAACATAGGTATAGACTAGACTTATATACCTACGAATATAAAGATGAGGTTGTGTTCTCTCGAACCTACTCGCAGTATACCTACAATTAAGCGTCCATATAATGGTATTATAAATTAGCTGCCATAAATTGATATTATTGGGTAATATTTACAAATATTGTAATTAATTCGTAATTAATATCTCGATAGACTATCGTCTTTTCATATCTTAACGTTTGCATCATAAATTGGTTCCAGACGATTCGCAGCCTTCGTCAATGTTAAGCAAAAAAATAATTTTAATTTATTATTTTCTTGTAAAGTTCATGCGTCTGACTATTTATTAAATTTATTTCACAATTAACTTTGCCTGCAACTTAGTCCCTTTGGACTTCTTTTTTTGCACAGAACTCTGTATAACAGAATACTTTTGCTAACTTAAGAGTCACCTAAGTTACACCTTATAACATCAGAAATCAGCAGTAAAAATCTCGTGAAAGTCAGCCCAGTGATTTCTGAGATTATCTGGAACAAACGGACAGAAAGGCACATTAATTAAAAGTTTTATTTTTGTTTTATGTGCCTTATTTACATTATATTTTATCTTACATTCCGATGCAATATTTAACATACAAATATTTTATTAATAAAGCCATATGATAGTAGCCTAACAGACAATAAATTTAACTTTTTTATTATTCATGCTCGCCTGATAGATACTTCAAAAGGAGAAACTTTTTAAAAAGGCCTAGCACAGTAACACACCCCAAAACTAGTAATAATAAAATTATAACTTAGGTACTACGATTGAAGACGGATCAAAAGTTGCATGTTAATTTACATAAGTAGTGCGAAAAAAGCTTCATTAGTTCTGTAGTAAAGAATTACAACACAGAACTATTGGGAATAACCCAATAAGTTCAATAAAAACTAAATAAATGTAATGACATTTGCACTCAGAGATTCGTGACGGCTGCAGTAATAGCACTTCAAGGTGTATTTTGAAGGTGAAATGCTATGGCGTCTTTGATATTGAATTACGAATGTGCGTGATTATGATTGCTTCATCATAATACCAAGAAACCTCCCATTCTCATTTATTTTTCTTCAATGCTATAGTCTGTTTTACAAAAAATTACAAAGAAATCTTTGGAAAAACTATAAGGAAAATGACCTAGCAGATAAACTTGATTTTATTGTTTGTGGTGTTTATGGCTATGTTACAGGTTTGTGAAAAACCCTTTTTTTGTTAAACAAGTAAGTGAGGAAGTGATAATGTATTTAATAATAAGCTTTGTCTGCGTATGTACCTATATCCTGTTCTCTCATAGTGCTACAAAACAAGTTTTTAAGTCTATATAAGATAGAGAATTAGCATGAAAGCTGAATTTAGTTTTCTGCTATTGTCTTATAGCTCTTAAAATACGTGATCTATTTGGCTGCTTGAAATAGCTCCATCAATAGACCCTACGAAATTTTTCTTCTATCGGTTCCATGGCCAATAAATAAATTCACATTGTTGACCCCTTGAATGACTCTGCTCTATGGATTCAAGGATATTTTTTGTCGTAACGGAAAGCTACAGTTGTTTATAATTGAATCCTTATTCTATTAATATTGTTGATTGATGGCACTTGGTGGAATTTGTTGTTACACATATTGATAACTCACTTGTACTTTTCCACATTACTTTATTACTTATTACACCTGACCGGTTTTGCCTTACAGCATCCTCAAAGGTATACAATGACATTTAAGAACATTCCTTTAGAAACGTCTCATGTTTCTAAAGGAATGTTCTTAAATGTACATGTACAAGTTATCAATATGTGAATCCTTGTTCCCAACCTTTGAGTTGAAATAAATGACCATCTAAGGAAAACATCTAAGTGGGCGGTGACTTTGTGAGCTCTTCAAAAGACTTAAACGGCCAAAAGTCTTTTCAACAGTTTTAATTTTTAAGTAGTAGAAGGTTATCACCTTGACTAAAACTGCTTTGGTCATACCTTTTGAGAAAGAAATTTTAGGGGATCGAATATTGGAAAAATGAAACAACGTGCACTGTACCGATAGGTGTCTAAGACTAAAATAAAAATAATCTAAAATTTTAAATAAATGAAAGATTTGAAGTTTGTATTTATATTTTTGAACTTTAATATACACACATACATATCACGCTTTTATCCCCGGAGGGTTAGGCAGAGGTGAATTAACACCCACATTTCACCAATCATTGAATTCTGTCCCACGTAATAGGTGGTGTGCCTATTGCCTTTAACTTTAATATGCGATTTGACAAAAATAATCCAACCTTAAAATTATAAATTATGCGAAAACAGTGGAACTGTGGAAATCTATAATACTTAATTAATTTATATAGGATACCAGATGGTTTAGATTAGATGCTCATTAGCAGTAGGTGAGCTAAAGCTCTATAGTTTGACGTTGAAATTAATGTAACTTTGCAATTATCAGCTTACGCTAATTATTATAAATGTATAAATATTGTGATTGAAATAAAATCACTTTTTGATTATAATTATTATATATATTATAATTCTATCGTGATTTAATTGGTATTATTTACATTTAGCCATACACAAATTACTAATCATAATTAATGTCGGGCTAAACAAGCCGTCACACATTTAAATTGGGAGTTCGGAAGCTCATGCTGGATAAATTGGAAGAAACTTCATTGTAATTATATTTATCAATGTAAGGTTGGATATTATTATGTGTATGTATATTTTATTTATATATTTATGTATATATGTATGTATTAATATATATTTTACCTAGTTACCTTTCATAATGCACCTACCTTGTTATTCTCTGCACCACCTATAGGGTTGACTGGTAGAGAATGCCTGTGGTATTAAGTCCGCCTTTGTACATTTGTGCATGAAGTTTAAATAAATAAATAAAACATAAATAAATGAAAATAATATTAAATAAATGGCAATAGAATATCATTCATTGGAATAAAACCACTTATATCGGTGGTTTTATGCCAATGAGTGATATTCGTGTAAACTTCAGACAGACATGAGTTCTTATTATAATTCATAATATTATTGTAGAGCAACATGCAGCGTTATGTTTCGCTACAAACGTTGAAAGGGACCTTGTTACTTCAACAAGGTCATGTGGTTTCTATGTGAAAGTTCCATACAAATGATTTTCTTTGTACTTGCCATTATACGTTGGCCACGGTTCTTCAAAGCCCTCTTAAAACATAATATGTCACTGTTATTTGATAGAGTACCTTTCACTTCACAAATTACGTATCAATTGCTTACAAGTTTATATGGAATAGTAACAGCTGTGAGTAAAAATATATACAAACAGTATATACAACTTCTTGGTAGTCGGGTAAAAAAGTATTTAAGATGACCAACAGATATGTTATTCTTATTTGAAAGGAATAGAAGGAAGAAATAGAATTTATTTGTTTAAAAATATGATAGACAGAGATCTTATTGGTACTCTGGGTGATTTTATAGTCCTTTTGGATAAAAGAATTATGAACATAGTTTGGATAGCAAAATCCTATGGAAAATCAGGAAGTATAATAGCAAAACAGGTCGCAATAATATGTTGCGTGTAAATATTGGATTATTACAATATTACGTATCGTATTATTAATTGTGTATGTCCATATGCATAGCGTTGCAATGCGTTGTCTAGCTGCATGGATTAGAATTGAATGATTAATTTAATGCATAAATTGTATCTCAGTAAATACGAGCTCAGTAATTATTTTATTAGATATTTAATGTATAAAATTATGGTAGGTACAATATAAGTTGTTTTCGTTTGCAACGATTTTATCAGGGTTCACTATCCATTTGTATAAAAAATAACCATAAAATATTTTGGCATGTGGTAATTTAGACTAATGATATTTATGCAAAAATAATTTATATAAAAATTATGCCATTAAAAATTATGCATAAATATCACCTTTTACCATACAACCTTTGGAATGTCTAACCATTCTTAGTCCTTACTACTGTCTATAATTTAAATCCGACATTTCGCAATGCTTATAAATTAAGTTCAGTGATTCCATACATACATACAAAATGTATATACATAATAAACTAATAAAAACGGTAATCTAATTCCTAATAAAAAAAATTGCCATTTTGTAAGCGCTCTATGCAGAATAAATTATTTTTGACTTTGACTTTAATATTAAGTATGTTTGGCCTTCACAGTGAATGTAGTGAGATGTCTTGCAATACGAAAACGAACAGAAAAACCGCCAACAACATACTGCCACAGACTATGTCATAATTCGCAATCTTTTTGGTCTTTTTTATCCATTAATTGTCACAAAGATGTTCTAAATTTAAACATTCATCTTATTACCATACTAATACTTATAGTTACTGATCTGGATGAAATTTGGTAGATTGTGGTCTGGAATAACACATGGGCTAATTTTACGTTACGTTCACCTGGTACGTTACTATATACGGATAATTATGTCTAAAAGCCTGCTATTTTTTACATAGAGTACCAGATACATCAAGGAACTTTCGAACAATCTACAGCTGTGTTGAACGGGATCATTAGTTCACGCAGGCAGAGCTGCAGGCAACAGCTAGTATTCCATAATTTACGTAATTTATCTAGATTTCGCGAAAGATCAATTTATTAAAAGCAGATGCATGTCTATTCTAAATAATGTTTATTCATTCTTTCCGTCTGGGTGAACAATGAAGTATAAATTAAGTAATTAACATTGACCTCATGCTTTAAAGGCCACACCTGCTATATTATACACATTTCTTACCAATCTAGTGCGAAGATTATTCAATAACCAAATCTGTAATAGTTATTTAAGCGGTCAACCGTTTTGGAATAATATTAAATATCAATATTATTCTAAAATAGTGTTGTAACGTTCTACCTATGGCCAAAAAACGGCAAATGACCAAAAAACGATCAAGCAAGAAAAATCTAAATTGGCCTTGTATTACTGATTGAACTTCCGATATTATTATTGTTATTTATTTTGTGTTATAAAAACTGTACCTGTGCCAACATAATTATGTTATAATGAGTAGATACCTTTGTAGTTCTTTATGAAAAACAGCAATAACAAAGAGGTATGCATGTTTTAAGCATTGGCAAATAATTTTGCAGAATACTTTTATCACACACAAAAAGTTTAATTATGTAATACAAATACTGTAAAGTATAATTGCCTGAAAATTGAGTGTTCTAAAAGTGTCTAAACTATAAATGAATTAAGTTTGTGTAATATTCGGTCTTCGTTTCGCAAATATCCTTTAAATGTCTTAAAATGCTTTTGATCTGATTGACATACGTCAACGTAAGACGTCAACGTAACGTAGATCAACCCCTACCGGTTTGCCGTTTCCCCCTCACTTCGTAAATCTGTTTCGTTTGTCTTCTTTCGTCCATCCTCTCCACGTATTCGAACCATATAAGCATCCTTTTCTCAATCATAGTCACTACATCTTCAACCACACCTCAACGTTCCTTTATCTAGGCTTGTAACAAGATTAATATTATTTTAGGATATAGCATCAATCATGTATTCTGTTCTATTTCCTACTCTAACATGATTACTGTTTGATGGATTCGATATCGTACACAACAGAAAAAAGTAACTTTACAATTCCTTACCATTCATTCATTCTGGTGGTAAATAAACAAATATTTTCACAGAGTCTCATTATTTTCTTGAATACTTTAAAATATTCAGATTTAACTGTTTGACATATAAACTTCTTCATGTTTTTTGTTTTTTATATTTTTTATACCACTAAGGTGGCAGACAAGCACACGGCCCACCTGATGGAAAGTGGTTACCGTGGCCTATGGACGTGTGCAACACCAGGGGAGCCATATACGCCAACCTTGTAAGAACAGAGTTTCTGGCCGTCAGTGCAGAAGACAAAACAGAACAAGCCTTTGTTCTTTCCACTGACAGCACAAAAACTCTACATTGAGCGCTGGTTACCCTACTCACCACTGGGGACATAACACTAGGTTATAATGGCTGCGGTATTCTGTATTAGCTTCATGTTTGCTTCATTAGTAAAATAACAGAAATTATTAACAGATCTCGTATGAACAACAACTTGAATATTATTTGACTCTAATGTTTGACGAATCGTCGTGTTACAAAAGGGTAGTAATTTATCATTAGCTTTGTCCTAAAACGTCAAAATGAACTGAAGTTTGCGTTACATGCAAGACATGTCCACCTTGCTTACTTCTTGTTATTGTGTTATTTTGTAATTTGACGCAATTAGTGGACATACTTTGATAGGAAACTTATTTTTTCTATCAGATGAGTTACATATTACTAGTAATCTCATTAGTCCTCCAGTAGACAAAGCCATATTGCTTAGAAAATGCAACTGTTTTACATAAGAATCGGGTCCAGCTCGATCCTTGGTCCGTAGGTTTAACCTAGGTGACATCACCACATTTAATTAATTGTGTTCAAATTATGTCTATTGGTATCATAACTATTATTATATAGTAAATCCCTAATTCCTTAGTAATCAAGTCACGCTTATGATTTTATTCAACGCAATGTTCCGTATCGTTGCATTTACGTATTTCGTTACCGATTTTGGGATAATGTATGATTTTTTAAGCAAATGCTCAATAATGACAGGTTTTAAATTTTGTTTAGGAAGGTCAATTAATAATTATATGTGGTAATTTGAAATATTGTTGACCAAATTGCTCAACAGCCATATTGTGCATCCACGAACAATAAATACAACTGTTTTATTTAATTTTACGACTTTATTACAAGGCTACTTTTCACTTGTATATTTTGACACTGAATTCATATTCTCTTAATGAGTATTTAAGAATGAACGAATGAAATTATTGTAATAATATATTTATGATTAGAAGATATTTCCACGGAGCCTGTTTCCATAACACGCGATTTGATTTATGGGTCAGTGCATCGAACAGTCACAATCTTCTATAGCTCCTATAGCTCACAGGTAACTCCCTAATGAAATTAGGGATTTACCTGTGTAAAAATTAATAGTGCCAGAAAGGCTATTTTAAATCTAAGAATACTTGGATGATAAACAAGCTTGGAAATGAGCTGTTCGCTCAACTATGCTGCTCAAGTGTATTTTTGTATTTAGATTAAGTAGACTAAGTGTATGTTTGCAAATAGACCAAAAAAAAAATGCCCGCTGAGTTTCTTGCCAGAGTCCTCTCACAACCGGACTTTGACTTTGACTATAGTTCATTTGTGGGGAAGGATTCCCCGTAGGCCTCCTATTTCTCCCCATATCTAAAATAACGCAACAAAAAGGGATACTATCTATTCGTGTGCGCGTTGTAATTCATCGCTTAAAGCTATCCATGATCCGTGTTTATGAAGTGCACTTCGTAAAAATATCTTTCTAGATTTAGTATGCAACCTTATTTTTACATACATACATATAATCACGCCTTTATTGCTGGAGGGTTAGGCAGATGTGAATTAACACCCAGTTCACCAATAATTGTATTCGTATTTTTTTACTAGTTTTCATTATTTATAAATTCGATTAAAGAAGAGCAGTTTACACGAATATCATTAAAATACCTAAAGCATTTTTAACTGGTTGATTTGATATTTGAGATATACCCGAAACTGCTGAAAGTACCAAACCCATCAAAGCGATAAAAACAGTTTTATTTCAATTACATTATGTACTTTGAGATATTTTTATTTACGCACTTCCCACGAGTACCTAAGTAATAGCTCAAATTACTTAATAGTTGGTAGTAATAGTCTCCAGAGTTCTTTAATATTTATTATTCTAGTAAATGATTCGCACCCTGTAGGCCTTGTTTACTAGTTGGTATGCCATATGCGTTCTGCAGCTTACATTTCCGTAGTAATTGATATTTGAAAGTCAGATTAATTGCGGTTACCAAGTCTAGCTATAATGGATTTTAAAAACAAAGAAAAATTGCATGTTGTTTTTCAGTGCATATTTTAACATTGTGTTGTGAATAAAACAAGTACTTCTTTTATTTAGTTTCTAAATTTTTTGGAGATTCTTTTTGACCAAAATATCGTAACTTCCCTGGAAGAGCAGAACACTTTCTGTGAAGTAGAAGCATAGACTATACCTAGACTATTCTAGAACAATAATTCTGAACTAGATAAGCTTTTTGTCCGCAAAAAATACCCAGATCGTTCACCTCTAAACGGACATACAACACGAAATAATAATATCGCCACCAGTAGTTCATTGAAAGTAAAAAAATCCTACGAAGAAAATCTTTGGTTGCTTAAATAGATTCACTGGACCAAGAGCAAATCACGTGTCTGTTTCTTATTTTTGGTCTAATTGTTGGCCTGTAAATAACCACAATACACAATACTGGTACAGCAAAGAAATTAGCAAGTCAAATGTCTAAAGTGTGAAAGACAGTTAACGCGATATTGAACTTGTCAAGGCTTTAAGGAGCCTGTGACGCGCGACGGTGCCCGCTTAACGTTGCTCAGTGTTGTTAAAATGTTGCAAGTATCGCAGATCACAGTACCTACAAGTCTTCATGTCTCGCAACACAACCGCTTCGCTATTAACAATGTTGCAATTGAGACCCCTCCTCCACCCTTCACTATAATAGAGATACATTTCAAGCACAAAAACTATACTCTGGTTTTTCACCGTGAAAATCTTCATTGGTAAGTTTCTATATGGAGAATTATTTAATTTAATTTTAAATCATTCACACGCCATGTGACGTTATATTTCTTTTTTATTTTATGCATTCTATTGCAATTAACATTTGGACGTTAAAAGCATGTATATAGACTAAGTCTTTACACATATGTTTAAGAAATTTCTTGACTGTCAAGTACCCAATTATAAATAAAATAAACAATTTTCTTTTGTTTCATTACCTTTCGTCACCAATGTGTGTACCCGCCCAGAAGTATCATTTTTTTTTACCACGTTTTTTTTTTGTTGTGTTTTTGTTTTACCATGGCACACACCTATGACTTATCAATGCTTTTCAAAGTTGTGTGTATTTATCGCAGGTTTTTAAGTGCCCGGTTAATGGCAATAGGCTCGCCACCTATTACATTGGGACCTAAACATAAACTGGCGAAATGTGGGTGTTAGCACCTCTGTCTACCCCTTCGGCGATATAGGCGTGAGTTTATGTTATATGCCATTTTTAAGCTTAATATATAATCTACTAAAATTACAAAACTATATCCAACGTACAAGGTATATTACATGACATTATCGGCGTTCAGAATATAAAGCAGTCGTAATATTATGACAGAGAACCCTTGCTCTTACGCTAAAACATGTCACGTCATTGTCGGGTTAGTCCTATAAACCAGATCAAAAGATAGTGCAAGAGGGCAGACCCCCCAGGCTCCAAATTACTATTAAAGATTTCAGGTTAGTTTCTGAAACTCAAATATCCTGAAGTCTGTGGTAGTAGTGACAGTGACCATGATCGAATAAAATAGGATTTTCGAGGAGGACACGGCGGTATTTCCGTCCAATTGAGCAGTCCGACTGGGGAAGTAACTCCGCCTTACAGAATACCGCGGTCATATAACCTCGTGTTGTGTTCCTGGCGGTGAGTAGGGTTTTTGTACTGCCAGTGGATAGACCAAAAGCTTGTCCTGCTTTGTCTTTCACACTGACGGCACAGAAACTCTCAATGCTTGCATGGTTGGTTGTAATTTATTGTACCAGAATATTGTATTATTCAGATACATCTCCAGGGATAACATAACATTAACATAAACTCACGCCTATATCCCCGAAGGGGTAGGACGAGGTGCTAGCATCCACATTTCGCCAGTTTATGTTTAGGTTTATAAGTGTTCGTTTAGTTTTATAGCTATCGCAGGTTTATAAGGGCCCGGTTAATGGCAATAGGCGAGTCTATTTCCATTAACTGGGCACTTGTAAACCTGTTAAACCTGCTAAACACACACATTACTTCGAAAAGCATCGAAAAGTCATAGGTGTGTGCCATGGTAAAACCTGGGATCGAACCCGAGACCTCATCTCAGCAGTCTATCCCATCCCACTAGGCTCCGTGGATAAATAAGTTTTAAATAATATTCATTGGAGAAGAGTTATATTTACAACGTCTACTTAAACTATTTGCACAATAGAACATTTATATTTTATACCATAGACACGTGCATGTAATAACAATTGAAAGAAGCTGCTTTAAAACGGACAAGTCATTGAATGCTATCTCAATATCATCATCATAGTGTTCCGGGAGTTGACCTACTCTACATGCTCTACTACTCTTTCTCTAGCGATTTTGCTTATCTTGATTTTTATTGGAGCGACTGTCGTCTCGTCTGGTACCGAATAATAGATGAGGCTCTGACACACACAAAAAAGCAGATCCCATCTCTGAAGTATGCATCAGAGATACAGATCCATACTAGTTATTGCCAATATTGCACCATGTAGGTACTATGTCTTTGATTGACGCGATTAACCATCTATAAAAACGTGTCAAATATTGAGTGATTAAGACACCTGACATTTAACGCCTAATCAAAGTACGCGAGTTCACCGACTCTACAGGCTTTACTACTCTTTCTAACGATTTTACTTATCTTGATTTTTATTGGAGCGACTGTCGTCTCGTCTGGTAATCAGTAGATGTACTGAACAATAGGTGAGGTTCTGATACACGAAAAAAAGCAGACCCCATCTCTGAGGTATGCATAAGAGATACATCCATACTAGTTATTGTCAGTATTGCATCATCTAGGTACTGTCTTTTTTTTTTGACGTGCGCTAAATCCCCCCGGATACCTCCCCACCGAAGCCGGTGGAAGAGGTTATGTTGGACTCGAACCGACTAAAACGCACGCCGCCTGTGAGTCGTTTTGGTTGCCGAAGGTGAGGTTGAGGTACTATGTCTTTGATTGACGCGGTTAACCATCTATGTAAAAACATGTCAAATATTGAGTGATTAAGACACCTGACATTTAACGCCAAATCAAAGTACCATCACGACGTTTCACTATTGTGTGTTGTAAATTTTCGTGTAAAAGATTGCTTTGCACAACAATTACTAATCACATCATAATGGACAGTTGAAATCTGTTTTCTGTTTTTCTTATTTTTAGTCTAATGTACAAAGTGTTGCTGCCTCAGCAATCAGCATGGCGACATGACGTATTATCTCTTCGAACAATGAGTTTGCTGAAAAAGAGTATTGGCTAAAATGTCCTGATGTAGACATAATCTATTCGACTTCATTGGTCGAAGAGATATGAGAGAGGCCTGTATCCAGCAGTGGACTGCTCTAATTAATTGATTGATATGTTGTTTGGCTTTGGTTTACTTGTAGAACATTATTTTATTTTGTGTACCAAGTTTTCATTAAAGTTTCTTTGTCAAAGCACTTAGAATAACACCTGATTCAGCCTGAAGGTTACTCGAGTCTTTATAGCCTAACAGGAAGCGTTAATTAAATTTTAGAACGATTAATTATCAAGTAGTTGTCAGATTATGACGATGGGCTGCATTGACAACAGATTTTCCACACGGATATAATAAAAATGTATAAAAAAATTATTTACATTTCATATTAGTAAACCGTTCCATTAAATAGTTAGGAGACAAGATGTTCATTCAACTCTGGGACATGTTTTATATGATAATTTTGGTCGTAAAAGAGCGAGCAGGTCCAAATAACCTTTTTCTACTACAACTTTTTGAATAATCCAAAAAACAGGACTTATTGTGATTAATAATAAAAATAATCGCCTAATATGATTAGTTTTGAAAAACCGCAACTGGGCCATTATTCGCTAATACAAACATGCATATTGACGATTAGCGACTATAGAGTGTCGAAAACAAGTTGCAATAAAGTAAGCATTATCACGTAATAACCGATAAAAAATTGTAGCATAGGACGCTGAACGTTGTCACGATATTACATTTTTAAATTCGTTTAACAAGGTCAGCTAGGAGAGTTGACCGCTCATGCGACAGGATCAAAACTGTTGAGAATAAATAAGAAATTGTGTCCTACGTCATATGTAGACATTCCTTATCTCAAGGGCTCATTTCGAGTCCCCTAGTTTGACGTCATCGCGGGTTTTTTGTATCTTGATAGTTTCAGGTTCTCTGTGCGTTAAGGGGTTTTATAAAATATCTACGTCGTATCGTAATGATCCTTGAGATCAAGTTACTGATTTGTTGAGCTGTATTTTATATTCTAATAGAGGAGTAGATAATTTAACAATGCAATATAACACGCCTATATCCCCGAAGGGGTAGGCAGAGGTGCTAGCATCACATTTCGCCAGTTTAAGTTTAGGTCTCAATGTATTAGGTGGCGAGCCTATTGCCATTAACCGGGCACTTATAAACCTGCGATAAATACACACATAACTTCGAAAAGCATCAAAAAGTCATTGGTGTGTGCCATGGTAGAACCTGGGATCGAACCCGAGACTTTGTCTCAGCAGTCCATTACCCATACCACTAGGCTACCGCGGTTTTTACCGCGGTAATTTAACAACATCAGCAAATATAATTTTATAGACATTTACTTGACATTGGCAATATTGCGGTGATTTGCTGCAGAAGCCATCAAAAAGAAGACTATTCTATTCTCTATCACAAACGTATTACATTACTACTTTTAAATGAAATTAATAATTCAACTATTCAAATCGATTTTCTATTTCTTAATCGAGTATTACCACTTGTTTCGAGGGTCTATTCTGTGATCGAGCTTCTAGTCTAGCCATTAATGAGTACTGCGCAGAGTTCAGTGACATACCTACACATCACATGTTTGTACATAATTTTTATATATAAGGATAAGTGTAATTACAATGTTTATGTCACATGGCGATGTCGTAGTATAAGGGCATGTTTTGAGTCAGTCAACAATTTGACGTCATATCAGTTTATTTTTATTTAGATAGAAGGTATCTGTTTCCTGATATTATATTCACCCACAAGATCAATTTCTTGGACATTATATATTCAAATTTACTTTCTGTAATAGTAAAAGAGGCACAATTCCGGGTCAGGCAGATCTGATAATCCAGACTTAATCCACCAATTATATATTTTACCTGATATGGGGCAGATCTTTAGATCAGATGGGGTTACTCACATTGTCTTAGCCTGTATCTATGGGGCCGAAGATTATATTATAAACATTAACCTTGTAGACAGAAGCAGCGGCGCTGGGGCGGTTATGTTGAATTTGAGCCGACTAAAACTGCACACTGCGCCGTCTCAGGTCTCAAATTCCGGGGTCTAGGAGTATGGTGTCATGTCTAGTGGTACAATAGTGTTGAGAACGTTTCCATTTTGTTGAATTATTGTGTAAATTGTTTCTATACTCTAAGGAAGATTTACCTAAACATAATAAATAAATATGAATATATAATATACCGCGCACCCCATGCGTCTTTAAACTTACGTACGTTCAATTTCTTTTACAATAATTTATACATAGAATTACGTTTACTATATTAAAGTATATTAAAAAAAAAAAAATATTAGCAACCGAAATTACCAATATTTCTTCTAAGGCCTAAAGTTAAGTTAAATTGCTTGTGTTAGGAATTGGTTCACGTCGGTTATGTAATGCCAGGATTCGAATCCGGAACTTCTTGATCGTAAGGCCGACTCCTTACCAACTCCGACCACTAAGCTACCGACGGCGACGCTAGTTGTTTAATAAGTTCTTGCGATGTAGGTAGATAACATATACGTTCGTATTTACCACTTAAGCTAGCTAATGCCCAGCATACGATGCAATGATATTTGAAATTTTACAACTCCTTTTTTATTCAGAAACCTTCACACAAGTGCTAACAAAAACTGTAAAGTTTCGTCACAATCGAATGAATGGTATATGTATGATACGTCACAAATAAACAAACATTCTTTTTATATGTAGACAAGGTTATTTTAACTACCTAGTTAAAGTCAATAACTGCTCAGTGATTTATATTAAAATTCACATAAAGACTTTTTTATTATTATTTCAATTTATCCCGTGTTATATTAGCGTCGGTAGCTTAGAGGTCCTGGGTTCAAATTCTGTCCATTCTACTACCGAAACGAACCTATTCCTAACAGGAACGCAATAAAGCAATAAGTTTGGCTGTAGAGGTTATGGGGGAATAAGTTTAAGTAATTTGATTACTAATTAATTATTTTTTATCTAACAGTAAAACTAGTAATGACCGTTAATAAGATTTTCACAAGACTTTATGTACTGACTTTATGGATCTTTAGGCAATTCCAAAGTTGCATTAGTCCCCATCTCATATTATTATACTTGTACGTAATTTGACTGGATACCAGTTTTTTATTGATTTAATAATTTATTTTACCATTTATATCTTAATCATTATTCTTTGTTAGTTGGACATATAACACAAATATTTATGCGGTGATAGGCTTGGTGTGGATAATGCCAGGGTCAACGTAATAATTAGAGCGCGGGGTGAAGCATGCCACACTCGCGATCGAACACGGCCGAATCCAGGGTTGTCAGAATAAATCAATACACTATTTTACTATATCCCTATTAAGATCTTCAGGGCTTAAGCTAACTTGCAAGCCATTACACCTGTTGGTTAGCGGACAAAGGTTCTGACGTACGTTTTCCCAACGGGTTCAAGCAAACAAACAAACGGCAAATGCAAAAAGCGTCACGTTGTATCAAAACTTAGGCTTCACAAGGTTGGTGATTCATTTGTAGGCAGCTGCATAAAAATATTTAATAAAATTCCTCAGGACTTGATTAATATGCCAATAAATAAATTTAAAATAGAAGTGAAAAAAACTTTAATGAGTAAAGGTTACTATAAAGTGGATGAGTACCTTAATGATGTTAATGCGTGGTCAACATAAGTCTCTTGCTTGCTCGCACAAAATAAATTGTAAATCAAAACAAATTTATAAAAGAAAAATAATCTAGTTCTAATGTAGTTCGCTGAGTTTCTTGCTGGTATCTAAGTAGAACTAATCTACCGAACCAGCGAAAGAATCATTTTCCAATGGTTTATTTTAACATTATTTAATATTTTTATATTATTTCTTGACATACATAATAGTAAAATTTTGACGTTCATATGTGCTCTTTATGTGCCTAAACTGAATAAATGAAATTGATTCTTTGATTCTTTGATTCACGTTTATTGAACGTTTTGCGAGTATATAGTGAAACCATTGGTGTATTACACCTCTCGAACGATGACGAAAGAGGACGTCGACGAGAAGGGAGAGACTATATTATTTACTGTTAAAACTGTTCACCGTTAACCACCGGAACTTCCGCTCCTCCGAAATTATGGCGGTTGCAATATAGTTCTGAAAATTCGGGTACTGTATTGCAACTGCTATGATCTCGGAGGTAAAATAGCCCACAAATTAGTCTCATCGTTATTAGATAGAGTCCGCACATCGCTTTATCGTTTTACGCTGATTGGGTCTAATAGATTTCTATGCGTCGCAAGAACGAGATCGGCAATGATTGCAGGTAGAGTCACCTGCAACAGCTAGTTATCGAAATTTACGATGTTTGATGGTTTTATCGAATAAATAATATAATTCATGTTAATGTAATTACGTATACATGTCCTTTACATTGATAATACCATCACGTCAAGGTTTAAGCAAATATTGCTGGCAGCCCTAGAGGGGAACGTGGTGGCCGGTGCGTCAACGACGTCGTGTGTATGCGGTGCCCGCACAACCGCTTTTGTCAATGCGTAATAAAGTTGTTCGCATTGGCGGCCATGGCGCGTCTCCTCATAATTATATTCTCGCAGTACTCATACATAGCATTGTCGCACCGTTATTCATAGTTCCAGAAAAAGAATCTACTGAACATAGGCTATCTTTTACGGTGATAAAAGGCTATCGAGGGGTTTCGTAGTTGAAGGGGTTCAAATCAGGGATGAACGTTTGTGTGAAGGTATTATGGGTAGATACTAGATAATAATTTTCTAGTATTTTGAGAATGTTATCCTGTGTGGTTTTGAAATAGGGGTCCTTCGTCACAATAACCGATATCCACACAGGTGGAACTGGTGTAATAAATGCCAAATACCAATAATTACTAATGTTATCACAAAACAATAAAACGTTCCCTATGAGATGACAGTCAAAAGATTTTTTTTTTTTTGTGTACTTAAATAAAGAAATATATGTTTAACAAGATAAAAACACAGCTGCGTAGATTGTGGTCCGAGGCATAACTAGACTAGATAATTATGCATAAATTGCAAGTGCGTTAGCCAACAACCGTTACAGCAATATAATGATTGTGATGACTCTTAGTTTACCATTATTACGATATACCTACATCCTGATGTCTTTGTATTGAAATCAAATAGTTAGAATTGCAATTACTTTACAGCTTTGCTTCGTTGGTTTATATCAATTATATCGTTAGTAAAAACGATAAGTTGGCTACGACTGAAATTAATGATCAACAAATTCAATACACTGCTACACTATACATCATACTAAGTACCCAGGTAAGGACTATACTGTTATAAAATTGTAAATTACTAATACATACAGATAAAATACTTGGGTTCTGTCAAATTTTGGCTTGTTTGTTAACGATGTACGCGAAACTGCTGACCGTATATTGATGGGGTTTCTTTTAATTAAAAAGGTCTTGGTCAGACTTAAAAACTGCCAGCTGTCTGATTGCTCCTCTCCGCAAATAGCATTATAGTTATTACCAGTTATTGCTACAAACACATCTGCATTCAACCAAACTCGAATAATTTTGCAAAAGTAAATTGAAAATCAAAAAATCGTCTTGGCTACATTGCCCTGCTAATGACAGAAATAATTTTAAAATAACACATCCTTACCATCAAGAGTTTTTACCAAAGATGACATTAATGAATATATAATACTTATTCTCGTTCATTCAAAGAAGATTAACTGTTAAGCTGTAAAAAAACCCGTTATTTCAATTCTCGAAACGAAAAGTATTATTTTTTTATGGCAAACCGAATTACATACTTCACAGACGTACTCGAATTAAAAGGAAGAATCACGATAAAAAACATAATTGTAGTATGTGAGTACTGATTTTACTTCAAAGTCATCCGCGATTTTAGCGGAAACTCGGTAGTCGAAGTTCAGAAGTTAAATTTGTGTAATATTTGATCAACACTGGGCAGGAAGGGCGCTATACGAGCGTAATTTAATAGCTATTCTTAAGTATTCATGAATTTATTGCCCGTAATTAAACTTCAAATGAATTAATAAATTGTATTTGGATCAAGTCAATAATACGATATATTTAGTACCCGGTACTATAACTATATATATAACTATAATACCTATCACTCAAACTTGAGTGATAGGTATTATAGTTATTGAAGTCTTGTCTAATTCCAAGTCGTAAGTAATAATTATTTCAAATTAATGTATGTGTTACATTAATGTATGGGTACATCTCATTTTTATTTTTTTTACCACTTAGGTGGCATATAAGCACACGGCCCACCTGATGGATAGTGGTCACCGTGGCCTATGGACGCGTGCAAAACCAAGCGTCACACTCGCCCTGCCAACCCTGCAAGCATTGAGAATTTCTGTGCCGTCAGTGTAAAAGACAAAGCAGGACAAGCTTTTGGTCTTTCCACTGACAGCACAAAAACCCTCCAGTGAGCTCTACTCACCATCGGGAACACAACACTTTCTTTGCAAATAGATTTTTTACCAGACATTGATTTTTTACCCAAACTGCCAAGTGCTAAGGAATATGAGCAATACTGGATATTTCATTCCGCGCACGCCCATGCTGTAGCACGTTCTCCCTGCTGTACCAAGCGACTATAATAATGGGGTTCTTCAAGAATGACATTAGAAGGTTCTTACAGGGTTGGCAGCCTGATACCCTGGTGATTGTATACATCCATATGCCACGGAAATCATTCTCTAGGGCCATGTGCTTACCTGCGACGAATGTATAGAAAAAAATTCATAACTACCTATAATATTTTAAAATATGATAACTGGTTTGAGTTTCGTGGGCGTTGTTTTTGTTCACCTTGTTCAAGAAAAATAAATTACAATGATCGATTGCCGTTTATCTATGTTTATTCCAAAAATCCTGCTTGTTCAGGTCTCTCATGTCATTTTAGTAGTTATATATGCTATCTTGAATCTTATCTTTTGCATTTGTATCTATATTTTCTAAATAAAGAGCACAGATTAGATATAAGCACTTGACATATATAGGTAGAGTAGAGGCTCGAGGTAGACTTTTTAGTAAAAGAAACTATATAGTGAATAATAGGAACTTACCCCCTCTCATTCAAAACAAAACGGTGTTGTAATTGAAATCCGTTTTTAATTCTTGTTTAGCTAGTCGTTGTGTTGTCCCTCTATGATCCTCTAAAGATTTGCTGGGAGAAAATTCAATATTAAGTTAAACTCGCCTTGAATAATCTATAAACATCGTGATTAACGAACATCGGGTTCAGTTCTCCTCTGCACCGGCTGTGCAAAGAATTCAATACAATATCAATATAGCGTCGGCAGCTTAGTGGTTAAGAAATCGGCCTTACGATCGAGAGGTCCCGGGTTCGAATCCTGACCATTACACTACCGACGTGAACCCACTCCTAGCACAAGCAATTTATCTTAGTTGGATGGAGGGGTTAGAGGGAATATTAATAATTGCGGATGCTAATATTCTTTAAAAAAAAAATCTAAGGCCACACCTAACATCGACATATACCATGATTCTAAGAATAGATTTAAAATTAAAGTTTTTGGTGCCCTACGCCTCCAATAATAACAATATAGTCACCACTTAATTAAAGTAAATAGTATACCTTCTCAGTATAATAAATAAATTGTGGTAGGTATGTAATTCATTTTACTTATCTCTGCTAAATTCACGCATAACTGTCATTTGTCTAATCAATTCTCTGTGCTAATCTAGGTTTCTTTTTTTCTTTTCTCTTCAATATTATAATATTACGCATGCTGGTTTATCCGTAATTGGCAAATGTATCAGCCACATTACTCGCTAAACATATCTTGTATAACGATTTATTTATTTACATAACATAACATAAACTCACGCCTAAATCCCCGAAGGGGTAGGCAGAGGTGCTAGCACCCACATTTCGCCAGTTTATGTTTAGGTCCCAATGTAATAGGTGGCGAGCCTTTATTTATGCTGTGGAAAAACCTAAATAAATAAATAAACGTATTTAAATTCATATTTATTTGTTTTTCTAAGATAATAGGTGTAGGTACCTATTATCTTAGAAAAACATTTGGCGAGTACCAACATGATAGTACAGCGCCTTATGATACTCGTAGTACAGCGCCTTTGCCTTCTTCGTGTCAAAGTACTCAGAATACCTAGTTATTTTGTTTTATAGCGTACCATTACTGTACATTACTGACCATGTAAACAAGAAATATTAGCTACTAACTTAAGTTTTATATCATGTATTCATAATAAGGTGCCGGTGTACAACTGTAATTTTCCATGGACGCAAGGCTAACTTAAATTATATTTAGATGTAATATTTCACGATTAGACAGAAAATTACGCGTCACGGATATTAATGAGTTCAAAACAAGTTATTGTGCTAGTCAATTTGTTTAGGTATTGAACTTGGAAAATATATACTTATTTATAACTTAAGTTCATTGAATTGTCTAGTAAACAAATATGTAGGTACGTGTAGGTATTTAGAATAGATACTTATTCATCAGAAACCAGTAATGAAATTTGAATATTATAGAATAGGATGGGCATTAGGTACATATCGCTCATTTGGTGCAACAATGGCGTAATTACCCTTTTTTTCAAAACAAGTTTTATAATGTCAAAATGTGCAGAAAGACTATTTACATCGGGAGAAACATCGACATAATTGAATTTGTGGTAATCTGCCGCGAGTTGGCGCTAGTGTCGTTGTAGAATTGAGTAAAATGGCGCCATTTCTGTTGCTACAACGTCTGTATAGCCAGTTGCGCGGGGTGCCTCGCTAAGTGTGGTTGTTTTTGGGAGCAACAACGACATTAAGGTATTTATGACATTTTATCAGATAATTTTTGGTGCAACAATGCCGTAACTGAGCAATTGCGGCGTTGTAGTTCCAAACATGTGTATGTTCTTGGTAAAACTATGACAGAATTTCGTAATTACGTCAATGTTTATGACGGTAAAGTATTTTCTTGGTGAAACAACTGCGGAATTTTGTAAATATGTCATTGTAGCTCCAAATATGATTTGTTTTGGTAGATCAATGACAATATTGAGTAATTACGCCGTTTTCTCTCCAGATACAATATTAAACTGCTGAAACAATGTCAGACTTGTATAATTATGTCGTTAGTGCTGCAAATAAATTATGTTCTTTTTTGAAAACAAAGTGAATTGTACGTAACTGTGTCATTATTACTCCAGTACTTTTTACGTGTATTGTAAAAAAGTAGAATTTTAAATAGTGAATTTATATCTATAAATAGCTAATACATCTGGAACTAAATTAATTTAAACTTTCAGTTAAGAATATTATTAATGATGGATAACCGTGCAAGAAGATTAGTCAATTATTGTACAATGAAAGGGAAAGTACCCCCATTTGCAAAAACAAATGCTTCAGAAGTCAGTAAACGATGTAGAGATGGTAAGTATGTAGTGTGTAAGTTAATTTTTATTTAAAATTAGACCCTAATTTCGGTTGTGATTTACGATTAATAAACAAATATGACATTTTGTTGCAGTTAATGATAAAGACACTTTTATGCCAAAAAGTAAAGTAATTCGTAGTGAAAGTATTATGCCACAAAATGATTTGCCAGACTTAGACATACAAGCATCAAATTTACAAGCTCCAATTGTTTTGCCAACTTGTGTTAACCAATCTATGGATTCTGATATAACATTGGAAACAAATTCGAAGTAATTGAATCATGATGTTGTGCCTGAAATAAATACACAGAATGATATGGATTTTTCTCCAGACACCAGTGGAGACGAATACTGCCCCGAAAAAGTATAACGTACATTTCGAGTAATAAGCAGTAGACAAAGATCCTTATCTCCACCGAGTTCTTCTTTATCTTCATGTTCGTCTTCATCTTCATGTTCGTCTGCTTCTTCAGCTTCCTCTTCCTCATCATCGAGATCTTCATCATCTAACACTTCTAAAAAAAGTGTTTCAATTTTGTCACAGGATCAACCTTTTATTTTAAGTCAAGATAACAATCCCCGTACTGTAAATGTTAACGATTGCCAAGACTCACCTGATGACATTTCCTTAAACCATAGTATTCGAAACAATGAATCTACTGATTACATCGATCAACATTCCGAATCATCTAAAGAGAAAACAAAACAAAGGTCGAGGAATCCAGCGGATTGGAAGAAAAATAAACGTTATCAGTTGAAAAATTCAGGCCAAGAGTATACATCTCGGACGGGCAAAACTGTTTCTGCAAAAACAATTCGGCCCCCTTGCTCTAACAAATGCAAACATAATTATTCAGAACGCTTCACAGAGGAGCAAAGGTATAATATTTTCAAGAAGTATTTGGATTTATCCTCTCTTCAAAGACAGCGTGATTTTTTGAATTCAACAGTATCTGTACTACAATTGGCACAACGACGTTTGAAAACTGGTGTGGAAAACAACAGAAAACCTAATACCTTTTGTTCGTTGACATCTAATGGTAGGAGTTTTAGGGTATGCAAATTATTTTTGCTTAATACATTGGGAATTTCCGAACGTACTTTAAGTACCGTAATCGAGGCCAAGACAAGTAATGAATATAATGTAGCACCAATTGACAAGCGCGGCTGCCATGAAAAGCACAGACGTACTAGTTCTGAGGTCCAAGAATCTGTTCGAATTCATATAAATTCAATTAGTAGAATTGAAAGCCACTATCTCCGCGCCAACACTAGTAGAGAATATATTGATGGAGGCCTAACAATAGCTGAACTACATCGCGATTATAAGAAATTAAGAGAATCCGAAAACAAAGAGGCTGCAACTTACGATTCATACTTTCGCATATTTAATACGGAATTCAATATTTCTTTTCTTGTGCCCAAAAAAGATCAATGCGCTGTCTGTGAACAGTATAAAAATGCCATTGGAGCGGAAAAAGAAAAACTAGAGACTGACTACACAGAACATTGCCGGCAGAAAGTACTTAGTCGAGTGGAAAAGAAAACTGACATAGAATTATGTAGGAATACAGATAGTAACGAAATAGTTGCAATTTATGATCTGCAAGCAGTTATGCCAGTACCAGTTGGCGACTCCTCGTCTTTTTACTATAAATCAAAATTGAACTGCTTAAACTTGACAGTATGTACCTATTATGACTTATATTATACATGTACGCTCCGTATTTGTTAATAGTTTGATAACCCTCTTGTTTTACAGGTATCAGATGTAAAGGAAAAACAAACCTATTGTTACTTTTGGCATGAGGCTATGGGAGGCCGAGGAGCAGTTGAGATTGGTTGCTGTGTCTAATTAAGTTCATGCCTAGTGAACACGCGGTTGGTTTTCTTAAGTTTATTTTGTTAAACATTCTTATATAAAGGTTTATGTTGATTATATTTAATTATTTAGTTTTATTTTGTCACAAATGCAAAATTGTCTAACGAATGCGTTATTTTTATATTGAAATTCTGAAGCAACAGTGGCATATTTACAGGTACCTTGTCTTATTTTTGCCTGTAACCTAGGTTATCTACAATGTACGGTGTAGATTTGGACTATAATAGAAACTACACGTATTAAACTTACTATAAAAACCACTAGAATCGTAATAAGTCTCGCCAAAATGCCATACCTTTAATCTGAATTTTTAACTGCATCTCCTGTAAAATTTGTAATAGTGTAATTACGCCATTGTTGCACCAAATGAGCGATATATTGGGCTCCACAGGTTCCACTAAGTCTTTAGGCCGAACTCATATGCAATCTTATACACCTATTATTTTGACGGGCTAGCCTCTGTTGCAAGCGTTTTCTTCCGGGGTTCGGAATCAGATGACAGTAGGAGACCAGAGCCCGGCCTCCAAACGGGAATGGCGCTTATCTTATATATCTGGTTTATCCATTCGGAAAGCAGTATTCAGCTACGTCAAAGCTAATCCGCGTGGTTTCCAGCAGTGTAGAATTTGTATCACCGCATATATTCCCATCCGGTGTCGTACAAGGCGACTAAGGGATAGGGCTGTTGAACATCAAACAGATATATACAATCCTGACTCAGCCTCAGATGCAATGCTTGAGTCAACAATAGTGCGCGGAAGACGGCAATAGGCTCACCCCCTATTACGTGGGACTGAATTCAATGATTGGTGAAATGTGGGTGTTAATTCACCTCTATCTAAAGCTTCCGGGGATAAAGGCGTGATAATATGTGTGTATGCATGCAATGATAATTAAAATAAAAACAACCGGACCGGGATTCGTACGGGCACCTTTTTAGATGTTTGTCCCACTTTTAAAGAATCAAGACAGTCAGAAAGACAATTTAGATGATATAAAATCAATTAAAAAGAAATTTTATAAGCTATAAACTACTCGGCCGGGGTGCGAGGGATATGCCTGTAAGAGGGAGACCTTCGGCAAAAACGACCACCGGCTCCGGTGGTGGGTGTATCCGTGGGGATTTTTCGCACATAAAATTACATTAATAACTGTTTTAGATTGTAAACAAGGTCGATCTAATGAATATATGGGTATAATATATTATGATTCTGTCTACAGTCTACGGCCTGACCATAACCGGTTGCAGTTGAATAACATCTATGACCCTTATATACCTAACCTCTACTCACAAATATTTAAACTGTGGGATTAGATAGTGCAAATTGACCTTACTTGTACATAATTCCGACATTATAGTATCGAAGTTGCATTACTTTTTCATTGAAATTGTAGCAAAAACTAAGTTTCTATTGACTCTGTTTCACTTCCAGGCCATCTAGAGTTTTAGGTACCAATATATTAACACTGTATATTAATATCAATGTCTACCAATACTTCAAGTTGCTTCAAGAGTCACGACCAGTTTTATACAAATAATTCACGTTTTTATAAACATTTAAACGTTTAAAAATAAACTTAAAAAGCAAAATCTTATCTATATAAATGCAAATTGTCATCCTAATTGCTACAGCTATTTCCGAGATAATAATGAATAAATTGTTCGTTTAATAAAGTTAAAATAATGACTACCCACCGTGCAACTCAAAAGTCATAAGTTAGGGTCGTCTGAAGCTTTTCAGGATCATCAGTATCCACTTGTTTTTAGATCAACGCCTCAAACACATAGTCGTATCATTACCGGTTGACAATACTGGATGATTTCGTATTCGTTAATTAATAAGTCGGTCTTAAAACTTAGGTGAAATATAAATTACATAAACATAAACATAAACTCACGCCTATATCCCCGAAGGGGTAGGCAGAGGTGCTAACACCCTAGCACCCACATTTCGCCAGTTTATGTTTAGGTCCCAATGTAATAGGTGGCGAGCCTATTGCCATTAACCGGGCACTTATAAACCTGCGATAAATACACACATAACTTCGAAAAGTATCGAAAAGTCATTGGTGTGTGCCATGGTAGAACCTGGGATCGAACCCGAGACCTCGTCTCAGCAGTCCATTACCCATACCACTAGGCATATATGAGTTAGATATTAAATGTAATCATAATAAGTGAATAGTATCTAACGACAGAGATTGAGATTATTTATGTAAATTGATAATAAATTATTTTATGTCAAAACTAGTCATAACCTGTTATATATACTTAAGTAACAGTATTAAAACATTACTGTAAATATTACCGGCTTCGAATCCTACTCCACGTAAGCCCATCTCACGCAACCTGACATTTGACCAGCAGATCTTTTTAACAGAAGTAGTATTGTAGTATCAAGGTATTACATTCATAAGGATGCCTATTATGGCAGAAAGCCTGATACTATATATATTTTTATGAATATTAGTTACCGAAAATAGCACCTAGACCATTTTGAAAAAAACCTAATTATCGATTCAGAAAAAACGATAATTTTTTGCTCATATTTGTGACTATTCTGTTATCGTTCTCAGTGCCCGGGACTACAGATAGAAAACCTTAGGCCTGGTAGTTATTATTTATTTATTTATATTTTTCATTTTCTTAACTATTTTTAACTAACACAGCCAATTCAAAGTCAAAGTAAAAAATCATTTATTCTGCGTAGACTATTAAATCGCCACTTACAAAATGTCAATAAAAAGAGAAACAACAGTTTAGTAAATGGACCATTCCAAATGTTATGTATATGCATACAAATAATTGCACTGAGCGGGAATCGAAACCGCACCCATGAGTAGCAGTCGAACGTTCTACCGCTACGCCACAGAGGCCATTAGCTTACTATAATTGTAAAGGAAGTATTCTCAGATAGCGAGTAGCGTGTGACTTGGAATGGACTTAAATTTTCTAAATTATATCATTAACCCATAACTATATTCACGTTTAGTTAGGTATTTTTGCTTCTGCAGTTTCGAATCTTGAACCTAACTGGTATTAACTAATTTTCTTATCATGTTCCTGAGTTCCAGTCTGATCTAATCTCAAACATAGTCGCGGACAACAGCTAGTATATATATTCTAATAATAACGTATCTAATATATTATGCCTTTAACATAGCATAACTTGTGATGGAATGGACTTAACACGTAAAATATATTATTTTAAGTGTTTTCACGTACAACCGATTAGCCTTGCATTGGTTGTATGAATGGATTTTCAAATGTTAATAAATCTTGAATATAGTTATTTATCAACATCTTCGTCTATATTAGTATTATGAGATATTAATATTTGCTGATAAAAATGTTACATTTCAAAAGTTGGGTCATCATTATTGAACTCAAACTATTTCTTTTTTCTTTTTCTTTTCTTTTTTTAGGTCCAATAGATCTTTAAAGATATAATGTATATTATCATACCTTGTCTGTGAAACTTTCTTAGTTTTGAAAATGGTAACATATGTAATATATTTCTTTAATGTTTTTGAACTGTTATGTCTCATTATAATTTCATATATTGAAAAAGTATCAAAACTACTACATTGCTAGTTGTTACCGTAAATAAACTATAAAATAATTCTCTACTCTGTCATAACCGTTGTATATAACTATCACAGATTTGTAAAAGAGTCTCAAAAGCCTTAACATCCTGTGAATAATTTAATGGTTTCTTAATAACAAAATCCTACACTCATGCAGAACATATTTGATCTACCTATTTCGAAATGCACCTAAGCTTGATGAATTTCATTCTTGCCTTGAAACTAACAATTTAAACATAATAACATATTTTATTTGTGAATTCAATGACACATTCGAATAAAAGGTCAAAATATTACATAATAGTTTCAATTACGTTACATTTTGGTACTATCTCATAAACATAACTGTGATTTGAATATATTATTAGAGCGGATATAGCTTTTAACGGATATTTTCACTTTCGGAATTTGCGCTTATGTACAACTTGGAGTTTTAGTCTGAACGGTTATGCTACACCTGTTCCTCTAGATAAGTAGCAATTCGTTAGCCGGCGCCAGTGTGTTGTAGAATAGAATGATGAATGTATGGGATTTGACGTTTATGACGTACGTTGTCGACTGTCATATACGTCAAATCCCATACATTCTAGATAAGTAGCAATTCGTTAGCCGGCGCCGGTGTGTTGTAGAATAGAATGATGAATGTATGGGATTTGACGTTTATGACATACGTTGTCGACTGTCATATACGTCAAATCCCATACATTCTTGATAAGTAGCAATTCGTTAGCCGGCACCGGCGTGTTGTAGAATAGAATGATGAATGTATGGGATTTGACGTTTATGACGTACGTTGTCGACTGTCATATATGTCAAATCCCATACATTCTAGATAAGTAGCAATTTGTTAGCCGGCGCCGGCGTATTGTAGAATAGAATGATGAATATATGGGATTTGACGTTTATGACATACGTTGTTGACTGATACGCCCGCCAACGAATTGCCATTTGTCTGAACTTTAGGCGGTCTGATCAGTTTACACATACATACTCGTACCTACAATATCAACAACAACTACATGTTACTATGACGTGCTATGAGCTTTAGGTTTCTAGGTAAGAAATAGTGTTGGAGCTAGATAGGTAGGTAAGAGTTCATCGGAACACTCACCGTCTCTACCATGGTGGGTGTTCCGATGAGCTCTTCCAACTAATCCCACCCTCTCCTTTCCTACACAGGACAACACGTGCAGGTCTTAGATGTGACCCTCACACTGTGCAGAATATACGAGCAAGAACCAAGCGGTTCGGAGATTCTTTTCTTTGCCGCACCACCAAGACCTGGAATTCGTTACCAGCTCACGTGTTTCTTTCTTCCTAAAGTCCCGAGTACTTTAAGCGGGGCGTGAAAAAGCATCTGATGAGGCCGCCAAGCTGAGTGCCACCATTGTAACATTACTTAGTGTCTGTAATGGTAACCCTCTTTCCTGAGACTTTGTCTTTAGCTTGCCATCAGGTGACGTGAAGTTCAGTTCATCAGTTGGTGTGTCCTAGATAAAAAAACCTTATAAACTTCATCCTTTTTTGAGTTCAGAAAAAGATCATTTATAGCACATGGTGCCCCATATATCATTAAATTAATATTATACGCACCAAGATTTCGGAGGTGTAACCTAACCTCACCTTCGGGCCAGTATCTCTGACAGTGGGCTAATTACGTGACAGGACTCTTGCGCAGTCTTTCCTCTCGAGTTCAGACAGAATTCGGTCTAGTAATCGCATTAGATGGAATAATCATAGGAGAGTGGACCACTATGCTTTTTTCATCTAATGCGAAAGTGCAAGCATTGAATGCAACCGGGATTAATACTATGTGTGCATGTGACACTTTCAAGCTCGCATTGTCAAAATTATCCACAGTATCTTTGGGAGGCTTGAGAGCTCTTCACATGCATACATGGCAAACGAGGAGGTTATTGACTGTTTTATAACATTGTTTTTATAATATCTGTGTCAAGTACGGCTGTGTTTTGGACATGTAGGCATTACTATCACGCTAATTATATTTAAATAAATAAAATACCAGATAATTTCACAACAGAGCCTCGTTAACTTTTCTCCGCAATTTTGAAGGATAATCTATAAGGTGGGGCAAAGTCGACCGACCAGAATACATTGCAAAATAGGTATAGCAGCGAAGGTAGGAAAACTGAAATGTGTTTAATATTTAAAAAAATATCTTTGACGTTATCACACGTGTGTGTCTAATTGAACTGTAAACTGACTAAATGTTAAAGTTACTATCATTACGTTACAGTAACCATTGTCTATAAGTGAATTATTGATTATTGTCATGTATAGTGTAAACACATAAAAGTTTCAAATTTTATTCATAATTACAATTATTTAACGTTTTAATACATACTACATCCTACCTATTATATACATCCCACAGATATTTCAGGACTATAAGTGTTGCAAAATACATTCCAATTTATAAACTGAAGGTCGCACCGGATATCCAAACTTTATCATAAGCCTAATTAGTGAATAGTTTTTATAGTTCGTCATTAATATTAATTTTGAGGTATGCGACGCAGATAGCATTGGCGGATCGCTCAATACCTTGTCTACCCTGACATTCGCTAAACTTGACGCTCGACAGTAAGCAACTCAAATACTATCACAGCCAAAACCGTTCATTCTGTTATTGTTACACGGTGTGCACACACCTTAATGTTAACGCAATCCGAGCAGAAATAAAAGTGATTGTAAACGTTCTCTCCTAATTTTTTGTTTTGTGGTTGTTCCAGTGAAAATGGAGGCGCTAAGTAGGCTTGTTGAAGGATACCATGATCTAATGGATAACAAAAGTGATCAAAGGGTGAAAGGCTGGTTCCTAATGTCGTCCCCCTTTCCAACACTGGCGATATGTCTCACATACGTCTTCACTGTTAAAGTAAGTATTTGTTTTTTAATAATTATTCCTATATGAAGTCGTTACAAAACCTATAAGTATAATAAGAGCCGGAATTAAATCAAAATAAAAATACATGGTAAATATTATTAAAAGTTCTACTAGAACGTTTATGAATAAAAATAATATCTACTTGATACTTAATAACAATACTGTGAATACATAAGAATACACCTAATTAGGATAACTACTTGGTTTAAGTACTTGAAATTGAAAACTTTGTTGATTATATTAAGTATAAAAAAATATTTGCGGTTACAAGAGTCTGAAAATTACAAGTTTAATAATGACACTGGACGCCTTTTTAATAATATTTTTAATAAAAGAAATCTACTGAAACGTTATAATTATGAATAACAATACCTAATTAGTACTTAATAAAAATAGTATGAATATATAAGAGATTATTCTTAGTTATTATTACTTGGTTTACATAAAAATACTTAATATTATTTTATTTTAGTAGAAAAATTTAATTTATTAAATAAACCTGAAAATATATTGAGTATACATAATACTTAAATATTAACTGTTATAAATAGATATTCAATTAAACTATAACATAATAGACCCTTTAAATCTCAGAGTTCACAGAAGTTAAAAAATTACAAGTTCAAAAAAGACACATTGGACATTGGGTTTTTAATAGATTTATTAAAAAATCGGATACAATGTTACACTTTATTATGAATAAAAACAATACCTAATACTTCTTAATTACGATTGTAACCCTCTGTGGCGTGTCGGTAGTGAACGCAGAAAACGCAGGTTCGATCCCCGCTTAGTGCAAATATTTGTATGCATGAATATGGGTATTTGCGTTGGTCTGGTCGTGCCTCGGAGAGCACGTTAAGCCGTCGATCCCGGTTGACATACAAACTTCTACGTCAGACGTTACGGGTAGTTGGAGCCCTCAAGAGTCCGACTAGAGAATATATAGACTACAGAATTCGAAATCTGCAATTGGTTATGGTGGTAGAAACTTGGTGGCACAAATTTGTCTCAAGTTTCGACCGGGTAGGTACCACCGTGCACTATTGCGAAAAACCCTCCATAGCAATTCAATCTCGGTTGGATTGTGTTCAGGGGTCAGCAAGTGCATAGCCGGGCAGAGGTGGTGGTTGTCGCAGCACTAGTGGGACCAGTGGGTCTTGGCGTAGTCTAGTGGGGATGGCGCGGGGCGATGCGCCGAACAGGGAGACCTGTAGAAACGGTGGTGCCGCTGGCCGCCCGCGGTATAGTACAGGGGCCCAACTGGGGTTAACCACCTTGGGAGGCTGCCTCACCAGGCCGCGCATAATCCCGATATGGTTCGTCGTGCCGGTTGGTGACCGGATTTGGGAGCCCGGCGACCATACTCGGGGGGGTACGGGGGCCCTTCCGTTCGGCGCGTCGGCTCTCGCCATGCCTCACATTCATAGATAAAACCAATATCCCGCGCTTTGTCACACGGTGCTGCGGCGGCAATCACCTCTTTTTTCACGCCTTCTCCCACCCAAACTCATGGCAGCGCAATTAAGAGAAATAGGCAACACAGCGGCTCGTCACACTCCCAAAAGCTTGCTATTTGAGGTGGAGTCCACTAACATCTGTGGGCTCCATGCAAACCTCAACGCCGTCCACCAACACCTAGAGACGGCGAAACCTGCCATGTTTTTTCTAACGGAGACGCAAATACACCGCCCTGACGACACGACCTACTTGCTCTACCCTGGCTATGTTCTTGAGGAAAGTTTTCGTGCAAAAGCCGGGGTGTGCGTGTTTGTTAGGGCGGATGTTTGCTGTCGCCGTTTGCGCTGCCTAGAGGACCCATCCTTCTCCGTCCTTTGGGTACACGTAGACCATGGCCCTACGAGTCAGATCTATGTGTGCCTCTACCGTTCCCATACAGGAGATGCTGAGACAACTCGACTCTTTGAATATCTGAGTCAGGCGGCAGATGATGCGCAGGAGCGATTTCCGAATGCCGAAATGGTATTTTTGGGGGATTTTAACGCCCACCACGAGATCTGGTTGGGCTCCTCCAAAACAGACCATGCGGGAAGAGCCGCCCACGCATTTGCTCTGGCGCACGGCCTGACCCAATTGGTGCACGAGGTCACTAGGATACCAAGAAGGTCGGGCCTAGCACCTTCTCTGCTAGACCTTCTGCTGACGAGTGATCCGGACCAGTACAGTGTATCGGTGCGAGCCGCTTTAGGCAACTCCGACCACTGCCTGGTCTGTTCCACGGTGCCTATTATAGCGCCCCCACGACCCGTGCAGGGGAAGCGGCGTCTCTGGCACTACTCGTCAGCGGACTGGGATGGACTTCGTGACTATTTTGCGTCCATCCCGTGGGTTGAGCGCTGCTTTGAAGGTAAGAACCCATCGGATTGTGCTACTGCTGTCGCCGGTGAGATCGGTCTGGGTATGGAATACTATATCCCATACACCGATGTCACCGGTGACCGCGGGGTGCGCCCTTGGTTCGGGCGCGAGTGCGCGGAAGCTGTTGAACAAAAACAGTCTGCGTACCGCGCTTGGGTAAGGGCGCGCGCCACGCGCCATCCCAATCTGGGCCACTTCAAGGCGGCGTACAACAGAGCCACAAAGGTCTGTAGAAGGGCCTACGTCAGAGCGGATGCCCTGCGCATAGCGCGGCTTGGTCAAGAGCTAGTGATGCATCCCACGGGAAGCCGTGGCTACTGGCGACTGGCTAAAGCCGTGCAAGCCAACTTCTGTCAGCCTTCGCTGCCTCCGCTGCGTAACCCTGATGGATCCCTGTCCCATGAGCCGCAAGAGAAGGCAAATCTGCTGGCTAATCTCTTTGCGGCCAACTCCCGAATCGATGATTGTGGTACGCAGCCACCCACACTACCCGACAGTGACCACGCGATGCCTGATATCCATATCAGGCAACGCGATGTTCGTGCAGTGCTGCAATCACTCGATGTCCGGAAAGCCAGTGGTCCGGATGGTATTCCAGCGGTAGTTTTGAAAAAATGTGCAGCGGAGTTGTCTCCAATGCTTACGCGCCTGTACCGGCTATCCTACAGTTCGGGTATAGTGCCTTTGCCTTGGAAAGAGGCGAATGTTCAGCCGATTCCCAAGAAGGGGGATCGCTCGGAGCCAGCCAACTATCGACCCATAGCCGTCACCTCAGTGCTGTGCAAAGTGTTCGAGCACATAATTAACAAACAGCTCATGCGGTACCTAGAGGATCACTACTTAATTAATGACCGGCAATATGGCTTCAGACCGAAACGGTCAACGGGTGATCTTCTAGCATACGTTACCCATCTTTGGGGTGAGGCTATGGACAAGCACGGCGAGTCACTGGCAATTAGTCTTGACATCGCCAAAGCTTTCGATAGAGTCTGGCACAAATCGCTTCTTTCCAAGCTACCTGCCTTTGGTCTGCCTTCTAGGCTGTGCAACTGGGTTGCTAGCTTCCTGCAGGGGCGCCGTATTCGCGTCCTTTGTGACGGACGAGCTTCGGAGTTTCTGCAGGTAAATGCTGGCGTGCCCCAGGGGTCCGTCTTATCACCCACTCTCTTTCTTCTGCATATCAACGACATGCTGTCTACCGGCAATGTTCATTGTTATGCAGATGATAGTACTTTACATGGGAGTTATCATGGACATCCTACGGCCAAACAGTCAGATATCGCAGAGAAAAGGCAGCTTCTTGTCACTGAGCTTGACGGGATCCTGAATCACATTTCTCAATGGGGCTCTGAGAACCTGGTTGAGTTCAATGCCAAGAAGACGCAGGCATGTGCGTTTACAGCAAAAGTATCTTCTTTCCTTCCCCTCCCCACTCTTCAGAGCACGCCACTGCCATTGCAGGACAATCTCAATATCCTAGGTATGGATGTTCGCTGCAACCTGAATAACAAAAACTACATCGAAAGCATCATCAAAACAGCCTCACGAAAACTCGGAGTCCTGAACAGAGTGAAACGATTTTTCACGCCGGAGCAGCGGTGTCTTCTATACAAGACACAAATTCGCTCCTGTGTGGAGTACTGCTCGCATCTCTGGGATGGTTCAGCAAAGTACTTACTGGATGCTCTCGACAGGTTGCAGCGACGTGCGGTCCGCATCATTGTGAATCCCGAGATCACGAACACCCTAGAACCTTTACAGCTGCGTAGAGATGTTGCGTCCATAGCTGTATTTTACCGTCTGTACCATGGGGAGTGTTCTGATGAGCTCTTCCAATTAGTCCCACCCTCTCCTTTCCTACACAGGACAACGCGTGCAGGTCTTAGATGTCATCCGCACACGGTGCAAAACATCCGATCAAGAACCAAGCGGTTCGGAGACTCTTTCCTCTGTCGCACCATTAAGGCCTGGAATTCATTACCAGCTCACGTGTTTCCTTCTTCCTACAGTCCCGGGTCCTTTAAGCGAGGCGTGAAAAAGCATATGATAAGGCCGTCAAGCTGAGTGTCACCATTGTCACACGGTAAGTGTAAGTAATGGTGACCCTCTTTTCTGGGACTTTGCCTTCAGCTTACCATCAGGCAAGGCGAAGTCCAATTGACGTGTCCTATATAAAAAAAAAAAAAAAGGTCAGTTGCTTCTTAGCTAGACTAGAAAGCCGACCCCAACTGAGTTGTGAAAAGGCTTAGAGAATGATGATTTTGTTTAAGTACCTACAGAAAAATAGTTAATATTATTTTTAGTTTAAAATTTGTTTTCCTTGTTTAAACTATAATAATAATCGAGCGTTTACAGGATTTCGAAAATTACAACTTCGAAATTTGCCGTGGATAAAAGTATTTTTTTACTAGTTTCTATTTATTAAATACCCTGTTTTTATAGCGGATCCATTTGCGAATAATCCCCACGGATATCCATCCAATAATAGATATGCTGTCTCGAAAGCCAATGTACTTAAAATTGTCGGTACTATTAAGTCCTTTTATTTTCCATGCTAGTATAATTAAGTACTACAACTCACACGTCATTTGATCGATTAGCAATTGATAACTGATTAAGCAAATTATATATCATTAAAGAATGTTTTCCATTGGGATTTTCCACCGGTGTTGTTTGTATTTTTAAATTTTGCCAACATGATAATAAATATAGCGTCGTTAGCTTGGTGGTTATGAAGTCTGCCTTACAATCGAAAGGTCTCAGATTCGATTCCTGGCTATTAAAGTACCGACCTGAACCCACTCCTACCATAAACATCTTAGCTTAGCTGAAGGGGTTAGAGGGAATATTAATAATTTCGGTTCTAATATTTTTTATAAAAAAAGTTTATTTATGGAATTAAAGAATGTATCTTTATGAGTAATGTGTTTACAAGTTTAATTGTACGCGAAATTATTCATTACGTATTTCATGTTATTATCAAGCAAAAGTTGAAGTCTATATATTATACATTTTAATGTAATTATATTTCAACTATTTTTTACACATTACAAATAGACAAAATAATTAGAACTTTAACTAGAATTTTAATGTAATTGAATAAAGTTTTATTTAAATATTTAATACTCAATTAGAATTGAAATAGAATTATTCAAACTGTAGCCTTCATACTGAAATTTAGTCTCCGGAGTGGAACGTTTGCCTTCAACATGGCTTGCAACATTAGAGGTGACACTCCTCCGTTGGAAAACAGAAGGTGGAAAAATCGATAGGAGGCAATTAGATATTAAATTAAAATTAAAAATTCTTTATTTATAAAATCCTAGTTTATACATTGTTGGGGCTTCCCAGTAAGTAGTCATGGACACTTGTGATGGGAATGCCTCGCTCTTCCTGCGTAACATATTCTTGGATTTATTAATAGTTATAGCTAATTGTGGAGTCAGTATGTGAATACTAATTTATATGTGTATTTATTTATATATATGTATGTTTATTATATGTATGTGTAGGGGTGTGTGTGTGCGTATGCGTATGCGTATGCGTGAGTGTGTGAACAAGTGTTTGTGTGTATGTGTGTGTGTGTGTGTGTGTGTGTGTGTGTGTATACGTGCAAATGTGTATTTACAAATAGAGAGATTAGCCATTTTACCTAAGTAATTCTTGTTAACAGTTCTTCAACTTTTTCATAAGTAAGCGATATTCGCATAATAATAAAAATAACTCGTACAAAATACAGTAAGTGATATTAATTGCGAGTTTTCCCCGAATTCTTCCCTGGTATAGCGGGCCCCGGAAAAAGATATAAAACAGATATAAAAATGGAAATAAGTGGAAATTATAACCTGGTTTGTTATGTTTCTTGTGTTCATGTGCAATCTGTTTGGAATATGTCTGCCCGTGACATTTTATTTATTTATTTATTATTTAATTTATTTATATACACACAAGAACAAACATACGAGTTATATAGGTGGAAATAGTAGTACAGCGGCTTTGGTTATTTCTATTAGAAATCTCTTCCAGCAGACCTGCGAGAGAAGAAAATGGGAAGTAGAGGACTAAGTGAAAAGTGTTTAGGGTCGTTGTGATATTAAAATATAAAAATATATAATATGTAACATTTATAGGTTTGATGATTTTTGTTATTTAAAGTTACGTTTTCGTTACGTTTACGTTTTACTAATATTATTCCTTATTCTTTCTTAGGTGCTGGGACCAAAGTTTATGGCAAATAGAAAACCATTTGAGCTGAAGACCTTGCTGATATATTACAATTTATTCCAAGTCATATTTAGTTGCTGGCTTTTCTATGAGGTAATTACAAATACATCTATTTATTTGACTTATCGTGTTTAACTAAACACAGTTGTAGATAGACATGATAGACCAAGTTGTTTTTATATTCCTATGAGACATTTGATGGATGAAATTGCAAAATGAAATCTGTAATTATATATAATTGCGAATATTACCCAAATTTCGCGAGAAAACTGTTTGAAACCGAATAAAGGAATACAAGTTTAAAGGAAAATAATATATTTGAAAATCATTATTCTATATCCAGTAATGTTATTTAGTAAAACTAATTTATCCATTTAATTTTTTTCTTTGACTTTTTGTGACTAGTTAAGTTAATGCCTTCGTCAAATTACAAGAATAAATATAAATCTACACCAATCTAAAACATGCTAACGTTATTGAAATGAAAATGAAAAAAATTATTTATTTTTCTTTGTGCAGAGTGTTATAAGCGGATGGTTTACAACACATAGCTTCAGGTGTCAACCGGTCGACTACTCAAATTCACCGGTAGCGATACGGGTAAGATATTTTTCAAACCTAAATTGGTGACAAATTAACCTTAGCATTATGTGTTGAGTATTATCTTACAAGCAGGCGTTGGAGCAGACAACGAATCTTACTCAACTTAATTTTAGATTATTATGGCTTCAATAATACTTTACTTTACCCCTGTACCAAATTGTAGCCAAATCTGTTGAGCATTATTGAGTAACAAATATCCAATCATCTTAATAAATTTTCTTTTTAGTTAAAGTTCACTCCTAGTGTAATATTAATAAAACTTGAAGAAAAATATGTAGTTATTTATCTTGCTACATATTTTTCTTCAAGTTTTTTGTTATTCAAGTAAATTTATAAATATTTGTCCTCAGTGTTCACCTATGATATAATAATGATACTGTTGTTGTTTTGCCAAAATAATCATACTATAATTTGTCCACAAAGCTACTTAAAATTTGATCCTTTTATTGATATCCTATACATCTTATAATTAATGAATGAGCTACTTACAGGTATAATAGATATAGTGCAGGGGTTAGTTTACCTAGTAGTAAGTGAATTAACAGATGTGAGGATTCATAATAATTTAATTACTAATATGTATCTAAACATTCTCTCTCTTTACAGACAGTCCACGGTTGCTGGTGGTATTATTTCTCAAAATTCACGGAATTCTTTGACACGGTAAGTTTCAAATACATATACCATGTCGACACGTCACAAACCAATGCTGAATTCCTGAGACCCCCCTGCCCCTTTACATTACCATCAGGCTAGGTAAAATTTACCTAGCCTGATGAGCACCTTACATTATACAAACGCCAATTAAATCTTCTATGGCATCGGTGTGGACAAAAAATATAAATATCATATCATCGGTGTGGTCAAAAATCCAAATAATAATACTAGTGTCGTAAGAAGTTTGATGGTGTCGATGTATCATTTTCTATACATATAATCACGCCTTTATCCTCGGTGGGTGAGGCAGAGGTGAATTACACCACATTTTCGCCATTAATTGTATTCGGTACGGGGTAGGGGGCGAGCCTATTGCCATATATCGGACACTATTGTTGTCTCGAGCCATGTATCTGAGGCTGAGTCTGGGCTATATATATCTGTCTGATGTTAAACAGCCCTATCCCTTAGTCGCTTTGTACCTACTACTACCGCATGGGAAGAGATGGGGTGGTCCAAATTTTACTATGCCGGGATCGTTTATCAGATGGTCACATACCTCTGTGGATTTGATGAGGTATGTATAAAATATCATCATTTACATGGAGACGTATTATAACCCGACTAGGTTGCATTCGACGCCAAGGTGACCTCGAAGCTCGCGGTCCGCCCAGTATGCATAAAAAAATCACAATAAAAACAAAGTAAACATTATTTTAGATTATAAAAAAGATATAATTATTGTCAGTTTAAAATAGTAATCTCCGATGTGATCGTTGAAAATATTCACTTTTATCATTCTTGCGTCGCATTGCCCTCGTATAGGAATCGTAGTAAGTAATCATGAATAACAGTGAATTTCGTCTTAATTACAAGAGTGTTTAAGAGTTCTTAAACTTAATGGGTAATCGTGAGACATGCACAGACAGTACTAACGATCTGTTCGATATATATATGTACATTACAGATACAAGATTCATACAACGAGGCCAAGATCTGACATACCCTTATGACATTCGCATTTCAACCGACTTTAGAAAGTTCTCAATTAGGCAGATTTTTAATGTGTTTATGTGAACCAATTTCGGTCTCCTTTTTATTGAGCGGATATAACTTCAAGATTTAAATTTATCATCTTTGGAAATACTTACATTTGTTATGGCAATGACCTTCACGGAAGACATTGATGAATTTTAAATTATTTCAGATATCTTTTGCCACTTTGTAGATCAATTGATTAGTTTGGTTAATTCATAGATTACACTAATCGAACTCTCATCAACTAACACAAAAAAAACTAGAAGGAAACTATCAGCTGTAAGTGGCAACTGATGTCACATTACTTTCAATATCATTAATATAGATATCATAATATCATCCCATTCAAATAAATTGAAAACAAGAGTCCTTCAAATTAGAAACAGTTACTTAGACGACTAAAATCTAAGATACAACATAACTATTCACATAGAACAAAAACAAATCTGAGTTCAGATCAATTTATTTTATACAGTTGTAGAAAAAAAAAAGTTTCAAACTTAACTATTCTATAACTCTACCTAACCTCAATCTGGAAAAGAACGCACTAGTGTCAGTTGAACTAGATACCTACTGAGGATTTTACAACCAAAAATTCATTTTCAAATCTGGGTTTTCACGCATTCTAACTAAAGATATGCTTATAAAATTGTAAATTAGTCGTGTCTGCACGCTGGAGACATTATAATTGATTTATTTTTGGAATTCTTGTTTATTTGTCCGCGATGGATGCAAAAACTACAAAACGGATTTTGATGTCGTTTTTTATAAGAAAAGTCTTGGTCACACTCAAAAACTTACGTATGTTTCATCGCAATTGGTTAAGTGGAACTGAAACGACTACTGACATCCACACGGAGCATCAGTTAGGTGTAATAAAATTCTTTTGTTTTCATTCTGCGTCATACAATGTGAAGAATTAATAGATACTCGCAGAGGTACACATAGAGATTCGTTTTAAGCTAAATTCAATAGGCGGAAACTCGTTTAAATAGTTCTGAAGGGCTTAATAAATATTTGAGCAACACTGTTAAGTGTTTGTAGTGTAATATTTATTTGAATATGTTAGGTAGGAAGTAGCCATAAGTTCACTAACAATAGGTACAGAAGTTATATGAACTGCGTAAACTTCTTAAGATCTTTATTGCATATTTTACAAGGTTATAGAATGGTAATGACTTGAGAGTTTGCGGTTATTAATGCGCAGCTTCTTGCTGTGGACGCGCAGTTTAAGATTTAATTACGATACTAGATAAATTGCGATCTTTAAAAAAAAGACCTCACTGGTATTACAAGTTAAACTTAGGTGACTGGTGCCATCAGGCGAAAATCTTAAATTAATAATAAAAAGTAAAAAAAAAAAATTACTAGATATTCAAAACTACTGATCTCATAATCGGACAATGTAGAATGTCAAACGAATTCGTTTCATAAAAAAACCGTACTATCTGTTTGCATAAACAAAATACCAAATGATAAAGTTAGGTTGAAAGTGCAATGAAAATACATCGAACTAAAGGTTTCTATTAACTTAACAAACAGATATAAGTTGGATTTTATGAAAATTGGACAATGCAAGAAGACTACGAGTATTTCATGACCACGAGTTCCGTTAGTTTAGAGAGTTAAAATATGTAAATAGATGATTCCAAGTCTAAACCTGAAAATTTGTATTTAATCTGCTTTGTCTTCTACTGACGGCACAGAAACTCTGTACTTACAGGGTTGGCAGCGCGACTGTGACTCCTCTGGGGTTACAGACGTCCATAGGTCACGGTAACCACTTTCCTTCAGGTGGGCCGTGTGCTTGTCTGCCCAACTAAGTGGTATAAAAAAAAAAAATTTAAAACAACCAAAGTCATCAAAATCTTTTCCGCAGTGTATATTATTATAACATAGGTACCTATGATGCTCGAACAAACTGTTGTAAAATAATTATAAATAGAAGAAGGTGGGTTCAACAACACTATATATAACTATATTGATTTCGTTACGTCGTCGTCATCGATTGTAGTTTTTCATTGGAATTCCAAAAACCGGTTCGTTTATAATCCTGTATATATTAATTTACATTTTAAACCATAAGTACCTACCCATACATAGGAAGTCGTTGTCGCTTGTTGTTTAAATAATTAAAAAACAACAACGATCTCACTATCGAATAGACAATCCGTGTCGAACCAATAGTAATGATCAGATTGTATTATATTATGAAATATTAAATGACGCGTTTCGTATAATATAGGAATAAAATTTATAATTTAGTTAAAAATTGATATAAATATAGAAATATGTATAAGTACCTACATATAATAATGTATTACAACACGGGAACAATTATATTCTTAATAATATTTGTAGAATTCTAAAAGTTCTTCTTTGTGTCCTCCATCATGGCCTTAAACCTTATCCATGTATGTAAAATAAAAATATATAAATATAATTACATTAAATGAAATTACAAGCCTTAGCATATAGAAGTAATTATAAAGACGTAGACATCAACAGCAGTACAATAGCTATTTAATAAAAAATAAAAAAGAGCAGCTGAGACAATCAACTAGGAGGAAAAAATATTCTCCTGGCACGAACCTGCCATGGATTCAAGTCAAGTTCTTATCATACTTAGTACTATTTAATTCATCCCAAGACAAAGCAAGGTAGCCTAATCTTTATGGGTAATTACGATCGGAAGAATAGAAATCGTTCACAACAATTAACAAACAATTTTTCAACAGAAGAATAGTCATAATGTCAAGTAATATTAATTTCGTTTAAAAAAACTGACTATAAGTTTTACTTATTAAGTATACTTACCGATTTAGAGTTAATAAGTAATATTTATAATGCCATGAGTAATATTATCATGAGTAATAAATGTATAACAAATTTGAATTTTGAGTTTTGGACTGTTGTTTGTATTTAACTTTTAATTAAAATTTCTAACTTATCATTTTTCTCATTTCAAAAAGCTTTGAAAAATTTTCATAACGATAAATAATTATGTTACCACAATAGTTATAAAAAAGAAAGTGTTTTTAAAAACTCAGTAAATTGTGAAATAAAAAAGTCTTTCTTTTTGTAGAGGCACAAGTACAAAATGATTGTACCATGTGGGTTAAAATGTGATAACAAAGGTCAGTATATGCCCACAATGCTGTAGGTAGGCCCGTAAAAAATATGGCATGAAATTAAATGAATCTGACAGTAACTCTTTCCCAATCGCCGTGATTTCTGGCAATTGCAATTTCAATTAAAAACTAAATGTTCGGCGATAAAGTTTCGACTTTCACTTTTTTTACAATAATATGTTCGAAACAGGATTAAAGGTTAGGTATGTTATAATAAAGATAATTAAAATAAAGTAAAACCTTATCACTCTCCTCTACTTCATCCACACTACATACCCGATTACAGCCAAATTCTAAAGTTTGCACTTTGGATCTCCAGGTTCACTCTTCTTTTCCATTATATTGTTTAAATACTTATAATTGTTTTTCGTGTTAGAAAATATTATAAAAAGTGTACTAAGGATAATAACTGAAAGAGTGTAAGAGCTATAAAATTATTAATTATAGCATAAAAAACTTGTATTATATACGTATTTAAAATAATAACGGAAACAGTGTAAAACTCATTAAAATATTTATTACGACACAGAAAATTTATTATTAATACGTTTTATTTTTAAATTTACATTCATTAATAAGTATTGACGTGATTTTTTGTAAGTGCAAACGCTGTAATACTTTTATTTATGTTATAAAATTAAACAAGTCTGTCTAGGTGAGTTACATAATACAGCAGTGTTCATCCGGTGATTTTCCTATATTGACATTTTATAGAGTTTGATTGTTTTCGTCTTATACTAAATATCAAACGGTCGTTCGACCGGCATATAAAACCCAAAATGTCGAGATGTAAATGCGTAGCACCCGGGTGGCTTACCTCAAATGACTCAAAATGGTTTGTTCTTTTTTCACTACTATAATGTTGTAGTTATAATGATTGTTGTTGAAAAAATACCACACACTATTAGTACCTATACATACTTGCAAAAGATCAAATTGTCATTGTAAAACCAAAATCTGCCAAGTGAACATACGTAAGTTTCGAGATTTTATTTGTGTCAAGTGCTGTTCATCAATAAATGTTTCATATTAAATAAAAAAACTGCCGCTGCTGCATTGAAATGCTTTTCATAGAAATACTATATTTTAGGGTTGCAAAGTGAGAGAACGCATACCTGATTATTAATTTTATGGATGTCAAGAGTTTAGTTCATGTTTAGTGTAAGTGTAAAAGTATCTAAATCCCAGTAAGTAATAATAATACTAGTAAATATGAAAAAATTGACTCAGAAAATGTGATCTAACTCATGGTATCTACTATTTTAAATTAGAATCCACCTATGTAATGATGAATGAGCAATAATCAAATACACAACATGTATTCTAATATTACCTATGAAGTTATTTTAAACCTTCAAGGGCGGACCAAGTAGGTACCTAAGTAACTATTATTATTTTGCCATTCCGCTAAGCCATATGGCGGCTCTGAACAATATTTCACTAACGATAAATTATATTTTTTAAGTCTTAATAGCAAAGCAAACATAAATAATTTATGAATGCCATAGAGAAAAACAAAAAAGCCATTAAATTACTAAATCACTTTTTGCTTTAAACTTAGAAGATACTTGTGACCGTTGAATTTTTTGTTATTTAGACTGAATTTTTTATAATAAATGTTCTAGAGTTAGGTATTATTTTGGGTTTAGGTCATTTATGTGTATTTTGTGCTGCTACCATGTCGTGACATTATTTGAGAGTTTTAGATTTAGTCACGAATATATTTTATAGTCTGACTTTATGTAAGCTTTTATTGAAAATTTAAATTGAGACATTTGCATCATTTTTATTGAACTATATTATTTTTAACATTATATCATTTAAATCACACCAATCGACGGCGTATTCAAATATCAGGCATATAAATATGTATAACTCCCACTACTTGTATAAAAATGACCGCTACAGACGGCGGACAGCGTATTGCGAAATGCCCCCAGCTATTTGCCCGAAAAGTCATCGTGATTATGTTCGAAACCTTAACTTCAATAGTGGACTGCCTTCGCCGACTTAAATACATGAATATCTAGCATAATTACCGCTTAGTAATTATTAATTGTCAGTGTCAAGGCCACGGTCGTTGGCACCGTCGGCACGCTAATGCTGCAATGTCTATGTTTGCATATCCATTACCGAAACTGGTACAGTCTGCAAAATGGCAATGCAGCGATGAAGTATATCATACTATCTTAAATAATATTGTACTAGTGATAGTTAATCAGAATAAACGGAGTTTGTTATGCTTTTTTTTAAACCACTTGCTTTTTTTATACACATGACGTATTATCTCTTCGCTTCTCTTCGAACAATGAGTTTGCTGAAAAAGAGTATTAGCTCAAATGTCCTGATGTAGACATAATCTATTTCTTTTATACCACTTGAGTGGCAGACAAGCGCACCTGATGGAAAGGGGTTACCGCGGCCTATGGACGTGTGTAACACTAGAGAAGCCACACTCGTGCTGCCGACCCTGTTAGCACAGAGTTTCTGTGCCGTCAGTGTAGAGGACAAAGCAGGACAAGCCTTTAGTCATCCCACTGACAGCACACATTCTCCAGTGAGCTCTGGATACCCTACTCACCGCAGCTGGGAACACAACATGAAGTTATTATAACCGCGGTATTCTGTAGGTCGGAGGTACTTCCCCAGTCGGACTGCTCAATTGGGCGGAAATACCGCCGTGTCCTACCTCCTGATTCACGCAAGAACAGATCTGGATGATATGACTCAGCGATATTAAGTATTTTATAGTTTAGTACATAGCTACTCTTTATCCCAGGTATAGATTCTTGTGATTCGTGAGATCATGAACAGTACATTCTAATATATATACTAGTCTCTGTTGAGTTATGTTATGTCCAAAAAATCGCCAATACCTACCTATGGTGTAACTTGACCTTAACCGGTCACATAGTTTAAACTTTCATGAGCACAAATATCCACGCCTACCATGAATGTAAACATATTTAAACGTCCAAATAAATAAAATAAACATATTAAACGTAAAAAATTCGAAAGGTTTGTTTTGTTACTCCAGCTGTTTACATTGATAAATAAGACAGAGGTTTAGAGGTTGGTAGACATCGAGGCCGACGATTAGATTTCGTGTCGTCTATATTGGTGACGAAAATTGAATGTATGAAAACTAATTAGCTTTTACCCGTGACATGGTTCGCGCACAAGTTGAACTTCGCGGACGCGGACGAATTCATAGGTTAAAGTAGCCTATGACCTTCTTCAAAGGTCCTTTGCTACCTCGTTGTTAAGTTTAATTATAATCGGGTCAGAGAGGATGATAAATTTCGTATTACTTTTTTACAACTGTCACTTTTCAAAAATGTAATATAAGTTTTTGTTAGCTTAATGTTGTCTCATTCATTCATAAAAAAATCATAATTGGATTTATCAATCCTAAAAAAAATGCATCAATAGTGCTCGGCAGACGGCAATAGGCTCACTCCCTATTACGTGGGACCGAATTCAGTGATTGGTGAAATGTGGGTGTTAATTCACCACTGCCTAACCCTCCGGGGATAAAGGCGTGACTATGTATGTATGTATGTAAAAATGTTAGTACTGAAAATTGGATTTCCTCCAATTTCTTCTAAAAAACGGCAATTTCATATGTATGACCTATTATTAACTTTTATATGGATCTATGAATCCAAAAAACGGGGATATAGGCGTGAGTTATGGATGGATGGATGAATCCAAAAAACGTATGTTTCGTGTAAGAGACACTTTAGTAGAGACACCATCAATAAGCCGAAAGTAGCTAATCAATTTGCAATTGAACAATTAAGTTTAAAATTTAAACCTGACTACTGAAAAAGCACGCTCTAAAAATTATTAAACAAGAATATATCAAGGATTGCTGTGGTCGTATGCCACTTCTCCTTAGAATGTATTGTTTTGTTAGACTAAGTGGCATACGACCACGGCTATCTTTGATATTTTCTTGTCTAATACTTTATTTAACTTAATTTTTTCCAACTTATTTTTTCATTAGTACGTACCACCAAACTTGTATCTCATATTGTAATGTAATATATTATTAGTATACCGTAAAGGCGTTTATTATTAGTATTATTATTATTATTTTAGAGCAAGCAATAGGTATAATTGGCTTCGCCGTTTTCGGGTAAAAAATAGGCGCACTTATCTCCTTTGCCGACTGTACGTGTCCCGTCGTTAAACATTTCAAAATTTAATTGATTTTGGTGATTAAAAATTAAATTGAATGTTTTGTTTTTTCAGATCTTCTTCGTAATGCGCAAGAAGTTTGACCACGTGTCGAAACTACACGTCATCCATCATGGCATCATGCCTATGTCGGTGTGGTTCGGAGTCAAGTTCACACCAGGTTAGCACAATACTTATCTTAATATATTGAAATAAATATATGCATTTAGTCCTAAGTGGCGGACTTCCAACGCTGTAGGCAAATATAAGAGTTACTTATTGCTTGCACCATCATCATCATCAATTCTGTTAATGAAAAGGAAGGGAGTAACTTACTTGAACTTGTAATTTGAACACCATCTGTCCTCTCTAGAGGTGCTATGACCCCTAGATGGGGCAGAGGGCGTTCAAAGTACATCGCCATCCCTGTTGGTCTTGAGAATCACACTTCATTTAGCTTCAAGTCATTCCGAGGCTCGCCACTTCTGCAGCAGTAGTCCGCCTCCAGGTCTGTTTGGGACGGCAGTGCTTACGATTTCCTCGCAGGTTCCAGTCTAGCGCTTGCTTCGGTTTATAAGATTATTTTACCTACGGGGCATGTGGTCAATCCAACTGCATTTTCGGTGGTTGACCTGTTGATGTACAGGGGACTCATTGCAGCGATTCCACAAGTTTAGATAGGAAGGGAGTTAGGGACTATAATGAAGATCTCTACCAACTACCTCTTGGCTTCATCATCAGATCAGCTTCATAATATCAATATACATATTTTATTATGTCGTATACTAACAACATTACTCGGCATCGAGACGATACTAAAAAAAGTTATAATCGATTTCCTAGATTTCATTAAATTGTTTCTTATAAATTTAATTACAAGATATAATAAAAAAAGAGCTAAATAAGTATTTCAACGTGTTGTGTATTGAATTTTTTACACGGATCCCATTAACACCCACGACCACGATATGACGAATACCTACTCATGCTATGGTCATCATCATTATTATTATATACTCTTATGACTTGAAGCATTTTGCTACCAATTTGTTGTCATATGTCGAACATGACTAAGCAGATAATTTATTGGCGTGCTAATAAAGATAAAAACGTTACGTTATATCGCTTATTACTTCATCTAACAAACAGTGATGAATAGTGCAAGGAGTGAATTTGTTTTATTGTTTTTACATTAAATATAACTAGTAGAGACGTGACTAAATATTAATTATATTAAGTATGCTGTACTAACTATTGCCCACGGCTGCACCAGAGTGAAGTCCTTTATTGTAGATAATGACTATTAGACATATATACTAGATATATATGACCGACTTTGCATGATGTAACTCGTGTCTGTCCTTATGCTAAGTTAAAGTTTGTGATATGAATTTAACTTATTACCCGAAGAAGAAATTAACTATATCTGTCAGTCAAATAAGAAGACTTCTCATTTTACATAAATCCATAAAATTCATATTAAATCCCGGGGACGAGTTGGGGACTCTGTGGTCCCCACACCCGAGGACAGGGCCAGATCGAGAGTGATGACTCTGGGTCGGCCGGGGTGTGAGGGATATGTCTGTTAACCTCACCTTCGGCAACCAAAAGACCCACACACACAGGCGTCGTGCGTTTTAGTCGGTTCGAGTCCGACATAACCTCTCCCATAGGCTACGGTGGTGGGGGTATCCGTGGGGGTTTTCCGCACGTAAAAAAATAACATTCATGCTAAGTGGGAAGACTTTTTCTTTCTGATCATAGGATAGCCTAACACTTAAAAACAACATAACATAACATAAACTCACGCCTATATCCCCGAAGGGGTAGGCAGAGGTGCAAGCACCCACATTTCGCCAGTTTATGTTTAGGTCCCAATGTAATAGGTGGCGAGCCTATTGCCATTAACCGGGCACTTATAAACCTGCGATAAATACACACATAACTTCGAAAAGCATCGAAAAGTCATTGGTGTGTGCCATGGTAAAACCTGGGATCGAACCCGAGACCTCGTCTCAGCAGTTCATTACCCATACCACTAGGCTACCGTGGATGGTCTAGGCTACCGCGGTTGTTAAAAACAAATAAATAGTTAATATTTTATTTAGATCAGATAGCAAAATGAACCTAAACTATGTTTATAAAGAAAAAATAAAAAAACTTGGCCATCTATATGGTTAACGTGTGTCACGTTTTTGTTCAAATCGTATGTTATTATACATACCTATTATAGCGGTCTACATTACAACTGAAAATTTGTAAACAAAAACATTAAGTACTTACAAAAACTCAAATATGAAATAAATGAATGATGCTCGAAGCTAAAGGCGAGTAAAGTCAAGTTTCAGTATCATTTTAAAATCTAGGTATATTTGTAAAAGTATTTTGAATATTATAGAATCTTAGACCTATATTCTAGAATTAGATTATGTATATAATGTATAGACAGTCTGTCAAATCCGTCAATCTGTTTATACAATAGGTCTTCAGATTAGTCGAGATTTAGGGCTGAGTGTCATTCTAGAATATGAGCCTTAGTTTCTGAAAAAAGAAAACTGAAATAGCGACGAGACATTTTCATTTACGACATCTAGAAGCGAATTAAAATAAAAAGTTTATAAACTCACTTTAAATCTAATCCAAGGCTTCCGAATACTTTTTAATGGCATGTGCAGCAATCATCCAAGCTTGCTGATGATGAAATATAATATAAGTACAGTAAAAATAAACATGTAACTGTAATAGATAATTATCTAAAATTTATAGTCCAAATTAGAACACTAAAAATAATTCGACGTCAGTTGTTTTGTTTGAGTTCTTTTTTTGAATGTATTGGGCGGCAAGAATAGACTACAATATCCAGCCAGTATTACCACACCAGTGCGGGTCCAGCACCCTTCTGTACTTGTATAAAATCTTTTTTAATAACAAACCTTTTTAGTTGATTGTTGTATTTTTTAACTAGCAAACCCGCCCCGGTTTCGCCCGTGGCATATTTTTAAATCCTGTATCACATATTTGAGCGCGTATTATTTAGTCTTCAAAATTTATTAAAATCTACCGGATTTGTTGAAATTTATAGTAGTACCTTTGAGTAGTAGCGTGATTATGTGAAGCCTATAAACTTCGTCTACAAATGAGCTAGAACTGAGAGTAATATTGTTGTATGTTTGGCATAGGTATATTCTGTAATGGGATGTATATAGCGTGTAACATTGGCTGAATGTATTTTAAGTGCATACATATTTTAAAGTAGTAAGTAAGCCTGCTATTCCAAAGATACTAGTTCATCAAAAGGTTGTCTGGAAGAGATCGCAGTCCGCGATAAGACCGCTGATTGTACCTACTATTGTGAATTTTGTTGATATTTATTTTGTGTTGATTATCGGTGTAGGTACAATAAAGTTATATTCATTCATTCAACTTTTCTATATGAAATATTTTTTCAATTCGAAATAGTACTTCCTGAACAAAACAAACAAACTTATTCTTCAGCTTTATAAAATAAAATAAATATAGATTAAAGATATCAACATAGTAATGGGCTCACTTGAATAAACTACCTACGTGACACCGCTCACAATCTTTAACTTAGATGCAGTGGATAATGATAATGATATTCATATGCGTATCACGTTAAAAAAATAAGTAGGTAGATACTTTGAACTGAAGCTGTTAATTATATTACATAAAGATATAAACCTCACAATGCAAATGTCTGCAATAATGCACGTGCTAACAATTCTAATATAGAATTACTGAAGTCTTGTTTTATTTATTTATTGTATAAATTATAGAACTCATTGCACCTGCATTGTGTTATCTGTAATACAATCAATTGTGTAAAACCACAACTTAACACAGTTTCTTATATAGGTATACTTTTTTACTTCATAATAAATTGTTATAAACACAATGTGAAGGATAGATTCAAAAAGGAATTAGGGACTTTTGACTGACTTTTATATACCTATAAAAAATTAATATATTGAAAGTTTTCCTTAAGTGTGATGTTATAAATTACCCGTGCGTAATATTAAAAATATTACTCATAAATATTGTATTATCATTTTTATATCTTCCTGTCTATAAGTTAGTCATCGTGTTAGATAAAGTCACATTTTTATTTATTGTTTGAATCATTTTGGTATTAGAAAACCCATAGGCGATTTACCTGAAAATATTGCCTCGATTAATAATAAGTCTACTGTTATAGAATAAAACACTAAACAATAATTGCTTATAGTATACACATCGTAGGATTTTAATTAATAGAATCCCAGTCGTGTTGTTTCCCGGTGGAGTAGAATAGATACCCAACATATCAATATAAAGATCCCCCATATCTTCCCATAAGTGTCGTGGAAGGCGACTAAGGGTTAGGGTTGTACTCCAACCGATAACGGTGAAACTACAGCCCATTACAAAGTGCTTGCTTGATGGCAATAGGCTCACCCTTATTACGTGGGACCGAAAATTTTAGTTGGTGAGATGTGGGTGTTAAAACATCTCTGCCTACCGCTTCGGCCAATTACAAACGTGAATATATGTATACATGTATGTTATCACAATCAGCTTTCACCCTTTTATGTACAGTTATAGGAGTGTCTGCTATCTGATCTGCCAACCCTGAGAGGATAGCCTGCACCATAACCTCGTCTGTCAATAAACAGGTACACCCATCTAGCAGGTGAAGTTGGCTTTAATCCCAAAGATCTTATTGGGATTGGAGGATGGGACATTATCATCCTCTATATGGAGACGTATTCTTCTGATTGCATCCTATGTTAAAATGCCCTCAGAGCTCAGGGTCCGCCTTCCGGCTCTTCTTCCTCCACTTCGCATGATCTTGGGCGTCCATGGTAGTGAGTCCACTCTCACTCACTCACTAGATTAAAAATCATTTGTAGAATATTAAGTATGTAAGTATAGGTACTAGAATATCATGTTCTCGTAATACGATGTCTTTAAACAGAGACGCCTACATTGAACTCATGTTTGAACAGCAATAAATTTTTGTGTTTGTCAAACCTCTACAACTTTGCCTTACAAGGATGTTCATGAACTGTAAACCTAATATTATTTGTTGTGATAAGATATATTTCTAATTATAACCTTATCGTCGTCATCCCCGAGCTAATCCAAGTTGTATTCCCTGAAATTCGCTCTCCAACGTTTTCTCCTTCTAATGTGGCTTATCTTGACCTTTCCAGGAGCGACTGCCTGTGTGTGGTCTCATCCTGTAATTTCAAGAGGAATTTCTACACCAGCGTCTTGTCTGTTAATTAGCAGGTGTACTGCCTCATATGTGGGATTAGCTCGGATCCCGAAAGTTTTCGTGGGCTCCGTACACGTAGTTGAGACTTAGAAAGTCCTACTAGTCTAACTACAGAACTTTGATATCACCAATCAGACGGCAGTCGTTTCACGAGATATATCGAAGCTCAGCCGCATCTTAGTTAGACCAATAAACAAACCCCAAACGAGTTGGGAAAAGGCTGAGGGAATGATAAGTTTCTTCATATTATATTAAACAGTAGCTATTGACCGCGGCTTCACTCATTTAAAATATTGACCCTTTCCCACTATCGTACATTATACGATATCGCAATTCTAATTGCATCTCAATCACATTCAGAATATTTTTTCAATTTCAATTATTTTCTCAGGTGGCCACTCTACTTTCTTCGGAATGCTTAACACATTCGTGCACATCGTAATGTACTCGTACTACCTCCTCGCTGCACTCGGCCCGAAGGTGCAGAAATACCTCTGGTGGAAGAAATACCTCACCGCACTTCAGATGGTAAGCATACATCGGTTTTTGATTTCATTTCATTTTAGAAGAATGATAAAGTTCAGACTCATACTTGATATAAAAATATAGCAGGATATTTTCCTTGACATTTTAAACCAAATGAGTTTTATCAACTTTCAACGTCTGATTCATTTAGCTTGGACAATGTTTTGCAATCGTTTAGAGACATATAACTTGTTCAAATGAACAAAAATACGTTATAAATCATAGAATTACAACACCAAATTAATAATACCTACAGTTTGGTAAAGAGTTTTAATTAACGCAGGTAATCGGTTTTGAAATTTTGAGTAGTATTATATTGGTAATTCTAATACTGCCCAACATGATTATAGTATCCATGGCAGTTACCTATGCCGTCGATTTCAAACCGATCAACAAATGCTCGATTAACAATTGAATATTACCGACTACAGCTATTTTCAATTTAATTTGATATACCTACATAGGCACAGCTTACAAAACTAATCGAAAAACGAATTGTATTGTGAGCATCAAACTTATTTCAAACTAAATTAGCTCTTGCATTATCAAAGGTTACTTGCGCATTATCCTTATCGGAATAAAACGGTGAGGTAATAGTTAAGAAAAATGAATAAAGATAAGAAGAGAGTTAATACTTCAGACGGACGCTCCCACATATAATGTAACAACGATATCAAGCCTTCCTCTCTCTAGGATGGGGGTGACAGGTGGAGCCACCTGTCACCTTAGCAGAAGCAGGCCGCAGCTGCGGTGCGCGATGCGCGCCTCCCCATAGCCCTCGCCCTCAGGAGATGAGATGGGGACTCTCACTCCAAGAGACGGTCCTGGACCAGCCGTGGTGTCGAAGGATTTGTCTCAGATAATCTCACCTGCAGCAACCTGCGGGCCACACAGTCGGCATGCGTTTTAGTCGGTTCAAGTCCGACATAACCTCCCCCACCGGTCCCGGTGGTGGGGTGGGGATTTTGCGCACATATATGCAAAAATAGCAGCGCGTTATCTGCATCTGTCCTTACACATTTCTTAAGTTTCATCTATTGCCATGGGACCAGCTTCAAATACTTTGGCACATAACTAATGTAAAATTTATTTGCAGGTTCAATTCGTGTTGGTATTCCTCCACGCGTTCCAGCTGTTGTTTACTGACTGCGATTACCCTCGTGCTTTTGTCTGGTGGATCGGCATGCACGCCGTGCTCTTCTACTATCTATTCTCAGACTTCTACAAACAGGCCTACCTCAAGAAAGTCAGAGTAAGTTGAGATATTTTTAGTGATCCGTATCTTCTGGACCTCAGCTTTTGACCGTCTTGCGGGTGTAGTTAATTGGCTAAAATATGTTAAATAAACGAAAACTCTCACAATAGTATAAGTGTAGTAGTGTTTCAAACACTTAACAAACATACACCTGAAATACACAAAGCACTTTAATTATTCGAATTTTTTTTGGTTCGTCATGGAAAAGAGCCTGTCTGCAGCTAACATTGGCTTGATTTGTTATTGTAAAGCGTGCTGTCTATTATGCCTAAGCAGTTATTGAAATAACGGATTCATTTCCGATTTTGTACTTTATAAACACCACGAAGCGTGTTTACCTCCACACGTTCATTATTTGCAAACTTTTTGTATTGTCAACATGTCATAGTTCAAGTTGATGCAAAAATCTTTCCACGGTTCATCTTGCATAGCTTTTGTTCAAGTTTCTGCACTATTTGGATCACAAACTTTCTATTTTCAGCGTCTATTCGCCTAGATAGACGATAACTTTAAATATTGTAGGAGAGCGTCTAAACATAATAGTTACTTACAAAAAAGAAAAGAAAAACAAAATGTGATGAAACAATATACACGACTTTTTGACATTTCTTGTGATCATCATCATGATATAGGGAATATATTAATCAATTACATACTCATCGTGGTGAAGCCTTGATATTAATATATAATTTGACTAGGTGTGCCGTTATGTATGCAATCGCACATAACTGAATATTAATTTATTTTCAGAAGGACAAAGCCAAGGTGAAGGCGGAAACAGAGAGAGTGAAGATGGATACGAAAGAAAGGATGTTACCTCTTCTCAATGGCTTTGGAAATGGTTCAGCGTTAGGCGATGTTCGGCAGAGAATGGCTGGTGCCGTAGCCTCTCAGTGAGCGATAACGCCATCTATGGTTAATATGGTTTACTATAGTGAATCTCATCACGGGTAGCGTGAATACATTGTATGTAATCACGTATATTCGCTCCGTTAAATACAGACTCTTTAATCGATTTACTAGTTATTACGAAACTATGACTTCACGGAACTGACTCCATCGCGAAGTTATGACTACCACGAGTAAAGTCAACCCACCATAACGTAAATGAAAAAAAAAATGTTTATAATATTGAATTTGTTCGTGCGTACAAGGTCAAAGTCAGTAACAGCCTACAGTAAACAGCATTGAGAATAAATTAAATTTAAATGTTGTACCAATTTAAAATTAGTACAACAGTAAATTTAATTAATTTAACATTCCATTTGTAAATAGGTACATTGAACTTTCTACATTCCATTTACAAGAATATTGCTTAAAATGCTGAATGGTGGGAAGAGTTGCAATGTCACCTAGTTATGTTCTACTAAAATATGACTAACGGTTTTATATAAATCGGTTAAAGTGCGGGAATCTCGCTAATCGCCTCTAAGATGCGATTCCAGAACAAAGCTCAACTAGACCTAAGTTACTTATAACTGTAAGTATACTTTATGTAGGATAAAATTAGAAACAGTAGGTATAATTTATTCAAACTACTACCTACTCTAAGTTCAATATAGTGCATGATATGGTTTTGATATGGACAATCGGGGGAAAATAATAAAAAACAAACTGACTTCGGACTGTATTGTTTGAAAGGCACGGTTTTTAGATTTTTGTCATATTATTTGATGACAGAAACTTGACCTCGTTCGAAGATGTTGTATTATGAATTTTATAAATTTCTCCTGAAGGTATATACCCACTTTGATGTGGCAGATGTATAGAAGAAAAACCATTTTGTTATTATATAATCTGACAACTACATATATCTGTTGTTTCGCCTCATATGGGCCGGGCCTCATTTACTACTCTGCTGTTTTGAATATTATACGCAAAATGGGCACTAGTGAAAAAAAGAACTGTAGGGGTTAGACACCATTGCAAAAAGGTTAGACAGTTTTTGGCTTCTTTTTTCTATTTTATGGTGGTAGATATGCTCCAAATAGGTGTCAAAAATCCTGCATCCGGTGTCTATTACTAATCAAAAAGGAGGCAGCAAACATATTCCTTAAGCAATAATTGACTTCCTTACATATACTTGACATTCTCTTTTTAAATCAATAAATAGTAGCATGACGCAATATCTGACGTAAATGATCCCATACATACAAGCTATACGTTTGTATGTGTGTGTGAAGTACAAAGTAAGAAATATAATTCCATGTTGTAGTTGTTAGATGACAAACATCGTCAGTTTTCTTTGTTATTTATCGTCTACGATTATATCCGCCATAGTCGCCTACCTATCCACTCTAGTATTTGCACGGATCGCCAGTGTACATAATTGTACAAATAAGTGTACATCTAACATCGTACTGTTATTAGTTAGCTAAACACACATGACTTTTCCTTATACTACAAGTACAAGTATGTAGCAAAAGTAAGAAATCGAAGTGTCACTATACTTAATTGTTAACGAATAATACTATACAAGCTGATCGGAAATATTGAAAAATATATGATGATTTTGATGTTTCTTCATATACATTATTATTCTTCGTATAATCAATGTTAAACTATCGCGTTTCATGATATACAATAATGTTACAGAAGTTAACGCGGTCATGGCGTAGGCACATACATAAGTACCATTATTGCCTTTCGTCCAGGTTACATCAGCCTGTAGTCAGCCTGTGACCACGGCAGGTGTAACCTGGTCGAAATGTCAGGGAAATCATAACCATTATCGCGTTAATTCCTGTTAACATGGTTTATTAGTATATTTTTCAATATCTCCTTTTTATATTTTGAGAATCTGGATGTTTATAGATCGAGAAGTTCTAACTGCTGTGTAATTTGGAAATTGATGTGTTTTGTGTTCTGTTCTGAAACTCGAATAATAATTTTCATGTGGTCAAAAAGCAGCGATTCTGTTATTCGGTTTCCTCGATATACGTTATTCACTGTGTAAAGCTACAGTATAAATTGAAATGCGAAAGAATCAATGTGCAGAACGGAACTTGAACTGGTGACAGTCCCTTTCTAGGGAAGAATACCCTTTGACCAACTGACCTACCTATACCCGTTCTGGATAGCTGAAATTCTTAACTTCGTACGCCTTAGTGCGACGTATATCTTGCAGTTATGAGTCTATCTCATAAAAATAATGTTCTCGGTGACACTCTCAAAAGCTGAACTCATTTCAGTAATTTTCCGATTAAAACAACAACGCCCACAGCACAACGCGTTGCCAGAATGTTCTTAATGCAACCGTTGCAACAGTTGACAATTCTGGCAGCAAAAATAAACTTTGTGAATAATTAAGTTACGCAAGCACCCTTTTATTTCTCATGATAAATAGTAAGAATAAGTAATTGTTATCAAAATTGAAACCACCATTATCTGCGATCATAAGATGCGATAACGATATTAAAAAAGAAATGATAGTTATGTTAATCAGTACAATCAGAAAGATCACGATAAAATTACCTTAGTAGTAATCTGACACTATTGTGAAACAAGTTAGTGTAAGTACTTCCAATAATACGCGTCACCAATGAATCATTTGAGGCTTTAAAGTACAACGAACAAAAGACAAAATACATTATTTTTCACACACCTTTTTTTTTGTAAACATGGTCCCTGGTCTTTTGGGAGAATATGGATTCGTAGAAAAATATATAGAGGATCTTGCAAAACTACGCGGTAAGCGGTAGTAGTGAGTACGAAAATATGTAGTAGTTGAACAGGTCGTCAATAGTATATGCCAATCTGTGAAGTATTCTGTAAACAGGCAGTTGTTCAATAACTTCATTATTCCGTAGTACCTACTACTTTATTTTTCCGAAGTAAATAGAGGTTGATTAATGTTATCGTTAATTTTTTTGGTCCCAAAGTGTTGATGTAGGTAATAAGACAATTTTTAAGTTGTTTTGTTTTTGTACTTAACTCTGTTTGGAAAGTGCTTGCTAATAGACACTTTATTTAAGATTCGTACATAATTTAAGGTCATGTGTACACAACATATAGCTCTAGAGAATATAAAGTGTAAGTGCCTAGGTGACCACAAATATAATGTGGATACATCGTTTTGTAAATATATACGTACGTGAAAGGGTAATCTTACATTTATACTTTGTGATACTTAAATTAATAAACGAAATTTATGTTTACATCTGTTTTCTTTTAATACAGTACCTTATCTAATTTATATCCATGTTACCTATCTAGTAATCGGAACATTTCCACTACTTTGACGCCTGTACAGCATCAGGACGATCTTGAGTAGCAAAATCGCCAAAGGATTTATTGAATTTAATGTGTTATCGTTGAACTAAAGGTGTGTACCAAATATCACAACAATAAGTCAACGGGAAGGGGGAATACCAAGGTACGAGAAATAAGATCATTTTGAGTAGGTACTTTGCTAGTCAAGGTCATCTGATGCTGACTGTACACCAGAATCAACAATAATCACCCACAAACACACGGCGTAGTTAGGTAATTACACATAGGAAGTCACAGGGAAAGAACACTGGTGGAACATGGATCAAAATGAATAAAAGTGAATTGAAGGTAAATTGAAATATCCACTTCCCTCCTTAGAAAAAAGAATACAATAGAGACAATTTGGAAAATTACCTATAAGTATTTGTATATAACCGACCGAATAAATGCACAAAGCCGCAGAGCCTTTGTTGTGGATGTTTGCTGTCGCCGTTTGCGCTGCCTAGAGGATCCATCCTTCTCCATCCTTTGGGTACACGTAGACCATGGCCCTACGAGTCAGATCTATGTGTGCCTCTACCGTTCCCATACAGGAGATGCTGAGACAACTCGACTCTTTGAATATCTGAGTAAGGCAGCAGATGATGCGCAGGAGCGATTTCCGAATGCCAAAATGGTATTTTTGGGGGATTTTAACGCCCACCATGAGATCTGGTTGGGCTCCTCCAAAACAGACCATGCGGGAAGAGCCGCCCACGCATTTGCTCTGGCGCACGGCCTGACCCAATTGGTGCACGAGGTCACTAGGATACCAAGAAGGTCGGGCCTAGCACCTTCTCTGCTAGACCTTCTGCTGACGAGTGATCCGGACCGGTACAGTGTATCGGTGCGAGCCGCTTTAGGCAACTCCAACCACTGCCTGGTCTGTTCCACGGTGCCTATTGTAGCGCCCCCACGACCCGTGCAAGGGAAGCGGCGTCTCTGGCACTACTCGTCAGCGGACTGGGATGGACTTCGTGACTATTTTGCGTCCATCCCGTGGGTTGAGCGCCTTTGAAGGTAAGAACCCATCGGATTGTGCTACTGCTGTCGCCGGTGAGATCGGTCTGGGTATGGAATACTATATCTCATACACCGATATCACCGGTGACGGCGGTCGGGCGCGAGTGCGCGGAAGCTGTTGAACAAAAACAGTCTGCGTACCGCGCTTGGGTAAGGGCGCGCGACACGCGCCATCCCAATCTGGGCCACTTCAAGGCGGCGTACAACAGAGCCACAAAGGTCTGTAGAAGGGCCTACGTCAGAGCGGATGCCCTGCGCATAGCGCGGCTTGGTCAGGAGCTAGTGATGCATCCCACGGGAAGCCGTGGCTACTGGCGACTGGCTAAAGCCGTGCAAGCCAACTTCTGTCAGCCTTCGCTACCTCCGCTGCGTAACCCTGGCCCATGAGCCGCAAGAGAAGGCAAATCTGCTGGCTAATCTCTTTGCGGCCAACTCCCGAATCGATGATTGTGGTACGCAGCCACCAACACTACCCGACAGTGACCACGCGATGCCTGATATCCATATCAGGCAACGCGATGTCCGTGCAGTGCTGCAATCACTCGATGTCCGGAAAGCCAGTGGTCCGGATGGTATTCCAGCGGTAGTTTTGAAAATATGTGCAGCGGAGTTGTCTCCAATGCTTACGCGACTGTACCGGCTGTCCTACAGTTCGGGTACAGTGCCTTTGCCTTGGAAGGAGGCGAATGTTCAGCCGATTCCCAAGAAGGGGGATCGCTCGGAGCCAGCCAACTATCGACCCATAGCCGTCACCTCAGTGCTGTGCAAAGTGCTCGAGCACATAATTAACAAACAGCTCATGCGGCACCTAGAGGATCACTCCTTAATTAATGACCGGCAATATGGCTTCAGACCGAAACGGTCAACGGGTGATCTTCTGGCATACGTTACCCATCTTTGGGGTGAGGCTATGGACAAGCACGGCGAGTCACTGGCAATTAGTCTTGACATCGCCAAAGCTTTCGATGGAGTCTGGCACAAATCGCTTCTTTCCAAGCTACCTGCCTTTGGTCTGCCTCCTAGGCTGTGCAACTGGGTTGCTAGCTTCCTGCAGGAGCGCCGTATTCGCGTCCTTTGTGACGGACGAGCTTCGGAGTTTCTGCAGGTAAATGCTGGCGTGCCCCAGGGGTCCGTCTTATCACCCACTCTCTTTCTTCTGCATATCAACGACATGCTGTTTACCGGCAATGTTCATTGTTATGCAGACGATAGCACTTTACATGGGAGTTATCATGGACATCCTGCGGCCAAGCAGTCAGATATCGCAGAGAAAAGGCAGCTTCTCGTCACTGAGCTTGACGGGATCCTGAATCATGTTTCTCAATGGGGCTCTGAGAACCTGGTTGAGTTCAATGCCAAGAAGACGCAGGCATGTCCGTTTACAGCAAAAGTATCTTCTTTCCTTCCCCTCCCCACTCTTCAGAGCACGCCACTGCCACTGTAGGACAATCTCAATATCCTAGGTATGGATATTCGCTGCAACCTGAACAACAAAAATTACATCGAAAGTATTATCAAAACAGCCTCACGAAAACTCGGAGTCCTGAACAGAGTGAGACGATTTTTCACGCCGGAGCAGCGGTGTCTTCTATACAAGACACAAATTCGCTCCTGTGTGGAATACTACTCGCATCTCTGGGATGGTTCAGCAAAGTACTTACTAGATACTCTCGACAGGTTGCAGCGACGTGCGGTCCGCATCATTGTGAATCCCGAGATCACGAACACCCTAGAACCTTTACAGCTACGTAGAGATGTTGCGTCCATGGCTGTATTTTACCGTCTGTACCATGGGGAGTGTTCTGATGAGCTCTTCCAATTAGTCCCACCCTCCCCTTTCCTACACGGGACAACACGTGCAGGTCTTAGTCATCCGCACACGGTGCAAAACATCCGATCAAGAACCAAGCGGTTCGGAGACTCTTTCCTCTGTCGCACCATTAAGGCCTGGAATTCATTACCAGCTCACGTGTTTCCATCTTCCTACAGTCCCGGGTCCTTTAAGCGGGGCGTGAAAAAGCATATGATGAGGCCGTCAAGCTGAGTGTCACCATTGTCACACGGTATGTGTAAGTAATGGTGACCCTCTTTTCTGGGACTTTGCCTTCAGCTTACCATCAGGCAAGATGAAGTCCAATTGACGTGTCCTATATAAAAAAAAGCCTTCCTTAAAGTAGGGCTGGGACTCGAAGTCCTTGGTAGGACTCATATGCCGTGTTGCTTCTTGTTCTATTTCCTGTAGGGGATGGAAATAAAAAAAGGGCCGCAGTATATGAATGAAAGAAGAATGATAGACATTAACAGTGACAGAATAAATGACAATGAAACCATTGAATAATGCTCTGTTAGATGTATATTTAGTACAACTAATAACCTAAGCCAAGTACATTTTGCATGAATGTTCGCTTTTATTCACGTTTAAACTAGTGGTACCTATGGGCAATGGACTGCTGAGACGAGGTCTCGGGTTCGATCCCAGGTTTTACCATGGCACACACCAATGACTTTTCGATGTTTTTCGAAGTTATGTGTGTATTTATCGCAGGTTTACAAGTGCCCGGTTAATGGCAATAGGCTCACCACCTTATTACATTAGGACCTAAACATAAACTGGCGAAATGTGGGTGCTAGCACCCCTGCTTACCCCTTAGGGGATATAGGCGTGAGTTTATGTTATGTTATGTTATTCACGTTTGCGTATCATTAAATAAATAATAAATATGCTACTATATTCTACACAACGCTATCTAGACCCACAGTTAGCATAGCTTAACTAGCTTGTGTTATGGAATCTAGAATACATACTTAGATGCTGCTTTTTTTGTAAATATATACACATTATAGATAGAAACACCCAGACCAACACAAATATACATATTCGTGCATACAAATATTTGCACTGAACGGGAATCGAACCCACGCCTCCTGCGTAGCAGTCGAACGTTCCACCGCTACGCCACAGAGGCCGTCAATATCCATCCTCTTCGTGACCACGAATAAAATAAATGCCTGTTGACTTGCACACCAGTTGAACACCAGCTTGTGATACTGGTGTAGTATCACAAGCTGGTGTGATCACAAGTCTGCCACGTCCCAAATCAGTTGCCGTCGGCTTACTAGGCTAACTAAGATGCGGCTAAAGTTCAATATTTTCTGTGAAACCTTTGCATACGGTATATAGAGATTATAATATATATTAAAGCGTGTAATATATTGCACAATCAGTACCCACACAATGAGTTTGTACAAACTACAAAATTACAATCATCTATCTATTCGGAATCCTTTAATTTTGAAAAAACATTAGACGATTCGTGGATAATGTACGCCTTAATTCTTTCAATACTTCATATCCAATAAACGTAAATATTTGTAAGAAATGGTCTAAAATACACCATCTGTGCAACAACTGTAGTTCAACTGAAAATGATGTTTTATAATCGGAAGCGTTAATGTTTCAAGTCTTTTCCAACAGGCCTCCAAGCCTCCGTTACGAACCGTGCACTGCCATCTGTTGTTGAATAGCGGAATGATATACTTTAATAAAGGTAAAGTGGGTGCATCCCAGTTTTGGGCCTGAGATCAGGATATTTTTATACTCATACTTATATTATATTCTACTACATGTACTCTGCTCTCTTAATATATCTCCAACAGTAATATATTGGTTTCGTACTTACCTGTGTGGCCGTCGCCAGCGCATACGCATCGAAGATACTTTTCGAGTTGGTGTAATACCAGTGTCGGCGTGCCCTAGGGCGGCGTTCTTTCTCCTTTACTCTTCTCGATTTTTATAAATTCTATATATAATGAACTTCGTTCTTCTTACCACCTTTATGCAGATGATCTGCAAATATACACACAGGTACCCAGAGCTCTTTTGAGAGATGCGATAGATCAAATTAATAATGACCTATCTCACATTAGTTCCTGGAGCAGATGTCAATGTTAACCCAACGAGACACAAGTGGTAGTAGTTGGCAGTTCTAGAACAGACATAGACCTGACACATGTTCCTCCAGTTATTTTTGATGGCACTATGATTCCGTTAAGCAAACAGGTCAAGAAATTGGATATAATTATCGATTCCCACCTGTCCTGGGGCCCACAGCTACAGGAGGTAAGCAAAAGGGTGTTTGTTTCTGCAGGATTAATTCGGAGGCTGAAACATCTGCTATCGATTGCCACAAAAATTGCGCTGGCAAACTCCTTGCTATTTTGGATTATGCTGATGTCAGCTACTTGGATCTGACCGAAAGCCAGTTTGACAGACTAGAACGTCTACAGAACGTTTGTATACGATTTATATATGGTCTGCGCATGTTCGATCATGTTTCACAGTTCCGTTCGCAGCTACAGTGGTTACCCATTAGATTGCTCCGGAACTCACATATCCTTTCCCTGCTATACAACATCTTGTTTAATTCTTTAACACCTTTCTACTTAAAAGATCACTTTCAGTTCCTTTCCGATACACATGAAAAATGTTTAGGATCTTCGAGGAGACTAGTCCTAAAGATGTCAAAGCATTCCACAGGGTTCTTCGATAATTCTTTTACCGTTACAGCTGTACACCTGTGGATTGAACTGCCAATGAAAATACGACGAGCTCAGACGTTAACGAAATTTAAAAGAATGATCAAGGAGCACTATTTGTGGATAGTGTCACTTGTAACATAATATAGTATATCATCATATCTGCTTAGGTATGTATATGTATATGTGTATGTATGTGTGTGTATGTGTATGTATGTGTATGTATGTGTATGTATGTGTATGTATGTGTATGTATGTGTATGTATGTGTATGTATGTGTATATGTATATGTTAATTGAATATGGTAGTAAATTGTATTTATATAATTATTAAGTATTTTAAGTATGTATATATTATATTTATTATATGTACTTATATAAGTATGTATAAGATTATTAAATTATTTTTTACTAAACGCCAACAACTCCCAAATACTACAACCAACATATACACTTCTGGACACATCTATTGGCCCACCTTAGAGTTTAGGTTTCGATGGCCCCTACCTAAATATGATTGCTAGATTGAACAAAAATTATTGATGCAGTTTGAAACCTGATACATTTTGTCATCTTTTTCGATCGTATTGTTTTAAATTTGAATTCAGAATACCACACGACATGGAGCTACGCCTAACAAGTCGGGTATGCGCCTTGATGAAGGCAGTCGATTTTTGAATAAAAAACATGATTTATCAAATAAAGGCTTAATTTAATAACGCATGTTGCCTCCATGGGCATCTACGACAGCTCTCATATGATTAGGCATAGAGTTTATCAACCGTTCTATGAAATTTTGAGGATTCATCTCCCATTCCTCTTATATGGCAGTTTTCAACTCTGGCATCGTCTGGACAACTGGCTGACGAGCCCTAACACGTCTTTTTAGCTCGTCCCACATATGCTCAATCGGGTTCATGTCTGGGGTTCTGGCTGGCCAGCCCATAACTGAGATATTCATATACCGAAGATATTCCCTCTTGTATGAGCTCTTGCATTTTCATGCATAAAAAGGAAATTTGGGTCCACATGGTCCACGTATGACATCACGTGAGGTTCTAAGCACTCACGAATGTACCTTTCAGCATTTAATGTTGACAGCCCCAGACAGTCCATGAGCCACTACCATAAGCAACCCTCTCTTGAAAGCAGCATTGTGCAAAATGCTCTCTTCCTTACGTCGATAGACCATCTTCCTTCTATCATTGCCATGTAACGTAATTTTAGACTCATCAGAAAAGAATACCCGGCTCCAATGCTGCCAATTTAAATGAGTGCACGCGAAAAGAAGACGCGATGTTCGGTGGGCTCGCGGTAGTTTGGGGCCACTAGCTGGTTTGTGTGGTACCATATCGCGTTCTTTTAACCTTCTCCGAACAGTTCGAGCGCTCACGGATATTCCGAGGAAGTCGCGAAGTTGGTTTTTTATTTCAATGGAGGTAGGGTGACGATTTCTCAAGCTGGTCGTCACGATGAATCGATCCTGCCTTTCTGTTGTGACCCGAGATCGTGGCCTTCCTTGGCGACGAACAAAGCCGCCAGTTGCTAGGTACCTCCGATAAACATTTCGGATCGCAGATTGACTTAAATGAAGTTTATCACATTTCTTTGGCTGTATCCGACCTGGATAAGTGCCACAGCTTGGGCGGCGACATCCGGCGAAGTATCCATAGATTATTGATAGAACCTCACCTTAATGTTAAGAATAAGTAATGTTTCTTGCAAAACCAAAGAGAAAAATCACACTTTTAACAATGAAATCCAAGTAAACCAATAAAATCAACTTTCCCTAAATATTCAATTGTTTAATATCAACGAACAGGCTCCAAATTGTCTTTTGTTTCTTTAAATTCTGTGTTTGAAATTCAAAAAAAGTCTATTGAATAAAATTTTGAATGTGCTTGGTTCAAAACTGCATAAAACACTCTTTGCTCGACCTAGTATAAATTTTTAGCTACGACTAAATGAAACTGAAAATGCAAGGTGGGCCAATAGATGTGTTCACAAGTGTATTTTCATCCAAAGGTTGCCTGAAAGAAATTGTGAAAAGCGATAAGGCCGCCCTTTGTACTGCTCTTGTTCTTTTCAATTTCTGTAATATGAATATTGTAATTGGCGTACAATAAAGAATATAATAAATAAATAAATATTTTTTTAATTTAATGAATTTATTATTTCATGTCAAGCTGACTAGCATTATATAGAATTAAGAATAAGAGTCGATTTATGTACCGGAGCTAGAGTCACTTATGTCATTCAGCACTAAACATGTACCTACCTGCAAGCAGGCATCGTTAACTTGGGTCCCGAAGATTTTGATGGACCCTGATGCACTTCCTTTACCTATTTTTATTTCATAAGCTCAGTTAGGACACGGCGGTATATCCGCCCGATTGAGCAGTCCGACTGGGGAAGTACCTCCGCCCTACAGAATACCGCGGTTATAATAACTTCGTGTTGTGTTCCCAGCGGTGAGTAGGGTAGCCAGAGCTCACTGGAGAATTTGTGCCGTCAGTGGGAAGACTAAAGGCTTGTCCTGATTTGTCTTCTACTGACGGCACAGAAACTCTGTACTTATAGGGTTGGCAGCGCGACTGTGACTCCTCTGGTGTTACAGACGTCCATAGGCCACGGTAACTACTTTCCATCAGGTGGGCCGTGTGCTTGTCTGCCAACTAAGTGGTATAAAAAAAAAAAAAAAAAAAGTTACATAATACACAGTTGTAAATGAGTCGCGTTTGATAATTACAACAACGTCCTAAAATAATAGCGGAGAATTATTAAAATCCTTGTGAGAAGGACGATCTCTTAGGAGCACAGTTCCGCCTGGGGTCGTAAAAACAAAAGATATAGGTATAATTAAGACAATAGTAAATCAATAATATATTTATTAAATAAATGAATAAAAATAATGTGCACTAACCCTTATCGAAGTTGTTATTACACAATGGATCAATGTATGATCTGAGATATAAATTATTTGAGTTTTGAATTTTAATAATACATCTAACATATGTTTTATTTAATTATAGAAAACTACTCTATTATAGAGACAAAATACCCTGCGTTGGTGTAGTCTCTTGAATATGAATACGCCTTTCACTATTCACTTACTGACCCGTAATTCACTGCAAGTGGAACATTGGGTCTACATTTACTGTAGGCGTTTAGGAAACTGCATTAGTTTTTTTATACCATTTAGGTGGCAGACAAGCACACGGCCCATTTGATGAAAAGTGATTATGGTGGCCTATGGACGAGTGTGACCCCCTGGTGTCACACTCGCGCTGCTGACCCTGTAAGAACTTCCTAATGCCCTTCTTAAAGAACATATTGTAGTCGCTTAGGCAAACCACGGCATTGAGTTCATTCCACAGCTTAAGCGTGCCTTCGATGAAGTTCCTATCATACCTAACTGTCCGTACTGTTTCAAGTTGCAATGTGTGAAGGTGAATTCTCCGCCCACTCACCGCTAGTAATGTAAAGTGATTAGTGTATCTCTTATTGCTATTAAAATGTATTCCAATTTAAAAAAGTAATGAATACGTTAAGTCAAACTGTATTGCTATTATTTTTCATTGAAATTAATTTTGTGTATAATTCCTAAAACTATCTATTTAAGCTGAAGATGGAAGATATTTCATTAAAGGATTTCCTCTCGTACCTACCGTAATTAATATTTGTAGATATTGACCCTACAGTCTAGCTGTGGTGCTTTTTAATTTTTAACATGAGGACGCCTTTATATTTTTGAACCTACTTTTTTCAGCCTCCGGGATGTTACTATAAAAATCCAATCGAATCATCGTCCCTTACTTGCTAATGGACTCTCTTTAGGCTTTCCACTACCTCATGTGTTCATGCATGCTCTCGTCCGTTTCATTTGTATTGCGCTAATCTCATGCAAACATTACCTATACCAATATAGACTTTGCACGAAAACAGTATGGAGAGCGGATACTCGCATGCATGCACACGTATAAGTTAGTGGATGAAATAAAATTAAAATAGACTTAACTGTTAGCAATAAGTGGCACAGTGGTTAGTTTGCTCTGAGTTATAACTACTCACTGGACTTTAGGACTTAGTGGCTATACCTACTTGAGAACCAATTACAGGCTAATATCAGGTAATTCGTGTTCTCGATTATCCTCAAAGTGCTATAAAATCATTGAACAAAATTACTTCGTGAACTAGATCGTCAGTTTAATGATCACTGTTTATATTTTTATGTAGGGCACGTCAATATTCATCTAATTTGTAAGGATGGACGTCACTATTATAGATGCTAGCAATGCTACAAGTTCAGCCTGAGAACTTCGTGAGATGTTTTATCACGCTTCACTTAAAGAACAATTAACATTAGAAAGACAAAAAGTAGCAGACAAAGACATTTTAAGAAAAGAAAACAGTTGCCAATCTATTTTGGTTCCTAGATACATTTCTGTAAGCTGTAAAATTGTGTAAAATTCACTTAAGAAGGTAATAATGACACAAATCCTAAAATATATTATAATATTCTATTTCTTAAGTACAGCAAAACTGTGCACAGTATCGCAACTATAAGATATTGTTTGTTTGAGCCACACGTATGTAAAATTAAATAAATAAGACAAGAAGCTATAGGCCTTGTGGTCGTCAGTGCGTGTGCAACGGTTTTGTTGTTGCATACGTCCATACGCTATGGTAACCACTTCCCATCAGGGGTTTTTAAGGTGATAAATAAATAAATAAAAAAAAAACAACATATCGCCTAATACGAAGAGCGTGTTGCAGTTTTTCACACTGAAATTTTTTCATCTGTTCAAGCTGAACTGTCAAATATTATTAGCGTCTTGCATCGTAAAAATGTTTGTATCTCAAGATACTAAACTTTGTAACAGAGATTTTAAACAAACTGTTTTTAGAACAATGATATGCAAAAAATATGACTGGTAATGGGAAAATACACTGGCAGAAAGGAACAACATATCCTCACCTTTCAGCTATTGTAACCCTTTTGTTGGCATATTGTAATGTAACTTAGCATCGGTATGCAGATCATTATCTGCCTATCGTCACACCATAGTGTTGAAAGTGTTCTATTGTTTGTCTGCATATGTGTGGTGCTCGACTAAACGTCTAAATTGTTCACTGGTTCTCACGTGCTATGCGAAGTGACACAAATTGCACAAGCTATTCTTTATTAAGAAAACTTTATTTACAATGAAATATTTTACAATCTATAGTCTTAACTTACTTTCTATTGAACCTAGATAGAATATAAATCTATGTCGTGAAACATATCAGCAAGCGGTAGTACCTTCAGCTTCAACTTGCCTCAATTCATTTTGGGTAGTTAGTGAATACTTTCACAGTAACAGATGACTTATACCAATACAAAAATCAATAATAATATCACAAATAATTTAGGGTAACTACAGGTAAGCCTCTTTAGATTTAATAAGGTACATTTGTATAGTATAATATTTGTTCATCGTTGTTTGTAACAAAATACTCGTAGTTAACTACTTTAATAAATATCCTCAAGTTTATTTACATTAGATGTACTTCAACGGTTTCACTACTTTATAAGATAAATTTCACTCTTCTCATTTTCGCACAGATATCATATTAAAATTTAAAAAGCTATTTTTAAATATTTAAAACTAAACGAAATTATCTCTTTGTTGCCATAGTCTATGCAATATTGTTGTATTGTTATATAATAATATTGCAACGACTAGTTTCATCTAGTTACTGCTCTAAAGAGGCGACTAATTTAATGGCAGTGGTTTAATTTATAAATTAAAAGTTATGATCTCTTTTTATTATTTGTTTTGCCAAACTCTTCTATTTGATCATATTCTGAAAACCCTGGGTCTGAGTCATAATATGCGTAGTCATAACTATTATCTTCCTTTTTGTTAACAGGTTGTAGGAAATGAGGTGCTCGACTCGGGGCCTGCGTTGGCGATGTGGGCGGTGCAGGTGCACGGGTTGATGGACGAGGTGGTCGTGTTTCTGGCACTTTAGGCACGACTGTCGTTGCTGCTCTGGTGGGCAATTCGTTATTGGGTGCGAAAGTCTGTCCTAATGCTACATAGTCTGCTGGTCGGGACGTCGTGGTGTATGTTTGGAAATAATCGAATGTACGCTGACTGTATGCAGTTTGTGATTGAGGAGTTGTAGTGTAAATTGTCTCCGGTGCTCTAGTTGTAGGTGGTGTACTCGGAGCAGGGGCAGGTTTAAATGGCCTCGGGGCTGCGGTCTGCGCTACGGGTTTTAAAGGAGCCTTCGTTTTAGAATACGTTTTACGGTCTTCTTGTAGTCTGTTACCGCTAGCCGCAATGTTAAGTGAGTGAGCTCCCGATAGCAGTTCTGGGTCGTATATTTCTGGTTTGTATAATCCATCGTCTTCACCTTCTGGTGGGTGATATTGGCCGTCATCCTCGACACTATCAGCATAATTGTTCGTTTGGGCATTGAAGCCAATGTTAGTGTTGTATGCTACAGTGTTAAGATTTGGTGGTGGACCAGGACGGGAAGTCGTATATATCGTCGTAATTGGGGCATTAGTAGTTGTAGGATAATTATTGAAATTATTTTGCTTCGAGTAATGTACAAAGTTATTCTTTTCCGGTTCGTAAGAGACACTATTATAATTATTTTTATATGTGACTGAAGTAGACGGCGATCCTCTTGTGGGAATGCTATAATCAGTAGTTGTAGGAAGGTTTCTTGCGTTATTAAAATTTTTAACTCGTGTGTATTCAGGGTCTCTTGGGACATCTGCCACATTAAAACTGTTTTGTACTTTGAAGGGTCGATTCTCTTTTTGTGTATTGATCCCTGGAGTAGACTGAGTGTCATAAGTGTAAATCTCTACCAAGCCGTCATTTTTGTTATATCTCTGATTATCCGTCGTCGGCAGAGATGTGGAAGATACACTCTTTGCGTAGAATCGAGGTTGTTTTGGAGTCACACGACTTACTTCTACATATTCGTCTTTATACTCTTGATACTGTGGTGGCACACTTGGAGTCGTCGTGTAAGATTGCTTATTCTGAGAGGCAATGCGTTGATTGTAGTTAGGCTGGTTGTTATAATTTTTCTGAGTATTGTAATTTTGCTGTGGATTATAATTTTGCTGGGGATTATAATTCTGCTGTGTACTATAGCTTTGTTGTGTTTGCTGTTTTGGCTCGGGGTAATTCTGCTGCGGCGTTGAAACAGGTGCAATTGTAGTTGTGGGTGCTTTTGTAGACACATAGATAGGGCGTTTTCTTACAAGTTTACGTTTTGAGCCTCCATCGTGATGCGGTCGCTTAGATGGTTGAGGGGAAGGAGATGGGACGGGAGTAGTGTTCTGAGTGGTTGGGAAGGTGCGCGGGGTTGTGGGTCTTCTATAATGTTGTCTTGAGTATATTTGTGAAGAAGGCGAGGGTGTTGAGGGGGACGACGCAGACGTGGATTCATCTCGACCACGGTCGCGTTGTCCGCTGAAGAAATCTGAAGAATGTGCAGCACGCAAGTCAGACTCAGGTCGGTTAGATGCGACATTGTTCTGACTTAAGCGACGATCGCCAGTCTCCGCTCTCTGGAGACCGAATTCAGCTTCTTCCTCGCGATTGGCAGACAATTTCTTGGTCTCGAATCCTGTTATAGAAAAAATCGTTATTGTGACCTTTAAAGGTAATTTAAAACATTAATAATAAAGCTTTAGCTAGGCAACTCCTATAAAACACAGTACATTATTGTTATAAACTTATAGGTTTAGTTGCAAGCACAAATGGCTAAAGCGCACTTAAATTTTATGATTCTAAAATTTACTACCAATATTAAAGCGCTATTAGTTTGGTTATGGAGGAAACTCAATAAAAAGATGATGGTTTCTACCTTCATCTACTAAACTGTATTATAGTATTCATTTCTCATCCTTAGAAAAAGAAATCTAGGTAATCGAAGATTACAAAAACATTACATTGGCATTAGGTATATTTGAAATGTAACTACAATAATATCTATTAATTTTTATTTTACTTTGAATATAATCTTATTGGATTATCTTCAATTGCGACATAACTTCAACCTTGTGTTTTCCATTACTACTAAAGTAATTTCTCACATATTGCACAAATACTAACTACAAATCTCAGTATTAGCTGAGTGCCCTCTAGTTGATACCTACAACCTACACAGACAACAAATTATCTGCAGTTCAAACTACAAATTATCTGTTAGAAGAATTTTTTTAAACGGTGTAACACTAAAACTAATTACTCGTTTCTAAAATAAATATATACTTAAATATACAGTTATACGTCTTTAGATCTAACATAATTACGCTCAATTTACACCAAAAGTTTAGGCAGCGAGCACTTTCAGTGTCAAAATGACCTGTTAAACATAATTTTTAAGTCTGCTGCTGCCACTCTCGATATGAATTGAGATGTAGGTACACTTCCTCTTATATACAGTTCACTGTGCATTGTGTGCATTCTGTGCATGTTGACTTTATTTGAAGTATATAAATTGCCATTGAAAGAAATTACAGTGTGGGACTACTTTACTACGTTATCTAAATCGAACAGCATATCTAAGCGTTTTTTTAATCACAAGTGCAAACCTTTATCTACAGCTTACGCTACTTGGTGGCAACACTCACAAATATATAACTTTACGGTACCTCTAGGAAGGATGGGAATTCTTGAACTCCACTCCACGTAAATGTTCAAGACGATATGACATTGATAGTAGAAAAGATTTTATCAATTTTCTACTATCGACCTCCATCACTGTTAATTATTCGAATAAAAAACAATAGGATTAATCATATAAAACCCATAGGATAGGCAACCTTTGGGTGACACAGTGAATTCCTTAATGAGGGGATCGAACCCTTAAAACTGAACTGATATCATCTATAACAATATATTTGAGAGTGTTTTGTTAGCAGCAAAGCGGGCTCACCGGATCCGATCTTGTACAGATCAAACTGACCATCGTAGATATCCGCGGGACAAGCCAACGGGTCGTCATCTCCCCAGTCTGTGCATGTCTGTGCCTCTTGGTGGAACAAAGTGCCGGGTGGGCAGAAGAACCTGAAGTCTCGAATACCACCCCCGGCTACACGCACGCAAACATGAAATGCCTTGCAGCCGGACTTAGCATCAGCGTAGTAGGCGCCTAGGATGCGTCCTTTACAGTTGAATCTCTCGGCTCCCCCTGCGTATCATAAGATAAATATTAAAACTTTAGATCTAATTTCGAGGAATATGCAGCTATTTATAAAGTTGCAGTTGTCCTCAATATAAAATTAAAACTGTTCAAAATAAAATGATACTTCTCAATAGCATATTCTGCACTACTACCTAAGAATAGAATATAATCGTACTCATAAGTTTATTTATATTTTAGTGTTAGATTATCATTACATGACTACTATTACTAAGTTTTAGAAAGAAAGAAGAAAGAAAGAAAGAAATTATTTATTCATACATAAACCTACGAGAAACACATAACAGAATAGTAAGAAAATACAAAATATTATAGGTCATCACCATCATCTTAGCGTGGTTCTCATTAGCATCCGAGGCTATCACCTAAAACCCCAGGGCCAGCTCACCTTTCAACCTCCTTTAGATTTCGTTTATGCAGTTGTATATAAGTGACTACTGCCGTATGACCTTCCAACCCAGAGAGGAAAGCTTGCACCGGAGATCCGTCCGCAAAAGTGGTACACCGGTCTGCAGCTGAGGTTGACTTGACCCCGAAGGTCTTGGTGAGATCTCATAGACCCTAATACTAAGTATATTAACGTAACGTAATGTAATGGCACAGAACACATATTGTTCTGTGATAATAACTTGTGTAGACGACCTTGACTGTACACATTATGACATTGCGGTTCTAATTGTGTACCTATTGTAATCTTAATTTCGTGTGTGATCTTAATTTTAAATTGTTATAATCTTATTTTTACACTAACATTGCCTGTAAGAAATGGCTATTAGCGATAAGGCCATTTGAATATATAATAATATAATTAAATGTAATAATTATGTTAATTATGTTTTCCACATAATTTTGCATATTTTGTTTATTTTTTTCTTACATTTGTGTACTACTTTGAATAGCATGAATTCAAATCGCAGCAAAAATATATTTGTGTATATAAACGTATTTCTACAATGCGAAATCATCGAAGAGCTATTAGCTGTTGCCCACACCCACGCCATTATGAAATAATATTCCCATGTCCAGAATCATAGGTTCCTGGGTATGGGAATTGTAATTCACAAGATCGGAAATACGAACGGAATAGTTCCGGGGCGAAAATTCAGAAAGTTTGTCGATATACTAAGGTGTATAGCTACAATGATATCTTACAAGATTCCTCTGCTAAATTTAATGAGGATATGATTTCAAGTTCAACTTATATATATGTTATATATCGTCATCTAAAGTACTGCATCTATACTGAACAAACGCTATATAAAAAAATATGGAATCTCATAGTTTTTTGTAAGAGCAATAACACCCACGCTTTAATACATAATTATCTTTGCTTCTCCAAACAACTGCTCTTTATAATTACAGCATTTTACGTGCTCGTTACGAAAAAGTTTGATATGTTTAAGTTGCGCTTGCATTTTGTTACATAAGGAAATTTTAAAATCATACGGTTAATAATCTGAATTATGTTATAAATGGCCATTATTTCCTCGTTTGTTTTATATTACCCCACAGTCGTGTAATATGGTGTGCGGTTTTTGAAATCTAACCACAGAATCACTTCGCTAATTCCCGTCTCAACTATCTTGGACACAATAAAATTACGAATAAGTAGGTAATAATTAAAAAATACAGCTGCTTATTTTAGCTGATTCTTCGTTGATAGTAAGTAATGGCCACGTTCACAATCCTTTGACTTTGGGCCAAGTTTGATGGCATGATAGGGTATTTCTCATAGTCCAAGGTGCCTATTGTACAAAATATGAATACGAAATTTGAAGTAAACAGTGACTCGACGAATTATTGGCTAAAGGCAGCTAATGGGGCGAGTGGCTATATCGCATCATACTTAATAAGATTCGAGAAATTTGTTGCTAATATTAGTGAATGTTGAACTAACTACATTTTATAAACAGCACTGACCTGGGACCTAATTCTACTAAGTATTTATTGATGACTATTTGGAGGGAGACAGACAGAGAGATCAATCCTAAGCGTGTCAGTATCATGAAGTAAATGTTACACACTTTTAAATAAATAAATATTCCTCGACACATTTAATACAGTTCTAACTAGACGCAAATTGAGATAGCGTAACAAACTTGTATTGTTGTATCTAGAATACTGATAAATATACTAAGATTTGTAAATATATAGGAACATCCAAATCATCGTAAATATACACATATATAGTTATGCATATAAATATTTGCACTGAGTGAGAATCGATCGCGCGCACCCTGTGTGGCAGTTAAACCCTCTACTACAACGCCACATGGGCCGTCAGGTCGTAAGGTCCATATTGTGTTTACCGACATGACTAAAAATTCTTCCAAACGATAGTCATTCAATATGTGATGTCATAACTAATAATATTCCACATATTCAGTCTAATTTTTGTCAATAGAAGTCAGGGCGACTGTAGGAAACAGTTTGCGCTATTGATAGTGCAATCATTAATAAATTACGACATTAACTGCTGGTATGACAAAATGTTGTGAATTCGATGTTTTCAGAAAGTTCTTTATATCAGGGTGCACTTGGTGTGATGCTGTTTGTTTGTACCACTTAGGTGGTAGACAAGCGCACGGCCCACCTGATGGAAAGTGGTTACCGTGGCCTATGGATGGTATGTAACACCAGAGAAGCCACACTCGCGCTGCCGACCCTGTAAGTACAGAGTGTCTGTGCCATCAGTGTAGAGGACAAAGCAGGACAAGCCTTAAGTCTTCCCACTGACAGCACAAATTCTCCAGTGAGCTCTGTGCGTATCTTTTAGAAATATTCCAACTAAATAATTAAAATGAAATCGAAAACCGAGCGTAATAAATGAACTCGATAATAAGCTATGCAGTAGTCAGATAAAAAAATGAATGAATTGCTTTTGAAACCATAGATACCATACACACGTTTTTATCCGCAATACGAAGTCGCACATAATTCATATTAAGCAGATACATACTACTCATATACTGCATTACATATACATAGATAATAAATAACTAGCACATACTATAAAAAACAAGAGGACTACAAAACTAGTCGAATAAATTACCAATTGAATTCAGTAATGTCAGATTAAATTATAATATTTTTACGGTATAGCATGCACGTACAAAGTAATATCCGCTATACAAAAGTACTAGGTAGGTATGTTTTCCTAGCCAATGATATGTAACACTTCGTTCCGCTACAAGCGTTACCATGATTACATACACGGCATATAAAGAAGAACCAATCTCTTTCCTTTTTCCTATGGTTAGAAAATAGTTTTAAAAGTTTCAAGCTGCTGCATATAGAATTCCAACTTCAGTTAACGTACTTTATATCGCAATGAGTACGAACTGGTTATATTGTAAAATAAAAAAATGTATCAGGTCTTTGGTAGAGGTATCTTGTGTCTTGTGTCTTTACCTATAAAATTTCAGATTATGAGTTCATTATTCCTGTAATTTAATAGCTATTTCCATTATTTATATTTTGTTTGAAAGTTGATTTCAAGATTTTACAACTCTGTATTAAATTTTGTTTTTATTGGTCGCTTGATAAATTAAATTCGATCTTCAAAAACAGTACTTCCTTAATGCTATCCATTTTGATGATACATTTCGTAGTAGGTACTTCTTTTGAATTGTCAATTTTCAAAAATATAGTAAAAGTGCTTGTTGTACTTAATGTTGTTTCATTCGTTCACAAAAAATAATATGAAATTTGGATTTGTCATTCTTAAAAAAATGCAAAAATGTTAGTACTGAAAATTGGGTTACCTCCAATTTCTTCAAGAAAACGGCAATTTCATATGTAACGACCTATTATTAAAAATTCCTAGTGAAAATGCTGCTGTGCTGTGCTTAATTTTGGAATATAAATGATCAATCTACATTTACTTTTGGCCCTGAGTAGCCAGGTGCATAATAATAATTTATTATTGATGGTTACTTTGTATATATATTTTCTAACACGGGAAATAACTTAACCAAATTCAATTAAAGCAATCTGTTACATGTATTTGATACGCATAACAGTTAACCTTTATGTTTGTTTTATACGTAATTATGACTCTATTAAGAAGATTTACTGATAGCGGATAGCTAGTGTGGAGTTTACTTATTTTTTGGAATTAAAAAGGAATATCGAAAATAAAATAAAGGCAGTAATATCTAGTAGTAGTCTAATACTAAGTTTGTCTGTTTTATATTAAAATTACAATTTCAATATACACACTCAAACTTTCACAGGTATTCACTCAAAAGTAATATATATAAAAGTTTTTGGCAATGTTGTCAATAAAAACTCAAAAAAGAAAAGTTAACACCAGAAGTATTGAAAAAGTTTTTTTAATTATTAACAAAAAAGAAAGGCTTATCTACTGCTAGTCATATATGCGTGCAGTCTAGTAATCATTATCAAAATCTCACGCTATGAGATGCCTGGACACTATACAAATTGGTTAAATTTAGGGACTAGGCCTATATTGTAGAATGACACTCAGTCAAGCTAAATAAAAAGAAAGTAAAATCTCACGCTGTTTCACACATAATATAGGGTGTTTAACTGCATCAATATTTGTAATTACAATTATTAAGACCACGAGCTGTAGTGAGAATTGAGATATCCCACGTTGTTTTGGACCTTTACGAAATTTAACAATAGATTCAATATGAAAAGGTTTTATCTATCACACTGTGATTGCGCCGATTTCAAAATTAATCAAAGCAACTGACGTGAAGAGGTAGTGAATCGAATCAATAATATTTATTTTTGTTATGCAAAGAACATGGTATACAAAATACGTTATAGCTCTATCTATATATTTAAAAGAAAAGTCTAAGTATATTTATCCGCTTTCTAGATCCCATAAAACAAACTAGTTAAACTATCCTTACTTTGTGTCTAGATGTGAAGATCAACATCCTATCGTTATCTTTCTTGTAAACTACTTTAGGAGCACCTATACTAGTTTACAAGAACTGCATGTTCGACTAGTATGTATATGTGTGATATTATTCTTATTATTATTATTATATACCTAGTATGTTTGTTATGTAACGTAAATGGTTACTGGTTTTACTCACAACACAAGAATGGCACTCAGGATGTTAGATGCGTAACAAAATTTTACGTATGTTTTGTTTATTTCCAAGTTAGACTACACCCACACCTATTGCGAGAAAATACCAAAAAAGGCTATATTATGTTATACCATGGAATCCATGTTATCTTTACACATTATGTAATCCTTCAATAGTTTAATCGGCGAGACTAAAACATGTGCTAAAACACCAAAGAAATTATTTGCAAGGTCAGGATAACCTCAGAAACTCTACAGGGATTATCTCTTCAGAATGAAATGAAATTAAGTTTTGTAGTTAATATGTTATACAGTATCATGTGCAACGTTACATTATTTTCGCACTTACGTGTTTATTCTTAAAACATCTAAATTAGTCTGTGAATGTACAGTTAGACGTGATTACACTTACATAATGCTATGAGGTGACCTTTCGCAGAGGATGCTATGGCACCTTACGCTGACGTTGCGCAAACGAGCCCGCGATGTTATCGCCCTCCTACGGTTTACCACATAGTCGCACATAACACACGCATAGGAACTATGTGTGTTTGATAGACCTAATACCGGACAATGCATGTATTTTTTTGTAGGGTTATGTTAGTTTTTTTTTGTCATAAACACAGAATAAGCATAAATAATAAAACATCATAAGTGCAATACTTATGACGTTTTATGATTTAGGTTTCGATTTTGAAGGGTAGAAATAATTTCAGTTTTTTTAACTATCAGATATAAATGCTGGTGTTAAAGCTATTTGATATTTATTTTCTCTTTATTTTAATTGACTTTTGTGACGTACAGCTGAAGTAAAGATAAAATTATCTAGCGGTAATTCATACTGAACAGAACAAATTGACACAGGTCCTTGGGAAAGGATATGTTCACAAAGGTTTTGTTTGATAGTGAGCTGACATCCACGGGGAATAGTTATACATGATTTGCTATGCAAGATTGTTAACATGTAATAAAGATAGATTCACATCAATCCGAACCGATCGCTAAATATTTGCATAAAGCATAGTAAGTACTGTGTAGCAAGGCACATGTCTAATATAATATCAGAATTTCTAAATACGGTCCTATTGGTAATGGCCCTATAGGGAATATAGTCCCATCCCTCCTTGTCACCCGGAGCTCATTCGCTTTAACAGATCATGGTAAGCTTTACTGTTCCCGTAACCTTCAAAAACCTGTTCCCGCGACTAGAGGTCGTTTCGTCCTTTTTTCGGTCATAATCTACTATGAACGAAGCTTTAACTAAATCCATTCATCTTTCACCGTTTGCGTGATTGAGTAACAAGTAAACAAATAACCAAACTCACTTTTGCATTTACAGTAATAGTTAAACTGGAGTGTCTGTTTGTAATGTTAAAATAACAAATTTTTAATGAATGAATAATGATACATACATTTAATAACGATACCTATCACAAAAACACAGTATTTTGAATTTTGGTCTGTCTCTCCGATTGTTTGCAACGGATAATCTCCTAAAGGTTTCCTGGAAGAGATCGCTTGTGCGATAAGCGATATGGCCGCCATTTGTAAATTTTTCATAATGTTGTCCGTACATGTACTGTAATTTATTGGTATCAGAGTCCCGTGGAAAAAAAGCAACCCAGATCTATAATCAGGCGGGTGAAATAGCGGTGATAGCTAGTATACGAATTATATTATCTGTGCTAGTATAAAATAAAGTTACAAGCCTGTATTGCATGTTATTGTGACATTCGGCGAACTCTTGAAAGATAATTATGCAAATCAATTTCACGGTAATTCTACAAACGGCCCATGTCAGTTCATCCGCGTTAAAACGAATAGTAGTTTTGTAATTGAACGTGTTTTCGTTCATATTTATTGAAATTGAGAGGGCATGCTTGTTATTATAAAATTAGGTCATATACACAATGTGTGTCAAATTGTATGGCAAATTATGTAGAATGATGATTGGGCGGAGGCAGATATGTACATATTACGTTGCGCAGCGATTGCGGTCGACTGCTAAGTCAGAAGTCATGGGTTCAATTTTTCTCTTTAGTGCGCCTAAATATTAATGTCTATTCAAGAACCCATAGTGCTAGTTATTTAAGCTAAGCTTTCTTTGGGTGTTTAATTAGCATCGCCTTGCAGTTTCACGCGCGTATGTTCTAATCCCGTGGGAAAATCGGGATAATGTACTTAAGGATAATGTAAAAATCTAAAAATGGAAGAATTTTTGAAATGAGTGGTGCATTTTTTGTGTATATGGATTACCAACAAACAAATCCTTCATCTTTATAATAATAACATACTCGTAGACTAACGCGTGTAGCGCATTATATATAGTATTTTTATTTTTCAAAACAAGATCTTCTACAGTATTTCAAATCTAGTTGAAAGAGAAAGTACTTTTCCCAGTATGAATGGACCGGCTCAACCTGGGTACGAGTAGTACCACCCTCTTACCAAAGGTGAAAAAGTCGTAGAGGTTTTAGCCTACAGAGGGAAAAGGAAAAAGAAGAGAGTACTTTGCGCGACATATTAGTTAATTTAAATTCAAAAGTAATCAAAGTACTGTTTTATACGAGGAAATCGTTTGTTCTGGTGCGGATCTGTAATGCGTAGGGATGAAAGTATTGTCGTAAGGAAGGTATGAACTATGGAAGTGTATGGCTACACGGGAAAAGGAAGACCTAAAAGGAGGTATATGGACTGATGGTAGAGGTAGGAAGGGAGTGAATGTTGAGATGATCACCAGTGATGAATGGAAAAAGCACACATATTGCGCTGAATCTAAATAAACTTGAATTAAGAGCAGAAGGATGATGTTGATGAGTCAGCTACGTGGATTATTCAACCGAACGATTTCATTGTATTCAATATAAATGTGCAATGTTGCTACCACTAAACAAATAAATGTCTATTCACTTTCATTTGTACCGACACTGCGTAAAATGTTATTTTTCTCACGCTTAGATGTTACACGATTTTCCACAGAATGACTGTGTTACGTGGCATAAATAGCTTATTGGTTCATACAGTTGCAAAATTATTTAATGTTGCAGAGTTAATATTTTTGTTGTGGTTGATGTAGTGTGACAATTTTACTGCTGAAACGGACGTAATAATTTCAAGAATCGTAATAGCATGTTTTATCCTACTAATACTAAAATGTGGAAGTTGGTGATAAGGATGTTTGTTATTCAATTATGTTTTAACGGCTGCACCAATCTGGCTGAAATTTAGTACAGAGATGGATAAGTCTGGAATAACATAGGCTTTTTATCTCAGGAATGGGTGACCAAGGATTGCAGAAACGGGATCAAAATTCCACGTAGCCACGGGCAACAGCTTAATTATTCTGATTGAATCATTAACACAGAGTCCAACTTCGTTTCTTTTAAGGGTAATTGTCATGAAAATGGAACGGTATATGACAGTCTATCATTTTCTAAGTGAGAAGTAGATATAACATTTTGTAATAGAAATAAATGGGGACACACATAACATCTTTTTTTTTTAAAGAGGAGGAAGGGCGTGGGGTCTTTAGGTTAAGTTAGGCTCTGTAGAAAGTAACGTGAAAATTTGGTTTAGGTTGATACTAATCAGGTTATAAGATTTGACTTTCTTGCGCAATTGCTTATGTTAACACATTTTTTAATATTCTTTCATAACCTAGAAGTCATCTAATCTAATATAAGTACTTCATATTGTCCACATAACGAATAAACTTGGTTTCGTGGCCGATGGGAAAAGGGATTAAATCTCACACACAAATGACTACATTAACCACAGACTAGGCTAACAATTGCCTAACTACACTTGGCGGTCGGTCAACCTACATACTTTACTATGCCACAGACACCTTTAACCACAATATATAGTAAATGTCGAAGCCTTTCCATACGTATACCATGACGTTTGACCTAAGTAGGTCATATCATACCGAGTTTAACGTATACAAGATGACCTATTTAGGTCAGATGCCGTTCTCGTATTGTTATAAATATTTACCAACACGAATCACCTCAAGTAAGTGCTCAAACATATGAACCTTGAGGTTACCCATCCGTTCGCTGGCGGCCGTCACGCCGCCCTAGTTCGTACGGAGAACGGAGCGTGGGAAAATCACTTATACGAAATCCGGGGAATCGATTATCGTGGTGATGCGCGATCGGTTGCGCGGGCGCCGCCGACTCTGCGTCGAGCGAAAGGAAAGTGCATCGGTTGCGCAACGATGCCGGTGCAATACGCTCATACCGGCGTCATACGAGGGGTCTGCGCATCTTGACCATACGGAAAATGCACTTCTATGTGGTAGATAAATATTACGTCATAGTATGTAAAATATATTGTGATGGGTAAACTAAAAAATCTCAAACGAATTTCTTAAAAACGAATTATTCTTGAAAATTGAGTATTACACTCATTTGATAGCAAAGAAAATTTCCATATACAAGATTTATAATCTCTATTATTTTAATTAAAATAAATATAGAAATTATTTGAGTAAGTATAACAAAAGAAAAGAAAACTTTTATTTCCTATTAGCCCGGATATCCTGTATATAAGTTAGGCACTAAAATGACGTATAATACTTTCACAGAGATGTGCACGCGCATTGCTACCGTGCTGCACTAACACTAATAATTCCTCACAACTCAATCGCAACAAAACACACAAAACTGTTTTTTTAAACATGTAATGTTACCTTATTTGGCACCTTACAACAAAAAAAATGCACGTAAACATATTCCGGTCACTTCCAATATTGTCACAATTGAATGCTGCGTTGAAACAGGTGCGGCTATGGGTCACATGCCGCTGTCGGTCGACTTACCCAAGATGGGGAGCAATGTTAGCAAGATCCACACAGGGGACATGTTGTCGCGAGGTGCGTCGCGAAGGGACTGGCGGTTGGATGCGCGTGCGCCGCCCGCCCGTCTTGCAAGGAGGGGAGATCTGAAAGCTCGCCGCCCGCCCGCTGACGATTACTGCACAATCCGCAGCCTAGAATTTAACCGTATAACAATTCAGCGATTCATTGACACTTACGGTGATTTTCCGGTTACAGTGGGCATTTTGACGCTTGTGTTACCTACGTTATGATGACAGCGGCAGTATTGTGTGATGTCCAACTGTCCACCGTATGTTTAATGGTCATGATTGTTATGAAGCTTAAGTTAATAACAACTTAAGGCAGCGATGTTGAAGACTATTGCATGTGTATTTTTATTAAACTGTTAATTACATTTGAAACAGTTTAGTACTTTTTCATTAAAAATTGTGCATAAAATAACAACAGGGACCGGAAGTGAGCACTACATCACGTGGTTTGATTCCCATATGATACAATTCAACTACCCGCGTTTAAAAAGTGTACTTGTGTTTTCTTTGTGGATTTTAAATAATTAAGTTTAATTGTTTAATTGCATTATTTGTGGATGAAATCAGTACTTTGGTGTTGTTTATCAACTAAAACAGTAGTGAAAGTGTTATTCCGTAAATCTTTCCGCGAAATACGCCAATTTATCTATATCAAAACTTCAGTGCTACAAATCATAAAAAACTAATACAAAATGCCTGTCTGCCTTAAATGTGATAAAGAAATACCTAAACTCGATGATAAAAATCCTAAAATACAGTGCCACGGCTGCAAAAGGCAAATATCCGTGAAATGTAGTGGTTTGCTGGCCACAGAGTTGAGAGTGATTATACTTCAATCCCCAACCTTAAAGTATTTGTGCCCTGAATGTGAACTAGGAGTGCGCCAGTTGCCGGCTTTAAGAAACACTGTCTCTCAATTAAAAAATGAAATTGAAGCCTTGAAAGCTAAACAAAGCCAACCTACATGCATGGAGACCATTTTAGAGGAACTGGCAGAGAGAAAAAAGCGAAGCGCGAATATCATACTGTTTGGGATTGACGAGTGTCAGCTACAAACAGGTGACGCTGTCAGAGACAAAGAGTTATATATTGAACATGACAAAGTGCAGGTTCAACAAGCCATGGCCAACATTCCAGAAGCTGAACGTCCAGTTGCTGTTATCCGCCTCGGCAAACCCAAACAATCTTCGCCACGCCCAATCAAGGTAATTTTTCCCAATAAAAAGACAGCGGTGAATATATTGAAAAATAACAAGAAGCTTCCATCGAATGTATCAGCCAAAAATGATCATACACCCTATCAGCGTGAATATCTACAGAAGCTACGGGACGAACTGAAACAAAGGTTAGATAGTGGAGAAACCGACTTAACTATTAAATATATACACGGCACCCCCAAAATAATAAGCGGAAAAAAGCTATAAACAGTGATGTTGGGCTTTTGGAGATCACCTTCTTCTATACGAACCTGGCTTCGATTATGGCTAAAAGAGATTTGCTCATCATGGAGATTAATAAGATAAAACCTACTATCATCATAATAACAGAAACACATTTAAAACCTTCTATAAGCAGTAGCTTGGTAGATATCAGAGGTTACACTTTATTCAGACATGATAGGGCGAAAGGGACAGGATGGGGGGGCGTGGCTATCTATGTATTACATAAACTATATGACATACCCATACAAGTGACCCCTCATCCCACCTTCAACATAACACAGGTAGAGACACTATGGCTGAACATAAAATACGGTAAATTCAAAATGTTAATTGCAGGTGTCTATCGACCAACCCACTATACTTTTGATGAATCTGATAAACTACTATTTGAAACAATTAAACAAGCTTCGGAAACTATCAATACTTTGCTTATCATGGGAGATTTTAACCTGCCAGACTTAAAATGGCCATTGCGCAACGTTGATATAGACACATACAATTCGCTCCATGGACACTTTGTGGACATGTACATAAATAGTAACTTACACCAACTTGTAACAAAAGTAACAAGAAAGAGAAATAATGAGGAATCACTACTTGATCTGATACTTTGTAACGAGGAAAACTTTTGCACTAAAGTAGAACACCATCCCAATATAGGAAAAAGCGACCATCAGGTCCTAGTAGGCACAGCACAAATCAATTTGCAGTCATCTGACAGAATTGTCACTCAGCAACCACGTAGGGACTACTTCAAAGCTAATTATGACAAAATAACCCAAATCCTAGCCCAACAAAATTTTATAGATACCAACGTTGCTGATATTGAGGCTGCTTGGACAAACTTTGTAAGAGTAACACACAATGTTATCGAAACTCAAGTACCACTCAAAAGAGCAAATAAGAATCACAATATCAACAAGCCATGGATCAACCGCCACATATTAGTCTTAGCAAAACATAAAAAGAAATTATGGAGACAGTATATCTTAAACGGATCAGATGAGTCATACAGAATATATAGAAAAGCAAACAATCAACTAATAAGCAAAGTTAGACATCAAAGAATGGAATTTGAAAGAGGAATTGTCAGTTGTGGACCCAAATCATTCTATTCCTACATGCGTCATCAACTGTCTTCAACGGTATCTATACCACCATCACTGAAGGATGAGAATGGGAGCATTACAAGTGATCAGAAAACGGTAGCCAACTTGTTTGCCAGGCAATTTGAAAAATCATTTGTTATGGAACCGGACATACATATGCCGGAGATACAACTTCCTCGAGTTGAAAATTCTATACAGTCATTGATATTTACGCCAGAGAAAGTAACTAAAGCATTGAAAACATTTAGTGATTCTACCTCAATGGGACCAGATGCTTTGCCTTCAATATTACTAAATCAATGCAGCAGTGTTCTCTCTCACCAACTTACCAACATCATGAACCTGTCGCTAGGAGCCGGAAAGCTGCCTCAAGAGTGGAAGGAAGCCTTTGTAACTCCTATATATAAAAAAGGCGATAAGCATCTAGCTGTCAATTATCGACCTATCAGTCTCACAAGCATTGTCTGCAGAGCCATGGAGAAAATCATAGCAAGTGAACTGAGAGCTTTTATCAATGCAGAAAATATTATCATCGATGAACAGCATGGTTTTGTACCTGGAAGATCTACAGTCTCGGATCTCCTTATATGTATGGACATATGGACAAGCCACTGGAATAGTCATCAACCCACAGATGTCATCTATTTGGACTATGAAAAAGCATTCGATCGGGTACCTGTTAAACGGCTTGTAACTAAACTGGAACACTTTGGAATACGCGGACAACTTCTTCAATGGATAAAGGATTTCTTAACCAACAGAAAATTCAAAGTAAGGCTGGGTGGAATACTCTCTGATGCTCATGATGTACACAGTGGTGTGCCCCAAGGCTCAGTACTAGGACCAATCCTGTTTGTTTTATACATAACGGACCTAAAACTTGCCATTCACTCAAACTTGTCAATATTCGCAGATGACACCAAAATTATGGGGAACCCATTAGTCTCTCATAACATTATACAGCAAGACCTGGATCGAATAGTACAATGGACAAAGAAATGGCTGATCTCGCTCAATAAGAGCAAGTGCACTGTTTTGCATATAGGTAACAATAATCCTAAACACAAATACACACTTGAATCTGTGCCACTACAAGCAGTAAACTCCCAAAGAGACCTTGGAGTCACTATAACACATAATCTTAAGTGGGATGAGCACATTGCAGGGATAACCAAAAAGGTCAACTCCATGTTGTACATGATTCGTAAAGCATTTTATGTCATAACCAAAGAATTGTTTCTCAACATGTACAAAACCTACATACGACCTTTGTTGGAATATGCCTTCCAAATTTGGAGCCCATATTTTAAAAAGGATATTCTATTGTTAGAAGGGGTACAAAGGAGAGCAACCAAAATGGTCACTGGCCTGAAAAATATGTCATATGAAGAACGCCTCCTGGATCTGAACTTAACCACACTGGAGCAGAGAAGGAGGAGAGGAGACCTCATTGAGACATACAAGATTCTTAATGGGCATTACAATGTGACAAACATCGAGAACATGTATATCAAGAACACAAACAGACACTTAAGAGGCCACTCAATGAAAATCAGTAAACCTCAGTGTGCCAGCAACCCTAGATATCACTTTTTGCCAAACCGGGTGGTGCAATTGTGGAACTCCCTGCCAGAAACAATAATAAGTGCTCCTAGCATAAACATTTTTAAAAATTGTAGACTGGACAAACATTTGGAATGTTAAACACAAGTGCAGTGATATACACGCATCAGCTTTTAGCTGCAAGTGTATCAAACAATAATAATAATAATAATAAATTATTACGTTTTTAATTATCTTGAAAAGTGCCTTCAATTTGAACGTACTCTAGAAAGGAAATTCTTGGAGCCTCGACGGGCCTGGAACGTTCTGTGGGGATAAATTCCCCTCTTCTCTATAGAGCATGGATTACGACACGACACAACGTTGGAACTGCTTCACCTAGGCGCCCACCATTCCTAACAATGTCACTCAGGGGGATTGGGGACGCCGCCGCCGCGCCTGTAATTAGTAGGTAAATATTTTACATACATAATAAAAAGTAATGTTACATCATTCTGTTTAACAACAAACTTATATAGGTAAGATATGTAAACAATGTATTTGAAACTGTTGTACGTACTACAAAGTTGTTTGCATTGATAGCTCGTCTCATTCACAACTCAACTCTGTGGCACAACATTGAAAACGTTCACGTTAGTTATTAGACATCATGACAGAACAATGACCATGTTAATGAAGTATCTATTGTTTTATCTACTCATCACTCAAAATATTTTATTGCATTACGCCACATTCATGAACATCGGAATACAGTAAGTACCTAGGCATTATGAATTTTGGCAATTGTTTTTTTTTGTTGAATTTATTCGTTTGTTATTGGACAGTGTAATTTGGATGTTCTAATTTTACATAACTTTTTAATAGGTTCACCACCTGTAATAAAAACTAGCTGACCCGCCCCACCTGACACGACATTTTGAAATCCCGTACCAATCCTTTGAGCCTTTGAGCCGTTAGTAAATATAATATATTGATATATTATATTTACTAACAATATAAAAATATAAAACTTTTTGTTTGGATATAAAATTTATGCTTTTTTAAAAGTCGACAACAAATTTAAAAAAATATATCTTGTGGTTCTTCATCCTAGCGATAACCCCAGTCGCATCCGAAGCGTTCACCTAGGAGTGTCGGGTACCCTTTTCCAGTCAAACTGCGACATTGGAAGATCTTCGATATTTTTCGTGAAGTGACTTCCATATGACCTGCCATATTTGCCGTAAATGTTCATATGACAACCGAGACCGAAGGCCTAACGTACTCTTCAAGGTGCATATTTATATCTATCGATTACCATTACTGTACCAGTGTAGATTTAGGAATTTATTTGTGAGTTTTTAGTTAGTGTTGACGGCCTCTTTGGCGTAGCTACGCAGAGGGTACGGGTTCGTTTCCTGCTCAGTATACATATTTGTATGCCTGAATTTGTATTTTTTTATATAGGACACGGTAGTGGTAAAGTCTCAAAAAAAAAGGGTCACCATTACTTACATATACCCTGTTACAATGGTGACACTCAGCTTGACGGCCTCATCATTTGTTTTTTCACGTTTCGCTAAAAAGACCCGGGACTGTAGGAAGAAGTAGCATTGGTTTAGGGTTCTATGTATAATATGTATGTATTTACAAAAAAGTATCTACGTATATTTATCCGCATTCTAGATTCCAAAACACAAGCAAGTTTAGCTTACCATGGGTCTAGTTAGCGTTGTGTAAAATGTTGTAAAATATTTATTATTATAGTGAATTTTTATTATTAGGGTCTGAAGTGATATTATTTTACTACTTTAATAAGTCTAAGCGGATTTCTGTATCTATGGTAAAAGCATTATGTACAAACCATTACATGCGCGGACGCACCAACACCTCACGTAACTTTATATTATGTAAATAACTATAATAACGCAATACACACCGGTGTACCTTCTTAATGATACTCCTTATAATGGTATATGTAAGGAAGTATCACTTGTAAAGCATTCATATGGAGTCAAACATTATTTAACTATTTTTAACAGTACAATATGTGTCCCTGGGTCGGCCGGGGTGCGAGGGATATGCCTGTCAACCTCACCTTCGGCAACCAAAACGACCCACAGGCGGCGTCCGTTTTAGTCTTAGTCGGTTCGAGTCCGGCATAACCTGTTCCACCGGCTCCAGTAGGGAGGTATCCCTGGAGATTTTGCACACGTAAAAAAAAAGTACAATATGTGTGAGAGAGTGGAGGTTATGTTGAATTTGAATCGACTAAAACGCACGCCGTTTATGGATCGTTGTTGGTTGCGGGATATGAGATTGGCAGGCATATTCCTTGCACCCGAGTCATAATTGTATCCTAGGGCTCATCCGAATTCTCTGATTACCAATCCCAGATGCATCTTAAGCTTGCACTTTGAAGTCTGAGTTTCGTTCTCTTACATCTCCTTTCCTTATCTATTACTTTATCTTGTCTTTTATGAGAACTAATGGTGTCACACCTCCCAAGTACGTGAAGAAAGCCTTCACTAAAGTCTGTTCCGTCAATCCACGGATGTAATGGCTTGCAGGTGCGGTTGGCTTAAACTTAATGGGACCCCATACCGGTTACACAAAATCGATTTAGTAGTTTAGGCATGAAAGCGAAACATACGAACAGATTGACAGACTTTAATATAAAATTATATATACACATGAAGGATTAGACATTAGACCTCCTCCCAATATATAGGACACACCAGTATGACTTCACGTCATACCAATACGTAGTAGGTATTAGCACCCAAATCCTATTATAGAAAATCTCTGGAAAACTTTAGAACGTGTTGAAACCCAGCCCCGAGTGCAGTCAGCATCAGATTGACCTTGACTAATAAACATAACATAACATAAACTCACGCCTATATCCCCGAAGGGGTAGGCAGAGGTGCTAACACCCACATTTCGCCAGTTTATGTTTAGGTCCCAATGTGATAGGTGGCGAGTCTATTGCCATTCACGCACCTGTGATAAATACACACATAACTTCGAAAAGCATCGGCAAGTCATTGGTGTGTGCCATGGTAAAACGTGGGATCGAACCCGAGACCTCGTCTCAGCAGTCCATTACCCATACGACTAGGCTACCTCGGTTTAATAATCTAATAAATAACTCAAAATGGTTTTAATACCTTGGTATTCCCCCTTCCTGTTGACTAAAGGTTCTGATATTTCGTACACAGCTTTAGTTCGGTCGATAATACAATTTAAATCAATAAAACAGTTTGACTTGCTCCTAATGCCTCATTGGTTATGGGAGTACCCCAGGGCTCGATATTAGGACCCCTTCTATTTTTTCTTCCTATTATCCCTTCTATTCTTGATATATGTTAATGATATTCCTTACTTCGCGACAAACCTTTGTGAAATTGTATTATTTGCTGATGACACATCATTAATTTTTAAGACTGATAGACATAAAGTAGTACTTGACGAAGTAAATAATGCCCTTTCTGAAATATTGCATTGATTTACAAGTAACAACTTGCTGCTCAATGCGAAGAAAACTAAATGTGTAAAGTTTACTATGCCTAATGTAAGACAGACAGATATTAATATTAAAATGAATAATGAATCTGTCCAAATAGTCAATACCACAGTTTTTCTTGGAATAACTCTTGATAGTAAACTGCAATGGGGTTCTCATATCACAGCCTTGGCAGGAAGACTTAGCTCAGCTGCCTATGCGGTTAGAAAGATAAGGTCACTAACTGATGAGGAAACTGCACGATTAGTTTATTTTAGCTACTTTCATAGCGTTATGTCATACGGTCTGCTGCTGTGGGGCTCGGCTGCCGATATTGAGACTATATTTGTACTACAGAAACGAGCGATACGAGCGATCTATAGCCTCAGACCCCGAGACTCGCTAAAAGAAGTTTTCAAAGAAATTAATATTTTAACAGTTGCTTCTCAATACATTTATGAAAATATCTTATATGTACGAAAACACCTAAATATTTTCGAACACGAACGAACTATCTGATGTACACAATTTTAATACAAGAAATAAAAATAAACTAGTTGTACCAAAACTTAGGCTTCACAAGGTTGGTGATTCATTTGTAGGCAGCTGCATAAAAATATTTAATAAAATTCCTCAGGATTTGATTAATATGCCAATAAATAAATTTAAAATAGAAGTGAAAAAAACTTTAATGAGTAAAGGTTATTATAATGTGGATGAGTACCTTAATGATGTTAATGCGTGGTCAACATAAGTCTCTTGCTTGCTCGCACAAAATAAATTGTAAACTAAAGCAAATTGAAAAAAGATAAATAATCTATTCTTATGTAGTTCGCTGAGTTTCTTGCTGGTATCTTCTCAGTAGAACTAATCTACCGAACCAGCAAAAGAATCATTTTCCAATGGTTTATTTTTACATTATTTAATATTTTTATATTATTTCTTGACATACCTAATTGTAAAATTTTGACGTTCATATGTGCTCTTTGTGTGCCTAAACTGAATAAATGAAATTGATTCTTCGATTCTAATACAATCTAATGCTCACAGTACGTGTGGTTAGTAGTTTGAAAATTAAATAACACAGAAGTTAATAGATCATTGATTAGTCTTCATTATGCTTTCGCGAAATTCCACATTACTTGTATTGTTCATAAGACCTCCAACTAAATCATTAGTAGATTTACATTAACAATATAGTGGGTGTATTTTGAACCCCTAACCATCAATCTCCATTGCGAGGACGTTGTCTAATCCATTAACTGCCATCATCAGTCTCGTAAATGACTTTTTTAATATCGAAATATTGTTTGTGAATTAATAAATAATTAATTAATCTTTTGAAATTGTAGTCTAATTGGGCAAACAATAAATCACAGGAGAAGAAAGTTTCTACTAAATAATATTTGCATAATAGACGTCCCACTAGGGTCTAGACCAGAGGTCTCCAACTGATTTGACCCTTGATTTACTTACACTGGTTTTTTTTGTTATACTACTTAGGTGGCAGACAAGCACACGACCCATCTGATAGGAAGTGGTTACCGTGGCCTATGGTTACAGTCGTGCATTCGACCCTGAAAGTACCTTCTAATGCCCTTCTTGAAGAACCCCATATTGTAATTGCTTGGGAAAACCACAGCAGGGAGTTTGTTCCACAGTTTGAGCGTGCGTGGGGTGAAGAAAGTTTTTTGAGCGGCTACTAAATAACATTTGCATAACAGACGACCCACTAGGGTCTTGACCAGGGGTGCCCAACTGATTTGACCCGTGATCTACTTCTACTGGTTTGACCTTTCACTAACCACAGAATAGATAATAGTACCCCTGTGCGATCTATCGAATTATCCGGTTGCTAGTCCAGTTGATCAGACTCTTACTTAGGAATTTCCTAAAATTTAAAATAATACTGTAACTAAATGACATTGTCGGAAGTTTAAGCGAATATCACATATTTATGAACAGAATGAAACGTGAAATAAAATGGTTGCTGAAAAGCATACGAAACCTATGTTTCGATTAGTGTAAATAATAAAATAACACCAAATAAATCACGTTAGATACTGTTATCAATAATTTTATTTCACAATAGTCAAAATAGTTCAGAACACATACAACCATAACTCTCTTAGGTACGTTTACCAATAATGTCTACTAAACCAGTAGTTGATAATTTTGTTTTCTGCTTGTTAAAATAACAATATTTACACAGATAGACTTTATATCTATTTGAGATCCTAACAGTGTTATCTGTTGATACTTGCAAGAAATACTTCAGGCCTGATTACCATCATAAATTGGCAATACCCGTAATATTTGACGATAAAGTGTTCCCTGTTTAACATATTAGCGGGTTCGTTAAGTAAGATTTCGTAGTTTCCCTACCTAAATTATTTATCTTTCGCTACCGGTACTATACATAAGTTTGTTTTATTTTAATGCTGTCAGATTGAATACATATCTATTTTGTTGGGTGTCGACAGATTCAATAAGCCGTTTCAAATTGATTGACGGAATTGGGTCAATAATCTTCTTCAGAATCACTCTTAAAAGATTCCTTTCACCAATACAACTTTATATCAGACCTTTTAACCAGACGCTTCAGAGTTCAGACACTTGATTCTTTTTTTTTGCGTGTGGTGACACCTACTAGGATTAATATTGAAATTGCTATCTCGGAATTGAACCGAGTTAAACTATAACACACGCCACATACTTACAGGACCTAGGAAAGAAGCTAATAGGAATTTTTGCAGAGACCATTGACGACCATACCACCATTGGTTGTTTATCGTGTTAGTTGCCGTGAAGTGAGTGCTTCGATACTTTAACCAAGTTGTAGCCTTTTTAGCCCTATTTCTATAGATCAATTAGAATCTCTCTTATTTTGGCAGTGCTTACTTACTTTTTTATAGATTTTGGTAAAAACTGTGAAGATTTAAGTAATATTCAGATGTTTTGTATAAAGTACCCACATTTCACCAATCATTGAATTCGGTTACATGCAATAGGGGGCGAGCCTATTGCCGTCTTCCGGGCAGTATTGTTGACTCAAGCCATGCATTTGAAGCTGAGTCTGGAACTGGAATATGTGGGAACAAAATTTCAATATACAGACAATGCAAGTGTTATGGCCACTTTTGCAAAAGGAGCGATCATTTGATTAGTACATGGACTAAGCATTGCTTGTTGTACAATTTTGACATGTTGTGTTAATTTGAAAATTTTATATACAGACTAATAAAACCCCTCTTTTTTCGTCAGGGGTTAAAACTGTAGACTAACACAACATTCTTATTTTAATTCTGTTACCACTTCATTCTGTACTAAGTTACAGTCCTAAAAAAGTAATAGATACAACAATATTTTGAAAACTTGCTATTGTTTAGATATCCTTCGTCTGCAATGTACACAAATAAGTTTAGATACGAATCAGTGCCGGTGTGCAGCGTGGGACACCTTAATGACTGTGCCTACATGTAATTCCTCACAGCCCACTGTTTGTTGGATTAACTACATGCAATTAATGAATTAAATAACTAACTATATTGTTATTTGATGACTCAGTTGCCATTGAGTTGGGAGATTATCGTCGTATTTTATTTATGGAGGTGTAATTTGAAGAACACAATAAGTAAGCGAGATAAGCACAAGGATGGGAGTTAACTATGTATTATATATTTAAAGAGACATTTTTGCATTAAAATATTATGCTACGGATACATAGTAACTCAAAACAACAGGGTCTCAAAACATAAAAGTAGTACACTCAAATAGTTTGTTTGAGAGTGAGTGCCTCTCGAACTGTTTTTGTAATCACTTTTCAACTGTGAGCCGAGTGTTTATTCTATGTGGTATAAAATAGCCCGGTCGTGAACATTACGCTAGTGTGATAAATAATATAACTTGTTAAAATTCCCAACAGAAATAACTACTCAATAATATTCTCCCTATCACGAGGTCGCACACAAAACAGCTGCATCTTTTACTTTGATGAAATACTAGCACTATTTTATCAAAACTGATTATTTCTCCAACACTGTCTCTAACTCACAATATTTACCCCATTAAAAATAAAACATATTGCGTCAGTGCAGCACGCGCGATGTTAAGTGAACATTTTGCTTTAGCACGAGTATCTGGCGGGTGCAGTGCTCAGTCGTGATACATTCTCATGAAGTACCTATTTCTTGCTACATACGGTCCTCGTTGTGCGAACACGTTCACATCGCGCCTACCATGATGATTCAAGCTATCGCAAATTAACATAGATGTCTTTTAGACTATGAAAGTAAATCAGTTCACTAATATCTTTAAGTTTGGTATATTGAAAGTATATTAGAAATGTGAGTTTGTTTATTAGTTTGTACTTCTTTTACAAAACGTCACATCTACAAGGAAATTCGTGTGAGTAGTATACGGGGTCTTGCCAAAATTTTCGAGGCCCATGTCAATCTCTTCTGTCAGTTGGTACACCTTTTTTATTCCACTTAGTAGGCAGACAAGCACAGCCTGCAATATTCCCATGCGCCTACAATATGGGGTTCTTCAAAAAGGGCATTAGGAGGTTTCTTTAGGGTCGGTAGCGCGAGTGTGACGCCCCGCGGTACAAGTCCATAGGCCACGGTAACCACTTCCCATCAGGTGGGCTGTGTGCTTGTCTGCCACCTAAGTGGTATAAAAAAAAACTTGCTATCCTTTCGGGCATGATGGTGGTCAGATGGCAGTCACTTCTGTAATTACATATGGTCAAATAAAAATGGTGAGAAAGGTTAGAAAAGCAAATCCTGGACTCCAAAGTGGAAGCTAAGTCAGCTGGGATAGCGCTAGAATGAAGAAGACTGTCGGGGAGGGTCGATATTGACTGACAACCGCAGCTGCTTCTTTGAAGCATTACATCGGGCTTCAATAACAGTGGTCTACTTTATATTAATATATATTTTATATTACCCATTATAATTTTACCATTTCTTCATAACCAGCTTCCGTTTTCCCGTTTCCGTTATTTGCGACACCCAAATCTCACGCGTACCATTCTTTAATTAATTCTATTTGATATTAACAAAAAATGATTACAGGTTTATGTAACACTAAGTAAATAAATTATATTAATTTGTCATATTATGAGGTTAAAGCGCGCTTTGAAACGAGAATAAGAACAGTTCTCATGGTTGGTGACGCGATCACGTGACACTATATGCGCACGACAAGGCATCACACTGTATATGGATATAATAAAATAAAATAAATAAAAATTGTTTATTTCTCACCACAAACCAATAAATTCAAAATATGACACAAAAGGATTACTGTATGCACATTGGGTTGTGGATCGCTGGTGCCTGTGGTAGGTAATAAAAACCTGAATTACAGGTCACCAGGTACCCACGAACTGATACAATTCAAAAACTTATATACAGACACTTATATATTGCATGTAATGCCAATAAATCCATAGGAGAAACATAAACTCCGCGAATAAAGTTAAAAAGGATGTGTGAGAGTGTGTTTGTGTGTGTGTGTGTATGTGTGTGTATGTGTGTGTGTGAGGTATGTGTATGTGTGTGTATGTGTGTGTGTGAGGTATGTGTATGTGTGTGGGGGGGGGGGGGAGGGTGTAATATATAACTGCACTATGAAGGCACTTCTAGCAGTTCTTGTTCGATAGTTTTGCTGAAGTAGCCATGCTCGAACCCTCTGCTTACAGTTATAGAGATTGAGGTCATTTAGTGTCAGGATATGGTGTAGTCTGTTATAGAGATAAGGTCCAAGAAAAGCAAAAAAGCTACGAATAAACGACGTGCGTATGGGCATAGATCTAGCAACCAGGTGATTACGACGGGAGGATTCTCTATTGCACGGTGTTTGGGAGTGTTGTCTGACTATCACGGATAGAACAAATAGTTGTCTTACCGTGAGTACTTGACAGAGTTCATAGAGTTGCGTGGTTGGAAAGAGACGGGGTTTGAAATAGGAAACCTTGAGTATGGCCCTCTGCGCACGCTCGGCTAACATAAGAACATAAGATGACTTTGCGCGGCCCCTCCCCACGAGTCAATACAATATGCCAATATGGATTGGCAGAGTGCTAGATACGCCATCTTCATAACCTCCGCGTCAGCCGAATAGCGTAATTGCTTGAAAATGTAAATGAGTTTACGAACTCTCTTGGATAGTTGGACGACGTGTTCCTTGAAGGTGAGATTACTGTCGATCACAACACCAAGGTATTTTATAGATGAAACCTTCTCAATATACACGGGGTTACTTGATGGCGAGCCGTGGTGGGTTAGGTCAGGGCTTTCTTCCACAGTTACTTGTAAGGTGTTGTCCATAAGCGCGGGGCGATTGCGCATACTAAAAGCGACCATTTTGGTTTTACTGATATTTAGGTTCAGTAGATTATCCTGAAGCCAATCTCTGACTCTGTCAAAACCTTTTTGGGCAAAGCGAAATGTATCAGCCCATGTGCTTGAAGTGAACACAAGGGCCGTGTCATCTGCATACGCGAACAGTTTTCCATTGTTGAGGTTGATGCTGCACAAATCATTTACAAAAATCAAGAATAGACTTGGCCCCAAGATGCTGCCCTGGGGTACGCCGCACTCTATCGGCAAATCAGTGCTCATGTGTGGTCCCAACTTAACGCACTGCTTTCTATTTGTTAGATAGCTTCGGAACAGGGAATGCTGGGTTCCCCTTATGCCCAGAGCCTCCAGCTTTGATAATAATATGGAGGTCGAAACTGTGTCAAAAGCCTTAGCAAGATCAAGAAAAAGTGCAGCGCATTTTTGTTTTCTGTCCAGACTTGTGGCTATGTGATCTGTAAGACTGTATACAGCATCCGCAGTGGAGAGATTAGCTCTAAACCCAAATTGATTTTCAGACAAAATATTTTGTTTTTCTAAGTATGACACAAGCCTAGAATTCAGAATTTTCTCTAGCACTTTAGACATGGCAGGCAAAACCGAGATAGGCCTATAATTCTCAACTAGGTTTCTATCCCCAGATTTATAAATAGGGTGCAGCAACGCCTTCTTGAAAAGGTCGGGGAATACGCCGGTAGTTAAACAGAGATTGCAAATGGAAGTGAGTGGAGGGATAAGTACTGATTTGTGACATTTTAGAAATGTGGAAGATATACCATCCCATCCCGTTGCAGAATTATTTTTGAGGGACATTATCAAACGTTCCACCTCATCCTCGTCTGTTTCAAGGAGTACAAACGATTTTCCAAAGGCGGCCGTAGTACTGAGTGTCAGGGTGTGTGAGTGCTGTTTTGCTTGCTGTTTATCAACTAGTGATTTACCAATGTTAATGAAATAGGAGTTGATATTATCGACGGCACACTGACTGTTAATATTTGTATCTATGAGATCAAGGGCAGGACTCGACGTTTTTGTAGTGTTTGTAATAGATTTTATCACCTTCCAAACTTGCTTTGAATTCTTACCGGCCTTTTCAAGTTCCATCCTTTCATAAGCTCTTTTACTTCTCTTAAGAAGTGCAGTGCAGTAATTGCGATACCTTTTATAAGAAATTTGCAAGACTACACTGGATGAATCTTTCATAAGTTGTTTATAAAGATTGTCCCTATGGCGCCATACACCTGATCAACCCGGGGGTGATCCAGGGTTTGATAGGTCTCCGTCGTCGAGATAGAGGGACAACAGTTGTGTTATTCTTTATTACTAGACGCACAGTTTCTATAAGGAAGTGGGTTGCCATATTGTGATCTCTTGCAGAATATACAGGGTCAAAACTAATTGCAGACAAGTCACTAGCCAACTTTTCTTCATTTATTTTAGATATAAACGAGCGACTTGTTTTGGTTTTCTGCATTGAGATTGCTATAATGATTGCAAAATGGTCAGTGACAGTGGAGTCCAAGACTAAAACCTTGGTAGGTGATACAGTCCTTAGGTTAGCGTGATCAAGGCATGTCAACATGTCATGTGACTTGAGAGTATGACCTGGGCTAAGGCCATGATGTGCAAGAAGGTCTAGGTAATCCAGGGTACTAGACTCTTGACAATCTTCGCAGATGTCAATGTTAATGTCCCCCGTCAGTACAACGTTCTTATACGACTTCAACTCGTTAAGGACCGTGTCTAAAGAGTGAATGAAATTGGAAGGACTCTTGAATTGACTAGGCCGGTAGATACCGATTAATGCTAGATCTGATCCAATTGACAATATAAGACAGCTCGCTTCAGCTAGATCTGGCTCTCTTACGCGTACATCAGTCAAAGTAGATTTTGCATAAACCACGACCCCGTCATTTTGGTTAAGGTTTATCAATGTTCTATATGAATTAAAGCCGTCCAGAAGTGGAATAATCGGATTTTGAGACAGCCGACACTCTGTCAGCACTATTATATCACATTTGATTCTAATTCTTTGTAATAGTGACAAGAGGCCTGAGAAATTTGCACCAAAAATAGGATATTGCAACTATTATTAAATTCTAATTAAATTTATTTGGAGGAAAGAAAACGAAGTAACTGAGGTGCAACAACTAGAGAAAATGGCATTTGAATTGCAAGCTATTAGAGAAAATTCTATGTATAGATTTTCTAGGTAACTAGCGTTTTGATGACGAATAAACGTATTTTTCATTGCTGGCACTAAAATTTTCTAAATTTAAAAAATAAAATATTAAAAATATCGAAAATGTGCGGGTAGATGAAAAACCTACGACCACACGCGGGCGTGGCTGCGTGAGGTCGTAGGTTTTTCATCTACCGTAGGTTTTTTCGTAGGTCTCTCTGAGTCAGTCAGCCTGTGAACCTCGGCCGGTGTAACCTAGTCGAAACGTCATGCAAATCAGCGGTATGAGCGGTACCTATACCATGATCGCGTTAATTCCCGTAAACATTATTATATGAAACTAAAATATGGTGTGAATTTGACCTTAATATTGAAATTTCCAGAGTATGAAAATCATAGGGGTCGGTGGTACGAGGATAAAAATTTTGGACGAAATGTATTTTTCAATTCCACACCATAAAAAAATAACAAAAAAAAAATTGTGCAAAAAGTAAAAAAAAATTTTGGGGTGAATCACCCTTAACACTTAGGGGTGTAAAAATTAGTTATAAACCTATTCTCATACCTACTGAATATACATATAACATTTTATCAAAATTGGTCAAGCCGTTTCGGAGGAGTATAAACACTTAAACTATGACACAAGAATTTTATATATTAAATCTTTACATATTTAGTCGTGTTGTCCTGTAGTTATTATGTTGTCTGTATGTAATAGTGATAAATCTGAGAATAATTCATATGGCAAAACAAAGTTTGGTCAGCTAGTAAAGATATAAAATACGGAAGCATCAAATTTTGTTTTACTGTTCTATTCAACAAACACCAACGCAGCTTTCTCAGCATAAATGCATCTTTTAACACTCCATTGTTAAAAGATTGGGTATCATTTAATTTTGTCGTAACTCTATGAGAATATTCAGTTCACTTTGAGCCTTATCGCTTCCCTATTTTATTAAATATATACCACACTGTTAAACTTTTTATTATGACTAATGAACATTAAAAAAAATTACTTAGTGTTTATTTTTAACCTAACCTAACTAAAAGAGAGAATTCTATTGTCTTTGTAACAAAAGAAATAAAAATTCGTTGATATTTTTTAGGTCTTGTATCATTTCACATGTGTTAGTTGTACACGTTCATAGATCACGGTAACCACTTTCCACCAGCTGATAATTGCTGAAGTTTACTGTTTTTTATCTTTTTTGTCAGTAACACCCCTAATCAATAAATTACTACACTGCAAGTTTGAAGTCAGACTTGCCACTTACATTGGACTGACATCGTGGTACAAACGAACGCGATGCTCTAGCTCAGAGAGAATTTTTTTATATAGGACACGTCAATTAGACTTCGCCTTGCCTGATGGTAAGCTGAAGGCAAAATCTCAGAAAAGAGGGTTACCATTACTTACACATACCATCGGACAATGGTGACGCTCAGCTTGACGGCCTCATCATATATTATGCTTTTTCACGCCCCGCTTAAGGGCGGCCAAACAGTTAAAATCAATAAAATCAATAAAAAAGAATAGGAGGGCGAACCCTAGGCTCCAAAGTGCAGGTTTTAGTCACAATGGGGGCTAACGCAGGAAAAAAGATGTTGATGATATCAAAATGTGAGTAATTTTACTTTTCATAATGACGTAATTATTCAAATGCTGAGTAACTATACATACGATCAGCTCATATTTATATCGCTTGTTTCCCCGTATTGAATGCACGAATGCTCGATTTGTAACGCTCACATGTTACATTAAGCTGTGTAACACCGGTCATTACACACTTTTGTATACAAAGAAATAATAGAAAAGGCTGTATAAGTGACGCAAGTGTGGATTAAGGGTCAACTCGCTATTGTTGTGGGTGCTAAGTATTGTCGAGTCGATTCCCACACGGAAGAAGTACTTTGAAGATCCATAGATAACACTGCCGAAGTTTATGTACCCTGTGCATTATCCAGATAGCCTGATGGTTACCGCAAAACGTCTCTTTCGTTTTATTCACTGGTGGTAGAAACTTGGTGGCACAAATTTGTCTCAAGTTTCGACCGGGTAGGTACCACCGTGCACTGTTGCGAAAAACCCTCCATAGCAATTCAATCTCGGTTGGATTGTGTTCAGGGGTCAGCATGTGCATTGCCGGGCAGAGGTGGTGGTTGTCGCAGCACTAGTGGGACCAGTGGGTCTTGGCGTAGTCTAGTGGGGATGGTGCGGGGCGATGCGCCGAACAGGGAGACCTGTAGAAACGGTGGTGCCGCTGGCCGCCCGCGGTATAGTACAGGGGCCCAACTAGGGTTAACCACCTTGGGAGGCTGCCTCACCAGGCCGCGCATAATCCCGATATGGTTCGTCGTGCCGGTTGGTGACCGGATTTGGGAGCCCGGCGACCATACTCGGGGGGGTACGGGGGCGCTTCCGTTCGGCGCGTCGGCTCTCGCCATGCCTCACATTCATAGATAAAACCAATATCCCGCGCTTTGTCACACGGTGCTGCGGCGGCAATCACTTCTTTTTTCACGCCTTCTCCCACCCAAACTCATGGCAGCGCAATTTACAGAAAAAGGCAACACAGCGGCTCGTCACACTCCCAAAAGCTTGCTATTTGAGGTGGAGTCCACTAACATCTGTGGGCTCCATGCAAACCTCAACGCCGTCCACCAACACCTAGAGACGGCGAAACCTGCCATGTTTTTTCTAACGGAGACGCAAATACACCGCCCTGACGACACGACCTACTTGCTCTACCCTGGCTATGTTCTTGAGGAAAGTTTTCGTGCAAAAGCCGGGGTGTGCGTGTTTGTTAGGGCGGATGTTTGTTGTCGCCGTTTGCGCTGCCTAGAGGACCCATCCTTCTCCGTCCTTTGGGTACACGTAGACCATGGCCCTACGAGTCAAATCTATGTGTGCCTCTACCGTTCCCATACAGGAGATGCTGAGACAACTCGACTCTTTGAATATCTGAGTCAGGCGGCAGATGATGCGCAGGAGCGATTTCCGAATGCGGAAATGGTATTTTTGGGGGATTTTAACGCCCACCACGAGATCTGGTTGGGCTCCTCCAAAACAGACCATGCGGGAAGAGCCGCCCACGCATTTGCTCTGGCGCACGGCCTGACCCAATTGGTGCACGAGGTCACTAGGATACCAAGAAGGTCGGGCCAAGCACCTTCTCTGCTAGACCTTCTGCTGACGAGTGATCCGGACCGGTACAGTGTATCGGTGCGAGCCGCGTTAGGCAACTCTGACCACTGCCTGGTCTGTTCCACGGTGCCTATTATGGTGCCTCCACGACCAGTGCGGGGGAAGCGGCGTCTCTGGCACTACTCGTCAGCGGACTGGGATGGACTTCGTGACTATTTTGCGTCCATCCCGTGGGTTGAGCGCTGCTTTGAAGGTAAGAACCCATCGGATTGTGCTACTGCTGTCGCCGGTGAGATCGGTCTAGGTATGGAATACTATATCTCATACACCGATGTCACCGGTGACCGCGGGGTGCGCCCTTGGTTCGGGCGCGAGTGCGCGGAAGCTGTTGAACAAAAACAGTCTGCGTACCGCGCTTGGGTAAGGGCGCGCGCCACGCGCCATCCCAATCTGGGCCACTTCAAGGCGGCGTACAACAGAGCCACAAAGGTCTGTAGAAGGGCCTATGTCAGAGCGGATGTCCTGCGCATAGCGCGGCTTGGTCAAGAGCTAGTGATGCATCCCACGGGAAGCCGTGGCTACTGGCGACTGGCTAAAGCCGTGCAAGCCAACTTCTGTCAGCCTTCGCTGCCTCCGCTGCGTAACCCTGATAGATCCCTGGCCCATGAACCGCAAGAGAAGGCAAATCTGCTGGCTAATCTCTTTGCGGCCAACTCCCGAATCGATGATTGTGGTACCCAGCCACCAACACTACCCGACAGTGACCACGCGATGCCTGATATCCATATCAGGCAACGCGATGTCCGTGCAGTGCTGCAATCACTCGATGTCCGGAAAGTCAGTGGTCCGGATGGTATTCCAGCGGTAGTTTTGAAAAAATGTGCAGCGGAGTTGTCTCCAATGCTTACGCGCCTGTACCGGCTATCCTACAGTTCGGGTACAGTGCCTTTGCCTTGGAAGGAGGCGAATGTTCAGCCGATTCCCAAGAAGGGGGATCGCTCGGAGCCAGCCAACTATCGACCCATAGCCGTCACCTCAGTGCTGTGCAAAGTGTTCGAGCACATAATTAACAAACAGCTCATGCGGCACCTAGAGGATCACTCCTTAATTAATGACCGGCAATATGGCTTCAGACCGAAACGGTCAACGGGTGATCTTCTAGCATACGTTACCCATCTTTGGGGTGAGGCTATGGACAAGCACGGCGAGTCACTGGCAATTAGTCTTGACATCGCCAAAGCTTTCGATAGAGTCTGGCACAAATCGCTTCTTTCTAAGCTACCTGCCTTTGGTCTGCCTTCTGGGCTGTGCAACTGGGTTGCTAGCTTCCTGCAGGGGCGCCGTATTCGCGTCCTTTGTGACGGACGAGCTTCGGAGTTTCTGCAGGTTAATGCTGGCGTGCCCCAGGGGTCCGTCTTATCACCCACTCTCTTTCTTCTGCATATCAACGACATGCTGTCTACCGGCAATGTTCATTGTTATGCAGACGATAGCACTTTACATGGGAGTTATCATGGACATCCAGCGGCCAAGCAGTCAGATATCGCAGAGAAAAGGCAGCATCTTGTCACTGAGCTTGACGGGGTCCTGAATCACATTTCTCAATGGGGCTCTGAGAACCTGGTTGAGTTCAATGCCAAGATGACGCAGGCATGTGCGTTTACAGCAAAAGTATCTTCTTTCCTTCCCCTCCCCACTCTTCAGAGCACGCCACTGCCGCTGCAGGACAATCTCAATATCCTAGGTATGGATGTTCGCTGCAACCTGAATAACAAAAACTACATCGAAAGCATCATCAAAACAGCCTCACGAAAACTCGGAGTCCTGAACAGAGTGAGACGATTTTTCACGCCGGAGCAGCGGTGTCTTCTATACAAGACACAAATTCGCTCCTGTGTGGAGTACTGCTCGCATCTCTGGGATGGTTCAGCAAAGTACTTACTAGATGCTCTCGACAGGTTGCAGCGACGTGCGATCCGCATCATTGGGAATCCCGAGATCACGAACACCCTAGAACCTTTACAGCTGCGTAGAGATGTTGCGTCCATGGCTGTATTTTACCGTCTGTACCATGGGGAGTGTTCTGATGAGCTCTTCCAATTAGTCCCACCCTCCCCTTTCCTACACAGGACAACGCGTGCAGGTCTTAGATGTCATCCGCACACGGTGCAAAACATCCGATCAAGAACCAAGCGGTTCGGAGACTCTTTCCTCTGTCGCACCATTAAGGCCTGGAATTCATTACCAGCTTACGTGTTTCCTTCTTCCTACAGTCCCGGGTCCTTTAAGCGGGGCGTGAAAAAGCATATGATAAGGCCGTCAAGCTGAGTGTCACCATTGTCACACGGTATGTGTAAGTAATGGTGACCCTCTTTTCTGGGATTTTGCCTTCAGCTTACCATCAGACAAGGCGAAGTCCAATTGACGTGTCCTATATAAAAAAAAAAAAAAAAAAATTCACGATCTCCATGAAAGCTGCCTCGAATGTAAGTGATGGGAGCAATGAATCCCAGCAACTTCTTCAGATCATCTCTTCTCATGCGGTGTCGTACAAGGCGATTAGTCGCCTGTCTGATATTAAACAGCCCTATACCTTAGGGTATAGGGGTGTTTAATATCAGACAGATATATACAGCCCAGACTCAGCATCAGATGCATGGCTTGAGTCAACAATAGTACCCGGAATACGGCTATAGGCTCACCCCGTATTACGTGGGACTGAATGCAAATATTCGTGGAATGTGGGTGTTAATTCACATCTGCCTAACCCTCCAGGGATAAAGGCGTGATAATATGTATGTAGGTATGGCATGAAAAATATAAATATCATAATTTTCGCTATCACTTTCTCATTACAAATTTCACCATCAATTATCGAGTTAGATTAATTAAAATTTTAAATTAATTCTAGAAACAATGTCTTACAGTAACCAGTAATAAATTCCCATATTTTTTTCTGATCAACAATAACAATATGATGTCCGGCTTAGAACAATATTATATAAAGATTATGTGAAGTCAACTTTCAACTAAAACACCGGGTCGGTCACGATCATTACTCATTTATCACCACTTGCGCTTTCTGTGTCCCTGTTAGAGCAACGTATTGATTTATAATATACCTTATCTCATTGTAATAAGAGCTAGTCGATTGTCCTTATATTGCTCAACAAATACCGTGTATTGTCTTGCATTCGTTCGTCTAAAGTATTATAACAATCAGCACAATGGATGGAGTAAACAGAAATAACTTCTAGTCTGCAAATGTGTACATGTGTCACCTATTTACAGAGCCTCCTAGCACTCCTGTATATTTTTTAAATAGTTAACAACACAAAAATATCAGCCTCCTTATTTAACTGCATTTTTGTTATGCTATGAAATTATTCTTCTTGCAAACTTACTAACTTTACATAAATTTGTTTAACTTTCACGAACGACTGCCATCTGAATCCCAATCCCAGAGGGAAAGTCTGCATCCAAGGCCAGTCCATCTTTCAACAGGTTAGGCTAGCGAAAAATTTGATGGGTTTCCATACGCGGGAATAAGACCACAGGGAACTACGCGCAATGGTCACCATCAGGTTTATAGATAAACTTACACTTCTCGTACATTATGTCAACAATCATTATACACTGTCTTGTAAGATGTAGTGATAAGAACGAGTATATGTGTTAATATATGTAGTAATTTGAAATAAATTTACATAAAAAGTGTAGTACTTTTGTAAAACACGATTCCTGAGACATTATAATTGTACAGGGAAGTTGTAAAGACAGGTGAAGCCGCCTGTCACCCCTGTCACCCTTGCAGAAGCAGGCCGCGGCGGCGGCGCGCGTGGCGCGCCTCCCCGTTTCCGGGGACGAGTTGGGGACTCTGTGGTCCCCACACCCGAGAAGAGGGCCAGATCGTGAGAGATGGCCCTGGGTCGGCCGGGGTGCGAGGGATATGCCTGTCAACCTCACCTTCGGCAACCGAAACGACCCACAGGCGGCGTGCGTTTTAGTCGGTTCGAGTCCGACATAACCTCCTCCACCGGCTTCGGTGGGGAGGTATCCGTGGGGATTTTGCGCACGTAAAAAAAAAAAAAAAAAAAAAAAAAGGGAAGTTGTAAAGTTGCTGATTCATATCTCGATTTTAGTGGAATCTCGTCAGGCTATCTTCAACTTCGTGTTAAAGATAAACTGAGGGAACACGAGGTGCACGTAGTTAATGTGTATTTTTTGCATATTCATAACATTAGATAGAGAAATCTTTTCAACTCGAGTGAAATATTCTTGTTATACTTTTTGGACGCTTTTTACAATCACTTTCTTTTGTTAATTTAACGTTTACACGCAAAAATCTTTAAATATTGTTTTAAATATTTTACCAATTTTCACGAAAGAGTTAGGTGGATTAGACCAGAATGCCCTTTTCTTTGCGAGATTCATTGCTAAAGTTTTGATTAGATGGGGCTGTAGGATTAGTCTGCATCGCAAATTTATGTCGTCTCTTGTTCCGTGTTCGCGTCTCGTTTCTCTAAATTTCGTGTATCGTAAATTGTCTCTACTGGTACTCTAGCTTTGATAAATAATAAATAAATATTCTACAATATTCTACACAACGCTATCTAGACCCATGGCAAGCAAAGGTTAACTAGCTTGTGTTATGGAATCTAGAACGCGGATAAACCTACTCAGATACTTTTTTTGTAAATGCCGACATGCTATACATAGAAATATACATATTCATGTATACAAATATTTGCACTGAGTGGGAATTGGACCTGCTCCCCTTACGTAGCAACCGAATGTTCTACCGCTACGCCACAGAGGCCGTCGTGATATCGATTGTGTGACATTAATCAGAATGACACCGATTTCTGATCATTTTCCATGTGAAAAGTTAAATGGGTTATTTCTTACCGGTGTTATGTTACTTTACCAAAACCACGCCATAACACCATATAATAGACTCGCAAGTCATATGCCTTAAAAAAAAGGTGTCTGGAACTACATACGGGATATAAAAATATCTATTAGGCCCTCTCTTAAGTCTTAGGGAAGGCTATTAAACATTTTCTTTTAAATTTAAAGGCAGTCATTGGAGGACCTTTGTATTCAACTTCCCGAAAGGTTGATGACTCTTCCTTCTTCTTCTTGATGGTTTCTGCAGCCAATCGGTGCCATTTCGCCAATGTCAAATAAATGTCTATAAAATTATTAATGGCGAGACGCCAATGTCTAAGTTTTTCATGAAATTCTACCAGAACCACGTTAACCACGATAGTAAGTTCGTTTCTGTGTGTCTGCAGTCGTATCCTTTATAACGACTCTATTTTATCTAACACAAACATACGTGATTACACTTTTGTCGCCTATATTACACATACGGATTCGACTGGATTTGACGCTTAAGATGACTGTTAAATGAATGATGTAAACAGGTTCTGTGGCGTAGCGGTAGGGAACGCGACTGCTACGTAAGATGTGCGATTTCGATTCGCGCTCAGTGCAAATATTTGTATGCAAGAATATGTTATTTGTATTGGTCTGGGCGTTTCTATGTATAATATGTATCTATTTATAAAAAGTAGCTGAGTATGTTTATCCGCATTCTAGATTCCATAACACAAGTTAGTTAGGCTATGCTTACCATGGGTTTGGATGACGTTGTGTGGAATGTTGTAGAATATTTATTTATTTATTATTTAAATACGTAAAATCCCAAACATTTGTCATTGTATTCTACAATACGCCGGCTAACGAATTGTCACTTGTCTTGGGGAGCAGATGACCTTCCCTAACGTATCATGCGGACATATAACTCTTATATCCCATAGAGCAAGCCCGTAACGAGTCCGAGGCTACCTTCACCTTTTCAACTGTCAGCTTCACACAACTATTACAAGCAATTCAACTTAAAGGGTTAATAGGAATAGTATTGATTTTGGATACTAGAGTTCTTGTAGGTAACTGATGTCTCTATGATTGAAGTATTTATTACTTGTAGTATCCTGCTTGTCGATATTATTATTTATTAGCAATGACTGTAAGTACCAGTAACTAAAAGAGTGCTCGTGGATTTTTATTTTCATATTTATTAATAGGCTTTATCCCACGAATCTAAGTTTAAAATGTACAAACAGAAATATTGATTTTGACGTTCATAAATGTTACTTTACTACCTACATGACATACAATATAATTAACTTCGATTTTTTATTTCATCTAAAGAATTTGAGGATCTCCGTGGCGTAGCGGTAGAGCATTCGACTGCTATGCAGGGGGCGCGGGTTCGATTCCCGCTCAGTGCAAATATTTGTATGCATGAATATGTATATTTGCATTGGTCTGGGTGTTTCTATGTATAATATGTACCTTTTTTTTTCCAAAAAAGAAAGTTTCTAAGTATGTTTATCCGCATTCTAGATCCCATAACACAAGCTAGTTAAGCTATGCTTACCATGGGTCTAGCGTTGTGTAGAATGTCGTGGAATATTTATTTTTATTATATATTATTTAGTACCAGTAATTAAAAGAGTGCTCGTGGATTTTTATTTTCCTATTTATTAATAGGCTTTATCCCACGAATCTAAGTTAAAAATGTACAAACAGAAATATTGATTTTGACGTTCATAAATGTTACTTTACTACCTACATGACATACAATATAATTAACTTCGATTTTTTATTTCTTCTAAAGAATTTGAGGAGGTAGGACACGGCGGTACCTCTGCCCTATAGAATACCGCGGTTATAATAACTTCGTGTTGTGTTCCCGGCGGTGAGTAGGGTAGCCAGAGTTCACTGGAGAGTTTTTGTGCTGTCAGTGGGATGACCAAAGGCTTGTCCTGCTTTGTCCTCTACACTGACGGCACAAAATCTCTGTTCTTACAGGGTCGGCAGCATGAATGTGACTCCACTGGTGTTACACACGTTCATAGGTCATGGTAACCACTTTCCATCAGGTGGACGCGGCCCACCTGATGGCTTGTCTACCACCTAAGTTATATAAAAAAAAACGAAATCATAATTAAATTTCAACAGTTTCAAAATATAATATGTCTAAACATATGCATACGATGCATTTTTGCGTAATTCAATTAACCTTTCTAATTAAGGTTTAATCAACACCATAAAGCACGTTTCTATAACCCATTTACATAACAAATAACTTCATTCGTTATTCGTTGTGAGACTTATACATGGTGTTGCCACAAACGGGTTTAATAAGAGACATCGTTTAAGGACGCAATCGTGTCTCCGGTAATGTCGCAAGCTAGTGAGCATCTGACCTGTATTACCTTTCCATACATTTAGTACTAGTTTGCACTTTAGCAAAGCGTTCTTAGGTTTCAAGACCTCGGCTAGAACCGACAGCGGTAAAGTTACAGAACGCTTTCAAGTTTACTAATTATCTACAGATGTAAATGTATCAATAAATCATTTTGATTTATTAGTCTTATTTGATCCTCAGCGGATGAGGTTGATAAGACATATCCAAACTTGTCTTCTAAGAATCATGTTTATTATTGTATAAATTAAAAAAATATATATTTAAGTCCGTATAATTTTTTTTTGTTTTTTTTATCTAGGGCACACCAACTTGACTTCACCTCGCCTGATGGTAAGCTAAAGACAAAGTCACAGGAAAGAGGGTCACCATTACAGATACTAAGTAATGTTACAATGGTGGCGGCCTCATTTCACGTCCCGCTTAAAGGACTCGGGACTATACTATACTTAAAAATGTAAGTCATGTTATATTAACAACACTGAACCTAAAAATAGATATAGTTAATTATTTTCAGTCTATTTATTCGCATGCGACGCAAAAACTACTAAACGAATTTCTATACGGTTTTTTGTTTGGAAAAGTCTTAGTCCGACTTAAATCTCATATTTTTTTGATCGCAAATAATTAAGTAGAATCGGAGTTATGACCTACATTTGCAAAAATGTATATGTGATATGTAAATGAATATATATCGTACATGAGTATGATATATATAAATGACTAATCTCGCCAACTGTTTTTCGAATCTAAGTTAAACTAGACGTTTTTTCTTGGAATATTAATTTAGTGTACTCAAACACATAAGAAATTATTTTAGCATCCACATACATTAAATTAATATATATTAGATGAAAAAGTATCTGTATATTTAAGCTAAGCGCATCAAACGGACGAATTTCTCACAATACGTCCACTTAATCGGCAGTGATCGCATTTGCCGCTGCAACCAACAGTAATCGGATTACCGAGGCTACTTCAATTGGTTTTGCATAGAACCGTACGTACAAAATGTGTCAGCACGCTTGCTTGCTTGTGGACGCTTAGCTATACAGGTTGTATTTTTAAAATGCGGCAGTAAGGGCAGGTCCCTTAACCGTTGTAGTTACAGTAAAATATTCTTGAGAGACCTTACCTAACATTTTAAGTTATTTCGTATGGCGTTCACAGATTTTGGCAAAATCGTACAATCAGCAAAATAAATGCTAAATAGCCAAAAAAGAAGCTTTTGTGCCATTGATCCTATTTCAAGTGGGAACCTATTTCATGAAATAGGATCAATTCATAATTTCAAATTTTGAAAAAGAATCCAACTAACTAGATATCTAAGAAAATTATGCTGTAACTACAACGATTAAGATGTGCCTCTCCTTAATTCCGTTTCAAAAATACACCCTGTATGAAGCTCACCAAGAGATTCGGGACCAAGCCAACTCACAAGCCGGTATACCTGCTGACTGGATGAGGCTCTGTTGCAGACTTTCATAACGGGGTCAGACGATAGGTGCTCCCATAAAAACTGTACACATGAAATCAGAAATGCATATTTGCATTAGAAAATACAAACACGTACTGTGTGGGATCAGCTGCCAACTTTCGATTTCTAAACAAGAAGCTCGTCCGTCTGTAATCAGTTATTTAACCACCACTAACATGTAATGTTTCGTAAAAGGCAATATAATAATTATAGTATTACGTAACGTTAAGCCTGCTTTATCTTACGTGTGTACGTTATGGAATTTACTGGGTGAGGTACCGTATGAAAAAAACTAGTTACCCCGTTTTGAACATCTTCTTCACACAAAAGCAATTAAATATTATGTACTTAAGAGCTGTCCCCTTGTTGATATAATTTAGAAAATCTATTATACAAAACAAACATAAATATTTAAAAATATCGAAGTTCTGCCAAATCCGCAGTTAGACTGGTAAAAGCGGACTCCAGATCCCGAGCTGAATGCTTGAAATGTCACTAGGATTAACGCTAAGATGAAGAGGAAACAAAAATTTTATTTAGAGAAGTATGACACAAAATTTCTGCTATGCTCATTTTTCTTGAGCGCGTTGAAGTCTTTTATACAAATTATAAACTAGTCAAAGACTCAAGTATTGATGTAAGTTAATGTGTGAATTGATGTTAACATAAACATTAACAGTGGGTTCACAACCATTTTTGATTCTTTGACTTATTTAAAGGATTTCGTATAAAAGACTTCAACGCGTTTAAATCTACAATGTTCACGTGAACAGTGAATTCAATGCATTCTTGCGTGGGATTAACCTTTCTATTATTCTAATCATTAGACCCCCTGCCTCAATTGAATTAACAATTATTCATGACATCACCTATCAGATTCAAGTAAGTGAATAGTTTGGAACAATGATTAAGTATTCTTTCACAATTTTATTGCAATTATGTAACTTCTGCCTCGGTATTATGGCATAATGCCTTCCTGAACTCTGTGATTCCAACTTAAAAATGTAATCGAAGGTCAATGCTTTTTATTCTAGTCCTCAGTTTATAGGACAACCTGTCTTTTGACACATGGCTCATCGCACATCTTCTAGCTGCTTTCTTTATTCGTCCTTTCCTTTTTTATGTAATTCTAGAGCTAAGGAATAAATTACCGAAGCAATTTTGACTCGATAGCAGCACCATCTCAAAAAGCGAAAAGTAAATCATAATCATATTTAAATCATGACAAAATTTTAGCTTAATCGATGAAGAACTTTTTGAGCTTCTTAACGTACACAAATCACATTGCGAACATTATAAATGTCGACAATGATAAGATGGTGGCTTCGGTTTGACCACCTCGCTAGACGCTTTACACTTTACTTGAAGACATGGTTATTGTGAAAAGACTGAAACAAGTGCATTGGTAAGGAATCCCTTTTTTTATCTAGGACACGCCGACTTGACTTCACCTCGCCTGATGGTAAGCTAAAGGCAAAGTCTCCTGAAAGAGGGTCACCATAACAGACACTAAGTAATGTTACAATGGTGGCACTCAGCTTGGCGGCCTCATCAGATGCTTTTTCACGCTCCGCTTAAAGGACCCGGGACTGTAGGAAGAAGGAAACACGTGTGTTGGTAATGAATTCCAGGTCTTGGAGGTGCGGCAAAGAAAAGAGTCTCCGAACCGCTTGGTTCTTGCTCGTATATTCTGCACAGTGTGAGGGTGACATCTAAGCCCTGCACGTGCTGTCCTATGTAGAAAAGGAGAGGGTGGGATTAGAGGTGCTATTGTCTGCATAGCAACGTTTGCTGCGGGTGGACAGCATGTCGTTGATATGCAGAAGAAAGATAGTGGGAGATAATACGGACCCCTGCGGTACGCCAGCATTTACCTGCAAGAACGCCGAAGCCGGCCCATCACAGAGGACGCGAATATGGCGTTCCCGCAGCAAGCTAGCAACCCAGTTGCACAGTCTGGGAGACAGACCAAAGGCTGGTAGCTTGAAGAGAAGTGTGCCAGACTCTATCGAAAGCTTTGGCGATATCAAGACTAATTGCCAGTGACTCGCCGTGCTTGTCCCTAGCCTCACCCCAAAGATGGGTAAAATATGCCAAAAGATCATACGTTGATGATCATTTCATTTCGGCCTGAAGCCATATTGCCGGTCATTAATTAAGGAGTGATCCTCTAGGTGACGCATGAGCTGTTTGTTGATTATGTGCTCGAAGACCTAGCACAGCACTGAGGTGACGGCTATGGGTCGATAGTTGGCTGGCTCTGAGCGATCCCCCTTCTTGGGGATCGGCTGTACATTCGCCTCTTTCCAAGCCAAAGGCACTGTACCCGAGCTGTAGGACATTCTGTACAGCCGCGTAAGCATTGGAGACAACTCCGCAGCACATTTTTGTAAAGAAGGTTTTCAAGAAGGTCTTTATATGGTTGTAGTCATAATATATCATATTATTATATGCATTTATTAAAAAACTGGTATTTCAACATTATAAACCGACCCTTCAGTTTTATTTAGCTGTGTAGGTATGTATATTTTCTAGATTAGCTGAGATGTCAATACTTCGCGTGGCAAATTGACAGCTTGGCATTTAAAGTTAATTACCTATATAATTAAATTTGAAGTTGATTATTCTTCTTTATATTCTTTTGTGTTGTTGTTAAAATTAATTCATATAATAAAAGATGATGATCAGATAAGATATCGAATTCGCTAATGTAACTCAGATACAGATCAAGCTTTATAAGAAAATGCTAATGGGCCTCAGCAGGTGATTTACTCAGCAAAGTATCGTGTCGATATGGAGATTATTGTGAGGTCGAGTCTTCAAGTTGGCTCTTTCCGATTTACTCTTCAGCTTCTTAACCGCGCAGCCTGAGGGTGACATATAGAATAGCCTGAATCAGGTCGAAACGGCAAGATACGCACCTGGAGGTGTTTTCTGGGGAAAGTATGGACACACGGAGGGGTCTTCGACAGCCCTGGGTCAGCCATGGAGTGAGCAATATGCCGGAGGATACCTCGGCAACTGATATCCCGAGACGGAGTGCGGTTCCAGACCGACATAACTAAAGGAGAAAATGCTTCATAACCACGCGAAAGACTCAATCATTTAAGTGGATACCTTATCAGCTGAAGCCGAGTTGAGTATTGTGACTTCGAATCACATACTGTTTGTATGTTGTACTTACTGTTTTTGGGTTGAGTGTATTTTGTGTTTAGCCATTTTAGTCACACATTTATAGAGGTCCTATTATTCGCAATCACGAAGAGCCAAAGCCTATTACCAGAAAGGTCTGTCTGGCGGAGAAATAGTATCGGTCAGACCAATAGACAATCCATCGAATTGAAATGAATTAGTAACGACTAAGCTTTCCGTAACAAAGAAAACTTTTTAAATGCATAATCTACACTGCCATTTTTTACTACATGGTAATTAAATATACGAACGACTTGAAAATGGATATACTCACTACGCAAGCTACGACAATACCCGAAGTGAGTCACAGGCAAAGTAAGATCCAAGAGTATTAAACGAGCCGACAAATTTTAACGAGTATACAACATAAAACGGTGAGATATTACGAGATCTAAAGGGAACTATTACGCTAAACGCGATGTTTCGAAATGTGCGTAGAATGCGGCCCGCTCAATTAATTCGCGAGATGAGCGCGCTGGACTGCGGTGTCCGCCATGAGTGTGCACTCGCAATAACTACTTCTCATTTGACACTGCCCGTGAACCAATTGCTCAAAAGAAGAAGTTTGTTTTTGGATTTTCGACGTAAAACTACAATACATCGCAATGTATATTCCTCAATATCTCCATCTTTTGTGAACTGATTTTAGTTTAGATTTAAAATTACTAATTGGCCCATAGACGTTTACCTTGTGTTGTTGAACTATGTTGTATTGCAAAGAGTTTTTAAAAGCTGTAAATATCCTGTTCTATCGGCCAAGTAGTTTAATAGTTACAACATGGATATTAATGGTTATTTAAAATAATATGATTTTGAAGAGATTTAGTTTTCTAAATGTTAGATATGCCAATTTAGACATGGTCTAATAACAAAATCGATCATTGTAATATCATACATACATACATATAACAACATCTCCATCCCCGAAGGGTTAAGCAGAGGTGAATTAACACCCACATTTTTCGGTCCCACGTAATAGGAGGTGAGCCTATTGCCGTCTTCCGGGCACTATTGTTGACTCGAGCCATGTATCTGTGCCTGAGTCTGAGCTGTATATATCTGTCTGATGTTAAACAGCCCTACCCCTTAGTCGCCTTGTACGACACCGCATGGGAAGAGATGGGGTGGCCCAAATTCTACTCTGCCGGGAACCACGCGGCGATCTGCCGGGAAAAACGCGTATTTCGTAAAATCATAATAAAAATAAAATAAGAAAGTAAAAAATGTAATATGTAATGGTGACCCTCTTTGCTAAAACTTTGCCTTTAGTTTACCATCAGGCGAGGTGAGGTCAAGTTGGCGTGTCCTTTATAAAAAAAAATGATATTGTGTTGTAGTTAGATAATTGATTCTATTACCTATTTATGATGAGGCTTCAGCATAGATATTCCTCTCGGGGCTATAAACCAAGTAGAGAGAAGACCAGTCACCAATTCTGGTTCCATACGGGTTTGTATTCGTTCGGAAATGATGCCCGAAGATTGACAATATTGATGATCTACTGTTGGGGATTATACTAAACCTACTTGAAATAGTTATTTACTAGCACATGGATGGAAATAGTTAGTCGGGAGTGAGAAATGTTAAAACTGTATGGGAGGATACATAGTTTTATTGGTCAATAAAATTTCATCATTGTCTATTCTTTATTGGCTAACTTCTATTTGAAATGATTTATTTAAAGCTTGCAACCGTATCTAAAACACAGCTGCAAGTTGTTTTAGATGATTTACAACTTGTTACTCAAGTACAACAAAAAACTTCAAACCGGAATACTCATTGTCTTTCATACGTAAGTTCTTTCTCTGTAGAAATGTTGTATTGTAATGAATGAATTATTCAATTACCATTGCTTATTAGCACGTGAGCAGAAGCACCCGCCTACAATCTTAGAACTTCCGCTTACATACATACGAGTACTTCTTCACGTAAACACGCCAATTTTATAGTTTATGATTCACCTTCACCGACTTTGATACCACACATTACTTCGGCTTTACATAACGTACAAAGTAACGCACCACATATCAGAGTTCATAATTTGAGATATTGAGACCATGGATTGAATATAAAATATTACCTGTAGATATAGATTTGTTCCAGAATCAATTATGTTCTCATCTGTAGCATGGGTCAACACAGTACTCATTAGACGCAGGCCTAGGGGTGACTGGCGGAGCCGCCTGTCACCCTGGCAGAAGCAGGCCGCGGCTGTGGCGCTCCTGGCGCGCCTCCCCGTTTTCCGGGGACGAGTTGGGGACTCTGTAGTCCCCACACACCCGAGGAGAGGACCAGATCGTGAGAGATGGCTGGGTCGGCCGGGGTGCTAGGGATATGCCTGTCAACCTCACCTTCGGCAACCAAAACGACCCACAGGTGGCGTGCGTTTTAGTCGGCTCGAGTCCGACATAACCTCTTCCATCGGCTCCGGTGGGGAGGTATTCGTGGGGATTTTGAGCACGTAAAAAAAAAAACAAAAAAGAACAGTACTCATTAGACGCTAGCTGCTAGGTGCAGTGACATGCAGTTCATATTATTATGTGGCCTGAGGTCACCAAAAGTATAGCACAGCCTTTGTACAGTGCCAACACGCTAGAAAAATTTACAGCTGCATAAGAAGGGTAAAAGTTGCCAGTGATCCGATGAGCTCTTCCAATTTATATAACAAAGTGTGCTTACAGACTTAGGTTGCGGTAAACGTACTGGACTAATAACCTCTACACCCATAACAAATAATGACTTGTATTGCATTTGCATCAAATATGTAAATTCTACAAACATCTTAAATAATAATGGCCCATTGTGTGGTTGAAATTCAAGCGGATCTCAGTTTTTTTTTAATTTGATTCATTACATTTTCATGCATGTAGGTATAATTCTTTTTTGATAGGTGGTTACGAGATTTCATTTACGAATATTGATGAAGGGTAAATATATTAGTGCATATTCAGTTGACGTTGACATGCTCCATGATTAAGCCAGTATGACCGTATACAATGTTTATTTAAATTAGTCTTACGTAGGTAGATGCTTAGTAAGAACAAATTTTATAAATTTTGACTCTCTGCACTTGTTCTTCAGACAGTTCATATAAAGTACAAGAAATGCCAAATCTCATTATATATGGCGACGGCCTCTGTGGCGTAGCGGTAGAACGTTCGAGTGCTACGCAGGGGGCGCAAGTTCGATGCCCGCTTAGTGCAAATATTTGTATGCATGAATATGTGTATTTGTATTGGTCTGGGGGTTTCTATGTATAATATGTATGTATTTACAAAACAAATTGTATCTAAGTATATTTATCCGCATTCTAGATTCCATAACACAAGCTAGATCTAGCTATACTTACCATTGGTCTAGATAGCGTTGTGTAGAATGTTGTAGAATACTTGTTTATTTATTTATTTATTATTATTATTATTTACTGTTAAAAAGGGATACAAATTAAAAGGGAAATTGATACTTATATATGAGATTGATAAAATTCAAAACTGGTGAGTTTGGTAGTTACTACCTCGAAGTGTTCATGAAGAAAAAAATTTGTCAAACAAACTCGACTGTTTTTCGCACGTATCTTGTATGTATGTTGTACAAAAAAAAACATAAAGCTAAAACTGTGCACCACAACCTATACCTAAATAAAATTACAAGTATATATAACCATTGCACATTACGATATTATCTCTTCTTTTATTCGCCTTACCGCGAGTGTGTAACCAAGTGGGGCCTTCTAACGATATGGTTCGTTGCATCAGACCGCCGCGGGCGCTGCCAAGGGTCATCGCGAACATCCGCGGTACACAATCACTGACGGACGGCACCCCCCCCAGCCCGAGGTCACAGAGATAGCGGGATACTTAAACGGTTAACAACATGTTCTCATAACAATCTTATTGCAGGATAACAATCACTCAAATTTCAAGTGCTTGTAGCGTATGACAATGACATCTTTATGAGAAGGCGAAACAAAGGTTCGTTTGCTGTAATAGTAAATGGCTGTATAGGCCCAATGAAGGTTTAACCCCCAAGGTTTCTTCACTTCAGTTAGGATTGATAACTTGGTGGTTATGGAGTTGAATTTACGATCGCGAGGTTACGGGTTCGAAACCTAATCTGATCTAATCTAAAAAGAACCACCAGTAGCAAAATTAATGAGTAGGAAAAGTCTGATAATATTTACGGGCAACAGTTCTTGTCCAAATGTATCCACAAACGGAATTCTAACGAGCTATAGAAGTAGTTCAATCTATCATCATCCTCCTGCCCTTATTCCAAGATTATTTGGGGTCGGCGCAACATGTGTTCTTTTTCCATTCATCTCTAGTTGCAGTCATTTCAACATTCACTCCCTTCTTAACCATATCATCATTCACACAGTCCATCCACCTCATTTTAGGCCTCCCTCTCCCCTTGTAGCCATCCACTTCCATAGTTAGTGCCTTCTTTACGACATTACTTTCATCCATACGCATTACATGCCCGAACCAGGACAAACGATTTCCTCGTAGCTTTTCTGTGATTGGTGCTACTCTCAAACTTCCTCAAATATATTCATTCCTAATCTTATCCATTCTGGATGTGTGGTGACATTCATCTCAACATTCGCATCTCGGCTACATGCAACCGTCTTTCATCCGTCACCTTTACGGGCCATCTCCGGTTTGGGATATTAACATACCAAGTTAAATTTGCACAAATTTATTTATGAAACTTTTCCAACAGTTATTGCACACTTTGCAATCAATAAATTTCAATGTATGCAACTCTGCAGTCTAGGCACTGTATTTATGTATTTTGAAATGATAAAATGTACCTACATGACCACCATTTCTTTGCAACCATTTGGTATTTCGTATCTAACCTGCCCACCATGAATACCTACATAAAAAAAATGATATCAACTAATTTTCAATTATGTTTTATTACCCTTTGCTACAGGTAGTATCACTTTAATGGGACCAATAAACCCCTAGAGAATATTCAGTAGTGCAATCGTCCCAGTACTTAAATTAAGGTGGGCCCAGTTGTCTATTAAACAAATTAGATAAGGTAGGATTCGTCCAGGTCCCAGTTTCGAAGTGGACTACTTGCCCCCTAACCCACCCCCATATTTATAAGTTAACGTTTAACCTCAATTTATACCTGATGGTAATGGATGATGTGGTCTAAGATGTAACACGTTTGTCTACAATAAACCTATCATTTGACACTTGAAGAACCATCAGAAAAAAGACGTGACGAACTGTATGTCGTATGTATGTAATTTTTATATGCAGCCTCGTAATTTGCTATCAATTGTATTACTTGATCTTGTAAGCTGACGTTCACACTCAACATTGTACATTACAGGTTAGGCATTAGTAGGGATTGATTCAATGTTTAAAAATGGTTGTAATATCATTCATTGGTTCCGATTGTTCGTACAAATATTGGTAGATGGCTCCCACTGTCGCCTTAAAGCGGATACTATATGTGAGTTTTATTTTTTATACCACTTAGGTGGCAGACAAGCGCACGGCCCACCTGATGGAAAGTGGTTGCCGTGGCCTATGGACGTGTGTAACACCAGAGGAGCCACACTCGCGCTGCCGACCCTCTAAGCACAGAGTTTCTGTGCCGTCAGTATAGAGGACAAAGCAGGACAAGCCGTTAGTCATCCCACTGACAGCACAAATTCTCCAGTGAGCTCTGGCTACCCTACTCACTGCTGGGAACACAACACGAAGTTATTATAACCGCGGTATTCTGTAGATTTGGATGATTTCAGCCGTGGTTCTGTGGTTCAGTGGTCAGGGCACTCCCCCTGTAAGAGAAAGATCGCGGGTTCGAATGCCTGAACTGAATCAAATAATTTTCCTACCATAATTTTGAATAGATTTCCTACTAAATGCTTTAAAGTTCATTCAATTATCAGAGATGTATTTTTTAAAAAGCTTATTTTAATTTTCGTAAGGCATGTGGTGTGGATCCTACCTTGACAAGTACATTATTTCCCACATGTTTACGTACATTACAGTTTTAAATCAATCAACATGGTACGTTTACAGCGAATGTTTTATCCTTCATTTGTATAAGTTTCGAGGCCGTTTTGGTTTATAAATGATCAAGTAAGAGGTAGAACTCAGTACATGTCATGCAAATTAGTTTAAATAGTTGCAATCACTTCTAGATGTGCATTGTAGGTATACGCTCCAACGTTTATACGAAAGAGTATGCATTTATATGCTACCTGACTAGTTATAAAAAAACAATCAGACACGCACGAAATTTCATCTTAGTAGTATATATTTAGAAGGAAAGAAAAATCGCCAAAAAAGTGATTGAATAACTGTATCTTGTATTTTTTTTATAACACTTAAGCGGCAGACAAGCACACGGCCCACCTGATGGAAAGTGGTTACCGTGGCCTATGGACATTTGTCACACCAGAGGAGTCACAGTTGCGCTGCCAACCCTGTAATTACAGAGTTTCTGTGCCGTCATTGTAGAAGACAAAGCAGGACAAGCCTTTAGTCTTTCCACTGACAGCACAAACTCTCCAGTGGGCTCTGTAATGTAAATGATGAAACTAAACACATAAACAAAATTGCATTAAACTTAGTTCAGTCATCGTCGTTCAGTGACATACATACATACAGAAAGTATGTATTATAAAGAAGGAAACATGCACTTGAAACATCTGTCTAAAATATGTCTATGAAGGAAATTCTGTGGTTTACCTTCCACAAAATGTAACGTTCTTATTGTATCAGGTACGTTGCAGTATCTTCATTACACTAGTCGACCTCGCTATGACCTTTAGCTTTGAGGATGCTCACATTCCGACCCGCCGAATGCCTCAAAGGGTATATTTATGTGGAAACTCGTCCATTGTTTCGTATCTATTTTAAACTGCTATTATAAATATGTAAGGTTCAAAGCCGTAACATAATCACCATTTTAAACTTATTTCCTTATAAAAAATATAAGGTTTTTAAATAAATGGTGGTGACCTAGTATTTAAGATAGTTTTGCGATTGAATGGTTGTGGGTTCGAACTTTAAAAGGATATTACCAACGTAAAACGTCCTTTTAAAAGACGGCGACGGCTTAGTTCGAGAGATTAAACATAACTTTTAGCTACTGTAAAAAGAAAAACATTAAAAACTACGTGCCATAATATAATAATACCTATGATACATACATACATATAATCACGCCTTTATCCCCGGAGGGTTAGGCAGAGACGAATTAACACCCACACTTCACCAATCATTGTATTCGGTCCCACGTAATAGGGGGTGAGTGAGACTATTGCCATATTCCGGGCACTATTATTGACTCAAGCCATGCATCTGAGGCTGAATTAATATATAGCCTAACTATATAAATCTGTCTGATGCTGAACAGTTCTATCCCTTAGTTGCCTTACCTGTGATAATACCATGGTACACATGGTTCACCTGATCTGATGAAAAGTGGTTAACATAGCCTATGGACAAATGCAACACCAGGAGAGTCACACTCGTGCTGCCGAACCTATAAGAACAGAGAGTTTCTGTGCCGCCAGTACAGAAGACAGAGCAGGCCACGCCTTTGGTCTTCCCACACAAAAACTCTCCAGTGATATCTATACAAACAAACATAACATTTAAACAAATTCTTGAGAGTAATTGTTTCCTTAACCACCTTTATTGACCTTATTGTTATTTCAATAACATTCGTGATTCACTAATAAATTGTTTATAGTTTGATTATTAGGTACTGCATCCGTAAAATATTTATGAAGCTGAATCCTTGATGCAGGAGTTGTGAAAGAAATATTCTGTCACCAATATTTAATTTTATAGACGCCGCCGGTAATGTAGGTCAGTGTCGAGCTGTCAACAAACAACCACCTCTATGAAGTCATCAATCTTTGGTCTTCTCATTCACCATATTGTATATAGTGAATGGGTAATGGCCTTACTTGTACAGCAAATAATTATAATTTGTGTGTGACATCTTTCTGCACACCTGTTTGGTTTCATAGGTCTATATACTGGCTCCTCTCTTACCGGTAATCATATATGCTAACATTGTCATTAATTTGTCTATCTATCCCTAAAAAGGAAATGATGTGGCAATATTAGCACAGATAATATAGATATTAGTAGTCAAAATTACTATTTGACGGTGGGTAACAACACATTCAGGGTATTTTAAGCACCTTTGAAAAGTATGTTTACTTTTACAGATAAAAATAAAAGAATATTATATTTTTCTAATATTTTTTTTGGATTGGATAAAAAAATTATTGGCCTACTATTGATATCCATAAAAACCTTAAATCCCTAAGTTTAATTACCCTAAATCAAATAACTTTACCATAAACTAATCACAAAAAAAAATTGGGAGGAAAACATTTTTGCTGCACACAAATTTTTATTTAAAAATATACCACCAAGTTAAGTACAGCTAAAACCTTAAATACAACCATGTTTAAATAAAAACGAATATCACTCACGAACGAACATTATTATTCTAATAAACATTCTAGTCTAGATAATGAAGTAATTATAGTTCTTGATAAAAAGAGTTTATCACGTATGTGGTGCAGTGCTAACATTCTCACGCCCACACAGTCGGAACACGTAATTACGCGGCCGTCATTAATCACGTTGTAAGGAATTATTAATCGCAGCATCCGGCGCTTCGTCGTGCTGCGCATGAGTCCGAGCAAGGTTCCGATGAGCCGTTCTCTACCATTGTTAGGATGCCACCTTTGGCATCGTAACATCCTTATGAACAACGCCGAATTTATTATTGTACACACAATGTTAACAATCTAAACAATGAACCTACTTGGTGCGGTGGTTCTATTCAATGATGAGTTTGAATAAATAAAAGTTTCTGCTATCTCCACTGACCTTTTTTACTAAAATATGTTAACATTACAAAATTGTCAACAATAGGTATGTTATGCGATAAAAATTAAGGCGTGTTATACATTATTGTGTAAAATGCAATACTATAATGTAGGTCAGTGTCGAGCTGTCAACAAACAACCACCTCTATGAAGTCATCAATCTTTGGTCTTCTCATTCACCATATTGTATATAGTGAATGGGTAATGGCCTTACTGTACTTAGCGCTTAGTGTCTGTAATGGTGACCCTCTTTCCTGAGACTTTGCCTTTAGCTTACCATCAGGCGAGGTGAGGTCAAGTTGGCGTGTCCTATATAAAAAAAAAAAAAAAAAAAAAATTATTCTCAGGTTTTGGAAAGCACTCTAAGGCAGTATTAAGCTGTAGATATGTATTATCAGTCATCACACAACGCATGTCTATTTTTAGTTTTTTAGTTCCAACTAATCTTATAGCTTTAATTCACACATAAACGCGAATAGTTTTTACTACTTTACTACTATTAGGAGCTAGAGTGAACGCTCTACAGTAACAAAGCAAGCCAATCTTATACAGAGGTTCACTCTTCTTCTCAATGTGCATAATCTAAATCCTTAAACTGTTAAATGATTACGGTTGACTTTCACTAAAGTACACTAATCTTTACATGCACCACATATAATATGAGGTCCTTCAAATATTAGCAATACTCGTAATTGTTAGACATTAGATGTCACTTAATGCAACTATTTATCGACTTGTTTTGTGAACGGAACGTGCATCTGTAATTAAACACAAGGCTATTGCATAGTCCCTCGGAGACAACAAAAACATATAATTTCATTTCAAAAATACTCTTTGTTGCTACACGTGACACGAACTTTGTACGATGTAAACAAAGATGGGATAAATCACAATACATGAGCTCTATCCTTTTACCTAAATACCTACATATGTGTCAGTTCAGTACAGTAATGTGTCCTCTCTATCATTTAAGGAAGTAATGAGTATAAAAGAGTCTTCACTTATGGGGCCTGTAAACCTCTGCCTACTGATTTACGAATAAGGCACTGGTATAAGCTCTTCTCTCGGGGTTCGGAGGTTTTAGTGAGTTCATAAATTACAACCAAATTGTACCAAATCCTTCCACCACAATCGATGGAATCTGTAGATTATAAATACTACCTGGAATCATTTCTTACAAAGTCTACTGCCTCACGGCCCTAAAGAGCCACCGTTTCTGGCTGTTGCCAGCCACAAATTGATTTAAGACCAACGGGAAGTGATGTTGCACCACTTTAAACCATACTGAACGTTGAACAAAAATTATTTAAAACTATCTCTTGTTTTGGCAACAAACGCACGAACGGACGATAAGACAAAATGATAGTATAAGTACCGCTGCAAACAAAACAATATCTCGTCCATTGATAGGATTGATTATATTCAAAGACGTGTCATAATCGTTGTTACGTTTTCCCAATAGGTACAATAAAACATGATGCTTTTAAAATCACAATTTGTTATCGACATTGAGATTCTTTTGTTTAAACTATTTAGACTATAAAATATTGTTAATTGATATTCGGAAGCGGATATTGAAGGTACTTGCTTCCGAAAATCGTGTTTACAATACCGGACCTTGAAGATTTTAATTGAGCACTAACTAATTTATACTATGTAGCTAGCAGCGGTTCCAAAATGAACCATATTTGATAATTACTTGATGGATTCCAAAAATATCCATATTTTTTTAAACAACATAAACACGTCTATTTGTAACTCGAAATCATTCACATGCAATGACCTACGCACATTTATCTCGAAATAGTAACAACAAAAAATGTGTTTTCACCTAACATATTAGACCGAATCAGTGATTACCCTGACCACACTTTATGGCACTCGTGACCCCGGAATTACCTAACACCGACAAACTACAAAAGTTAACGTAGTTGTTTAAACGAGGCATCGTTGTTTGAGCGTCACATTTTAATGTCGTGTGAATGGAACTATTACAAACCTACTTTCTTTTCTAAATTCTTGCAAATAGGTAACAGGGACTTTCTAACATATAATTGTACTTTTATTAACAGTGCATAAGCAGTGCAAGAGACGATTAGGGTGCAGGTAACGGTTATTTAGATGTGTGAAAGCAAAGTAAAAGAGAGATGGCACTGGCTCAGCCAGAGTGCGAGGGGTATGTGCGTGCGTTTTAGTCGGTTCAAGTCCGATATAACCTCTCCCACCGGCTTCGGCGGGGGGTAGCTGTGGGAATTTTTCGCAAGTAAAAAAAAAGATGTGTAAAAGCATTTATTTCTTTATTTCTTTTATTTTTCTTACTCTTGATTTCATAATCCGCGGAAAACCATCTCTGAAATCGCTCTACCGATTTTTATGCAAAGGGATATAAGAAAAGTATAACAGATTAAACTATAAACATTAAAATGATAGAGTGGTATGGGTAATGGACTGCTGAGACGCGGTCTCGGGTTCGATCCCAGGTTTTACCATGGCACACACTAATGACTTTTCGATGCTTTTCAAAGTTATGTGTGTACTTATCGGTTAATGGCAATAGGCTCGCCACCCATTTATTACATTGGGACCTAAATATAAACTGGCGAAATGTGGGTGCTATCACTCTCTGCCTACCCCTTCGGGGATATAGGCGTGAGTTTATGTTTATGTAAAATGATTGAAGTCAAAACAACATTCTGATTCCAAAGATTTGCCATAAATGATAGGTAAATCATGCTAAAAGTTTCGACCTCGTAACATTTATTAAATATCTCTGCAATCACACCGTAGAATCCTGTTTGTCTAGTTACAAATGGTTCTATCCTTTTTTGTGTGGTATCTTCTCACGCATCATTATAACTATATAAAGCAAGGCTGCCGTAATCCACTTTAAGTGATTATGTACCAAATGCCTTCACATACAATGATATTTATTATTAGAATAAAGTGACCATACCTCTCGTTTTGTAGGGGATTGAGTCTTCTATCTCCCGTTATAATACGGGTAAAAAGGTACATAGGACCGATTATAGTCAAACCCAAACCAAACCTTTCCGAAGAGGTATTCCGGGTGGTGAGTAGGGTAGCCAGAACCCACTGGAGAGTTTTTGTGCTGTTAGTGGGAAGACCAAAGGTTTGTCCTGATTTTGTGTTCTGCACTGAGGGCACATAAAATCTCTGTTCTTACAGGGTCAGCAGCACGGATGTGACTCCACTGTTGTTACACACGTTCATAGGTCATGGTAACCACTATACATCAGGCGGGCCGTGTGCTTGTCTGCCACCAAAGTTATATATTAAAAAAAACCGGGTATATGTAAGTAATAGTGACCCTCTTTTCTGAGACTTTCCCTTCAGCTTACCATAAGGCGAGACGAAGTCTAATTGACGTGTCCTATATAAAAAAAACAGCAATCACTTCCATGAAAGAACACTTAAAGTCAGGACAATGGATCCGGGTCTTCTAAATGAGAGGTTAAGGTGCAACGGGGAGTGGTGCTTCGAAGATGATGAAAGATATCTCATATAGATTACATCATATAGATATTTCAACCGCAAGGGGCAGTGCTAGTTGGGCGCGGTCGTTAGATAAGCGACCTTTATGGCCCTACAATGTCGGTTAACCCACCGCTTCCATTCAACCATGCTGACAGTGCTTCATCGTTGGAATTACACCATGATGACTAATATCGTGACTTATGAATGTCTCAAGTATGATAAGATAATTGTATAATTACTTGTAACCATAATTTTCGACTGTTTAAAGCTACTGATGTTAAAACGTTGTTGGGTTCGTAGTCCCATTCCAACAGCATCTTATTAAGATGTCAATCATTATGAGATGTTTTTTATTCATTTTATTTTTATTTCTCAAGTTAATAAATACACTTAATTAAAAACATTGAGACTACAGAAGCAATATAATACAATGATATTAAGCAAATAACATAACGAGCAAGACTTTTTGTAGCTTCATTTTTTAAACGGACTAATTAATCGCCAATTACTTACACGAACAGTTCTGTTACACGCGTAAATAATAATGTTCTTATTATACAACTTATTATTTTCCACTCCAAAAGACTTATCGTTCAGTAGTTCATATTATTATCTACTCTAGTGGAACAAGTTTCCTTCCGTTCACATGCATACTTCCTATCGTGGTACTGTAGCGTGTCTTTAGATAGATAGATCAGTACATACATAACATATAGCACGACCTCCTAATATGGAACTATACGCAAGTTGATAGATGTTTGCCGTACATAATTTCGTTTGTTCGATTTTTGCAATGGTTGACCTAGGCGTGCATATGTTAATCAAATCAAGAATTTAAAAAAAGACCAAGACAGTAGTACCCCCTAGTTGCTTGTTAAATAGAAAATTAGATAAATGTGATAAATTATAATTAAAAATATATGTTAGGGAATATTGATAATATATTAGTAATACAATATCCTTCTGAGCCTGTTTTGATTGGAAGTTTATCTATCCGACTCATGTCGTGTCAAAGGTCGAATCTTATTTTGGCTAAAAGCTGAGCGCTTGTGAAACAATGTATTGTGGGTAATAGGTATTATAAAAACGCGAAGTCGCGTGCTGAATACACAATACGCATTACAACATTTTGTTTGTTTTTTGACGGCATTTTTACGATATTTTTTCTTACATACTCACTTTTAAACAGCTAGGTTGCAGAATGTAACTCTCATATTTCAAAATTAATACCAATTTTGGCAATGTTTTTTAAAGCAAGATCTGCCGCCGGTATACCGCTACTTCTACTTGAATAATTTTTACATATCACGGGAATCCCCTATGTTATGTACCTATGACTCTCACGATACTAGAATGCCTACCATGTGCAATACTTACTACAGTCACTACTACAGCCATAGTAGACACCATTTACTATATCACCATTTACTTAACCACAGAAGCACCTTATGTAGATACTAACTGAGCATCATTGTACATACAAACGTCATACTACTACGTGGTGAACACGTATCACGGAAACGATTTTTAAAATTATAGGCCGATCTTTCAGCATATTATAGTCTTTTAATTTGTGGTGCCTATATTAGGAGCAAATACATTACCTGCAATCATATGTAATACAGTTTCACGGATTCCAAATCGTTACTTTCATTTAATCTGCATAAGTACAGGTTTTATAGTATTTGCAAAATCCAATTATTTTGCAACGGCATCGCAGTTGCTCGTGGAAGCGAGTCTCCCCTCACTCACGTACACGAACACTCGATATGATGGTTACGAATAGGGGCTGATCTGTGAGTGGCCATGAACTAAATGTTCTTCACGGTGTGTGACCGAGGATCGCAGACTGCCCACTGTTTGCCAAACGAACCATATCGATCTGAAGCAACCTGTTGAGGCATATTTGATGATCTATTGTTTTTTTCTAGCAACTCTTACGAAACATTATCGACTTTTATTCTATTCTCCAGACCTCCAAACATGATCTGATAGCGGTGAACCGCCTTTGTCCTTAAAGTCGTCAATACAAAGATGGTCAAGATGTGTCTCTTTACTATCAGAAGCGCTATGACTATTGAATAACATTATTTTGGATTCAGATATTTATATAATTTTCTTTATATATTTGATCAGTATAGAGATAAAATACTTTGAAGATTATCTACTAAACACACATGGTTTCATAATTACAATTTAGATTAAAAGCTGCGACAAAATATCATTGTCTCAAAAGATTTCCCATGGCGTGCATTGTCTCAATGAATATGCTGGTACTTGTGTAAAAACCTCGTTTATTTTGCAACAAGTCGCTAACTGTGGATACATTTTCACAGTTTTAACTGTTTCTAATCGAGTATTGCACGTCTAGACTCATAAGGAATTGACCGTAGATCACTGCAATAAAGATTCCTACGCAGCACTTTATTGCACTCACTTGTGTAAATAAAAATGTTACAAATACCTCAAGGAAGCTTTCTGGCTGCGTAGTGATCATCGCACAATAAAGTACCTAACAACGATACCTAACAGTAGTCGTAAGACATTCTGTAGCGAATAGATTTGATCTAAACCGATTCTGTGCAAAAAAATAACGATTATTGTTAGTTCTTAACAATTTACGGCTATCTGGATAGGTGCTTACTAGAAATATATGTGTTTTACGTCTGAATAAAGAGGTCAACTACCAGTCTGACATAATTCATGACAATATTTTGTAAGCAGGCGTCTAACTACCGAGACTAATTACAGGTTGATTGAGTGGTGGTAATAGACATGACCTGTATTCTTTCAACGTATATTAGATCAGACGATCAGTAACTTAGCGTATCTCATTTACAGAGGAAAAGTATGTCCCTACAAATAATTCTTAAACAAAATTACATCACATTGACACAGGGGCTAGGATCATTCACATGTAATAGACTCCAATATAATTATTGTCAATGAAGTTAGTCATAACTACTTTTAAAAATCCCTAGGCAAACCATTTAATCTCACCTTTATAATAATGCTAGCTGTTGCCCGTGGCGCCGTCCGAATTAAACACTGGTCCAGGTTTTGCAATCCACAGGAATAAAATATTATAAAAGAAATCAATGTCTAGTTCGTATAAATATCACCCCACGGTTTCAGCTAACCAAGTCTGGCTCCCGTCGGATTAACGAGATAAAAATAATAGACTGTGAAAGTACTCCTAGGTCTATCTAGACCAGGCACATGCTGTAAGAATATTTCAAACAATCGAACAGATTTGACAGTCGAATTCGCAGTGAAATATCACTTGTTTGTCGTGCTTTGTCTTTTACGCTGACGGCACAGAAACTCTCAATGCTTGCAGGGTTGGCAGCACGAGTGTGACTCTCTTGGTTTTGTACGCGTCCATAGGCCACGGTGACCACTTTCCATCAGGTGAGCAGTGTGCTTGTCTACGTGGTTTAATAAAAGAATTCAAAAAATGGCGTATTCTCTAAATTTGTTGACGTCACGTTAGAGCATGATCAATTGAAATCTCATCACGAATTCAGCTGTTAGCTGTCAGCGATAAGTCCAGGAATATCCAAGGCATTTGACACGGTCTCTGTTCCTAAACTTTTAGGTAAACTAGAATCCATTTTTTTTTTATACCACTTAGTTGGCAGACAATCACACGGCCCACCTGATGGAAAGTGGTTACCGTGACCTATGAACGTCTGTAACACCAGAGAAGTCACAGTCGCGCTGCCAACCCTGTAAGTAGAGAGTTTCTGTGCCGTCAGTAGAAGACAAAGCAGGACAAGCCTTTAGTCTTCCCACTGACAGCACAAATTCTCCAGTGAGCTCTGGCTACCCTACTCACTGCTGGGAACACAACACGAAGTTATTATAGCCACGGTATTCTGTAGGGCGGAGGTACTACCCCAGTCGGACTGCTCAATCGGGCGGAAATACCGCCGTGTCCTACCTCCTTCAAAATTGGACTAAGGGGGATAACATTGTAGATTTTTAGGGACTATCTTAGTAATCGTTCCCAAAGAGTGATCGTGTCAAATGCCTTGGATAAGTCCAGGAATAAAACTAGATAGAACAAGTCTAAGAACAATAATGGGGACTATAACGGGCCACTGCCCCCTCCACAAGCACCTATACACCATTGGTGTCACGGACAGTCCCCTTTGCAGGGGATGTTTTGCCGCCGAGGAAACGGCCGCCCACGTAATACTGGAATGCGAGGCAGTAGCTTATCAACGATCACAAATCCTCGGTACAGTGAGGTCGCTCCGCGAAGCCTGTGAAGCCCCCAGTAAGCTTCTGCGCTTCTGGGCGGAGCTAGGCTGGCTACTCTAGCCAGTACTCTGCACGCACAATGGCCCAAAAGGGAGGCTAAGTGCGGACAAGGGAGTCCCTTTCCATTCCATTCCAAGTCCAGGAATACACCGAGACATCTATGCCTATTGTCAAGAGTCCTGGCAACAGTTTGTGTCAGGTCCAATAGAGCGTCCTCTGTCGATAAGCCGTTTCTGAAACCATACTGGTTTTCTGCTAGGATTTTGTAATTATGAAGGAAGCTCTTTAGATTTCTGTTCAGAGTCTTCTCCAGAACCTTCGAAAGTGATGATAGGACAGAAATAGGTCTATAATTGTTGACAGTCTCTGCTCCCACCGTTATGAACGGGATGCACTACAGCCTTCTTAAGCGTGTCGGGGAAGATACCTCTTTGGACACAGAGATTAAAGATAAAAGTCAATAGAGGCACTAGTACATGACTAGACATTTTGAGTAGTATGGACGATATACTCGTACCGTCCCAGCCAACAGCAGAATCATTAGGAAGATGCTGGATGGTAGTATAAACCTCACTTTCATCAATGTGCTCTATGACGAGGGAATTTAAGGGCGGGCTGAATAAATTTTTATCCTCGTTGGAGATGATATAACGAGCCCACCATAATTGTTTTAACTAAAGTCTTTTTTTTTTCGTGCGAAAAATTCCCGCGATTTATTTTGATAAGTTTGAAGACGTAATACTTTGTATTTCGTATTGGTCACAAGAAACAAATAGCCTAAGTACCTATTTTTAATATCATAATTGTCACCTTGAATACCCAACAGAGGGCAAAGATGCACAGACCCCTCACCCATCACCCATCGACAACGACCGTGAGAATTGTTTCGCTTATACACACTGTTCACATATTGGTCCCAATCACTATGATTATATCACTTAATTACATACAATCACCAAAAGGTATCCATTCAAATAACATAGCTGTCTACTGCCTATCTTATCTTTTGTTTGTCTATTAATATTATACAATGTGAATATGTGTTTGTCTTTACGCTTTTTTTTTTTTTACTTGCGCAAAATCCCCACGGATAGCCCCCCACCGGAGGCGGTGGAAGAGGTTATGTCGGACTCGAACCGACCAAAACGTACGCCGCCTGTGGGTCGTTTTTGGTTGCCGACGGTGAGGTTGACAGGCATATCCCTCGCACTCTGGCCGAACCAGTGCCATCTCTTAGGCCCTCTTCTCGGGTGTGGGGACTACAGAGTCCCCAACTCGTCCCCGGAAACGGGGAGGCACGCGGACGCGCCTCCGCCGCGACCTGCTTCTGCCAGGGTGACAGGCGGCTCTACCTGTCACCCCCCATGATGGGTCTTTATAATAAGTATGTACTAGCTGACACGTCCTGGACTCACTATACATATTCACCATATCGCCAATAGGTTGTGAAAGTCGCTTCTGTCGCAACTGGTAGAGGTGGAACCCGTACTTCGAGGTAAGGCCACGCATGAAACCAGGATTAACGCAAGAATGACAATGATTCACCATCACCATCAGTTTTAACAATGATAATCTGCTAAGGTAGCAATTGATATCGTTTAATTTTCGTCACATAATAAATACTGTTACTATAGCAGCCTAATAATAGATCAGGCGAAACCACAGGCAGAGTGTTTTACCACTGTAATTGCTACTACGTGGGGCGCACTATAAGTTTCCGGAATGAATATGAAAAAATACTATTAAAGGTACAAAATTAATTTATTGTTTTTCAAAATAATCTCCCTTGGCGTCTATGCTCTTTTTCATTCGATCAAACCAGTTTTGAAAACTTTTGTGCCACTCCTCTGTGGTGACCTCTGAAACGTGTTTTTCATACTCCTCGACAGCCTCTTCTGGTGATGAAAATCGTTGGCCGCGTAATTGGTTCTTAATTTTTGGGAACAGATAAAAGTCACAAGGTGCCAGGTCGGGACTGTATGCAGGATGACTCATGAGTTCTACATTTTTCGCCTTCAAAAAGTCGTTTGTCTGTCTGGCCGTGTGAGAACTAGCATTGTCGTGGTGCAGGATGATACGGCGTTTACGGTTATTTTTACGGAGTTCGTCAATAACTTCCGGCAAACAAATGGTCGTGTACCAGTCACTATTCACAGTACGACGATTTTCTAAAGCAACAGTAGCCACGTGTCCAGTTTTATTAAAAAAAGAAGCAATCATCCGCTTAGATGCACTTTTCACGCGCGCCACTTTGGTTGGTTTCGGCTCATCTTGAAAGACCCATACGCTCGATTGCTGCTTTTTTTTGGGATCGTAGCAATAAATCCATGTTTCGTCACCTGTTACTATGTCCCACACCAAATTTGACGCACCTTCGTTGAATCTGGTAAGCATGGCACTGCACCAAGTGACGCGGTCCGTTTTTTGATCCTCGGTCAAGTTATGTGGGATCCACCGCGAGCACAGCTTTCTCACACCCAAATGTTTGTGTAGGATTGATTGTATTTGACTCATGCCTATTTCTAAGGATGCGCGAATTTCATGGTAGGTCACATGCCTGTCTGTTTCAATCATACGGCGCACAGCATCGATGTTTTTGTTGGTCACAGCGGTGGACGGCCGACCATCGCGAGATTCGTCACTGAGATTGATACGACCACGCTTGAATTCTGCAAACCAGCTATAAACAGTCGTCTTGCATGGAGCTTCATCGCCAAAAGCTGTTTCAAGCCGAGCGATGCTCTGTTGAGCCGTCAAATTACACTTAAAATCGTAGAAAATCATACTACGAAAATTTTCCCGAGTTAAATCCATGTTGATGCAGACACACAATTTTTTAAATGGCGCCACAAGGTAAAAACAAACGACAGTCAGATGAAACAAACTGTATTCTACAGCTAAAGAGTGCTATTTTCAAATGTTGTAATAAATTTTAAATATTGTTTATGTAAGTGGCCAGTTCCGGAAACTTTTAGTGTAACCTATGTATATGTATTGGGCAATTATGATAGTTATATAATTTTACCAAACCGTTCACATTTGCTATCCAAGATCTATATACACATCAATAAATCATAAAACATTTTAAAATCTTTAATTGCGAAAATTATTTAAATTACCGATATAAATCTATCATTTATTTGTTTTACATCCTTGAGATGCATACCTTTTGTTTTAGTGCTCCAAATTGCCATGGGTCAGTAACGATTTTAAGTAAATGTACAGTCAGTATCAATTTGAGTACTTGCTTTGCTGGTCAAAATCGATCTGATGCTGGCTGTACAATTTAACGATCATTGGGAAGTTATCCTTGAAGAAGCATCCTCATTGTCTGTTTGACCTTAACACGGAACTAGGCAAAGTTTGATGGTAATCGTACAGGATCTTGTTATAAATATAGGTAAGCGGTCTATTATAAATGAGTTAAAGTGTTCCGCATTTCGGTAAAATAATTTATATCAATTAAATTTTAAATAGATGCGCTTATTTTTACAATGTACATACATAAGCGGAAATTGTTAATTGTAGTGTTTGATTGCAACGAATTTATCATAATTTACGCTTATGTATATTAAAATTACATAGATGGATACATGATACTGTTGAAAACTTACACGTTATTTAATTACACTTTAAAATGCAATTAATATAAAATCAACGTATTCTATCATGATTTGTTAAATGTATTTTATTGTTTTAACGATGTTTGGAATATTGTGGAAGTACCTAATTAATTATTTTGTTTTAAATTTATTTGCTCCCACAATGTACGACACAATATGCTAACTCAACAAAAATATCTGACTGAAGTTTGGTTCAAGCAGTCTTTCGTGGTGCAGGGATATATTAGGTATATTACAGTTTGAAATAACACAAAAACATTTTCATCCCCGCAATAGGGTTCTCATGGATTGCGAGAACGTGATCAGAGCTGCTAGAACCGCAGGTAGCTGCTCGTAACTATATAATTATCTTTCAGGAAATATCATGAGTCACTGCAAAAATGTTGAATAACCTCTACCAGAATGTAAATAGAGATCAATGATTACACCCCGGAGGTGCAGTCAGTCTCGGGGAAACGACAGCGATCTCACTTTCGTTCCGTTCTTTATTCTTAATGTATTCCCACAATTACGTTGGGACGAGATAAATAACTGATTTAATTATAATTTAGCTATTGCGATCATTGCAATAATATGTAATATCTACATCATGTTATGGAATTAGTGATAAATATCAAGTATTTAAACATCATGTGTGGGTCCCACGGACCGAGTCCATATTTTATTTAGTTTCAACAAAAATAAGGTTCTTTATTAAAGTATTATGTTCTATACATTTACATGTGACATTTATACATTTGACATTAGCAATATGATGAGCGTAATTTTATGTGTGAATGTAAAAAGTGTAATATGTATGAGTGTGAAACGCACACTGTACATAGAAATAAAAATTTTGCGTCCCTTCGGCAACATGCTACTTTGTAACAAACTGTACTTCATTGACATCATCTATCCGAATTAATTTGGAAGATTGTAATTGAGTTGTGGTCTTTCGCACCAAATTTTTGGTCTGAACATTATTGTAGTATGAGAAGTAATTGGATAATGTACTATGTATTGACGCACGCGACTAGCAGAGGCTATGATTATTCGTACAAATTGCAACATGAGCGAAGTTGTTGTCGATTATTTAACGAGAAACAATGTGGAGTCGCACGCGGACCGAGCGATGCTTCTCACGGCTGCCGAAGGTCGTGGATAACTCTGTTCTTACAACACGCTTTAAATAATTTGATTTCATAATTTAAGCGCTTCAATATATGCATCTAAACGATAGGCTGTATTGTAAACATCCATGTATACAATTCATACCAATTATCTAGAATATACGTACACACATAACATATATTGATGTGTTCATGTACCTAAGTTAATACCATTTCAAAAATGTTTGGAAGATTACATTCAGTTAGAAGGTACCTAATTAATATTTTTTAGTGAAAACTCATAATAATTATGAGTTAAGTAAAGCTCATAATTATTTTTATGAGTTTTTTTTTATACCACTGGTTGGCAGACAAGCACACGGCCTACATGATGGAAAGTGGTTACCGTGTCCTATGGGCGTATGCAACACCAAGGGAGTCACACTCGCTTATATTAATACTCGCTTATATATGTAAGTTTATTGATAAAATATATTATTGGTACATAATTTGATTTTTGGAGAACTGTGTTATTAGAAAATCTAAACGTAATTTTAAATGAAATTGCCTAACTAGGTGTACGCAATTATTTTTAATGTACACAATGTAGAGCTTGCACACATGAGATTCGGTAACCAGTGATATATAGAAAAAACTGTGCCTAATTACTACCTATCTAGGTACTATCTCGGTAATATCGTAAAGTGTAAGTGCTTGAATTTGAAAAATGAGTGGTTTTCGTGTCGGTAATGGGACGGAGAAACATATCGCGGGCGTAAACGCGATGAAATGATGCACGCACGTCACGGTTCAGTAGTGGCAAGTGCATAGATATTACACACATAGATAAGGAGGGTAATGAGTTCATCACAACTGCATGCCATTGTCTCGGAGAAAAAGTATTTTTATCACATTTACTTTCTGTGAGTGTAGTAGAAGGCGGCTAAAGGATAGGTCTGGTCTTCATTCGACAGTACCTAATCATGCACCCCATGACTAAGTGCCCGTTTGACGCCAATTGGTTGCCCCCCCCCCCCCCTTTACCTGGCGAAATGTGGGTGTTAATACACCTCTGCCTACCCCGTCGGGTATTTATAGGCGTGAGTATATGTATATGTACTTACATTTGACCTCCTGTTATTATCTCCAGGTTTGTAAAATCTTATTAATTTAATTCATATAACTAACGGGCTTCGCCCGCTTGGTTACTCGTTTACACGATTTGCGATTATAATATCTCCGGTGCTACTCAATCAATTGTGATCAAAAATTATCGCAGATTTTAAGGCTATCCAAAACTGAAAACTAATAAGCTATTACTTTTATAATATGTTACTTTTATTCCAGAAATAGGTTCATGTATTCCGGGATTATCTGTATCAATCCTTAGCAAGTATCCTATAAACGTCCTTCTTCTCGTCTTAGCGTTAATCCCAGTTGCGATATCGAATCATTGCAGCTAGACCAGTTGTTGAACTTTTTAAGGCTCCAACTACCCGTAACAACTGCCATAGATGTTGGCATGGCAACCGGGAACGACGGCTTAACGTGCTCTCCGAGTCACGACCACACCAATGTAATTTCAAATATTTGCACTGAGCGGGGATCAAACCTGCGCCTCCACTACCGTCTGTACCATGGGGAGTGTTCTGATGAGCTCTTCCAATTAGTCCCACCCTCCCTTTTCCTACACAGGACAACACGTGCAGGTCTTAGATGTCATCTGCACACGGTGCAAAACATCCGATCAAGAACCAAGCGGTTCGGAGACTCTTTCCTCTGTCGCACCATTAAGGCTTGGAATTCATTACCAGCTCACGTGTTTCCTTCTTCCTATAGTCCCGGGTCCTTTAAGCGGGGCGTGAAAAAGCATATGATGAGGCCGTCAAGCTGAGTGTCACCATTGTCACACGGTATGTGTAAGTAATGGTGACCCTCTTTTCTGGGACTTTGCCTTCAGCTTACCATCAGGCAAGGCGAAGTCCAATTGACGTGTCCTATATGTAAAAAAAAAAAAAAAAAACTACCGCCATGCCACGGAGGCTTTTTATAAATATCTTTATTCATCACTTATATGTGCAAAAGTCACGAAAATTAAAAACAGCATAGGTATACTCGTACTAGTTGCAGGTGCAACTTTCTTTTGAGCATCTGATCTATAGTACAACGCTTCTATAGGTAAATGCTTTCATTGCATCAAAATGTTCACCACGACGCGTGGTGATATAAAATGCCACATCGGAGACAGATGAACATTCAAATTGTAGGTCATCTGTAAATGTCAGATTCGTTATGTTTATTGATTGCGGATGTGGAATTTAGAGAGTGAACTATTTATTTAAATTTTCTTCTCAAATTTTAAAGATTATGTAATAATAGTACCCATATTGCATGATATTTGGGGCCCTATCGAAATCTCTGAATATCACCAACCAGTTAGTACCTACACGAAACGAACAACGGACGAGACTCTGTCGCAGGCTTCTCTTTCGGGGCTGGATGGTTTGACGGGTAGAGTTTACCATCGCCCTAAGATGAAGAAGACTGTGATTTAATAACCCATAATTCTATCATTTATTTGAGGTCGAGGACAATTTTTTCTATATGTATATATTATTTATTTATAGCATTTTTCCGTTCGCCATAATTAAAGGCAATAATATTATTGCCTTTTTAACAGACATCTAATCTATGCAAACAGCCGTTCAGGAACCGATTGAGACATTTATCTAGTGTATAGATGGTATGGCTCCGTGAAGTATTTACTAGATGCTCTCGACAGATTGCAGCGACGCGCGGTCCGCATTCCGCATGCAGTTTGTATTTTATCGTCTCTACCATGGTGACTGTTCTGATGAAGTCTTCTAATTAGTCCCACCCTCTCCTTTCCTACACAGGACAACACGTGCAGGGTTTAGATGTCACACGCACACGGTGCAGAGTATCCGATCAAAACCAAGCACTTTGGAGACTCTTTCCTTTTCTGCACCACTAAGACCTGGAATTCTTTACCAGCTCACATGTTCCTACAGTCCCGGGTCCTTTAAGCGGGGCGTGAATAAGTATCTTATGAGGCCACTAAGTTGTGTGCCACCATTGTAACATGCTACGTGTCGATAATAGTGAGACTTTGCCTGTAGCTTATCATCAGGCGAGTGTTTAAATAAAAATTGTCAAAAATTAATCGACCCAGAGTAAACTTAGTTCAAATCGATGGACGTTTTTGATATTAAAGCTACGCCAAGTTGCAGCTTGATTCTTCAAATTTCATAACTAACAAATGCAATGTGAATGCTTAATAAGTAGATATCCTCATATATAGATAAAAATCATTCAACACTTTCGTTACTTGCTCAGTTTGTTATTATGTTCTTAAGTGTACTTCAACTAAAGTATGTCAAGCCGTTTCTTTCTTATTTGAAATGAAAAAAACCTTGGATTAAATAGAGAATATAATTGAAACTAACGAATAAATAACACCTAGAGTTTTTGTAGAAAAGAATTTCGTTATTAGATTGTATCTCGGTTACTTAATCGTATGAATACCAATATCCATTTCATAAATACCTACATCACTTTTTCTTCATCAGAGCTTGCAATTTTAAAGCTTCTTTCTTTAGTTTATTTTGCCTTCTACGGGCACAACCACCGTCTAGTCCCCAACTCCGAGAAGAAAACCTGCACACTTTTAGGTGAGTATAGCTCCCGAGGAGAGGGCCAGATCGAGAGAAATGGCCCTAGGTCGACCGGGGTGCGAGGGATATGCCTGTTAACCTCACCTTCAGCAACCAAAAACGACCCACAGGCGGCCTGCGTTTTGGTCGGTTCGAGTCCGACTTAACCTCTTCCACCGGCTCCGGTGGGACTTTGCGCACGTAAAAAATAAAAAGGTGACCCCAAACATCTTCCATACGTGAAATATTTTCTGTAAATGTAAATTCCCGCCGTAGTATTACGGCAGTTACCATTAAGTTGTATAACAATTATTTTATAGTTTAGATAACGAATCGTTTAATTCATTGCCAGATATATTATACGTGCTGTTGCACGTACAAAATAGTTAAGAAAAAAGAGCTTATTGTTATTTGTTTTATTATGGTTTATTCACAAACACGTTTACTTAATCCAATTACACGATCTTGCACGATATTATTACTATCTAATATCACGATAATAGAGTGAAGTAAATTATATTATCTCGTATTTCGATGTTCCATATGCCTCAATTATGTGGTCAGCAGCGTGAGTTGCTCAAACAAATAGCAGACAGCCAGTCTATGAACAATTACTGATGATTAGTATTGATTACATCTGTTGATCATAGATCTATTCACCGATGTCAATATTGTGATCACTTCAGAAAGCTAATTAGACTATGATTGATTGATTGACTCGATATTACAGATACAACTTTTTGTGTTCAGTAATACCACAGAATAGTATTTATTATATTAGTATTTGATAGAGAATTTTCTCTTCGAAACAACACTAAAATATATTGATTAGATCAGAATCTATTCACTGATTGTGATCACTTCATAGAAATAATTAGAGTATGAATGATTGATTGATTGATCGACCCGCTATTATAGATACAATTGTATTCACTAATAATACAGTTAAATTAATAAATATTCATTATCCACGGAACAATCCAAGGTCGCTAATCAAGGAATGAACTGTTGTTCCCGCAAAAGTAAACATGTTGCAGTATAACAATAGTACTATTTTTTTAATTTATTACTTAATTAATTACTTAAACCTATAGCGAGATAATAATACTACTTATGTAATAATAATAATAATAATAATAACGTCTTTATTGTACACCAATAACATATTACATTACAACATGAGATTAATTTAGTTTTGTGGTACGTACAGTTGGCGGCCTTATCGCTCTGCGGCAATTTCTTACAGGCAACCATGTATCTAACAGGGAGATCGCGATACCCATAGCTGTTATCCAGTATAGAAAATAATTGTTACCTGATAATAAAAACATTCGAGAGTTTTTGGGATGTCAGTGGGAAGACCAAAGACTTGTTCTACTTTGTCTTCTACACTGACGGCGTAGAAACTTTCTATGCTTCCAGGGTCGGTAGCGCGAGTTTGTCTCTTCTGGTGTTGCACACGTCCATAGGCCATCACTTTCCGTCAAGCAGGTCGTGTGCTTGTCTGCCACCTAAGTGGTATAAAAAATGATTTTTTTATAGCGTATTAGTAGTTTATGTATTTTATGGTTTGTAAATAAATACTTCACGGTAAAGGTGTGCTAAATTCCATAGTGTTATAAAGTCATGCTTTTCCCAACACGGAGAGGTGAAGAAATTCTGCGCTTAGCCGCTTATACCTAATATCTACCTACTGTATTGTTTTTCTACTTCTTCCTATAATTTTATGTATACTTTTCCACGATTCGTATCCTGGTATTCAACATATAACGTAGGTAGTTTAACGAACAAATAAATGTTCTGATGAGCTCTTCCAATTAGTCCCACCCTCCCCTTTCCTAAACAGGACAACGCGTGCAGGTCTTAGATGTCATCCGCACACGGTGCAAAACATCCGATCAAGAACCAAGCGGTTCGGAGACTCTTTCCTCGAGCTGAGTGTCACCATTGTCACACGGTATGTGTAAGTAATGGTGACCCTCTTTTCTGGGACTTTGCCTTCAGCTTACCATCAGGCAAGGCGAAGTCCAATTGACGTGTCCTATATAAAAAAAAAAATGAAAAGTAATCAATAAAAAATAATAAAACGAGAAGTTCCGAGTTCGAATCCTGGCCGTTACTACCGACGTGAACCCACTCCTAAGTTAAACAATTTAGCTTGGCTAAAAGGATATGCGGGAATATTAGTCATTTCATTTACTAGTATTATTTTTAAGAAAATAAAACAGGATTTTCAAGTTAGGAAGTCTAAGTATAGTTTCAAAAGTAAGTCGTAAATGTGTGTTTGACTGATCCTGGCATTTAGGAAACAGACTACCATACTAGTTACCAATATGGAATAGAGATCGTGAGAAACATGTGCTCAAGCAGCAGTACCTATTATTTATGCTTAAGTAAACAAAAAGGTCAACCTACACATAGAGACCTATAAATTTAAGTAAGTACCATTCCCATAAAGCCCTAAAGGAGAGGTTAGATAACTGGCGCTTTCACCTCCGGTATATCACGAGGCTCGACCCCTCCCCAGTGCCTTCAGAGTCACGGTGTCGCCTTCTTCCGCGAGTGTCGAGCACGGCAGTTGAGGCGCATCACAAGTAGCAACCTACGTTTGACCTATCAATAGGGTTGTCAACTTCGAAGTAGATTTTGAATTTTAACGTAAATTAGTCTATTTTCCAATTCTTACGAGATCAGTAAGTGGTTTGATGATATAAATTTCATTAGAAAAATGTTAGTATTTATAAAAAATATTACCTATAGACTCGGCGAGAGTCTAAGGTCCGTATTCTAGAATGACACTTGAATCACGATATGTCTGAAGATAGATTGTATAGACATCTGTCAATTCGGTCTATACAATCTGTCCTCAATAAATACAGATTCAAGTGAGTGTCATTCGACAATCATTACAAACCTCGATTTATCTGAGGACAGATTTGACAGATTGCCATTACAATCTATTTTCAAATAAATCGAGATTCAAAACTATGTGCGAGGGATATGCCTGTTGAGAGGGATATGCCTGTCAACCTCACCTTCGGCAACCAAAGCGTTTTTTTTACATTTTAGTCGGTTCGAGTCCGACATAACCTCCTCCACCGGGTTCGGTGGGGAGGTATCCGTAAGGATTTTGTGAACGTAAAAAAAAGATTCAAAACTATGCAACTTTCTAGAATATGGGCCTAAAACAGTAAAATTTTTAAAAATATAAACATATAACACCAATAAAAATGAAAATCAAATACGACTTACTTTGATTTAAAGGAGATGGATTCGCTTTCATACATTCTTGTGCCTAAATGTAACAAAATGAGAGTGGCCTCAAGTGAGAGCTTATATGTATATTATTAAACCATGCCTGAAAAATCTGCAGATTTTGAACATCAGAGAGCAGAGCTATAAGAGATTTAGTAAGTGAGGTTAACCACCCTGCACACTTCTATAATGTAGCCTTCATTACCTCTTAGATGCTCACCATAGTATGAACGTGCCTGTTTTATCTGATATATCCCTAAATACATTAGAATTCATTCACTTTCTGTAAGCTGGGGAAAATCATTTAAGTTATCATTGTGAACCGTAATTGTAATAACTGATTGATTGAAAGTCAGGAAGCTGTCAGTTGTCACAGCACAGATTAATACGACTTATACATTCAATGCTGAGATGGAGCCCTATTTGGGCTCGCATAGTGTGGAGTGTTGCACCCGTAGTTTAATTTTAATGTACTGTTTTTTTTATTTTTTTGAATTTTTGTTTTTTTTGATTTGATGTACCTGTTAACTGTAGTAATGCCTACCTGTTTGTATTTGTTGGGGTGCCCGCTGTGTGGGGCCTGAATAAAATATTTTCTTTCTTTCTATACAGTTGATAAACACGAGAATTATTTAATCGATAAACTAAAATCAATTCAGAATTTATTATATTTATACTGTTATTATATTTTTAAATGAGTATTATTGTTATTATTGTGTTGTTAGTTGTATGTTCACTTTGACCGAAATAATACTACGATGAAAGTGTTTTTATAGACAATATTGTTTGAATCGATCACAGTAATCGATATTGAATCATATTCATGGAATAAACTTAGTTTTAAGATTTCTCGTCTTCCTGATGTTCAATTGTGCTGTTTTTTTTAAATTTTGAAATAAAAATAATCCGCTTTTTTAAGCTATATCTCAACTCATTACAATTTGATCCAGAAATCCCCGTCTCCTTTCTTCTAGACAATACTCCTCCTCGTATTATTATTGTATAGGAATCTTAAATAAAATACTAATATATAGATAATTTTTAATATTATTTTAATAGTTTTGACGGTTGAACTAAATCTTTACTAAATCCTTAAATAAAAGTACGATATAAAACCATGTATCCTAGATCACGTCAGACGATGCACGAAGCAATCGCACACAACTTAATAAAATTTTATATCAAATGCAAATATCTTTATCACACAATATCTATATCATATTCTATGTTAACATCCATTGTTTGTGATTAAACTCCTCAAGGTAAGGTGTAATTTTGCAAGATTAATACAAAAGTTAACACTAAATGACCGCACATGTAGAAAGCGAATTACAAATCGATTTCAATGTATAAAATACCTTAATGTTCGCATGTCACAATGTTTAATAGTACCGTTCTAAAAGGTTTCTTCAGAACAATAAGAAATAATTGTTTTAGTCGTCGTTCACGTCCTAATATTATACACTTAATTTGTATAATATTGGTAAATTCTGTGTTTTGTGCAATTCCCATAATTTTATGGTTGAGCTTTTACACGGTTACATATATTTCGGAAACTGCTTGGGCTGGCTGATACTCTGAGTGTTACAGCAAGACGTACAATGTACTATGTAGGTAAAACATCGACTGATGTCAGTTGTTATACTTATGTTAGGTTTTGATGAAAAGCGGATCCCAGACTCCGAGAGGTGAACGCTTCGAAAAGAAATGCGACTGGGATTAACACTAAGATGAAGAAGATAAAATGTACCACTTAGGTTGTATTGTACTACTGTGATTTATATAATCCTACTAATATTCCAAAGTAGCTATTGCCCGTATATCTACCCGCGTAGATGTCGGTGCGACAAAACATAGCCTATATCCTTTCTCAAGGTCTAATTTCAATCGGTTCCGCGGTTTAGACGTGAAAGTGTAGCATGCAGACAGACAGACAGACAGACAGACGGACAGATAGACGGACAGACAGAGTTACTCTATCATTTATAATATTAGTATGGATATGGACTATTTGCTGTTTATTATTTATGTGAAGAAGTTGTTTGCATGTTTATTGCCTACTCAGTCACGCACAAACGGCTGAAAGTATCTGAATACCATCCATCCCTTACAAGCCCATGGTTCTTTAGGCACAAACGGTTTATTAAGTTAACTACCTCAGTTATATCTAATACGCCTTCGCTTGGGATTTTCTGTGGCTTGGATGAAGTCACTCTTGCGCATATTATATAACCATTATTGATCTTTTTCCAATATAGATCCCTCGACATGTAAATTCATCTGTAAATATAACGCTAATGTTAGATGAATACAAAACATAAGCTTTGTATTCATCTATCCCCCCCCCCCCCTTACCACTAAATTAATAACTTATCTAACCCTGAGCCCTGATTTAGATTATATCTATTATTAAATGTTACTATTAACACTTGTGATGTCACTTTTAAGTAACCAACAAGGATAAGCCCAAATTACCAAGTCGCTCCTCCATTAATACCGAGAGATCTCAATAAACGACTAAACCCTAAACGATTAAGGAATTATCGGTACCTATATAACCGATGCAAAGAGACATTTGAATAAAATAAGAAGATGAAGGATCTGACTGAAATTTAACACAGGGCCAATTTATAATCTGAAATGACACACAGTTCCCATCGGTTGCGGGAACGGAATCAACACTCCACGCTTGTAGAGCCGCAGGGAACAACCAGATGATTCAGAAATCTACGTTACATACATAAGCTTGACAAAAACCTTCTAGTCAAACTTTTCAAGGACTTCGCAGATCATCACCGCTCGTTATCGATAAATTACATTAGTTGAAAACATGATTAATTAAAGAAGATATTGGTGGCGCATGGCCGAGTGCGGTAATGGACTGTATTGCGGGAAGTAGCTAACTGTTCCATTGACGCTTTACACACAAAAGACAGGTGGTCGGGTTGCCGCGGGAGTGATCCAAGCAATGAATGCAACCCGAGAAATTAGGAGAGGATGCACTAACCTTCACGACACACGTGTTTTCATCGCAGCCGGTACACGGATCTTCTCTTCCTTGCTCAGGAGCTGCCGTCAGCATCACTAGATCACTTGAGGAACACACGAGAGGCACAATCCGATCGGTAAAGGTCTATGAAGCGGTAAAAATGTAACAAATATTAATCATTTTTGAGAGACGCGAGTGCGGTCCGTCATTACGCTGGCTAGTTCAAAGCGAGACTGAGTGTCTATATTTCACAAATGGCGGACGGAAGCTACATCTATGGTTAGTGCGGAAGGGGAGACGGGTATAAAAGGAGTGTGTTTCCGTGTCAAAAATACAGTTTCCACTTCGGCGCAACCATTCCCCCCGGCTTGAAGGGTTACCTTCGAAACGACAAATGCGAAACAAATCTAAAGTCTAATCTAAATCTAGGTTTGGGAAATAACAACTAAAATATAAACCTAGATTGGAGCTCGTGCCTACTGCTGGCTAGGCAGCGGGCAGAGGCGAACAAACAACACAACGCAACAGTCTCGACCAAGACGAGACGCGATTAGCCAACAACAAAATAAGGGTCTCTTCACGTGGGACCGATACAACAAGCGAGTGCTTCTTCTCCTCGGGTGGTTCGGAAACCGTAGTGGGATTGAATTGACTAACTGGCCACCCATCTAACGCGGCATGAATCCAGGACGGTCCACCAAACCACAACGGGTGATCCAAAATTTGCGAAGGAAGCAATCCACGAGAGAGACAATCGGCTGGGTTGTCGGTGCCAGCAACGTGAAAGAGATTATGTGGCGCCAATTCAGATTGAATTTTGCCACTCTATTAGCGACGAATGTGTCCCAACGATGGGGCGAAGAGTGGGCCCAACACAAAGCGACTGTTGAGTCCTAAAAGCTAAAATTCTACTAATATTAATGCGAAAATTTACAATTATGTCAAATAAATTACCTTAAAGATTCCGACCACAATACAAAATGTCATTAAGCGACACGGAAGTGCTAGTCTTAGCACTGCCATCCAAAACTACGCGGAGTTTTAGTAGTAAGCTTATCTTCTCTAATAACTCCGCGGTGCGGGATAATGTACGAAGGCTGGGTCCCGCCAGTGTCCGCAGGCGCAGGTGAGATGTAACCTTTATCTAAATATTCATTAACAACCTCATCATAGGCCCGCTTCGACTTTGGGGACGCCTGCATCTTTCGTTCCAAACAAAGAAAGCGTTTTTCAGCGGATACACGGGAGCCACCGAGTGAAAACTTGCGGATGGTAGACTCCAGTGGCGGCTCGACGGTGCAACAGAACGAAGCAGTCGAGTGACTAAAACTATCTATAGAAGCGGGTGCGGAACCAATTATAACAAAACCAAGAACTGTTTCCAGTGCGTGCGGAGCGGGGTACGTCGGTCCCCCTTGAACCTTACGTGATAACTGGAGGTGCGGGAGAATCGAAGCGCCGATCAATATATCGACGACTCCAGGAACAGCGTAAGTCTCATCTGCTAAAGGCAAGTCTTTAAATTTCGTTAATAAAGACGTGTCAACCGGGACGGTAGGCAACTGTTCAGCTATTCTATCTATAACGAGCGAATCCATGTCAAACCAAATATTATTATTAAAACGAGATCTAAACCTTGTTTTAACGGTGCCACGAACAGCTGACTGTAAGCTTCCAAAACCCTTCACCACTGAGCGGGTTGAACGCTTATCAACATTGAAACCAAGACGCCGACAACAATCTTGAGTAATAAAATTACTTTGCGAAGCGCCATCTAACAGCGCTCGAACAATGCGCGGCTTACCTAATGCATCAACAATAACAACGCGAGCGGTCGCAAGACACACAGTAGTGAGTGCAGCACTAGCGGAGAACGAACACAAGGTGACGTCATCCGCGGCGGTCACCGGGCGGGCCGGAGCGCGCGCGAGCGCGGGCTGCGGCTGCGGCGCAGGCTGCCGTGTGTCACCGCTCGACGAGCCAACCGTGCTCACATTGGATGCGGCATTACTATTCTCAAAATGAAGCAAAGTGTGGTGTCTCGCTTGACATTTGCGACAACTATTTCTACTATTACATAAAACAACGCGGTGTTTAGTACCGAGACAATTAAAACAAAAATTATTAGCGCGAACAAATTTATAACGATCACTAGGCGACAATTTTAGAAAACCAGGACACCTGTACAGTTGCGAATGATGAGTGCTACACAAAGAGCAAACAGGTGACTGTACACGTGCTGGTGCGGTACTAACATAAGTATGAGTTGACCTCAGTGACCTCGATGACGCATCTACTTTGCGTGCAGAATCAACAACTATCTTCGCGCCTTCATGTTTCGATGAAGAGCGCTGCAATACTTTTATATGCTCGCGAACAAAACTTTCTAAGTCTTCGAACTTAGGAATTCTATTGCCGCGATGATCCGACTCAAACAAACGAATGGTTTCGGAATCTAATTTCCTTAAACCCATATACAAAAATACGAAGTCGCAGAGGTCATCAATCTTTAGGTTCTTTACGGCGCGAACAGCTGACGCGAAAGTATCTAGAAATTTCTCTAAGTTTTGATCGTTACATGCCGCAATAGATTTCAAATCAAACATCTGATCTAAATAGGCGTTAGCTACCGATCTTTTATCCTCATACCTAGCTTTCAAAGTATTTAAAATTAAATTATAATTCTCGGCACTAAACGTAATTCCAGCGCAAACGGTTATAGCTTTACCAGTCAATTTTTCAACGAGATAATGCAACTTTTCGTGATCTGTCAACGAATCGTTCTTATCTATTGTATTCTCAAAACTATCTATAAATAGACACCAATTGCGAATGTTACCATCAAACTCGGGTATTTGAATTGGTGGCAACTTAGGTCGGTCGCGAGTGGGGTTGGGTAGGTCAGCCGGCTTCTCCAAACTCCTAGCGACGCGTTTGATACGACAATACAAATCGTCAAACGACGACAAGGCTTGATAACTCACTGAGTAATCGGGATTCAAATTCAACTCTAAAACGTTGATGTCATGTACTAAGGTTTCGAAATCCGCGCGTAGACTATCTAAGTTTTCTATAGAACACAAGAACGAATCTCTGATGACCAAATCAGAGGTTTTAAGTGCATTATCATAAATCGATTGTACGCGAGAGTAAATCATTTCTTTTTTAGCGTATAAAAGTTTCAATTGAACCTTACCGGTCTTATCAACCTTTGGGGACATGTTTACAATTAAATCTCAAACTAAAGTGCGGTAAACAACAAATATGAAATGACTTAATCCTAGCGGTACAGAGCAGCGAGGCGGCGCGAGCGACACTCGGCAGATAGGTAGGTACCTACAACTGTGAATGCACGCTTGAACAAACGCGCATAGCAACAAGGTCGTACCTACGCGATGGTCGCTGTCTAGGTTCAACTATTATTTCCGAGATTAAGTATTGCGTAATATCTATTCAAATCAAAATACTTTCGTATGAATTGGAATGAGGTACAACCACGTGTCTACCCACGCAGGTACCAGGCAAATACGACGCGAGCCGAGAACAACGTAATTGAAAAAAACAAAACAAAGCCAAATGCGTTAGGTATTACACTGTGCCTATGCACTAGGGTGTCTAGTATACCTAAGATCTAAGCCTAAATGCCTGGATGCGGGGTTTTCCACTAAAATAACCAGGTATTTAGGCGCGGTGCGAAAATTGTGAACTACGATTAAGTGTTGATATGATACCTAACCTATTTATGTATTAGGTAGGTACAATGCGAGCCAGCGGCGAACGGACAACAAATTCTAAGCCTAAATGTCTGGATGCGGGGTTTTCTACTAAAATAACCAGGCACTTAGGTGCGATGCGCTTATTCCCATTAGAATAATAACAAAATACGAACTACGGCTAAGAATCCGGCTCGATCCGGACCAAAAATGGTGGCGCATGGCCGAGTGCGGTAATGGACTGTATTGCGGGAAGTAGCTAACTGTTCCATTGACGCTTTACACACAAAAGACAGGTGGTCGGGTTGCCGCGGGAGTGATCCAAGCAATGAATGCAACCCGAGAAATTAGGAGAGGATGCACTAACCTTCACGACACACGTGTTTTCATCGCAGCCGGTACACGGATCTTCTCTTCCTTGCTCAGGAGCTGCCGTCAGCATCACTAGATCACTTGAGGAACACACGAGAGGCACAATCCGATCGGTAAAGGTCTATGAAGCGGTAAAAATGTAACAAATATTAATCATTTTTGAGAGACGCGAGCGCGGTCCGTCATTACGCTGGCTAGTTCAAAGCGAGACTGAGTGTCTATATTTCACAAATGGCGGACGGAAGCTACATCTATGGTTAGTGCGGAAGGGGAGACGGGTATAAAAGGAGTGTGTTTCCGTGTCAAAAATACAGTTTCCACTTCGGCGCAACCAGATATTTTAAATTGAAAACTAATTATTGCATAACAAGTTCCGGACCCATCAGATTTTTATGTTTCTTAATATGGCTACATATCTTCCTTATAAGGTATAATAAAATTGATCTCATATGCTATTAGTACAGATTCCGTCTACCGCTCTCGCACAACACTGACTCGAGTGTTGCCCGATTTGTGAGAGTATCGGAGCCGGAGGCATGAGGTCCTCTTAGGTTCCCTTTTTTTATCTTCCTCTTTAATAGACGACATTGCGAGATTGGCATCTCTTATCCACCATCGAACCTTCTAACTATCATAACTATGTAACAGGTGAACTTCAATATTTAGCTTGAAACGACTGCCATTTAACCTCCTTTATCCAAGAGTTCAGAAGTTATGTGTGTACTTAGTCTGGCCATAAATACTGTTACAATTAAAATAAGAAAGATATTACATTTGAATTTGGAATCTGTCATTTTTATACGATTATTCATAGTGTTTTCTAATTTTGGCGCCAATACATTGTACGATATTTTGCTATATTAAAATGGAGTGGGGTGATAAAGAAAACCGAATCGCTGTGATTGCACTACACAAAGTTGATATGGAGCCGAATGTAATTTTTAAAACTCTCCATACGCTTGGTATTAGTCAAATGTTTGTGTACCGGGCTATTAATAGGTACAATGAGACCTCCTCTGTTTGTGACAGAAAAAGATCTGGCCGTCCACGTAGTGTTCGTACGAAAAAGGTGGTCAAAGCAGTAAGGGAAAGAATTCGAAGAAATCCTGTCCGAAAGCAAAAGATTTTATCTCGGGAGATGAAGATAGCACCCAGAACCATGTCGCGCATTTTAAAAGATGACTTCGGACTTGCAGCCTATAAGAGACGCACTGGTCATTTTTTAACTGATAATTTAAAAAAGAATAGGGTGGTAAAATCGAAGCAACTACTGAAGCGGTACGCAAAGGGAGGTCACAGAAAAATTTTGTTTACGGATGAGAAAATCTTTACAATTTAGCAACATTTTAACAAACAAAATGACCGTATTTATGCTCAAAGCTCTAAGGAAGCTTCCCAATTAGTCGACAGAGTGCAACGTGGGCATTATCCGACTTCAGTGATGGTTTGGTGGGGTGTTAGCTATGAAGGAGTGACTGAGCCATATTTTTGTGAAAAAGGTATCAAAACATCGGCACAAGTGTATCAAGATACCATTCTTGAGAAGGTAGTTAAACCCCTTAACAACACCATGTTCAATAACCAAGTATGGTCCTTCCAACAAGACTCAGCGCCGGGTCATAAAGCTCGGTCCACGCAGTCTTGGTTGGAAGTGAACGTTTCGGACTTCATCAGAGCTGAAGACTGACCGTCGTCTAGGCCCGATCTTAATCCGCTGGATTATGATTTATGGTCAGTTTTAGAGAGTATGGCTTGCTCTAAACGCCATGATAATTTGGAGTCCCTAAAACAATCCATACGATTGGCAGTGAAGAATTTTCCCATGGAAAGAGTGCGTGCTTCTATTGATAACTGGCCTCAACGTTTAAAGGACTGTGTTGCAGCCAATGAAGACCACTTCGAATAAGCTTTTTATATTTTAAATTGTTTTCTATTTATGTATTAAACCAACACACTGTAAAAGTAATAAATATTATTAGCAATAAAAAAAATGTTTTTTCTGCGTAACAATATTTATGGCTAGACTAGGTATTTATTGCAGGTTTACAAGTACCCGGTTAATGGCAATAGGCTCGCCACCTATTACATTGGGACCTAAACATAACTGGGGAAATTTGGGTGCTAGCACCTCTGCCTACCCCTTCGGAGATATAGGCGTGTGTTTATGTACGAAACCTAAGAGGAGTAAGTGGACTCCGACTCAGATCTGAAATATGCAGTCGGGAATCACTGTGATGATGGTGAATACGGGTCCCAGACAACTGATCTACCGATAGACATCGCCCAGACTACTGAATGGCGATACATTATTAGTCCATCTATGGATGAAACCTTATGTAAGGTACTTTGAAAATAACTTACATTATTGAAATTAATATAATGCACAGATCATTACCAATCTATCATTGTAAATGACAACGGCCATTGCCCATCCATCTAATATAATACATAATCATACATACTCTTACAAAACTTAGTAATCGAGCATACTTATTGAACAAAATTATTTCCGTATCACTCGCATTAGTAGCTGAGAGTAAAAGGAAAAATAGTTTATATCAGTTATTACTTATTCATGGATGGGACTGCTCATCACAAAATTACTGGTTTGATTAGCTAATATGCAATCTAAGTACTTATGTCAGGGTTTCTAATAGCCTGATGCGAGTAGGTAGCTAAACTCTGTACTAATGGCGATAGATTCCTCAAGCGGATTGTACATTTAATAAGACACCTTGGCCTTATTTATCTGTGAATAAGTATAGGTCCCATCCACAGTGAAAATGGCGTATTTTGCGTTCTTAATATTATAAATATAAGCACAGTAACTGTAGTAGTAGAGCGTTGTGTATTATGTTGTAAAATATTTATATTTATTTATTAAAGTTTCTCGGGTTCGATCCCAGGTTTTACCATGGCACACACCAATGACTGACGAAGTTATGTGTGTAGTTATCACAGGTTTATAAATGCCCGGTTAATGGCAATAGGCTCGCCATCTAATACATTGGGACCTAAACATAAACTGGCGAAATTTTGGTGCTAGCACCTCTGCCTACCCCTTCGGGCATATAGGCGTGAGTTTATGTTATGTTAAGTTATATTTTACTAAAGTTTTTTTTATGTTTTAGGTCCGTGGTTTGACTATTCCCCGCCTGGCTATTTCTGAAATAATAGTTAGTTTCATGTCCTTAACAGAGAGATACTCTGTCATGCTCATCTTAAAGAACCCGAGATTAATACACGTTGTGTTCTAAATTGAGTGAAATATATTTCGAAGACGACGATTTTCGCCATTCGTTCAATGTTTTAAGCCTAGCAGGTTTATTATGTGTTGTCATAGCGTTCCCTACAGATGAGAGGCGTTTCCGGCACTCAGCATGAGAACGTAAAAGCTATAAATCTTCAAAAATAATTAACCTTAGTCTTAGTTAATAAATAATTTAAAAATAATTATAGATCAGTATCATCCATGTGAACTTATTGCTTCAACATAGCTAAATGCCAATATGAGTTATCTGTAATTAATTGGCAATAGATAAATGGCATGTAAGCGTCCAGTGTTTCACATTTTTAGTAAGTAAGCAAGTACAGTCAGCATAAAATCGATCTTAACGAACAAAATAGGTACTTAAAATAATCTTAATCCCTTGGTTTTCCACCTTTCCTGTTGATTTGATTTTGATTGATTGTTCTGATATTTCACACACCTTTCGGACTTTCATACATACATACATGTTATTTATCCCTGGAGGGTTAGGCAGAGGTGAATTAACACCCACATTTCACCAATAATTGTATTCGGTCTCACGTAACCACTGTTGACTTGAGCCATGCATCTGAGGCTGAGTCTGGGCTGTATATTATCTGTCTGATGTTAAACAGCTCAATCCCTTAGTCGCCTTGTACGACACCGCATGGGAAGAGATGGGATGGCCCTAATTGTACTCTGCCGGAAACCACGCGGCAAACGAACTTTCATAGTTCGGACAATAACACAATTTAAATCTTTGCTGTCAAGATCGTTCTGAGGCTGAGGGTACCCAATTCAACTGTTACTAACGCTTACATCAACCAGAGGTAGGAGTCCAATGCGTTTTATGCTACATACTCCTACTATAAGTCCTTAAGATTAAGTCGTAAGGAACTACACTTTTTGAACCGAACTTTTTGATAAGGATAACTGTACCAACACAAACAGATGTTGATTACTCATGTATTATTTTAGTTACGTGTAGGTAGATACGTAAAGATTCACTTGTATTTACTTAGTTCTTACAAAATTTGATTAGAACAAAAATTATGTCACTTGTCGTGAGTGGATGCGGGGGAGAAGTGATAAAGAACATATAAATAGAAAAACACCTATAATAGGCATTGACTAAAAATACTCTAAATAGAACTTTCAAAAACAATTTTCATTCCCTTTTGCAACATTCACCGTGCCTTTACAGTCAAACAACACTGAGCATTTTATATAAGCAGTCAATTAACTAAATGTAACTCCATTTTGGTGCGTACGTCAGATCTAGTATAGTAGGTACTAGATAAATAAGTTCATTGAAATTCTTGATTTCTTAACTTATGTTTAGGTACCTACTTCTTTTTTTTATACCACTTAGGTGGCAGACAAGCACACCTGGAAAGTGGTTACCGTGGCCTATGGACGTTTATAACACCAGAGGAGTCACAGTCGCGCTGCCAACCCTGTAAATACAGAGTTTCTGTGCCGTTAGTGTAGAACACAAAGCCTTTAGTCTTCCCACTAACAGCACAAATTCTCCTGTGAGCTCTGGCTACCCTACTCACCGCCGCGGTATTCTGTAGGGCGGAGGTACTTCCCCAGTCGGACTGCTCAATTGGGCGGAAATACCGCCGTGTCCTACCTTCTTACTATTCTCCAACCTAGAGCCTCAGATAATAAATACTTAGGTACTAAAGCGTACACGAGATAATTTAGTTCTACTGAAAAAAGGCCACAGCCCTACTTCCAAGCTCAACCTTTACCCCTTTACAAAAATTCTAAAAGTTTACTTAGACATAAGAGTTAAAAAAAATAGAAATTTAAATATAATAAATCTCAGCCGTCATATTCGACAGAGGTCAACAGTTCAAAAATGGAATTTGAGTATCAAATGTCAAACGAAGTTCAGCGCATCATGTTGGTAATGCGTTCAATCTAACATGTCGCAATATTCATTGCTTGTTTGTATACCAAGGATTGAGGCCGACATTTTTATCGATGCAACGCAACGTGAATCAGTATGAGACTATGAAAGTAGTAGGTAATATAAAGCGTGAGAATCGTTCATTAATGATAGACATTTGTAATTGAGACTGCGAAGTCAATTATCTTGGTAATAATATGTTCGGTTAAGTTAACAGGCTACAGGAAATTAGATATTTATTGCATGTTTATCAATCGAAATAAAAATTATTTAACTAATTCTAATGACTCCTCGTGACCATGCCATGTGCTGACAATAACTCCGAAGATTGCTCTTCGGAGTTATTGTAAAAATAAAAATTGCGCAAAATAAGTGGCAAGGAAATCCGTTATAACTACAGGAGTCATTTGGTCTAATTTATTTATTCTTCCCGCACAACGTGAAAATTCTAAATTTCATGTCAAATCGATGGGATTCTGGCGTGGGCTTTCTTATCGAGTCTGGCGATCACCTATTATTTAATATAAATGTTATTTGCAAATGCTTTAATTTTATTGTTATTAGACCAAATATGTAAACAAAACAACGGTTCCCACGTAATATTAAACACGCTTCAGGAAACAAGTAGTAGGGCATTTATGCAATGCTATTGTATATTCAAAATATGGTCACTGCCAATTACGGTCATCGAACCATCTCTAAACGAAATTGATCAGACCAAAAAGCCTGACCATAAACAGTACGTACTTAATTGTGTACCATTGACCATAATTGTATGGTTTAATTGACTATAAACGCATCATTTATTAGGCAACAAACTTAGGAGCTGCTATGGGATTAATATATTAATTTTATGCATATATCACCATCAGTTAGGTTAATTAAGGTTACGTGGCCGAACTAAGAGGGGAGTATGAATAAATTGTTACAGCATCCGATGAATAAATTAAATAATATGAGTGGGAAAATGATTATATAATAGACATATATTCTTATTTAATTAACAGAACTAGTTTTTGTGGTATATTGCAACCAAATGCAATAACTACGAAACCATGCTCCATTTTTTTTTTATATGCAAGTTTGTTTCATTGTCATTTTATTCAATGGTGGATTATTACTATGATAATCAAAGTCAAAAAATTTCATTTATTCTATATAGACCATTAAAATAGCACTTACAAAACGTCAAAATTAAAAATATATCAAAGACTAGTTTAGCAAATGGACCACCGCCCAGTCACGGCCCCTGAACTGAAAAGACTCCGGCAAGAAACTCGGTGGCATTGTTTTCAAACTTATGTCACTATTACATTTACACCTTGTGGTTAGGTGGACCATTAGGCTATAGTTATCTTTGAGCTATTCAATCGCGTAATAGATTAACAGGAAGATGAAGGGATTGGGTAGGAAGTAGGTATTTAAAGGAAAAGGTAACGCACAGGTAACTGGGCAGGCGAGACGAGGTTGACGTCGAAAACGTGGCACAAAAGTCAATTTTGGAATACTAGTTGGAATGCTAACAATACAAGTTAATTATTTAACATCCGTTCATCTGTCTTTTAAACATTTCTTTCTTCTAGAAAGGATCAAATTGAATTTACGTATAAGAATAAGTTAAGCGTTAGATCCATGTCCGGTTCTGAACTGATTTATAAGTGAAAATAGTTTTCTAATTGATAATGGTATCGCTGCCGAAATACGGTAAAATTTCACAACGTTTAATTACACCGTACGTGCACCTATGGATTAGGATACATTTTAGTACAACGGGTCCAAATACGCACGATAATTACGTTCCAAGCATAACTTTGTGTCTGTTAATACGTACATCCATATTTGCAAAAACTGCATCAACTTAGGAACGATTGATGAAATCCCACTCTTGTAAATCTCGAAAGCAAGTTGTTTAATTACTTAAATTTTCTTACTTACTAGCATGCGCTCTACTTACATAAACACATTTTAAAAGGGAAGATTGTCTTACATTCCTCTCCAAATAAAGTGTCGTTGACTGGGCATTCTCACTACTGAGCGAAACCAGTAGAAATAATATTGGCTATTAGATACTACGCACTTTTAGCGCTGATCAACCCTATCTTGCTCGTAAGTAATTGTTAGCTTTCTACCCATTTCAGACAAAGTGATATAACTGACAATTGTTACGTTGAAAGAGCTCAACAGCTCAACTTTGCAGTAGCTATCTGTAAAGATTTCAAAGATCTCATGAAATATTATTTAATTACTAAAATTGGAAGAACAATAGCGTGGTTCTGATACGGTAACTTATCATATGGCTATCTCGCGAATCAATCAGCGTCACAATGGTATTGCGAGAGCACTTTCACTGCGCCCGACCACCTCACCTATTGAGCATCATTTATCTGTGATTTTGACCCCATCAATTTAATCGTGCGAGACTAGTATTGTGATGAACTATAGTGCGGAACGTTATAACGAAACTATTTTATTAGAACGTTATGGATGCATGCGGATGAACTGATTTTCTCACAGCCTTTTGAACAGTCAGATTGTCGATATTACGAGTTCTTTAATGAAGTAATGATCTAAGCAATGACATCACGAGAATACTTTCAAGGACTACATTTGAATCAGATAGGTTCTTATTTGATCTATGAATTTCAATACACATAGGTATTGTAGGTTCATATTGTTACTTCACCAATCAATTTATGCTCAAAGCTCCGCTAAACATTCCGACATGTAACATGAAATTGGTTTTAGTGTGGAGGAAATGTGCATTATAAATGTAAGGTGGATGTAGTGTAGGGATTACATAATATAAGATGAAGTCAACAACACTTCAAATTTTTATTGCCGCTGACTTATAAAAATTGAAGTATTTTTTAGAATTAGTAAACTACAGGGCACATTTTAGTAGGTAAAGCACTTTAATTTATTTATATAAAACACATATTTATTTCATTTTAAATTTAGTATTCATATATGTATCTGGACGAGTCTTTTTTTAATCCTTTGCACATTATTTACAAAAATTTAGATGTTCATTTTAATCGATTTTTCTCACATAGACCGACCGACCCTCAAGCATTGCCTTGTTGGCAAAGTTGAAGTAGGAAACAGAAGCTCTGCACGTTTTGTAGTAACTACATACTAAAAACCAAACGATCTGCTCGTACACACTTTATGGAAAATTAGCGCTATCGGCTGAAATTTGTTGCAGGGACGTATTATAGTTTGAAACAGGCTACTTTTTATCCCTGGAATAGGTACCCATATTTTGCAGGAATAGGATCAGAATTCCACGCGAACGATTTCACGGGCAACAGTTAGGTAAGTAGAATGTGATATTTCGTGCGTCTGGCCCACCGATCATTAATCATTTCTCTTTTTATCTAACAATTTTCAATACAGAAAGCCCTTAAAAGGCATGTCATCAATTCAGTTTCTTAATATCGTGAGGTTCCGCATACCTTGCCGTTGGCATTTATTTGACCTCAGACAGAATGACAGGGGAATAGATAGTTTGGAAGATGACACAATCCTTAAAGTACCAAAAGCTTTTATGTTTATTGAATAGTGTAGATAGTTTAACAAAAGAATTAATCAACGTAGAATTTTGTTACTCAAGTACTACACATAATTTAATCAAATATCTAAAGGTAGCTTTATAAAATTTCATTCATTATGGTGTAGATAACATTAATCAATAGGACAGATCTTTTGCTACTAGTGATATTATTTATAGGGCACTGAACATATTTGTAAGATAAATAAATATTCTACAACATACCACATAACGTTATATAGACCCATGGTGAGCATAGCGTAACTAGCTTGTGTTATGGAATCTAGAATGCGGATAAACATACTTAGATACTTTTTTTTGTTGTAAATACAACATATTATACATAGAAACACCCAGACCAATGCAAATATACACATTCGTGCATAGCAATATTTGCACTGAGCAGAAATCGAACCCGCGCCTCCTTCGTAGCAGTCAAACGTTCTGTTGTGATCTTACTGGTCATTGTAATTTTTCTAAAAATTTATTTACTGTTGCGGGAGGTTCAAAAAATTGGTCAAAGTTTCTAAAACTTATGGGTACAAAACTTAGAAACAGTTGATTTGCTTTTTTATTTTTATATACCACTTAGTTGGCAGACAAGCACACGATTCACCTGATGGGAAGCGGTTACCGTGGCTTATGGACGTATGCAACATCAGGGGTGTTACACTCGCGCTGCCGACCATGAAGAAACCTTCTGATGCCCCTCTTGAAGAACCCCTAGAAGAATACTGTAGTCACTCGATTACGATTACATTTCAGTGAAGAAAGTTCACCATGATATTCCTTACAGAAGATTTGTGAAAATTACTTGGTACTTTTATTATACCTTCTGAACGAGCCTACGCCGAGCTTAGGGACAGTTTAGTTTTTACGGATTCTCACTCATCACGATTTAGTCGGTGTTATTTTATTATTTACAGTGATCCCGACGTTTTTTTATTTTTGTATTGTAACACCTATATCAGAATCTAATATTCGCACAAACTTGTAAAAAGATCAATTAATAAAAATCGTCGTCTTCCTCCTGCCTTTACCCCAAGATTACTTGAGTAGGTGCAACATCTGTTATTTTTCCATTCATGTCTAGTTGCAGTCATTTCGACATTCACTCTCTGCTTAACCATATCATCATTCGCACAGTCCATCCACCTCATTTTAGGCCTCCCTCTCCCCTAATTAATAAAAATATTTATTTAAATCGCCTGCTTTTCATTGTCGGCCATATTCGTTCACGTAAACAAGCATGACTTAATATTATTTCAGCGGTAGGTAATACAAGTCTAAATAAAAACAATGACTGTATTAGGGGCAAGGTCCGAATTGAGACTATGAGACTGCTCTGTTGTTCTTTCAAATTGTTTCTGAATGTGCTCGTATTTTCCCGTGTTTATTGCACAGAAGGTCAACAACACAAATGATTATCGTCTTTAAATGTGAAGTAAAAATAGTGTCAATGTCAAACTTATCCCCGAAACTTGTTTATATTGATGTTAATCTACATGCTAAGCTTTATTCAACTAAGTCATCATTATCTAAGTTTTTATTCAACTAAGTTGGGGTTGGCTTTTTAGATGCGGCTGCTCTTCGACATTTACCGTGAAGCGACATCATCTAACCTCCAAAACCAGGCGATATCATAGTTCTGTAGTTGGACTAGTTGGAATTTTGAGGGCTCCACTTCCCGTAGCGACTGTCATAGATGATCGTATGGCAACCAGGACCGACGGCTTAACGTGCTCTCTTGGCTCCACCAGACCAATACAAATATTTGCACTGACCGGGTATCGAACCCGTGCCTCCTGCTAAGCGGCCGCGTTCACTCCCACCACACCACAGACTGGCAATAAAAGCAATATACAACTAGGTAATAGGTAGATATAGTTAATAGGTACTATACGTACATATACGTACGAATATGGGTCACAGGGACCGTATAAATATTTTTTGCTTACAAATTAATCTCTCCTATTAGCTCCCGATCAAGGAGCAAGACTATGAAGTGTTTTCTCCTCAAAATTAGCAGGTCAAACGGCTATCGCTCCCGTAATAGGCTAAATAAGCCTAATAAAAATGGAAAACAGATAAAAGCGAACCTGGACTTTAGGGTGAACGCAACCGAGATGACTGATGACCGATGATATCTTTACTAATATTATAAATGTGAAAGTAACTCTGTCTGTCTGTCTGTCTGTCTGTCTGTCTGTCTGTTACGCTTTCACGCCTAAACCACTGAACCGATTTTGCTGAAATTTGGTACAGGGGTAGATTAGATCTTGGGAAAGGACATAGGCTATGTTTTGTCGCGATAACCGACATCTACGCGGGCGGAGCCGCGGGCAAAAGCTAGTTTATGATAACTTGGAGTCTCGGAGACCGCGGGGTCGATTTTGATCCATGATCATATTTACACGATAGACTTCAGTAAACTCGCCTGTTGTCATAAAATGTAATATTTGTTATGTTACCTACAATATTTTTTACTGTGTGCCTAGTGGTATGGGAGACTGCTGAGACGAGGTCTCGGGTTCGATCCCAGGTTTTACCATGGCACTCCAATGACTTTTCGATGCTTTTCGAAGTTGTGTATATTTATCGCAGGTTTATAAGTGCCCGGTTAATGGCAATAGGCTCGCCACCTATTACATTGGGACCTAAACATAAACTGGCGAAATGTGGGAGCTAGCACACCTCTGCTTACCCCTTCGGGGATATAGGCGTGAATTATGTTGTTACTATAAAAGTAAGAATTTTCGAAAGAACGTTTTGATGCGTGCCGAGAGCTGACCCCATGATAATGTAAGTTACTGAAAGCACTTATTAGGTACTTAATAGTTTGCCAAAACCACAATTCGTCATTTGAGAAACACCACTAGACTGGCGTTTCACCTATAACTTTTTGCATGCCTTAGTAGGTAGGTTACTACGAGTTAGATTGGTAGGAGGTGGAGGTACCTACTGCTTTTAACGTATGGAAATCCCAGCAGATACCCCCCTTCCCCACCGGAGCCGGCGGGGGTAGTTATGTCGGACTCGGTCTGACTAAAACCGAACGCCGCCTCCGGCCATAAGTTACCGAGGGTGAGGTCCGTTCACCGCCTTCTTCTCGAGCATTACGTCCTCGCAGAAGGCGGCAGTGGCAGCACATGCATTCGCACTCTGCACTATCATTATGGGTAGGTAGGAGGTACTGGCGATTTTTCAGAAGTAACATTCTATTTTTACTACTTAAAGGTCGAATGTGTGTCGTTAACATTGAGATGCTTATCTCTGAGCTTAAGACATATAAGTAGATATATGTTACGTCTGGTCCAAGGTGGAGTTTTTAAAGCGGTTCAAACCAGATAACTTCTTGCTTTCCTTGCTGAAAAAGGCCATCTACACACGTAGGTACCTACGCGTATGTGCTTCACTAGCTTCAATCTTCACGTTCATCAACTACCTAAGATCTATTTTCAGCAACGGCTAGGCTAGGCTAGGCTATACTTACTACTTAATGACGAGCTAACTTTAAATTTAAAAAATGAAACTTCTTTTTATTAAAAAGAAGTTAGGTATATCATATAGTACCTAGGTAGGTACCTGCCTATGTCAGAAATACTTTTATATACTTATTCTGTATCTGGTCATTTTAAAAATAATATATTAGCGCACATTTCAAAAATAGAAGAGTCAAATAAAAAAACTGTTATACCGATAGAAACAAAAGACAAAAAAACTGTTATGTACATAGACTTTCTTTTATTACGCATATAGGCGACGCCGCGCGTCAAAAACGTCAAACGTTAACGGGTATCAACTAGTAGTCATAAAACGCGGTACAGTACGTTTATCTACCGCATTTCAATAGAAGATTAGCCAGCAGGTTATATCAAGTACTTAATACAAAATGTACCACTGATAAACACATCGAATTTAAGAAAAGAAAGAAAAAAGAAAGAAAGATCCATTTATTATACACACACACACTTACACCACACAATAAAATAAAATAAAAAATCCACTATCCGCGCATTAAAAAAAACTAGTTTTTTTTTCTTTTAATTAAATCTGACCATTATATACTTATTATTGTAGCCGTTATGCTAAATAAGCGGTCTCATTTTAGTAGATCGTAGGTAAATAACTACTAACGTAGCTATTACTTCAGTGAACTATGTTGCTAGGAAGTTTTGATTCGATTAACCTACAAAAAAACGTACCTTGAACTTTGTGTATCTACTGACAATGAGAAAAACGATAATGACCATCTTCGGCAACCCTTCACTTTGCTGTAATAAAGTGCTGATGACACCATAATAGCCACCACGCAACGATTACTGGCAACGGCTTTAATCATAGATTTATAATATCTACCTATACCTAAGTATAGGTAGGTAGCTACCTATTAGAGAACTTAACCTACGGATAATTGGTTATAGGTACCTAATTAAGTAGGTATCTACGCATATTAGTCTACTTAATAAAAGTTATCTAATGATCTCGTGCAGGACACAAGTTTAGTGTTTTTAAAAATGTCACCAACTCTAGCAGGAAGTTGGCAACCCAGTTGCACTCATAGGTAATTTAGGATGCAGCGAAGTTTTGGCGCCAACGCGAAGGTGCATAGCGGTACTATTTTATTTTCCAATATAGGTGTGAAATCGAGCATTTATGTATAAAAGTGGTGGATTTTTAGACAACATCTTAAACTACGCTCAGAAGAAGTCTGGGAACTGCTTAGATGAATTAAAAAAGGGGATTTTTTTTAATTCATCTAAGGGGAACTGGCATATTAGTGAATTGTGACTTTTCGTGTTGGTTCCATATCTCCCTAGAAAACCGGTAGTAAACTCCCCACATATTTACTGAGGCAGCAATCATCATTCATCGTCATCATCAACATCAACTTATCAACAATTATCCCAACTAAGAAATTAACAAACTGATGACATCGCAGAATGGTCATCCTTCTTCGTGTTGGCGCCAAAACTCATTTTATAGTAATCTCTGGTTTGCTTGTGCTTTTTTTTAATTTTTTATATCACTTAAGTGGCAATGAAACACACGGCCCACCTGATGGAAAGTGTTAACCGTGGCATATGGACGTGTGTAATGTGAGTCACACTCGCGCTACCGTCCCCCTCTAAGCACAGAGTTTCTGTGCCATCAGTGTAGAAGACAAAACAGGACAAGCCTTTGGTTTTCCCACTGACAGCACAAAACTCTCCAGTGAGCTCTGATTATCCTACTCGCCGTCGGGAACACTAACACAACACGAGGTTATTATGGCCGCGGTATTCTGTAAGGCGAAGGTACTCCCCCAGTCGGACTGTTCAATTACACGGAAATACTAGAACATTCCAGTACTTTATCAAAATAATTTTAACGTATATAATTATGTAGGTACTACGAGTAATCAGCTCAGATCGTTCTTGAATAATAGAATTTAAATCAATAAAACAGTTAAATATACAATAAGATTAAACGGAATTAACTCGATCATAGTATAGTACATACATACCTTTATCTGATGTATCGACCAGGTAACACCATCATCCATGATGACGCGAGAGTTTAAAAGTTAGCAAAACAGTTTGACTTCACATTAATACCTTGGTATCATTTTGAGACTTTGTAGTCAAGATGGATCTAATGCTGACTGTACCTACTACACTTTCAACTAACGTTCGTCAAGCGAGGCACAAGGTTAGATAAATCAAACACACAAATCACATTACTTTTGACTTTTTATTTACAATATATTAATATTCTCTTTTTCACTTTTTTTCGTTATTTTTCAGTTCAGGCACTAAACATACATCCGATTTTTTTATTTAAGCGTAAACACTCAGTTTTAACAGTAATGTAAGAACCTCACTTTTTAAAGTTAAGTGCAACGTAAGTGGACAAAAACTACAATAGTTAAATTAAATACTTTAGCAAAAAAATACGCCTTTGGCGAGAGGAGATCACCTGCGCAATAATCTCATTAAAATATGGCTTAATTAAGCTTTAAATCTAAACTATGTACTAGAACAGCATTCTATTGAGTTATAACAGGTATTGCACTACTAAATATATATTTGTATAAACAATCATTTAGCGCAGAAAGAAGTCGAAAACATTATATTACTATAATATATATATTTATTATCTAAACCTATTGTCCACCGTAAACGAGAATTAATTGGACAATGGACATCGGCATAGAAATACATATATCATCTAACAACAACAATCCATTTATCGAAAAATTGAAAAGTATGATTTTATCTAAATATTCCTATATACTAACATAAATTTACATTTCATACAAAGCTCATACAAAAGTGAGGTCCGTCAGAGGCGTTGAGATGGGGAAGAGATTATTAGGAAGTAGGTACACATAATTTTGCAATGCGTACAACCCGTGTACATTCAAAATGCCATTTTAATTTACAATCAAAGTCATGCAATTATTTGTTCACTTTCTAATTTATCTTTAATTCAATTTCAATCAAAGACATCGATATTACACAGATAGTTTTGTGTACGATAATCATAACATCTTGTACTTCATATCTAACAACTAAAGTAAGAACTTTGTTCGTACCCTAAACATTCGTCAGGCAATCGTGCAATTGCGATCGCGGCCATAGCGACCGGTAAAGGATTTCATCACTGAACAAGCCGATGAGCCTTAGCCGGACGCTCACGGTTAAGGATCATAGGCTTGTTTCGATTCGGCTCGAGTGTTCTCTTTATCGTATGGAGTATGGTTACATCTGCAACTAGATTTACTTAGAGCAGTTAAAACCAAAGCTATAGTTTCAATATTTATAAACATAAGAAGTTTTAACTACTCTATGTAAGTATGAAACTGTCAATCAGTTGTACGACAGAGAGAACGCTCCACAAAACCGTAGCATCTCCGAACTCACTGTTCTCAACGTGCCACATTGAAAGCTGGATACTAAAGTTGAGTTGTCATGTTTTTTCTAAAAATTTCATAGAGAAAACATAACAAACCAGAGGGTCAACTCTCGTAAACAAAATCTGAGATCAAGATGAATTTTAAACAGATATTTATTACGAGAAATTGCCAACTGGGCCCCGATTCTACCAAGTTTATGTCATAACAAAACCACAGTCTACCACTGACACTGCAAAGAAAGTTAATAGATTTCCAGCAGAGTAGAATTAGGGCCACCCTATCTCTTTCCATGCGGTGTGGTACAAGGCGACTAAGCGATAGGGCTGTTTAACATCAGACAGATATATACAGCCCAGACTCAGCCTCAGATGCATGGCTCGAGTCAACAATAGTGCCTGGAATACGGCAATAGGCTCACCCCCTATTACGTGGGACCGAATACAATTATTGGTGAAATGTGGATGTTAATTTACCTCTGCCTAACCCTCCAGGGATAAAGGCGTGATTATATGTAAGTATGTGTGTATTATACGATTAAAGACCAAAATAAAAAGAACAAAAGTTCATTACACTTTTCATTCCCTTCAGAGCCGTTTAATTTTATACTTTAACAGCACGAGGGTAAAGTCTAAAATTAAATGTCATTATTTTTTTTTTAAACTTTCGCAGTGTGAATTCATAATTATACTAGGTATCGGGACTTCTCGCGAATTATATCTTGGAACTTACTATTTCTGCCGACGTTTCGGATACGTTGCAGCACCCGTGGTCACGACTTGACTAGTCTTCGAGCGTCGAGGTGTATGCGGGGAACATTTTTTGAGCGCCTACCCACCATTACACTTATTATGAACTGAAATGGAATCCAGTGATTAAGATACTAAAACCAAAAAACACAGTGCCGTTAAAAACTGACATAGTGAGTGTGTCGCCAGCCTAACCGTTCATAATAAGTGTAATGGTGGGTAGGCGCTCAAAAAATGTTCCCCGCATACATCTCGACACTCGAAGACTAATCAAGTCGTGACCACGGGTGCTGCAACGCATCCGAAACGTCGGCAGAAATAGTAAGTTCCAAGATATAATTCGCGAGAAGTCCCGATACCTAGTATAATTATAAATGTCATTTATTGAAGTGTCTATGGCATGACAGTGACTTTGACATAACATATTATAAAATTAGGAAAATGGGGACCCTGTATAGTTGAACAAGATTAGAGTTGTTTATTCCTATAACGTGTTAGAACTCGCTATATCTTAATTTTATAGAAAGTCATTGCCATAAATGAAATCGCTGCCACGTCGCAATCGCTTTACCATTGTGGTGTGTGTGTGGTGGCAGACAAGCGCACGGCTCACCTGATGGAAAGTGGTTACCGTGGCCTATGGACGTGTGTAACACCAGAGAAGCCACACTCGCGCTGCCGACCCTGTAAGCCCAGATAATCTGTGCCGTCAGTGTAGAGTACAAAGCAGGACAAGCCTTTAGTCATCCCACTGACAGTACAATTCTGTGCTTCCAGTGAGCTCTGGCTACCCTACTCATCGCTGGGAACACAATACGAAGTTATTATAACCGCGGTATTCTGTAGGCGGTATTTTAACATTATGTACAACAATTTAACCAATGAATTAAGTAGTGTTTTCGGCTTGTTTAGTGGCTATTACAACAACGTGCTATATACCACACCATATTGCAATACATCGAAACAAAGAAATAAATTCTTATAACTAGAAATAAAATGATGGTGTTATCCCTTTTGCACACAGTATAATTTGAATTTATAGCAATCTTTTTTTTATAAAAATATCATTTATATTGCCAATTTATAATTTGAGATCTAGGTACTAATTACACTAAATATATATTCACTGTATTTACTCGTACATCGTGGGAAGTGAATTAAAACAGGTACTATATTGCATTTATGATATTTGTTTCTTATTTACTCGTCTACATTACGGTTATTGTTTCATAGGGAAAGCTAATGGTGCAAGTAATAATCGTAATTACAAATTATACTAATACCCAGTTTTGGATCTGGCACGATGAGAAAGAAAGTCTGGCTAAGATCGTCTTGGTTTTGTAGAGCATTATCTCTGTCACACAACAGACTGACAGATTGATATCATTATAGAGTGGTTAATACCGAAGCAATAGTTTTTTTTTATTTTCTATAAACACAGCCGGTTTTTACTACTCTATATCTCTACAGGTATATAATGGTCAGTCCATTGCATCATCGAGAACGGTATACAAAACCCAAACAAGCCCAATGTTAGCCAGATTATCACACTCCTCTTCCCGACATGCCAAATCATAATCTAGGTACTGTACTGTATAACAGATTCTGAAAGATGCATTTATAACATTCTTTTATAATATATATATAGAAATTATTGCCCATTATTACAGCTCTGTATCAGATGATGTAAGGAAAACTACCTACAAAAGGCGTCTTGAAAAAGCATGGAATAGGATCCAGTTAATTTAGTTCCGGCAAGGTACCGGAATACAGAGACTAGAGACCTATTAAGAACTCAAATTGTATAGTTTAGGGAAAAGCAAACAGAAGTTCTTGCAATAACAAGCTACCTCCCACTCAAATAAAAAAAAACAGTGCCAGTTCAACTTTGAAACTAAACACACTATCGACATCTAGAATTTTAAGTAATACCATTACAACATAACCTTGGTATCTGATGTTCTTGTTAAAGAATAGGTTTCAGTAGAAATATGGTTGGAACATATACATACACACCCCATAATCTACTTAAGTAATAGACTCAACATAACTACATTTGTTCAAGTACATATTTCTATTGACACCTCAATTACACTATTGTTTGAAATCTACACAGAAACTACTAGTCCAAGAGCCCGTGGTCGATAAACTATGAATAATATAGGTATTTAAACTTTCATGGTCACTCACATAAGTATCAAAATAAACGGAATATTTACCATGTTGCATTGTTTTGAGTTTCCGATATTTCGGCGCTGTTGCAAGCACCATGATCACGGATGAACTGTGATCATGGTGCTTGCAACAGCGCCGGAATATCGGAAACTCAAAACAATGAAACATGGTAAATATCCCGTTTATTTTGATACTAAAACTAAGAATATTTTGATAAACTGTTTTTTTTTATTTATTCTCTAATATAATATCTCAAACCACATAGACAATTTTTTACCATGGTACAAAATATAGTGCTATAACGCGTTGTATATTAAGACTTTCAAAAGACTTGGCACATAATACAAGAGAGTAAATAAAAACGTATAAAGTTTATCGAATGTTCATAAATCTACCAGCCATTGGCTCTTAGACTATACTACATGTAACAATCATACACAAAGCAAATAAATAACATAATTAAGTATAGCTTAGCCAAACTTTGTTCAGATTGAGTGCTGATCACACAATAAACACCTGTGTACAGTACAACTACATAGAAACGTCACTCGGAGATGTCATGTCTCTTTCACACTCATTTTCAATTATATTAGTCTTATTATTGTCTAACTTAAGTATGTGAGTGTTTGTTAACTATAGATAGTTGTACTATACTGGTAATAAATCAGAATAACGTGAGAGAGGGGTGTCAGGCTTGAACTATCTGGCAAAGTGTTAATGGCAATGTTTTTGTTAACACTATTCTAGTATACTAGGGCGGGAAGTATGGTTCGGTTCGGAATAAAGGAGATGAGTATTAAGTTATGGCTACTACAGCAATAAACACCCAAAAAATATTATGCTACACTTAACACTGACACACATCAACGGAGATGTGTGTATTCTTATAGGTGCTTTAGACGAAATGGTCATAACATACCAAAATTTGAAGTTGTTATATCATTTTCAATCATTCAATATTTGAAAGTAAAACAATGATTTTCAAAATCATTATTTCAATATGGTACCTACAGTATATGGACACACAGAATCACCTACCATGACTTCAAGTTAAAGTTCTAAACCAAATATTGCCGGCCTAATGGCTGTAAACCAATAAATCCATTTTATATATGATAAGATCTCGAGAAAAAGCGTTCACACATGGCCCCAATATGACCTCATCTCCTTTAAAAACAAACCAAGCGAGAGGAGATAAATAATGTAACCAAACTTGAGTGGGAAAGTCATACAATATTGCACGTGAGAGAAAAGGATAAACATATATCTATCAATCATTTCTCTAATAAACTTTTCTCAATCGAGTTTATTTATATTCTTTATTTCACCTCGATGGGTATAGAAGATATTCTCTTGCGCGGTTCCGAGTTGCTCTAACGCAAGGCTATCTCAGACTCAGCAGTGTGTGGTGTATATGTGTTGTATGTGTGTGTTCTAGTCGAGATCAGGTGAGGCGGCATGACGGCAGACGTCCGCACGACGAGTGCCAGCGGCGCTTGCGTCTACTCGAGTCCGCATCGGATAGCTCTGCCGTCGATAGCGTTCGAGATCCACCGTCACCCAGTTCTGGAATACCGTAACAGCATTATCATACATTGATTAGTATCTGATCGATTGGTGTGGTAACACCATTACTGCTGAAATATACTTCAATTTGTAAGTTACAATCTGTAGAACACATTAAAGCCGTAGGATTTGCGACGCTCTCTATTTTCATCCGGCGTACCTTGTAGCCAAAGACATTGAAATATTTCTTTGATTTTGCGTTTTTAATTTATTAAGCTTTATTTATTAGTAAATGGGATAAGGATCACTCACAAACAGAATATATTGTGTACAAAACAATATACCTGCAGCAGACATTTATTGGAGTATAAATTAGTTGTAACGATAAAGCCTGTAACATTTATTACGCAGTCGGAATATAAATTTGTTATAAATTATAAGCCTGATATAGTTATGGCGGATATTTGGCTGGTCAGTTTCCGTGTAAACAAACCGATTGGGTGGGCGCCAAAGCTAAGTGGGTATAGATGGGAGTCGGTCACTCGCATGCAACGAACCTAACTCAAGGAACAAATGCGCGCGCGCACGTGACCGGCCATGGGCACTTCATCAGGCTCTGGAAAATTTAAATTATTATGTATTTTGTGTATGTATATAAAGAACGGTTTGGATGTCCTTGTATCACAAGAATCGCTAAAAACTATGTTATCAGTTCAATTTCTTTTTATACATTTAGGTGGCACCATATGGAAAGTGGTTACCGTGACCTATGGACGTGTGCAACACCAGGGGGGTCACTCCTAATGCCCTTCTTGAAGAACCCCAAATTGTAGTAGCTTGGGAAAACCACGGCAGGAAGTTGATTCCACAGCTTAAGCGTGCCTGTGATGAAGATCCTATCATACCTAACTGTACGTATTGTTTATTTATTTACAGCTTGCAAAACATCTAATGTGCAATTATTCATTAAATATTAAAAACAGATTAAAAACAATTATTGACGTTTAATGATATCAAAATACATGAGTATATACACATGAGTTATGTATTAATAAAATGAATAGGTACCCTAATTTTGCCGCAATCTGCCCCACTGGTTCATCTAGACTAGATGAATGGACCTTGTCAATAAGGTCCTCCATTTTGCTATTGCATATGACATTTCTAGCATATTTTGCCTCATTTAATATCAAATTAACTATGCAAAAATGCTTGTAGTAATCTCTTATATGTCTTTCCGAAAAGTAACGAACTATGGTATCTAACTCGGTGCCATAAGAACAATGGTGGGCATGTTACAAATACAACAGTAAAACAGTGGATATTGCAATTACAATAATCATTATTATATTCTTAACATTCTCGCCTTTGCTACTGCTTTATAGCATAGTTATAATTATTTGCATTATAAGTTGAACAGTAAATGCACATACTATCTTTTGTGTTCCACTATCTATCAAATAAAATAAACTAATGCTAAAAGAAACATTCAACCCGTAAACTTCATTGTTAAAATATTTGTGAATTTGGAATATGTGCAAGAGAATCTTTTGTAAAGTTGAGTTTCGATCATTCCCGGGTCCTTTAAGCGGGGCGTGAAAAAGCAGAATATGATGAGACCGTCAAGCTGAGTGTCACCATTGTCACACGGTATGTGTAGGTAATGGTGACCCTCTTTTCTGAGACTTTGCCTTCAGCTTACCATCAGGCAAGGCGAAGTCTAATTGACGTGTTCTATATATTTAAAAAAAAAACTTTTAGCTCAAGAGACCCGGTTCATTTCAGTCCTTCATGAATCCTCCGAGAATAACTCTGTCCTTAACCTTTTTTAAGTCAGGTGTTAGTGTTGCCCAGTAAACATAATATAATGAATAATGTTCTATACTGTACTGACCGTGTCTTAAGTCTCTCTCGGTGTAATACTCCTGCGCTGATGGGTAGTGCCGCTCCACGAGATAGGGGATGACCGTAGAGTTGTGTAGTTCGTCTGAACGTCGCGAGCGTGGAGTCACGAGCCGTTCACCTGAGTCTAATGGCGGCCGTGACTGCACCCAGCTAGAATGAATATGAAAATATTTATTTTAAGAATGATTAAAAAGACTTCTTCTTCTTCTTAGAGTTAATCCCAGTCGCATCCGATGCTTTTCGAAGTCTGGGGTCCGCTTTACCAGTCTTACTGTGGATTTGGCTGAACTTCGATATTATTCGTGAAGCGACTGCCATCTGACATGGATGCAGTTAGACAAGTTGTTGGACTTTTTAGGGCTCCAAGAGGCTGCTCAAGTATTATGTAAGCACTAAAGTGTGGAGGGGAACCTTTATATTACTTATTTTTGATGACATGGGGTGGGTGAGTCTAGATAATAGCTATTTAGTTTTTCACACATAATATAGCATGCATTAGTCATACTATATTACATTACCCTAAAAAAACATGAAAAGAAATATGCATATAAGTACCAATGTTGACGTAAGCAATTTAAGAGTTTTGCTTAATTTTGCTGATATGGGGGAGAGGGGGTTAAATAATAGGCTATTTGACTATTATTTATTTATTGTCGAAAAATAATCACTTTAGTATAATATAATGAACTGCTAAAGAGTAATTTTCTTCTTTAAAGATATTTGATTTTGAAAATTCAATTTCTCAAGCCGGCCTGGCATGATGTCACGCGCCAATTGCGCGTAGTGGAGTCCACGTTGCGTTTACATGTGTATCGTTAATAATAAAAATAATTTATGTAATGAGGAATCTAAAAAGTTAAAAATTGGGACTGAATTTGATTGTTTATATATTAAGTTACTTTGGAAATTAAAAATAATGAAAAGCCATAGGTTTCAGTTGGGTTAGGAAATATCTTACTTAGCAAGACAATTTTTTTCCAGCAAAAACTAAGACATTAAGCGGTATTGGGAAAATTCGGACGACCTTGTCATAATGCCTATTGTAATAAATCTGTTTACGTAACACTTGCACGGCCCGCAACTACTCGTAACAACAGAGATAGATGTTCGTATGGCAACCGGGACCGACGGCTTAACGTGGGCCCCAAGGCTCCTCTCAATATAAATATCCATGCATATAAATATTTACACTGAGCGGGGATCGAACCCGCCTCATGCGTAACGGCCGCGTTCACTACCGCCACGGAGACTCTTGACAGCGTAAAAGACTTAATAGTTTTAAGTTCAAATCATTTTCGAACTTTTAAACAACATGTATATAAACGGCTATCTAGCTTATAGGTCTGAAAACAGTGAGCTTTGTAATTGCAATGGCAACACTTGATGTCCAGTGAATAGTCTATCCAGAACAGTATAAAATAAGACCTTTTAGTCGTAACTGTGTGGCGTGACGAGGAGTTTCGCCAGAGGATTTTCACTGTGCAATTAAGGTTAAATATTCATAATATATACATTAGATAATATTTTCGCGTTCAGCAAAAATACTGATTGTGCATCTAATTAAGTTCAGAATGATCACCACCCACCCCGAAATGGATAGGTTAGGTTAGAAGACTAAGGCGGGAGCGAAGCGAAGCGGAGCTCCCGCCTTATGTCTTTGTGGTAATTTTTTTTATAATTGGTTGGTTGGTTGGTTGCTAACTAACTACTTACTTGCAGTAGTTTGTTGCGTCTCATCTCATAATGTCCTTTTCTCGAAATGTCCTTTCTCATATTGTCCTTTTCTCGAAATGTCCTTTCTCATAATGTCCTTTCTCAATATGTCCTTTTCTCAATTTGTCCTTTTCTCAAATTGTCTTTTTCTCAAATAGTCCTTCTCGCGAAATGTCCTTTTCTCAAAATGTCCCTTTTTCAAAATATGTGCACTACAGAATGCAACTATAATTTTAGAGACGTATGTCAATTCAGAATAATAAAACAAAATGTTATTAGTATTCTTCTTTATTTTCAGACAAAAATATTGATGAATGTAATTATTATTTTCGAACCTAATTAATTACTTGTAACGCCATACATACATATAAATACGCTTGTATTCCCGGAGGGTTAAGCAAAGGTCAATTAACATCATACATATATCATACATATTCCATACATCATATAATATCATTGTTGATTATTTTGAGGAAATAATAATTACATTCATCAATATTTTTGTCTGAAAATAAAGAAGAATACTAATAACATTTTGTTTTATTATTCTGAATTGACATACGTCTCTAAAATTATAGTTGCATTCTGTAGTGCACATATTTTGAAAAAGGGACATTTTGAGAAAAGGACATTTCGCGAGAAGGACTATTTGAGAAAAAGACAATTTGAGAAAAGGACATATTGAGAAAGGACATTATGAGAAAGGACATTTCGAGAAAAGGACAATATGAGAAAGGACATTTCGAGAAAAGGACATTATGAGATGAGACGGTTTGTTGGTGCTCAATCAGTATTTTTGATGTGAATCTGGATTATTTTGTCGTACAAAATGTACTCTTTTTGATATACGTTTAAATACCATCCATATACATTTTATGTGATTATGCGCAAGTGACTAATACATGCGTGATATTGTGACTATATATATACCTATGTATGGTAATGTAATACCAATGTGTGGTATTTATTTCGTCATTTAAATTCGGCTCGACGATACACTTTAGCCCAAAAGCATTACAATCTAAATATCTCATCTAAAGGTACTTCTAAATAGCTTCTAATATCTTTATTTATTTTAACTTAAAAGAGCTTTCGCTTATAAAACTGTTAAAAAATAAATATACAATCTATTAAAAAGTTCCTGGTTCATATAATACAAAATGAAATATATTATAACTACCAATAATTTCTATGTAAACTACTAGACTGGTTTTAGACCACTACTTACTTGACCAGCAACAACGCGCCAGTTCTCAAATCGTAAAGAATACATTACAAAAAGGCCCGATACATCTAAACAGATAGGTGTCAATATTCACTAACTCATTTTTGATAAATGAGTTAATGAATGTTTCTATGTCCCGAACCATATTCAAAATTCATTCCCGCCTTTCCTAGTTCCGTGTTAAAAATGTTGTTTTAAATAGCTTTTAAAAGTACCTTTTTTTTCTTTCTAGGAATGAACTTTAACCTTTAAGTCGTCGCGACGATTTCTGGTGATTACAAATTGGTCATTTCATATGGCCTTATATATCACACATAATATAATAAAACAACATAACCAAGGTAGGCGGTAGAAGTAACCCGTTGTTAATGGTTAAATCTTATACAGGGTGTATTTTTGAAACGGGGCAGTAAGGGCAAGTACCTTAACCGTTGCAGTTACAGCAAAACGTTCTTAAAAGACCTTCCCTAACTTTTTGGGACATTTTGAACTGCATTCACAGATTTTGTAAAAAACTTACAGTTAGCAAAAAAATGCAAAAAGTTCAAATTTTTTTTTTTATGCCAATCGATTCTATTTCATGTGGGGATCAAAAAACTCTATGGGACCATTTTAGCTTTCAGTACTAGAAAAGACAGAAATCGCCAAAAACGTTTCCCATACATTTCGTACCTACGGAAATATGATAAATCAACTCGAAACTCATAGTTCAGGTAAAATTTTGAACTTTTTTGAATAAAAAAAATCATTTAAGCATTTAAGAAATTGGTTTATGAAATAAATTGCTCAAAATGATTTCCATTTCCACGAATACATAAGTCTATCCTTTTTTGCACTGAACGAATGGCGGCTAATAATGTTCTGGGATGAATATTACGTAAAATGGTCAAAACGTAAAACGTCGTCTTATACACCTCGTTTTTCACGAAGCCCCATAAAAAAAAATCAAGTGGTGTTAGATCGGGCCTACGAGGTGGCCACTGTGTTGGACCATGTGTACCTATTCACTGTGTACCGAATAGGCGGCTCAAATTGGAACGTGAAAGGTGACTGTTATGTGGCGGAGCACCATCTTGTTGAAAATGAACTTTTCGCAATTCCGACAGGGGCCATTCGTCCATCTCGTTTTCAAGATGGTGTAAAATGACTTCATTATACATGGCAGAATTCAGTTTCCCTTCATAAAATTCCACCATTATGACTCGATTGGACATTATACCACACCAACAGTTGAATGAGACCGCGGCGGTTGCGCGCCTGGCGCGCCTCCCCGTTTCCGGGGTCGAGTTGGGGACTCTGTAGTCCCCACACCCGAGACGAGGGCCAGATCGTGAGAGATGGCCCTGGGTCGGCCGGGGTGCGAGGGATATGCCTGTCAACCTCACCTTCGGCAACCAAAACGACCCACAGGCGGCGTGCGTTTTAGTCGGTTAGAGTCCGACATAACCTCCTCCACCGGCTCCGGTGGGGAGGTATCCGTGGGGATTTTGCGCACGTAAAAAAAAGAGAACAGTTGAATGAGAAGCGAACCTGACTATGACTTGCCGTAACTCTTAGTGGATTTTCTTTGGACCAATAGTGGTGATTTTTTCTGTTGTACATACCGTTATTGGAAAAATTCGTTTCGTCTGACCACAGTATGTAATTTAAAAATTCATGATCTCTGCTTATTTTTCCTCTTAGCCATCTGCAAAAAGTAAGCCTTCGAACATCATCACCCGGATGTAACACTTGAACTATGCGCCCACATCGATAGCACTTGTAGCCGTATTTCTTCCATATCTTTATCACAAGGGAGTGGGATACACCTACTTCAAGGGCGACTTGCCTGGACGATACCTCTGGATATGCTTCGACATAAGTCAGAACCGCAATCTCCGTGTCCATGTCCACACGAGGCTGCCGCTTTCTTTTGAAAGAACCCTGCAATTCCAGGTTTTTCAAAAGATTTGTAATAACCTTTCTTGTTGGCACATGCCGCAACGGATACTTATTGCGGTACCACACTAATGCAGCTCCCGCATTTCGATTACTGACAAAATACGCTTCTAATAAGTCAATTTTTTCACGACTAGAAGACATTTTAGCGAAAATCGTTAATTAATAACTCATACGAAGTTTCTCAGCTGAAACTAAGTATAACACACAGAATCAAATTCGAAATTTGAGGGTAAAAATTCTTTTTATTTACTTTACAGTCAATTCTACCCACTTCCTGGCCATAACAAAAAGTTAGACCATCGTAGAAATTTGTTTCTGTTGCCGAAATGTATGGGAAACGTTTTTGGCGATTTCGGTCTATCCTAGTACTGAAAGCTAAAATGGTCTCATAGAGTTTTTTGATCCCCACATGAAATAGAATCGATTGGCATAAAAAAAAAAATTTTGGACTTTTGCATTTTTTTTGTCAACTAAGTTTTTACAAAATCTGTGAATGCAGTTCAAAATATGTCAAAAAGTTAGGGAAGGTCTTCTAAGAACGTTTTGCTGTAACTGCAACGGTTAAGGTACTTGCCCTTACTGCCCCGTTTCAAAAATACACATTGTATATCAATCAAGATTATCATTGATAAATTAATGAACTAGAGGGCGAGTTAAGAAGAGGATTGCGTTAGTATAGTAAATATCGTCATCATCTTGTCCTAACCTTGATCCGATTGCTTCTGAGGTTCTCAACTCACAGTAAAGGTCCGAGTTGAATGGCCGGATCCTAATCCTTTCTCGTACTAACCATTGCTTATACTGGCTTATATTGACTAACGGGAGCTTGTTCTGACCTCCCAACCCGAGAGGAAGTCAGTATCAGACCATCGTGTGTTGACCGTTAGGTGTGTGTGGTGAGATCCAATGATCTTAATATAGCCACGATATACGACAGCAGAGGTCCCTGCATAATGTATAGGTATATCTTGACCAAAGTCGCGAGAGAAATGAGGTCTCGGCGCGTGCAGATTGTTTTGATATAAGCTACGATTGGTGAAATTGAGCTCCTACACCGCCGTAGACACCCAAAAAACACGTAGGTACTGCGCATAAAGAGTAAGTACATTTTGTGATGTGTTTGGAGTAAAATATATGCAGATTACTATACGTCTGCACAGTTTTACGTACACTTTACTTTTAAGTACACTGTGGTTTATAAGTGCCCGGTTAATGGCAATAGGCTCGCCACCTATTACATTGGGACCTAAACATAAACTGGCGAAATGTGGGTGCTAGCACCTCTGCCTACCCCTTCGGGGATATAGGCGTGAGTTTATGTTATGTTATGTGTACCTAGGTAGGAATGTGCATTACTTTGTTAATTACTTTCCAATGACTCAATGTTCACTAGCTGTTGCCCGCGGCTGCGCCCGCGTGGATGTGAGTTTTCGCGACAAAACATAGCCTAAGTCCTTTCCCAAGGTCTGATTCACCCCTATACCAAATTTTATCAAAATCGGTTCAGCGCTTTAAGCCTGAAAGCGTAACATACAGACAGACAGAGTTACTTTTGCATTTATAATATTAGTACGGAGTTTGGATTATATTGGTTAAAAATAAGCAAAAGGCATTTAACATATTGCCCTTGAGTAACTTCTGTAGTCTGCTAACATCAAAACAATTCAGTAGTAGAATTGCGGAATTTGAATTGGGCTTAGTTCATATCAATGTGTGACCTAATTACGATTTACAATATGACCTATATTATTATCTTAATACGGTTCTATTAAAGAGGCCTTTCTAGACATGTAGATCCAAAGTCCCCATAACTAGTGAGCATGTATGAAAACAATTAAGTGTAAGAAACAGAAGGTGTATCATGTAGGTATACCAGGATCGCGCGATGGTTGCTAGTGTAAACATATCGTGTCTGCCTACTACATTGGCTGAGAGGCATGTCGTGTAAGGTAGATTACAGTGTAAGTAAGTAGTGCAAAAATATGTGTCAATTACCTCGTCCTTAACCTCAAGGGTAGATAACACGCTATCGACAAATGAATGAAATATAGTTCTATTAACTTTATAAACAAAGTAATTAATTGATATTATAAACAATATTAAATTGCAAGGTGATTTTCTTAGTGTTTATCACATAAATAAGATGAAAAACAAAACCATAATGGCTGTAATCTATTACAAATAAATAATTCGCTAGTATAATTGCACAGATAATTCTTATTATTCTGGTCAGTCAATTTTAATAATTTTAACATTTAGTTGCCCTAAATTGATTGTTATCAAATTTAAATACAATTTGCATATAATTATAATATTCGCCGTAGCTGTATTAATTCGCGTTGTTGTATTTGAGTATTTGCAATTAATATCATAAAGTTCTCGAGTCATATACGAAGCCATTCGAAAGGGAGCATTATCGTTTATGAATTAATGGGGAGTTTCGAGCGCGGATCGAAGATGAAATAGTTTTGTTCCCTATTTCCTCCCAAGAACTTCAAAAAATGCTATTTGATCTTAACATACATAGTAAAAAACCAAGGCAGTGAAACAATAATAATGAAATTGTAAATAGCACCCTGATTAAATATAATATAAAATTATATATAAAAGACGCTACTCGTGACCAGAGGCCCCAGAGGGTCGTCTGTTTACTCACTGCGCAAAGGATTAGTATTGCAATTCAACGTGGTCAACCACCCTCCCAGTTTTGGTCGATTGAGAGGGATTCTTCGATGCCTGAACCTGTGTATAGGTATATTCTGTATTCAAATCGATTAAGATAGAGAATTTTTTAATGAGTTCAGGCGGGATTCCAACCCGCCATCTTTCCCCTTCAGGGGGAATGCTCTGACCACTAAACCACCGAACCTCGCCTGAAATCATCCAAATCTTCCTATATATCCGTCTTACAGCGACGGTGGAATTTTGCCTGAACTGATTCATTACCGATTTGAATAGTTAGCATACTAAATGCTTTAAAATTTCATTCACTGTTCTGTATTGTTTATAAAATATATGATTATTTAGGTTAAATAATCCGGGTAAAATATCCAGTCAAGTAAGCAGATTGAAACACGTAAGGCTATGTTCACAAGGAGACGCATGAACTACTTATCTACATACTTTTTTATTAAACTTAGTTGGCAGATAAGCACACGGCAAGTGCTAACCGTGGCTTTTGGCGTGTGCAATACCAGGAGAGTCACAAAGGAGATTTAAAGGTCGAAATTAAAACAGTAATTCAAAACCACGTTAAGTCCTCGAGGACCCATTAAAACGTCAAACATAGTGTTCATTTATATTCGTGTAGGTACGTGTATATACAGTTTACCATTATCCTTGAAGCCAGTTTTCTGTTTACCTATAACACACTCGCTATAAGTGAATACATATTTATGCGTAAACAAGATAATCTCGGAAATTATAAAGTGCTTCTGTTCACCTTTAGCATAACCTCTTAAATAGTAGTTGAGCAAAGATATAAACGTATGTTCAGTAAAAATGCCTTATTTTGAGGCTGGAGTTAGTGATAGCATTATTAATATTAGTAAACCTTCATATAGGATCTCGAAACGTCATGACAGACCTATCTAGATGTAGATTGGTCTCGAAACTGGAGATGACCCAGGTTTAGCCGGGGCGCAAAGGAAATACCTTATTGGGCCACCTTACATAGTTACACACCGGCATTTGAGACCCGAGACGCGGCGTGCGGTTTATCCCTAACCGCGGCGGAGTAACCGCCCCGCTGGCGGGATTTCCGCACGGGAGAAAATGCACGTCATGGCATGTCATAACACAACTATAAGGATATTGTTACCGCTCAGTAGGAAAGTACCTACCTGTCTTACATTTGTACCAAATACCTATATAAAACTATTTATAGGGCCATAACGTATTAGCGAAACCCGGCTACGTTGTGAACTTTGAATAAATCGGTGAGTCATAGACATAGAACATCGGTCGGTTTAAGTCGGAATGTTGAATGCCATAAATAATGCAATAAAATATAATTAAGAGCCTACAGAATCGTTTTGGTTTACATTTTAGTCTCAGAGGGCAAATATTAAGACATAAAAGAGTATAATTTAAGGCCGACCTATCTGGTATATAAATTTTGACCTTTGCCGAATTTAATAAATCAGGTGAGTGTTGTTTCCATTCCAACTGACAGTCTTTAGCTCTAAAACCTAAAATAGGAGCAAAGTGGAGATACCCATTAAAAATTTTGAAAACAATAAATGACATCAATTTCTATGTATGTCATTACTGATTATAGTTGCGGCACGCTATGATGGCCGTTTTGACAAGACTGGTTTTGCTCGATTTCTCTTTTTTGGTGAGTAGGGTAGCCAGAGCGCACTAGAGAGTTTTTGTGTTTTCAGCGGGAAGACCAAAAGCTTGTCCTGCTTCGTCTTTTACACTGACGGCACAGAAACTCAGTGCTCACAGGGTTAGCAGCGCGAGTGTGACTCCCTTAGTTTTGCACAAGTCCAAAGGCCACGGTAATCACTGTCCATCAAGTGAGACGTGTGCTTATCTGCCACCTAAGTGGTATAAAAAAAATTAACTTTCTTCTGTGCCAGTCTGCCATATTTTTCTTTGGTTACGTCTAACAGTTCGTTGTCCAATATTAACCGCACCAAAAAAGAGAAAACGAGCCACTCGTGTCAAAACGGCCATCATAGCATGCCGCAACTATAGTCAGTTTGCCGTTAAATATTGTAATTACCAATTGATACTTAACTCAAGACGTGTTTCTTTAAACAAACCAAGGCAATAGAATATTTTGATAAACCAACCTTGAATTGTGATGAACTTCTTATGATTTCAAAAAAACACTATTTCTACAAGTATAATAACTACAATTTGTGTTTTGTGAATATAACTATGACGGCTGAAATTTGTTCAGAATCTCACGCAGTTTCAGACACATACCAAACAGGTTAATTCCGTAAACCAAGAGATACAGCAATAAATATCCGAAAATACTGCTATTTCTGGCATATTATCGCGAGAAAGCACTCCTCTCATTTCTGACGAGGATATACCCTTAAATACCAAATAAAATATGACGCCTAACAATAAAATAGTCGTGTCTTTTGAGTGTTAAAGTTCTGTACCATTTAAGGAATAATGATTTCTTCGTTATAAATGTGAAGATTTTTGTTCTACCAAAGAGGCTTGAGATTCACTTAATGAAACACATTTAAAAGTAAAATACTAATTAAAATACATACGAGTGCCTTCTGATCTCATGAACGGTGGGCCTTAGATCCGGGTCTCTCTTGAGCATGTGTGTGAGTAGCGCCCCCAGCGTCGGACCAAGTACAGGGGGCGGGGGGGCTGGCTCGCCCCGACCGATAGATTCCAGCAGCCTATACACATTGTCGCCCTCGAACGGATACCGGCCAGTTGTCATGTTGTATCTGTTCAAAAAAAATGAAGTTATTAAAAATTTAAAACAGTAAAAAATTAGTAATGCATCAACAAAACTTTTGTACACAAAATTAGGTAACTAAATTGTATTTCACAAAATACATAATACAATTCGTCATCGCCCTCTTTCCCTATAGACTCTATAGGAGAAAGCGGCGATCCTCTACGACTACAGTATAGAGAATCGCGGGTGGAAACATGACGCACCGCCACTGTGGGTCTGCTTCTGCTATGTGTAACGGTCACTGCGAATCCACACCCCCAGATCCACACTCATGGATGGCGAAGAAATTTCTGCAATCTCCAGCGCTCAGTTCACCTTTTGCGACACGGAAAAGTGTTAAACCCCTCCGTTTCCGTCCAATTGACCAGCCGGACTGGAGAAGTACCTCCGTCCTACAGAATACCGCGGCCATAATAACCTCGTGTTGTGTTCCCGGCGGTGAGTAGGGTGGCCAGAGCTCACTGCAGAGTTTTTGTGCTGTCAGTGGAAAAACCAAAGGCTTGTCCTGCTTTGTCTTCTACACTGACGGCACAGAACCTCTCTGTGCTAACAGAGTCTTCTGGTATTGCACACGTCCATAGGCCACGGTAACAACTTTCCATCAAGTGGGTCGTGTACTTGTTTGCTTCCTAAGTGGTATAAAAAAAAATTTTTCCTTCGAATACAAAATTAAATTATAAATACAATTTAATTGCTCTTATCGGTCTTTAGCACATAATAAGTTATAAGTGCTAAGCGTTTGTTTTTTCTACAATCGTGCAAATAATTGGCATTTTCCTTTAAACCTCACAGGATAACATCAATAATTTAAAGTACCTAACTTTTAGCTATCTAATTATGAGCAGGTATTTTCAGAATTTGCATCGTACGTATTAGTGTCATCATCAGTTATTTTCACAATCCGAGATGAAATGTTTTTTTTACTTAATTAATTTCATCTTGTTTTGTGAAAATAACTGGAGGCAGTAATTTTTAACCTTTCCAATTGATAATAATAGATAAAGTGGAGACCGCGAGCAGGCAAACGGAAGGAAGGACACGCACTGGGCAGGTGGACTGACGACCTGCGGGTCTAAAAAGTCCACATTGAGCGATTCCGCCAAAAACGAATAACTTTATGAATTGCCAGTAGATCTCGATCGATTCCTTTAAAATTCGTAGAATGGTCACTTATCCTGAGCAGAATTACAACAATTCGTTTACGTAGGATCGTGTTGTTACGAGTTTTTTTTTCAGTACTGTTTTTACAAACTAAGTATGTTAATTTGTTGAATATGTGTTATTAAAACAATAAAACGATAAAATATCAATTACCCGCCATAGAATTATCGGAAATAAAATTATAAGAACGAAATCAAAGTATAAGTGTTGCCATTATCTGTTAGCGTCAGCAGCTTGGCATTGAATTACAGGAATTATTAATAAAATAATGGTTTAAGTTAAGTAATAATGGTTAATTTGTAGACAAAACATAATACAAAACGATATTTTACTCTTTTTTTCTTTATGATTATTTATAGAAATAAGCAAAAGGAATTGAAGATGTTGCTGCTTTCGAATCTGCTAACTGACATCAAAGCAATTCATAGTTTGTTAACCATTTTACAGTTTCCATACAAAACTGTCAACTAATTGAATTGCGAAATTAGAATTGAGCGCAGTTCATATCAGTGTGTGACCTTTTTATGATTTCCAATATGATTCGACTCATATTATTATGCCAATACGATTCCATCAAAGTGACCTTTTTAGACCCTCTGAGAAAGGTGGCTGGGGCAGACTGGATACGGAAGGCAGAGGATCGGATGAAATGGCGCACATTGGGAGAAGCTTATGTCCAGCAATAGACTGACGTGGGCTAATTGATTGCTAGATTGAATAGTAGATTTGCTAAGTTGTACGCCGAGAGGAACGAAAGAAAGATTGATATCCTCGGAGTGTCCATTAACGTTATATAATATTATATCTGTTTAAGAGGTAAGAAATTACAGTTAGTCTAGTAGGCATGCAAACGTGAGGTCGGTGGAGCAATATGTTACCGAGCTTTTGTGTCAATACAATACGAAATCGGGAAACGTGGCGGTCGACGGCTAAGGACTGGCGGGTTTAGTCGCAAACTGTCCCATTCGCAAAATGTCACAATGTGTCGTGGGACATTTTGCGATTGGGACAGTTTGCGACTAAACCGACTGGTGCACATTATCGACATGAAAAAGGATTTTTATTTGTCGAATAAGAATACGTCGATATCACTATCGTCATAAAATTAAAATTTCAATGACGATCATCTGCATCGGTGCGGCATCGGTATGATTATCATTTCAATTTTATGGTGATATATTTGATAAGGTGTATTTTTATTCGATCAATAAAAATCATTTACCTTGCGAATGCCGAAAATGTGCGCCGGCCCTAATACGCTCCTCTTCTATTACTTGGAGCTAAAATATCGCTAGCGATATGTGGATGTATGAAGTAAACTAAATTACTATTTATTTTAAACTGTATTGCAATCTTTTAAATGCTACGTACGTAGGTATACATCATTTTGAATGATTCAAGTGAAATTCTGCACAAGTTTGCAACTTTCATTGAAAATGGTTACGCTTACGAACAAGTGGCACCAACATAGCGAAATTGTATAATTTTTATAACTTTAACCGGCCCACTGAGCATTAAATGATATTACGATTTGATTTCACTAAGACAGGCGGTGTATCGGGCGGGCCCCAACAAAATCTTCGCAGCCACACCAAACTCACTTACAAACGAACATCTAATGTTTGCCGAACGATGTTCTGGTGTAGATTTTCCTCTCGGGGTTGAAACGGTCACTCCCATAACAGCCATATAAGCCAAAACAAAAGGCGTATCCGGCGGCTTTTAATTGAAAGTCTTAATTGAAACTGGGAACAACTAGGACGATGATGATGGTTGAATTTCACCGCTGACTATAAAAGGCGTTTCATTCATGATATTGCCGGCAGTTTACGCGAATGTTACACATTGAAATTCATTCATTCGCTTGCAACTACGCTGGCACATTTCACTTAAAGAATTTCATCGTGCAAAATGTGAAAATTAACGCATCCCACAATCGGGAACGAGACCCGAAGACGGCACGTGACACTTCATTTTGCCGAATCCGAAGTAACCTCATGCTACCTACGTTTTTCGTGCGGAAAGTTTCGGCTAGTGCGATATTGCGTGGCGAAACTGTAAATACAGCGTCACAGACCTATATGTTATACAATAGCACGACTTAGTCAGTTCATAGACACGCAGACTGGTCATTTACTTACGTCAGTAATTATTTTATCGTGTTCTTACATGCTCGTTTATGCGCAGAAGTTAGGGTGCAACACTGTTGTGTTATCAATATCATTTAAAAGTATTGTTGCAGTTGCAACATTGGCCTGACTCAGATTTATTAGTGAAAATCCATTCAACTGGAATAGTTTTTCACGTTTCACTCAATGACACTGATATAATGTTAATATCTCACGTAGATTTTGTTAAAGAACATTAGTAACTGAAATTACTACTAATAATTTGCTTGTGTTAGAAGTGGGTTCACGTCGGCAGTGAGTAGTGGATCACACGTCTTGATCATAAGGTTGACTTCTTAACCTCCGGCAACCTGCGGCCCACACAGTCGGCGTGCGTTTTAGTCGGTTCAAGTTCGACATAACCTCCCCCACCGGCTCCGGTGGTGAGGGAGGTTGCGCAACCGTGGGGACATGCGCACATAAAAAAAGGTTGACTTTTTAACCATTAAGCTACTACTGATCAACTGACTTGATACTTGAACTCACATGTTATTTTTGGTGAAATTCACTCTATGTAACATTCACATTATTTAATAGTTGCATATTATTGGTAAACTCAGTGTGATTTATCTAGGTGCAAATGAAAGTCTATTTTAATCTACTTACAATGTGACTCCACTGCTCCAAATATCTACTTTGACGCCAGAGAATTGCTCAGCACCATTCGCTATTTCCGGAGGTTGGAATGCTGGGGAACCCTGTCCAGTGTAACAAGTATCTTCGGGAGAAAACATATCTAACGCCTGTAAATAAAAATCATGTTTAACGACGAAAGTGAATGACTTGTACCAAATACCCTATCATTGTGTAATATAATTTATTTTATTGCCCTGTAGTTTATCTACAATGTAAAAATATCGTATAATTGGTAGGCATAGAAGAAACATTGCTTCTCCCATTGCTGGCTAACCATTCAAATTCTAGCAGAAAATAATGTGCTTCAATAAAATTGAGAAATGAGTCCAATAAAATTGAGGCATCAGGTACTATAATATAACATTTACAACTCATGGTACTTGTAAATATTATAGTACTCTCTAATAGGGGTGAACCACTGCAACTATACTATATGGAGGTCTTTTCAGCATTAGCTCACATTTAACACTATTATTGTCTGCGACAAAATGGTATTGTCTGATGAACCATTATTTAATGGATAATCACTATTTCACAATGATGCAGTAAAAAATGTATGCCTGTACAGCTCATTAGGATGATAATAGGAAATGTATGTTTCATAAAAAAATTATAATTTTAAGTATTTACTCTAATTAAATTATACTATCTATTAGGTGGTTGTGTTGGAACTAGCACCTTCAGAAGTTAGTAATTTACAAGGGTGCAGCAACACTAAGACCTTGTTTACAAACAACCCATCACAAAGCCAATCCAATCAAGGAAATAAATAATTCATATTATTTCTCAATAGTATTATTACATCTAAGTTTAAAATAAAAGATGAATCATCCAGTGGGTGAGTGACTAATTACTTCAATCTTCCAACAAACAGAAAAGTTCCAGTGCAATTTCACTTTTTTTGCATTGCAACTCTAGACATGGACTACTGCTACCTTATTCAGCTTGACTAAACATAATATACCTAAGTTTTTGGTGACTAAACCCAAAACATAGTTAACGGGATATGAGAGAAATGTAGCCATGACTAAACCAATTTATTATTACACATGTGTATACTTATATACGTTATAGAATATGAAACCATCACATAAGAAATTTTTAGTATTTAATAATTACCTCTGCAACTCCAAAATCTGTAATTTTGAGTGTGTGATCCAGTGTTAGCAATAAGTTTCCTGGCTTAATATCCTTGTGAACTACTCCTTGGCCATGTAGATATTCTAAGCCGTCCAATAACTGTGTAAAGTAGTCATGTGCTTGCCGTTGGGGAAACTTCTTGCCCGGGCTTCCCTCTAACATATCCTGATATAGTAGAAACCATAGTTAAAGTTTCATAATATGCTCAAAGAAGTATATAAGTCAAAGAAATTATCTGGGAAAACCTATGTTTTTGCATTACTTAATGATCTAGGATTTCTCAGACAATTATTCATAATAAAGATTTCATGATTGTGACTAATACTTTTATGGTGATATTATAATATATAAGATATACTTGGTACAAAAAATAAAAGATAGGTAGGTAGCAACTCTGCATGAATTATGTAGAATATTAATGATTTTATACTTCTTAAAATGTTATTCAGTCAATAATTTGTTTAAGCATAGCAACAAATTAAACCAATTTTTATGAAACCTCTTATGTCAGGCTAAATTGAAGAACAAGTCGCTTCAGTGTGAATAAATGAATATGTAAACATATCATTAAACTCCTGAATTTGTTATATCAATGACTTCACCACCAATAATAAATATGAATATGTATATTAACCTGTAGTACACCAACACAAAACTCCATGACAAGGTACATTTTCTGTTTTTCATCATTATACATAACATCGACTAGTTCTATCACATTTTTGTGCCTAAGTATTCGCAACAATTGTATTTCTCTCTGTACATTTTGTTCTCCATTTGGTATTCTTCTTAGCTTCCTCTTCTTTAATATTTTTACAGCTCTTCTACACAGTGTCTCCGAATCTAACATCTCCTTAACTTTACCATATGAACCTTCCCCCAACACATCTCCCATGACGTACTTCCCAACCATTTTGCATTTTTTCTTCTTGCTTCTATATATTATATCTGCGCTATCGACTCTGTGAAAACAGAGGTTGGTTTGTTCTAAATTAAGATCTAATTCATCTATTTGATCATTGTCGAGCCAAGTCACGGAGTGAGCCTCGTCGCTACCTACGAACATTAAATTCTCATCGCTCTCTTGCGGTGCAATGATGTTTGATACCTCAAATTCCACATCATCGGCATCTGGAAGACTGTCACTACTACTGATTTTCCTACACATTCTTGGATCCATTATCTATCAAAACAACACATTTGTAAATCTGTGCGTACTGCAAGGCCTTTTGTCATGAGATCATGAAGGCTATATCAAAATAATTTTACTTAGTTAAATGACACATCTCTTATTCACACCATCGATTTGGAAAAATATCATGTTATAAAAATTATACTCTTTTTATTGTTTTAAAATGTGATAGTAAATAAATCTGAGCGATCGCGTAAATGCTCCATTAGACAAGAACCACAGATAACAAATTATTTGTTTGTGGAATTTGAATTTATGAAGTTTGCTATGTTATTGCCAACCTTACAGAAAAATATCCTTTTTTTATGTTTAGTCGATGTAAATCGATTTTCCGCATATATAATAACATAATTGCGAGAAACTCAAAATTCAAAATTCTACTTCGTAATTCAATTTCGTTGTTGCCACAGAACAGAAAAGCTGTAAAATCTAAATTTCAGCTCAGTGGACCAATATTTTGACATCAAATTATTTCATTAATTTAGAACTCGGTCTTCTGTTTAAAATTTTCCCTCAATTCGAAACTATATAGTCTTCCACCCCAACTTTACTTACCTACTGATAAACACATATTAATTCATAATCTTTATAGATAATTATTGATTAGAGGAAGACCGAATGCCCGGCGGAAGAAACTCCGAGGCGTGTCCTTTTGGCGGCCCTGGGACTGGTAGTTCTCTCACTTAGCATGGGGCCGGAGGAGACTTAGATCCCTACCGTAACAGATGGCCCAAGACGACGGTGCGGTTTTAGTCGGTTCAAGCCCGACATAACCGTCCCGCTGGCCCTGGAGGGTATCTGAATGGATTTCCGTAGGAAAAAAAAAGAAGAAAAAGAAGAAGAAAATGTACGTGATCTAAGTAATCATCAAGGGTTTTCACATACTGAAGGCTTTATCTACCTGTTAGACCTGTTTCTCAAAATCATTTTTATCTCTTCACTCTTGACTAAGCCTACTATCTGAATTACGTAGTTCGTTCTTTAGTAGTTTTAGGTCTATGTTGATAACCAGTCACGTACCTATATGTTTAAAAAACTGTAACTGTAAAACCACAGAAAGGATGAACTATAGTTACGCTTTCCACCGATAGATGGTATTAGTAGTATTAAAATTGTATTTTTATCGCTTGGTAGGTCTATTTCAAATATTATACTGTATTTATATTTTTTGAACTCAGAAAGTATTTGTGGTTTTTCCAAGTAGGTAACTACAATATGGGGTACTTTACGAATTACGAAGGGCATCAGAAGGTTTTTACAGGGTGATTGGCAGCAAGAGTATGACGACCCTAGTGTTGCACACGTCTATAGACCAAAGTTACTGCTTACGGTAGGCCATGGACTTGTCTGTCACCTAAGTGGCATAGAAAATTGACCTATATTAACCTTAAAATGAAAAGGTAAAACAATTATTTCTCCTACCACAAAATTTGAGGGAAATGTAAACAAAAATAAAATAATATAGCCTTGATCTTCTTTACTTTTATTGCTTATTACTTAGGAGCTATATAATGTTTGTACTTACTCTTATATTATAACTAATTAGATACGGCTATTTTCACATTAGGTAGGTATGCGCAATTGCGTAGGTCTGTAAAGTTATTAAAGTTTCGACAGTGTGTGTTTAACAATTTGGATGGTAAGCAACAAACTTTTTGATTTAGGTACCTATAGATCTTAGCTACGTAAATCTACATACCTTTAGGTATATATCACTTGCATATTTATCAATGTTAATACCTACCTAACTAGATTTTTTTAAAGAATATTAGCAACGAAATTAGTAATATTCCCTCTAACCCCTTCAGCTAAACTAAATTACTTGTGTAAGGAGTGGGTTCACATCGGTAGTGTAACAGGATACGGACCCGGGACCTCACGATCGTAAGGCCGACTCCTAAACCATTAAGCTACTGATTCTATCCATTAATTATAATAATATTGATCGATATCGGTCTATGCAAGTCATTAACAACTGCATACAAATACCCTAGGACAGCATTTCTCAAACTTTTTTCCCCGTGATGGTGATGGTAGGTAATGGCATCACTAGTTTTTTAACCCTCCTTGTTCGTTGTACGTAAGCCTATTAATTAGTACAACAGCGGGACGAGCATTCACGTTGAACGGTTGACATAAAAGCGACGTGTCTCTTCATCGATCGATCATGAACAAGAAGTTACCTACTTAGGTAGTGATCAATGAGGTGAGTAACAGTGATCAATGATACAAAGCTATTACCTGCCCCCCTAGACAAGTTACAATTTGTTGGCCGGCCTATTGTAAAAAACAATGACAAATGTATGGGATTTGACATATTTGACAGCTGTCAACGTATGTATTTTGTAGCCACGACCCATTTGGGAAACACTATCGTAGAATGCAGGTACTACAAATGTATGGGATTTGACATAGTTGACATCTGTCAACGCATGTATTTTGTAGCCACGACCCATTTGGGAAACACTATCGTAGAATGCAGGTACTACAAATGTATGGGTTTTGACATATTGTGACATTTAATTAATTGTGACGTTAAATTATAACTGAACTTTCTTAATTAATTTGACCTAAGATTGCAAGTAGCTGACATTTAATTATTATAATATTGGCATCAAATGATAAATTGACTCGCATTGTATATATAATTTATGTAAATATTTGTTTTTGACTATATTTAAATTTGTAATTTTGTAAGCCATTACTGTGTTGGGTTTATCCTGTTAAGGTGGTGGAAATTTTAAATAAATAAAAAAAAAAATATTTGACAGCTGTCAACGCATGTATTTTGTAGCCACGACCCATTTGGGAAACACTATCGTAGAATGCAGGTACTACAAATGTATGGGATTTGACATATTTGACAGCTGTCAACGCATGTATTTTGTAGCCACGACCCATTTGGGAAACACTATCGTAGCATGCAGGTACTTAGTGTAAGTACCTACCTACATAGGTAAGTAAAATTAAAAATGAATGTATGAAAAGTATCATGTAGTTTTGGTCATCACAATTTTATTGGCTAAATAAATAATAAAGTGCCTCAGTGTACAAATAGGTAGTTAGATACTATTATATTGTAGACTGCAGGACGGTAAGAACCTCTTTCTTCTACAGGCCATAACTCTACAACATGTGTACAGTCACCATCGGTAATAGTTTCTATGATACCAACCACTACCTATTATACCTCTAAAAATGTATTTAAGTAAAGTAAAATAGAAAATTGTACATAATTATTTGTTATTATTATGTACATGGAGAGTTTTTGAGCTGTCAGTGGGTACACCAAAAGCTTGTCCTGATTGTGTCTTCTGTACTGATGACACAGAAACTATCTGTGAGACTCCCCTGGTGTTGCACACGTTCATAAGTCACGGTAACCACTTTCCAACAGGTGGACCGTGTGCTTGTCTGCCACCTAAGTTGTATAAAAAAACCTACCTATACCTTATACGAAATTATAGGTAGGAAGGTAGGGTAAATAAATAAATATGTATATGGCAACTGTACCTAAGTTTAATATTATATTACTTACCTACTTAGGTAGGTATAGTTAGCCTAACTATGAATTATATAAGTAGATATTTGCAATATGTAAAGTTATATTGTTTAATAACTTAAAATCCTAAGTCCTAAATAATGCAAATACGACTAACTCGACCATGAACGTTTTAAAAAAGAATTCAATTATTTTATAGCTGCCGCAATAAAACATTAGCGTTAGATAGGTAGGATAAATTAAGTAAGTTCTACCACTTTGGAAATTGGAGCCATTAGTACAATATCTTCGTAGAGATTAAAACGGTTACACAGGTAGGTACTCAGGGCCAAAATTTTACTTCATTGTCAAGCATTGTCATGCCACTGGCACAACAAAAATGCCATGAAATTTTAGACTCTATCGCATATAGACTCAAAGTCCAAAATGAAATGAGAAAGATATCATTAAATTTAATTTTTCATTTAAATTTGTTATAAAATTAATTCATTCTATAAAATGCCATTTAAATATAAACTCTATTAGCCAACAAGTAAAGTCGAAAATTAAACAGTGCTTTTGTCCTAGAGACTGATCATATTCTGTCTTCCGTGGATGTGTTATGACAGTAGTTGATAATTTATTGAGGTCCGAGGTGTTTTTCAAGATATTTCAAGGCAATAAATGATCGTAGGATGAACCTTGAAATATTTATAAGCTTTTTATAATTAATAAAGATAAGGCCATGTGTCGTATAATAGTGTAGTATCAGTAGTATCTATGTAATAAGATTTAATGAATTTATATCAATTTCAAAATGTGACTCTATTTCAAACAGTGATGGGTGTCCCGCCAATCTATACTAGATGTAGATAGCAATTTTTTTTTGTGTTCTGTGGAGACTATCTTGTTTGGGTAGCACACTTGCTACGTGAAATTGTTACAATCGCGCTGTAATAAAAAAAATAGATTTGCATAAGCACACACACTTCAATTTATCGGTGTTTGAACAATACAGTACGATTGTAGCAATTAGAGCAGCCACACTCCAAATAGCAAGCAGCAAGCACACAGCTAATTGCCAAGAACAATGCTTCTTGACTAGACATGTTAAGAAGTATTTACTGCGAAAATAGACGACAATTTGCTGTGTGTTTGTTGAGTTGATGTGTAGCTTCCCTTACTCAAAGAGTGTGAGCGATCTATGAAGATTGCTGATGAGAAAATAAAAGTTAATAGGTAGGTATATTGGTTGTATAATTATTATGGTATGTACAATGCCGAATTGAATGACATTTTCAGAATAATTCATAAGATTGAGTCTCTAACACGATTTTGATTTCTTAATTTCAGTTATTTAAGTCCGTGATTGGACTGAACTCCCCAACAACTCTCTCATTTATTGACAAGCTGTTCCCTGGACAGCCTCAGTAGTGTTAATGGTGTATATGCTGTAGTTGATCTCGTTGGGGTCCAGCGTCTTGTATATGAAACGGGCCAGTTTGTCTACCAGCAGCCATAGCATACCATCGTCATCAACCTGAAAGATACACAAAATTATGAGAAGTTTTCGCAGGAGAGAGGGTAACTTGGAAAGTGATCCTGATGATATAATATAGGAGGTAGGTGTAACACCAGGGGAGTCACACTAGTGCTGGCGACCCTGTAAGAGTAGAGTTTCTATTCCGTCAGTGTGGAAGACAAAGCAGAACAAGTCAGTCACCACCATGAAATATTTTTTGGACGCTATAGTTATTGGATTTTACTTTGTAGGCACTTTGTTTATTGTACCTGGTAGGTAATAAATATGTGTCTCGATAGCTTAGTAGTTAAGTAGTCGAATTAGCTTACACTTTGCAGCATTACGGCTCCCGTTTAATTCAAATCATGAAAGGTGGACAGAAAATATTTGGTTTTTCGTCGATCAGCAAGGTAACCTTCTTAGTCTTATAGGTAAAGTGGACTTAGGCTCCAACGTTCTTGAATGTACTCCATACATTTAGTTAAAAAATAGCACAGTAAACATAACATAAACTCACGCCTATATCCCCGAAGGGGTAGGCAGAGGTGCTAGCACCCACATTTCGCCAGTTTATGTTTAGGTCCCAATGTAATAGGTGGTGAGCCTATTGCCATTAACCGGGCACTTATAAACCTGCGATAAATACACACATAACTTCGAAAAGCATCGAAAAGTCATTGGTGTGTGCCATGCCAAAACCTGAGATCGAACCCGAGACCTCGTCTCAGCAGTCCATTACCCATACCATTTATTTTTTACGTGCGAAAGATATTCACGCTTAACTCCCCGCCGGAGCCGGTGGAAGAGGTTATGTCGGACTCGAGCCGACCAAAACGCACGCCGCCTGTGGGTCGTTTTTTGGTTGCCGAAGGTGAGGTTGACAGGCATATCCCTCGCACCCATGCCGACCCAGGGCCATCTCTCACGATCTGGCCCTCTCCTCTACCCATACCACTAGGCTACCGCGGTTCAATAATAATAATAATAATATCACAGTAATGATATCAAATGATAAACGCAAAATCGTTGCATACCTTCAAGTCGTTGGGGAACTCATATAATTTAGGGTCGCTGAAGACAAGAGGGTTGTTCTCTATCGTGTAGGGCTTGTTGGAGTTCCAGCACGCTACTCCATCACGGTTCACCTGAAAAAATAGATAAAGCATGTAAACATAACAATCTACACAATATTGACGTTGACGGCCTCTGTGTCGTAGAGGTCGACTGCTACGCAGGAGGCGCGGGTTCGATTCCCGCTCAGTGCAAATATTTGTATGCATGAATATATATTTATAAATTTGCATTGGTCTGGATGTTTTATGTATGATATGTATGTATTTACAAAAAAAATAGGATCTAAGTATGTTTATCCGCAATCAAGATTCCATAAAACAAACTATGCTTACCATGGATCTAGATAGAGTTGTGTGGAATGTTGTAGAATATTTATTATTATTATTATTATTATTTTATTTAATGCACTAAAATTAAGCACTCAATTCCACTAAAGCAAAACTACTGTCCTACTACTCTGTTTTAATCACAATGTAAGACTTTTAATTTTGTCTAAAATTTAATGGATTTTTTACAGTGTCCGTGGTTAGTTAATTACGCAACACTATGATCTATTAAATTACGCACTATATAATAGTTGAAAGATTACTATTTAGCTGATTCTACTTATCACTATTTATTTGGTGCTATTTTATTATTTATCTTGAACTCTATGTTAATTTCTATAAGCTGATATATATCTAGATACCTGCCTACAGACGAGCTATTCAATGTAGGTATTATTTACCTAAAGAAATTAATACTTATTAAATTTGGTTTAGTAATGCTCGCAATAAGTATGCAGTCGATAGTAATGGCCATAATCACCAAGAAGGAAATTAAAACAATAACAAAGTAATAGAGCATAAAACACTGCAAATTAACTGCACTGATACATACACTGTATAACTTTTAATTGTCTCTGTCATGTCAGTTCCTACTATGCATTAGTTCAATAAAAAAGAAAGTTCTTGTAACTAACAACTAGATCTAGTACTAAAATAGAGAGTCAGATCAAACAAACTAAACAAACCAGCAAACCATCTATGAGCTAAAGACACATTTTGCCACTCGTCGTGACATGCAAACATTTACAGGTACATAATTAAATTGAATAATTGAATTAACAATTGATTATAAAATAGAACAAAAAATTAAAACTGACATAACATAAACTCACGCCTATATCCCCGAAAGGGTAGAGAGAAGTGCTAACACCCACATTTCACCAGAACACCCACATTTCGCCAGTTTATGTTTAGGTCCCAATGTAATGGGCGGCGAGATTATTACCATTTATAACTGACACACATGAATAATTATTAATAGTCCAGTTCCCAGTATTTATTATATTATTCTGCATTTTAAAATGATTAGAGCGAGCGGCAAATTTTACATATAACCTTTAAAATCAAAAATCTATTTTTGAAGATCAAGAAGTTGACAATGAGATTTTAAAACAGGTAGTGGCTTTCCGCCACTCACGTCACATTAATTTATTTGCAAGAAAATCAGATGTCCCCGGAAGTCATTTAGCATTGTGACATTTTTTCGCAGTCCACTGCTAGGCATCGGCCTTCCCCGATGCCCCGATGTACCATACTCACGATTAAATTGAATTGAATGGTTGAATTAACAATTGATTATAAAATAGAACATAAATTAAAACTGACACACATTAATAATTATAAATTGTCCAGTTCCCAGTATTTATTATATTATACTGCATTTTAAAATGATTAGAGCGAGAGGCAAATTTTATATAAAACCCTTAAAAATCAAAAATGAATTTTTGAAGAACAAGAAGTTGACAATGAGATTTTAAAACAGGTTGTGACCTTCCGCCATTCAAATCACATTAATTTATTTACAAGAAAATCAGATGTGCCCCGGAAGTCATTTATCAATGTGACATTGTTTTAATTTGGTCTAGACTAGACTGGTACCAAGATTCGAGACGGGTGTGTGTAGAGAACTGAATGCACAAATTATTTTATTCACTCTATTTAATTATTTTTTCATTATTTCTATGTTTGTGCCCGTCATCGCCTGGGAGTGGACCATGGCGTTATAAAGTTTTCTTTCATATAAACCTTGTCCTCATACAAACAGAACAAAAACTTAATCATAAATTAACATCGAGTCCAGCATTTCTCAAGTTGAGCATTCAGCAGCGATTTATTTAATTATAAAACAAATACAACCGAGCATTTACATTATTATATTATACAAGTTTTGTTTAGATTTATGATAATAATAATCCTAATTTTCTAATTGACTAATCAATATGCATCTATTAAAAAATATTGACGTTGAACGATTTTACTGATGGAAATTGTACTGTTATGTGAAGGTGAGTACCAAATATTAAATTAATCAGTCAACTGGAAGGGGGTATTATAATTATTTTTATACCACTTAGGTGGCAGACAAGCACACGGCCCACCTGATGGGAAGTGATTACCGTGGCCTATGGACGTATGCAACACCAGAAGCGTTACCACTCGCGCTGCCGACCATGAAGAAACCTTCTAATGCCCCTCTTGGTAGGTAAATAGTTTGTAGTAAAATTTCAATTACTAAATTTGACCCACCAACAAGTAGGCCAAACGTAATACCTATATACTAAAGTACGCGTAAGGAAAACGAGTTAGTTTTTCCTGCTGAAAAAAATGTTCAGTTTAGTAAAACCCAAATCGTTCTTTTACAGATTTTTTCATGTAGATAGGTGTGTAGTAGGTATGTAGGTAATGTGGTGTTCAGGACAATAAGGAAAGTAGGCGTTTCATATAAGTTTAGTTAAACAGTGTGAACAATACCATGATGATTACTAAGATCGTTCAACTGAATAATATTGCCTACTTTACAATACCACTATTAGGTATAATTATATAGAGTAGCTTCACCAGTGAAAAATCTGTTGAAGTAAACAGTTTTCTCTCAAATTAAGAAACCTACTCATCTATTGAAATATATTAAAAACAAAGGTTTAAAACATCGATATAATTTCGTTGAACTAAACAGTACTCGTATAATTGAACAAATTTTCACTGATAAAATACAACTAAGTAAAATAATATTCTAACTGTTTAATAGGTATAAAATCAAAGGCAAATCATTACGTATAGTACCTACTTGTCTATTTATATTATCTGTAACAGAACTACCAATCTATCTATATAAATCTCGAAATAGGCTGAATTTGTAGTTTTTGTTTGTTGTTTATGCGATCGACGCAGCTATGAAGGTTGCAAACACGATTATAATGAAAACACGAATAACTAAACGCAGAATAAATGGTATTTGATATTATTGTTATTTGAAGGTTACAATTAATGCATTCAAAGTGAACGGTTTACTTAAAATGGGTCTACCATTCCAAATTCCTGCGGTCATCCGTTCGATTATGTTTTAATTACGATATTTTTTTAATAAATAATTATAACATAACCCAATATTGTACGATCGTTATGGAATAATCTGTTTATTGTTTAATGATAACAAATACCTAATTACTTAATCTCATAATAAAATAGGTACTTAATTGAGATAATTATTTGAATAAAAAACGGAATAAACTGTCAACATCGATTTTGTGACTGACTTATTGGCTTTTCAATAACATGTAACAATACATAAAGGAAAACGTGACAATCCAATTTAGTTTCGAATTGATTTCAGCTTTTGTCGATGTGAGAATCTGCTAATCCACTTTTAAAATCTAGGTTAGTTCTCCACTAGTAAGTATATATAGGCTCAGTACGTACTTACTATACTATATTTCGCATGCCTAGGGTAATAATCTGTCAATTTACCTGTGTATAAAACAAGACTTGTGTCTTGGGATCGTAGAAGCTGGCAGCTGATTGTGTTCTTTGACCTCTATCGCCCAAAAGCTGTAAAAAGAAAAGTCACTAAATAAATATAAAAAGTCAATTAAATAAGTGCCTATAGATCTCTACCTAAATAACCTAAACTGAGATAGGTAACAACGAGGAGAAGGTCAAACAGGTTATAAATGGGAGACACGTATTTTTAAATTAAAAAAATATTTATGTTCGTAAGGCATTTTTATTTAGAGATGGGGGAAAACCATTGAACTCGTGGCTTAGTTACCGTTTACAACTTCTCTCTCTCTCTCTATACCGTTATATTGGTTCCGTTTAGTTTTTCACTCCCAAAGTGCCACTGGTTTTATTCAAGTTAGCGTAGTTGTTTTCTCTTTATATTATTATTATCTTTATATTATTTTTCTCAGAATGGCAACACCGATAAAGAAATCTAAATTTGAAATCACACTCAATGCATGTGACAAACCAATGTTTGTCATTAGAGTTTTTGAGGCGAAGGACAGTGTCGGCAAATTACAAAGGTTTTACGCCTCTATTGTCGCGAGCCGTTGTAGACATCAATAAAAAGGGATCTTTAGGTGATCCTTTTTCTTTTTGCTATTTTCCACCTCAGAAAAGTTAAAATATAAATGAACGCAGTTATGTCGGATTCGAACCAACAAAATTTTTTTACGTGCGCAAAATCTCCACGGATGAGGACGAAGCGCACCACCCCCAAACAAAATGCCCAAAAGGAGGCGTGCATTGCACCGCTGCCTCGGAATGTATATTGGACTTAGGATGTGGCACGTTGAGAATTCGGCTAAGATATTCCTTGAATTATCCACATTGTAACAACATATAACCCAAACTGCCTTGTTGTTTTCCTCATAAGATGTGAACGAACTTTCTATTTGTAGGTATAGTGAGTAGTTAGGTACGTGATCAAATTTTATTATACTTAATATCTACCTACTAATAAATAATTCAACATAAGCGCTATAATACGAAGTTGATATTCAAACCTTGAAGTCGTGGAAGGCTTCACTCTTGTCAATGCTTTTGTAATTACGTAGTAACTCAGTCGACACGCAGAATTCCTTGGTACTGGAGAATGCGTGGAAGAACATAGTTCTATACCTGTGATAAGCAAAACAATAAACTATTGTCAAAAAAATCATAATTCCGAGATACAATGATTAATTGTACTAATTAGGCTAGCTTAATTAGGCATAAATAGTTTATCTATTCAGTCATAAAATAAACAAAGCGTTTTAACAAATGACCTCGCTGTTAAACAAGCTTTTATGTATTTTGGTGTCAATGTCGAACATCGGGTGCTCTCGTCTGTATACTTTTTATAAGTGTAACCTCTCTAACTAACAAGTCATTAATATGATAATTTTATTAAAATACTAGCTGATCCGGCAGACGTTGTTATGCCATGTATATTATCTAGGAAACATTTTTTAAATTCAATAAAAATAACTATCTACTATAAGTGTGCAGGTATTTACTTATAATAGAAAGCGTTGTAGACAATGAAAATAAAAAACGCGATGGAAAAATCGTAAAGGGTTGCAAGTTCAGTAAGTCAGGGTTGTATATATTATCAAATGCTGTATCATAAAAAATAAATATCTATAAATAAAATATAAAAATTTGGGGTGGACTTCCTTAACATTTAGGTGGATGAAAAATAGATGTTGTCCGATTCTCAGACCTACCCAATATGCACACAAAATTGCATGTGAATCGGTAAAGCCGTTGCGGAAGAGTTTAACTACAAACACCGCGATACAGATTTTTTTATTATAGAATTTACAATCCGGTCAAGTACTTGACTTATAAGTACCGTTACTATGTATTATATCAAATAAATCATGCAATAATGAAAACAACCTGATTATAATTGATTTAAACAAAAAAAAATAGATCTATCTTTAAAAAAAATATGTTAGTATACGTTTCGTTTTATGTGCTAGTAATGATAATTTTGATGAATTGTGTGCTTAACCTCGTTATCATTTCACATTAGTCTCGAAGCACAAACAAGACCCAAACCTACCTTAACCTTCAACCACTCTTCGCAATAAGTAAAACGTCAGTTTACACAATGTCTATTTGTGATTAATTACATTTCTGCCATCGCTATTAACTAAACATCATCATTGTACTGAAGAATACAGTTCTATTTTGTCCATGGTGATTGGTATTGAGTGAATACAACTTTTCTATATTAGCAATAGGCTCACGCTTAGCCTTGATCTAACCTATTAATTAATACCTATTGGTGGATGGGATGGATGGTAAACAGGTTTGTCTAGAAGCAACCTATTCACTTTAAACTTTAAGACCGAGAGTCTTAAAGTTTAAAGTGAATAGTTTTTCAGAAATCTTTACTTAAAGTAATGAAGCAACGACAGCTCCAAGCTAATTGGACCAATATGTATAAAAAAATGTATACGCACCCGTCCTCTCTGGGTTCCGACAGCGCTAAAGCAAAGACTCCATCGGTCCACTGGAACTCAATGCCACTGACATTGTAAGATCCCGCCAGAGGTTCAAAGTGGAAAAAGTGATGAGAAATACGCCAAGACTCGTCCTGTTTCAAACTGTACACAATGACTCCGTAACCACCAAGATCGGGGATGTACGCATATGCGTCATCACATGTGTCTTTGTTCACGTCCACTACCTGAAATTTGGAATTTTGTATGTATACAAGGAAAGAGAAATATTTTAACTAACGTACGTATTGAATTAGCCGTGAGAATCTGTTGGTTTACAATGCAAATGCAATGATTTTATAAATCAGTTAACGTAATCTGTAAATAGAAGAAGGTATCTCATAGGTGATTAGATTTTTGAGGGGACATATCGATGTTACATCTTAATAACAAAATCAAAACGTGCTCCTCTCCAGTTCAATTTTTTATCTAGGTATGTTTTTTTTACAAAATCCTTACTTTCTGCATATTTATCAGTAACAGATAAGTAGAGCGGGTCTAAAAAGGTCACATTGAGCGATTCTGCTTCAAACTAGTATTTTTATGAATTTCCAGTAGTTCTCAATAGATTCTCACAAATTTGTTAAATGGTCATTCATGTAAGCATACTTACAACACTTCAGTTACCATGCAAATTTTAATTTCGTGTAAATATCGCCGCAATACAAAATATTATCCTAATACGATTTCAATAAAGTGGCCCTTTTAGACCTCCTGGTTACTTTGGTTTATGTTTTGCTCATAGCTCATTTAAAAGTAGAACAATGCAGTAATGACATGAGTATGGCAAAAGAATGGTAATTCTTATCAGGTGTAGTAAAACGAGCATGAATAAGATTCAATGAGGTCACCGCTTACTTTGCTGCACATTAATAGCATTAAGGAAAATTCTGTTGTTACCTTCACCGCCAGCAAGGTAGCTAAACTTTTATTCAACATAATAAAGCTTTAATACATTTCTTCACGTAATCTTTTGAGTAAGTAGATTAAGATTACAGAATACATTTTATGCACGTATAGAATGCCGTGCGGCGAAACCGGTCAGGTTTAATAATAAATATTGTGGAACGGCAAAAGCGGTTTATTCAATATGTGTAGCAAGTTCCACCAGTGCCATCAATCAAATATAAATAGTTTATGCACGTAACCTTGCCTAACCTACAATAATTTAAAAAGAAATATATACTGTTTTGTAGTTCATAGATTTGAAACGATAGATCTACAATAATGTTTACAGAAATCTGTCGCCAAGTATAGTATCGATTATTGTCTGGGGAATGGTAGATCTGTCGTCAAATAAATCGATTAAGTATTTTCGGTAGATTACGATAACGCCCGCCTCGATAGGTATAAATATAGGACAGATTTGGGAAGGTTTCGCAGAGACTTCCACCGATCTCTTAATGTAAGGTTACTTGTGAAAATGTACGAAGAAATTCCTCAACGTCTTTTGAGACTACCTCTTGGCGACAGATCTACTATTTTGCAGACAATTGTTAGGTTTGTCCGTAAAATAGTAAGCTGTAGCTTAAATCACACCTAATTATAATTCCGAGTACTTAATTTTTTAATTATTTATTTAGATACACAACAAATTTAGATACACAAAAAATTAGCATCCAGCAAACTTTTTGAACTGGATTGTAACTCAGAACAGTGTATACAAATGAAAAACAGAAAGGGTTACCGAAACGAGTTAAAATTACAACATGCAAACATTTAAGGGTACTAAATTGATATTGATACAAGAAACATTGGGATTTTTTACCAGGACACAGCGACATACCCTTTATAACACCAATGTAACTATTAAAATTTGATTCAATGTCAATGTAACTCTAAAAACATAATGAAAGTTATAAAATTAAACTTACTATGTTGGCCAAGAAAGAGTCTTCTTTCAGGTCGCTAGTTTTGCAGCTATAACGATGAATCAGCTTATCGGTCTTCAAGTCGAAGATGACTATGGAAGGTCCAGTAACTTGGTTTGCGTTGCCTAAAAATGTATGTCATACTGATTATTCTCTTATTGTTATAGGTCGGTACCTACCTGACCTGGCCATATACGGTTAGAGATCTTAAACAGATTTAAACGGAGCTAAGAAAATAGCTGTCAATTTCACCGTGTTTTGGGCGGGTTACACTTTTTTCTTATATTTAAAGGACACCTCAATTAGACTTTGCCTTGCCTGATGGTAAGCTGAAAGCTAAGTCTCAGAAAAGAGGGTCACCATTACAAACATATACTATGTTACAATGCAGCAATGGTGACACTCGGCTTGACGGCCTCATCGTTTTGCACGCAACAAATATAGTCTGAAAATATTGCTGCAGTCACGAGAAAAAATAGAATGATATCCTTAAATTGCTTTCGCAGGGTCATTAATCTCATTTAGGATCCTGTTATCCCTGTAACTTGTTCTTCGATTAGCTGAACTTGCTTTCTAGTATTAAAGTTAAGCACTTATTCATTTTAGATTTGGTACGGTCGTAAGTGCTATTCTTGAAAACATCCGGCTGGACATTTGAAATAATTTCATCAGCTCCTTCAAGATCATAACACTCGTGAATGTTACAAGAATGCTACAAGATCAACACAAGCTGACTGTGGAAAGACCTCGCTATAATAGATAATCTTATCAGTGATTCTCAGGTAGTGACAGCTATATGAAGAAAACCTTTCGCATTCACTAATTATAGGTGAGAAAGCTTTTCTCCATTCACATAACCTCACAGTGACCATGGCTACTAGAAAGCAACTGAAATGTCGGGAACTGATTAGTCAAATAAATCTAACCGTAAGTAATTTATTTTAATATTTTTTTCACTCCGTTAAAAAAAATATTAAAATAAATCACGATAAGATAAGTTGAAGCTAGTTTAATTTAATTTTATACAAATAAAAGATAACTAATCTTAAATGTTCGTGTTTATAACGTTATTCACTTTATGAATATTTAAATGTATCTATAATTTGGAAGTAAGAATTTTGCATTTATTTATTACTGTGATGTCACTGCAGTAGACAAAATAGCCAAAAGATACGTATTGTTTTCACGTATAATTCTCGGAACCTATTTACAATTCAGTTGGTGTCGGGTTTCCAGCCTAACTTTGATGTGTCTGAACTTCGATATTTTCCGTGGAGCGAATGCCATTTACCCCACACAACCAACTGGCAATATCAAAGTTCTGTGCTTAGACTATACATATACCTAGTCAGACTTTATTTTTAGGTCTCTAACTGCCTGTAACTACAACCATAGATGTTCGTATGACAACCGGTACTGACGGCTTAATGTGCTCTCCGGGGCACGGAAATACCCAGACCAGGGGGTTTTCTTTTCAAGTATATTTCTTTGAATTCGAATAATAAAAATCAAAAATGACCTAACAGACTTTTAGTCGCAAAACGAGGTCTTTCCTTTTACTCCGCAGTTAAATTCACGGAAGTAAACAAGTTGTTTTACATCCGATACATAGAGTATGTAAGTAATTTAAATTATTATTGATAGTATGTTTTTAATACTAGCTTATGGTTAATAAAGTTTGTCAGTAGAGGCACGGCTAAAGAGCAATATGAATACTTATACGAAATAAATATCTATAAGTATTATAATGAGGGACCAATATGTTTTATATTTCTAGGGTAATCTTCTCAAGCACTGCAGTTAGTGAGACCATTCTTTTAACATTTGAAAAGTATTTTTTTAATTAAGCTATATTATCACACTACTGGGTACCCAAGGGAGCGGGGCAGTAATCATAAATATCAACAAAGTCAAAGTCTATATTCGCGTTCATGTGTTGTACAGATCTTACAGACATTTTAGGTTTCAACTTGAATCCCTGTTGGGGTACAGCAAAATAATAATAATATATACTAAATTAAATCATGTGCAAATTAAATTGAATAAAATTGCTAATTAATTGTCAAGGAATACATTATTACCTATTTGTTTGGGTTGGTTGGTTAAAGGGATGCGTCGGGTATTGGAGAGTTGTAAGTTGGTGGCAAAGTTGAACTACTAGCCTATTTATAAAATTGCCTACCTATGGGTACCACACGTAGTACCGTAGGTATGTTCAACCAATATAATAACCTCTAAACAGCTAACCTACCTATAAACAGACACTGATATTACGGTCATGTCTGTACCTGGGTTTAATAGTTATTTAGAGGTTATTAGATTCATTAAATAGGTATACGTAGGTAAACATTTAATTGTTTCCTTATAAATGTTTGAGTTTAGCTTTTAATCCTGCTCCTGTCTTTAAAAATAATATACGTATTTTAAATTGTTTTTCTGATAAACCTTCCTGGCTTATAATTTCGCACGTTGTTTGGCAGATAATTGAAAGTCCGAGTCCGCCTTAAACCGGCTTGCTACGGTCTATCTCCGAAGCTTAATATCGTATTAGTGTAGTTAAAAACCAAAGTTACAGATTTTATTCTACAAAAATACGAACTACTCTATATAGATATAGTTTTTAAGGTATTTTTATAGAGTGTATACTCATGAGTAGATAGTACGATAAAGAAAACGCTCTAGAAAACCGAAGTTGGTATGGTGTCTTTTCTACGTTCGGAAAATCCCCACGGATACCCCCACCACCATAGCCGGTGGGAGAGGTTATGTCGGACTCGAACCGACTAAAACGCACGACGCCTGTGGGTCGTTTTTGGTTGAGGTTAACAGACATATCCCTCGCACGGCCGACCCAGAGCCATCTCTCTCGATTTAGTCCTCTCCTCGGGCGTGGGGTCCACAGAGTCTCCAACTCGTCCCCGGAAACGGGGCAAGGAAGGGAAGGGAAGGGAAATTCCCAACGACAACGTGCCAAAAACTAGGTACCTATTGTATAATATTGTAATACTGATAGTAAGTAAAATACAATGCAAAGAAATTCTTACCTAGAATATCAGCCAGTCCAGTATCAACCATCCATAGCCGGTCACACGCGTCAACGAATAATCGGAACACCGAAACTATTGAACTGTTTGAGGGTAGTTCAGTTGCAGAATCCGCAATAAAATTGTCCTTGAAAGATGGGTATGGCTTCAACGGCTGGTCTTGCGGCCCGTCTAAATCTACGTAGTTCAGTGTTGAAGCTACGCCGGCCTTCCATCTCGGTACGGTGACGAATACCTTGTTCCTCCAACGTACTACGCCTAAAGGAAGGTTGTTCTCTTGTATGAATTTCTTTTCTTGAATAGCGTTGACTCGGCTTTCAGGCGTATCCCAGGTGTAGTCAATCTGTTTCCATGCGAACTTGGGAATTGGAGACGCTGCCTGGCAGACGGTCGCTATTGCGAGGGCTGCAACTAAAATAATTGCCCTCATGGTGATTCTGCAACAAATACATACAATATTAGATTAGATATCTAAAAATACATACGATATTAGATTAGGTATCTAAAAATAAATTATATCTAAATACATTAGGTATCTGAAGTTACAACAATGATTTTAATTACTGACCCAAGTCTGATGCTAATAGTTGCTTTCCGGTTGCAGATATTTGCATTAATTATCATAATATCTAGTATTTGTATCAACAAAGATAAAATAAACTTCCTACATATTGATGCAAGTATATTTAATTACCGTTACAGGTAACAGTACAGGGTACGTATACTGTACGGAGCTTTACGAAGTACTGTATAAGCAGTATGAGCTGAATCACAAGGAAAAGAAAACAACCTTTTGATACAAAGTAAAAGCCTTGGATGGTATTCTTTATACCACTTAGGTGGCAGACAGGGACACGGTAAACCTGTTGAAAAGTGGTTATTTTTTATTTATTATTATAAACAATTACAGTAGTTACATATTAAGTTGACTTATTATGATGCCACATAAACTCATTTGAGTTTTTCTGGGCATCTTTATCAACGACATTCAGTTAATAACTTAGTCATAATAATACAATCAAGTGCCTACATATTGCGTAGGAACATTACAGAAAAAATAAAAAACATTAATTGTGGCGGGTAGGTTGCGAAAGAACACCACTACTTCTAGCGTCATCCTCCCGCCAGCCGGTTAACTGGTTTTTTATAATGCACTCCGAGTAGATAAAAAATACGTTCACTGCATCTACAGGACGTTGTTTACCATGACATAACATATGGACGATGGACATGATAATCTACTAAAAGGAACAAAATCCTAATTATTACAATACGATATGTTACCGATTCATATGGATCGGGTAAAATTAAGTCATTGTATTTTTATGTCACTAATTGCTCAGTAACAGCATCGAGTCATGCATGGACTGCTGGATTAACCGCAATAGGGCGCTTTGTCACCCTGTCACGTGGAGAGAGCAAGCCATTCACCAAGCTGGCTGATTTGCCAAGCTGGCGAATTATGCGAAATATGTAATATTTGATATATTTTCTGACTACATCTTCGAGTACGTACCAACAATAATATAATCAATGAGCATATTAAAAATAGAACGCTATAAATGTAATATCTTCCTCCTAAAACATTCTAACCTTTAACAAGGCGTAAAGGAGGTTCTGCGGGTCTAAAAAGGCCAAATTAAGCGATTCTGCTATAAACGAGTAAGCAAGATTTAATATTAACCTAATACAATTCCAGTAAAGTGGTATTTTTAGATCTTCTGTTCTGTACAGTCAGAATCAGATCTATGTTGACGACTTTAATGCCTTGGTTTTCCCATCTTTCTGTTGAGTGATTGTTCTGATATTTGGTACACACCTGATCGTTTTGACGCTGACTATACATTATAGACATGTACTTAAACTATCTTGTTCATAATATGTAATAATATCATGCCAAATAATAAAGAATAACTATACCGACGATACTTGAACCAGTTATTACCAATATTATACCCTATTAATTGGTATTATGAAATAATTAATTGATACCGGTACGGCGGCTGTTTAGTTTTCATTATATTTTTTTATTTATTTATGTTTACATTTTTGGATTCCTTTATGTATTGATACTTCTATACTTTTTTTTATACCACTTTGTTGACAGACAAGCACACGGCGCACCTGATGGAAAGTGGTTACCGTGACCTATGGACGTGTGCAACACCAAGGGAGTCCCACTCGCGCTGCCAACCCTGTAAGCACAGAGTTTCTGTGCCGTCAGAGTAAAAGACAAAGCAGGGCTAGCTTTTGGTCTTCCCACTGACACCCCAGATACTCTCCAGTGAGCTCTGGCTACCCTACTCACCAAACACATGAGGTTGTTATGGCCGCGGTATTCTGTAGGGGGAGGTACTTCCCATGTCGGACTGCTCAATTGGACGGAAGTACCGTCGTGAACCTCCTCCTAATATTATGCAAAGGAAAATTTTTTATTTTTGTACGTCACGCATAAATTAAAATATTATTATTAGAAAGGTACATTACCACTGAGTAACATAGGCTATAATATATATCATCAAGCTATAATCTACCTCAAATTAACATACAATCAACTAATTAGTTTTTACAATCAAATTATCTTTTTATCTACCGTAGTTTAAAAAAAACGTTTATTAACTGTAATATAAAAAAAACGTTACTTTTCACACTATCGCCATTATATGGTATGTAGGCACAGACTTTACACACTAAAGTACGTGATCGGACTTCTAAAAAATGTCCACATCGAAATACTTTTGTTGGTTAATACACGAACTACCGTTACAAGATAAGATAGGTACAAAGATTTATTTCAAGAATTTCTTTATTCATAATACGTAATAAATTTTTGGCATCGTCAAATTTATGAGAAACAAAAGGAATTTTCATAATTAGATTTCGCAACAGGTATTTTTGAATGGCGACAATTATTGTATTCTCTGCAGCGAGGTGTTGTAACTTGGTAATGACAGTATTGTGAAGCGGAGCATCTCTCAAAGTCTATAGTAACAGTGGGCTCACGTTTTTGCAGATGTCTTGATGTTATTATTGAGAAACGACATAGTTTACTATACAATTCTTCCTTATCGAACCGATCGAGCTTGTTATGTACACGGGTGGCTTGGGAACTGTGGCGACTTACGTAAAACCAAATACTAAGACAGTTAAGGAGGAGGACTGAGTGAAACATTTATATAGACTTATATTGTTTGATGACCTCTGTGATATAGCGTGCGTACGTAGACCTAACGTGTGATCATTGCACAGTAGGCGCAGGTTCGATTTTCACTCAGTGCAAATATTTGAATGTATGACTATGAATATTTGCATTGTCCTGCAATGCATTTCATTGGCATGTATAATATGTATGTATTTCCAAAATTAAAATATGTACCCGTATTCTAGGAATAACAACACGAGCTAGTTAAACTATACTTACTTTGGGTTTAGATAGCAATGTCATTTATTTATTACTGCTCCAGCTTCGCCCGTGGCATATTTTGAAGCCTCATATCATCATCTATTTGAGCCTGTATTCCTTTAGTTTTCAAATAATGTACGAGAATTTGCAGAATTTGTTGACATTTATGATCACTGCTCCACTCCCTTAAGTATTCGCGTGATGACATAAGACCTAAAACCTTTATCGATAAACGGACTATTTAACAAAAAAAAGAATCTTTCAATTCGAACCAGAAGTTCCTGAGATTAGCGCGTTCAAACAAACAAACAAACTCTTCAGAATTATAATATTAGTATAGATTTGACATTCAGTTTACTTTTAGTCTGTTTCCATCCGCTACAAACGAGATACAATGCAGGAACAAATCACAAAAGAATGTGGCAAGTCACTAAATATGTGACAACTTGTTCAAGGTTTAGACTTCTTTGTTGTTTCAATAGATTGAAAAAAAGTTTCTACCTATTCACTGACTCACGGGGCCGGATTTCACCAGTGAAAATCATGTTAGATAAACTGAGTTCTCACGTATAACTCATTGAGATTGTGGAACAGACTTGTGAACAGACTAAGTTCCAATAATAACTTGAAGCAATAAGCAAGTATATTTAATCTAACTTCGGGTGTATCCCACTAACTTCTATTAATGACACTTAAGACTAAAAGATAAAATATCCGATCGGAAAACGTCATATAGATAGGTTATAAAAATAGGCTTTGACAGACCTTGAGGAGTAAGTAATTCGACTCAACTTACATCGAAGCCCTCTTTACATAAAATGTATTTAATAGGAATATTCATTTACAGAAAGAGCGATGTTTTACTTATATTTAGTGCCAGGTTCTAGCAAAGCAGAGTTGAAGGTGGTAATAAACAAGTAAAAAATCTTATCAAACTTCATGAATCGAAATTAATTATAACAAATCGTCACGCACTTGTGTTTTAAAAAAGAATTAAATCGTGGCAAAAGGTAGCCTTCACTGGTAATGATGCAATGGGACCATCTATTTACTTTCATATAAAGTGGCAAGGTTATGTACCTAACCAAACTGAGTTTAAAACCAGGACTAAAATCACGTACAGCTAGCAAAGAAAGTTACTTCACATTTATAAGTCTTTAAGATACAACATCTTCAAGGAGGTAGGACACGGCGGTATATCCGCCCGATTGAGCAGTCCGACTGGGGAAGTACCTCCGCCCTACAGAATACCGCGGTTATAATAACTTCGTGTTGTGTTCCCAGCGGTGAGTAGGGTAGCCAGAGCTCACTGGAGAATTTGTGCCGTCAGTGGGAAGACTAAAGGCTTGTCCTGATTTGTCTTCTACTGACGGCACAGAAACTCTGTACTTACAGCGTTGGCAGCGCGACTGTGACTCCTCTGGTGTTACAGACGTCCATAGGCCACGGTAACTACTTTCCATCAGGTGGGCCGTGTGCTTGACTGCCAACTAAGTGGTATAAAAAAAACATATATATATATATAAAGTTTTCTTCCATGTGGCAAGAAAACTTTTGTATAAATAATAAATTATTGGATATCAATGTAGAGATATCGATACTAATTCCCGAAATACAGGTTATACACCTAACTCTGGAGTCAAGATCAAAGATATTATATTTATAATACTTTTTAATATACGAGGCAGAATATCTGATCAAAAATCAAGCGGTTCGGAGACTCATTCCTTTGCCGCACCACCAAGACCTGGAATTCATTACCAGCTCTCGTGTTTCCTTCTTCATACAGTCCCGTGTCCTTTAAGCGGGACGTGAAAAAGTATATGATGAGACCGTCAAGCTCAGTGTCACCATTGTAACATGGTTTATGTATGTAATGGTGACCCTCTTTCCTGAACATTGCCTTCAGATTACCATCAGGCGAGGCGACGTATAACTGACGTATCCCATATAAAATTTATAAATTATTTAATCTAAATTGTTGGATAACAATGTACACTGCCAATGTACAATGCCATTTGAACCCTTAAAAGATTTGTAAAATTACTCTAATAAGTAACCTACCATATTAGTAGGTGCATACATACCTACATACTTACGTACATACTTAATATATTTACTCCTGTAAATTTTCGAACGGGTACAATAGCCATATTTCGTCAACTACGATCTTCAGTGCCTTATAACAGTCATGGGACATCCCATACATATGTTACAAAAATACATATGTTAACTGTCGGATGGAAAACCGTCATATCGCTTAGAAGCATTCTATGACATCCACGGAAAGAGATTAGGTGACTCTATTCTAACGTACCAGGAACGTTGTGTACTACTTTTAGGTAGGCATTTGTCAAGTGACTTTTGTTGCAGACTGTATGTATATTGAAATGACTAGCGGGTACTGCCTACTTCAAGGTTATTGAAAAAGGAGAAACGCAGCCATGTCCACTTAGTATCACTTTATATACCTATAACCTGTACCTACCTAACAAATGGAGAATAAATTAATCAATTAGATACGTGTTTTTACATTCTCAATATGCTAAATATGCACGACTAGTTAGGTTTATAGACCGATTTAGTCTGAGATTCCAAATTAATAATATCAAGGTTTTTCCTTTTTTCCTCACAAATTACCTATTTTTTGCAATGCAATGTTAGGTACATAATATGCAAGTGTTTTATTGTTTATTTTAGTTTATTTTAGTAGATCCTAATCATAGTTTCTAGTTTTAAATTTCATTTAAATAGTATTATTTATGTACTGTACGTATCTTATTAAATAAATTTTCCGATATAATAAATCTTTAATTCAACTTGCATAGCTTGTTTGATATATACTTAGATTGTTTATGAAGGTAACCTTGCAATCTGAATTAGAACCAATTCCTAGTAATCCTATTTTTTATGTCGATTTAGTTCCGTTGTCAACGTATTTTTTTATAGCTTCCTTATATAAATGCCGTCATGTTTGGCCTTTAAAGCGACAGATGAAAGACAACTGCATTGAAGTTAAGATGGATGTATGATGAATGATGATGGTGGCGTGAAGTGAATGAACCGAATAAGGAATGAGTATATTAGATGAGAACCGCGTGGTTTCCGGCAAAGTAGAATTTGGACCAAACCATCTCTTCCCATGCGGTGTCATCCAAGGCGACTAAGGGATAGGGCTGTTTAACATTAGACAGATATATACAGCCCAGACACAGCCTCAGATTCATGGCTCGAGGCAACAATAGTGCCCGGAAAACGGCAATAGGCTCACCCCCTATAACGTGGGACCGAATACAATGATGGTGAAATGTGGGTATTAATTCACCTCTGCCTAACCCTCCGGGGATAAAGGCGTGATTATATGTATGTATGTATGTATATAAGAGGAAATTTCAAAGCTGTGAATTAAACATTGAGAGCAACTGTCATACTATGAGAAGAGATGAAAGAAATGATGTCAGAAAGGTTAAAGTGTAAATGTAGAGGGATTTCGGAGCAGAGATAGGTCTAAGAAAAGATGTATATGTGCTTTTACACCTCCAATTAAAATTAGAAATATAAAAAGTCAATTATTTCAAGTATCACAAAATCCATATAGGTAATCATATTGCTAACAAAATATACCTTAAATTCAATTAAGATTAAATTAAATCAAAAGCATTCAATCATACTTTCAATATAAAATCAAATAATTTATTAGAAAATTAATGAGATTACTTTCGTTTGGGATTATAAAACTATTGTCACAATATAAATGCATTGAGTGAAATTTTAAGCATTTAGTATGCTAACTATTCAAAATCGATTAAGGTAGAAAAAATTAAACGGTTCAGGCGGGATTTGTAGCCTCGATCTTTCCCTTATAGGGAGACCGTTTCAAAAAAAAATACGTTTATTTTATTACACCTTATATTTTCAACTAATTTAAAAAATATGTCGACAAGGTAATTTTTTTTTATCACTAATGTATTTATTAACACTTATCTATATAACTGTAAAAAGTTCCCTGTCAAATGGCTTACAATTAAGATTTGTTAAAATGACACGTGTAAAATTTAGTGACCCTGAGATCATAGTCTATTTTAGTTCTGTTTAAATATTACATGAAATAATACTAATATGAACTAATTTTGTTCTTGCATAATTAATATAATTTATATAATATTTTTTTAACATCGTAATAATTATAAAAAGATAAGAATCGTAGAAGGTCAATAACAACATTCATATATGCTACCTACTAAAATGTTTAGTCCAATATGAAAACACTGAAAAATAGTTTTGCAACTTTGCATTTTTGCAAAAATAGTTAGTTGTAAAAAGTCGACAATGAACTAAATTACGTTTTGATTTATTACGTTTAGTCAATATCATGTTTTGTTGAAAGATCTACAAGTTGGTCAAATGTAATTTTGTGATCGTATGTACTTAGTTTTACATTTTTAAAACGTATTTTTGACATAATTTTACCTTTTATCATTGCATTAAGTATTAAGTAAGTATAATAAAATTTATTTTATTTTCATTAATTTGACTGGTTTTTGGATCTAAGATCACTAAGACGTATATAATGGTAACCCACTTTCCTGAGACTGCCTTTAGCTTTCCATCAAGCGAGGTGAATGCAAATTGGTGCGTCCTATATAAAAATACCTATGGATATCTGGAAAAATAATAGTCTCAGTGTTGTTTAATGGCATTTTATATGAATGGACTCACTTTAGGTCCATCTAGTGCTTTCGTTTGCTTTCTTGTTCAAATTGGTTATTAGACATAAAAGTTGAGTATATAGATGGTTTTAATGACGTTAAAGTAAAATAAAACCTGCTTAGGGAGGGATAGACCTCACGCGATGAATATTTCAATATTATACATGTACGACGATGATTGCTTACAAGCTGGAATATAATTATCTACTTCGTGGTTGCAATTAAAGTGAAGTACCTAAAGATGCGTCCTCACCGGGAGCAATGACTTGTAATGTAAGGTAATAGATGAACATTTGTTAATGAATTAATCGAACCTGTGTGGGTGACGACTTACTAATGTATGGGAGTGAAGGAGCAGAGTGAAACATCACTGTACACTCAGCATCAGATCGTTCTGACGAACAAAGTATTAAAAATTATCTTTATGCCTTGGTTTCCCCCCTTACTGTTGACGGATTGTTCTGAAATTTGCTACACACCTTCAATTCGGACAATAATACAATTAAAAACAATAAAACAGTTTGATTTGCTCTTAGTACCTTGGTATTAAGATAATTTAGAGAATTTACAGTCAAGATAGTTATCACGCTGACATTGCACAATGTGTTTAATATTTTGATACAACTTGCAGCGTTTTTAGACTTTAGTCACATAAGCAGTATTTCAACGCAAAGCTTAACATTACTTCAATTCGAAATGTTACATTACAGGTAAATGCTCACGGTGAGTGAGCACCTTTAAGTTGACGGCCACTTTAAATTGAATGTATATCGGTATGATCTTAGTTTAGTTAAATATACTGTTTTGCATTATTACTAGATTAAATCTCGGGTTACACATTGAAATAACACTGCCAAAACGTCAAATAAATAAAATTAATTAGGTAAGTACACCAATTAAATTTCGATAGAAACATTTTTATTTTAATTGTAGATATTTACATTTTGAATTCAAAACTGTATTTAAGTAAATTTTTAAAAGTGAAACCCCGTTATTCATAAATCTCTACTATAAATAATATAATTTATATAAAGTCACAATCAATAGATATAAAAGTATACATTAAGTCACTATACATAATACAATTCCTTCAATTTCATTCAATAAAATTAATCAGATAACCCGCCCCTGCCGTTCCCGGCGCAAAAGTGCCCATCACACTCGCCGCATTTTCACGCTGTATTGTGATGACCAGCCTTTGCACCAAGAATACTTCGGAACAGTAGTCACCTGTTGTCTCTATGAGCCTAGTTCCGATACCTTTTTTTTTTGGAATTGCAAGCAAACTAAGTTCTCTTATCGTAGGTACGAAATTACAGCGCGATTGTACTTTCTATCCTAACAATCCTATTAATATTACAAATGTAAAAGTTGGTGAAGATGTTTGAATTATTGTTATTCAATCACGCGCAAATGGCTGACATTTGGCACAAAGTACTGTATAAAACTTATACCCTATACTCCATTCGGTTTGGTACCCACTTAACTATACCTATATATATAAACTATAAAAAATCTTTAAGAGATTGGTAGACAATCTTGTAGAGAATTTTTATAAAAACTCACAAATAAATTAGTAGCGGACGGTCAACGCATCGCTGCGGCGTAAAGAGACAACTTTGATATTAGGCAAAGCAAAGTTGCCACTTCAATATCTAAAGTCTTCGAAGACTTAAAACCTGCCTTTGAAGTCTTAAACAAAAAAACTAGGCTGGCTAACTGACTACTGGGGTTCAATTTCGGTTTTTAATATTCAAAATGAGTTTCTAAACAGAAAAGTATCCATAAACTGAGTTCTTAAATAAAACATATTAAAAAGTCACTTGGAGATTGTTTACGTTTAGTTAAGTATCTAACCGAATTAAGTATAAGTGTGACTGTCTAACAACCAACAAAACTTACCGTTGAATTGTAGGTGAGTCACTGTTCTACAGAAATACCCGCTTCTGAAATTATTTCCTTATACCTACTAACATTACTTTAAATTTTCAAAATAATTCAAATAATAAGGTATTAAGAGAAAATCAAACTGTTTTATTGATTTAAATTGTATTATTATCCGAACTAAAGCTGTGTACCAAATATCAAAACAATCAATTAACAGGAACGGAGGAAAACCAAGGCATTAAGATCATTTTGAGTACTTTATTCGACAAGAACGTTCTGATGCTGACTGTACTTAATGACTGTTTTTATTTGTGGTACCTAATAATTGTATTTGAATAAACAACGTGACGCGTTGATATCTATACGTGATCAAACACAAAAAACTAGCCAAGTGCGAGTTGAATACGCTTACGAAGGTTCCCGTACCATTCTGTTTTCAATATTTGATGTTCAATAGCCCAGCTATCAAGGCGGTTCATGAGATATAACCTGATGACAGACAGACAACGAAGTCTTAGTTATTGAATTCAGTTTTTACCCTTTAGGTTTGGAACTCTAAAAACGTCAATTGATAGTTTATATCACCTTGAATAACTCAAAGGCTGACTGAAGTAGATACGTTCATTGTCAGTCTGAGTGAATTTTAACCCTGCAATGCATCAAGTGCACTGATTCTACGATTCCGTCATAAATGTGGATGATGGAGATAGAGTAGAGTAGAGATAGACCTATCGGTAGTTGTGTAGGATCGCAAGTCAAGCTGCCCGCGTACTTAAGTAACTCGAGCGTCAGGGTTCGATGAATGACCTCCCGTGAGCGCAGGCCTGGGGGTGACGCGTGGAGGCGCTTGCCACCCCGCTTCCGGGGACGAGTTGGGGACTTTGTGGTACCCAAACCCTAGGAGGGCGAGATTGAGAGAGATGACTCTGGGTTGGCTGGGGGTCAATCTCACCTTCGACAATCAAAAACGACCCACAGGCGCCGTGCGTTTTACTCAGTTCTAGTCCGATATAACCTCTCTCACCGGCTCCGGCGTGGGGTATCCGTGGGATTTTTCGCACATAAAAAAAGCACTTTTGTGTCACTGCACGGTTGAAACTTACGCAGTCTGTTATATCGATGAATATCAAAACTTATTATATTCATCGATACCTTCCGTATCGCGAAGTGCCTTCGCTTAGGTGCGCCGTGTGTTTCTCCACATCAATGCCGTTGTGGAGGAGTAGTTGACCGACTTGGACACCATGGCGTATCGTGCTGCAGGAGCGCTGGGCGAATCCCACGGCAAGCCAGCCTCAATGACATAATCCGTCGGGCTCTTGTCACCGCCAGTGCGCCAGCTGTGCTTGAACCAAACGGTTTGGCTCGCGACGATGGTAAGAGACCGGATGGTGTGTCATTTATGCCATAGCGAATGGGTAGGACTCAGGTGTGGGACGCAACATGCGTCGATACCATTGCCCCTACCCATATACCTGGCACGGCTGGCTGTGCTGGTGCTGCTGCAGCTTCTGCAGAGACTCTTAAGCGGCGCAAGTATTCTAATGTCATTGGTGATTATGAGTTTGTGCCGTTTGGAGTAGAAACGTTTGGGCCGTGGGGTCTGAGCGCCCGCAATCTGTTCAGGGAGATTGCGAAGCGTATGGTCGACGCTTCTCGCTGGCCGGACTGGCCTCTTCTTAGGTCAGAGAATAAGCATTGCCATACAACGTGGCAATGCTGATAGTCTTCTGGGAACGCTACCACAAGATGCATGCGATGCGGAGGAATTCCACGACGCATTTTAACTTTTCTTTTATTAAATTATTATTTTTTATTAATGTAAATAATAGTATTAGATTTTGTTGTATATTTTATGTGTGAGTATTGCTAATAGTCAAATGTTATGTGCTGCAGTGAGTTGCAATAAAAATGTTAAATAATTAAATAAAACGAAAAATTTCATCCTATTAAGTCAGGTGCATCTATACATACATACGAGTACATACAGGGTGTATTTTTGAAACGGGGCAGTAAGGGCAAGTACCTTAACCGTTGCAGTTACAGCAAAACGTTCTTAAAAGACCTTCCCTAACTTTTTGGGACATTTTGAACTGCATTCACAGATTTTATGCCAATCGATTCTATTTCATGTGGGGATCAAAAAACTCTATGGGACCATTTTAGCTTTCAGTACTAGAAAAGACAGAAATCGCCAAAAACGTTTCCCATACATTTCGTACGGAAATATGATAAATCAACTCGAAACTCATAGGTCAGGTAAAATTTTGAACTTTTTTAAATAAAAAAAATCATTTAAACATTTAAGAAATTGGTTTATAAAATAAATTGCTCGTGGCCACTGTGTTGGACCATGTGTACCTATCCACTGTATACCGAATAGGCGGCTCAAATTGGAACGTGAAAGGTGACTGTTATGTGGCGGAGCACCATCTTGTTGAAAATGAACTTTTCGCAATTCCGACAGGGGCCATTCGTCCATCTCGTTTTCAAGATGGTGTAAAATGACTTCATTATACATGGCAGAATTCAGTTTCCCTTCATAAAATTCCACCATTATGACTCGATTGGACATTATACCACACCAACAGTTGAATGAGAAGCGAACCTGATTATGACTTGCCGTAACTCTTAGTGGATTTTCTTTGGACCAATAGTGGTGATTTTTTCTGTTGTGCATACCGTTATTGGAAAAATTCGTTTCGTCTGACCACAGTATGTAATTTAAAAATTCATGATCTCTGCCTATTTTTCCTCTTAGCCATCTGCAAAAAGTAAGCCTTCGAACATCATCACCCGGATGTATCACTTGAACTATGCGCCCATATCGATAGCACTTGTAGCCGTATTTCTTCCATATCTTTATCACAAGGGAGTGGGATACACCTACTTCACATAAGTCAGAACCGCAATCTCCGTGTCCATGTCCACACGAGGCTGCCGCTTTCTTTTGAAAGAACCCTGCAATTCCAGGTTTTTCAAAAGATTTGTAATAACCTTTCTTGTTGGCACATGCCGCAACGGATACTTATTGCGGTACCACACTAATGCAGCTCCCGCATTTCGATTATTGACAAAATACGCTTCTAATAAGTCAATTTTTTCACGATTAGAAGACATTTTAGCGAAAATCCTTAATTAATAACTCATACGAAGTTTCTCAGCTGAAACTAAGTATAACACACAGATTTTCGAATCAAATTCGAAATTTGAGGGTAAAAATTCTTTTTATTTACTTTACAGTCAATTCTACCCACTTCCTGGCCATAACAAAAAGTTAGACCATCGTAGAAATTTGTTTCTGTTGCCGAAATGTATGGGAAACGTTTTTGGCGATTTCTGTCTTTCCTAGTACTGAAAGCTAAAATAGTCTCATAGAGTTTTTGATCCCCACATGAAATAGAATCGATTGGCATAAAAAAAAATTTTTGGACTTTTTGCATTTTTTTTGCCAACTGTAAGTTTTTTACAAAATCTGTGAATGCAGTTCAAAATATGTCAAAAAGTTAGGGAAGGTCTTCTAAGAACGTTTTGCTGTAACTGTAACGGTTAAGGTACTTGCCCTTACTGCCCCGTTTCAAAAATACACCCTGTATAATCACGCCTTCATCTCTAGAGGGTTAGGCAGAGGCGAATTAACACCCACATTTCACCAATAATTGTATTTGTTCCCACGTAATAGGGGGTGAGCTTATTACCGCATTCCGGGCACCATTGCTGACTCGAGTCATGCATCTGAGGCTGAGTCTGAGCTGCATATATCTGTCTGATGTTAAACAGCATTATCCTTTAGTCGCCTCCCAAGACACCGTATGGAAAGAGAATATATCTATACGTTTTGTGATAACATGATTATTCACAACGCAATTATATTAGGGGTAACAAACTTTTTATCAGTTCTGTAGTCACATCACTCAAACTTACGACGTGCTTAATATCGAATAATAAACAAACAATGTATCAGGCATACAATCAGACACTAATCATTATAAACCGAGGTTATTACTATGGTATAAATACCGGCAAAAAACTTGACAAGAAAATCACTATCCATGATTCGTTTCCATAAAAGTAAGTACTTAATCAATCACTCTACAGAGGCCTACCACCTTGATCTAGTGGTAAACAATACATAAAAACAGACAATATGGTGTCAATTATGTTGTCTCTACGTTTTCGTTAAAGAACTTCATTGAAAATCAGTGAATTTAAAATTCACTTTCATCTCTATTTGCTTGATTCAGAACTTTTTTGAACTATCCAATATAATTACAATTTCACCTGGGGGCCTAACATTACTTTGTTTGAAGCTTAATCTTGCTTATATCCATACCACAACCGTACATAACATAACATAAACTCACGCCTATATCCCCGAAGGGGTAGGCATAGGTGCTAGCAGCCACGTTTCGCCAGTTTATGTTTAGGTCCCAATGTAAGGTGGTGAATCTATTGCCATTAATCGGGCACTTATAAACCGGCGATAAATACACATAACTTCGAAATCATTGAAAAGTCATTGGTGTGTGCCATGGTAAAACCTGGGATCGAACCCGAGACCTCGTCTCAGCAGTCCATTACCTATACCACTATGCTACCGCAGATACATGGTAGGTACCGTACATAGTACCAACCATGTATTCCTGCTTAGTGCTTTTGTGACGACACTTTAAATTTAGTTCATTAAATTTTTACCATTATGAGAGTAGATTGCTTTTCTCAAATAATAGATGTTTTGCATCCAATATTTGAGGTACCTAATTTGCTTTAAAGTTAACGTAGAATTTGAAGAATTTAGTTTAGTTTAGTCAAAATGGACAATAGAATCGACACCAAAGTGTCTATTTAAATACAGCAGTGTTGCTGCAAAATGCAAAATACACAACGAATGACAATGGAAATAAAATCCTCGGTATAATAACTGCCATCGCGTCATTGCCAAGCGCCTGCAGTAATTTTTTACATAATATAGTCATATATTTTACATAATAACGTAATTTATATATTTATAATTATTAATAACTTATAATAATAGTAATTTACTAATGGTTATTTTAGATACCCATTATTATCATCCATAAACATTAAATTGGAGCGCGTGGTGTAACGTTTAAATAACAGTTTTTTTAATGAATAAATTTGGATGTATGTAGCAAAAAAACTGTCGGTCTATTTGTCTCTCTGTCTATCAATCTGTTTGTCTGTCTGTTTGTAATGAGAAATATCAGTTTGAATTTATAAACGTAATTCCTTGTAAATTCACAAATGAAAACTTTTAATATATTTATTAATTTCTAATTAAGTTTCAATTCAATTCTATTGTAAAATTCTATTGTCAATTAAGCAAGATGACCTATATAATCCGAAAGTTCCAAAAAATTTTGTTTATTTCGTGACAAAATAAAACAAAATTCGTTCGGGTGCACGAACGAATTTTGTTTTATTTTCCTCAACCAAGAGTTTTTTTTATCAATCTGGTATTGCCGTCGGCGTTATCTATAAATATATTATACCTAGTTCAATCTCAGTCGTATAATTTATGATATATAAATTTCAGATTTGGAGTTGCTTTGGAGGTACAAAGAACTATAAACAAATTCGAATTATTTGCATCGGTGAACACACGACTGATAAAAACTCTCTTATTTCATACAATCTCATATTAAGACATGCTACTTAACTAACACTTTAGTTATTTAATATTACTAAATAACTAACTTAAGTCACAAATTGTCCACTGTTATAACTTCACTTTGTAGCTGTTCTTATCACAGCCAACTTGATAATGCAACAACTATGACATACTAACGAGTATTGTAGAACATGCTTTCAATAAATTATGTAGATAAACTTACGTGTACTATAGTTGAGAAGTGTATGAGTGGCTGAGGTCAATCAGCTCACGACCGGTTCAACGAAACCGCGCAGAGAGACTAAACGCCGCTCGAGACCTCGAAAGCTTTTATACACTTTTAACAACTTCTCAATAGAATACTTTTTTAAACCTTCTTAACTCTAAATTACAATTAATTAACTAATAATAATAAACAAGTCATTAATAAGAAACAGTATCATCATTACGATAGAGAGTTAAATAGTTAAAATTTTGTGAAAATGGATCACGCATGCAAAACCGATAGCTACTCTTACAACGTTTACTGTGTCATGTGTATAAAGCCAGCGATTGCGAGAGCGCAATGTTGTGAATTCGACTCGGATAGGTAATTCAAGGTCCATCCCCGTGACCAGTACATCCGTAGAACATTCAACCAGACCAATTATATTCTTACCCACGCATGAAGCGATTGTGTTAATTTGCAACCATTCAAAAGTGTCAAGCTATGAGAGCTGCGGCAATTCAACGAATATGATACGCGTTATGTAACGTGGCAGCTACCGGACAGGGTAATTGCGAGTGTTGATTGTTAATAACAAAATGATCTGATATCATGTAGGGAGGGTTTTCATTTTTATAATAACTGCAATATGAAATTATCAGAGATAACAGCAAACTAATACAAAAGAATTCGCGATCAAATTATTTACAAATAAACGTATTCAACGTTAGGTCAATAAACCTTTACATATAGGATAAGGAGTTTGATACCTCATTATAATTCGTATGGGTGTTCAACATTCTAATATTTAATGAGACAATTTATAGCACGTATGTACTTACAACTTATCAGGTCGTATATTTTTTTGTTGTTTTTTTTTTTAATAACTTAGATGGCAGGTTACCGTGTGAACGTGTACAACACCAGGGGAGTCACATACGTGCTGCCGACTCCGTAAGAATAGAGTTTCTGTACCGTCAGTGCAGGAGACAATCAGGACAAGCCTTTGGTGTTCCCACTGTCAGCACAAAAACTCTCCAATGAACTCTGGCTACACTACTCACTGCCGGGAACACAACACGAGGTTATAATAGCCATGGTATTCTATAAGGTGGAGGAACTTCCAAGACGAGTCCATATTGTTTGCACTGTAAAAAAGTTACCAGATATGTGGAGAACCAAGTTTCAAACTATTTACGTCCTTCTAACTCTCTCCATAGCGTACAGCGTTTTCCGTCATTTATACCTAGTCTTAAATTCTTTATGAACCTAACCTTACTACGTATAAGTTTAATCTTGGTGATGCTTCAAGAAAAGGTAGGGGCAGTGTCCTGCGCTTCCACTGTCTTGGCGGGAGCACTATCGTGACCGCAGTTAAACTAGATATTGTGTGAATGGGTTAGGTTCTCTCTTCTCTCATGTGGACTTTAAGTATAATTTCTTCTTTTTAAGAAGATCATTAACGGTAAAATATCTTTTGTCGTTATGCAGGTCATGGTCAATCGATGCGCCAAATTTTAAACAAGTCATTAAGGCATTTTCGCGTGATTGGGTAACAAACGAACTTAAGTACAAACTTTTGCATCTTCTCTGATAGTTCAAAAACTAAAACCGCGCAAGACTTCTGAAAATTCGCACTCTATAAAGTAGAAAACTCTAGAAACAAGAAAATAATCTCGTTTAAATCTGTTAGGTATACACCAAATATTTAATTAAAACAAATATTTATTTATTTATTTCACAGCATTACAGCGTTAAACAGTAACGATTGCAAGATAGCTAGTATTACAAAACATGTAGATCTTATTACTCAGGTATACAATGTTTAATTATGGGCATCTGTGCCAGGACTAGACAAAATAATCTGTATTCCAGGCATCAGTGCTTCTCATTTAATATACTTAAAACAAATAATAATAAGGATAATGCACAAAGAATAAGTCATATAATATGCCAGCCTTCTGGGAAGGTTACCGGTCGGTGACAATGATTTCACGTATTATTAAATATCCATGTAATATTTTATTTATTTATTTTAGTTTATTAAAACATATTCATAGTGATGTTCAAAGGAGAGCCGTGGTCGTATGCCACTTTTCCCTAGATTGTATTGTCTTGTTAGCAGGAGTTTGGCATATTATCAGGAGGTAGGACGCCACGGTGTTCTCTTCCCAATTGTGCAGTCTGGGGAAGAAACTTCGCCCTATAGAATACCACTGCTGTAAATAATAACCTCGTGTTGTGTTCCCGGCGGTAAGTAGGGGGGCCACAACTGGTTGGAGAGTTTTTGTGCTGTTAGTGGGAAGACTTAAAGGCTTGTCCTGATTGTTTCTTCTGCACTAACGGCACAGAAACTCTCTGTTTTTACAGGGTCGGTAGCACGGATGTAACTCCCTTGGTGTTGCACACGATCATATGTCACGGCAACCACTTTCCATCAGGTGAGCCGTGTGCTTGTCTGCCACTACTTGTATAGAAAAAAAAAGATTACGGCAACCCTTTGCTTTGCAGGTGAGATTGGTTTGGACCCTGAAGTTCTCAATGGGGTGATAGAAACCTAATATCAAGCGAAACTAAACGAGGCTAACATGTTTTGTGAATATATGTGTTCTCCTATCTTCGTAATAAGCAGTTAAAGCCCACAACACATTTATTGATCGAAGTTCAATACACACTTTGTAAAATTTAGGAGGCTATTTGAGACACGCTTACCTTCATCTTCATACTAAATGTTGCAATAACCTTTTTGTACAAATCAAATTAAAACATGTAGGTAACGACTAACGATACACCGGATCAACTAGATATATGTAATTGCAATAAAGTACATTTAGATGACCATGAGCGGTATTTAATAGTTTTTTGAAGTGCTAGGTATCAGTCGTTTTGGGGTCGTGTCTCTCTCGGTGTCTCCATTTAAGGAGACATGGATATGTACTAGTGGCCGTAACTCCTCTGAATGGGGGAAATAACTCCTTCCATGTATTAAATAATTATATGATGGCTTTGTAGTCTGTCGCATCACCATAATCGTGTGTAGTCACTGTCGCCCTCTACTTACACCTGGATTTGCGTCGTGAGTTGAAATGGGTGGAATGGTTGGAATAAACAGCGTTAAGTTTTAACAACATTCCGTTTCGTAAAAAAATCGATCAAGAAGTAGTTGGTATTAAATGAATACATAAATTATAATTAATTATAATGAAGAAATCAGTCTAATACCTCTGATACTTTTTGCTCTGAGTTTTATTATACACCTGATCATAAAAGTGTAGCCGCGTGGTTCCCGGCAGAGTAGAATTTGGGCTACTCCATCTCTTCCAGTGCGGTGTCGTACAAGGCGACTAAGGGATAGAGCTGTTTAACATCCGACAGATATATACAGCCCAGACTCAGCCTCAGATGCATGACTCGAGTCAACAATAGTGCCCGGAATACGGCAATAGGCTCACCCCCTATTACGTGGGACCGAATACAATTATTGGTGAAATATAGGTGTTAATTCACCTCTGCCTAACCCTCTGTGGATAAAGGCATGATTATATGTATGCATGCATAAAAGTGTACCTACTAAGTGCAAGGAAACCTTTACTGACCGTTAACTATTTAATATATAAGTACCTACGCGATATAATAAGATTAAATTAAAATGATTAACATAATACCATTTCAAACACTTTCTTCAGCACATAGAACCTAATTTTGTTACCATGGAAAATCTCGCCGGCGGCGGCGGCGTAGACTCAGTTCTGCATGATCTTATACATGTGTGTGAGATTTCTTCGAACTTCTAGAGTACGTACAGGTAACTAAGAACGTGACCTTGAACGAGTGAATAAAATCTTAACAATGGGTATAATCATTCATCGATTAATTTATTTACATTACGTCTTTAATCAATCAATTAGCCTATTGCAGTGCACATAGGCCTCTCCTAACCTTAATGCTCGGAGTACTTTTTATTAGATGGTACTTACCTATTCATTGTTCTTACAACATCGTCATATGCACAATATTTTTGTATGGATCCTCACCAAGACTGTGGTCTCACCAGGACTGTGTGCGGTCGAGTAGATACTCGTATGGTTAATGACGTGTGTACTGCAGGCACATGCGAACACAACAGCTGAATCTGCGGTGAGATTTCAATTTTTCATGCTGTAAATTTGATGACGTTGAACACAAGTCGATAGTGATGTATTTTTTTTTATACAACTTAGGTGGCAGAAAAGCACACGGCCCACCTGATGGAAAGTGGTTACCATGACCTATGAACGTGTGTAACACCAGTGGAGTCACATCCGTGCTGCTGACCCTGTAAGAACAGAGATTTTGTGCCGTCAGTGTAGAGGACAAAGCAGGACAAGCCTTTGGTCATCCCACTGACCGCACAAAATCTCTCCAGTGAGCTCTGGCTACGCTACTCACCACCGGGAACACAACATGAAGTTATTATAACCGCGGTATTCTGTAGGGCTGAGGTACTTCCCCAGTCGGACTGCTCAATTGGGCGGAAATACCGCCGTGTCCTACCTCCTCAAGAATGTATGTTTATGTGTTAACGTGACGTCACCAAATGTACAGCATGCGAAATTGAAGTCTCACCGCGGATTCAGCTGTTCGGTCGTTCAAAACATTCTTACAGCATGTACCTGCTGTACCGAGATGCAACGGCCAAGTCGTATCACCTGCAAGATCCTGTTGATTAACAGACGAGTCTTTGGTGCAGATTTCCCTCTTAGTCTTGGGAACTTAGAAGATAGGCGCCCAAGAAGTAAGTGTAACCGGACTCTGTGGTGACAGCTTCGGATTCAGACGGGAACAACTTTAAGACGATTATGATGAACCCTAAGACTCTTATATTATATTATTATAATATACGTGTCCTAGAGTGAAATTTATAGTGTGTACTTTGACTTAGTTCAAAGCTTAGCTTCGGTAAATCTTGGCTTATATTAGCTGAGCTGATATTATACATACCTTTGTTAAATAATAAAACTTATTCTAATACCTTAATGCTCTATATATCAGTAGATATTATTTCCCTTGTCAATCAATTAGTCGTGTAGTCAATAGCACTCCACTGCTGGACATAGGTCTCTCCCAATGTTTTTTGTCGGTTGGTTGGTTATCTCGCAGTGATATCGTTTGCGTATTTTTCCGTTAGTCGCCTATAATGACACCCTTCGGATGAGATGTGGTGGTGATACTTGTTTTCTTTCTCCGTCAACAAAACGAATATTTCCATAAAGGTCAAACCGCACTGGCGCGACATTGCAGCGGAACGGCGCGACGCGTCCAGAAAAATATTCTTGCACCTGTTTCTTACATAGATACATAAAATCACGCCTTTATCCCCGGAGGGTTAGGCAGAGGTAAATAAACACCCACATTTCACTAATAATTAAATATTCAGTTCCACGAAATAGGGGGTGAGCCTATTACCGTATTCCGGGCACCATTGTTGAGCCGAGCCATGCTTCTGAGGCTAAAGCTGGGCTGTATACCTATATCTGTCTGATGTTAAGAAGCCCTATCCCTTAGTCGCCTTGTACGACACCGCATGGGAAGAGATGGGGTGACCCAACTTCAACTCTTCCGTAACCATCTGTTTCTTATGAAGTAAAACGCGCTATATCGGCAGTGCAGTGTAGCGGCGCGGTGCATTGTGTCATAGTTGACTCGTACCGCGCCGCGCCGCGTCACTGCAGTGTCGCGTTAGTGCGGTGTGACCTTTATAGTTATAATTTATACCTACTTGCTTAATTTCACAACCTAATTAATGAAAGTATTTTATTATTAAAGTGTAACAAACAAACTTACATTCAACCTCAATTTCTTTTCACTACACTTTTTATGTATTCAATTTACATAAAATAATTAATAGGCTAACCATTTTGAGACTTAAAATTATGTCTAGTCGTGACCACCGACCGCTGTCCCTGAACAAAGCAGTGAATGTTTACTGTGAGCAAAATTAGAGCACTACGTAACCGCCTGGCATAATTATGTGAGCAATTGCGTTTGCTCATCCAACTTCTCGTCAGAAAAGGCAGGCTTAGCATATTTTCTCACAACTCCCACGCTAATTTGCTCCCACATTAAATTGTAAAACAATTTTGTTACTTGATTTAGGTAGTTGTAATTGATATGACATATATCGTCTTTCGTTGATTTTCACTTAAGAACTTCGTGGATTCTTTTTAATGCGTACATGAGACAGCATCACTTAATCAATGTTTTTTTATACAACTTAAGTGGCAGACAAGCACACGGCCCACCTGATGGAAAGTGGTTACCGTAGCCTATGAACGTGTGTAACACCAGTGGAGTCACATCCGTGCTGCCGACCCTGTAAGAACAGAGTTTTTAAGTGCCTTCAGTGCAGAACACAAAATCAATAACTGCTAGACAACCAGTGGTCCAATGTAGGCCATTGATCATGACTCTCCACCTTCCGCATCCAGCCCATCCCGCCCACCATTTACAAATCGTCAGTCCATCCGTCCGTCAGTCCATGGTTAGGGGCGTGCCACCTACCTTTTGCACAGTCTCCACTAAGCTGAGAATTGAAACGGCATAACGTTCTATAATTACGTGCTTTGAATTTTTGGTTTATTTGTATTGTTATCGACTATTGTCGTCGTTCGTCGTTAATGTTTGCAATTAAGACTAGATATTATCGTTGAGATTCTGTTTAATAAAACTGAATTTTCTTGTTTTACTCGATTAAATATATTGAGAAAAATGTGCAACATAAGTCAGTAAACAATTCCTTGTTATACTTACCTACATACCTATTTTATTTTCTTTTATGTTGTATTTCCGCCCGATTGAGCAGTCCGACTGGGGTAGTACCTCCGCCCTACAGAATACCGCGGCTATAATAACTTCGTGTTGTGTTCCCAGCGGTGAGTAGGGTAGCCAGAGCTCACTGGAGAATTTGTGCTGTCAGTGGGAAGGCTTGTCCTGCTTTGTCTTCTACTGACGGCACAGAAACTCTGTACTTACAGGGTTGGCAGCGCGACTGTGACTCCTCTGGTGTTACAGACGTCACGTCCATAGGTCACGGTAACTACTTTCCATCAGGTGGGCCGTGTGCTTGTCTGCCAACTAAGTGGTATAAAAAAAAAGGTAGTTACAGGCTACTATCACTATGTCCTAAAAAAAGCAAGTCACTACGTACAATACGTCATTACATGCTCAAAACAAGAGCTATCCCTATCGACTCTACATACATGGTTTGCAATAATAGGTGACTATTACAAACTACGTAGAGTTTTCACGAGATTACCTTTATAAATTGTTATGTTTAATGCAGCGTAGTGAGTATACTTTAAAACACCCATGTTTATAACATTGTAAGTAATTACTAACAGTATTTAGTGATTTATTGATTAGTATTTTTAAATAAAACCCACTTCAAGGGCACAAAAGATTTTTATACCACGGCCCACCCTATGGAAAGTGGTTACTGTGACCTATTAACGTGTGTAACACCAGGGGAGTCACACCTGTGCTGCCGACCCTGTAAGAACAGATATTTTCTGTGCTGTCAGTGCAAAATAAAAAATCAGGACAAGCCTTTGGTCTTCCCACTGACAGCACAAAACCTCTCCAGTGAGCTCTGGCTACCCTACTCACCGCCGGGAACACAACACGAGGTTATTATAGCCGTGGTATTCTGTAGGGTAAGGTAAGGGATAAGGCCACGCATTGTACATTAAACTGTATACATGCTACCTACTTGTCCTAATGGAAATCTGTTGGTGTACAATAAAAAAATATCTATCTATCTATCTTAATATAATATGGTGAGCCAGACACCCGTAATATTTCTCTTTACATTAATGTGCGAACATGAACATATGCTGCTTACCGAAGCGTTAGTAAAAGCGACCGTCCATGCGAAACTGAATCATCTCTTACACTTAATAAATACACTTCATATAAATTATGAACAACTTAAATACTAATAATTGCTAATTGGAAGTAACATAATAAATTATAGAGGAATTATATATGTCCACTGCATTTCAGCATCACTTTTTTATAGATTTTTCGTTCTTCTTTTAATGTTTATTCATTAACTTGAACTAAGCCGTATAAAAACTATTGATTGATTTTACTCATTTACACTTAGAAAATCCAATCCTCCTATGTACTCACCTAAGCACTCACTCAAAGTAATGGCATAGAGCCAAAGAGTCATTTTTACAATTCCTATCCATAGTAAGGATCTACAGTACCATAGATAATTTCATAGGATGATTTTGTTCGAGGGCCTGTGACCCTATAATGTACTAAAGCGATTGCTTTCGAGCAATAAAGGTAAAGAGGTTTACCCATTCACCCGGATAAGAATGCTTATAAAGTTATAGCAATTCATAGTAGGCTCAAAAGCACACTGTAGTCTATATTTCTAAAATGGTATTATCTAAGAGGATAATAAATAATAAAATAAGTCTATTATTCGATGGTTTACTGGCTAATCTTTAAAATATTATAGCTACGTATATTACAATGTCTGTTTTTTAATTATTTACTTTTATTTTTTATTTTATTTTTGCTAGTGTTTATTATTTAACCGTTGAAAATAAAATAATAAATAATAAATAAATAAATATTCCACGACATTCTACACAACGCTATCTAGACCCATGGTAAGCATAGCTTAACAAGCTTGTGTTATGGAATCTAGAATGCGGATAAACATACTTAGATACTTTTTTTTGTAAATACATACATATTATACATAGAAACACCCAGACCAATGCAAATATACATATTCATGCATACAAATATTTGCACTGAGCGGGAATCGAACCCGCGCCCCCTGCATAGCAGTCGAATGCACTACCGCTACGCCACGGAGGTCGACAAAATACTTTAAACACGTTGTGTACAAAATAGGCACTATTCAATTATGTACGATGAGCATCCTAATTGTTAAAGAAGAATTGCATCATAAAATAAATTAAATTAATTTTAAAAAATTACACCCAATATCATTGACAAAAATCATATCAATATAAAATATTTGGCACAGTATTTTTAAATCAATGGATTCTGAAGCGTATCTAATTTTTTATACCACTTAGGTGGCAGACAAGCACATGGCCGATCTGATGGAAAGTGGTTACATATTCCTACGACTAAATTTAAATTTAATTAATTTACTATCCAAAGCAATTCCTTCGAGAAGAAAATAATCTTTAGAAAATTAACAATAATAAGGACTGCCTAGATGTACCTACTTCTTAATTCATTATTTCGATAACTTGTGATTTCATTTCTTGATAAATTTGATTCATAAATAAATAAAACATAATATAGAAGAAAATCTACAAATGCAATTGTGACTTGAAATATATTTGCTTTAAGCCCTATTTATCAATACTTTTAAAGTCTTTGATCACTGCACTTTTGGAATGTGTTGCCATTACATAAACGCTACACTTGACAAAAGAACCGCGACGGCATTTTGATCGAGTGTAGCGTAGGCTTAAGGACCTATACAGTGTGACGTGGATTCTGCGCAAGCGGAAAAGAGGTCACTGTCTCTCGAGGATGATTTAAGTTCAGTGCGTAGTGGTATAATCATGGATTTCCGTCCGGATAGCTTTCCGCGACGCAGATAGTCTGTTTCCCATCCACGTTAATTCAGTTTTTGAACGTAGCATGTACCTAAGATTTGTACATTTTACTGTACATATGTGTTAGATTTCTACAAAGGTCATCCACGTCGCACTATTTAGGGCTTATGTCACTGCGATGCGACCTATTAAATAAATAATCATCTTTACGATCAGCAATGGCCTGTCTTCCTGCAGTACGCGGTGTAGCGTCTGTGCTCATCATCATAACTCTCTTCTTCGATGTCTCGATGTCTGTTAGGCACCGAATGTTGAAACCTGTGAGGCTTAGGAGGAGTATATTCATACTCAGAGGTTTGGGTGGCAGGACGGCGACGGTCGGGCCATCGCCTTCTGTTTCGGTCGTGGTAACTCGTCCAGGCTGGCTTTCGCGTTCTGTTGCGTGAGCTGCCAACAAAAATACGTCATATTTCTAGAAAGAACATTGGAAACTTCGAAAATCTTTCCTACTTCTTACTATTCTCTATTAGTGTCTGTAATGGTGAAAGTTTGTGAAAATGTGTGCATTTAACTCTTTCACGCAAAAGCGGCAGAACGGTTCTATCTATTTTATCACGTGAAAAATCCCCATGTGTACAATATGGGGTAATTCAAAAAGAGCAATCGTACTGTCCTACTGAGCCAGTAGTACAAGCGAGATGCACACGTCTATATACCAAGGTAACAGTGGCGACCACTTTATATCTGGTAGCCCGTGTGCTTGTCTGCCATCTAAGTAAAATAGACATGTCGCTCCCAGAAAAGTTAACATACCAATCGAAAACAATAAGGGGATCTCAGGCTCCAAAGTGCAAACCTTGGACGCAACTCGAAAATGATTAAGATCGTAGTCATGGTAACTTTTAAACTATCGCGTTCCATGATATACAATAATGTGCAAGGGAATTAACGCGATCATGGTTTAGGGACATACATACCTTTGTTTTGCCTGACGTTTCGACCAGGTTACACCGGCCGTGGTCACATGCATACCATGATCGCTTTAATTCCGTTTATTGTAAACCGAGGAGTTATTAGGAGATCACAGTTAGATATAGCTTGAAGTAGATTCTTTATTATCAATAACATGACTATCATAGTCATGTTATTAATAAAAATCAATTCTGATAGAAACAGAAAAATCCAACACATCCAATCAAGGTCATATTTACCCGTATGTTGGTCTCTTCTTGTATTGCGAAGGTCTCTGGAATTCTGGTCGATGCGGATAGTCGTCTTCTACAATTTGTTCCACATCTTCGTAAACAGGCTTCGTGGAGTGATGGAACACGGGCCTTATGTATGGGATATGAACTGGATAAGGTTTTTCCACATGTACTGGTACCTGAATCAAACGTCATAAGTATATTTACGCGTTATGTATGGAATTTAATGAAATACTTATTCCAATTTTTATTAAATTAAGTACAATAATAAAAAAAATCCGACTGCTGTCTGAAAGATCAAAACAAATTTGATTCCAGGCGGTATCTATTTACCAACCATAAACCGAAAGAAAATCAATGGTAATGGTTTTAGACATCAGTCGGGTTTTTTTTTAATATTTTATTTTATTCTACTATATATATTACATAACTTCTTAGTTATGGTACTACTCGATAAATATGAAAGATTTTTTTTGATATCCCACATATTAACCTAAATAATCCACCGTCTAGTTTTTGATGACATTTTATGTCATGAATACCTGCATTTGATACCCCATTCATAGAAATCCGTCCAGCCGTTGAGCAAAGAAAACTATGTACATACATACGCGCGTAGCACATTACCCTCTCTGGTGCAGTCGGGTAAAAATTTAATCAATATTAAGTAAGACAGTACCCAAACTATAAAGAAACTATTGTTTTAATTTGCTGTTGTTTCTTCCTCTCCATTTTTCATATTTAATGACATCTGCATCTGATCATCAGCATCGCAGTAATTTTGACAATGTCAACACAAATAATATTACGTTATTTTTTCCTTTCAATCGGATAATAATCATCTGCTTCTTTTACTGTTAATTCAAGTAAGTGTAAGACATTTTTTGTCTATTTTATTGAACATAAGCGACTTGAAGAATAAGTCAATTTTTGTATATTGAGGACTTAGTTTAATCATAATTCCTAACGTGTTATTTCATGAATAAAAATTAATTAGACTTCATAGGCCCTATTGGTATAATCTAACCTTTGACTTTCGTAAACTCATTCTCAGGTGCAAAGTGTATATTTTAATTTACAATTCACATTACATGTAATTTACATGCTGTACATCACTATTACGCAGGCAATAATTATAGTATCTGCATGCAACAAGCTTTGTTTATTTTGAACAAATATCCGTGAAAGATCATTAGAAGATTCCCAGCATGCAAAGTTGCCTGATCCAATGTAAATGATAAAACCGTCCATAATAACAAGCAACAAACACATTGTTGATATTTGATGTTAATTGTTTCACGACCGCGAAATGATTGCGGTATAGTTGCGTATCTAATGTACCTAGCTACTTGCCGATACAATTTATTAAACAGTTAACTAGCTGACCCGTCCCAGCTTCGCCTGTGGTATATTTTGAATCCTCCAGCCTGTATTTCTTTAGTTTTTAAATAATGTATGGTAATATGCCAAATTTGATGACATTTTTGTACACTGCTCCGCTCCCTTAAGTAGTAGCGTGATGATATATAGCCTAACATCTTCGTTGATAAGCGGACTATTAAATACAAAAAGAATTTTTCAATTCAACCCAGTAGTTCTTGAGATTAACCTGACCAAACAAACAAACAAACTCTGCAGTTTTATAATATTAGTATAGATTACTGGCAATTAAAAAGAGTAGCTGTTATATTTTTGCCTGATTCTTTTCTTATAGACTTCTCCTATTGCCTTGCAAATTTGACTGCAAATGTATAAGCATTATTTTTTTATATTAATAAGTTTTAATTAGTGACACACGTAATACCGATTCTTACCGAGGCTATGTCAGATATTTCTGGCAGGCACTAACCTCTTTTTCAACAGGCACAGGGACAAGCTTCTCTACAGGGTAAGGAACATTTTTGTAGACAGGGTACGGCACCGGCTTCTCAATTGGCACGGTGAGTTCCTGCAGCACGGGAACCGCGACTGGCTTAGATATGGGCACCCGCACCGGGAACGGGCGCGGCACGGGTACGATTACCGGGTGTGGCACTTCTATCTGTAAGTGCGTATCCCTCTACAGATCTTAGATGATTCTTTTCTTACTACTATTGCTATATTTACTGCTAAGTAATATTACTATAGGTGTCGGTAGCATAGTGGTAGGAGTCGGCCATATGATCGTGAGGTCCCGGGTTCTCCTCACCATTGCACTACCGGCGTGTCTTAACACAAGCAATTTAGCTTAGCTCAAGGTATTTAGAGGCATATTAGTATTTTCGTTTATTAGTACAAAACAATATACTTACTCCTAAAATTCTTATGAATAAATAAGTTAGTATTTACTAAATTACTATACCCTTGCATGGTGTGCTAGATCGAATGTAGAGATCGAGATCTATTTGAGCATCATTCAGTCTAAAGTATTACCTAAGCCACTCCTAATGCAAAAAATTCTTCTCCTCAGGAATTTCTACTATTCTTTAAAACATAACACTGCACTGATTTGAATTATACCCCTATTATAATATATTATAACAGGCACCAAGGAGACTACAACCCAAGCATTTTGATATATGAAAAAAAAATGATCTTCTAGACCAATGCGCGGGTAGTCGATGATTAATAAAAACTAAGTATATAATTTTTCACAGGCTAATTGGCCTTCGGTGGACGTGTGTTGAGGAGCCACGTGTAAATCATCATTACATGAGCAGCTTTCTTCATTCTTCATAGATTTACAGAGGTTACAGATAGGGTCCCTAAGAAGAATTAAGTTGATTGGCAATGGAAAAGTAACAACCCAATCAATGTACATGACAAATTTTTATAGACGTATGAACTAATATAACTCAACATAAAAACTCAGCTAATGTAAATAGGTCTATTGCTTTACCCACAAAATACAATTGTTAGAACTTTTTAAGCATGCAAATCTACTTGTTATTTGATGATTACTCGCACTCGCATTACTATCACATTATTACTCGCATAATATGAAGAATAAAAAGGAGAAATCATGCAAGTTGTGTATACAAACATGGCATGCAATAAAAACATACCAAGATTTCAATGTTATGGTGAACGACCGCATGTCACGGTTTTGTAATCTTTTAGGGTTAGGAGTTGCGCTGCGTTACTCCATCAATAATTAAATGTTTTGTAAAAGACATTTACATCAGTAATTTTATTTGAAAAAAGTTTCATAAACATAAATTACAACGGTACCTACGATTAAATTTTTAGATGTGAGACGAGTACTTAGGTTTATTAGGATAATTGTGCTGTTGGTGTTGTTAGACCTAATCAATCAGCTTTGTACAATATTTCAATAGTTTTGAGGTTAACTTCCTATTTATATGTGAATCTACAAAGATATGGTGCAATAATTGTACAGAACCATAGTCAACGCAAGTGACTGACCGTGTCTTCACTAACCACGTGCATAATAGTGGAGGCGTTGATGGCAGATAAGTTAGTTCTTCTAGCTGATTTCATAAAACTAATGTTATTTTCAAGACGTACCTACATATATAAAAATATCGGAAATTTAACTACGTGTTGATAAAATTAAAATTAGTAATTGTGTGCAGTGAAGACATCGCGAGCATCCTTTGAGCTTTTACATTTTTCTGAATACGTTCCAAAAAAACGCTACAGCACACTTTCCCCGTTCACTTTTACGAGGCATATTTTTTTTTCACAATAATCTGTAAGGAATCATATCCTTGATGTTTCTGTTCATAATCATCCAGGTTGGTTCATAAATAACGCGACAGCAAACTTTCCCCGTTTTCTCCCCCATTTTTTTTTTTACGTGCGCAAAATCCCCACGGATACCTCCCCACCGGAGCCGGTGGAGGAGGTTATGTCGGACTCGAACCGACTAAAACGCACGCCGCCTGTGGGTCGCTTAGGTTGACAGGCATATCCCTCGCACCCCGGCCGACCCAGGGCCATCTCTCACGATCTGGCCCTCTTCTCGGGTGTGGGGACTACAGAGTCCCCAACTCGTCCCCGGAAACGGGGAGGCGCACCAGGAGCGCCACCGCCGCGGCCTGCTTCTGCCAGGGTGACAGGCGGCTCCACCTGTCACCCCAGGCCGGCGCTCATGGGGGGCGGAGGTCGTTCATCGACCTCCGACGTGTGTATCCCTTATGTTTTAGTTCATAGAAAATGTGTGGCAAGTTTGGTGACAATCGGTTAAGAAATGTGCAAAGAATAAATAAATAAGATAAAAGCATGTAAGACAACCCAATGACTGAAATATTGACTGGTATGAGAATTCAGTAAACATGCTTGTAAATTATGAACATCTACGTTTTAACTTGAAAAATAAATAAAATAAGTCTATCATCATTCAGCATGTTTTTTTAAATATAAAACTGATCAGTTACTGCTTTCACTACATCAAGTGTCTAATGTAGCGTGACTTCAGGCAGGTCGACGAGCCCATTTACTGTCGCCCAAGTGCTCATTAAATCACCCATCTGACCATCTGACAGCACTTAGACAATTTCCATTTCAATTACGTAAGACAATTTTCCAAAGCAATGCTTAGGTTTGCCGGCCTTACAACCTGATCACTCGATTTTGTATTTCTCGAGCGGGTGCTTAAACCCAATGAAGTATTGTGTTACATGATTTCTCCTAGGTGCACGCATGCATCATTTTACTGACCAAGAGCGAGGAAATTAGTGCACGACGGGAGATGGCTGCTTTTCCAATCCGCATTCCATCATAATCATACTTTTTTACGATTATAAACCGTATTTACAATTAGGTATATTATATCCGGTGGATATAGTGATTAAGGGCTACGCCTATGCTTGAAAGCACACGAATTCTGCTTAATATTCTATAACATTAAGGAGATAATCAAGCGAACTTTACAAAATATGGATGTTTGTGCACCTGTACCAAAATTGTAGGTACCTACCTACCGCACTGCGTATCTATAGATCATGCGAGGTTATATATATATACAACAAAAATATATAAAATAGCTAACTTACCGGATGTGGTTTCGGTATGGGCACGTGGTCAGGTTTTCTAAACCAATATCCAACATTATCGGGTACGTCTCTATATTTGGAATTGATATAAGATTGTTTCCACTTGTCAACTAATTGTTTGAAATTATCGGGTTCATTATAATTTGATATGTAAGGTCGTGACGTATCATGTGTCCTGAGACCTAATAAATCCTCTTCCGATTTGTATCTAGTATCAAGAAAATCTTTGGTCCAGTCGTAAGTTGGTGTATTTAATTTTTGTGATTTATAACGATTTGGTGACCAATCAATAGGTTTACTTGGAATAATTTTAGTGTTTAAATTGTGCTGTTTCTTTGGAATATTAACAACATCGTCATGGGTAATATCATTGATGCCGTAAAGAGATGTCTTCGGATATTCTCCAAAGGCAGAATAATCAGTGGTTTTGAAAATGTTTCCCCACTGGGTGCTTGAACTTGTTGGCAAAGTACTCAACGAATTTCTGAATTGATTTGAATAATCACTTGTTTTAAATTTATTATTGAACAGGGAACTGCTAAAATAGTCCTCATCTTTATATTCAGGCATTTTCTTAAAGGAATTGTGATACTTGCCCGGATATTGGTAACTAGTAAAGTCTACAATGTTGCTACTGGCTGGTGCTAATTCATTGTTGTTGTGTATTTTTTTAGGTTCACTGACTCCGTACTTAAAGTTCGTACTACTGTAATTTGTTGAGTATCCATAACCTGACGGGACTGAGGACGAAGAGGAGTCCTTCCAATCTTTGAAGGAGTTACTATAGCTCCCGGAATCCCAAGGTTTAGGCTTCTTTTTCTGTTCCGTTTTCTTGCCGCTAGATTGATCGTATTTATGATGGGACGCGACGTGGTTATTTGTATAATCCGGTTCCAAAAACGTATTCAATTTGAAATTGTTAGTTTCTTTATTATTTTTAAAATTATTAGGGTCTGTGTAAGTTTTGCGTGAGTTGTCAACAAATTTATTATTATTATATGAATTTTTAAAATTATCGGCTATTTGAGAATGTGCCATAACCATTTGATTGTTTGAATGTTTCACACTATCCGATATTAGTTTACTGGTATCTAAGTCTGTAGGATAATATTTATTGCTGAGATTTGTAAAATCAACTACTCTTGGAAAATGTACTCCATTTTGATTGGAAGTATCAAGTTTTCCAAAGTCGTTATTTTCTTGTTGTGATGAATTATTTGGTTCATAATTGTTGATATTTTGATAACCAAGACTTGGTTCAGTAAATGTGGGCTTTTCTTGGGTTTGCTGTGTCTCATGGAAATTAAAATATTTGTCACCAGAGGGATTTGTAAACTTGCTGTTATAAGTATCTACTTCAAGGGCATTAATCTGATAATTAGGTTTAATTCTATGTTTATTACCTAATTTTGTACCATATAATGGTGCATCTGTCCCTTCTCCGTGTATATTATTTATATTCTCTGATTCAGTTTTATAATTCTGATCACCATTTGCAGCAATATTTGGACGCGTCATAAAGTTTGAGTTGTATGTATGTTGTGACATACCAAGTTGTCTTGTGCTTTCTTCATTTTGTGAATAAATTTGTCCTTCAAACGGCTGTGGGTCATAATTTTCACTGAATCCTGTGGAATCCACGGCGCTCGGAAATGCTGGAGCGTATAACCTTGTCGAGGAGTCGTGATTACTTCCACTGAGCAAACTGGAATACTCTGGTGAAACCGGTAAAAACCCATCATACGAACCAACATCGTTGAACCCAAACGTCGAATATGTGACTACATTCGGCTCTACTGTAGTAAGCTCCTCTTGATCTTTTTGTCGTTTATATTTCTTAATTTTCTTTCCGTAGACATTATTACATATAAAAACAAGTAATACTATTATAGCAAAATAAAACGTTTTGTTAAACATGTTGCAAGAGTCACTTCAGGTATTAACACTATATTTACATGATACTAGAACGTTAGACACGAAAGGAGTTCGATAAACGACTGGTCGAGGGATTTTTACTGTACGATCATGAAACTGCACTGTTGGGGTGGAGTCTAAGCTCGCCGGCCATTGGCGAACGTGTCTCCCGTATCCTAAGAAAACGAAAGCGTTTCACGCATAACCGACTCGGCGAATTTCCCCAGCTAATTATTCGTTAATATTGCGTTCGTTACATTTTATAATGGTGGATAATATCAATGCAATGCAGGTAATTAGCTGATCACGCGGTATGGAAATTTGTTTTCCGTCATAGGAGGTAAGTAAGTTTTTTAGAGCCGTGTGCTTATTATAGATAATTTCATATTTCCCTGATGGAAGCGCGAAAAATACATGATACTTAATGAATACTTGACAGTTAGTCCATAAATCGATGTCAATATAGTATTACACTAGCTGGCCCTCCCCGGCTTCACCTGTGACATACTTCGAACATCTGTGGCTCTCCTTTATGCCCTTATTTTATTAGTTTTCATTCAAATAATGCATAGAATTACTTTTTTTTAAATATAGAACACGTCACTTCTTTCCGCCAGTTCTTGACATTTAAGATTACTGATCTGCTCTTTTGGGTAATAGCGTGATGATATATAGCCTATGTCCATCGAAAATAATGTACCTTTCAAATGGTGAAAGAATTTTTCCCATAAGTCAGTAATTCCAGAGATTTGACAGGCTCTGTGGCGTGGCGGTAGTGAAGGTGGCCACTCCGCAGGAAGCGCGGGTTCTATCTCCGTTCAGTGCAAATTTTATATGCATTAATTTAGATATTGGTCTGGTCGTGCTTAGGAGAGCACGTTAAGCCGTCAGTCCCAGTTGCTATACAAACATCTATGTCAATCGTTATATTAGTTTGAGCCCTAAAAAGCCTAAAATTGGTCTTTCTGCAATGTTACGATATCGCCAACATTGGGTTGTGGAAGTCAGATAGCAGTCGCTTCAGAAATCATCGAATCGACAGAAAATATCGAAGTTCAGACAGATAAAATTCATACATCAATTAAGAAGTTTATGTAGCGATACTGGTACCGCGCGGATTGAACCTACTACACTTAGCGACTGGTTTGATCGTACCATCGTTTCGTCTGCTTAATTTTATACAAGCCGTTGCTTTCCGCAGCTCCGACAGTGTCATATTTTGCATTTATTGGTTTGTGGTGAGAAATAAACAATTTTTATTTTATTTAAAAAAATTGTTAAAAATGGATCCCGATCCTATATAACATAACATAAACTCACGCCTATATCCCTGAAGGGGTAGGCAGAGGTGCTAGCACCCACATTTCGCCAGTTTATGTTTAGGTCCCAATGTGGCGAGCCTATTGCCATTAACCGGGCACTTTTTTTTTTACGTGCGCAAAATCCCCACGGAGACCTCCCCACCGGAGCCGGTGGAGGAGGTTATGTCGGACACGAACCGACTAAAACGCACGCCGCTGTGGGTCGCTTTGGTTGTCGAAGGTGAGGTTGACAGGCATATCCCTCGCACCCCGGCCGACCCAGGGCCATCTCTCACGATCTGGCTCTCTTCTCGGGTGTGGGGACTACAGAGTCCCCAACTCGTCCCCGGAAACGGGGAGGCGCGCCACGTGCGCCACCGCCGCGTCCTGCTTCTGCCAGGGTGACAGGCGGCTCCACCTGTCACCCCCAGGCCGGCGCTCATGGGGGGCGGAGGTCGTTCATCGACCTCCGACGCCTGAGTTGCCTTCGTACGCGGGCAGCTTGTCTTGCGATCCTTCGTCGCTCCCGCTGCCGCTCCCGCCCCGCCTCCTCCTTCACGAGCATTACTTGCTCGCAGAAGGAGGCGCCGGCCGCCCACGCATCTGCGCAGCGAACCATCGCCGCGAGCAAGGTGGAGAGCGTGAGAACCCTCACTCCCAGGGCATTAACCGGGCACTTATAAACCTGCGATAAATACAAACATAACTTCCAAAAGCATTGAAAGGTGTAGGTATCGCGCGGCATGCACTCAACGTCTATAGCCGACCACGACCGTTCATAACAAAAAGTTAGTAGTTCGTCACAAAACAGCTCACCTGGGTGTGCATTGAAGTCGTCCAAAATAAATACCGTTTCCACGTCACTACTTTCGATTATTGCGTCCATTTCGCTTAAACAGTCCGTAAACTCCGCTAAATTATCTGTTGAACAAGTAGGCATGTAAACAGACATCACTATCATAGCCCGATCGCTGTGTACAAGCTTTATCGCCGCTAGACGCACACTTTTGCACGGTATTACCGATACTGATGGAAAAACAGCCTTCCTCCAGAGCAAGGCGACACCGCCATATGGCCTCCCTTTGAGCACACCACCTGATGTATCAACAGCCGAATTCGCAGTAAAAGAGAATGCATCATCGATACCTCCCACGAATTGTATATCGTGGGGTAGTAGCCATGTCTCCTGAAGTGCCACAATGTCTGCTTCCCTACACAGTCTTCTCACACATTCCACGGACCTTACAATATTCTTACAATTAAACGATACAAGTCTAGTTGTACTATCCATCTACTTGTAATTTAGCTCCTCGCATCTCCCGATAAGCAGGTTGTGTACCCTGCTTTCGTTTAAAATCATAATAACGGCGATACAAAATACCTTCAGGCCAGAAGTCATCTCTCAAAATTAAATCTAGCTTTTGCTTTGGTATATAAGCTATATAACCGTTATAGTCCTTACTTATTTTCATATTTATTTTGTCCAGTTTTATATCTAAGTTAGTCTTTTGCAGTACGTAAGCTTTGATGTCACTTGCCGTTGTCTCTTTAGACACATTATAAATATATACTGGCACTGTAATATCTGCTGCCTTGAAATTACTGCCAGAGTCAATTATTGCTTTTCCCGTACTACCTACAAAACGATTCCTCAGCTTTCTTTTCTGAACCAAAGTCCATTCGTCAGCCTTAGACTGCGGCTTCTGCTGCTCATTTTGCACAGCCTCCGAGAACGTTTTCTTACCATCATTGTTTAAACACGGGTCTGTCACCGGTGCAGGCAGAGCCGGCGGTGGTGGTGGCTTGTTGTTGAACGTACGTACGTAAGTACCGCTAACGACAGATGCCCGTTCTGGGGTGTTATGACTCACCGCCTCACCCACCGGCGAACAATCAGCTGTTACCTCTTGGCCAGTCATCACCGTTCCTATGCGAATTACCCGCGGAGTTTTGAAAACTTCACGCAGTTTAGGCGAGGAATTCCTCCGTTTTTGGATGGGTGACATCTCCGTAACCTGGGTTTCTTTCGATATGTGCATACAATCAGGTGACAGTCCCATGGGCCCACTTTCGAATTCAAAATTGTTTCGTAGACCAGTGCCCCGTTTTACATTTACATTCCTAGAAAAGTTGTTGACAAGTGAGGCATTTTTAAGTGCTTCAACCTCCGCCCGCAGCTCATGCAACTGGTCCACTGGTACGTACTCGGTGGAAATACGGTTTAATTCTCTAATCTATCTAAATAAATCTAAAGATAAAAATCTACTTTCAGACTTACTCTAATGTCCTCTGTGGCGTAGCGGTACAAAGTTCGATTGCTACGCAGGAGGCGCAGGTTCGATTCCTGCTCGGTGCAATTATTTGTATGGACGAATATGTATATTTGCATTGGTCAGGGTGTTTATATGTATAATAATAATATGTATGTATTGATGTTTATCTTAGATTCCATAACATAACAAGCTAGTTAAGCTATGCTTACCCCCATGGTAAGCATAGCTTAACTAGCTTGTTATGTTATGGTATATGTTATCTAGATAGTGTTGTGTAGAATGTTGTAGAATATGTATAGGTACGTATTTGAATAGGTACCTAAAATTATAATACCTGAAATTAAATAACCTAAGTTCAAAATACCTAAAATCTAAATACCTAATGGTGGGTTGACCTAAATTTAAAATGCCGAAAGTTTAAAATGGCTAAGTATTTGAATACCTAAAATTATAATACCTAAAGTTAAATAACCTAAGTTCAAAATACCTCAAAACTAAATACCTAATGATTGTTTGACTTGCTTTTAAAATACCCAAAGCTTTAAATGACAAATTGATATTATAGTGAGTACGTATTACAAAGCCTAATTTGAAATTATCGAATTTCATAAGCCCTACGGACGGAAGGCCGAATGTTTATATGATCGAAAGTTCTAAATACCGAAAATTAAAATACCGACAATTTAAGAAATAGTAGGTGGGAACGCTCGTTTTTTTTTATAACCACTCATACAAGGACTGTCTGCTCCAATCCTGAAGTTCCAAATCCTTGTATGTGTTTGACACTGCCCACCCCGAATCGGGGTGGGCAGTGTCTCTTTTTTTAAAGCGCTGGATGCGGGCTGCTTTAGATCGGTCATTCTGGAAGTCTATGGGAGAGGCCTATGTTCAGCAGTAGACTGTGTGGCTGATATGATGATGAGATATAAATGAAAACACAAGTATGTATGCTTTTTATTTTTTAATAATTAACAATGGGTACCCTCAACAATCATTGTGCGACATAATTTGCTGCTATTTGAAAGAAATGAACAGAAAACTTGTAGGTACTTCTAACTCATACATTGTAAACTAATATATATTTTAATTTTATATATTATTATTATGATAAGTACCCTTCATAATTTTTATTTATTACATATTGGCTGCAATAGCTCTTAATAGATTTTTTACTGATCTACCAACATATTGTTGTGTGGTGTGTGGTGCATTATTTTTAGGTATTTTGACCATTTGGTATATTAAATTTTGGTATATCAACCTTTGTTGTTTTAACTTTAGGCATTTTAAACATTAGGTAATTAGTCCAATAGGTATTTCAAATTTAGGTATTCAGTACTTAGGTATTAGTGGTTTAGGTAAGTATTTTAAACCATTAGGTATTTAGATTTTAGGTATTTTGAACTTAGGTTATTTAACTTTAGGTATTATAATTTTAGGTATTCAAATACGTACCCATATGTATTTATTGTTTATTTCTTCTCTTTATGTCACATGTCATCATGTTCTGTTTTCTGATATGAGAGAGAGGAATAAACGCCCATTCTACTATCCTACCTTCTAAACTAATAGTACTTAGTATTAAAATCGAGTGTCGGGGCCACCCAATCTCACTAATTGACGGACTATGCAGATTTTTCTCTGGAAATTGGTAGGATATTCAGTGGCAGTCGCTTCTATAACCGCTACGTAAGCCGAACAAAATGGACGATAAGGAATAAAGGAACGTCAGGTTCCGAGATGAATGCCTCGGGTTCAAGCTCCACTCAACTCTTCAGAAGCGTGCGAATGACACGAGGGCACCGTTAAATATTGACCAATTAGGAGGCTCATACCAGATACGACACGACGGTATTCCCATCCCAATTGAGTAGTCCGACTGGGTAAGTACCTCCGCCCTACAGAATACCCTGGTCATAATAACCTCTGTTGTGTTGTGTTTCCGGCGGTGAGTAGCCAGAGCTCATTGAAGCGTTTTTATGCTGTCAGTGGGAAAACCAAAGGCTTGTCCTGCTTTGTCTTCAACACTGTCGGCACAGAAACTCCTTACAGGGTCGGCAGCAAGAGTGTGACTTCCCTGGTGTTGCACACGTCCATATAGCCAAGGTAACCGTTGCCCATCACGTAAGTCGTGTGCTTGTCTGCCACCTAAGTTGCGTAAAAGAGAAGCATCTGCTGCGTAAATGTAGGGTAACAAAGCAGCATTTTCTGTATGTCCCCTTAATAGAATAACGGACTGTCTCACTATGCTTTTATTACTTGAGGCCCTTATATTCCCCGTTGCTACCCCCACCTTTAAGGTTACGGCTGGGGTAGGTGCTGATAGATTTAAAATGTTTTAGGTCTGAGAGAGATGCTCTACGACAGGTTATTGGAATACCTTTTTATCTAGCACTCTGCGACTGTAACATAGTACTGCTTTTTTATATACCACTGAGGTGGCAGACAAGCACACGGCCCACCTGATGGAATGTGGTTACTGTGGCCTATGGACGTTTGTAACACCCGAGGAGTCACCGTCGCGCTGCCAACCCTGTAAGTACCTACAGAGTTTCTGTGCCGTCAGTGTAGAAGACAAAGCGGACCAGCCTTTAGTCTTCCCACTGTCAGCACAAATTCTCCAGTGAGTTCTGGCTACCCTACTCACCGGTGGGAACACAACACGAAGTCATTATAGCCGCGGTATTCTGTAGGGCAGAGGTACTTCCCCAGTCGGACTGCTCCATTGGGCGGAAATACCGCCGTGTCCTACCTCTTTTAAAAGTATATAATTAAATTATACAAGTATTATCTGCGTATCCCTGCTCTATGCTGCTTATCTACCTACACTATTCTTCCAATATTCAACTTCTTACAAGAGTTAACTGTGACAAACAATAAATTTGATTTGATTTGCAGCTGCATAGACTTGTCTTGTAGCTTTTAAAAGGATAAACAAACATAGCTCTGGCGAGAACGTCAAAAAGCAGTAAACTGTAGAAAATAAAAAACTAAATCCATAGACTTCCAAAATAGAGCCTAGTCTATTTTGGTACTCAGTGTGTTAGTGACTTTTAGATCTACATAATGCTGTATGTACTAACTTATTGTGTATTCGAATGATCATGTGGCAATACCAAATGTACCGAGTGACATCTAGTGAAAGCTAGCTGAACTAATTCGATACTGCGCCAGAACTACCAAACCTGCATCGCGTAAGTGACTTATCGCGGTCAACAAAAATCAGTCATATCACCTTTCCTGGTCGGAAGTTCCTCCTTTTATTTCATAGATAAGTATGTGAAGTTTATACATAGGTATTACCTCCAACATAACAGAAACCATCTACACTCGACTTATGACACACTAGCCGGCGGTGACAAAAACTATATAATTATATGTACTTTTTTTTACATTCAAAGAAGTTACTTACTTATTCAAAAAGAAAATCATAGGTATAACTATACATCAGTGACTTCTATTTGAAAATGGGCGCCTACCTACATAGTAACTGCAATGCAAGGTGAAGTAGCACTTTGCTAGTTATATTTCAATTAATAAGTAGGTAGGTACATCGAATAGCAATCAGTAGTAATATTGAAACGTAACTAAGGTTCCAAAATCTATTCTTAGGGTCGTATTCCAGAACGATATTCAGTCCTGAATCTCCATCAGTGCTTTGACTCTGAATCAATATGAGTTTAAACACCGTTTTTTTAGTTACCGAGATTTAAATTCTTCATATCAATTATTAATATTGATGGATGCAATAATAAGATGGTACCATTTTTATGAATTGTCGGATCAAATTCGATTGAAGTACCAAATGAGTTTGCAATAATCTCTGAATGCAAATTTGTTCCATTTTGAAAATAAAATAATGCTTTCTTTATGTCAAATGCTATCTCCAGTATTTAGAGTACTTTTCCTTTGGGTAGGCTAAAATGTTAACTTTGGAAGCAACTTGGTTTGGTGCTTGGAAGAAAAAGAATACAAAAATATTCTAAAACATTTTTATTTGACTATGCAAATTGAATTCTCATACAGGTTCCATGTCAATCTATTAGTACAAAGAGTAAGTTACTTAAACACTACTTTCGTCATGCAATGTCGCACAAGATGGCCACTAGGTTTACTTCGGAAGCCTATAACTACCACCTTCAATCATGAAGGTGTCACTTTGTACTAAGTTACGATAACTTAACAATACCCTCACAACAGAAAAAAAGAACATTTTCGCAATGAAATTAAATGAAGTGAAAGAATAACAAGTGGAATGATACATAACTTTTTTTGTGATTTTAGTATCTTTGTGAGAATCGTCATCCTATAATAATCTAACTTATAACGATAAATAATTCATACTCTCAAAGTAAATAACAAGTTTCTAAATAGGCACAATTGAGAACATAAGTACGGATAAATCGACGGCTACGACGAAACTGGGGCTCGATTCAGTAAAATGATGTTTTTGAAACGTGTAAATATAAAAATCACGAAAATTTATAATACCTACCCATTTCAAAATTTTATCATCAAATTAAACTCACAATCATCAATGGGAGATTCCGAACGTTTTATAACTCTACAAAATGTAGATAGGTTTTGTTATTGTTTAGACACGGATACGGAACACCAAAGATTTTATTGGAACCGAAATCGTAAACTTGCGTTACTGAATCGGGCCCCTAAATAGAATATGCAGCAGACAAACACTGAGAGATTCTTCAAAACGTTTGAATTCAGTGGTGAAGAGTCCATGTAAGACAAATTCTATCAGCTTTCTTTAAAATTTATGAATGAACTAAATGTACGGTTCAACCGTACACTTTACTCATTTGTACGCGTTAATAACATTTTTTTTCATCAGTTCACCTATGCATCGGAATTACTATCAAATAACTCCGTTACAAGTATCAAACTGTTGGTCCTTCGAGCATTTTAAAAAATTGATATTTTGTTTTCAACCCTTCTATTCGAAAAGTGTCACTTTGTTCCTCTATTAGCGGGATTAAAATAGCTCTTTTCTGTTAAGAACTTTTTAGCAGGCGGAAAAATGATTTGAATTTGGAACATAAAAATCGAACGCAAATGTATGAATTACTGGCTGGTACGTGTTGGCCATGATAACTAAAAAAAAACAAAAGCGCGCGCATTACTTATGTCTTTAGCTGTTTATACTTGGGATTGATGGCGCTTGGTGGAACTTGTTACACATATTGAATTAGGCATTATTTGTACTATTTTATAGCTTTTTAGTGTTACTTTATTTTTGAAAATAGGAAAACTGCGAACGTACAATTGCCTTATTCAATAATTATGTCTCTCTGTGTTCTTGTAAGTAATCACTACATGTATATTTTTTCATAGAAAGGGGTTGAAAAGTAGAGTATATGATTCGAGAGCTAATTATTTATTCTTCGGGCGATGTACTTTGAACCCCTAGCTGCGCTAAGGATTCTACGTTAGAATCCCTCACTATTAGAATCCTTCGCTTTGCGCGTGATTGAATGTAACGGCCTCGCCGTATAAACACTACTTTGCTCTCTTGTCATACAATCTACTTTTACTAAAATGCCACGGTCCATGTTATGATCTATCTCTGGGTTTACGTACTACTTACTTTTACTTTTAATATTTGTCAATATCTTTACAATTTTTACTCTACGCCACTGATACTCAAAATCATTCTGCGAATGGCCACTGTATTCAAATATCACTAATAATCAAAATAACCAATTCCATGCCTTCTGTAAATGTTAATATAATATGTTGCCTTTATTATAATATGTTCAACATCTACTATAGTGAATATTTTAATGTAATGTCGGGGTCTACTACGAATATCGATTAAACTTTGAAAACCTGCAGTAAGCCGGCAGGTATCCCAAATATACAAAAATATCTTTCTATCACTTTATGAACACTTCAAATTCTAATACACTGGTCATCTATTTATTGAATTTTATAATGAAAGGCCTTCTCTATAAAGTGCAAGGATCTGTAGAAAATTAGATATTTATTTATATGTGCATATAAAGCTTTTTAAATTCTTATTACTTACAGATTAGGCCCATTAGATTCATGATACTTTTTTATAAGTAATGGTTATGGGTAGTACCTATCAGGATTCATTCTATTTCATAAGGTTTCTACTCTGACAATAAAATATTCATATAATGTTAATATTTCTAAACCATACATCTGTAAATTGCAAACATCTATCTACCCTCTATAAGTTTCATAAAATAGTTTATTACAAGTACTTCGACAGACACCTCTTATTAATATAGTGAAAGATAAGAATACAACAAGAACAGTAAATGCTTACGAATGAAATCTACGAATGTTAAGATTTGTGACGTCAAAAAGTTTAGAAAAATATTTATAATCTCTGGTTTGAAGTCGACATTACCCTTATCATAATTATTATTACAACACATGCAGTCGATTCCTCAGTCAAATTGTTGTTCGATACAATACGTATTTGTGAAAGGAAATAAATATGCGCTTGATGCCAATAACCTTATATTAAAAACAGGTAGATAGATATACAGGAAGCCCGAGTGCAAAAGGACTTGCACTAATAAGGGAGTGCGAGCGAGATAAAGGATTTCTGTCATACAACACGTAACCTCGTGATGGTATTGAGTAAACATATCTACCTCATTTTGATATAAAATCATCGCATAATACAAAATAAGATGTCTAAAACACCCATGGTTAATAGATTGTGTAACTTAATCGTGTTATCATACATTAACAAACAAATCTCTACAATATTAATATTTTTGTGACACTTTTAGTGACCTTTTTCGTTGACAAAAAAAAAAGATTTAAAGCATAGCTGTTCCACTTAACAATAAAAATAACCGATTAATATAATCAATCTAGCTTTGGCAGACAAAGCGTATCACTCAAATCGCAACGACGCGCACTCGCTTAAGTTAATAATATAATTTACAGTGCACTGCCAATTCCTCTAACCCAATCACTTCTTTGCATAACTCCTACTAGACAACCTGTTTATAACGAAAAGACCCCATGAGAACGTGAGCCCCTACACCTACACCTTGGTAGAAATGTGTTCATGAATTTTGAATCCTATCTATATAGGAATCACACACGTTTTTGTAGTGCCATCTATATTACAGCTACAAAAACCTGCACGTTGATGGCGGATGGTTCTTTCGACACAAAATTTTATGTTTCGAAGGATAGTCTAGTATTAGTATACATAGAAGTTATTGCTCTAACCCGAAAGTTTAATTTATTCACCCTTTAAGTTTCAATTCAATGTTGTTCCGTAGTCAACAGCCCGAGATTTTTACGTTCAGTAGTTTTTGTACGTTTCACGCGCACTAAAATATAATCGCAAGCAGATTTAGATGCAGATTTACGTTTCAAAACTGATTTTAAACTAGGATAATTAGTATACCCCAATGCAATCACGAGTGCTAAAGAAATACACTAATCAGTGAGTGCGAAAGAGAAGAAATTATGACTATCCTACAATGCTGTCCAAAATATCTACATACTTTTTAATAAGATTCATGTTTGATACATTAATTTTGATGTATATATTTACGGTTCACATGTATGTGGAAATCCGTAATCCAATATATCATGTTTCATCTCTATTTTGATGAAAGATATTGAACTCAAACAAAAAAAAACTTGCGATCATATTTTTATGTTTTTTGCGGGTAGAAACATATTTTTCTAATAATAACTATCACCTCAATCATCAATAGCTACCAGATTGCCTTTGATAAAAAATACATGATGAACAAAGAACTTATGTCGTCGGATCTCGGGATACTAGACTAGTATAGTTCTGTCAACCGTCTATCAATAAGCCACCATGTAACGCATCTATGCCGCAATTGGGCACGAACACAACAAATGACACTTCGTTCGACCTTCGGTTAGGCCCTAAACTCTATTGTAAGACATCGTAAATAACCTCACGGTACCTAAATGCCATCACGAATTCATGTCCAAGTTTTGCATGTGCGTTTCAAGGTAGAGCCCCAAGTGTGATGCGATCTATATTAGCAAGAGTTACATGTTATCACACATAGATGGCGCTAAACACAATATTAATTCATGAGAACGTAGTGCGATTTTAAATTGTTAAATTACAACTTCAGAACTTAGCAACCTTACAGTTCGGAACATTTAAAACTTAAAGACTAGATTTTAAAAGGCTAGTTCAAATTCAGAAGACATTATTTGGAGTTCATTTGATACTTTAAACTACAAGTCTTAAAGAGGATCACATACTAGGGATGGATAAGATTTAAAAAATCGTCCTTATTCATAAGAGTTCACAAGTACATAGCTGTTAGTTATCCTATCTTATCTTCATTTCCTCATGTTGAATGTGTAAATAAGAAGGTTATCTATTACGCAGTGGAATCGTTAGTAGACATTGAATTTTGGTTTCACAAAACGTCCAGAATATTGTGGACATGAATCTACTTCAAGCTATAATACCTAACAGTGGTCTCCTAATATCTCATCTGTTTACAATAATTTTAACGGGGCTTAACGCGATAATGGTATAGGCAGCCTGTGACCACGGCTGGTGTAACCTAGTCGACACGTCAGGCAAAACAAAGGTATGTATGTACATATACCATGATCGCATTAAGTCACGTTGCCATTATTGTATATCATGGAACGCGATAGTCTAAAAGTTATTATAATTCCTCGGTTTTTCACTAATCTGAGATAAAATTAGTGTAGGGAATTAAGGACGAAATTAACTAGCCAGATGCTGCCGATATGGGATTCCACAGGTCTAGTTTAAAGACTTACGCTTAATGTGCGCCTAGTATTGTTATTTTTTTTTGAGTCAGCGATCGACTTTAATCATAGACAAGTATTTTTGTTTTGCGATAAAGGGGTTAACACTTAGGGAGTTGAAACGGTTATATAAACGTAGCCAGATTGTTTTGGGGCACTTCAGGTAATTCAAAACATTTTACAAATCAACCTTCTGTTAATTTTCATATTAATAATAATATCATTTCGTGTACATTATAATTGTTTTTTTCTTGCAGCATCTCTGCTTGCGCATGCCGCACTCCTTACTGTTTCGTGCAAATCATATGTAGGTATATTTTTGTGTGAAATTCGAACCATATTATTGACACGAATCAGTGAACCGCCCTAAATCCCCGGCAACTAAGCCTAGCTACGTCCATGCTGAAAGGGTTAATACTTAACGGGTTGGAAGGGTTATGGCGAGGGTTTCAATGCGCGGAGGTGGCGGGAGAGTGCGCGGGCGGCGCGGCATGTCGCAGTCTGGCGCGCACTTCTTGCAGCGTGGGGTTGGTCCCCGTGTCTATTTGTTCAGCGTTTTGTTCCTGCGCTTGCTCTAAACGACGGGCACGCTCGGCTATTGCTCGTTCTAATTCTGGAAACGAGAAATATAAACAATTAGTATGAAAATCTGTTGGATTATTATTACACATAAATACTATGAACTAGTGGTGTCGGGTTGAATGTCTATTTTTAGATGCTTTTAGTACCTACCAACCTATATTGTAAGAAGAAAATGCATGAAGTGACAATAATATGAAAAAGTAAAAATAATATAAGGTTACTTTTATCAAGATAGATACGTCAGGCTGACCATAATCTTTACTGGATCTAGAACCCCGAAGGAGATGGAAATTTTGGGCCACGAGTGTAAAGATATGAGCTAAAAAATTGACAGATGTAATCTAAAAATATCTTAACCGAAGAGATCTAGGAAAATAATAGTCTATGAGATTTACGATATATTTTCACTACTGAAGTTCAGCCTTGGGCTGAATTTCGCGACGAATAAAATCGCGTTTAATTGCGACAGCAAAATTTCATCGATGAATGTCATTGCATAAACGAGATATTATTTCTGCTTATATCTATAAGTATGGTCGGCAGTGCGAGTGTAACGCCTCTAGTGTTGCATACATCCATAGGCCACGGTAAACACTTCTTCCCATCAAGTGGGCCATGTGCCTGTCTGCCACCTAAGTGGTATAAAAAAGAACGGATTTTTACTGGTGAAATTCTACTTAAGATACGTAACAACTAAGAACGACATCGACATGCATATATATTTTTTCTCTCGCACGCAATAACATGAAAAAATGTGTAGTCGTTGTGGACCTCGGTGTCAACATGTATTGTGATACCACAGTAATAATAACATTCTCGTATTATTAGTTAGGTATTGCTGCAAACTGCGGCTCCGCCCGTGTGAATGACGGTTATCTCGTTCAAAACATAGGCTATTTACTTTCCCATATCTATACATACATACATAGGTACATATAATCACGCCTTTATCCCTGGAGGGTTAAGCAGAAGTGAATTAACACCAACATTTCACCAAGCTTTAAATTTGGTACCACGTGGTAGGGTTGACTCGAGCACTATTGTTGTCTCGAGCCATACATCTGAGGCTGAGTCTGGGCTGTATATATCTGTCTGATGTTAAACAGCCCTATCCCTAAGTCACCTTGTGACACTGCATGGGAAGAGATGGGGTGCTTCAATTTCTCTGCCGGGAACCACGCGGCTTTAATCTATCTGTGTATCAAATTTCATTAAGATCGAACCGGTGTGGTGGTTTAGGCGTGAACGCGTAACAGACAGAGAGACAGTTACTTTTGCAACTATAATTTTAGCATGGATGTATGTGATACTTAGTACAGGGACCCGACCAGTAGGTGGAGGAACCGCTTCTTGGCACCTATAATCCTCTAATTTAGGAATTAGAGAAAGAAATAACGAAATATTTTTGAACAGCCCAAATGGAATAATAACACAGATATATAAAAGATAATTTGAAGATAAAAAAAAATCGTTAGTATCAATCTCCATAGAATTTGTATAAATGCCGAAGAACAGGTTAAACTAATTACTGCGCGTATAAATGTGAACACATGCGAAGCATATGGTTCGAACTGTTGACTTTATACTACGGAGATGTAATATTGAAAAGATGGAAGGAATATAAACCTAGGGAAGTTATAATTATGAATGAAACACGTACGAGAAGCTATGCAGTGTAATTCAAATTCGTAATGTAAACAAATAGATTGAGATACCTATGTATATGTATAATATGTGTATAATACATACAAACGTGGACGTCAAGAAATCATTAAATACGATTAATATTTTTCTTGCTTTGAGTGCAAAAGCACAGAGCTTTTATAAACCTAGGTTAGCGATTTCTCCCACGCCTGACCAATCGGACGATTCAAACAGATAGACGGGAAACAACCAGATGCAGTTTCACTTTCATCCAACCTTGGTCATCGACATCCGCGCGAAGCCAATTAGAGAAAATTGTTATAAATCTTTAACAAGTATCCACAAACAAGACGCCGGCTAAGCTAGAATTCATTTACATTGTACGCCTATAAACGGAATGTCCACAATTATTGACTTGTGGGGTGAACGCCCGCCGAGTGCACCTGCGGGGCTCATATCGAACTGCAGCGGGTAAAGAACCAGCGTCCAAATACGCGAGCAAAAAACCGACCCATACGAGTTTTGTGGAATTCGTATTCAAACTTCGACAGATGAAGACATCTAGTATGCAAGCAACAATAAATAGGCCAGTATAACGTTTTCTGCATGTCATTCATGTCTATAAAAGATTTGTTCATTTATAAGATAATGGGCTGATAGTTTTATGTTTGTTGAAACGACTAGTTGATGACTGCGCTACTGAGCGCGTGGGTGTTGGTTATCGTAACCAGAGTCCCACAACCATTTGGGGTCATTTCCACGGTTCTACTAAACCAATTGCAATTAAAGACATGGCTCTTTTTAAATCTGATCAAAAACCTTGTGCCTAATAAAAAAAGCCTCATCAAAATTCACTCAGTAATTACTGCATTCATTGCGAACAAACAGGTAAACAGGTAAACCAAGTAGGTTTGTTGTTAAACACCACAAATGTACAGACATAACTATATTTTTTATAATAGCGTGTATCGATGCGACTGCGTATAAGGCACGTGTTGGTCGATCAGTTCTACGATACGTTACCTAACATATCAAATACAAGATAATACTTCGATGTGATGTAACTTCTCCTAAGCAGTTCATAATCCTGACCGAGTGACACCGTTGCCTATATGTTGCACAGTTCTTGCTTAAAGATCAACTTTTGAAAATATTATACTTGTACATATTAGTGATCTGATAGTATCAGATTCATTATTTTTATAATTTTAATATTGTTAAAGTTCTTTCCAACGAAGATCTTTGGTAATTTATTATACTTTGTAGGTAGATACCATTACGTGAGCTGCGAGCGTGTAGAAAATGAATAAGCTTAATTTTATTACGTGTTTGACATTGTCAGTATATGTGTAAAAAGATAACAAAAATGTTTTACATTATTTTATTCATTAACGAAATTTATGAATGTAGTAGCTTTACCTACACACCTCTATGCATGATATAAACTTTCTTAGCTACTCTATTTCATCTTTTCTTTACTTACATTTTATACTCTAAGAAGGAGTTAAGACACTGTCGAATAGAACAGATCTTTATTTGCTAGAATATTGTGAAAAGGATGCTACAAATTGTGTCTTATGACTAGATACATCATGTTTCGTCTAAATTGGGCATGCAATTTTCCTTATTATTTAAACACTTTGGCGTAGAAAATGACAAACGCATTCAAGTCAGAATAATGATATAAAGAGTCTTAACTAAATATATAATAAATACTACTAGTATTTCTATAGTTGAAATAAGGACTATTGGTTACGCCCGATGCCATTTCATATTCAACCCCACGAATCAATTTATTGAAGTCGCGATTGACCGTACTCCACTCAAGAATCTATTCGGCTCAATGCACTTTCATATTCATCCAGTCAAACAAACCAGCTCAAATCGAATCGTCAAATTGAATACTTACTTATGTAATTGCATCATGTGCAGAAACATAAAAACATGTCTACACCTAAACACGTGTTTCATTTAAATCACTAATCAGTAACTAATTAACTATCTACTTATAAAATATGTGTAAAGATATAAATACCATTCTATAACATTCCTCACAATGTCATTTATCAATCACTTATCAATTTCATGAACAAAATATTGACCGGCAGAAGTGCGAACCTATGTTACATATAACCAGAGTAGATAGATATTGCCATACCAGTTGCGTTACTACTTTATATCCTTTACACAGCGTTTGTCCCGATTGCATCCAAAGCTACATACTTCAGAGCTCGACTTGCTTAGGAAAAAGTCTAATCAAAAGAAAGAGTAGGAACTTTTTCTAATTCTAAGCTAATTGCTGGAGCGACTACTATTTAACCCCAAAATACCGAGAGAAAACCATGCACCAGTCCAGTTAATCAGCAGGTGAGGCTTAGACCACGAAGATGTTGATAATGCTCTCATACATCATATTATATCTTTACATAGGTTCTTCCAAAGAAAAATCTGGAAAAGTCCGTATCATTTACCTGGCGTCTCCCTGAGTTCCTTTACTTGATTTTGGATCTGCTTTTCTTTGTGTTTCGACAGGGCTTTTTCTAGTTCACTCTTCTGATTGAGAACATTTTTTCCTCTGAAATATAATGAGAGCATAAATTATTATCGGAATAATAACCCTACTTGTATATAATTAACACCATTGTTGTAGTAGTAGTTGACAAATAACTATAATAATATATGTAGTGGTACGCAATCTTATCGCGTCTGATAACATTCAGTACAAAAATTGTTACCATATATGGTATTACATTTGGTAGACGACGTTATTTATAAATATGATGTTTTACGCAATACAGATAAGTGACTGCCGTTTCATAATGACAGCGAGATTAAATTATCCCAATTGACGCCTATAATTAGATCCAATATCATAGCGCCAATGTTAGTTGCATTAAAGCAAACCAATTGAACTTGAGGTTCATCCTCCCACCCGTCTTTTCCTTGAGGATTGGCTAACCAACCTACTACCTCTAACCCTCAACTCCTAGAGAAAAGCCTGCGCAAAACTTCGTCCATCAATGAGCAGGCATACCGGCATCACCTGCAGGAAGGGTCGCTTGGATAATCTTAGTGGGGTCACATTCATCTATAACTCTGTACCAGTAGCAACAATATATGAATCTTTCCTCGCATGTAACTTTTCAGACATAGACCAAACATTTACGCATCAAAGGTTCTTTAAAATAAGGAAATCAATGTGAACTCTTAGAATAATAACCAATTAATTTACATTCCACGGCAAAATGAATGCGCAAATCCTTGAACACATGTTATTTCAACAGAAACCACAGTATTGCAGAGTTACATAATAAATCTCAACAATGCGAAGTATCTTAAGCGTGTGGCATTACGTTTTTTTATTATTTGAGATAGTTCCCTAGCAGGATTCCCACGCACAATACCTGCATGTGTGGACTATTTTGTACGTATGACGTCAGAACAGATACTGCATTGTCTTATTTGTTTGGCTGCACATGTGTCATAATTATAAACTCATAGCATAATAAAACAAAATATGTATTTTGTTCCTTTTCTTTACACTTTTTCACAATTTTGTAAGTAAGCACTTATTATTTATTTTACTTTATTTATGGATGGTTAAGAATCAAGGTTTTTACAATGCTACAATGATGCCTGATGAAGATAACCAGAGATAACGGTGTGAAATATGTTACAACATGTTTTGCAAAAATCAAAACTCATTTGCAATCTAGTCTCGTTTAGTGCACCACAATTTCGAATTGCTATACAGCCGAATAAACAAGCTTGCATCGAGTTAGAACCCCATTACCGATCCAGGACGTCGTCAGCACGATTTAATTCCAGGTAATTATTAACAGTTTCATGGGATAACGCCACACGACCCGCATCTCAGCAATTAAGGCCATCTCGACTCCAGCTAACGTAGTTTATGACATAATTTAGTTACATGTGAAATTCCGAACTCGAGACTCCCTCTATCTTTCTTTAAATTAAATCTACCATCACCAGCGAGCACCCTTTCATGCTTCGATGAGAAATGATGTATTCAATTCGATAAGAATGTTTACCAACAAATAGACGTGGTAAATAGATATACGTTGGTATTTAATTAAAATAAATGTTTAAACTATAAATAATTAAACATGCGATCATGCTGAATAGATTACGTTATACAATACTGTTCCAAAGTAAAACTTCGCTACAAGGATTCACATATCCACATCTGTGCACGTACATATTAACATATGTTTATTAGTAATTAGTAACCCAATCTACTATCGTTCCAATCTAACGTAATTTTAGAATGTAATCAAAATCGTAATCTTCATGTTACTTGTTGGCTAAAGCTGCTTAATTGCGCACTTGAAATCTCTACATCATTATGTAGATAATTTCTAATTTTACTTGATTACATAAATAATCAATGTTTTTTGAGAATTTAATCGTTTTTATATATATATTCACAACAATAAACAACTGTTTATTCCTTTGGGAGATATTATTTAATATCAGCACGAAACGCATTGTAGACTAGATATAGAATGCCCGTTAGCGAACTGGGAATTGCTTCCTTCCGTCAAGCGGCGTTCGCAGCCGTGCACGGAAATAACAGGACGAGACGTCCCCGCCAATCGCATTGACGGGGAAATGGATTGAATCAACAGGTTAAATCATTTTGTGTTCAACATTCCTCAGCTACAGTTTATTTATTCAAAATATAGTTTGAACACGGTATGTCAGTGCAATATAATCGACTAAGTTCCAGCGACAGATGTTCAATAATTATTATAGCGGGTGCAAGTCTCGCTCTCAAGACAGGATGTGCTGCACCTGTGTGCTAAGGAGCCGAACGAAACTTAGAACTAGCAAAAACTAAATGCACTGCTAACTGCATATTATGAATTTAAGCTTAAAGCAATTGCGTATTAAACTGCTCATAAAATAGGGTTCCGCAATAACGACGTTTTCAATAAGGCGCGACAAAGTTATGCAGCCGCTCACTATGTTACGTATGCACTATTGCACGTAGTTTATCTCAAAGAATTTGTTTGATTCATATTAAAAAAACGTCTAATAAAATATGCTTATCAAATCGAAAGACACGTGCGTTTATTAATTCCTTTGTTGCTGTCTGTAGACTACTTCCGTTAGAACTTTAAGGATGAAATAGGTGTAACCGTCTTACATTGTAGTGATTCAAAAGTTACGAGTTCGTTTCGATCCTTTTACTGTCACCAGAAATTGTTGTCTGGAGTTTGGGTTGGACGTAACATAAAGTCCATGAATGCTGATTATAAAATTCCCAGGCGACGGCGAACGTGAGCATTGTTCGCGGGTAGCGTGAATTATAAAAAGGAATTCACACTAGCAAGGCAAGTACTTTTTTATGGCAAGGCCTATTGAAAAAAAAATTGGTTATATCGTTTGTTTTGTTGTTTACACAAACATTAAACCATTTTACCTTATGCATCTGATGCATGTCAACAGAATTGGAAGTTGAAAACATTTTGGGACACCTTCGTAATACTGTGTGTATACATTTCGATAGAATTCATCAACATCTTCATTATAACTAGTATGTCTTGATTGCACCAGATACCTGGGGTGCTATCGAGACCCACCACAGATACTTCACCTCGGAACCGGGTGTTATCCTTCCGGCCGCTGTAATTTATGTTTATAATCTCATAGAAATCTTTATGATACTTCTGAAAGATATTCTAGGGATTAGGTATAGGGTTTGCCCCTTTAGATTTTCAGCTACTTTAGTGTTCCGTATTGCAAAACCTAACATACTTAGGTACTAATCGAGAACAATAGCCGGTTCAGTGGCATGCCTGAGATTAGGACTGCCTCGGATTATATACATACCGACCTACTTTACATATACAGTAGAACCTCGTTAAGTCGAACCTCGATAAGTCAAAAACCTCCAAATCTCGAAAAAATGTTTTGTTCCCTTCCCTTCAAACAGCAAAACCTCCATTACTTGAAATCTTGACCCTCTGTTAGTCGAAATAATCACCGAGTCCCTCCAAGCCATTTTGGTACATATTTTCACTCTATAACTCGAAAAATTAAATTTGACCTCTGTATCTCGAACATAGCAACGTTTTATTTTACAACCTTTACAACTTGATCATTTGGAATTTATTACCTCTATTGTTCGAACAAAAATAAGTTACCGACTTTAAGAACTTGCCGAAATGTGGGTACACTATTGTTTCTTAGAAAACATTTTAGGAGTATACGATAATAAATTTATGACTCACGTAAACACGTGTTTGCTTGCTTGGTGTCAGGTGTTCAATTTTGATTTCCTTTGAAATTTAGCTAAGCAAGTCATTTGTTTTCGACTTAAATACTGTCAGATGCAGTTTGGTTCTACTGCAATACACATCAATTAGTACAACAGTTAACATGACTGCTGTGAAACGTAAACTAAAAACTTTGAGTCTTGCTGAAAAATTAGAAGTGCTCGAAGCTGTGAAGAGGTATCAAAAAAAGAAAGATGTTGCTGAACAACTGCTACTGCAACTGCTTTTCTGCTCTTTATAGATTAGACAATGCTATAGATAAAGAACAACCAAATTATCTAAAGCAAAAAAAATTACTGACTTTTTTTAATGCCATACATTTTATTTTAAAATGATTTGAAATAATGTTGATTTATAATAGATAAAGATATGTTTCTTACCTCTGCAAGTTGAATTTTTATTTATTTTACCTCTCTAACTCAAAATTTATAAGAATAAACCTCAAACTCTTTATGTCGAATCAAAATCCGCTTAAGTCGAAATCCTCCATAAGTTGAAAACTCTATAACTCGAAATTTTTGGCGTCTCCCTTGATGTTCGACTTATAGAGGTTCGACTGTACCTATATTAATCTTTGTATATTATTTGCTGTTATTATTATTATGGGCAACATTTGTGTATAATTAAACAATTGGTTTAACGAAGTCGATTCATAGTTCAAAACGAATCCGTAACTTTTCATTTTTAAAAGCAATTTAAAATGAGATGAAGAAAAAGCCCGATGTGAATTACTTATCTGAAGACAGCGAGGTGCTGGCTTTCCTCTATACCCTTTTATTTAATACTAAGAGAAAAACATCTTAATATGTCATTTTGTAACATCTTAATGTGTCTATCTATGGTCGATCTGTGATTGAGAATATCAGGGGTCTTTAAAATACTTAATTGTCATAAGTAGTCATGATTGGTTGGATGGAACATGGAATTACAGAAGATTCCTTGCTTACTGGGATTAAGAACATCATAGTTTACACGCAGTACGTAATTTGATTAATGAATATAGTAGGTACTAACATCCTTTGATTGAAGAGCAGCTCTCTGTGCAGATCCATGCGTTGGGGGCTCTCCAAGCAGGGGTTTTGTAAGCGGCGCGGGGCGATGAGTCCATCGGTCCCCGCGCCTCCCTCCTGCACCATCTCCACTTCCGCACTCACGACAGCCTCTGACACCAGCGTGGGGACCAGGCCCACGCCACTGGCCGCACTCAAGGCGCTGGCCGATAGCACTGTAGACAATAATAACCTTTATTCAGTAGGAGAATAATAATAACAATTTCATATAAGTATAGCTGGGGTGAAGTTGACGGATCGAATGAGGAACAGCGTGATAAGGGAACGTTGTGGTGTGTTTGAAGATTAGTGACTAAGATAGAGAAAGGGGTGCTAAGATAGTCCGGACACGTGGAGAGGATGGACGAAAGAAGACCAACTAAATAAATTTACGAAGCGAGTGTGAAGAGTCGACGTAGACATACATACGTATGTCAATCAGATCGAAGGCATTTTAAAGAAAGGACATGTCAAGAGTACCCGAAACCGGCGAGCATGTATAAAAACAATTATGAAACTAGAAGAAGCGAAAGATGTAGGTATGCCAGATCGGGGTAAGTGGAAAACTGTCCAGTAGTCTCTGCCTACGCCACTGGGATAAAGGCGTATGTATGTATGTATAATGGTACTTATACAATTTGTTATAACATATATAACGAGTCACTGATTCAAGAGCTCGGTGGTGCATTGTAGAAAACTTGTATTTCAGGTGTATTTTAGTGTAGGTACTTACTGAATTTAGTTATTGTGACGTTTTTGTATGAGTCTTTTGAGTCTAGATAAATCGTGAACGTTTCGCATGCAACGCCCCAGTCTTCAATGCCTCCCTTGCCGACCGTACCATTGATACCCTGTAGGTATGCATTAACACAATAAATTAATGTTGACTACTTATAGTGACTAGTTATCTGCCTCCAACGAAGCTTTTTATCGGTTATATTACCTTATATTACCTAGGTAACTAGTGTGACTACCGGTGGTCTGACCTTTTTTGCGGTTACCCGATAGTCCGGCAATATCCATTATCAGGTACTATTTCCGCGTCTTACATTACCCGTACGTAATTTAAGATTTATGTTGGTAAGTATGTACACTTGTACACATGTCAGTTTGTTCTTCGACAAATAGAATTGAGGAAAAGAAAAAAGATTCTAAATGGAATGAATATCAACAATCAGGCAAAAACTTTGCCGTTCACAAGAATAATAATTAATAGATATAAATCATGAGTTGGCCTAAATGTGCGTAACGTGTTTTCTGATCTTCACTCTATGGCTACGGGCACAGTCCTAAAGGTAAACCAAGCTGCCCATATTTACTCCAACCCATATTTATAACCTACGAGTACATAAAGACTATGAAAAATATCTCAAAGTAATGGCAAAAACGCTCGAACACTAAAATTGCATTAAGTACTAACTGCACTATCAAGCGTTCTTTAATTAAAAATTATACCTTGTGTGTTTTTATTTCAAGAGATAATTATGTAACAATGTACCTAGTTTAATGCGACATGATTCATGGGTGATATCATCACTGCTATGAGAACACATAAAGCATAGTAATACATGTAGGTATTCTGGCAGGCCTTAAAAGTTGGGTGATACCGTTCAACTCTTCAGTTTGCATGTGGTTCTACAATATAGCTCTGTCTTTCGACCAATAAACCGAGTGCATAGGTCGCCTTAGGCACAATATATCTACTTTGGTATTTTATAGTGAGCTGTACCTTAGACGTCATTATCACATTACATATACACTTTGTTTTTGCGCACATCGAAAGGTATATATAATTATAATGCTTATTTAATTCCAAGGTCATCATCAAAATTTTTTGCTCGCTGAGCAAACTTAGCTGACTTAATATAAGCACTACATTTGCATGATAATATTAGGCATGAATAATTCAGTTTACTGATGTTAGGCGTACATGAATTCTTATGTTATAAAACGATTAATTTATATTCACTATTTTATTGATTTTCATTGCGTCACTTGACGCTATCATTATTATGCAGTATGCATACCTATCCGACATAAGAATTTAACGTTAATATTATTCTCACAAAATAAAATGTGAAGGATTGAGAGAATGAAAGATTTTTAATTATATTCAAAAGCACATTGTAATCCAACGAATCAGCCTATTAATGAACGTTAAATACATAACGCTTAAAAACAAAATACCTAATTGAATAAATAAATGATTATTGAAACTATCATGGTCAGTCACATTAGTATTAAAATTATTGGGGACTCCGAACAATATAACATGGTAAATAAGTAACTTTAATACTAAAATAAATGTAAGATAGGAATTCAGGCGGGATTCGAACCGCGATCTTTCTCTTACACGGGGAATGCTCTGACCATTGAGTCACTAAATCTCACCTGAAATCATCCAAATCATCCTATATACTAATACTAAATATTATATATCCATCTTACGGATCTTAATCGATTCGAATAGTTTGCATAGATACTTTATCTTTTAGATTCACATAAAATAAATAGGTTCTAAGAGCGTACATATATATTATAATATTCATAAATATTGAGTCCAGAATTAATGCTACCAGACGTGGCAATATTGATATATTTATAACTGTAAAGAATGTGGGTATCGGCAACATTTCTGATAAAAGACGAGCCGTATTGTTTTATGTCTGTGACCCCATTTACCGAGCTGAATACGTCAGAGGCGTGATTGTGAACCCCTTGAGCTCAGGTTAATAAGAGTGTCGCCGCGTCTCACTTCCTTTACGGGAAATAAGAGTTACAAGACTATTTTTTAGGGGAATGCGAAATCCAATATTTTAGAACGTCCGCCACTTGTCCCTGCTCGTTATCTCGTTATCTACGACCCCATTTTGAACTGTCGGACATAGTTAATTTAATGTTTGTTCTCCTTATCACTATTGAATTAAAAGGAAAAAATTAACAAAACGTATGCTCAGAAAAAGTAAATCTGCAGGTCTAAAAAGGCCACATTCTGATTCTGATTTCAGATTTGTAAAATCATCTTATTTAACAGTTGGTATTGGTGAAATATTGTACCAATTTGCATTATTAATAATTCATACTAATATCAAAAATATGTGGACCATTTTACGCATTTTCAAACAAAACTGTCAAGATCTTTGCTCTACATGTGTTATATTATGTGCATCCCTGAGCATCTGGAATAGAGACTTAAATCTACATTTGAACTTCACTGAGACATACTATTAGTTGAAATGTATGTGTATAATGTCCATTCCACTTGATGGAAAGTACGAAAAGCAACATCACCATTAGTAGGTATCTAGAACTGGGAGGCTTATCATAAACTCTCAAGACGAAGCTAAGCAGGTACGCAGAGATGCGCACCTGTGACTTCTCGTGGGTCAATTCCAGTGATCGGTATTAAGATTATTTAAAAAGAGATTAAATTGTTGTATCCAAATTACGTTTTCTAATCATAAATATGTCACATACGAACATTTTCGTGCAGGTGTAGCTGCAATAAATATATTTTTGTTATTTCAATGCCTATACCTAGACGTATAGAACTACATCAGTTTATGTGTTTCATTTTAAATTATATCATAAACACAAGTTCCTGTTTCACAGTCTAGGTAGGTATTTAAACGTTTTGACCTCGATAACCTTATCATTCGTGTTGAGTAATCCATTCATAATAACAAAAATGTTTTCTGCATACATTGCAAAATGTTTTTGTTTTTCCATGTTATTTTGTTAATACAATTTCCAAATCTAATAAAGTATTGCTGCAGGTGAGCATTATGACTAATTTGCGCGTTTTCCAACCAGTTGACCCGACTAAATACCACATTTAAAGACACAACTATTTATATATTTACTGATATTATTATACTTATCAGAACTCCCAAAGCCGATATAACAGACATGTATGTATGTGCCACCTAGATACATCGTAAATATTCCATCAGTCTGAAAATCCATACTGCTATATATGTTGCGGGTTTTTGTAATTCAATCCCCGTAACTGTGATTTTATGCTGGAATCTTTTATTCTTTTTAAAATAATATTATCTGCCGTACCTACCTACCGATACACCAGAAAAGATCATCTCTACGAAATGTTGTCTCCATCATTTGGCAAATCCATCCTTTTTTATGGAGATGTTATGAGTTGTGGATTTTTGCAGATCCTTCCATCTGCAAAAATCCACAACTCATAACATCTTATTAACAATATTTGGCTCTTTTATGACTCGACAGTGGATAAGCCAAATAATATCTGAAGTGTTTTGTTGGTATTGATAAAGCGAAAAAGCGTACAACCTTGCGCGTTAGAAACATTATCGTAAACAAACGGTATCACTAAAAATCATGTACATTGCATAGCTGCAAAGTTTGGTATCGTACTTTAATGGTCTGACGAAACAGTGGAAGGAAACTGTAGCAATAATGTACAACGTTAGCCACTTACAGACAATCGTTATTAATTGTTTTACTTCCGATTGATATAATTCATTTTCCACGCGAAAAAAATGAACAATAAAAGTAGTTTTTTTTTATACAACTTAGGTGGCAGACAAGCACACGGCCCACCTGATGGAAAGTGGTTACCGTGACCTATGAACGTGTGTATCACCAGGGGAGTCACATCGGTGCTGCTGACCCTGTAAGAACAGAGATTTTATGTGCCCTCAGTGCAGAACACAAAATCAGGACAAGCCTTTGGTCTTCCCACTGACAGCACAAAAACTCTCCAGTGAGCTCTGGCTACCCTACTCACCACCGGGAACACAACACGAGGTTATTAGACCCGACCTCTGTGGCGTAGCGGTAGAGCATTCGACTGCTATGCAGGGGGCGCGGGTTCGATTCCCGCTCAGTGCAAATATTTGTATGCATAAATATGTATATTTGCATTGGTCTGGGTGTTTCTATGTATAATATGTATGTATTTACAAAAAAAAAAAGTATCTAAGTATGTTTATCCGCATTCTAGATCCCATAACACAAGCTAGTTAAGCTATGCTTACCATGGGTCTAGATAGCGTTGTGTAGAATGTCGTGGAATATTTATTTATTTATTGTTATTTATTACTATATCTATTCTGGAGTACCATGTTTAAAACAATTACCAGTTAATGTATACCTATACTCCATTCCATTAGGTACTTAACTAAACGTTAGCAAACTTGATGTGTCTTTTTAATAAGTTTTATTTATAAAATCGGTTTATAAATATTTTTCTATTTAGAAACTCATTTAAAAGACTAAAAACCAAAATTGAACCACAAGTTAGTCAGTAGTGAGCCTAGTTCAATTGTTTAATATGTATGTAATAGGTAATATAAAAAAAAAAATCGTTACAAAATTGTTTACCTTTAGCGTATCTAACCGAATTGAGTAAAGTGCCTCATGAGCTCTTACTATTGCACTGTAACAGCTGACAACATGAGTAATTTTGTAGTACCTAACTCATTAGTTTCAGCTGAAACACATGAGTAACTCTCTAGTTACTCATTTGTTTCAGCTGTTACCGTGCATCTGCTAAACAAAGGGAGAGGCTCTGACGCAGATCTTCCGTTCAGCATTACACAGTACGATCAAAATCAAAAAGTGGACCTTGGGCTCCAAGATGAAAACTTGGGACACAACTGGGAAATCACTATGATGATGATAAACTTACTACATATCAGAAACGGAATTTTATCTGCTTTCTCACTGTTTCGAAACAATTCATATACAGAAACTAGTCCTTTTCAATCCAACCACCTTCTTCTTATCAGATATTATCCTAGTCCATTAAGCAGGTATAGTTATTAGTACAATCCCATAGACTTCGTACGCGAGGTCTATGGGATTGTATTGTTGACTGGTAGTAAAGGAAAGTCGTTACACGAGTTACTGCAGTTTCATCATTATTATTCAATTGAAGTAAAGATCTCTAATGGTTAATAACCATGATATTTATGAGTGTTATGATAATAAACGCGGCGTAGCCTAGTGGTATGGGTAATGGACTGCTAAGACGAGGTCTTGGGTTCGATCCCAGGTTATACCATGGCACACACCAATGACTTTTCGATGCTTTTCGAAGTTATGTGTGTATTTATCGTAGGTGTATAAGTGCCCGGTTAATGGCAATAGGTTCGCCACCTATTACATACATTGGGACCTAAACAAACTGGCGAAATGTGGGTGCTAGCACCTCTGCCTACCCCTTCGGGGATATAGGCGTGTGTTTATGTTATGTTTATGTGTTATGATAAACTACTTAAAATGTACACTAACTGTGAGACAACAATCTGGCAATAAAGTTAAACACACGGACACTATGTCACAAACTGTTTCTTCAACTTCAACTGGCAATTACAATATTTACATGGTTTTATCGATGTATCTATACACGTACGTAACTAAAAATGTATCGCAAAATTTAATGCTAAGCTAATAAATTATTTTTATTAAAATTGTCAGAACAAGGTTTATTTGACAGAATATTTTGGAAACAGAGCTAATTTGCAGGCGGTAATAGTCTCACCTATATGAGAATTTGAACTAATTTGAAACCCCACCTACATTTTTGGGATCACGCCAATTTTTCTGCAATCCGGTATACCTAATGATTGCAAAGGCTATGCGGTGAAAGCCTTGGGTGCAACCGGGGATTTTGCTAAATCGATGATGAAAATATTGAACTGGTGTGTCACATGCCGAAACTTGAGAGCTTCATTACGAAATGCTAGGTGTTATCATCATTTGCCTTAGAGTAACATGAATGACATTTAAAAGACAAACTAGTTTTAGATATCGCAATATAATAAATTAAAATATATACACTAATGTATAGCAACTTAATCTCAGTCAGTTATGCAATCATTTATTATATACTGTGTGGATAAAATACCTATTTATTTTTATAGTAAGGAGGCAAGTATTAAATACAATATTACAACAACGACTCACCTTGAAAAATATGTTTGTGTACGGAAAATATGAAAGAAAATGATGACTGACTTAGTATGAAAGAAAATTAACTCGAAATCATTTAACACTTTCGCTTTATTACAGTTGAAAACCTCACCTAACTACGTAGTAACTATTTATTAATCTGTGACCTAACCAAGTAAGGTGAAATTTATCAACTAGTATACTACATGTCAGGAGCCTATCCTCGTAATATCTATTGATTCGGACTCCGGACAGGATCGGACACATTGTCATGTTTACTGTAGGTAAACTTGAAGGCTCTACGAATGCTCTTAGTACTCACGTTGCTGTTCAAAAAAATAAACTCGTAAGGCCCAATATTAACTTCCTAAACAATGATATTCTCTTTTTCTATCTCTCTTTTTTATGTAATATCATTGTTTCTAAATTAATCTCTATCCGAGTCGGTCTGCTCTGAACAGAGCGTTTATAAAATGATTATAGTAATAATAGCTACCTACTAATCATTATAAAAGGACTATACCCAATAAAACCGCTTGATATTTATATGTTGTAACCTATTATTATTTATTAAATTTAAATCGGGGTATTTACCATAATGTTGTGGAGTACTTATTGGTTTCCGACCTTTAATTTATATAGATCATAATAGTTATTTTTAATAATTAATTAAAATAAACAACAACAATAAACCTATGTGAATAAGTAACATATTGATTTTATGGCATAAACTTATCATAAGTCATACCTTTTAATAAGTTCATGCCACAAAATCATTATGCCAAAGTCTTTTTATGCCTTTAAAAGTTATGACAAAGTTATGGCAAAAAAATGTGTTTCAAGGGGGTCCCCTTTGCACCTACACAAATATCAGCGGATGTACTTGTGTATAGTAGTTAAACTAAATACTAATTTTCCAAACACGTGTAGAGTGAAGCTAAATATTTACAGCAATAAAACTATTTTCACTTTATAGATATCCAACCGCAAAGTGCCGCAGTGGCCGAAAAGTAAACAAAATCTTTTATGATTGCTTATGGGTTATTACGGTTATTAGTATAGACTATAAGTAATAATTTTATTACTATAAAGTAAGAATTTTTATTTCGAGAATAACTTGTATTGAATAGAGTCGCCGCAGTGAGCGTCCTTGAATAGGATATCTCTACGTAAGAACAAAGACGAGACTCGTGTATCGAACCTACAGTTTATGAAGGTTGGAGCTCTAAAGGGGCATGTTTTATACAAGGGAATTTCATATTAAGGAATTTAAAAAATAATCTTTTAACTCGTAAATTACGATTCTAATACGTCGTATAAACATACCAAGTTTAGTAACCTTGTTATCTAAACTATTTCCAAGATAAATGGCTAAGTAGTTCTGAAATGAGATTATAATACTAAATACCTACTTTACAGATAAAAAGATAAAGAGGCCCCCTGAAAGGTTGTATTGTTGCGGAAGTTCTGTCTACAAAGTGTCCCATTGTTAGGAACTGTCTCAGAAGTTATCAGAAATTATGAAAACTATCAGACTCGTTAATGATAAATAATGAACCAATAAAATGATAATGAATGTCGTGCGTTACTTTGTAATTAATCTTCGGATGTATTTCACTAGTGTGAATCAGAGTAAGTAAACTGAGTTTTATGCAATGAAATTTAGTGTCTGGTATGAAACTTTATATGTATGTAAAATGTTGTAACGCAACTTAATTCGCCTAATCATTGATACGTTGGTGAAATCCACTCCCAATTTTATAGAAAAATATAGGTAGCACTTATCGCTATGAGGATATAATGCTGTCATATTATAATATTATAGGCATCAATTCAGTGTTATTAAATGTATAGTTGGATAACTTTAACTAGGTATATAACATTCAACGTGGTAGTCCAAAATAGAAAACATCATCAATCAATATTTGCCAGCAATATTGTTCACGTCAAAGGTCAGCCAAACACCATTAACTGACCCCTAACCTATGCGTATTTTTAGCTTTCCACCTAGCTGTATATATAGCACAAGGCTGTTTACATATTTACTGAAACAACTGACGTCATTCGGCGTCTGAAGGCTGCCACCTTGTTCATTCTGCTTAGTCAATCAGATAATACGAGTCACGGAAGCTTAGACACCCTATTGAGAGCCATTAATTAAGCAAAAATGTAAGGCTAGCTGAAGGTAGTTTGATAAAACGAAGTATTTACCACTTGTTACAATAAAGTGTGAAGTAAGTAAAATTGTAAAAACTAAGGTTGGCAATCAGTACTCGGCGGGTCTTTCAACAGTTTTAATCAATTCATCTTCGTATTTTTTTATGATAACAGATTCTATTACCACAGAAAACATATAGATAACACTAGAACATTGCAATACAATACTGAACGAAGAGCATCCTAACGAGGCAAAATACTTTGTAAGTATGTGTCAACTCTGTAGCTCGTATCTCATATTACTCTTGTTTCTCAGTAATATTTACTTTAATTAGTAATTCTTTTCAACCATGTTATTATTTTTTCTCATGAGAATTTATTTGCATAATATTGATGACAATATTGCTAAACGAACCGTGTGTAATAGTATAAACTCACACGTTAACTGTAATAAAAGATATTTCTTCCACTCAGGTTACTCGAGCTCTTCAGGCGATTAAAAATGTCTTTGAATACCTTGCGCGCTAGTTTTTAGTTTCGTTTCGCGAGGCTTAGTGAGCTCATATGAGTACCTCCTACTGTATTCCAACTTCCACAAGACAGGTTGTAACAATGGAACTTGTTTTATTTTTATACATGTAGGTATTATTAAAGCGTGGAATAGTAGCATTATGTACCAAATAAGACCATATTGCTACAAATTTTAATTACATCTTATTTCAGCACACATTAAAAATTTCAATACAAACACGTATCACCATAATACTTAAAACCTTTCATAAAATATTAAAAAAGAATGTAATTCATTTATAAGTAACTTCATTTTCAGCAACTTTTGTAGTTTACTGTAAGTATATAACAAATATTATTATGGATAATGCAACATGTTTGTTCTTTATAGAATAACAATTATATATTTGTAAATAAACTGCTGAAGATAAAAAGCTGTTACTCATCACAACCAAAAGAATAGAAACATTGTTTATCAACCGTATTTACAAAACACTGCCAATACAACAGTCAGAAGCATTGCTTAGTAAAAATGTCAAGTATTGTTTTGCTTTTAGAATAAATAAGGTCAATCGCTATGTTAATGTTATCGATCCATCTGATTTACTACAAAAGTGCTTCCCGGAAAAATAACGAAATAGCACTTCAGATCATTATCAACGAGTCATCTACATACACATAAAGTGGTACTTTTCATTCCTCTATCTACGTAGTCCACGTAAATGTTAAATAAAAGATATATTTTATTTTATAACAATGAGCAATACGAAGTCCGTATTTTGTTAGTTTACGCTAACTTTAATTCGATGTTACAGGGCTAATTAACGAAACTGCAAACGATTGAAGTTAATTTACTGTTAATTGATGGCAATTAAATTATATTTTGAACTAGCGTACACTCTACGTTACAGAATAACGCGCAGCAGTATAACTGGGTGGGTCAGCAAGAATAAATTAATAACTACATATTTCAGGGCGGGATTCATAGACCGCATTTAGACTTCACCTACTTCGCTAAGCAAAGGCAACGTTGTATTATGAACATTTTAATGAATTCCTAGTGCTGTCTGTAAATCTAGGCTGTAGTCCACAATTTCATAGCTCATAACGCCCTTAAACTATATCATAGATACCTGCTTAATGTTCAATTCATAATATTCATATAAAACGCTTTACTTAGTTAAGGGGAGTATTAGTGCAGTCTATGAATTTCCGAATAACACCCCTAGTTTCCGAATAAATTAAACTAATTTAAATGCTATTGGGGCTTGTGTTGTGTTATGAATTCAATGTCCAAGGTTTACCTATACAAGTATACTGATCATTATTCTTGTTGCAGGCAGGCGCCAAGTATACTATAGTTTTAGTTGAAGTATAAGGATATTGCCAAGCAAAAAAAAAATAACTTGGGAAAAATTTAAACTTTTTTACTAAATAAATTAATAAGCAATTAATATATAATAATAATAATATATATAAGTAATATTATAAAGAGGAAAGACTTGTATTTTTGTATGTAACGAATAAACTCAAAAAGTACTGGACCGATTTTAATAATTCTTTTTTCATTAGAAAGGTATATTCTTCGTGAGTAACATAAGGTACTTTTTATCCCGATATTCCCATGGGATCAGGATTTACGCGGGTGAAACCGCGGCGCGATGCTAGTAAGCAATATGCCGATTAAAGTATTTTCTTTGCAACGTAACAAGTCAAATGTAATGTACTGTGAAATATACTGTACCTAAACGTATTATATAACATAGTTACGTATTGTTTACTTTGCAAAAAGAAAGGAAATTCAAGTAGAAATCTGAGTGTTAGTTTTTCCTGGTTGACTATTGTACCGAAATTTAATTAGAAAATAACAACCACTGAGATATAGCACCACAGCTACAAGCTTCACTTTATAATTGATGGTTTAGTCAAATCAATCAATATCCAGCTTGAAAGCAAATGCATAACATTGACGATATAAACAATTCAGTAATTCCTATACAACAATATTAGCTTTTCTATTTTCATGTTGAACCATTTGCACTAGACGTAGATTAATACATGCTAATAGATTCCCAATAAAGAGCAAGGCCTAGTAATGTCGGTCCATGTAATGAACGTTGCTTGTATAGGTACCGCATATATCTAAACTGTGTCAACATAATGGGTGTTCAATGCAGATATAACGAGAAATTGTATACATTATATACGTATATTAATGAGAAATACAAGGATCGTTTAATGTGGGCCGAGACAGTGTTTTACTAGCAAAGCTAGTTATCTAAAACACTAGACAGATCACGTCGATGAACGACCTCCGCCCCCCCATGAGCGCAGGCCTGGGGGTGACAGGTGGAGCCGCCTGTCACCCTGGCAGAAGCAGGCCGCGGCAGTGGCGCGCCTCCCCGTTTCCGGGGACGAGTTGGGTACTCTGTTGTCCCCACACCCGAGAAGAGGGAAAGATCAACCTCACCTTCGGCAACCAAATCGACCCACAGGGGGCGTGCGTTTTAGTCGGTTCGAGTCCGACATAACCTCTTCCACCGGCTCCGGTGGGGAGGTATCCGTGGGGAATTTGCGCACGTAAAAAAAACTAGACAGATCGGTTTTAGACTTAAGTGTTAGATAGATATATGTATAGATAATTCTTTATTGCACACCAATAGTATAAAAGATTAACAGGCATAATTAAAGTTACAGTTAAATGCACAATGGGCGGCCTTATCACTAAAAGTAACTTCTTCCAGGCAACCTTAGGATGGACAGGAATTGAAGTATATAAGTGAGTGTTCGTGTAATTTGTCAAAATTTATAAAATAGCGTGTTACATGAATAATTACATAGGATACAAATAAGAAATTTAGATAAATAAATAATATGTAAATATGAGAAGATTTCAACGACCCATGCGGTGTCGTACAAGGCAACTAAGGGATTGGGCTGTTTAACATCAGACAAATATATACAGCTCGAGTCAACCAGAGTACCCAGTAGACGGCAATAGGCTCACCCCCTATTAAGTGGGACCGAATTCAATAATTGGTTGAATGTGGTTGTTAATTCACCTCTACCTAACCCTGCGGGGATAACGGTGTGATTATATGTATGCATGTAAGTTATCTTAAGAATAGTTAATTGAGGGCAAAATTTTAATCAACTTCCATTCGTATCAAGACAAGTGTATCAACATTTAGTTCATCAAACAAAAAAAAATCAACATCAAATGTGAACATTTTTAAAATTTTTGTAATTGGTAGGTTGACACCACAAATAGATCTTAATTGCGGAAATATTATTAATCCAACCCAATGATGACGTCTAAAAATGTATGTCTTGAATAATCCCAGCTTTTAATCCAAAATTTGATCAACATCAACTGTGTAACTGCTCTGAGTTTTATTCATTTGAATCAACTTTAAGTTTGTAAAACGCTAAACACAACTTAACCTACCAATCAGCAATTGATAGCTTAGGGTAGCAATAATTGTACTTTGTTTTTCTTACTTTGCTCTTATTCATAGTTCTAAAAAAAACAATTTGACTTTAGTAGTTTTATTCACGATGGCTTGCGTTATAATTAGTTCAAACATAAAATAGGATAAACTTCAATCGCAGTATAGGTTTTATTGCGTCATTTTAAATGAGGTTTCTTGTATCTGGTTTACGATTTGGGGCAATCATTATGAAACAGGCGTGACCATTAGACAATATAACGGGAGGGTTATTTTCGCTAGCCCTAATGGTATGGATGATGTTATTGCTTTACATATATGATTCCCAAGGCAAGTGTTCTAGTAGGGTTGGATGTTTATAACCCATAAATTATAATGGAAGTGGTAGAAGATTTTATGTAGTGCTAAAAATATTACATAAGTACCTACTAGTTTTACCACAGGAAATAGTAACCATTACCAGAAAGCTGTTTGTTTTAATATCATAGAAAACACAAATAATACAATTAATTAAACAACACAACTACTTAAATTAAAAGTCATAAAGAACAACCACTGAGAGGCATATAGAAGAACTGACTAGACATGTCAGTTTATGATAGGTACATCTTCTTCATCTTAATCCCAGTCGTAACCAAGGTTTTCACCTGGAGTCTGGGGTCCGCTTTACCAGTATAACTAGATGGAACTGGAACTGGAGAATTTGGTTGTCCCTAACTTAACTAGAGAACCATGTCAAACCATTACAAACACTGTTTTCTAATTAACACTGATATAAGAAAGATAGTAAAATCTCTACTTTGAAATAAACATTATTGAACAGAAGGTAGGCCTAGTTGATTAATACTCAATTCGTATAAGATAGATTCAGCCAATAACACGATTGATATGAGATGATGTTGAGACACAGAGAAGATAATAGTTAAGTTCTATAAAAAAGGTGATGAAACCATGGGTGTGTATTTAAAATTACAGAATCTCTGTGCCTGTTAGTACCTATGTGAATTTTTTATAGAAAGAAAATATCTTTCAGGGGGTTCTCTGTAGTTTTGTCCAGTATTTATAGAAAATAAGTTTCGCACATTTCTTATACTTAAACCTTATGTAATTACGTCCAGCTTACTCAAGGGCTCACTCCCACTTAACCGTAATAAAGGTGAGTAAAAATAAACAGTGTACACCGCGTCGATATATACATTGACCTAACCTAACATAAATAAACATACCAACGCGCTGTTCATCTCAAGGTAACTATATATTTAAATCCCTAACGCGTAATACGCAATGAGTAATACCAATCAACTTTTCAACAATCATACGATATGAATGATCCCTTCGTGACACAATCAATGAGCCACTTCCTCATGCGGGTGTACACGAATCAGTTATTATATTACAGTTGATGACAGTTATAAATACAACCATTGAATACAACACACAATTTTCCCGTGTGCTCTAGTAGAGGTTAAGTGATTCGACCAAAGGAGATGAACAGCGCGCCTATGCGTAGTCATACTGTTAATAAGACCAATAAAACTAATAGAACGTTGTTGTTTTAATAGATGCCCGTTATAAATTGTTTAAGTTCACTTTCTTTTGACTGCTTTCGAAAAAGTAGGACATAGAAATTGATCCTGATTAAAATAAAGACGGCGCGGTAGGTATTTTTTAAGCCCCGACGCAAAAAATATGATAAGAATAAGTTAATTTCGACTCTTATTTTTTAGAGAACTCAAACAGTTGCCCAAATTAAGTGTCAATCCTTTCACATAATGCAAATGCTGTCCTTTTTGTACAGACAAATTATATTCTGTCGTTACAGATTAACGTTCATTTTAAATAACTAGGGTGTGACTATGAAAGGGTTACCGATTGAGGGGACCACCCCTTGTTTGATCGCAAGGACACTATTTGGTCATTACTGAATAAAAAAGAAATACCACATACGATGCCACAAAATTTAAAATAAGTGTTAGTAAAAGTGACGAACATCACATAGTTTTACTAATACTTGCATCATTTAACATTCGATATCCAAATTTACTGTATTTTAAGATATTTTATCTTTTAATGTATGCCTGACCTAGTTAGAATCTTACCGGTATTCCATATAATGTGCCATGAAATCAAACAGCTGCCTTAAATAGCACTAACCCCAATTCTTCAAGGCAAAATTGAAAGAATTTCCGATTTGCGTTGGTTTTCACGCATTAAGTTTTCACTATTTATATGTCAGCTTACATTTGTGGTTAGCCGAACTTAAAATTATCAGAAAATTAAAATGGTAGGCATGATTAGGCAACCGTTCACCTTATAAAATTCCGTTTGGGCAAGTGTTTTACTCATCCAATCTTCAAATACTAGTCAACTTTGAAGAAGGACTGGTACAAGATACACACAAGAAAGAGTATACATATTATACATATGTAGGCAAAAAAGAGACATATTAAATCCTATGCCAAAATAGAGACAAGAAAAGCTGACCTGCCAATAACATCGTTTGCTTTTCCGTTGATTATAGAACACATTTCAGTAAAAAAGTATATATAGCTTTCGTGTTTATTCAGCGACCTTTCGTTTAGGACATTTATTGATACTTTTGTTACATCAGTATTCAGTCACAGAATAGACGAACTTTATAGCCTGCTGGCAATTCATCTAATGGAAATCCGTTTGGTATTTGATTAAAGTTAGACTCAAAACGGTGTACCTATCTATAGACTCAAGTAAAATATTTGTAGAGTCACTCAAGGCACAGAATGAATAATAGCACTGACGTATTCATGGTCTTTTGTCAACAGATAATACCATAATCTCATCTTCAAAATTAAAGTGCTTGAGTTTATTTTATCTATAACACTTATTGAATTACGATAACAGTTTTATCACTATGTACACACTGTTACTTGGTTCTATAAGACCAGCAAGTATTTTGCCCGCAGCGTTTTATTTTTAAAATGATCTTCAAACACATTCCAAATACTCCAGAAATCTCATTGATTTAATTCTGGACGTGCGTCGCCATACTCGCCATTAACATCTGTAGCCGTTACGTCATTATAACAAGTAACAAAAAATGTTTTATACACTTGTTATATTTTTATTTAATGTAACGCACTAATTTGTTGTTTTAACACAAGCAAATTTTATTCGCTTGTACAGTTGACAATAGAAATTATTTGACAAATTGTAATTTGTGCTATATTTTAACAAAAATCTCAGAATAGCAATCGGTAATATATACTGATCAAGTATGTACCTATTCTGAAAATTAAAAGTAGGATACTTGTAGCTTCGTTATAAGTCTACATAAGTGTTCAATAAACATTAATGTGTCTAGTACTTTCATTTCTGTCCAGTGCACCACTAATAAAATTTTCACCATACAAAGTATACATTAGTTAAACCAAGAATCCGATTGTGAAAACTTATAAGTACTTATGACTTTACTCGTAATATCGATTATAGCTAATTCTAACTAATTTTGAAGAGTTTCAGATACTACGATGAATAGTGTATTAAGTGTATTACTCATCGTAGTAATAGTAAAAAGTTGTATACTCATTGCTGTCTATGAATATCGTAATTAGTAACCGAAATAAAAGGATTATTTAGGTCAGCCGGGCGTTACTTCAATAACAGCGGATTGGGCACTAATCCGGCAGTAAGGTACCTACAGTGATCAAGGAAAAGCGACGAGATCAATGGAAAATGACTCTAATAAAATCTGGCATAGTGATGTCTAAAATCGCTAAGTATATCCGTGACATTCAGTTCAAAGAACACTCCTCTGGACAAGAACGTTCCATAACATTATTTTTCTTAATTTTCCGTTTTTTATTTTGTTTACTTTTATTTATCTTTATGCATTGAAACCGTTTTTCCCCACTGGCATCTGTCTCTAAATCACACAATCCGAAATAAAAAAAATTTGAATCGGTCATTTTGCCAGTGTCATTGCAAGGTCTATCGAGGTCGCCCGCCCGGCCACTTATATAGAAATAATGAACTATGGACTCATAAATATTTTTATTACAAAATAATACGACGTTTTGACAAACATTATCGATAACAATAGAGGAGCATCCCTCACTACTGCGTTCATGGGCAGGGCACTGAGGGCGTTGACCCTTAATGGTAGACGAAGCTTTTCGCGTCTTGTCCTACTTGCCGCCCGCCCAACTGACAATCGTACATATGAATGCAATAAGAATTTTTCTTGAACTGAGTTTGAAAATACATGTTATAAATACTAAAAAATATATTTTAAATAAGTAAAAAAATATTGTGCTTGTCTTCAAGCACAAAGGTCAAAGAACTGCCAAAATCCGTGCTCAAGTAGCTCTACCACAGAATACTTCACTTGAATTTAAGTGCTGTTCACGTGTAGGTACGTACCTATTCATAGAATTCAAAAATGCTTAAGAGTTTTTTTCACGAGACAATGTAATTAACAATGGGTTCCATAGTGAAGACGAAAAATTATACGCAGCACGAGTAAGCATAAAATTTGAAATAATGCCCACATTTTTGTTTTAAATTTGGTTCAATTAATTATTTTTTTTAAGTTATAGCGCCCTGTAAGAATAAATAATAATACTGGCACGGTACATTACTTAACCATTGAAATCACCGTTCGTCGATTAAAATATTTGTTTTCCTGTTTAGTATTGATAGATCAGATAGATAAATTCTTTAATTGTAGGCCAAAAAGTATACTATTATTTTTGGTAGATAATAGATTATACTTCAACGTTCAATACGTTTACTAAAATATATTTAAACAGAATACACATATCAGTGTCATATCATCTATTAAGTATTTACTATCTTTTACAGACTTATCTGTCCTATTACAAGGCTTTCCATGAAATTTTACAAATATGTATAGTATCTTATCTATTAGTTAATGTATAAATAAGTTGTAGAACTATAAGCTTGAATTTGAATATGTGTAACATGCTTGTGAGCCGTCTGCATATTGTAGGATCCTCGTCGCACTGTAGACTAATGCATGATTTTCATGTACAAAACTTGAACATTGCCGTACTCCTGGCATTTCAAACAACATCTAAGTACTTCACAATAAATAAACCTGCCGGTTAGCTTTTCGTAATACAAAATGTTTTCGAACTCCTACATCGAACTTAAAGCCATTTACAACTTACGACTAAGCCTGACTGTCACCTGCGAACAATTATCGCCTTTTTAATAAACTCCTTTTCACTCACTGTAGTCACAGTGTTCCATAGCCTGCGGGGCGTCTTTAATAAGTACCAATCTCGCAATTACGCACACCGGAGTATACACAAATGTATACGTAAAATATAAAGGCCGCAGTCTGCGGCTTTTATATTTTGAAGACGCCAACCTAGACTAGCCACTCCCTCAATCGATTTAACCTTCTGCTTATGAAGGCGGTCTAGAGTTATGCATTTTTTTATCTCACAATAACTCGTATATTCATAAATTAGACACAATAAAAGTAAAAGAACTATTATACAACTTTTAACTAAAAATAATTAAAATGCGTCGTGGAATTCCTCCCCATCGCATGCCTCTTGTGGTAGCGATCCCAGAAGACTGGCAGCATTGCCACGTTGTATGGCAGTGCTTATTAAAGAAACCTAAAAAGATGCCAGGCTTCTGGTTTCTTCAGCTTCGATCATACGCTTCGCAATCTCACGGAAGAAATTGCGAGCGCTCGGTCTCCATGACCCCAAAGTTTGAACTCCAAAAAAGATTGGAGTATTTGTACGGCTTGAGAGCCTCTGCAGAAGTAGCAACATCGCCATGTCTATGTTATCCGGTTATAATAATAATGAATCAATCAGTAGGTACTCTGCAGTCCACTGCTATACATAGGCCTCTCCCAATGTGCGCCATTTCATCCGGTCCTCCGCCTTTCTCATCCAGTCTGTCCCAGTCACCTTTTTCAGGTCGTCCGTCCATCTGGCTAGGAGGCGTCCTACATTCCTTCTGTCTACTCGCCGTCTCCACTCTAGGACTCGTTTGCTACAACGGTCATCAGTCCTTCGACAGACGTGGCCAGCCCACTGCCACTTCAGCTTGCTTATTCTGCGAGCTATGTCGGTAACTTTAGTTATTTGTCGGATAACCTCGTTTCGAACTCTATCCTTCAGAAAACTCCCAAGCATAGCTTGCTCTATTATGTAATAGCCCCACCATAAGTAAGTCAAGTAATAATACAAATAAGTAACGAAAACCGTATAGGAAGCCGTGAAGTGGAAAGAAAATGTTTGCCTTTCTAGTTTTTGAATATATTTTTTTTTGAAAAGAAAATAAAAATAATATATTTATTACAACCATCTAACCTAAAACCCTTTTATGCTTTACTTCAGTTTATTTCATAAAGAAACTAGACAACTTGACCTTTCTATTGTATAAGAAAACTAGTTGCGTGCAAGGAAGACTAATTTCTTCATCGGAACCAGTTACGTTACTGCCGAACGTAGACGACCGAACTGCCGAAGAGACGACCTTCATGCAAGCAGAGGTCATAAATATTTAATTACACGTTATACATGTCTTTGCAACTAGTAGGTACTACTAGTGATTTCTCAAAAATAAAAAATAAGAATACCTGGTAACATTATCAACAAAGCTAACTGGTTATTTATGTTAACGAATGCAAATCGGTAGTAATTAGTGTACCTCATGACCCATGACAACGAAAACTTAATAATGCAATTATTTAAGTTACACCATAACATACAAGAAAAGCAATAACAGGTGAGTGCTAAGTGACCCGATAAAGAAACGCATGGACAGCTGAACTGAATGAAAATTGGGTCAACCAATAACAAAGCATAGTAATGACGTTACATTTTAATTGTAAGACCCTACTTGCAATAAAACAAAAGTAGAGACGGACTTCCTTTGTCCTTTTAAGCGTAGGCGGTGTGCAGTGCACAGCCCGGTCTGCACGCCAAGCGCCGCACTTGATTGCACTTTCGCTTTCAATACATCGCCCAGTCAGCTACATAAATGTTCACTGCCGACGTTTGTAAACTACCTGATACATTTGTTACATGATGTTTGAAAGCGGACGGATGTCACTTGTCAATCTTTGCAACTAATTATGTACTTACAGCAAGCCAAGACTCATTATTTATGTCCGTAAACTCTTTGAAACTGTTGCTACTGAATTCAATGTTGGACAAAACAGTTTTCTGGTAGTCGATAATACTATAGTAGTATTGTAATTGTATCAGTCGTGCTAGAGTCCAGCGTCTCTAGCAACTCTACTGTCCACCTGACGATCTTTGGAAATCAGCTTCATGTAAATAACTTCTATTCTACTCCTAGTCTTCATCTTCATCGTCATAGCGGTAATCCTGGGGTCCGCTTTTCAGTCTAACAGCGGATTTGGCTAAACTTCGATATTTAGCCAAATCCGCGTAGAAAACATACCTAATATTGTAAACATATCGATAGTAGTAAAACAAGACGAAGAGAAGATGGGTCAAGAACTGAGTAATAAGTTCTTCAAAAAGTAAGCAACTAGTTGGTTTGATACCGTATACGGTATACCTGCGTGACCTGTGTGGGTTGTCGGAAAAATTGAGGTAAGATTTGATTTGCATAACAACTTGTGACATGACTCATAAACGACGTATTTAGAACTAAAAGTGAAAAATACGTTTGTCTCAAAGTGGAGTGGTTAGTTTGCTCCACTCTCGTAAGAAATTACGACAAATGCGTAATGGCCGTGTCGTAAGTTGACGATTCCGCCGCTTTCTTTTGAAAACACTTTGTATTTGCGGATATTATCTCTACTAATATTGTATTTAGTTACATTCAAACATGACCTGCCGTCTAAGTGGTAATCAATATTAGGTGGTTATTTTTTAACATTATATAATGCAGCGTAAAGAGTAGGGAAGATTTCTGTCTGTACTATTGCTATCGGAACTCTGGCTTCATCCAGTTACAAGATATTTACAGTATTGTGACTTTTAATAAACTAACTACTCTCACTACTGATGGAAAAAGCATACTATTTTATTAATGAGTACATGAATGAGAAATTTTAATGTTCTCCTGTTATTATTGAGTTTTATTTATTTATGAATTGACATTATTTTACAAGGTTTATTCTTTTAATGAAGACTACGTATAATAATAAGATCATCATAAGATGATCTTATTATTATACGTATTATTAATATATTATTAATGTATTTTCCTGTTCCACAATGAAATGCATTATAATAATTTTGACATTATCTTGTGGTATAAATAAATCGATATTGAATTAATGATACACGTACCTACTAATTGTATTCTTAGTAAGATTAAAACTAACCATATTTTTAATTTAATTTGTATACCATTTTAAACCGTAGAACATAGTGCACTGATATTTAATATTAAGATCTTTTGTAACACCTATGTTTCACAAATAATAAATAAATAAATAATTAATTACCAAAGTAGGTAATCGGATTTTAATTAATGAAGTGGTTTAGAATTAGATGGTAGGTACACGAACTTCACGGTATCTGATCTGACTCACACACAAATCATTAATTATGTAGTTTAAGTAATTCTGAACCTAATAAAACATGGTGAATTGTGTACCTATCTACATTTAAAAAACCTTTTTGTCAAAGCCTAAAAACCAAGGCATATTTCTCGTTCAGTTTCTCGTTCAATATACCTAAATATTGCAATAAAATCATAGTGAAATGTGGATGTTGATTTTGTATTGTCTAAGGTGTTAATACACCTCTGCCTATCCCTTCAGGGATTTATAGGTGTGAATATATTTCACCAAGAAAAGTAATTGAGATCTAATTAAACTAAGCTCGGTATCAAATATTACTTGATCAAGTTTTCATTAATTTGATCTCGTTTCATGGTATTTTGGGGATAGGGCTTACCTACCTATGACAGTATTATTATTTATTCTGTGCTTTGACTTAAATTTCGTTCTATACTCATAATCTCATATTTACGTTTTTTAAGAAATTGGAGGAAACCCAATGTTCAGTACTAACATTTTTGCATTTTAGAAATGACAAATACAAATTTTATGATTTTTTTGTGTATGAATGAGACAACATTAAACTAACAAACACTTTAATTACATTTTTGAAAATGTGACAGCAGTCAAAAAGTAATACGAAATTTATCATCAAAATGGATAGCATTTAGGAACTACTACGGTTTTGAAGATCAAATTTAATTTATCAAGCGGCCAAGAAAAACAAATTAAATACTTACAGAGTTTTAAAATCTTGAAATCAACTTTCCAACAAAATATAAATAATGGAAATAGTTATTAAATTACAGGATTAACGAACTCATGAATCTGCAAGAAAATTTCGGCAATTTCATAGGTAAAGACTTAATATTGTTATTTATTTTCCTGACGGCGATTCGGAAGACGCATTAATTATAATTGTTGTTAAAACATTACAGTTTTTAAACATCATCATCCAAATTCCAAATAAACCGTTTGACGGTTTTTGAAAACAGAATTCAACAGTAAACCAAAGTAAACTATCTACGAGTTTAAAAGGTACATCATCAACTATAAATAAGAAACATTCCGTAGAAATCGATCCAGATGTTTTGTAAGTATTACGCATATTCGTGATTCATTCATTCGACTAATAAAAACAAACAAATGAATAACGTTTTTTGTAAGGATATGGATAATAGGTCGTTACATATGAAATTACCGTTTTTTTTTAAGAAATTGGAGGAAACTCAATGTTCTTCAGTACTAACATTTTTGCATTTTTTTAGGAATGACAAATACAAATTTTATGATTTTTTTGTGTATGAATGAGACAACATTAATCTAACAAACACTTTTATTACATTTTTGAAAAGTGACAGCTGTAAAAATGTAATATGAAATTTATAATCAAAATGAATAGCACTTAGGAATTACGTTTCATTCAATTTATCAAGCGGCCATTAAAAACAAAATTTAATACAGAGTTGTAAAATCTTGAAATCAACTTTCAAACAAAATATTAATAATGGAAATAGCAATTAAATTACAGGAATAACGAACTCATGAATCTGTAAGAAAATTTCAACAATTTCATAGGTGTGTACATAAAGAGTGAAGAAGAAGGTGGATAGGTAAGTACCTAGTTCATTCAAGCGTCAATTATGTAATCATAAGTTTAATCCGGAAAGCTAAAGGAATAAAAGAAACTAGACAAGTCATTGAAAATGACTTCATAAGCAAGCAAGTAAGTAAGTTTTTCATATACCTAATTCCATTCTTGGAATGTACCAATGTAATCTGAATTCAAACAGTATACTCGTGATTGTATGTTCATGTGTCGTAAATAAGCATCCTGGTATTTTTATAAATTAAATTGAAACCAATTACTGCTATATACCTAATATTAATTTATTACTTAGGTACTTATCCCAGGCCCCGCCGTGCCGCGGAATCTCTAAATAGAGAAAGAAACAGTAAAACAGCTATCAACTGAACATTAGCAACATTCAGTTTCACGCACCGTTTGCCAAATTTAAGAAAAAATAAAATTCTAATAGAACTTCATTAAAATCTCCATAGCCGATATGCCAATTTTTTTATTGAAATTAACTGATTAACTATTAAAAATAAATCTTTCTGTATTTGTTAACACTAGACTGATTGGAATGATCATGGCCCACCAGTCAATACGAAATACTATTAGTAAATACTATTACTTATTCTGTAGCTATACTTAGTTTAAGATCGCACTATTAGATAGGATTGTCGCCTTCACCACCCATGGCGTTGGTAGCTCATATACCAATCCCTATTATCCTACGTCCGTGCCAAATGTTGTGATGCTTCTAGCATACATAATTACGTGTGCAATCTACAGCGCACTTTCCTACTTTAAAATACTATGCACAAGCATCTAACTGTTCGTAATGTTTATCGCATAGCAACACGTCCGTCACTGTATGGATAAAAATCCATATCTTTGTAGAAGAGTTCTTTTTAATTTTTATGAGAGTTTTATCAATATGTTTGGTATTTTCTTTACATAATTTTAATATTGTCTGTTGTGCTTTGCATTTTCTGATAGAAGACACAACACGTCTAGCAAGCAGCCTTTTGGATAACCCGCGGAAAACAGTATATATAGACAGGTATATAACCAAGTAAAACAGCTTAAGAAGCTCGAGAGCTACGCCATGGTTTCTGAACCATCCATCATAAAATTAGAGCAAATTTCACACCTAGGTATACAAGAGAAAAATGTTACTGTGTAAAGACTTATGTGAATATCAAATGAAGCTGTTAGATTTTGTATAAAGAAACATAATCCCAGAAATAATATAAAAACAAGATGTAATTTCTGCGGTAATTAGGGATATTGACAAACCACCAAACTTATAAAAATATTCACATTCTCTAGAATATAAAATAAAAAGTGTTCTTAAATATTTTCTGTATGTTACAATCCTTATTCCCTATTTTTCTTAACAGATCTATAATGCAGCTGGAAGTAATAATAAAAGCGATTATTCACATTTTGTAAAAAAAGAAACATCATGTTTTTCAAGTCACACTAACAAAACTTAGTACCTACCGCGTTTGCTTCGCCTAGTAACACTATTTCACACAAAATAACAAGTGCTTCGTATGAGAACCATGGAAGGTACTTTACTTATGGAAATCTTATGGCACATCATAATAGCTTAGTGTCTCGTACACGTGCGTCTTTGAATGATAAACATTTACAAGATAAAGTAGTCGGTCACCTTCTGACGCTACTTATCAAAGCGAAGCTAATCTCTGGTTCATATTCATGTGAGAACGTGCTAACAAAGTGTTATTGTACTCTATTTGACAGCAGACAAAGCTAAAATTCATGATACAGCATACGAACGTTAGAATTACGTATATTATAGACGATAAGAAACACAAAGGAGCACCGTTTCTCGTACCTATCAGTATCAGCGACGCTACAGTAGACTAGAGAGACAACGTACAAGTAAAATAATAACAATAATACAAACTAAGTGAGCACAACAGATGATGAACTTTTTTTGCTCAAGAATGTCGATGAGTTATAAATAATAAAACTTAAATCTCTGAAGTAGCTATGAATGAGAGCGCAAACATAACAAAGGGTATCAGGTGTTCGAGAACTGATGCAATACGTCGTTGTGATCAGATACCATAATCAAGCAGCGTGAAAGCGCTGGACATGTGCTTTTATTCCAGCTGCTCATATTAGTACGTGTATCAAATGATAACTAGCCGTGGTGAAACACTACCTGCCCAAATGTAAATGCAGCAAAGACGCTAGGATAGAACAGGGTTATGATGCTTTCGATCGTAAACGTGAACCAAGCCGAATTGGGATCCTACGATGAGTTAGGTACTTATAGATATGAATACCGTTTTCATAAATGGCGAGTTTCTCTTGTATGGCAGGTGCAGTTTTACGTGCTCTGGCTTCGCACATTGCGAGGACGGATGCGGGCCGAGTGGCGACGACTAAATGCCTCGATACAGAAGCCGGGCAACGTGTCACGGCCACCTAACAGGATTAACTTACCTGCCCTACTACGCAGGTAAACTGAACTAAACTACTAATATAAGCCACAACATCTTTTAACTTAACCGGCTTATAAGCATTCGTTTTATTTTGAACAGAGCCGAGCATTCCTAACTTTAAACAAGATTACCTAGTAACAGGAAATAATCTTTGTCAATGAAGTAGTGTAGGGAAAAGTATTGTTGACCGAGTGAGCAAAAACTCTATTTATAAGAACCGAATTTGCGTTTATCTGTAATTTTGTCTGTCTGTTTGTACCATTTGCGCCCGCGTTACATGTACTGTTTTTCAACAGTGCTTGATGAAACTTCATAAAATGTACTAAATCATTCAGGATTTTCAATACGCTATGATCGCGTGTGAATATTACAATACAATTACGACAGTTTGCAACACTAAATATGTAATACTCATTCTGTCACATTCACACATGTCATTCTATTTCATGAATAAGACAATGTTTTTTTTCATAGTTTTTTGCTAGCACAAAGAACTCAGCATGCTAAATTCCGTCCTCGGCAATACATTTGGTGGGACAAAGCATTAAATTTATTTAGCTCAAAATATCTCCCTCTTTGAACTAGATAGAACTGTTATTTATTTGTATCTTAACAAAAACAGAAACGAATAATGTTCTACATAATGTATTGTTAGTAGCAGAAAGTATCTAGTGGCGTAGTGGCTTAACTGGATAATAATTATTCTGAAGAGGTACAACGTGAAAAACAAAGCGCCTGCAAACTATTCAGTAGTGTGAACCACTGCACGCTTTTTTCCGGTCCAACCGTAGACTATTTTTTATGATTGAAAGAGTTGTCTACACAAAATGTAAAGTACGGCGTTTGTTGTAACATACTGAAATCGAAACAGTGCTTACTAAAGCTAAAACATGACAAAGACTAGTTACTTAAACAGTTCAGGAATAAAAAAAGAACTACTTTATTATAACATTCGTAAATTCAATCTATTTTGTATTTCCTTCAAAGTAGTTGGTCACAAGTATATAATTGTTAAGAAAATTTATTAAATATATTTTTTTTCCATAGTTTCTAGTTTTGCAACCGTGTGCATAAAAAACATTTAAAATTGCCGCATATAAAAATCATTCTTGTTGTAGGTTTTATCATAATACCAAGGTATTGTCAAAACAAGGATTTGTTCCATGCCATTAAATGTTTTCGATAGGTATTGATTGTTGTTTCAAAATAATGCTGGTATCAACAAATTCACGAAAGTTGTTTTTCTTTAACATTTTGTCTACCCTATCTCTCCCTAGTCATAATTTCTGTACACATCACTGACGGGGTAAGGGGATTATATCCAGTACAGTATACTATGTAAGTATATGCTTCTATGATGTAGATCCCACAAGCACAAGCAAGGTAAGGTTACTACCTATAAAGACGTGTGGTGACGGAGAAAGAATACAGGAATCACTACCCTGTCTCATACAAAGGGTGTCCTAAGAGGCGACTAACGGTAAAATACGCAGACGATATCACTGCGAGAGAAAGAAAACTTGAAATAAAACCCTGTACCATCCCGTCTGGCCAGCGTGGAAACAGTAGGCCAAAGCCCTTAACATTGGGAGAGGCCTATGTCCAGCAGGGTTAAAGATTGAATTTAGTCGATTCCAACTCGGACATCATAATATCGAACTAGGAAGGTAGAGTTACTTGTCTAATTTTATAAAAGCAGAAATGTTTATACTCTTAACATAGCTATATATAATAAATGACCTGCATAGTTTGCGGACCTACGGTTCATCGTAATGGTCTACTTGCGCAGTACAGGTTTCCTATTCATTGTATTTAGGTAACCCAACACTTGTCAAGTGCTAAAACTGGCAGGTACAACTTGGTTAATAATGTAAAATAATGCCTTTATCTAAAATTAATTCGTATTAAGCCTACAAATTGTAATTCCTTGATAAATAAAACCTAAAACCACGGGTTATTAGGTGCGACTGGAGAGTCTACGTAACACGATTTCTATTGGTTTATCTTTTTAGACTTTTTGTATAACAACGTTGAAGGATTTAATGTTTTAAAGGTAGGTCCACAATTTTACTCATAAAAAATATATCTAATAAAATAAGTCAAAATTTTCAATTCGAGTTTAGCTGTACCAAAATCCTTTCGGATTCTGTTCTTCAGATTTTATCGTTTAATTTGAAATAGTACGACAGCATCTTTGAAAAGTGATAGAAGTAAATTATCAGTCATGAATAGCTAATTTCGTTTGCGGAATAGGACAGATAGAGAAGCGAAAACATCAGTTCGCGATCTACCTATGTCTTGCGTTGAATATGACGCCATGATAATATGCAGAAGCAGCGTATCATGGAAATGAATATGCTGCAGTGGATATGCAGTGGCATGTGAAAGGATCGCATGGAACTCCGTATTGCAGAAAAACTACAAGAGAGAGACGCTGTCGCTACCACGCTGGTGCGACTACGTTTTGGGTGACCACCAGGCTATGTGGGTAACAAAGGTAGGAGAGGTGACTTTTTTTTTTTTTTTTTTTTACGTGCGCAAAATCCCCACGGATACCTCCCCACCGGAGCCGGTGAAGGAGGTTATGTCGGACTCGAACCGACTAAAACGCACGCCGCCTGTGGGTCGCTTTGGTTGCCGAAGGTGAGGTTGACAGGCATATCCCTCGCACCCCGGCCGACCCAGGGCCATCTCTCACGATCTGGCCCTCTTCTCGGGTGTGGGGACTACAGAGTCCCCAACTCGTCCCCGGAAACGGGGAGGCGCGCCACGCGCGCCACCACCGCGGCCTGCTTCTGCCAGGGTGACAGGCGGCTCCACCTGTCACCCCCAGGCCGGCGCTCATGGGGGGCGAAGGTCGTTCATCGACCTCCGACGCCCGAGTTGCCTTCGTACGCGGGCAGCTTGGCTTGCGATCCTTCGTCGCTCCCGCTGCCGCTCCCGCCCCGCCTCCTCCTTCACGAGCATTACTTGCTCGCAGAAGGAGGCGCCGGCCGCCCACGCATCCGCGCAGCGGACCATCGCCGCGAGCAAGGTGGAGAGCGTGAGAACTCTCACTCCCAGGGCCGCCACAAGCTCCCGCCTCGGCGTCTCCCACGCCGGACACTCGGTGAGCGTGTGCGGACCTGAGTCCTCGCTCGCATCGCAGTGATGGCACTCGGACGTTGGCTCTTTCTCCATCCGACGCAGATACTTTCCGAAGCACCCGTGCTCGGTGATCATCTGCGTCAGACGGTACGAGAGGCTGCCGTGTGGCCTCTCTAGCCACTCCCCCATGATGGGTCTTATCGCCGCTACTACGGCGCGCCCTGCGCCTGGTCGCCCAAGTCGTAGCTCCCATTCCGCCACCATTTCCCTGTGGAGCCGGGATCTCACGGCCCGAATTTCTTCGGGCTCGGGATCGTGACCCCGCTCCCGCGCCGCCTTTCGGAACCGGTATAGCGCCGAAAGGGAGGAGAGGTGACTGATCATTTTCATAAATGAAATGTGTGCCAGGTATATCGAATATCGGGTGTAGTTGATGTGAAATAACCAAAGAGTGGACCTTCAATGTCTCTCGATTGAGCACGTATCAAATTAAATCCCAGAAATGATTATATATAAGTGTGTATTGTAAAAATGACTTAAACTATACACAAACTGCAACCTATGGATGAGAGGCAAAGCTAATACTTATTGCTGCTAAAATAGGCAACATACCAAGCTGCTCTATTTGGCTTTGCCCGAACTTACCTACTTCCTTCCAGCAGGTACGTAACACTAGGTTTGGACAGTTTTTTTAAACTAATCACCAGGTCCAAATTTGATCGAGAAATCCCCTACGTCATACTACTAACGAATCCCTAACCATTATACTCGATGTCACCTACAACACTTTCCACGTGAAATACTGATCCCTTTACCGCAACCCTTAGGAATTCCTGGTATAAAAACTAGGGTATGTGCTCTTGCATGTTATATTTCTATAGCAAATTGATCCATATCCATTCAGACGTTCTTACGTGAATTGAATGTCATAGAGAAATTAGAAACTGTTAAATATTTAAATTAACCAGAATATAAGATTCTGGCGTAACCCAGCAAAATTTTTGAGTGATTAAATTGAGAATCATGTAGGGAAGGACCACTGAATATGGCAAATTAGCTCTCTGGAGTGGTTTTGAAGCATCTTGATGGGCACGTACCTTTACTACGCAGAAATACACACTACAATGTGTAGGTGCGTTATTAGGGAGTATTACTTGACTTTTTTGGTTTTGAGTACATGGAGGCCCCAACAAGATCTTCGGAGTCTTATCAGTAGGTGTTTTTAGCTTAAGCCCTTAAGATAAAAACACCTGCTGATTACCGGACGAGATTCTAGCACAGACTTTCCTTTTGGAGGGTGGAAACTTGGAGGTTTAACAGCAGTCGCTTCCGCGAATGACAAGATAAGCCAAATTAAGTGGAAAACAGACCCCGGGCTTGAAACTGCAATCAACAGATACCTACTAACTACTAACGCTGTGATAATAATGACTCTTTTTTGTTCGGGTATAGGTACGTTGGTAAGTAAATAGGTTAATGTATTAAGTTTATGGTAGGTACCCATATCACTTATGATTTAGATAAATAGATCAAAGTCGTAAGTGATAATAATTGTAAGTGGTAATACCTAGTGTTGACTGTGTTGAAGGTAAATTTTTTTTTTTCTAGCTTAGTCGGACCTCAGATATTTTTATCTCAAAACTGGTGAGCCAAACCGATTTTTGGCAGATTCTTCAAGTTAACATTACCTATTTTAGAGCATATCTACACTTAATTGATATAAAATAATTCCAAAATTACCCAAATGGAGATAGATACTACATCTAGCTGTTTGGACAATTTTGGAATATTTTAAATGGACTTCTTTTACATTATATCATCAGAATTATTTTTTAAATTCTTTTATTCCCTATTACTTAGGTAGTATCTAAATCTAAAAAAATGACGTCCATTTCAGGATATCGTCTTCTTTAAAATCGCTTAGCTCCAAGCTATTAATTGAATTTAAAAACGGAAATCCTTAGAAACCTATATAAATTTAACTGAGACAAAAAATGTTGTTGGTTACGTACAGCATCATGCATCAAAATATAAAATGTATAAAACTTACCTTATTTATAAAATATCACTGCACTAAAGAAAACTCTTTTTGCAATATAGTCATATATAAATACTTTTATGATTGAAATTTACTATCATAAACGTATTCTGGGATCGATTCACGTAAAAACGCTCGTAAGATCAGTGACACTACCAAACACCGTCCTTCGCTTGATTTGATTGATAAACAAAACTTCACGACGTTCTCGCAGCGCGCGCATTTCAGTATTGCTCGCGTCAAAAATTTACATAAATATAATGAAAATTCTGCATGCAATTCTCATAAAAATAAAGAGAATATTTTAACTTAAAATATGAATGACTAAGAAAAATAATTAGATTAATCATTGAAATAAATTAACCTTTTTTTCTTAGTCGTTTAAAAGAAAATAGGATTATGTACTGGGTGATTATAAAATGTAAAGCGGCAACATTTGAAAAAGGGCGTTCCAGTGCAATACAAAATTGCTATACTTAGCATAACAAATAATACTAATAGGAAAATAAAATGCTAGGAACTCACTCTTAACCACTTTAGTCGTAGTGGTGAAGAGTAAGATAAGTACACTTTTATATTTATTATATTATGCTTAGCAAATAACAAAACACAAGATAAGCTTTGCCCATTGACGTTTGGTTGGCATTGGTTGCATTTGCCATTCCGATTGACACTAAAGATTGGCGATTGCCAGGGTTCCGAATTTTTGTTCCAATAAGAAATCCTATAAATTCATAGGTACCTATATACTTTATTGTAAAGCATGGGATATACATTTCTGAAAGTAGCCTCCTCTTCCATCAGGGTAAGCAATAGCCAATTTATATTGTATCTCTGAGAGCTCTAACAGAAATATTTCAGAAGATGTCAAGTCAAAGTTATGCAATGATTTGCTGTAATATGGTATACTCAACGGTATCTCACTAATATTATTTAGCAGGTCACGCTGACTGAGGTCCTACTTATAATGTAATTGTAGTTTTATTTCCTATTTTATGACTTAGGTTATACTCCTCGTAACCTGCTCTGACCTTCAAACATGTGATCAATACAGCATTCCCAAATCACTTCAGGAAAAATAATAAACTACCCTATTTTTTCAGTGGTAGAGAGATCTTACTTCCACATTGTACAATAAAGTGGATCATATATTTCCTCTTGGCCAAGAATTTCATTTATTATTTTATTGAGTCATGTAGATGGGCACAACAATCTGAAAATCAAATATTATTTAAATACTTAGTTATACACCAGGCAAATAAATATACTTCCTTAATTAAGAACATAATATAGCAAAGTTCCTCTCATCTTTAGAAGTTAATGTTTGTGTGTCCATTCAGATTGAAATTGAATAGTTCATTTCTGCACATTCTAAAGTTAACCCTGTAATCTTATTTATGTAAATTTATATTTATCAAATCAATCAATTAGCTCAACGCAGTCCACTGTAGGACATAGCCTCTCCCAATCTTGAGAGGCTTTGGCCTACTGTTTTCATGCGAAATTTATAATATTTAGGCACATCATTGAGAAACTTCTGTTGTGTTTGAATATATAAATATTGTAGGTAGGTCACGTAATGTAATCAAGTAGTTCAGTACTTCATGTCTGTTTACTGTGTGTAAAAACTGCCTCCCACTGGTTTGCTATACTAGACTAGAGATTATCACTAAATAGAAATCATTGACATAACCAAGATTTGCATACTTAAAAATTTTTTTTCAATTTCCAGTTAAGCTTATATAATCACCATTTTATAAATAAGTATACATTTGTCTGTTAACCAAAAGCACCTAAAATACTACCTAACATTAAAATTGTAGTACACTATGACAGCCTCTGTGGCATAGAGGTAGAACGTTTGACTGCTACACAGGAGGCGCGGGTTTGATTCATGCTCAGTGCAAATATTTGTATGCACCAATATGTATATTTGCATTGGTCTAGGTGTTACTATGTACAATATGTATGTATTTGGAAGTAAAAAATAGGTATGTTAATCTGCATTCTAGATTTTATAACACAAACTAGTTAAGCTATGTTTAACATGGGGCTAGATAGCATTGTGTAGAATGTAGGATATTTATTAATTTTATTATTATTATTTACTATGTTATTAGAGAGTCATATCATTCTGTGTTATAGTTGAGTGACTCCAATATAAACATGAATTAAACGTGTATGTAATGTAAAACACTGAAATGTACATTGTTAGTATCATTATTTATTGTATGTGAGTTTATGCATACTCTTACTCTTACATTTGAACATACACCAATCAAACATACTAATTCATCAATAGAGAATATAGTATTTTTTTGTGCCACATGGTTCCCCACAGAGTAGAATTTGGACCATCCCATCTCTTCCCATCTGTTGTCCTATAAGGCGAGTAAGGGATTGGGCTGTTTTACATAAGACAGATATATACAGCCCAGACTCAGCCTTAGATGCATGGCTTGTGTCAACAATAATGCCCGGAAGACGGCAATAGGTTCAACCCCTATTACACAGAACCAAATACAATGATTGGTGAAATGTGGGTGTTAATTCACCTCTACCTAACCATCTGGGAATAGAGGCGTGATTATATGTATGTATGTATGAGATTAACAAACTTATTACCTATTTATGAAACCACTCCTAACTCAAGCAATTCAGCTTAGCTGGAGGGTTTAGAGGGAATATTAATAATTTTGGTTCTAATATTCTTTAAAAAAAAACGATATTAAACACATTTTTTCTGGGTGTAGATTTATGTTGTTTTTAAAAAAAAATTGAATCGAAATTGCTAATATTCCCTCTAACCCCTCCAGCTAAGCTAAATGGTTTGTGTTAGGAGTGGTAAAGGCCAGGATTCAAACACGGGGCCCTTCAATAGTAAGGCCGACTCCCTAACCACTAAGCTACCAACGCTTTATGGAGTATTGTTATTGTGTGTGTTGACCGTTATAAATTGTAAGTTTATATTATGGCAAATCTATTCCATTTCTAGTATGGAGGCTTGAGGATAGCAACCAGACAGTATTCAACTACTCATGATGCTGATATTGTGGTCATTGGTTCGGGCCCTGGTGGCTATGTGGCTGCCATTAAAGCTGCTCAACTCGGGTTCAAGGTAAAGAGAAAATAAATTAATCAATTAACTTTTTTGTTAATGTATCTGTAATCACATAAAGTTATACAATAAGTAACGCAAGACTTATAATTTAAAACACAATTGTATTAATTAATCCAAAATTGTAAACGGAATCCTAAAAAAATTTAGTTCAGCATATTTAGTGTGACCACCAGAGTTGCACCATTCCCAGATGCTGTAAAGAAAGACCAAACAATGAGAATTAGCTGAGAGTGAGAGAGATACCGTGGGCAGCACTCACGGCGGTATCTTCCTCGCTCTTTTTTGCTATTTCTTTCTCTTTCTTTACTGCGTCGTGTATTACGAGATGCACAGGGCTCGTGGTTGCTCTATAGTATGGTCCGGGTACCAATCATGATTACATTTAAAAAATAGTTTAACTATTACGGAAAGTATTTCTATCATACCCTGAGTCTTTCAGCATGTGTACTGTTTTTTAGTTTAGGTTGACTTGAGATCAGATCTGCTTGATGAAGAATTACTAGTAAGAACTGACCAGAAAGTTTACAAAAGTATCTTTTTATTACAGACTGTATCTGTAGAGAAAGAACCGACTCTTGGTGGGACATGCTTAAACGTGGGCTGTATTCCTTCAAAGGCGCTGCTCCACAATACCCATTTATACCATATGGCCAAACATGACTTCCAACACAGAGGTATTGAAGCTGGCAATGTGTCATTCAACTTTGACAAAATGATGGAGTACAAACGGAATGCTGTGAAAGCCCTCACAGGCGGTATTGCCATGCTTTTTACTAAAAATAAGGTGAATATAAGGCCACGGCTGTGTACTCAGCAGTGAGCGGCGCGACAGCCCAGGCGGCAAGGCAAGCCAATGTGAACGAAAGAGAGCTTAGAGGTGGGATTGGTGGGTGGTCTCTTTCTCTCTCATTGGCTTGGCGTACCGCTTGGGCTTAATATATTGGGACACATATGTAATAAACTTTAGACATTTCTTGTCATCATTTTTATGTATTACAAACTTAAACTAAATCACAGAAATAAATATGGGACAATAAAAATTATCTTAATAGTTCAGATGTAATAAACCTTCATGAAATGACTCTTATCTGATTAGAGGTTTACATTATAATTGGGCTTGCCATATATGAATGACTTAAAATCACTAGTACTATCAATCGTGATATGATCCAGTTTTTAAAATATAATGATTATGTCAGAGTTAAAAAAAAACCAATTTTGTCTTTTAACTTAGGTATCCTTTTTTCTATAATTCTTGAATAGTACCTATTCATCATATCATTAAAAGATCATTATATAAAAGCATTGTTATATATATTATATAACTAATAGTAGTAACTTTTCAATAATCAGAATTTTCAATTATACTGTGATAACCCTACCTGCAATACAATAAAAGGCTTGTTATACTTTGATTTCATTGTATCACTAATTAAAATTGTTTGTTAATGTATCCTATTGAATTTACTTGTCATTTACTTCTTCCCACAAGGGACATTAATTGAATACAACAAGATTAACATGAACATCATTGTGGGATTACACAATTAACTTAACCCATTATACAACTGAGGTCAGTAGTCTACATAATTGTATTTTTAAGCAAAAAAGAGTATTGATACACTGGTAACATTTTCAGGTCAAATTGTGCCGTGGTGTGGGCACAATTGTTAACCCGACGAAGGTGGAAGTCAAAGGTGAAAAGGGTGTGGAAACTATCAACACTAAGAACATTTTAATAGCTACCGGATCTGAAGTCACTCCTTTCCCAGGAGTTACGGTTAGTAAAAGACTCGCAGAAAGGCCTTCCTCTGAGCATGATACTCAAGTATTGTTTTCGATTAGGGGGTGTTCATGTATTACGTAAGCAAATTTATTACAATTATTTAACCCTCCCTTCCCCTTGTCAGCAAAAGTAAGCAAAACTCTTTTCTTGAGGAGATGGGGAGGGGGAGCATCTCCCCATGCTTGCGTAAGCATTGGTACCTACATACATATTTCTTTTCATGTTTGTTTTTTTATGTTAATTTATTGGTAATGCATGCAATATAATGTGTGAAAAAGTAAATAACTACAGCTTACGTAGGTAATCATTATTTAGACGCCACACCCCCATGTCATCAAAAATAAGCAATGCAAAGACCCCCCCCCCCCCTCGCCTTTAATGCTTACGTAACACTTGAACGACCCCTAGGTACTTGTCTTAACTCTGACTAATCGTACAACACAGAGCCTCAACGACTAGCACTATTACCTAGAACTTTCTTACTAGAACAATTATTAATAAATTGTATTATGGATATAACAGTTATACATGTACAACGTAAATGAGTTAATAAACTATTATTATTATACATATATGATACCTGTTTTAACCGATTTCAAAAAGGAAGGAAGGTTCAGGTACCGCAACGGACGCTTAGAACCTACAGGAACAGTTATGCAATATAAGTAGGTATACTTGACCGCCGCCGCGTGGTTCCCGGCAGAGTAGAATTTGGACTACCCGAGATCTCTTCCTATGCAGTGTCGTATAAGGCGACTAAGGAATAGGACTGTTTTAACATCAGACTGATATACACAGCCCAGACTTATCCTCAGATGCATGGCTTGAGTCAACAATAGCGCCTGGACGGCAATAAGCGCACCCCCTATTACGTGGGACCGAATTTAATTATTGATGGAATGTGGGTGTTAATTCACCTTTGCCTTACCCTCCGGGATAAATGCGTGATTATATGTATATAAGAAAGGTCGTTTATGAATCAATTTTAATTTTCTTTTTGTTGTAACATCTAATAATGATGGATATTTCAAAATTTCACCTCAAAGAATTAAATACAAATAGTATTCATATATATTTTTAAACACTATGTTTCAATTTGCAGTTTGATGAGAAACAAATCATCACATCAACTGGAGCACTTTCGCTAACCCAGGTGCCCAAAAAGATGTTGGTCATTGGTGCAGGTGTGATTGGTCTAGAGCTTGGATCTGTTTACCAAAGATTGGGTGCTGACGTCACAGCCATTGAATTCTTGGACAGCATTGGAGGTAAATTGACAATCTCATCATTCTCTGAGCCTTTTCCTAACTCAGTTCGGGTCGGCTTTCTAGTCTAAATAAGATGAGGTTGAACTTCGATATTTTCCTTGAAGCGACTGCCATCTAACCTCCACAATTGACAATATCGAAATTCTATAGTAAGACTAATCGGCTGGCGCCTCCTTCTGCGAGCAAGTAATGCTCGTGAAGGAGGAGGCGGGGCGGGAGCGGCAGCGGGAGCGACGAAGGATCGCAAGACAAGCTGCCCGCGCACGAAGGCAACTCGGGCGTCGGAGGTCGATGAACGACCTCCGCCCCCCATGAGCGCCGGCCTGGGGGTGACAGGTGAAGCCGCCTGTCACCCTGGCAGAAGCAGGCCGCGGCGGCGGCGCGCGTGGCGCGCCTCCCCGTTTCCGGGGACGAGTTGGGGACTCTGTGGTCCCCACACCCGAGAAGAGGGCCAGATCGTGAGAGATGGCCCTGGGTCGGCCGGGGTGCGAGGGATATGCCTGTCAACCTCACCTTCGGCAACCAAAACGACCCACAGGCGGCGTGCGTTTTAGTCGGTTCGAGTCCGACATAACCTCCTCCACCGGCTCCGGTGGGGAGGTATCCGTGGGGATTTTGCGCACGTAAAAAAAAAAAAAAAAAAAAAGTAAGACTAATCGGACTTTGGAGGGCTCCAATCCTACCCATAACGACTGACATAGATGTTCGTATGGCAACCGGGGCCGACGGCTTAATGTGCTCTCCGAGGCACGACCAGACCAATGCAAATACCCATATTCATGCATACAAATATTCGCACTGAGCGGGAATCGAACCCGCGCCTCGTGCGTAGCGGCCTAGTTCACTAGCGCTCCGCCACAGAGGCTGTGTGCGACTGCTGTGCAAAATACAATTGGCAGTCTATCTGAATAATTTTTATTTTTTAAATTGAATAACAAGATAAGTTGGAGTTCAAGACTTTTTTCATTGGTTGATTCCAAGTTTGAAGTGGCTTCCGCCATAAGGCGTGAAATGCTTTTACTAATTGTTAAATGCGTTTGCGTCACTCTGAACTGAACGAGTTCTGCAGAACTAAGTTCTTGCGTTACCCAGTAAAAATTCCATTATTTTATCAAAGCGCAATTTCCACTTGCATCTATCAGCTTGCAGTTTTGCGGCTGCGACAGCCGTCTGACCCCCCTAGTAGTAGCAGGTGTCACGACTTAAGTGGCTTCACGTCAGTAGTGTTAAGGCCCGGAGTCGAACCCGAGACCTTTCTATTGTAAGACTAACTACTTACCCACTAAATTACCGACACTTTTGCAATTCAGTTAGGTAGTAAATATTTACGCAGTTTAGTACACCTATTGCAGTGCAGTTACTATCTTTAGTAACAAAAATTATCATAGTATACACAGGTAATGTTATTTTCCAATGTGGAAATAAATTTTATTGATTGATTGTTATTGATAAAATGAATGTTATCAGTAAATATTTACTTGCATCAATCAATTTAGTTATTATACAAAACTCGGTCACTCTAATCTATAACAGCTGTCAACAACTTCATTATCTGGTTAGCTTATCAGACTGCTAATTTAATAATATCAATTCTTTTTTTATTCTATAAAATTCAAAGGAATATTGATGGCATGATAACCACTACCAAAAACAATATCAGAGCTCTAGTGTTCTTTTCACATCAATTAGTGTTGCTACCCTATCTTCAAGAATATCTATATTAGCCGCACTGCTGTCAGTGGGATGACTAAAGGCTGTCCTTGTGTAGAGGACAAACTCTACACTGCCGGCACAGCGACTGTGCTTACAGGGTCGGCAGCGCGAGTGTGGCTTCTCTGGAGTTACACACGTCCATAGGCCACGGTTACCACTTTCCATCAGGTGTACAACCACTTTCCGTGCGCTTGTCTGCCACCTAAGTGGTATAAAAAAAAATACTATGGCTCATATTTTTTATAGTTTAAGTGCAGTCTCGTCAGCATTTAACTATAAATCGCCCCCATAAAACATCGTCCATTGAACGCTCCAAGCAAAGTATTCCAAGAATGCTTCAAACAAAGCGTCCAATAGACGTTTTACCTTACTATAATGTCGTGGGTAATGTAAAAAGGAGGATGTCTGTAATCTGATTGATTACCGGGGTGTAAGATTACCTCTGAATCCGAATTGCTTGATTGATTGACAGTTCAGAGAAAGGTAAACTTGGGGAGTCCGACCCCGCATCGAACCTAATCAGAAAATTTCGATGCGGGGGAGTTTTACTTTCCCTGGGACTTCTCGAGTGTCATGACGAGTATTACGACCCTCTTTTATTTTACTGCGGAAATCCTCTCGAATACCACCCCCGTCGAGGAGAGAGGGACGCCGCTATGCCGGCGGGGGTAAAGAGGTGACAGGCGACCGCACGTTGCCCCGGGTACACTGCGTAGAAGTTCCGATCACAACCCTACTGCCGTCGACCTTGGCATCGGCATATCCAGCTTTCTCTAAGGAATGGGATAAAAGACAAACCGGATCTTCGGGGAGGGGGTGTTGTTGTGTGTTTGAAATTTGAAATACTTAACCTTCGGGCAGAGCAGGATAGGGTGAGGTAAGCGCCCCCATGGGCCTATGGACCCTGGTGTACAGGCGTTATATCGTTATGATAAAACGCTTTCAGAAATAAGTTTGTAATTGATAACACATATTGAATATAGATATAATATTACTTATTTATAGGTATCGGCATTGACGGTGAGGTGTCTAAGACGCTGCAAAAAATAATGGCGAAACAAGGAATGAAATTCAAGCTCGGTACCAAAGTAACATCAGTTAAGAAGGAAGGAGCAGGCGTGAAAGTTGAAGTCGAAGCAGCCAAAGGAGGCGCTAAGGAGACGGTAATATATTTCCCTCTTATATCTTATATTTTCTACTAGAATTAAAGGATGAAAGAAGAATGAATGAATGATAGGTTTTCTTTATACCACTTAGGTGGCAGTTAAGCACATTTCCCATCTGATGGGAGGTGGTTACCGTGGCCTATGAACATATGTAACACCAGGATCTTCACTTTCTTGAAAAACCCCATATTGTAGTTGCTTGGAAACCACAGCATGGAGATCATTGCACAGCTTAAGCGTGCGCAGAATGAAATTACGTTAGATTGGGCAAAACACTCAGTGACGCTATTTGAATCAGAGCTCTTGTTCAGGAAGGTCTAGCTTAATACTGTGGTTCCTAAGCTTAATTTGGCGGCATGTTAATTAAATTTACGTCCTGATAATAACAAAAAAATAATTTCACAACATTCCACACAACGCTATCTAGCCCCATGGTAAGCATAGCTTAACTAGCTTATGTTATGGAATCTAGAATGCAGATAAACATACTTAGATACTTCTTTTTGTAAATACATATCTCTAGAAACACCCACACCAATGCAAATATACATATTCATGCATACAAATAATTACACTTAGCGGGAATCAAACCCGCGCCCTCTGCGTAGCAGTCGAACGTTCTACCGCTATGCCACATAACAATATTTTTATATTTAAACTATCATGGTCACTCACATCAGTATCAAAATAAACGGGATATTATTTATTTATTAATAAATTAAAAGAACTCGAAAGAGGGTAGATCGATATAATTACTCCTAGGAAAAAACTTTTTCTCTGTTCACCGCCACTACTCCAGTTCCTCCGTGATCATGGTGCTTGCAACAGCGCCGAAATATCGGAAACTCAAAACAATGAAACATGGTAAACATCCCGTTTATTTTGATACTGAATATTTTTATATTCCAAATGAGATAATCTGAGATAAATCGAAATCTATCAGAAAGTATCTCACCCATATATCAAATATGTCATTGCAAAATATAATTATGTCATATCTATCAGTCATATTTGACACAATGATTGTGTAGTCGGCATAGAATACTCATACGTCGTATGTCAGAATTATAATTTTGAACTTCTAAATTGTAGATGGGTGAAATCTTACAATGGAGTTTACGATAGACGCCGACTAGTGGCCTCATTTGACGGATCTTGCGCCGCGGACATTCCGCGTCGGAATGCCATTGATATTGCATATAAAACTTTCCACGTACCTACACTAATTATTAGTCAGTATTGGAAAATATAGTTTTTACTTTCGCTACAGTGAATAGCAAAATATTAATGCTAAGATGTTACAAATAAATACATTCAGATTCTATAATTAATTCAAATTACTCGAGGCTACGACATGTATTTCAAGGAGATGCTGTCCAACTGATCTACATAAATCCCGCATTTATTTCTGGTCGCTAACGTGTATACTATAATTTTGTATTCTTCATTTTAGTTGGACTGTGATGTTGTCCTTATTTCGATTGGCCGGCGCCCGTTCACCAAGGACCTCGGCCTGAAGAACGTTGGCATTGAGCTCGACGACCGCGGTCGAGTGCCAGTCAATAACAAGTTTGCGACCAAAGTTCCTGGGTAAGGCAATACTTTTTATAATTAGAATTTACATAAATCATGCCTGTAAATCCCCGAAGAGGTAGGTAGAGTTATATTAATACAAATACCAAAAAATATTATTAGGTACTAAAATAAACTGAAATATTTTTTTTATACATGATGCGTCATGTAATTCCTTCGCACCATCACCGACCGGTAACGTTTCCAGAAGGCTGGCAGCATTGCCACGTTGAATGGCATTACTTATCCTCTAATAATAACCAGCCTTCTGGTCACGCGTAGCGTCGATCAGCCCCTTTGCCAAATCTTTGTATAGAGAACAGGCCCACCCCACATCCCGAACGTTTCAACCCCAAACGGCTCAAAAACATAATCACCTGTTAGATTACAGTATTTGCGCCATTTGAGGTTAGAATAAAAAATTGAACTGGCCAAATATACTTTTGGATATGTTTAAATAAAAGACGCACACATTTCGCCAACTATGAGTTTCAGTGCTACGTAAAAGGGGACGAACCTATTGCCTTCAAGCGGCAATTGTGATTTATTTATTTAACACTAGCACCGCGCCGCGGTTTCAACCGCGTAAATCCTGATCCCATGGGAATATCGGGATAAAAAGTAGCCTATGTTACTCACGAAGAATGTAGCTTTCTAATGAAAAAAGAATTACTAAAATCGGTCCAGTACTTTTTGAGTTTATTCGTTACATACAAAAATACAAATCTTTCTTCTTTTTAATATTATATAGTATAGATAAGATAACATAACATAAACTCACTCCTTTATCCCCGAAAGGGTAGGCAGAGGTGCTAGCACCCACATTTCGCCAGTTTATGTTTAGGTCCCAATTTATTTATTAGGAATTAGCAATATAAGCTTACAGCCTACACCAAAGCGCATATATACTATAGATTACATTAGGCATTACACTAGATTGCATTTAAATACATTAAAATTTTCGTTCATTCTTACAGTTCTTCAAATAATTAGGTAAACAATCATTTAACAAAAATAAAAATAAATGTCCTATACGATACAAATGTCAGTGATAATGTCGAAAGGAATGCAAGGATGTTGTGGGCTGTATGTTTCTTTTAGGATGGAGAACAGCTCTATTCCCTAGTCGTCTCTTACGACACTCACGCGACGAGATGAGGTTGCCCTATTCTAATTCACCTAAAAACCTAAGTTAATGAATATATTTTTACATACATACATATTATCACGCCTTTATCCCCGGAAGGTTAGACAGAGGTGTATTAACATCCACATTTCACCAATCATTAAATTCAGTCAGGGGGTGAGCCTATTGCCGTCTTCCGGGCACGATTGTAGACTCAAGCCATTCATCTGAGGCTGAGTCTGGGCTGTATATAACTGACTGATAATATATTTTTAATTGACCAATATGTTTCAGAATCTATGCAATTGGTGATTGCATTCACGGACCTATGTTGGCTCATAAGGCTGAAGATGAAGGCATCGTCTGCGTGGAAGGCATCAAGGTAATCATATCTCAAGTTTTATTCAACTAATTGCGACCAAACATACGACAGATTTTCAGTCTGAGAGGCTCCATTTTTATAAAATGTCACAACTAATTTTCAATTTTATAAAAGTATAGAAGGTGATGTATAAACTTTATTATAATTGACAAACTAAAAAATTTTGACCTTTGCAGGGTATGCCAGTGCACTTCAACTACGACGCAATTCCATCTGTAATCTACACCTCACCCGAAGTCGGTTGGGTTGGCAAAACTGAGGAGGATCTCAAAAAAGAGGTAGATAACATAATACCTACATATTATTTGTTATACAGTGCATCGGAGAGCAGGTTGAGCCGTTGGACCCGGTTGTCATACAAACATCTATGCTGCCGCGCTAACTAAGAGTGCAATAACTTGATTTTTGTCGATTTTGAGTTACATATATAATCGGAATCAGCGAATCGAGATCTACAATTTTATCTAAGAAACTTTTCATGAAACCTTCAGGAACCTGAAATTTCAATAAGCAAGAATACAATAACTATCTTATATTACAAAATTTACTAATGAAAAATACAATAATCATACTTGTGGTGACATTCACTTTTAACTATGATTACATTACTTGTCATAAGTACAATAATTTTTAGTTGTTCCACTTATGATATGTGGCACTTGAATTTTCAATATTTGTTTGCTCGTCTATTACTATGATTGGCGTATCCCAACCATTTATAGAGATAATACTTATGCTTCACAAATTAATAGAGTTATTGTATTTATGATGAGTAAACTGATTCAAAATAAAGTTATAATGCATTTATAATTGAATTAACATTATGAGTTATTGTATTTATTATTAGTCAAGACTATGCAACGGGGGTGTACATAAACCTACATAAACACAAACACAAACCTTCTTCGCCTGAGACTGCACACAAACCTTCTTCGCCTGAGACTGCATACAAACCTTCTGCGCCAAGAATTGAACTCAAACTTTATTCGCTAGAGGTTACAAACGTGCCCTTTTTCCCAGATACTGCATCGTCACACGCAGTTAGTTGAAGCTTTCAGACACCTTCGCTTGTTACTAGCATTACAGCAACTTGGTCTCGATCTTACGATTTTAATGATTATGAGTGTATTTTTGACTATAAAAACGAATATCGCAACTCTTTTGATATAGTGGAAGACATCGATACTACATTGTTCAATAAGCCTCAGATACAAACGACACCTGTTTTCACCAGTGGTTCTCTTTTTTGTAATGAGTCAATGCCATCAGATGAGGAAGAAAGTAATCCATCAGGTGATTTTTATGATGAATCAGATGACAGTGTTAAAGACAAAAATTACAAACCACCAGCACAGAAAAAGAAGAAGTATAATACCGGTATGGTTTTACCCCTTGAAGACTTTGATCCAATATCTCAAGTAGTGGTAGCTGAAGTTCATAAAATTCCTGTTGCTTCATCTCAAATATGCCATAATGATTTACCTACACTAATATATAAAAGAACACTACAAGAACAACCTAGTGATGAAATCGAAGTAGTTAAAGAAGTAGTAGAAGCTGTAGAAAGTGGTTTTAATATTGACGCATTGTCTGAAACTGAAATGATTCACACTAAATCGGGTGCTCCTAGAAAGAGGCGTAAGTTTAATACACCATTATCACAACGGGTGCAAAAGAAGAAACAAAGATGACGCAAAGTTGACCCTTAAAGCACCATGTACAGAAAAATGTCGTATAAAATGGATTAACCGGAAGAGAGGCAAAATATAAATGATCGTTACATTAATTTAAAATTGGGAGGCAAGAGGACTGTTTATAAAAGGATTAGTAGAACCAATGAATGTGAAAATGAGGACTGTAAAAGACAATAATAATTTGTCACCCAAGAGAAGTATTTCATATAAATACAAGTTTTTTATGAACCAGGTAAAAATTGAATTTTGTAAAACATATTTTTTGACAACACTTGGGTATCACCCACAGAATAGTACACACGTTTATAGAGTGCTCGAAAAACTAGTTGATGAACAGAAGGACATGAGAGGCAGCTATGAGCGTAAAAATGTTATTGACAAAGATATTATTAAAACACATTTCAAAAGCTACAATCCTGTTGTCTCTCATTATCAGCGTGAACCATCAGGTAGAAATGTCATTAGAGAAGAAAAACAAAGTCTACGATTTCAAACGACTTTGTCGATGCCGTCCAGAATGCAAATTCACGAAGAAAGTGCACGTTATGTCAGTTGCTGATTTTTTTTATTTTTGAAGACTCTTCATCGCAGCATAAACTTAGAAATATCGAGCCAAGGGTATATTTGAGGGACATAATCTCTGTAAAAGCCGAGAAAGGAAATTACACTATTAAATTCAAAGAAAATCTGGAATCAGAGTGGAAAGAACTTGACTTTCTACAAGTTAAAGTTAAAAAGATCTTTCCAAACGCTGTTTCGAGGTCCGTGCTCCGAGGGTTAGCCAAAGAAAAAAAGCAGGAAATAATTCGTAAGTTAGTTCCTCTGATGCCTGAGAACCGAAGACTTTTCTGGACCACGCTACCAGAATCAAAAAAGACCCTTCCCAATTTACACATTGAATAAGAACTAAGAATTACTGTTCTCTAATTTACCAGTGCCATTTTAGTTATTTAAGCTAGCTTTTAGGTGTTTGTCAAAGTGATATTATGTGCCTTTTACGCTGATTGTGAATAATATTGTTGAATATTAGTAAGCATTTATTAGTGTAATTGTAAAATTTTAGTAAACATTTATTAGTGTAAGCCTTAAATAATAACTAGGTATAGAACTTATTGCTTTGCAAGTGATCTCTGTTTAGATTTTTAATTTAAAATATCTAATATTATGCTGTGATTACCTAACAAAACAGGTTCTGATTAGTGTTTGTTGTTGTCTTTCAGACAACTTTAGTTATAAGAAGTAATTTTTATTATTATTTATGGTTTCATACCAATTCTTGAAAAGTGCGATATTTTGTAATGAACATTTATGTTATTTATGTTTTTTTTTAATAAATACTTAAACAAAGATTAATATTCTTTTTTCATTGGGTTTCTTGATTAGTCGTGTTTACATAATAGTACTTCAGTTTGTAGGTTTACTAAAAAAGAATACATTAAGTAACATTACATGTTGTATATTTCTAGATAAGTATAATTAGATGGCCAACCTTATTGGTCATAAATACAATAACTATATTATTTATCGTATTTATAACAAGTAAGAATAGACTGATTCTTTACTTAAAACTACAATAAGTGCCTTTGCTAAAGATGAGTACAATAAGTAACGTAGTTATTGTATTTAAGACTAGTGATGACAGGTTGATTATTAAAACATTCCAAGCTATGAACATTATTTCCATGTTCAATGCCATAAGCTTAATAGTTTTACGTTGAATTATATTTTATCTTATTCTTTATTTGTTTCTTTTTTAATTGGTACCAGTTTCATGTAGATCTGTTCAATGGTTCATGATATACAAGAAAAACAAAGTTCAAAACTTCGCGCGCGTTTTTCTCGAAATCGTCAAAATCGAGTTATTGTATTCTTAGTGAGCGCGGCAGTATGGCAGTCGTTACTGTGTCTGACCATAGAACTTTATATCGCCTTAGTATTAAAGTTATCGGGATATTCCCATGTTGTGTTGTTCTGAGTTTCCGATATTTTGGCACTGCAGCACCATAATCACGGAGGAACTCGAGTATTGGCGTTAAACAATGAAAAAGTTTTTTAGGAGCAAAATATGTTGATCTACCCTTCTTCCGACGACCTCCGTGGCGTAGCGGTAGAGCATTCGACTGCTATGCAGGGGGCGCGGGTTCGATTCCCGCTCATTGCAAATATTTGTATGCATGAATATGTATATTTGCATTGGTCTGGGTGTTTCTATGTATAATATGTATGTATTTACAAAAAAAAAAAAGTATCTAAGTATGTATATCCCATAACACAAGCTAGTATGCTTACCATGGATCTAGATAGCGTTGTGTAGAATGTCGTGGAATATTTATTTATTTACTACGCGTGTCTACTACCACTGGTTTCACTCTCACTACAAAATCGAACCCGATTCCAATCACGTTCGCGACACACGATGCTTACTGTATCCACTCGCGATTTTATTTTGTTTTGTTCCTGGTTGTTTTTGCAAAGACGGATCACTGGATACGTTGGGCAATTGAAATCCATTCACGATAGAATTTTTTTATACTTTTTGATTTCAATGGTAAATATCCCGATAACTTTATTACTAATGTGAGTGACCATGATAGTTGAAATACCTATATCCGATATCGCCAATGGGAGGTGAAATATCGAAGTTCAGCCGCTTCGCATTTCGACTGGAACACTGACCCCAACTGGGCGACTGGAAGGCTGATGATATTGCTTTTTTATTGTTGGGATGCTCGTTATGTGCATGAATGCGACATAATAAAACATTGTCTTTTTACTTCATAGGGTAAGGCTTACAAAGTTGGCAAATTCCCATTCTTGGCCAACTCGAGAGCGAAGACTAATGGCGAACCGGACGGTTTCGTCAAAGTATTGGCGGACAAAGCCACAGATGTTATCCTAGGCACACACATCATCGGACCGGTAAGAATAGCTTTTTTATTTTTCTAAGAGCCGATTTAGTATTTTTTTTAATTGTACTAGAACTAGAATATTCGCAGATAGCCTTGTGTAAAAACTAAAAATAAACACTCTTTATCAACTCCAGGGTGGTGGCGAATTAATCAACGAGTGTGTCTTGGCTCAAGAATATGGAGCAGCGGCAGAGGATATCGCGAGAGTATGCCACGCACATCCCGTAAGTACATCAATTTAACTTATTTTTTTCGCCCAGTGTTCAGTCAGACCACTGGGCAACATTGACGCGCGCCATGTTGCACAACGTTGTTAAACAAAAACGCGCAGCATCGTGAATCTTTGCTGTCTGTTTACGCATGTTCAAACAACAGGCCTCGCGTCATATTGCGTTAACTAGCAACATCGCGAGTGTCGCATAACGTTGCCGAACTTGTTGAGCGTCACAAGTTGCTCGTCAAAGTTGCTCGTCAAATGTTGCGATACGACACGTTACACAAACAAGAGATATATCTCCTATGTTGTGTGTGCGTGTCCTAAATACATGTTTTTTCTTTCTTTCTTTCCCTATCAAAACTTGCACAAAGCGCCTATAAGAGTTTTCCTTTATAAAATGAAGCTGTGTTCCTACTTATTTCTCATTACTTTTAATTCTGTTTCAGACATGCGCAGAGGCAATACGTGAAGCAAATATGGCGGCGTACTGCGGCAAACCTATCAACTTCTAATTTACGAGACACATCATTAATTTATGAGAACCCACTGAGTTACCAGGGTCAATAGTGTAGTGTGTAGGGTGGCCTATTGTAAAGATTTTGCGGGATTAAGGAAAGACATGATAGAAATAGTTTAATGCAGATGTTACCTAATTTGCCGATACAGTGTAAAGAACATTAAAAATATTTTACTAACCGTTCACTAAAATATATCCATAGAATTGTGGACCAGTGACACATGGTATACCACTCAGGTGGTAGACAAGCACTCGGCACATGGGAAGCGGTTACCGTGACCTATGGACGTATATAACACGAGGGGCGTCACACTCGTGGTATTATAACATATCCTTTAGTAATTTTTGAAAACAATATTTTCATGCAGTGTCATCGACTTTTATAACAAATAAAAGTTAGATACTACAAAAAATATTTGCTCTGTATATAGACTTTCGCAAATTACACGAAAATAATGTTAATATGTTCATGAGTCAAGTGGTACAGAGGCTTGAGATATGTTGTCCGACAATTCCGCAAAGTTTGGCAACCCTCATATATAGAGTCGATCCGCTCTAAGGAATCTTGAATGAATCTATTTTGAACAACTTATGTATGTCCCTTACATTGCTGTTGGGTGCCATTTGTCTGTAAATTTGTCAATAAAACACATTGGAGCAGTTGTTAGCAGACTCATGTCACAGTATTAATATCTATACAGTATTGTAACTCGGCCGTATTTTTTAGATAAGTGCCTACAGCCGCGAGGTACGTACACATGCGATAGGGCTGCCCACCTACAGCATTTTAATTACCTACAGTCGCTTACTGAACTTTCTATCTAGTTTTGTGAATGTAAAAAAATATGTCTTTATTTAAACATGATTTGTTTCAATAAAAACATATTTTGTGAATGGAATAGTAAGTATTCAATAAAAATATATGTTGTTTTTGATTACCAGATTAAGAAAAAACCATGTTAGTTACAAATCGCTCTTATAATATTGCGGCCGAAAAATATTTGCGCCTCGACTGAGACGTACGAAATGCTTTATTGTTATATTTTGAAGTATAAAAAATCCGCATTCAAATGTAAAGCTTAATTAAAATATGACAAACAGCTGACGAGAGCTGAGATAAAATGTTATTAACTTTTATCTCAGTTCATGAAGTCTCTATTAGGTAGGTACATGTATCTCGCAACAACTCAAAACAAATATTATTTGGTCACCCATGCGAAGCTGAACAGCTGGCTAGAAATGCTCAACAGGGCGAAGTAGTACTTCACTGCTGGACAACGACTCCTTTATAAAGTCCAGGTTCAACACAACGCGCAGAAATAAACCGGTTTCGCCGCGTACGTGACAAGCGGCCATAGATGACGTAGGTAGGTACCTACAGCATCATGATTCATGAACCTATACTCCATTCGGTTAGGTAATTACGTTTTACGTTTAGTTTACGTAAACAAACTTGAAGCGACTTTTAATAAAACACATATTAAACTAGGCTAACTAATTTACTAGTGGTTGGATTTCAGTTTTGAGTCTTCAAAATAAGTTTCTAAACAGAAAAATATGTATAAACTGAGGTTTTTAATAAAACACATTAAAAAGACACATCAACATTGTTTACGTTTAGTTAAATCGGTACCTAACCGAATGGAGTATAAGTAGTTCACTTGTGTCAATCACTTTATTCAATGTATTAATCCAGGCCTTATCTTTCGGGGGGAGAAAAGAACATCCATTCAAAAGGCATAAATTGCGTAGGTACCTATTTACCTACCTACTAGTCAATTTTATAACCTTGCCTTTCTGAGTTGCCAGGTAATCTAAAAAACGTTATCTCTGGGTGCGTTATTGACGAATTCATGAAACCAAAACAAGCACAATATACTCTTGACATATTAAATATTCATATCATAAAAAGAAAATCGCGCAGTCACTATTCAAAAAACGACACACCGTCTGTTCGTCGCTGCGGGACAATCCTGACTGATTCAGACTGGCTGCGTGCCCTGCGCATGCCACCTATCGAGGCGCGTAGGTATGGAACGCGTTTCGTCCGTTTATATGAAGTTAGAATACTGTATAGATATTATTACTGTGCTCATGTTAAGTGTTGTCAATATTTTATTTATTAATATTTTACAGCGTAAGTGATATTTGTACTATTAATTTTATTTCGTACATATTTTGTTTTTAAAAAAACTATTTCATTCCGTTTTATTTATTTTTTATTCGACTCCTTGACCTGTGTAACATTGATATTTAATTTAACTTTTGTAAATAGAGATTTTCGTAAATATATACGTATAAAAATTGCACATACGCATTTTGGATCGGTGCTCGCATGCACACTCACGCCTGTGTATTCCCAAAGAGGTATGTTAGGTTTAAATCGTCTCAACTGGTTCTTCGAGAGGTCTTACAGCACTAGCTATCTAACTGCAGTTTCTTATCAACGGTATTTGGATTTAATCAAACCGGGAAACATTTAGAAAGTATTACACACAATGATATTGGCACAGATTGTATTTATTATCTTATGTAGATTAATATTTATTGTTCAAGGACTATGATTGTGTATCAAGGTCTGTTACCAACAGATTGCTTCTCTAAAAATATAATAATGAAGTAAATTAATTTATTTTATTGCTTGATTGTAGCAGAATATTCAGTATATTAGACAGTCTCTGTAGCGTGGCGGTTGTGAACGCGGCCGCTATGCAGGAGGCGCGGGTTCGATCCCCGCTCAGTGCAAATATATGTATGCATGAATATAGTTATTTGCATTGGTTTGGTCGTGTCTGGGTTAGCGCGTTAAGCCGTCATACGAACACTTATGGCTGTCGTTACGGATAGTTGGAGGTCAGATGGCAGTTGCTTCACGGGAAATATCGAAGATCAGCCAAATCCACAGTTACAACTGACTCCAGACTCAGAGGTTAAAGCTTCGGATGCGACTGGTATTAACGCTAGAATGAAAAAGATTCAGTATATCTGAAGTATATATAATGTGGGGTCCCACTAAGGTCTTTAGGGCCCAAATTAACCAAAGCAAACATTCCTTTCGGGGTTGGAAGGCCATATGGAAGTCGCTCCCGTAAAAGCTGTTTAACTTAACCAAACAATGGGGCTGGATAGCAAGACTCCCAAAATGAAGGTTTAGATGCGACTAAGATTGTAGCTCAGATGAAGAAAAAAGAGAAGACTGGAATGAAACGTAAAGGTATTGAATTATTCATACATTTTATTTGATACTATTACACAATGTAACAACACATTTTATAAAACAGATGTAAAATAATAATGACTAGATGTAAACAACAACACATTATATAATTGTCTAAAATTCATCAAATAATTATAATAGCTAGCTGCTTGTAATGTTTACATTTAACTATTTTACGCAACGATTACATAAAAATATGCTAAAACACATAAATGAGCATTGATTAACATGGTAAACGTAACTTAATGAAAGGACAGAATCAGTAGAATAAATAATAACAATTACAAAATAGACAACCATTGAAAGAATACAAAAGGTGATAAAAAAATTATGAAAGTAACGAGCAATGAAAACAATCATGAAAAAGTGTATAAAACATATTGGTTATGGATGAAACCATGTTGTAACAATTACAAAACTTCTTAAATAACTATAAGTCGATTACCCGAAGGTAACTATGGAACGGAAATACGGAAAGTTCTATTGCTATTACGGAAATGTGGCCAAAATGTGATCGCAAGTAGGTATATCTACGGAATTCTACGGAACTACGGAACGGCAAATACGAAAGTACTCCGGTAGCTACGGGATTGTGGAAATGTGATTGCTAAAACCTTGAGTCAATCTACTTGACTACATAAAATTATTGAATGAAAATGATCCTTTAGCCAAAGATTGGCTAAAAGACCATGTGAAATTATTCTATTTAATGGATAAATAGTCGGATATGTAAATACGGTTGATTTTAAAACTCTTAAATTGTAAATGTATATATGATATTGTATGTTTAGCGTGAGTATATCAACAGAAAGAGACATCAACCCCAGGTATCTAATACTTGACTACACATATTTAAGTAGAATTTAGGCGAAAGTATCTTGCTATATTGAGTACAATCATTCGAGTACATGATAGCTGAAGCCATAGTTGTGGCGTTTAATTCCATATACTTGCGTAACACAACTTCCAAGTCTGCTATACACAAATTGTTGTCTAGATAGAAGTCTTTTGCAAGACGGAAGCACTCTTCCCACAAATTTGTATCAACAGGAAAAATGCTTACACATTTATCTATTACCTGTGCTGCTTTATTAGAAATGTCGCATTCAGTAATATTGACCACGGATTTTGGTAAAATTCCTTTTTTGCGGTATTTCAATTCATCGCAGCAACAAGGCAATGCCTTGTAAGCAAGCGGGTCAATTAATGGGTATGGTTCCTCGTTAAGTATTGAGATAGAGATCTCTTTAATGCGTTTAGTCATTACATCATTAATAACTCTTGTTAATCCGCATTTCTTTTCTGTAGATATCTCACTGGTATCATTAATTTCTTCATTATTCTCTACTGCAGCATGAGTGACGAAAAGTTGATCACATTGCAGTTCGGATTTCAAATTATCTAACAGCAACCACAAACATTGGGTATATTTTTTGTTATGATACGCATATTTAGCTGCCATATTGAGATTTCCTTTGAAATTTTCTTCATTGAGCCACTGTTTTAATATTATTATGATGGCATCGGCCCAAGACTTATTTTTAAAATCATTCATACATATGAGAGGGTTTAGTTGTGTTTCTATAGGTTTTCTTTCCCTGCCATCTATGTCGAAGGGGAACATGATGTCAATCCTGTCGACTGGCTGAAACAGGAACTTAGTGCCACCTCGGCTCGCTGGTATCTTTATGACGCGTTTGGTTGTCTTCATCATGATAACACGATTGTTACTTTTTTCTTTCTCGTGGTTGAGCTATAAAATAAAATTATAGTGAAATATTGACACCATTCTAAAAATAAATCTACATGACTTGACTGTCAACATTTTATTTGCTTTCCTAACTAGCTGTTGCCCATGTGGATTTCAGATCCCTTTCCCGCTGCTGACCCTCCCCTATAACATGATGATATATTAGCCTATGACAGTAATAAATAATGTGGCTTTCAATTGGCAAAATTGATTACGACAGATCGCAAGTTTACCTCTTTATAAGTATAGCTTCTGCAACCTATTTTAACGCCCCTGCTGGGTCTACTATAATGACCTAACGGGACCAAGAAAACCCAATTATTAGAGTTAGTTAGGACAATTTGTACGTAGCAATAGAGAAAAGTCTTAAATACCTGCAAATGGGTGTTGCCCGTAGCATAAATTCTGCCGTCGTCATCGATGTAAACAGTGAAATCTCCTCCACAAGCAGCCAAAGCATTTGTCTTCAAGCTCTTATATTCACCGTCGGGAGTCTTGTTACCACTGTTCTTCACTGTGTCCGGCTGAGAATCGGTACGTATTTTAACTTCTGTTGGAATCAGAATCTGTTTTCTATCACCGCTGCCTGCAAATTGTAATTTATTCGTAAGAAAGTAGTATTTTAATACTTTTGGTTTTAGTCGTAATAATTTACTTACCTAGTTGACCATCGAAATTAAGACCCCATGTGTAAAGAGTCCCACCATTGTCAAGTATGCAGGAGTGATGCCAGCCGGCTGAAATCTGAAAATAAAACTACAATGAATGACGTTTTATAATTAATAGTTCGATAGCCACTAACCTATTTCAATAGTAATTACGCATTTTTCTTATTTTATACCACTTAGATGGCACACAAGCACACAGCCCACATGATGGGAACGGTAGCTTAAGGACGTATACAACACTAGGGGCGTTACACCCGCACTGCTGACCATGAAGAAACCTGATGCCCCTTTTGAAGAACCCCATATCGTAGGCGCTTGGGAAAACCGCAGCAGAGCGGTCATTCCACAGCTTGAGTGTGCGTGGGATGAAGTTTCTTTCATACCGCACAGTGCGCACCGTCTCAGGTCGCAATGCACTGTAGACCACCACGGTCAGCCATACTTTATGTCTGTCTATTCCGAAGGCGCAGATTCGCGAACGGATTCGGACTTATCTGCTTTGTTTTTTTTTTTTTACGTGCGCAAAATCCCCTCGGATACCTCCCCACCGGAGCCGGTGGAGGAGGTTATGTCGGACTCGAACCGACTAAAACGCACGCCGCCTGTGGGTCGTTTTGGTTGCCGAAGGTGAGGTTGACAGGCATATCCCTCGCACCCCGGCCGACCCAGGGCCATCTCTCACGATCTGGCCCTCTTCTCGGGTGTGGGGACTACAGAGTCCCCAACTCGTCCCCGGAAACGGGGAGGCGCGCCACGCGCGCCGCCGCCGCGGCCTGCTTCTGCCAGGGTGACAGGCGGCTCCACCTGTCACCCCCAGGCCGGCGCTCATGGGGGGCGGAGGTCGTTCATCGACCTCCGACGCCCGAATTGCCTTCGTACGCGGGCAGCTTGTCTCGCTCCCGCTGCCGCTCCCGCCCCGCCTCCTCCTTCAAGAGCATTACTTGCTCGCAGAAGGAGGCGCCGGCCGCCCACGCATCGCAGCGAACCATCGCCGCGAGCAAGGTGGAGAGCGTGAGAACTCTCACTCCCAGGGCCGCCACAAGCTCCCGCCTCGGCGTCTCCCACGCCGGACACTCGGTGAGCGTGTGCGGACCTGAGTCCTCGCTCGCGTCGCAGTGATGGCACTCGGACGTTGGCTCTTTCTGCATCCGACGCAGATACTTTCCGAAGCATCCGTGCTCGGTGATCATCTGCGTCAGACGGTACGAGAGGCTGCCGTGTGGCCTCTCTAGCCACTCCCCCATGATGGGTCTTACCGCCGTTACTACGGCGTGCCCTGCGCCTGGTTGCCCAAGTCGTATCTCCCATTCCGCCACCATTTCCCTGTGGAGCCGGGATCTCACGGCCCGAATTTCTTCGGGCTCGGGATCGTGACCCCGCTCCCGCGCCGCCCTTCGGAACCGGTATAGCGCCGAAAGGCATCTCGCTTCCAGGATCCATGGTGGCGATCCGGCGAGGAGACTCGCCGCGTTGAATGATATCGTGCGGTACCCCCTTATGATGCGGCACGCCAACTTCCGCTGCGGACGCTGCAGCAGGAGCATGTGCCGATCACTCAGGGTGTCCGCCCACACGGGACACCCGTACAGGGCCATGGACCGCACGACACCCGCGTAGAGTCTCCTACAGGAGTCCTCCGGGCCCCTCAGGTTGGGCAGTAGCCGCGCCAGAGCGTTGGCTGTGCCCGCCAATTTGGGGCCCAGACTTCGGAAGTGCTTCCCGAAGTCCCACCGGCCGTCGAGCACGAGCCCCAGATATTTCATCTGGGGCTTGATGCCGATGAGAGTGCCTCCAACTGTGAGACTGGAACCAGGTGGTGGCGTGCGCCGAGGTCCATGAAAGAACATGGCCTCGGATTTATGCAAAGCCACCTCAAGGCCCAGCCGCCGGATCCGTTCCACGACTTGAGCAACCGCGGTCGTGGATCGCTTCGCGGTATGTAGCCCCGCTCGCCGTCACTAGCGTGTCGTCCGCATAGCACGTGACGGCGGCGCCGTCCGCAAGCTCACCGCGAAGCACCCAGTCGTATCCAATGTTCCACAGTAGCGGCCCGAGAACCGATCCCTGTGGAACACCGCACGACATCTCACGCCGACCGACGCCGGTCGCACTTGGGTAGATGACGGCTCTCTCCGTCAGGTACGCCCCGACTATGCGGCGGAGGTAGAGAGGCACACCGTGGTACACGAGTGCCTCCCTGATGAACATTTAAATAAAAGTAATGTAGACATAGGCAACACGAAATTTTTAGGACTGCACATAGATTCGAATCTAGATTGGAAGGTGCACATCGATATGATATGTCCTAAATTAAATAGTTTCTCATATGCGCTCTATATGATGTCAAAAATAGTAAATCAAAATGCGTTAATTACAGCATATCATGCCCACGTGACATCAATATTACGGTATGGAATTATATTCTGGGGAAATTCAACCGACAAAGAAAGGGCATTTAAGGCACAGAAAAGATGTCTACGAGCCGTATGTAGATTACAACAGACAGATACCTGCAAACCACACTTTATAAAATTAAAGATACTAACTTTACCGTGTCTGTATATATATGAAACTGTAAGTTTTGTAAAAATCAATATGAGCCGCTTTACTACATATAATAGTGTCCGCAATCGTCATAAAATATGTATACCCCAACATAAAACAGCACTGTATGATAAGAGTGTTTTTTGTATGGCTCCTCGCTTGTACAATAAGTTGCCAAAATGTACACTAGAAATTGACAACACACACGAATTTAAAAATAATATTTTACAGTTACTCCTTACAAAAGTATACTACACTGTAGATGAATATCTGAAAGACGTTTTGTAATTTTTGTAGTCTCATTGCCTTTGATACGTGGGGCGCACTATAAGTTTCCGGAATGAATATGAAAAAATACTATTAAAGGTACAAAATTAATTTATTGTTTTTCAAAATAATCTCCCTTGGCGTCTATGCACTTTTTCATTCGATCAAACCAGTCTTGAAAACTTTTGTGCCACTCCTCTGTGGTGACCTCTGAAACGTGTTTTTCATACTCCTCGACAGCCTCTTCTGGTGATGAAAATCGTTGGCCGCGTAATTGGTTCTTAATTTTTGGGAACAGATAAAAGTCACAAGGTGCCAGGTCGGGACTGTATGCAGGATGACTCATGAGTTCTACATTTTTCGCCTTCAAAAAGTCGTTTGTCTGTCTGGCCGTGTGAGAACTAGCATTGTCGTGGTGCAGGATGATACGGCGTTTACGGTTATTTTTACGGAGTTCGTCAATAACTTCCGGCAAACAAATGGTCGTGTACCAGTCACTATTCACAGTACGACGATTTTCTAAAGCAACAGTAGCCACGTGTCCAGTTTTATTAAAAAAAGAAGCAATCATCCGCTTAGATGCACTTTTCACGCGCGCCACTTTGGTTGGTTTCGGCTCATCTTGAAAGACCCATACGCTCGATTGCTGCTTTGTTTTGGGATCGTAGCAATAACTCCATGTTTCGTCACCTGTTACTATGTCCCACACCAAATTTGACGCACCTTCGTTGAATCTGGTAAGCATGGCACTGCACCAAGTGACGCGGTCCGTTTTTTGATCCTCGGTCAAGTTATGTGGGATCCACCGCGAGCACAGCTTTCTCACACCCAAATGTTTGTGTAGGATTGATTGTATTTGCCTCATGCCTATTTCTAAGGATGCGCGAATTTCATGGTAGGTCACATGCCTGTCTGTTTCAATCATACGGCGCACAGCATCGATGTTTTTGTTGGTCACAGCGGTGGACGGCCGATCATCGCGAGATTTGTCACTGAGATTGATACGACCACGCTTGAATTCTGCAAACCAGCTATAAACAGTCGTCTTGCATGGAGCTTCATCGCCAAAAGCTGTTTCAAGCCGAGCGATGCTCTGTTGAGCCGTCAAATTACACTTAAAATCGTAGAAAATCATACTACGAAAATTTTCCCGAGTTAAATCCATGTTGATGCAGACACACAATTTTTTAAATGGCGCCACAAGGTAAAAACAAAAGAAAGTCAGATGAAACAAACTGTATTCTACAGCCAAAGAGTTCTATTTTCAAATGTTGTAATAAATTTTTAAATATTGTTTATGTAAGTGGCCAGTTCCGGAAACTTTTAGTGTAACCTATGTATTGGTTGCCATTTGTATGTTAGTTTATCCTGATTATGTATTAGTATTGTAGTATTTAATAAATTGATTGACATTGAATATAGTTACTAAATTTAAACTGACATTATAATAAATTGACTGTATAAATATTATGTTATGACATCATTATGCTGTAGTCAATATTATTCTTAATGTGGAAATGTCGGACTTAGACATACTCTTGTTTAAAAAATAGTGTTGATCTGTTTTAAATAATGATTATAATTATTAAAGTTGTTGAATTATAAGAATTGCATTCCTATTAAGGTGAAATATGGTGACACTATTTAACCTATAATAACATCTTATGTAACCCATATTTGCAAGTAATAAATAAATGAAATGATGCAACTCCAGGGCAAGGTGTTGAACGCGTTGGAGATGTCCAAGGACACCGCCAACGTCACCTCACCTCGGGCAACTGCCTCCTCCGCCAAAGTCCTCACGCGCATGATGGCATCCACGGTGGACCGCCACCGGCGGAAGCCATATTGGGCATCCGCCAGGTCCGGCCCCCTACCAGAGAGGTGCTCGACGAGGCGCTTCGCAATAACTCTTTCAAAGAGCTTGCCCACCTCGTCGAGCAACACAATGGGCCGGTAGCCGGACGGACTTATCTGCTCTTGACATTAAAACTTGATAAACTGTTACTATGTAACATTAATTGACTGCTGAGACGAGGTCTCGGGTTCGATCCTAGGTTTTACCATGGCACACACCAATGACTATTCGATGCTTTTCGAAGTTATGTGTGTATTTATCGCAGGTTTATAAGTGCACGGTTAATGGTAATAGGCTAACAACCTATTACATAGAGACCTAAATATAAACTGGCGAAATGTGAGTGCTAGCACCTCTGCCTACAGGCATAGAGCCGTGAGTTTATGTTATGTAACATTTTGTACGTATCGAAAAGCGAGCGGAGGCAAGCACCGACCTGCAGGATGTCCCCGCGGACGTTGGCGGTGTCTACCGGGCACGGCGCGAGGTGCAGGTCGCAGGCGGGCGCGGGCTCGGCGGGCGGCGAGTCTGCGCTGCGCCGCGCCGCCGCCGCGCGCACCTGCTGCGGGCTGGCGCCCCACGCCCACACGCCGCCTTTACTCGTCAGCGCCACCTGCCGCACATGCCGATCTATTAGCCTATCGCACTTGTATTCTCTCCCCGTCACCACATGAATAGCAGTAGATACAGTTCTTATGTAAATAAAATAGGTAAAAAAACTTTTTAAGTTAAACGGTATTATGTTAAACATACATTGCAATGTTTAAGATAAATGTACTAAAAACCAAAAAATAATAAAATAGATACAGTCGTGGGAATTATAAACATATGCATAGACTAGACTAAAATATAAAACCGTGGGGCATGATAATGAATAAAATTTCAGATTAATCGGTTGACAGGAAGAGGGTGAAATTTGAATTACTAAATTTGACCCAAGAATAAATAATAAAACAAACGGGGTGAGCTAAATAAAACCGTTTAAAAAATGAAAAAATATAGCAAATATTCTGTACCAATATTCTAGACTATTACGTCAGTCACACTTATTAAGGACAGTACCCCTAGGACGAAAAACTATCATAATCGTATGGTAAACGTAACGAGAGAACGGAGTATTGTGATTGGCCGGCTTCACAGACTAACAGGTTCACAGTAGACGGCCGGCCAATCGTAATGCTCTGCACCCTTAGCACAAAAAACTATCGTAAACGTATCGAAAGAACGGAGCATTCCCATTGGCAGGCTTCAGACACACTCGGGTACACAGATGGCAGGCGGCCAATCGCAATGCTCCGTTCTCTCGATACGTTTACGATAAATTTTCGTGCTAGGGGTACCGATGACAAAACAATGACAATATTTAATAGTAGGTCCTACCATATATACGATTCATACTTTATACAGTCTGCCGAAGAAGCTGCCTAGATAGAGCAATCGTGCGGGGTGAGCGGGATGGCGAGGGATCGCCGTACCGAGTAGCCATAGATTTTACTCGGTACTGACAAATACTTAGAATTCAGAGCTGTCTCATTTGTAATCACATTTTTTATTTGTTAAAATTGTTTTTTTTTTCGATTTTGATTACATTATCCATTTAGCGATTGAAGATAGCGGACTCAAAATTTTCAAAAATATAAATATGGGTGTCGGGGTTTTCGAGGTGGCTGATTACGAATATGTTATTAACTCAGAGATCAAAGATGGTGGATATAAAATTTTCAAGAAAATCAATATCGGTATCGTTATCTCTTTTTTCCACGATAACCGACATCCATGCGAAGCCACGGGTATCAGCTAGTATTGTTATAAAAATGTAATTTAGTTGTGTTTATAAATTTTATATACCTACATACATGCTTAAAAAACGAATTGGAATATATTCAATTCCATTTTCTTGAAATAAATATTTGTTTGCCATGGACTTGCAACTATTGAACGGATATACTCGTAGATGCAATTTAATTAGTTTGAAATGTTATGGTCAATCTTAAAATATTACGTTTGTTTGATCGTAATTCGTTGATTAGAACCGGAGATACGACCAGAAGTCGCAATACAGCCGCCAACCACGCGAGCGGGACCGCTTGCGTCAGCTAGTTATTTACATAAGCGGGCGTTAATGTGCCTTTAAAGAACAAAGCTATTAAATAAGGGTTAAATAAATATAGACATGTCAAGAGTACCCGAAACCAGCGAGCATGTATGAAATCAATTATGAATGTAGAAGAAGCGAAAGAGGTATGCCAGGATCGTGGCAAGAGCAAAACTGTAGTCTATGCCTACCCCACTGGGAAAAAGGCTTGACTGTATGGTCTGTATGTATGTTAAATAAATATTACAGAAATTAAATAAATATAACCGCGGCAGCCTAGTGGTATGGGTAATGGACTGTTGAGACGAGGTCTCGGGTTCGATACCAAGTTTTAACATGGCACACACCAATGACTTTTCGATGCTTTTCGAAGTTATGTGTGTATTTATAGTAGGTTTATAAGTGCCCGGTTAATGGCAATAGGCTCGCCTCGCCACCTATTACACTGGGACCTAAACATAAACTGGCGAAATGTGGGTGCTAGCACCACTGCCTACCCTTTCGAGGATATAGACATGAGTTTATGTTAAGTTATGTTACTAAATAAAAAATAAAATAATGTGACAACCCTGACAAAATTGCAAGTCTCTAGACGGAGGCGGCATTTGCACTAACATAGGCGATGAACCACTGTTATACTGTGATAGTACTAACAATAATTTAAAAAGTTTGTCTCATATACCTAAATACGTCAAAAACAGAAAACAAGAGGAAAATAGGGTTTCCTTTTTTATTTTACACAAACTTGAGATGATAAATGAATGAGGTACAAAGACGAGCCTAACTCAATATGAATTCTCTCCCAGAGAAAGTAGAAGTATTTTAATCTGCAGATTTTTGAAAGATGGGGGCACTTGAAAATAAAGGTCCAATGACTTACATTGTGAAAGTATCCAACGGCGATAGCAACGACGGGGTCCGGTATGGGCACCCGCAGCGGCACCGACGCCTTGTTCCTGTTGCCCTGCCCGATCTGCCCGAACACTCCGGCGCCGCACGCCCATACTTCGCCATTTTTCATCAGTACCACAGTATGGCAGGCACCGCAACCGACGCTTAGTACCTACAAGAACAGTTAGGTATACGTGATCGCCGCCACGTGGTTCCCGGCAGAGAGAACTTGGACCACCCCATCTCTTCCCATGTGGTGTCGTACAAGGCGACTGAGGGATAGCCCAAACTCAGTCTCAGAAGCATGGCTCGAGTCAACAATAGTACCCGAAATACGGCTCATTACGTACCTCCCTTATTACGTGGGAGCCGATGTGACAGAATACAATGATTGGTGAAATGTGGATGTTAGTTCACCTCTGCCTAAGATTCCAGGGATAAAGGCAAGATTGTATGTATACTTGATGATTAAACATTGAATGGGATGCTGTTTACATTATTTTATTACATTATTAATTGGATTATTGTCAAATAGTTAACACACACAGCCCTAAACTTCCGAGCCTAAACTAATGTCAATGAAGGCACCTGAAGGGTTGGAGGGTCAGGCGACAGTCGCTACCATAAAAGGCAACCAAACCAAATTAAATAGGAGAGCGGGACCCAGGCTTCAAACTGCAAACGGGAGTTGCACTTGGATGATGAGTTGAGCACAACATGAAATAACTGCATATTATTTTTGTTCAATCTAATTTCTGAAATGAGTTAAACATAATGGTATCATAGTTTAAACGTAGAACTCACCTTTCTACCTTGGAACTTGGTAACTAACTTTGGAGACCATTCATCGTCTATGGTACCAAGACACAGTTGGCCGTGAACACCCCATCTAAAACACAACAAAATATAAAGTTCCTTTTATTGGTTTTTTGATTTGTTTGTATATTGCACATACGCAAATTTTCCCACATTTGTTCAAGATGTTTGCCGGCGATTATAGTAGTGTCCGGCACAGACATACCTCCCGGAGATTTCAGTGTTCTAACGGTTCCACATAAGGCGCATAAACCAAACCAAAAGGAGGGGTAAGCGAACCCCAGATAATAGGCTCCTAACCCTAACTTGATAGTAGGATCTGGAATACCAAAACGTATGAAGAAATGTTAATTTATTCGCCGACAATTTAGTTCTACAACGTCCGTGCTGTAGGCAGGCTTTGAGCGCTAGTGGTACATTTTTTAAACCTCGGGACACATATCTTGAACCTAAATCGCGAGACAAACGGGCCCCTGGCGCGCCTAGATTGTCTTGTAGTAATCTATGCTTGGTGAATTTGACGTCCACCGTCATATCACTCCGTGCTATCCTCAAAAGACACCCAAGTAACGCGTACTGTAATTCATTTTTTTAGTTTAATGTTTAATAAACCTGTTTACTCAATAGGATATTTGACAAGATCGTCCGATTCTTCCCAATATTGCTTATTATGTTAGTTTGTTATCATATAACTTTTAGATTCCTCATTAAATTACAAATTACTTTTATTATGTACTATCTTCTATCGAGATAAATGCGAAATTCTCTTGCACACTACACATTTGCACTACTCGCGACTGGCGTGTGACGTCACTCGCAAGTACGATTTTGTATGGAGTGTTTTCGGGCGGCGCGAAAAATTTAATTTTCAAAATCAAATATCTTTGATTTAAAACTATTTGTCGTAAAAATATTTCACTTCAGCAGTTCATTATATTATTATAGTGGTAATTTTTCTATAATAAAAAAAATTAACAAATAACCTATTATTAAAAAAAAATTATCGCGGTCACCTTTTAAGCAAAGTATGCCTATGCCAGATGACCACAACGTACCTATAGAGTATTTTTAAGCATATTTTAGGTTCAACAAATATATCCCCATGTATATCCTTGGTGAACAGCACTGCGGGAACGTCCGCACTCACCCCCACATGTACAGCCGACCGCCCACGTCGATGGCCGCGGAGTGGTAGTGCCCGGCGGCCAGGCGCGCCAGCGGCGCCGTGAAGCTTGCCGGCACGTGACGTAACGAGCCTGCGGACACCGCGCCGTCGCCCACGCCGCCCGCCCAGCTGGCGCCCACGCCCAGCTGCCCGAACGTGTTGTCGCCTGCCGCGTAGATCTGGACAACCACACGTAATGACTCACTTTACTCACGATACCGAAGTGAACACTTCCTTGGGCGTGTTGGTTATTTTTCATTTTGAGATGGGGGAAAAATATTGAACTGTGGACACTTACTGTTACCATTACCGACACTTTTCGCCTGCCGCGTAGATTTGGACATCATGTAATGACTCACTTTACTCACGATATCGAAGTGAACACTTCTTTGGGCGTGTTGGTTATTTTTCATTTTGAGATGGGGGAAAAATATTGAACTGTGAACACTATTACTGTCACTGTTACCATTACCGACACTTATGTACATACATACATATAATCACGCCTTTATCCCCGGAGGGTTAGGCAGAGGTGAATTAACACCAACATTTCACCAATCATTGAATTCGGTCCCATGTATTGGTGAGCCTATTGCCGTCTTCCGGGCACTATTGTTGACTCAAGCCATGCATCTGAGGCTGAGTCTAAGATGTATATATCTGTCAGATTATAAACAGCCCTATCCCTTAGTCGCCTTGTACGACAAAGCATGGGAGAGATGAAGTGGCTCAAATTCTACTCTGCCGGGAACCACTTATATTTAGGACAATATATGTAATATTGACCTTGTTTATACCAGAGGTGATTTTTCATTTCTGTCGGCACTCACGGAGTGTACGGGCAGTTTGCTACCTTTACACTTATTAAGATAATAGGAAATGATAATACTCTTCAGATAGATCAAACTGATATATTATCTAACAAAGGGACTAAAAATATGATTGACAGATGAAAACGCCGGAATGCTTGATGACCGAATGCGAACTGAATTCACTGCTAAATAATTATAGCTTTGAAGTAAACAAAAATGATAATGTGTGCATTTACATGGTTTCGCAACTATGTCGAGCATGCCTCGTACACCGAGTGTCATGATTATTCTACAAAGAGGGGCTCATGGCTAAGTAGTAAAATACAACATCCTATCCTGCAAAGTTAAGCAGTACTAGTCTGATGGGTGTGACTCCTCCATGCTTCAAGAGCTCATGACGTCATCGATGCCGGTTAAGCCCGACAATTTGGTCTCACTACAGAATTTTAACATCGCCAATGGGTTGTAGAAGTCAGATGGCATCAGGGTTCCGGCATTTCGTAATTGGACTGAAAGCCAACTCTAAGTAGTAGTAGGGTAGGTTTGTAGAATGCTATAAATATTTACCCCATTTTCTGTCAGCACCAGAGTGTGATGTCTTCCACAGGCTACATCAATGACTCTTCCAATCAAATCTGTGTTTACAGGAGTATGCGTCATCATTATTTTCGCATTGCCATCGTCGACGACGGCCCAGTGAGCGAGGCCGCAACTCAATGCCCTCTTAGGCGTGAACTGATTTCTCCATGTCTCAGCGTCTTGTTGCCCTTCTTGGTGTATTTCTGAACACGGTTCTCGAGATTCGATAACACAACTGATGTGCATGAACGTCGCTATCAATTGTTGTAGCCTTGCTGTCTGTGAATAGAACAAAATTATAGGGAAAGATAAAAAGGGGCATTATTTTGTTTAGAAACACCAAAGTCATAAAGTGAGTATATCATTTTTTTATACCACTTAGGTGGCAGACAAACACACGGCCCACCTGATGGAAAGTGGTTACCGTGGCCTATGTACGTCTGTAACACCAGAGGAGCCACACTCGTGCCGCTGACCCCGTAAGCACAGATTTTCTGTACCGTCAGTGTAGAAGACAAAGCAGGACAAGCCTTTAGTCTTCCCATTGACAGCACAAATTCTCCAGTGAGCTCTGGCTACCCTACTCACCGCTGGGAACACAACACGAAGTTATTATGACCGCGGTATTCTGTAGGGCGGAGGTACTTCCTCAGTCGGCCTGCTCAATTGGGCGGAAATACCGCCCTGTTCTACCTCCTAGTAAATATATCTTGGAAAACAAAATGTACTCTTTATGCATAGTATGTACGCGTTTATTGAATGACTTTTGAAGATAGCAGGAGTGCTGCGGCTGTAGACGAGCTCAAATCCAATCAATTATATATTGTATCCAAACAATCTTACGTCAGGGTCTGGTTACGATCGCGACCTAAGTCCTAGATACATGAAAAAAGTTATAGTAATAATAAGTCGGTGGAATTCAATTGGTTACCAAAGAAGAACTGGCGTTAAACTAAACCAACTAAAATGTTAATATTAAAGTTTTTGGGATATTTACCATATTGTATTGTTTTGAGTTTCCGATATTTCGGCTGTTGCAAGCACCATGATCACGGAGGAGCTGGAGTATTCGCGGTGAACAGTGAGAAGAACATCGCGAGTGGATACAGTAAGCATCGTGTGCCGTAAACGTGATCGAGATCGGGTTCGAATTTGTAGTGAGAGTGAAACACGCGCAGGAAAAGAAGGGTAGATCGATATATTTACTCCTAAAAAACTGTTTTCACTGTTTACCGCCAATACTCGAGTCCCTCCGTGATCATGGTACTTGCAACAGTGCCGAATGATAGTTTAAACAGCTAAAATGTGTCGATTAACACAAACGCAGATGTCCACGTTATGGTCATTTAATCGAAATAAGAGGGGATTTCTTTATGTATTTTTTTAAACAGCGAACAATATAGTTTACTCACATATATTGATACAATTCCTTGCTTCAAGTCTCTCATTAAAGGACGCAACTGATCTTGCAAAGGATTCAACCACAAGCATAAACACTGAAAATTAAATTACATTTTCATTTATCACATCTAATATATAAAATTCTCGTGGATTATTTACGGCTTTACCGATTCTCATGAAATTTTGTGTGCATATTGGATAGGTCTGAGAATCGGACCACATCTATTTTTCATCCTCCTAAATATTAAGGGTAGTCCAACCCTATTTCTTTATTTTTATGATACAGCATAAGAACATACATACAACTCTGGATTTTCATCCCTCTACGATCAACCCTTATTTCTCCATCGCGATTTAATGGTCTATGCAGAATAAATGATCTTTGACTTTGACTATAGGGTGTAGAACTAAGAACGGATTTTATAAAACTCCACCCCTAAGGGGGTAAAACCGGTCCACGCGTACGAAGTCGTAGGGGTCGCTAGTATTTCTATATATATGTACCTACTTATTCCGTTATAAAAACCTTCTTTTTAGTAATTACCTTCAAAATATTAGTATCAAACTCATTGCGCTTCTCAATGATGTAATCAAACAGCCATTGGCCATTTTCTTCCAATAGTAAAGGCACAAGGCACCTCTGATTCAAGAGACAGTCGATTGCCCCACGACACATGTTGTTTCTTGATTTCAAAGCAGAAAGAAGAATGTAGGGATAACCCCTGTGAACGCTGAACACGGGTACCAAATCCCAAAGACCAACTGCTGCAGCAAATGATGACAGTTCCAGTAATTCTATTTGACTTAATATTGTGAGTTTGACATCCCTGAAAACATATTTCAATGTTATAATGCGGTAAAATACAGACATACATATAACCACGCCTTTATCCTCGGAGGGTTAGGCAGAGGTGAGTTAACACCCACATTTCACCAATCAATAAATTCAGTCCCACGTAATAGGGGGTGAGCATATTGTCGTCATCCAAGCACTATTGTTGATTCGAGTCATGCATCTGAGGCTGAGTCTGGGTTGTATTTATCTGTCCATCAGACAGATAACAGAAACAGTTCTATTCTTTAGTCGCCTTGTACGACACCGCACGAGAAGAGATGGGGTGGTCCAAATTCTTATATCTGTTAATCTTTGCTGTATTGAGATGACTCCAGGATGGCATAATGTCATTTATTATAATAAATATTTATTTCTCATCACATCTCATTTGGATTTTTTTGGAAGAATTAAATCATCTCCACAAAGCATAAGGAACAAGTCAACCATATAACTCTAACTGACTGTCCGACTTAATTGTGAATGTACTCAATTTCTGTATTAATCTGTAAGCCTTCTTTAAGAAATTTAAAGAAATAACATAACATAAACTCACGCCTATATCCCCGAAGGGGTAGACAGAGGTGCGAGCACCCACATTTCGCCACTTTATGTTTAGGTTCCAATGTAATAGGTGGCGAGCCTATTGCTATTAACCGGGCACTTATAATCCTGCGATAAATACACACATAACTTCGAAAAGCATCGCAAAATCATTGGTGTGTGCCATAGTAAAACCTGGGATCGAACCCGAGTCCTAGTCTCAGCAGTCCATTACCCATACCACTAGTCGGTCAAAATAATGTACACTTACGAATCGAATCCTTGCACATTAGACATGTCCATATTAAGCATCAATGCAAGGAGTTTGATTGTAATTGCTGCATCTCCGAAAGTACCAATGTTACTTGTGTTTTTGTATTCTGATAACTCCTGTACGCGACCGAATACACCAAGACGCGCTACCCAACCATCTGGTGGACTCTGTAATACATAAAATATAGCTTTACGGAATATTTACGACCTAAGCAGCTTCATAATAAAATTGCTTTTTGTTTAACTTTCACAAACTGACAGAGGACTTTTTCTTAGATTCTCGTGGATTCAACGTGTCGATGCCGGGTCAATAGCGTGGTAATAGGACCCTACGCAACACTTGACGGAAATTCCGTCGCGGATTTTCCACTAAGAACGTCAATAATGGGCACACTACACGTAAGACCCTTCGCTTCGTAGCGGAGCAATTTATTAACATGATAATAGCGTTATGACAGAGGATCTGTGACGGAAGATGTGTCAAGAGTGGTGTAGCAGAGAATATATACAGATGTCACTATGACCTTGACTATTAACGAAGGCTCTGTGTGCGCCACATTCAGCAGCGCAGACATACTTTTTTTAAATATTCTAATAAGCGGTACTCATTAATCCATTTTAGCATAAGTTACGTGATCAATAAACGCATCTCATTTTATCTATCAGTCACTTGTCGTTTCAAATCACAAAGTTTTGTTTGCGCCGCATTAAGCATCGCAGACAGCTCCTTAAGATCTGTACCCCTAGCACGAAATGCTATCGTAATCGTATCGTATACATATCGAGAGAACAGAGCATAGCTATTTTCCACCTGCCTACTGTGAACCCGAGTGTGTATGAAGCCTGCCAATCGCAATGCTCCGTTCTCTCGATACGATTACAAAAATTTTTCGTGCTAGGGGTACTGGTTCCCGGGTCGTTCATCGACCTCCGCCCCCCATGAGCGCCGGCCTGGGGGTGACAGGTGGAGCCGCCTGTCACCCTGGCAGAAGCTGACCGCGGCGGCGGCGCGCCTGGCGCGCCTCCCCGTTTTCCGGGAACGAGTTGGGGACTCTGCAGTTCCCACACACCCGAGGAGAGGGCCAGATCGTGAGAGCTGGCCCTAAGTCGGCCGGGGTGCAAGGTATATGCCTGTCAACCTCACCTTCGGCAACCAAAGCGACCCACAGGCGGCGTGCGTTTTAGTTGGTTCGAGCCCGACATAACCTCCTCCACCGGCTCCGGTGGGGAGGTATCCGTGGGGATTTTGCGCACGTAAAAAAAAAGGGGTACTGGTTTACATTCTGAACCTTATCAGTCCTATCCCTTAGTGTGCTATCTTTACAATTAGGGTAGTTGGCAGGTGGAAGCTATTCTCGACGCTATTCATACACAATAGGTATCTTGAGGGGGGGGGAGGGGGTTCAAGGGTGTGAGTGAGTGACCTGCGCCAGGCTGTACAGGTAGTGGGCCGGCGCGAGGCGGCCCCGCGCCAGCAGCACGTCGGCGGCGGCGCGCAGCAGCGCCGGCAGCGGGGCGCCCAGGGCCGCGCACGACTGCTCCGCGCCCACCCCGCCGCGCATGATGAGCCCCACCAGCCACTCCGAGGGGTCCGACCTACAACATCCATTAACACTTTGTGTGAACACCAACACCACACAAATAGCAGAGTGCTAAACTGCCTTGAATAGGCTTTTTGTAGGAGGTAGGACACGGCGGTATTTCCGGCCAATTGAGCAGTCCGACTGGGGGAGTACCTCCGCCCTACAGAATACCGCGGTTATAATAACTTCGTGTTGTATTCCCAGCGGTGAGTATGGTAGCCAGCGGTGAGTATGGTAGCCAGAGCTCACTGGAGAATTTGAGCTGTCAATGGGATGACTAAAGGCTTGTCCTGCTTTGTCCTCTGCACTGACGGCACAGAGACTTAGAGCTTACAGGGTCGGCAGCGCGAGTGTGGCTTCTCTGGTGTTACAAACGTCCATAGGCCACGGTAACCACTTTCCATCAGGTAGGCCGTGCGCGTGTCTGCCACTTAAGTGGTATAAAAAAATTCACCTTTAATGTAGTAACGCTGCAGTGGATAAAGTGGCATAGCGGGTCCTATACTACTTTATCCACTGCAGCTCCTCCTAGTTCGCGAAGAGACTCTGGTATGACCGTTGCTGGCCCGCTACCATTACTAACGATCCCTTTCTCGCAATTCCGCACTTGGATACGCGAGAGATCCGTAGAACTACATAACCAAAGATGAATACAAACCACCGACTGCAGGCAGTCAAAAAAGGGGCACTGCATCCTGTTGTACCCATTCACCATCGGTGTTACGGACAGTCCCCTTTGCAGGGGGTGTTTTATTGCCGAGGAAACGTAAGCCCACGTAATACTGGAATGCGAGGCAGTAGCCTATCAACGATCACAAATCCTCAGTACAGTGAGGTCGCTCCGCGAAGCCTGTGAAGCCCCCAGTAAGCTTCTGCGTTTCTGGGCGGAGATAGACTTGCTACTCTAGCCAGTACTCTACACGCACAATGGTCCAAAAAGAGTCTAAGTGCGGACAAAGGAGACCCTTTCCATTCCATTCTACTTAGTGGAGATGTTTTTTAACGCTCAAACGGTTGAACGGCTGTAATTTGGATAGATTAGTCTAGAATTTTGACATATGTTTTGTATTTTCTATACCTTAAATATGTTTCCGTGGTTTGTAGGGATCAGAATGCCTTACTCGGTAGCTCGACGTGCTGGGCAAGGCCAATGATGGCCTCATTTTGGAACAAGTTTACTGGCGGTGCAACTTTTTGTAGCCACCAGATCTATCCGGGCTTTGCTGGATAGGTGGGGGAGGGGTCTTTATATAGGCCAATTTTTAATTTATGATTAATGAATGATTTTATTACTAGTGGACCTGACAGATACCTCAAAAAATCATTAAAAAATCTTGTAATGCCAAATATTCACATTTGAAAATCGCTCGTAAAGTTGGTTTAGCTGTTTAAGATCAGTTTAGTGACATACACAGTAAATAGTAGATGGGAGAAGGATTTCATTTGACCAAGAATTTTTGCAAATTTATAAAAGTTAAATGAACTCACACAGTATTTAAAATATAAGCTCCCTGATTAGTGATGATGAGACAAGACTCGAGGGCGAAGCGCGGCACTTGCAGGTCGCACATGAAGGTAGGCTCGCGCCAGCCGCCCGCCATGGCGGGAGGGTCCTTCGCCGTCATCAGGTGTGCGCGACGCACGTCTCCGATCAATTCTGCGCGCCATAGCTCTGAACTTTCTCGCTTTGCCCCAAGGAGTGCTTCACCCTACAATATTAAAAAAATAATAAGTGTATATGCATGAAAATAGGAAATAGTAATAAATTGATTAATTATTTTTTTCATCTCAGCCAGCCAGCCAGAATTTGAGCTGTCAGTGGGATGACTTAAGGCTTGTCCTGCTTTGTCTTCTAAACTGACGGCACAGAGACTCTACTTAAAGGGTTGGCAGCGCGACTGTGACTCCACTGGTGTTACAAACGTCCATAGACCACGGTAACCACTTTCCATCAGGTGGGCCGTGTGCTTGTCTACCAACTAAGTGGTATAAAAAAAAAACCGTCATAAACTTTAAAACACAAAAATGTAAATGAAATTATGCTGTTTGTATATGTGTATTGTACAATGAATACATTTTATTAAAGGTGAATTAGTGGTTCTAACCAGTTGGTAATTAAGGGGGTGAGCCTTATGTTTCAAAGGTACTAGGTTTAAATTCTTCCAATGCCAACCCACTTCTAATATCCTATGGAGTTAAGGGGAATATTAGTAGATTCGGTTATTCTATAAAAAAAAAAAACAATACCTGAATGATGGAGAAATTAGCCGAATGAACTTCCACATCATTTTTTCTTATTAAGTAGATAATCCGCTGAGACCACAAACCCTGGACATATAAGCCATCTTTTTTTATATAAGGCCTTAGTGTTCTTGATGGGGTGTCTTCTTCAGGACTTTCTAACTGGAAATTGGAAATAAATCTGTGAACAAATATTTGACCAGCCAACCAATCAAAATATAGGCCCACAATGACATTAGAACTATCATCTATAATAAAATCAGTCCTCAGATCCTGTTATAAATCAAGATTCAACACTAAGTATTGCTCTAGAAAATCAGTTTCGCATATTTTTATTCAGTTAGGTTTAAATATAAAAGATCCCAGCGACCTCCCTTCAGGATTAAAGTCGTAAATAAATATTATGACCTGATTACAGCTGCTTGCAGCATTATGCTGTACCGACACGAATACATAAAACTCATCTTTGAAGTGGATTGTATATCATTTTTATTTTATTATTATTATTAATTTTGAGCCCATCAATGCCAAACTTTCTTCAGTTATTAAAGTGAACACAAACAACTAAATATTTTTATTAACACAATAGAGAGACTTAACTTACAATGAGTGTGCCTTCATTCAATTCAAATGCAGTGAGAAAATGTCTTCCATTCACATACTGTGCTGTGAGTGCCCAGTTGTTCGAACCTTTACGGAACATTGGGAGGTACTCTGTAGGCTTCAACACATATTCTACTGTTTGTGCTTTGCCTCCATCTGTAAAGTTTTTATTGAGACTATTAAGACAATCAGCACTGAATTTTGTGCAAATAACTTTTACAAGGACATATCAACATTTTGACGCCCAAGCTGGTGCATACAATATATAATGCGTGAGGGTCTGTTGCTGGTTTATCTTTTAGGGTTGAGTGGTCAGGTGCCAGTAGTTACTGGAAAAGCTGACATACCCATCAAAAACAACAAGCTGAGCTTGGGCTCAAAAGTACAGACTTTGGAAGCGACTTGCGAAATTGCTATGAGGAAGGAATGGGACTCATTTATCCACATCCATTGTATGTTTGCTATGAGAATTACCTATGACAAAACTTCAACATGCTGTATTTACATTGTTTGTGTCCTACCTTTCGAACCCCCCTGTATGAAGAAGGTGATTTTATCTTTTGACAGCTGTTTAATATATGACATGAAACTGTCTCTCTTATCTTTATCATTCTGTGCACGGGTTTGTTGCAGCCAGTTGTAGCCAAAAGATCTGTGTTCTAGCACCAGTTTACATTGTTGTGATTTACTGACAGATATCTAGATAAAAAAGAAAAAAAAAAGTTATTTTCATAAAGATACTAATGGATTAATTATATCTTTTCTAAATTGAAATTAATATTAGGCTCTTTAGATCTCTACAGTCCCAGTTATGTTTAGAATATTATGCCAGTCCTATTTAATGAAATAGAATTAGAATAATATAGATAATGTTTCACTTTTGGGTTAAATTTAGACTTTAAAGAAAAACTCTTGAAAACTCTTCTGAAACAACTGATTGATTTCTAAAGCACAATCACTTTAACTTACCAATAGTGTCAATAGATCAAGTGAATCATCAAAACAGATTTGTAAATCTGTGATTTCTCCTGGCACTCTACATTCTCCAACAATACTTTGTGATTCTAGTGAATAAAATGATATTGTTCCTGTCTGCAACATCAATATTTATGAACATTAGAATTCCACCATTATAGTTAACTTAACACATAAAATCCATTGTAGGTTTACCTTAGAACCTATAATCAAAATGTTCTCAGATTCCTTAGTTAACCAACATGCCAAGGATGTGGGTTTTACAATACTTTTCAAAGGTAAAACTGTAACCCTAGACAAGGACCACTTCTGATCGAAGGTGTTTTGAGGAATGAACAAAGGTAGAAATGGCACCAGTAATACCTTCTGATCACTAACTATGATTACCCAAGTTCCACTGGGTTCAAAACACATACAGTGAATAGGATTGTCCACAAAATCCCAATCATAACTCTTTACAAAGCGTTCTAATAGTGGATTAATATATAAGAAGATAAAGTCTTTATCACTTGTAAATGCGAAGAACTTTTTCTGTCCAACTTCATAAAAGCTGTAAGTCGCAATTTCAAGATGTAATAAAACATCTAGTTTAAATAAACCTGAAAAATCCAATATTTCACTTTGTTGGGCCATATCACAATGTCTTAGAACATATACAGAATTTTGTTCATTCGCAGAGTCGTAAAAAGACAAGTTTAATAGCTTTAAACGTTTAATATGTTTATGTTTTAAAAAAATTCATAGGTTGCAGCAGTCAGTCGGCCAAATAGTCAGTTCCTCCTATGACAGTTTTGACCCAGCGTTGCCAATGTGTGAGGAATTCCCCAAACTGTGGGAATTTTCCACCCATTGGGGAATTTGTGGAGGTTGGTCTTGTGTGGGGAAATTGTGGGGAATTTAGACATTTACTCTGGACCTGAACTCAGAAGTATAAGTATTGACAATTATTACTTATATTTAATTAAAGCTTAACGCCACGTATCCGGTAGTAAGATATAGCCCAGTCAATTTAGACATTCGAGGTTACCTAAATTCCCACCAAGCTGAAAATCGGTAAGATTGTTTAAAATATCATTAAAAACAAAATGTGAAAGTTCCCCATATTTCCCCTGTAAGGAAATTTTTTTAATCAAGGTCAAAGGTCAAAAAAATGAGGTTTTCGTGATTTTCAGCAAAACGGTAAGTTTTATCATAAAATACTTCAGACAAAAATATTTCAAAAAAAAAAAAATATAAAATTATCTACAAAAAATTTATTAATACTTTTTTTCAACAAACCACCGTTTTTGAGATATAACGATTCAAAAAGTTGTAAAAGTTGTAATCGTCATAATATGCACACTTTTCCTCGCCACTTATGAGGTAGTGTACTTAGCGCGTTTTTTTTAACGTGGTTTCCCCAGTAGGCCTATTCCACGGGTCAGTTTTGATCCTGTTTAATTTGAAACTATTGAAAAATAATGGTTATTAGCAGAGATTGAAAAGATAAAAGCAATTTAAGTTAAAAAAAAAGTAGTGAAATTTAATCATCCGAATCGTAACTTTCAAAATCTTCTTCTTGTTCATCTTCTTGATCTTCTTGTTCTTGTTCGTCTTGTTCTTGGTCTTTCTGTTCTTTTTCATCTTCATCCTGAGTGCATGTAAACTGCGTTAATAGCAATGTATTGCATGTTGCCTCGTTGGAATCAAACGGATCCTCTACTGCTGGTGATTCAATATTAATTAGAGCACAACTGGACCTTGACAATGTGTACATGCCGGAGAATAGAACAGTCCGCCTTTTTTGCAACCACATTTAGCACTGCATCCCTTTTTGCAGTTGCAAAAAATCGAGTTCAGCAGTTTTTCCGGTGCAGGTGGAAGTAAAGTGTGCACTGGTTCTAATGAATTGTTGACCAACTTCCAACCCCAGGCTGTCAGTCTGCAATTTACGATTGTTTCGAAAAGGTAGACTTTGATATTAATAACACAAATGCGACATACATCATTGACGGAGGATACTTACTACATCGCGTTGTGTGGGATAGTGAAGAAACATTCAACGTTATATTAGATAAATACGTACAGTATGTACGTCGACATTTTGGTTTCCGAGTTACTGTCGTATTTGATGGCTATAATGATTGCACGAGAAATACCAAAGCTGCAGAACAGCGTTGTCGAACTTTGGCAACATCTTCATCAATTGATATTTTATTTGATGAAAATATGACAGTTCCAACCAGCCAACAAAAATTTCTCTTTAATACTCACAACAAGTCTCGATTCATTTCAATGTTGAAAGAAAGGTTTACTACGGAAAATATATTGGTAAGACAAGCTAATAATAATGCTGATGTATTGATAATTGAAACAGCAATTGAGCAATTCAATTTGACAAATACAACTATTGTTGTTGGTGAAGATATAGACTTACTCGTATTACTGATTGCTCGAACTCCAACTGATAAAACTATTTTCTTCTTAAAACCAGGAAAAGGTCAACATCAATCGGAAATATATTCATCAAAAAGTTTATCTACTTTTGCAAAGTGTCAAAATCATGTACTATTTTTACACGCAATAACTGGCTGTGATACGACATCTGCATTTTACAGGAGGGGTAAAATAACAGTTTTCAAACTATTTGAGAAACAAAATTTAATTGAATGTGCTGAAGTTTTTAAAAATTGTAATTCTATTCGACAAGAAATTATTACTAACGGCATTCGCTTTCTTCTTTCTATGTACGGAGCTCCTAAAAAACTACCTGCTTAGATGAGTATATAAACATCAGTATCAAAATAAACGGAATATTTATCATGTTTCATTGTTTTGAGTTTCCGATATTTCGGCGCTGTTGCGTTTATTTTGATACTGATGTGAGTGACCATGATTAAAATAGAAAAAATGGAATCGGTCCTGGTGGGCTTCAAACCCGCGAGGACCGATCCATTCTCTAACAGGGAGAACGCTCTGACCAGTAAGCCATCGAGCCTTCGCCTGAAACCATCCAAATTTCTCTATATATATTCGTCTTACGGCAACGATTGATAGCAATCTACCAACATTTAAAACAAATCTTACGATATATTATGCCTTTTTCGTCTTGATTGGAACATAAGAGGTAATAAACAATTTACAAACACATACATGCGCGCGAAAGAGCATATTTGCAAATATTTCTAATAAATATGTTTAATCTTATATTTTTCTTTAATGAAAGTTTGTGGGGAATTCAGATCATGATCATTGGCAGCATTGGTTTTGACAGTTCTTTTGACACTACATAAAATGACAAGCTTTGACCAAGGACCATGTGGTGTGGGTAATAGACTGCTGAGACGAGGTCTCGGGTTCGATCCCAGGTTTTACCATGGCACACACCAATGACTTTTCGGTGCTTTTCGAAGATATGTGTGTATTTATCGCAGGTTTATAAGTGCCCGGTTAATGGCAATAGGCTCGCCACCTATTACATTGGGACCTCAACAAAAACTGGTGAAATGTGGGTGCTAGCACCTCTGCCTACGCCTTCGGGGATATAGGCGTGAGTTTATGTTATATTATGGTCAGAGAAAAGTTATCGCCAAAATAATATTTACTTACTTACTCAATATTTTTTCTTGTTCGCAAAATAGTAACTCTGTCTCTAAAAACAGATATCCTATTTTGCAGACGAACCTATGTAGACAGTGCCCTGCCATACTTCAGGGTTTCATACAACTATGGTCCCCATAAAACCATAGGTTTTATACACTCATGGGTCCCTCCCATAAGCCCACAGGATAACCGTTAGTTGAAAACATTTGACCTGCTGGCTGAAAGTATATAAGTTGTTTTACTCGTTTGAATTCACGACTTTTCCTCAGACCTCGGGGTTCACTTACAACTAATGCTCTTTTTGGTTCTACTCGAACAGCTTTTATGATAGCAACCGACGTCTGCCTTCCCCACTCCAAGAGTAACGCCTGATCCAGAGCCTCGTCCAATGATCAGCTGATGTGTAATATCTATGCTTTTAGTTTTTGACTCCAACGAGTTCGGTGGGTCATCACATCATGAATAACTTCATACCTACCCATTTGCCCCCATGGCAGGTAGAACTAAGGGCTTACTTATATACCTACCGTTAAGCATTTGATAATACATATATGTACTGAGTACTGCAAATTATTACCGAATGGAACATGTTAGGATATCATAGATGTTTGCATAGAGGTATTTATAGAAAACTGCTGTCGATTGATGACATAATCTTCTGCTATCGAATGTCATACTTGTAAAGGTAAACATTACAAACGTCACAGTCAAGCTGTCTACAAAATAAACAAAAAATAAGTTGCTTTTAAGTTTGATCAGATCAGTGCCGTTCTTTGGTTCCAAATAAATTTATACGTATTACTTATTCTATTTACACCACTTTTTCCCAGTTTTTCAGTAGCCTACGTCATATATACGTAACGTAACAAACAATCCCTCTGTATTTTTAAATGTAAGACTTGTTAGGTACAAGTCTTACATTTAAAGTTGCACTTTCGAAAATAAATGTTTTCCATGCAACGGTTAAAGATGAAGTTTTTGAAGGAAATAAACTATAGCTCAACGAGTACTGGAAGATTTCGAAACATTCTAAAAAAATCGTTATTGCTTACAAACGTCTTAAGTTGTGGAGGATGTATGGCTACGGGAGATTTGGTGGAACAGGAACTTGAGCTCCGTTATAAAGGTACATCAGAGAGATATGATTGGATACGCACAAGTAAGTTCAAGTGATACTTAAGTAGGTACCTAAGTAAGCGCTAGATTCAGTTTAAATTTTGCATAAACATTCTCCAAATGATTTGATCAGCTTAGCTCCCAAGTATTTGTGAAGCCAACAGTAGTATTTATATCATAACTTCACTTCACTTCACAAGATTCACGACAGCTTCTAATCCGTATACCTACGGCAAATTCTGACTGTGGCGGGACAGGTGTGACAGCCTGTTACCCCTTTATCCTTGCCGGCGCGACGAGAACGACCGACCCCGTCCCCGTTTCCAGGTTTCTATGAGGACACCATGCCTCCCATACCCAAGCATGCCGTCTTAAACTCTAAATGACCAGGGTCAGCTAGGATGTGAGCGAAATGCTTACTTACCTAACATTACTCTTGGAATTGTGATCCGGGGCGGGACGTGCGATTGCTGTCGGTCAGACAAGGTGGTATCCGTGGGTACCTATTTCCAAACGAAAAGAAAAAGGTATCTTTACTTATCTCTAAATTTGTTGCAATCATTGTTTCAGAGCACATGTTTACTGTAGGAACAGTTATGGGCCCTTTTTATCATTTTTACTATACAAATTTAGATAGATGTTTACCAGCAGTAAACCTCAAAACAACATTAATAAAAGTAGTATTTGATCAGATATTGCTATCACCAATCAACCTATTCTGTTTCTACTGTGGTATGGAGTATTTGGAAGGAAATTCATTTGGGGGATGCAAAGAAGAAATGTCTAAGAAATTTTGGAAAACCTTCGCAGTAAGTTTCATTGCAACAATTTGTTTTAACCTAGCGTGCTAAGCGGGCGGTAGACTCCGAATCGGCATTTCGGGTCCGTTTGTTTGTCGTTTCCGGTCTACAGGACGCATTTCTTAATCGATTTTCATCAACATTGGCACTCATGTACCTACTTTGATTTAAAAGTTTTAAAACACCACTTTTATCGAGAGATTTTTATGATAAGAGGGAAAATGGGGTAGAAAAGTGAGAAATTTACTGTCATGTTATTTATGAATGGCTCTTGATGATTATTGTCTGAAACATCAAGGACATGATTTCTTACACGTTGTAGTGAAAAAAAAACATGTCTTGTACCTAAAGGTATACTTCGTTATAAAAACGTGATATAAAAGAAGAGAGTAAGATAAGGATAAGTGAGCTGCTTTAAAGACATTGACAATGACGTTATTATTTTTTGATGAAACATCCAGGGCTGTTTAAAATGAGAAGATAAGTTTTTTACAGAGGCGGCGTTAAGCGTGGGCGACGTGGGCCACCGCCTACGGCCTCGCGGTACAAGGGGCCTCGCGACTCAAAAATGTTTAAAGCGAGAATAAAACAAAAAAAATATAAATCAATTTTGTTGTGAAACATGTTTTCTTAGTCTGGCAACATTTGCCGCCGACCAGAGTGCGGGGAATCCCCGGTTTATTTGTTTACTTTCTTTACTAGGAAGTCAACCAATCAAATCAAAGTACGCAACGCAGTCGCTAGGCGCATAACAATAGAAACTTTCAATATTGTTTATTTTTATGACTGTACGTACCTATTTTGATAAGAATAGTGTGTTCAATGTTTTAATAATATTTAGTGAATAAATAGATAGTATTTAGGTATATTGATTGCTCCTGTAAACTGACCCAAAATTTTAAAACAGTGACTTTTTTAATTGTTTTTTTGTTTTCTTTGTGATTTGTAACACACCGGTAACTGTACTCGTCTATTTTACATAAGGTAAGAAATATTTAATTGGTAATAAGTATATAACGCAGTAATTACTTGTATATAAAATACGCTTTATAATATCTCTTGAAGGAAACCACAAAAGCTTTAAGGTAAAAAACGTATCGACTTTTTAAGTTTTTAAAACTAGCAGGTAGTAAAAGCTATCTTAAAGATTTTTATTTGAAAACTAATTTAAATTTAGGTTTTACAATATTATGTAGATAAAACTGCAAAAAATGTTAACTATTGCTTTCGTTTACAGTGTATAGATACGACGTTATCGACATGTCCGGCCGAGATAGAGATATTGGAAGAAAATGGGAGTCTGGATCAGCAAAAAGAAAAAGAAAAGCTGAAAGAACTGCAACCAACCAAGTTTTGAGTTTAAATTTGATGAAGTTCCTCAACCAAACTGCATCTGGTAGTACAGAACCTTCTGAATCGATAGCTTCGACTTCTACACAACAAACGTCCGAGATACCGTTGGAAAATGCTCTAGATGCACTGAATACCGAGAGCGAACGTCAGTTAGACGTAGAGCTTGGATCATCTTCTAGCCAATCAAAAATTGACGCTGAAACTCTTGTGCTGTCATCAAGCAATCAAGAAGAACAGATTGACATAGATTCTCCAATTCGCAGCGACGACGCCAGCGCCATAGTTCAGCAAGTACTTGTTAATTCGGATCCGGGATTGTGGACATTTCCCATAACGGATACACAGCGTCGTGACATAGTTCGAAGCGGCCCCACACAGCAATTAAATAGCGGTGATGAATATTATCCCAAAGGTGATGATAACAGACACTTTTCCAATTTCTATTTCTCGAGAAAACTAAATAATGGTGAAACTCAACATCGTCGCTGGTTGGTGTATTCCAATTCCCAAAATAAAGTTTACTGTTTTCCATGCAGACTATTTAGCAATTCACAAACTCAGGTGGTGCAAGGAGGGTGTTGTGACTGGAAACATTTAAGTAGCATTTTACATAGACATGAGAATACCAAAGAACATATGGCACATATGTTCCAATGGTTAAATTTAGAGAAAGGAATAAATCAAGGCAAAACAATAGACCAAGAAAACGAAAGGCTAATACGTGAATCACAAAAACATTGGCACAACTTGTTAGAGAGAATAATTGACATAATAAACTTTTTGGCCTCTCATAATCTTGTATTTAGAGGTCACAGAGAATCTCTCAAGACAGGTGACGGTATTAAGAATTCCGGTAATTTCATAGATTTATTTAAACTGATATCAAAATTTGATCCTACTTTACGTGAACATGCGTTTCATCGCATTAGTGACAAACAACTTTCACACCATTATTTAAGTCACGATATTCAAAATGAATTGATCATATTGATGTCAAAAACAGTGGTCAATGAAATTATTCGTAAGGTTAAAGAAGCAAAGTATTATTCTTTTTTGCTCGATTGCACTAGAGATTGTAATAGAGTTGAACAAATGTCGGTTATCTTAAGATTTTGTGATACGTCAACTGGTACAATAGTCGAACATTTTATGGGATTTCTAGCTGTTACTCAGACAACTGGAGAATATTTAGCCAATGCTATACTGGAACACCTAGAAAAATATGACTTAAATATTCAAGACTGCCGTGGCCAGGGATACGACAATGGTGCAAATATGGTAGGTGTAAATAGTGGAGTTAAAATTCGAATATTGAATATTAACCCTAGGGCATTTTTCACACCTTGTGGCTGTCATAGTTGGAATCTACTATTGGTAGATGCAGCGAACTCATCTATGGTAGCAAAAACTTTTTTTGGTTTCATACAAAAAATTTATTTGCTATTTTCAAGATCAAGCAAGCGCTGGGATTTTATAAAAGGAAAATTAAAACTTACTATAAAACCTTTATCAGACACAAGATGGGAAAGTAGAGTCGAAGGTATCGTCAAAGGCCGTATTATTGCAATTTGATGAAGTGATTGAATGCATAAAAAACTTAAAAAATCAAACGGAGGAATCAGACACTCTCAGTGATTGCGATTCAATACTAAATGAAATGTTAAGTTTAGAATTTATCGTATCTTTACATGTGTGGTATGAGATATTATTGCGTGTTAATATAATAAGTAAATTATGGCAATCAGTACAAATTCATTTAAGCATTGCTCTTGAACATTTACACACATTTTGTGAATGGATAAAAGAGTATCGGGAAACTGGATTTGAGAAATCCCTGTCTGATGTTCGGAAATTTACTGAGAAAAGCTGTTATGACCTGCCAAAAGAGTTTAAGAATAAAAGAGTAGCCAAAAAGAAAAGGATGTTCGATTATGAAAGCAGCGATGAACCTATACAGTCTCCCAAAATCCGGTATCAAACAGATTTTTTTTACGCCATGATTGATTCTATAATAACCAATATGGAATTAAGATTTACGTCTTTAAATCAACATTTTGAAGACTTTGGTTTTCTCTATGATTTAAGCGCGCTAAAAAATATGCTACAGGAGCAAATATTAAAACACTGTAACGATTTACATAACGTCCTGCGTGTGGGTGAGAGCAGTGACTTCCAACCATTTGAATTATATGAAGAATTAAATACAATGATCCCGAATTTACCCAACTTCATTAAAGACGTGAAACAGCTGCTGTCATACATAACAGAAAATAGCTTGAAAGAAATTTACCCAAATATTTACATTGTCATCCGAATTTTATTAACAATTCCGGTAAGTACAGCCTCTGCTGAAAGAAGTTTTTCAAAATTAAAATTAATAAAAAAATATTTGAGAAACACAATGAGCCAAGAAAGACTTTCAGCTTTGGCTGTTTTATCAATTGAATCAGATTTGGCATCTAGGCTGAATTACGATACCATAATTAAGGAATTTAGTAACGTTAAAAGCAGGAAATTTCTGTTCCTTTAATAAAGAAATCTAATGTTTTTTAAGATACACTTTAAGAAATGTATATCTCCACCTTTATATTAACGATTTGTAATTTTTCATTTAATACTTATTAATCTAATTTGTATTTTTATGAATAAAAACTTGGCAGTGTTAATTGTTTTGTTTGTTTTTATTATTTTATAAAATCCGTCTTCAGGTCGCCATAGAACAGGGCCTCGCGAAATCTGTCTTGCCCACATCAAATTTAGTTGTTGCCCCGCCACTGGTTTTTTATATCAGACTAGCTTTTGTCCCGCGACTTCGTCCGCGTTAAGTTCTGAATTGATTAAGGTAGGTATGTTCATTTTTGTAACTCAAACATTATGTGTTAATTCCTCCGCAGTGGCGGCCTTAGAGGGTGGCGAACAAGGCAATCACCCGGGGCCTCGCTCTTGCAGGGCCTCGCGCAGCAACCCAAACGAATAATAAAAAATAATGCGTGGTGATAAAAATGGTGTCCGAAAACGTATTCTTGAAATTATTTGTTATTTTTAAACTATCGCGATGTGAATTCATGACTACACGATTAAATCATGGAACTTACGATTACTGCCGACGCGACGTTTCGGATGCGTTGCAGCACCCGTGGTCACGACTTGACTAGCTTGCGAACGTCGAGAGGTATGCGGGGAACATTTTTTGACCGCCTACCCACCATTACATTTATTATGAACGGTTAGGCTGGCGACACAGCACACTCACTATGTCAGTTTTTAACGGCACTGTGTTTTTGGTTTTAGTATCTTAATCACTGGAGTCCACGTTCCAGATAGTTTGAATCCATCTTCCCTATTAAATTTTTTATATTTTATTATTTAAATGACTTCACGCACAATCTGTGAATAGTAGTGGCGATCATTGGATAGAACTTTGGGCTGATGAAGCTCAATCCAGTGATTGGTACCGACTCAATATATTCTGCTACTGCCGATTTGTTAAACTGACGGTTTTTCACAACTGCGATCTCTGATTCTTTCTGCAATGGTTCGCTTGGTTTGGTTATGTAGGAACTACCGCAGCTGCAATCCACTTTATAAACACCCGGTTATCGGCAGAGGTATGACGTCCTTTGATGTTCGCACGTATTTCGCTACTTTGGAGTACGTTTTAAAAATCTTCTTGATGGAAAACTTCCGTAAGCAAGATCCGATTTTGTCCGTTACACCTTTCACATACGGCATATATGCCGGTAGGCGGTCAACACTCGGCAGTATCTTCCTCGGTGCACGTCGCGTCTTTCTAGAACTCGTAACATACCCGTTCACTTCAAGAACCTCCTGAACATGATATAACTTCTGCTGTAGATGCTCAGGGTCACACAGGTCATAAGCTCGCTTGATGGGCGTCGAACTTACTGATTTTAAGTGAAGTGGGTGATGATGCGAGGAGACGTGCAGGTATCTATCTGTGTGATTGAGTTTATTATACACAGTGTGGGCCAAGGAGCCATCAGTTCTTACCATCAACTTTATGTTTAGAAAAGACAATGTTCTGTTGTTCTCAATCTCATACGTAAACTATGTCTTCACATGTACCTAATGATTTGAGGAACTAAGTTAAGTGAACCACCTGCTCACTGCTGCCTTTAAATATACAAAATATATCATCTACATACCTAATCTGGGCATGTGCGTTTTGAGATACCTTTTCTTCAATATGTTCCATCCAAATATTTGACACGACTGGTGCCAAAGGGATGCCCATAGCGACGCCGTTTATCTGGAGGTAATTTTAGCCATGATAAGGCAACTAGTTCCCTTCGAGGCAACTTTGTAGTAGTGTCGCATAACTATCCGGTAGACCATTATCCTTTAATTTAGTTTCAATAATCTGCAGACAGTCTTGTAAAGGAACATTGGTAAATAATGACTCAACATCAAAACTTACCAAAAGCTCATCTAGTTCCAACCTAACGTCTTTGATTATGTCCACAAAATGGCGAGAATCTTTGACAAAAGACGGTATTTTTCCCACTAATGGCTGCAGTGCTTTAGCAATGTGTTTCGCTAGGTCGTACTACGGTGGCCTAAAAATAAAAAGTCGACAAGGGGAATGCCCCTTGTCGACTTTTTTTTTTATCCCACTTAGGTGGCAGACAAGCACACGGCCCACCTGATGGAAAGTGGTTACCGTGGCCTATGGACGTTTGTAACACCAGATGCGTCACAGTTGCGCTGCCATCCCTGTAAGTACAGAGTTTCTGTGCCATCAGTGTAGAAGACAAAGCAGGTCAAGCCTTTAGTCTTCCCACTGACAGCACAAATTCTCCAGTGAGATCTGGCTACCCTACTCACCGCCAGGAACACAACACAAAGTTATTTTAGCCGCGGTATTCTGTAGGGCGGAGGTACTTCCCCAGTCGGACTGCTCAATTGGGCGGATATACCGCCGTGTCCTACCTCCTTTAATTACCAGTACATCTTTATAGTTCCGCAACGCAACCAGAGCCTCTCGCTCTTCGACGGTAACATTGCTTTTCGGAAGGCGAGTCTTCCGTAAGACATGAGCGACATCTTGTCGTAACGTGTCAGCGTCACAAACTGGTATCCTGTTACGGGCGATTGCCTCCTTTACGCTACAAATAATATTTTCATAATGCACTTTTTTCGGGGTAAGAGCGTAATTTAATCGCTTTTATAGTATATTTAAGAAAAGGTTTCTGTCTAAGTCTATCTTTGACAAATTGATCACTATAAAGAACCGTCAGTTTAACAAATCGATAGTAGCAGAATATCTTGACTCGGGTACCAATCACTGGATTGAGCTTCATCAACCCAAGCTAGTCAAGTCGTGACCATGGGTGCTGCAACGCATCCAAAACGTCGGCAGTAATAGTAAGTTCCATGATTTAACCGCGAAAAGTCCCGAACCGTTGTATAATTATTAATCCATTAGCTATTTTTTTTACCTTGCGGGAGTCATAGCGGGAATTTTATCATAGGAGATGCAGCATCATCTTGCATCCAAGCAAAATATTTTTGCCAGCTCCAGTCAGAGATGGGCTATTTTATAAGTGCTCATGTAAAATTGTTATGTCCAAAACTATCTTCTGAATCTGGACGGGAGCGCAGGGTAACATCGGTGAAGGCCGTGAAATACCAACTATGCGATATGTGTTGCTTTCAAATTGGCTCGATATATTATCGAGAAAATGGTTTTCAGTCATGCCTTGTAACAGTGAGAGAAATAGTCGAGGAAAATGATGTTGACAGGCAATATAAAGAAGCCAGATGATGACGTAAAAAGGCATTTTGATTATAAAGGGGACTAGGAAGTGATGCGATGCTATGAATTGAATGCGAGAGAGATTTTCAATATAAACTATTTTCATGTCATTGTAGACAATGTAGGGAGATTGTGGGCGCTCGGACCCCAATGATCCCAAAGTTTCGACTCCAAATGGCACAAATTCATAATCTCCGATGAGATTGAAGTATTTGCGCCGAGTGTCGGGTATAATATAAAAACGTTAAAGGAAATTAGTGATAGTGAACTTTTGAAGCAATGCAGTGTCTTACCTACAAATATCTATGACAGTAAGAGAATCATGTGATATTGATGGACATGAATTGTACGAAGAACTCAATATGTTCATCCGTGCCGGAGCAGGCCACGGGGAATTAACCGTGGGGATTTTGCGCACGTAAGAAAAGAAAATTTTCATCCGTGTACCTATACGAAAGAGACGACGACGTTGTCTCGGTGTACAACACCGAGACAACGTCGTCGTCTCTTTATAATATCTCTCTCATTATAATATTTTTTTTACTGAAGTGTACGCCACAATAGAAATAGTCCTAAGAATTGTTGCTACCATATCTGTAACAGTTGCGTCTGCTGAAAGGAGACTTATTAAAACATATTCGAGGAGTTCAATGACACAATCTCGGGTTTTCAGCCTTTGCCATTTTATCTATCGGAAATGACGTAGGTACTTGGCTTATTCCTTAGATTATTAAGCTATTGCATTGTATTTTAATAAAAGATTTTAGTCTTAGAAAAATTCGCGAATATCCATTTTAAAAATTGATAATTTTATAAATCTTTATAGGGGGTGTACTATGCCAAATCGAATACCAAATAATCGAATATCAATTGATCGACCACTATAAATCGAACATCCATATACTCAAACGTTCATGAAATCGAATGTTTAATATATCGAACATTCAATAATCGTACACTCAATACATCGATTTGATCGAGCGTTCAACGCATCGCATACCTACCTACTCATTCTATCAAAATATCAATATAGGTAGATACTGAATACTTTTTATAAGGTAGAATACAAGAAAAACACAAAATTTACTAATAAATCACATGTAATCTTTAATTATTTCGTTTAAAGGTACATTTAATATTTTGTGTGAATTGCAATTGCACGGTGAAACTCTAATAAAGTCATGTTGTTTTTACTATTTAATATTTTTGCAATCACATTATCATCCCTTTTGCCTCTTTTTTGTGGAGTAGGTCTACCCAATCCCGCGTTTACCTTTTCAATTGTCCTAGGACTCAGGGCTGTACACGCTGACCGAGTGCCCGGTGTTGGGGGTTATAGGTTAAGCCACCGGTCACCGCAGCAGAAGCAGGCCGAGACGGCGTCACGATGCTCCCTATCCGGGGCGAAATGAGGACATCGTTGTTCCATCTTGTGATGGCTCTGGGTCAGCCAGGGTTTGAGGGATATGTCGGTGGCAATTTCAACCTCGGCAATTAATGGCAATGACCCAGAACAGATGTCGTGAGATTTTTGCCGGTTCGCGTCCGACTCTGACATTACCACCCCGTCTGGCTCCTGTTCTGTAGTAATACTAGTCGAACTTTATTTTTGGGCTCAAACTTTCCCTAACGACTGTCATAAATGTTCGAATGGCAATCGAGATCGTTAGATTAACGTACTCTCCGAGGTACGACCTAACCAATGCAAGCAATTTGGACTCGTGCACGACTGCCGTGGGACTTCGGAGAGCGGAAGAGCGTCTCTGGAATCTGACTGGCAGCCGGAGTCCATGGTTTTCGCGTAAGGTACATAAATATCCTTCTCAGTGTCCAGAAATCTAGTCGATAATAGGCTTGGTATATATTTACTCAGTCAATACGGTTGCGGGTCGCCCTGGGGTGCTAATAATGCTTGCTGTTGTTTTGTTGCGTGTTACATTTTATTTTCTTTTTTGTATTTATGTTTTATTTTGTTTCTGTTGTATGATTCTCATGGTATACAATTTGTTAGAAAGGCAATAGGGAAAATAGTGGGGGATGTGCTATGTATATGATGTGCTATTTACATTGTGATTGTGACTATGTACTTGCTTGTTTGTTTTTGATTTATATTATTTTGTTTTTGTTTGTATAATACTCGGGGCTTATAAATGAATTAAAGGAGGGCGTGTGCGCATAATGTGTGTATTGTGTACCTATACCTAGTACATGTTGTGTGTATGTACAGTACGGGTACGTGTATAATGTACTTTGTTTTTTTCTTTTAATAGGAATAATGGCAAACATACAGTAAGCTACCTGGTTTGGTTAGGCTACAGTTGAAAACCAGCGCTGCAGATTGTGCCTAATCTGTAGCATCAGCTGAACTGCGGCCTTTTAAACACACACTCCACACTGACACCTGTTATTAATGGCATTACTATTTTTTTTGTGTGTTTAATAAACGTATTTTCTTTCTTTCTTTCTATATTGGTCTTTCGGCTGGTACTCATAACCAAGCACGTTTGGTCCACGGTATCTATTGCTCCCTTTGTTGAATTATAAAATTCGTTTATTTCGTATACGGCTTTTTGTATTCATATTGTTACGTGCAAGGGGTACAATTAAAAGCCGTTTACTCAACGAAGACATTTATTAGCTCACCACAAACTAGACAATTCACTAGTACACACAGTACTCTTCAACAGTTCCAGTCGCTCAGTAGTTCACAGTAGTCCACAGTCGTTGCTCAGGTCGCAGGTAGAATCTTCTTCGGTCCCTTAAACTCGCTGTTCGTTATCGATCTCAAAGACAGAATCAATGGTGTCACTATGCGAGCGTGTTTTTATACCTCTCAATTAGGAGGGTCGAATCATCTAGAAAATACGCGAGCGAAAACTACCTATCTACTCTTTTGAAGTTTGCCGCCGCCGCTGATCTTCGAGTTCATTCTCGATATTTAGGTAGGTTGTGACTTTGTGTTGACAATTCTAGAATTTTCAAATTCACTTATTGAAACACCAAAAATACGCTACTTTACTGGTGGTAGAGATTTGACGGCACAAATTTGTCACAAATTTCGACCGGGTTGGTACCACCGTGCAATATTGCGAAAAACCCTTCATAGTAATTCAATTTCGGTTGGATTGCGTTCAGGGATCAGCAAATGCATAGCCGGGTAGGGGTGATGGTGGTCGCAGCACTAGTGGGACCAGTGGGTCTTGGCGTAGTCTAGTGAGGATGGTGCGGGGCGACGCGCCGGTCAGGGAGACCCGTAGAAACGGTGGTGCCGCTGGCCGCCCGCGGTATAGTACAGAGGCCCAACTGGGACTAACCACCCTGGAAGGCTGCCTCACCAGACCGCGCATAATCCCGGTATGGCTCGTCGTGCCGGTTGGTGACCGGAAGTGGGGGCCAGGCGACCATATTCGGGGGGGTACGGGGGCCCTTCCGTACGGCGTGTCGGCTCACGCCATGCCTCATAATCATAGACAAAACCAATATCCCGCACTTTGTCACGCGGTGCTGCGACGACAATCACCTCTTTTTTTCACGCCCTTTTCTCCTTTTCATCATGGCAGCGCATTTAAGAGTATTGGGCAACACAGCGGCTCTACAGACTCCCACAAGCTCGCTATTTGAGGTGGAGTCCACTAACATCTGTGGACTCCATGCGAACCTCAACGCCGTCCACCAACACCTTGAGACGGCGAAACCAGATATGCTCTTTCTCACGGAGACACAAATAGGCCGCCCTGATGACACGACCTACTTGCTTTACCCCGGCTATGTTATCGAGGAAAATTTCCGTGCAAAAGCCGGGGTGTGCGTGTTTGTTAGGGCGGATGTTTGTTGTCGCCGTTTGCGCTGCCTTGAGGACCCATCCTTTTCAACCCTATGGGTACACGTAGACCATGGCTCTACGAGTCAGATCTATGTGTGCCTCTACCGTTCCCATACAGGAGATGCTGAGACAACTCGACTCTTTGAATATCTGAGTCAGGCGGCAGATGATGCGCAGGAACGGTTTCCGAACGCCGAAGTGGTATTTTTGGGGGACTTTAACGCCCACCACGAAACCTGGTTGGGCTCCTCCAAAACAGACCATGCGGGAAGAGCCGCCCATGCATTTGCTCTGGCGCATGGCCTGACCCAATTGGTACACGAGGTCACTAGAATACCAAGAAGGTCGGGCCTAGCACCCTCTCTGCTAGACCTTCTGCTGACGAGTCACCCAGACCTGTACAGTGTTTCGGTACAAGCCGCTTTAGGCAATTCCGACCACTGTCTGGTCTGCTCCAAGGTGCCAATTATAGCGCCTTCAAGACCCGTGCAGGGGAAGCGGCGTCTCTGGCACTACTCGTCAGCAGATTGGGATGGGCTGCGCAACTATTTTGCGTCCATCCCGTGGGTTGAACGCTGCTTTGAAGGTAAGAAACCCTCGGATTGTGCTACTGCTGTTGCCGGTGAGATCGGTCTGGGTATGGAATACTATATTCCTTACACTGATGTCACCGGTGCCCGAGGAGTGCGCCCTTGGTTCGGGCGCGAGTGTGCGAGGGCTGTTGATCAAAAGCAGTCCGCGTATCGCGCTTGGGTAAGGGCGCGTGCCACGCACGATCCCAATGTGAGCCACTTCAAGGCGGCGTACAACAGAGCCACAAAGGTCTGCAAGAGGGCTTACGTCAAAGCGGATGCCCTGCGCATTGCGCGGCTTGGTCAAGAGCTAGTGGCACATCCCACGGGCAGCCGTGGATACTGGCGACTGGCCAAAGCCGTGCAGGCCAACTTCTGTCAGCCTTCGCTGCCACCGCTGCGCTACCCTGATGGATCCCTGGCCCATGGACCGCAAGAGAAAGCCAATATGCTAGTAAATCTCTTTGCGGCCAATTCCCGAGTCGATGATTGCGGCATACAGCCGCCGACACTACCCAATGGTGACCACGTAATGCCTGAAATACGTATCAGGCAATGCGATGTTCGTGCGGTGCTTCAATCACTCGATGTCCGGAAAGCCAGTGGCCCGGATGGTATTCCAGCGGTGGTCTTACAAAAATGTGCAGCGGAGTTGTCTCCGATGCTTACGCGGCTGTACCGACTGTCCTACAGCTCGGGTACAGTGCCTTCGGCTTGGAAAGAGGCGAATGTACAGCCGATCCCCAAGAAGGGGGATCGCTCAGAGCCAGCCAACTATCGACCCATAGCCATCACCTCAGTGCTGTGCAAGGTCTTCGAGCACATCATTAACAAACAGCTCATGCGTCACCTAGAGGATCACTCCTTAATTAATGACCGGCAATATGGCTTCAGGCCGAAACGGTCAACGGGTGATCTTCTAGCATACGTTACCCATCTTTGGGGTGAGGCTATGGACAAGCACGGCGAGTCACTGGCAATTAGTCTTGATATCGCCAAAGCTTTCGATAGAGTCTGGCACAAATCGCTTCTCTCCAAGCTACCAGCCTTTGGTCTGCCTCCTAGACTGTGCAACTGGATTGCTAGTTTCCTGCAGGAGCGCCGTATCCGCGTCCTCTGTGATGGACGGGCTTCGGAGTTCTTGCAAATAAATGCTGGCGTACCGCAGGGGTCTGTATTATCTCCCACTCTCTTTCTTCTGCATATCAACGACATGCTGTCCACCGGCAGCATACATTGCTATGCAGACGATAGCACCTTACACGGGAGTTATCACGGACAACCTGCGGCCAAACAGTCTGATATCGTGGAAAAAAGACAGCTTCTTGTCACTGAACTGGACCGGATCTTGAATCACATTTCTCAATGGGGCTCCGAGAACATGGTCGAGTTCAATGCCAAGAAGACGCAGGCTTGTGCGTTCACAGCAAAGGTATCTTCTTTCCTTCCCCTTCCCACTCTTCAGAGCACGCCACTTCCACTGCAGGACAATCTCTATATCCTAGGCATGGATATTCGCTGCAAACTGAATAACAGAAATTACATCGAGAGCATCATCAAAACAGCCTCGCGGAAACTCGGACTCTTAAACAAAGTGAGACGTTTTTTCACGCCGGAGCAGCGGTGTCTTCTCTATAAGACACAAATTCGCTCCTGCGTGGAATACTGCTCGCATCTCTGGGATGGCTCCGCGAAATACCTACTAGATGCTCTCGACAGGTTGCAGCGACGCGCGGTCCGAATTATTGGGAACCCTGAGGTCACGAACACCCTCGAGCCTTTGCAGATGCGTAGAGATATTGCTTCCTTGGCTGTATTTTACCGTCTCTACCACGGTGAGTGTTCTGACGAGCTCTTCCAACTAATCCCACCATCTCCTTTCCTACATAGGACAACACGTGCAGGCCTTAGATGTCACCCTCACACTGTGCAGAATATACGAGCAAGAACCAAGCGGTTCGGAGACTCTTTTCTTTGCCGCACCACCAAGACCTGGAATTCATTACCAGCACACGTGTTTCCTTCTTCCTACAGTCCCGGGGCCTTTAAGCGGGGCGTGAAAAAGCATCTGATGAGGCCGCCAAGCTGAGTGCCACCATTGTAGCACTTAGTGTCTGTAATGGTGACCCTCTTTCCTGAGACTTTGCCTTTAGCTTACCATCAGGCGAGGTGAGGTCAAGTTGGCGTGTCCTATATAAAAAAAAAAAAAAAAAAAAAAAAAAAAAAAACGTAAGCTTCGTAATTTTTACGAATGGTTAGGGATCTAGGGCTAGATCCGGGTCTGCCGATATGACAAGACTTGCATCAAAATATGTATTACTAGGTATATCAAAGTTATAGGACTATCAGAACTAACACAACTTATTTTCGTCTTTTTGAGGGTTGTTTTTGAGACGGGGATTTTTTAAATTCTTAATTTAATTAATATATTCATAATTTTGATTTAATGTTTATTTTATATTGTTTAAACTGATCTACTAGTCAAGCCCTTTCATTTTCTACCCATATTGAGGGAGTTGAGAAAAAAAAATGTTCTCCGTCGTTTTGTAGCGGTGGCCATCTTGGACCGATTTTGTTCAAACATAGCTAAGGACACTCTCGATTAATATATCTTTCAAACAACGAAAAACTAAATTCAAATCGGTTCATTCGTCCAAGAGCCGCAGACAGACACACACACACACACACACAGACACGTCAAACCTTTGTTTTTGCATCGGGGGTTTAAAATGTTTCTGAAGACTTTTTTTTACGTGCACAAAGCATCCCCACCGGAGCCGGTGGAAGAGGTTATGTCGGACTCGAACCGACTAAAACGCACGCCGCCTGTGGGTCGTTTTGGTTGCCGAAGGTGAGGTTGACAGGCATATCCCTCGCAACCCCGGCCGACCCAGGGCCATCTCTCACGATCTTGCCCTCTCCTCGGGTGTGTAGGGATTACAGAGACTACCACCGCCGCGGCCTGCTTCTGCCAGGGTGACAGGCGGCTCCACAAGTCACCCCCAGGCCTGCGCTCATGAGGGGCGCAGGTCGTTCATCGACCTCGGACGCCCAAGTTGCCTTCGTACGCGGGCAGCTTGGCTTGCGATCCTTCGTCGCTCCCGCTGCCGCTCCCACCCCGGTTGTTTTTGAAGACTATAAAATACCAATAATTGATAGAAAAAAACTGTTGCCATATAAAAGTTTTGAAAAAATTAGTTGTTCATCTATCGTTAGGCAGAGTCTATGTAGCATATGTATATATTTCAAATTTGACTGATATATAACTTGTTCATACCTAATATCGAGATTATCATCGTCCCTTCTTCTTTATAAAATAATTGTACGATACCCTATCATCTTTTTGCTTCTATTCTATTCATACAAAAGTTGCAGAGGAAGAAATCACTATTAGCAATAAGGCCGACCGGTATGCATTATACATAAATAAATTGTTATTATGTAATACTTCTATGGTGTACATTAAAGAATATCTTATCATGAAATTATCACAATTTTTCCACATGGTATATTTCACCCGCACGCTCACCATAGCCGTCGTAACTTGAAACCGTCCTGCAAACACCCACTTCTATGGTAATGGTCGACCGAATGATAATGATCTACAGAATACCGCAGTTATAATAACTTCATGTTGTGTTCCCAGCAGTGAATAGGGTAGCCAAAGCTCTCTGGAGAATTTGTGCTGTCAGTGGGATGACTAAAGGCTTGTCCTGCTTTGTCCTCTACACTGACGGCACAGAAACTCTGCGCTTACAGGGTCGGCAGCGCGTGTGTGGCTCTCTGGTGTTACACACGTCTATAGGCCACGGTAACCACTTTCCATCAGGTGGGCCGTGCGCTTGTCTGCCACCTAAGTTGTATAAAAAAAAATCGACCGAACTCAATAGGATACTTTTAATTGAACTAGAAGAATATTTTGATTTTTTTTTGTCTCGTTTCAGGTTGACTGCCTATTCTGGCCACCAGTACAATTTGTAAACTTTCATTTTCTACCAACTACCTATAGAGTGTTATACATCAATGTTGCAACAATGTTATATTTTACTTTTTTGTCATATATGAAACATTATGATCGTCATAACTAAACAGTACTGTGATACGCGATTCTATACCGTCAGTATAGCACAATGAATGACAGCCTACCTACCATTCCTGCAGACAATGGCTTCTCTGCTCGTAGAAGGGTGTCTTACGCACGCCTCCATAAGATGATTTAATTGTCATGAAAATTTGTGAAACCGTTGATTACCTACAAAGATGTAACAGAAATCCGGGGTGAGTACCTACATAAGTTGTATTTATCAACCAGGCTGAACACTACTTATATCTTGTTGATAACGACTAGTTACTATCGTGGTACCAATTTCTGAAACAATGTCATTCATTGTGCGAGAGACATGCCCAGCGTTTAAGGAACATGAAACTGATTAGGCAAGCCGGAGTTGAACTTGCAGAACATCTAATAGACTGATCAAATTGACGAAATATTGAAGAAGGACAGTTCAAGGGCACTGAAGCACAGTAGATGTAGGCTTGCATGAAAGCTTCAATGACAGTTGATAAAGCTTGTGAAGTATAACCTCACCTTCGGCAACCAAAACCGACCCACAGGCGGCGTGCGTTTTGGCCGGTTCGAGTCCGACATAACCTCTTCCACCGGCTCCTGTGGGGGGGTATCCGTGGGGATTTTGCGCACGTAAAAAAAGTGTAGGATTAGTTGGAAGAGCTCATCAGAACACTCACCATGGGAGAGACGGTACAATACAGCCTAGGAAGCAACATCTCTACGCATCAGCAAAGGCTCGAGGGTGTTCATCACCTCAGGATTCCCAATAATGAGGACCGCACGTCGCTACAACCTGTCTGTGGGTCTTTTTTGTTAGTTAGTAGTAGTAGTAGTTGCCGAAGGGGAGGTTAACAGGCATATCCCTCGCACCCCGGCCGACCTAGAGCCATCTCTCTCGATCTGGCCCTCTCCTCGGGTGTGGGGACCAACGAGACCCCATTTCGTCTCAGGTAAAGGCCGCCGCTGCCTGCTTCTGCCAGGGTGACAGGCGGCTCCACCCGTCACCCCCAGGCCTACGCTCATGGGGGGCGGAGGTCTTCGTGCCTTCGTACGCGGGCAGCTTGGCTTGCGATCCTTCGTCGCTCCCGCTACCGCTCCCGCCCCGTCTCCTCCTTCACGAGCATTACTTGCTCGCTGAAAGAGGCGCCGGCCGCCCACATTCCCACCCTTTCCTTTCCTACACAAGACAACACGTGCAGGGCTTGTATGTCACCCGCACACGGTGCAGAATATACGAGCAAAAACCAAGAGGTTCGTAAACTCTTTCCTGAGAAGAGACCTGAAATTAATTAACAGCTCACGTGTTTCCTTCTTCCTGCAGACCCGGATCCTTTAAGCAGGCCGTGCCAAAGCATCTGATGAGACTGCCCAGCTGAGTGCCACCATTGTAACATACTACGTGTATCTACGTACATACCTTTAACTTACCATCGGGCGAGGTGAGGTCAAATTGGCGTGTCCTACTTAGATAAAAAAAATCACTTATAAAACAAAATTATAATTGTAATAACCAATCTTTTAAAACTACTAGACAATCTAGTCAAGAAATATACCTACACAATGGTTGAAATAAATAGGTCAACAACCTATATCTTTGAAATATCCATACATACTATAATTGATAATAATAATCTTTATTAATAAATGAAATGTCACACCGATTAAAAATCAGTATCCTTACCACTTACCACAAATCTTAAGATAAGTATAACTGTTGCCAATTCGTCGGCCGGGGTGCGAGGGATATGCCTGTCAACCTCACCTTCGGCAACCAAAGCGACCCACAGGCGGCGTGCGTTTTAGTCGGTTCGAGTCCGACATAACCTCCTCCTCCGGCTCCGGTGGGGAGGTATCCGTGGGGATTTTGCGCACGTAAAAAAAAAAACTGTTGCCTATTCAATATTTTCATACGACATTGTTGAGAATTTTTGAAAAGATTCGGTCCGACACTCGGTTGAGAGTTGTACCTACGTTTTGGCTTTTTCTACACTAACTATTGTCCTTGTTTACACTCGGTAAATAAGTATTTGTGTTGTTTTGGTGGTGGCATATTATTTATAAGGTTAGTACTTTTCGTAATATATCGGCGTCCGCGCTCATTTCAATGAAAATGAGCGTGGATGTACCCCCTGATGGGGGCGGGGTTAAATCTCCGGATTTACCCAAAAAACGGTAAAACGTTCTGCCGCACCGGATTCGACGGACACCGATCATAGAAAGACCCGTTCGCCAGCAGAATCTATTCAATCCGTCTGCTTAAAACCTGGTTACGATTCTGACTCTAAATTCGAGTACTCAAGTACTGACAGCGGCTTACCATTCAAATCTTTGAGGTTTGCTCAGTTCCTCTTTAAAAACGAGGTCGAAAACATTAAAGTGGGAGGGATTAAAACATTGGCCGTAATAGGGTGTGCGTTACGATCATTCGGCATATGCAGCAAATAGTTTTTTTAAATCTTGTTTTGCTTAAAGACCACAATTATGTAGCCAACATCCCGAGCTACAGCATATTTCGTATGGGAGTAGTGAGAGATATTCCCACTGATTGAACGTTGGAGGAATTAGTTGGGGGTATCTCCTCTACTGCTGGAGAAGTGGTGAGAGCTAGACGTCTCAATACAAAAATTACAAGAGACAATGTTTCTGTGTCAAAAATTACAAGAGACAATGTTAAAAGTTACAACCACAGTGTTTGATGGAGTCCACTCCATCAAACACTGTGGTTGTAACTTTTTTGGGTCAAATCCTTCCGGATAAAGATTTTTGTTTTAATGCATCGCTTCCTGTTTCCCTTTACCAGCTTCCAACAATACAGTGCAGGAATTGCTGTCAAGCAATGCCGGTCAAAACCCCGATGTTATAAGTGTGCACAATCCCATGCCGGTGATTCCTGTACTGTCGCTGATACAGATATTTCTTGTTTTTTATGTTCTGGCGCTAACCACCCCATTACCGACAGAAGATGTCCTGAGCATAACAGGCAAAAATCTATAAAAATTATTATGTCTGAGGAAAGTATAAGTTATACCGAAGCCTCTTCTAGACTCCCTCAGTGTCGTAGACCCCTCTATTCCGAGGCTGCTGCTAGGCCCCAAACTCCTAAATGTTCTTCTCTCATTTCTCCTCCTGCTCCTTCTCTCTTGGAGAGACCCCTTCTGTATCCTACAAAAAAAAAATCCCTCCCTATACGCCCAAGGTTTGTTCTAGGGAAATCTTTTGATGTTCATGAACACAATGAAATTACTAATTCGCCTCCTTCTACTCAACCCAATGGGTGCTGCATTAAAGCTCCTACAGAGACTACCCCTCTGGCCACTCCCAATGACAATCTTGTCCAACTTTTGCTTTGTTCGTTAATAAATATACTAACGAAAATGTCAGACGCTCTACCGCACGACGACGTTGCCTTTCTTGTAGAACAATTACTGGAGATTTACTCAAAAAATAATTTTAAAAATAGTTCTCAATCTCTTTTAATGGAACTGTATGATTATTCGTTGCAGAAAGTCAATTCTTACTGATTTAATAAATCAACACCAACTTGCTATCCTTGCTATTCAGGCAACCTTACTAAAACCTATGTCCCGTTTTAGTATCCCTGGTTTCTTTTGCCTGAGAGATGACAGAGACGACGGTTGGGCGGGTTGTGCTCTGCCATTAAGGAGAAACATCACATTCTCTCAAATTCAACTCCCTGCTCATTATGCTGGTTTATACATAGTTGCAATCAGAGCAATTAATATATCTATTATATCTATATACTTACGACAGACGCCGAATCTCGAAAACTAATAATCGAATCTTCAAGAATCTAGTCAAAGCCTCCAGGAATGGGCTGTGAAGGTTGAAAGACTCGTTCGTCGGGCCTACTCATCGACTCCCATGATGATCGAGACCATTTTGCTAGAGGCCTTCCTAAACGGTATACGAGACGCAGAATTGAAAGCTAGTGTACAGTTGCGTCACCATCAGACCTTGAAGGAAGCACTGGCTTATGCTCTCGAGGTGGAAACTGTGCGGCAGAATGCCGGAATAAGTAAGGTTAGGGAGGTCAAAGAGGTGGTTGCTGAAGAGAGGAAGCCACGGTATGTCCCAACGTGTTATTCCTGTAGAGGAAGGGGCCATATTCAATAAGAGTGTCCTTCGAGAAAACGGAAGAGGGTCACGGACTGCGGGACCCAAGTGGATCAAGAGGTTCCGTTAAACTAAATGCCACCAGGGCCACGGGGCGGGCGCTGGCTAGTCGACATGAGGCCCCAACCAACACTATAACTCAAGTTTGCAATGGAAATAGTTTGATCATCGAAGCCACCTTAAACAATCGACCTTGCAGTTTAACAGTGGATACTGGAGCTTCACGTACAGTTGTTAGACCAGAATTACTGAAATGCACCATAAGGTGGTAAAAACGATTTCCAAGGTGCCAGCTTCAGACAGCTACTGGCCAGCCAGTGACCGTTCTCGGTGAAACAGAAATGGAGGTAAGAATTGGCGACCAAATATACCAGCAGTCAGTGCTCATTGCTAACTGATGACTGCATTTTGGGACTGGATTTCTTGAGGAACCACCGATGTATCTTGGATATACCGAGAGGAGTACTGAGATTCCCTGATCAGGAAGTTTGTTTACAAGGATCGCACCCGTGCACTCTTTACTGTTTAACGGATACAACGTTAGCTCCTAAATCGGAAACATTAGTCAAAGTGAAGTTTCCCGCGAAGACTGAACAAAGAAGATGTCTTATTGTGGAAGATGCCGGCAGTCATCAAAATTTAATAACAGCAAGAACCTTATTGATACCGAACGGAATCGAGTGAGAGTTCTCAACCTCAGTGATGAAATAGTTCTCCTGAAGATTGTTGACGGTTGAACAACACTTCGACTAAACAAGACGGTACACAAATCTCCGAAGATCACATCGAACAACTCCTTGAGAATTCGAAGCAAAACTTAACAGCATCAGAATTGCACCAAGGCAGAGACCTGTTGCTACAATTCAGAGACATCTTTGCAACCGGGAATGACTGTGGAAGGACTGGGCTCGTGAAACACCGGATTGACACAGGTGACTCCAGGCCTATAAAACAGAGACCTCGACGTTTACCATGGGCAAGAGAAGGGGCGATAGCAGATATGATTAAAGACATGGCTGAGAGCAAAGTGATCGAACCCTCTACGAGTCCATGGTCATCACCTGTGGTACTAGTAAAAAAGAAGGATGGTAGCACAAGGTTTTGTGTGGATTACCGAATGTTGAATAATGTCACTAAGAAAGACAGTTATCCTTTACCTAGAATCGACGATACCCTGGACATGCTTAGTGGTATGAAATGGTTTTCCGTGGAATCCGTGAGGCTAACATTAAACTGAGTCCAAAGAAGTGCGCTTTATTTAAAAGGGAGGTCAGCTATCTTGGACATGTGATCTCCACGGAAGGAGTTAAAACCGACACCGAGAAGATAAGAGCTGTTCAGGATTGGCCTGTTACAAAGAACAAAACGGAGATTCGCGCGTTTCTGGGACTATGCGCGTATTACAGACGCTTTATTAAGCATTTCTCGGATATTGCAAAACCACTACACAGACTAACGGAAGATAAACGAGACTTCGTTTGGGACTTAGATTGCGAGCAAGCTTTTAGTACACTTAAACAACGGTTGTGCGAAGCTCCTATATTGGGTTATCCTACCAGGGAAGGAAGATTCATTGTGGATACGGATGCAAGCAACACCGGCATAGGTGGAGTGTTGTCACAAGTGCAAGGAGATCGCCATGTTGTAATAGCATACTTCAGCAAATCGCTATCCAAGCCGGAAAGAAATTACTGTGTCACTCGTCGTGAACTTCTCGCTGTGGTGAAGTCCTTACAGCATTTTAATAAGTATCTTATAGGACGAGAGTTTACACTAAGGACAGATCATGCTGCACTACAATGGTTGCTGCAATTCAAGAATCCGGAAGGTCAAGTAGCAAGATGGATCGAGCAACTACAGGAATTTCCCTTTGTGATAGAACACCGAAGTGGAAAAGGGCACGGCAATGCCGATGCTTTGTCTCGTAGGCCTTGTGCCGAAGATTGCAAGCATTGTCAGAAGAACGAAGCCCGTGAAAATATTCAAGTCATAAAGGTGAATGGACTTGACGACGAATGGACCGGAAGCAGTATGAAGCAGGCGCAAGAAGATGATGATGATCTACAGCCTTTACTGCACTGGAAGCAGCTTGGAAGCAAACCTCAATGGAGTGATATATCTGCTTACAGTTCCACTACCAAAAGTTATTGGGCCCAGTGGGACAGCTTAACTCTGATAGACGACGTGCTGTATAGGAAATGGGAATCCAACGACGGCAAAGAGGTGACCCTACAAGTAGTGGTACCACGATGCAAGGTGGCTACACTCTTACGGCACAGCCACGATGGTGTCTCTGGCGGGCATCTCGGAGTCAAAAAACCCTAGTTAAAGTACGACAGCGGTTTTACTGGCTTCATTGTCGGGAAGATGTCGAGGATTGGTGCCGTAAATGCACTGCATGTGCTTCAGTTCTTTAACCGCCGACAAGAAGCAAAGGAAAATTGAAACTGTATAACGTCGGAGCACCATGGGAACGTATCGCCATTGATGTTGCTGGACCTTTTCCAACGACAGAAGAAGGTAACAAATACATCATAGTAGTGCAAGATTACTTCACTAAGTGGCCGGAAGTATTTGCGACACCCAACCAGGAAGCAGTCACTGTGGCAAGGAAACTAGTTCAGGAAGTGGTCTGCCGGTACGGCGCACCTATGGAGATCCACTCTGACCAAGGACGGAACTTCGAGTCTGCTCTATTTCAAGAAATGTGCAAACTCCTTGGAATGAACAAGACCCGTACGACTCCCGCGCATCCGCAGTCAGACGGAATGGTCGAGAGGTTTAACAAGACGTTGTAAAATCACTTGGCTAAAGTTGTCGATGAATACCAAAGAGATTGGGACCAGTACATTCCACTATTCCTGATGTCCTATCGATCTGCGGTACATGACAGTATGGGACACACCCCAGCGAAAGTGAACTTTGGTCGAGAGATTAGGTTACCAGTGGATGCAATAACCGGTACGCCACCTGATAGTCCTAAGCCCGTGACGGATTACGTGAGTGAACTACGAAACAGACTGGACGAGGTGCACAAGGGAAAACAATCTGAAGACAGGTGAAAGGATGAAAACCCGGTACGATAAAAATGCAAACACCAACGGTTTTGAAGAAGGAACACTGGTTTTATAATCCTACGCAAGAAGGGAAAATCTCCAAAACTCCAAGCCCGCTGGGAAGGGCCCTATACGGTTATTACGAGAATCAATGACATTACCTACCGCATTAGGAAGGGGGTTAGGGGAAAACCAAAGGTAGTCCATGTGGATAGGTTGACGCGTCATCATGGAACAAATGATGCTCGGGACGAGCATGACTAAAAGGGGGGTAATGTTACGACAGACGCCAATATCTCGAAAACTAATAATCGAATCTTCAAGAAATAAAAACGCATTGTTAGTGACCAGGTACTCTACCGATTGGCATAGGAAAATCTAGAATCATCAACAAAAAGTCACAACCTACCTACGAGTAGGTACCTACACTCTCAAATATAAACAAACAATAGGTAAATATCGAGAATGAACTCGAAAGTTCAGCGACGGCGGTAACATCAAAGGGAAGTAGGTACTTATCGCTCGCGAACTTTCTGGATGATTCGACACTCCTAACTGAGAGGTATAAAAACACGCTCGCGTAGCTACACGATTCATTCTGTCTTTGAGATCGATAACGAACACAGCGAACTTAAGTGACCGAAGAAGACTCTACCTGCGACCTGAGCAACGACTGTGGACTACTGTGAACTACTGAGCGACTGGACCTGTTGAAGAGTACTGTGTGTACTAGTGATTAAATTGTCTAGTTTGTGGTGAGCTAATAAATCTCTTCGTTGAGTAAACGGCATTTAATTGTACCCCGTGCACGTAACAATACATTCCCCATCCTGACTTTACTCTCCTCTCAGAAGTAAATTCGATTCTTTCATCCATCCCTTCTCCTATGATAGTATTAGGTGACTTTAACTGTCGTCATACCCTATGGGGTTCACATCGAAATGACACTATTTCCACACCAATTCTTAATATTCTAGATGATTTAAATTTATGTGTCTTAAATGATGGGTCTGCAACCCACAGGGTCCCTCCTACACAAAACATCAGTGTCCCAGATCTATCCTTGTCTTCTAATTCTCTGACTTCACTCCTGTCTTGGTCTACTCTTCCAAATTTTATTAGTTAATTGTACCTAAAATTTTATTTTATTTTATTTCATATGGCGTTATAGTGTATTTTCATTGATTGTATGTATTTATTACTTAAAATTGACATTTCAATACAAACTATGTTTGTTTAGAAATAAATAAATTGAATTGAATACTCTCGGTAGTGATCACTTCCCAATCTTAATATCTTACTCTCAGGCTTCTGCCCCGCCTCCCTCTCTTTTCGAACCCCTCCTAAAGTACAAACTCAGTAACGCCAACTGGGAGATGTATTCTTCTTCACTGGATACAAAATTGACGTCTCTTCCTCAACCTAACCCTTCTAATTTTCTCTCCATATATGACTGCCTAATCTCAGTAATAAAATCAGGTGCTGACCTTGCATTCCTCTCAAAAAAAAACCCCATACTGCTCACTCCCTCCCCGCCATGGTGGGATTCGGAGTGCACAGAGAGCGGTCAGAAACGCACAGATGCTGAAAATAAATTTGCTCTGACCTTGTCCATGACAGATTAGGTCAATTTGAAGAAGACTGCAGCTACTACATCTAGGCTTTTATAAAAAAAAATCAGTAGGCTGGCGTAAATTCTTTCGGCGTAATTTCCTATAAACCCCCTTTTTGATCTGGACTTCCAATCTTCATATTTCAACCAAGAATTATTCTTAATTTTGGCATATCCAAAAAATGCACATCAGCTAATCAAAGTCTATTAAACATCTTAGGTAGTGACTGGCCGGATTATACAACCCTTTATACCGACGCTTCGAAATTGTCCCTAGATGCTCCAGTCGGCTCTGCAGTATGGATTCCCAAATTTAAAATAATTCTGAGCTTTAAGAGCCTTCGTTATAACTCCATTTTTACAGGAGAATCTATCACTCTCCGAGAAGCGGTCACTTATGTAGAATCGACTCTGAGTTGTCTCTCTGATTTATTGAAAAATCCTTTCAAATCTAAAAATAATTTTACTCAAGATAAAAGCCATGCTGCTCAGATGTCACATGTCTGATATCGAGCTGGTCTTAGCATGGATACCCAGTCACATTGGCATATCCGGTAATGAAACTGCGGATTCTTGTGCGAGATTGGCAGCCGGTAGGTACAGGATGCGATGCATAAAGCTACGATTTCACTCGGGACTTACGCACTTTATCCGGTTCTTGCCTAGATAAATCTTGGCATGATTTATGGCAATCCTCTAGAATATTTAAGGGTAAATTCTGTGGATCCATACAACCATCCATCCCTTCTGAGCCATGGTTCTTTAAGCACAAGCGGTTCAACAAGTTATCTACCTCAGTTATAATACGCTTTTGTTTAGGATTTTTGTGCACACCAGTATTCTTGGCCAAAATTAGAGTTCGAGACCACTCTCTATGTGAGTGTGGCAGGTGTGGCTTGGATGAAGGCAGTCTTGAGCATTATTTTTATTTATTTATTTATTTATTTATTCTTTATGCACGATGTACATTGGCGGACTTAATGCCGTAGGCATTCTCTACCAGTCTACCATTGGGTGGTGCAGAGCTAGTACGTGGTAGGCGCATATTAATTAGGGATTTGATTGTTCGATAGGTGATACTATAGATTAATTACATACACTTACATAAACAGTACATATATTTACATACCATAAATCATACATATCTGATTAATATACAAATATAACATAAATACAATATAAATATATAATAAATATATATAAATATACAAGAGTGGTAAAAACATCATTGTTGAGCCGATAACTCTGCCAATTCCGCGATTATCTTCTACGCCTGTCCAAGAATAGTTGTTCCATTATATGAGCTTCTCCCAAAGCAGGTTCCTCGACCTATAAATTTACCCTACTTACTTACCCTGGTATCCTCCTCCTTTATCAACCCTCTACAAATTTATCTCTATAAATGAAATTGAACTATAACCCCCCCCCCCTCCTCCCCTTTTTCATCTGTAATATACAGTGTTAATGTTCGATGAATACAAAATATTAGCTTTGTATTCATCTATTAACTAATCTAACCCTGAGCTCTAATTTATGTACCTATATATATATTCACATATTTATTGTTATTTGTTATTACTAACACTTGTGATGTCCCTTTTTCAGTGACCGATAAAGATACCTAGAGACCTCTATAAGCGATTAAACCTACTCTCCACCTTGAGGTTGGCAGAATCATCGGTATCTATATAACCGATGCCAGGAGCCATTTAAATAAAATAAGAAGAAGAAGAATAATTTAAAACAAATAGTTACGTTTTTATAATACAGGTTATTTTTCAGAAGTGTCCTCTATTAGTGCTGTTACTTGCAGTTATTTAATACAATACATCAGTATACAATATATCTACTACGTCTATGCTTTTGTATCGTCAGCTATAGGTATAGGCACATATAAATAATGTCACGATTTAAAAAAAGATTAATGTTGTCATGTCAAATTCGACGAGCACATTGAGGTACATCTACAACAGTAGGTACAACTACTGTTTTATAATTATAGAACTTATACGAGACATGGGCGGAATACAATGATCGGTGAAATGTGGGTGTTAATTCACCTCAGCCTAACCCTCTGGATTTGATTTCGACCAGGTTCTCAGAGCCCTCTTGAGAAATGTGATTCAGGATCCGGTCCAGTACAGTTGAAGAAGCATTGCCAGCTTTTTGCCGCGATATCAGACTATTGAAATGAAATGAAATGAAATGAAATGAAATGAAATGAATGAAATGAAATGAGTTTATTTGTAGGAATATGGGTGAAATAGATGTTTACATTTCAGGTAGGTACAAGCCACACTCTGCCAATATCCGGCGTACAAAATATGTCATAGAATTTAAAAATTACATTATTCGATAATACACATAGTTAAAATTATTATATAAATTACTATTTTCATGCAAAATGTCACAAATTACCACAATTAAAAAATTCGTCAATACTATAAAAACATTTATCCATTAGCAGTGTAAACAGTTTTCTTTTAAATGCATTAATCGTATTAACTTCTTTGAGGCTATTTGGTAGCTTATTATAAATATGTACTGCCATACAATATACATTTTTAATAAAAACATTGACCCTTTGTTTAGGTATTAAAAGCTTATGAGTGTGCCTACTCGCTCTAATTACGGCATCATTATGCTTACAGAATAAATGCAAATGAGTGCGTACAAAGACACAAATCTCAAATATGTACAGACTCGATAGTGGAAGTATATTGTACTTTTTAAAATATTCCTTACAACTGTCTATTTGCTTTAAACCAAATATAGCTCGAATACATTTCTTTTGCACAATGAATGCTCTGTAGGCCTCCACAGAATTGCCCCATATTATGAGTGCATATCTTAATTTTGATGAGACATAACCGTGATATGCACTGAGAGCCGTTTCTATACTTGATATTTGTCTCAAGCGATATAGTGCATAAACAAACCTCTCCAAACTCATGCAAACATTTTCAATTTGTTGTTTCCAGGTACAGTATTTGTCGATAGTAATACCCAAAAATGAAGTTGTTTCTACTTCTCCGACTATTTTATCTTTATATTGTACATTAAGTTTGATAGGTTTGCTATTATAAGTCTGAAATTGTATCATATGTGTCTTGTTAAAATTTACTTTTAAATAATTACAGTCTAACCAATTTACTATATTATTTAACGCTTTGTTTACCTTGTGCTCTAGGTTATTTTTATTGTCGTCTTCAATAATTAGAGTGATATCATCAGCATATAGTACGCAGCTATGTTCCGTCGCATCAGGTAGATCATTTATGTACAAAATAAACATCAAAGGGCCAAGGATACTTCCCTGGGGTACTCCAGAACTATTTAATAATTTAAAGTCGGACCTGGAGGAAGAATTGTATTTCCCAGATATGCTAAGTACTTCTACACATTGATAGCGGTTCTCTAGATAACTCTTGAGCCAATCCAGCGCTTTACCACGGATTCCATATTTTCCATATTTGGCCGCAGGATGTCCGTGATAACTTTCGTGTAAGGTGCTATCGTCTGCATAGCAATGTATGCTGGCGGAGGACTGCATGTCGTTGATATGCAGAAGAAAGAGAGTGGGAGATATTACGGATCCCTGCGGTACGTCAACATTTACCTACCTGCAAGAACTTCGAAGCCCGTCCATCACAGAGGACGCGAATACGGCGCTCTCGCAGGAAGCTAACAACCCAGTTGCACAGTCTAGGAGGCAGACCAAAGGCTGGTAACTTGGAAAGAAGCGATTTGTGCCAGACTATCGAAAACTTTGGCGATATCAAGACTAATTATGTATAATAATAATAATAATATTATTAATAATAATTTATTGCTTACATAAAATGGTTAAAAAATTGCCAGTGACTCGCCGTGCTTGTCCATAGCCTCACCCCAAAGATGGGTAACGTATGCTAGAAGATCACCCGTTGACCTTTTCGGCCTGAAGCCATTTTGCCGGTCATTAATAAAGGAGTGATCTTCTAGGTGACGCAAGAGCTGTTTGGTAATGATGTGCTCGGAGACCTTACACAGCACTGAGGTGACGGCTATGGGTCGATAGTTGCCTGGGTCTGAGCAATCCCCCTTCGTGAGAATCGGCTGTACATTCGTTTCTTTCCAAGTCGAAGGCATTGTACCCGAGCTGTAGGACAGTCGATACAGCCGCGCAAGCAATTTGAGACAACTCCGCTGCACATTTTTGTATAACCACCGCTGGAATACCATCCGGACATCGAGTGACTGCAGTACTGCACGGACATCGCATTGCCTGATACACATTTCAGGCATTACGTGGTCACCGTTGGTTAGTGTCGGCGGCTGCATACTAAAATCATCCACTCGGGAATTGGCACCTTGCAACAGACCAGGTAATGGTCGGAATTGCCTGAAGCGTCAGAATCACAGAGTCACCCAGACCAGTACAGTCTGGGTGACTCGTCAACAGAAGGTCTATCAGAGAGGGTCCTAGGCCCGACCTTCTTGGTATCGTAGTGACCTCGTGTACCATTTGGGTCAGGTCATGCACCAGAGCAAATGTGTGGGCGGCTCTTCCCACATGTCTGTTTTGGCGGAGTCAACCAGATTTCGTGGTGGGCGTTAAAGTCCCCCAAAAATAACACTTAGGCGTTCGGTACCCGCTCCTGCGCATCTTCTGCCGCCTGACTCAGATATTCAAAGAGTCGAGTTGTCTCAGCATCTCTTGTATGGGAACGGTAGAGGCACACATAGATCTGACTCGTAGACCCATTAGGATTGAGAAGAATGGGTCCTCTAGGCAGCGCAAACAGCGACAACAAACATCCTTCCTAACAAACACGCACACCCCGGCTTTTGCACGGAAATTTTCCTCCATAACATAGCCGAGGTAAATCAAGTAGGTCGAGTCATCAGGGCGGCCTATTTGTGTCTCCGTGAAAAAGACTTTGAGTTTGCATGGAGCTCACAGATGTTAGTGGATTCCACTTAAAATAGCGAGCTTGTAGGAGTTTGAAGAGCCGCTGTGTTGCCCAATACTCTGTATTGCGTTGCTATGATAAAGGTGAAAAGAGCGTGAAAAAGAGGTGATTGTCGTCGCAGCACCGCGTGAAATGCGTGATATCGGTTTTTTTCTATGATGATTAGGGAAGGCGTGAACCGACACGCCGTACGGAAGGGCCCCCGTACACCCCCAGAATATGGTCGCCGGGCTCCCACTTCCGGTCACCAACCGGCACGACGAGCCATATCGGGATTATGCGCGGCCTGGTGAGGCAGCCTTCAGAGTCTTGCAGGGTGGTTAGTCCGAGTTGGGCCCCTATACTATACCGCAGACCGCGCCACCATCGTTTCTTCGGGTCTCCCTGACCGGCGCGTCGCCCCGCACCATTCTCACTAGACTACGCCAAGACCCGCCAAGACCAAGATTCTGCCGGTTATGCGTTTGATGACCCCTGAACGCAATCCAACCGAGATTGAATTACTATGGAGGGTTTGTCGCAATATTGTACGGTCGAAAAGGCATGACTACTTTTTATATGGACGTTGGTTTTTTATTCCCAATAAAATTTTGTGTCGTCAAATTTCTACCGGTAGTTTAGTGGTATGGGTAATACGGTTCCGAAAGGCGGCGCGGGAGCGGGGTCACGATCCCGAGCCCGAAGAAATTCGGGCCGTGAGATCCCAGCTCCACAGGGACATGGTGGTGGAATGGGAGCTACGACTTGGGCGACCAAGCACAGGGCGCGCCGTAGTAGCGGCGGTAAGACCCATCATGGTGGAGTGGCTAGAGAGGCCACACGGCAGCCTCTCGTACCGTCTGACGCAGATGATCACCGAGCACGGGTGCTTCGGGAAGTATCTGCGTCGGATGGAGAAAGAGCCAACGTCCGAGTGCCATCACTGCGACGCGAGCGAGGACTCGGGGCCGCACACGCTCACCGAGTGTCAGGCGTAGGAGATACGCCGAGACGGGAACTTGTGGCGGCTCTGGGAGTGAGAGTTCTCACGCTCTCCACCTTGCTCGCGGCGATGGTCCGCTGCGCGGATGCGTGGGCGGCTGGCGCCTCCTTCGGCGAGCAAGTAATGCTCGTGAAGGAGGAAGCGGGGCAGGAGTGGCAGCGGGAGCGACGAAGGATCGCAAGCCAAGCTGCCCGCGTACGAAGGCAACTTGGGCATCGGAAGTCGATGAACGACCTCCGCCCCCATGAGTGCAGGCCTAGGGGTGACTGGTGGAGCCGCCTGTCACCCTAGCAGAAGCAGGCCGCGGCGGCGGCGGCGCGCCTCCCCGTTTCCGGGGACGAGTTGTCCTATATATAAAAAAATAAAAAAAATAAAAAAAAAACTTTGTAGTTCCCACACACCCGAGGAGAGGGCCAGATCGTTAGAGATGGCCCTGTGTCGGCCGGGGTGCGAGGGATATGCCTGTCAACCTCACCTTCGGCAACCAAAACGACCCACAGGCGGCGTGCGTTTTAGTCGGTTCGAGTCCGACATAACCTCTTCCACCGGTTCAGGTGGGGAGGTATCCGTGGGGCTTTTGCGCACGTAATAAAAAGTGGTATGGGTAATGGACTGCTGAGACGAGGTCTCGAGTTCGATCCCAGGTTTTACCATAACACACCAATGACTTTTCGATGCTTTTCGAAGTTATGTGTGTATTTATCGCAGGTATAAGTGCCCGGTTAATGCGGGGATATAGGCGTTTATGTTATGTTTATGTTAAATTCTATCTACCTACCAATAATCTACCACCAGTAAATTTATTATACTATATTATCTATGCTATAGACAATGAATACTATAGGTACACATACATTATTCTTGTAAATATTACTATGCGGCAGAGTAGTAGTATCAGGGCCATCCCATCTCTTCCCATGCGGTGTCGTACAAGGCGCCCAGACTCAGCCTCAGATGCATGGCTCGAGTCAACAATAGTGTCCGGAATACGGCAATAGGCTCACCCCCCGATTACGTGGGACCGAATACTGGCTAACTCTCCAGGGATAAAGGCGTGGTTATATGTATGTTATTAGTCTGTGTATGTATGTATGTGAATATTTCTTTATATCTTACTACAAGATGTCATTGTATTTATTTGAAATAAAATGATATAGTCTGGCTATCGGTTCTCTGCACTGGACTGTTTTTTTAAATCTATACATGGCAATATTTTTGAACTGTCATGTCACTGTCAAACGGATTGACCCGTTTTTGTGTTTAGTGTTTCTCGATCAATATTCTTTTGAAATTATTGAAAAATAATGCCTAAAGCTATCAAAGGCGTAGTTAGAAAGTTGATATTTACCATGATCGGCAAGTATCAAGACATAAAACTTGATAATGAACGAAAAAATACATCGCTTAGACGAAATCCTTACAGCTGCTGGTAAGTTTTTTTTTTTTTTTTTTTTTTTTTTTAATTATTATTATTGCGATCTGTCTAGGAGACATTCAGCAATATTTAAGTAGTGATAGATGATCTGTGAGGTACAAGTCCTATGACTCGCCCTCTAATTTTTTATTTTTATTTTATAGGAGGTCTTGAGGGACTCTTTTTTTTTAGTCTCTTCACTCTTGGGAATATTTCCTCCATAAGTTGGTGAGCCAATATGTTAGGGTGCAGTTGCAGTCTTTCTTTGTATTTTGTAGCTCTCTCCTTTAATTCTTCTTTTACGGTTTTTATGCCAAGTTCTCGGTGAAGTCTTTCATTAGTGACACACCATGGTGCGTTTACTATCATCCTTAGCATTTTTGATTGAAACCTTTGTAGAATTTCTAGGTTAGAGTTGGCAGCCGTGCCCCATAGCTGTATTCCGTATGTCCATATTGGTTTTATTATACTCTTATATAACAAAAGTTTGTTTTCCATTGAGAGTTGACTGTTTTTATTCATCAGCCAATACATCTTGCGCACTTGTTGACCCATTGCTAGGCGTTTGGTAAAGATATGTTTTCTCCATGTTAAGCGTCGATCCAGGTACATTCCAAGATACTTCGCTTCATCAGATTGTGGAAGCTCAACAGCGTTCAATGTTACTGGAGGACAAGTCTGTCGTCGGGTTGTAAATGTTACCTGAACAGATTTTGTTTCGTTGGCTTTGATGCGCCAGTCTTTGAGCCATGTTGTAATTTTATCCAAGCTGTTCTGTAATTTATGAGAAGCTTGAATTGCTGAGTCATCTGATGCCATGACTGCTGTGTCATCAGCGAATGTGCCCATAACAACGTCATCAGATACCGGCAAGTCGGCAGTATAAAGAAGATAGAGAGTAGGCCCCATTACACTACCCTGAGGCACTCCAGCTTGGATTTCTTTAAGCTCTGTATTTACTTCACCTTGGCTGACAAAAAAGTGTCTATCGAGCAAGTAGGATCTTATTAAACTGTAAAAGTTGATGGGTAGTGTCTTTTTTATTTTGTACAGAAGTCCGTCATGCCATACTTTGTCGAATGCTTGTGATATGTCGAGAAAAGAAGCAGTACAGTATTCTTTATGTTCAAATGATCTAGCGATACCATCAACGAGTCTGTGAATTTGCTCAATTGTACTATGCTTTGCCCGAAATCCAAATTGATGGTCGGGTATTAGTTTTTTCTCTTTAATAATTGGATTTAACCTACCGAGAATCAACGTTTCCATGACTTTGGATGTAATTGGGAGTAGGCTAATTGGCCGGTAAGATTTAGCTTCTTCGAGGCTCTTTCCTGGTTTTGGTATCATTATGATTTTTGCTACTTTCCATTGTGGGGGCACAAATTCCCTCCGTAGGATGGCGTTGTATAATTGCATCAAGAATGTTATGCCCTTCTCTGGTAGCTCTTTTAGAATGCCTGGCGTAATTAGGTCGTATCCAGGTGCTTTCCCTACATTCAGTTTTCTGATTGCAGATTTGATCTCCGCTTTGCTAAATTTCTGAATGGGCAACTCTAGTTGATGCGCCTGGCTCAGCAATTCAGCCACCATTTTTGTCTTTGTGGAGCCGTTATTGGGATTTGGTCGGAAGACGTCTTGCAGGTGTTTCATGAATACATTGGCTTTCTCAATATCATTCCTAGTAGTACTAGATTTGCAGCTGAAGTCGGCGCTACTAATACCTTTGGTGACGCAGAAGTCAATGAGGTCTGGCTTCCTTTTTCGGTCAGTGGGCCAATATGTTGGTTCTCCAGTTGAGACAATGCCCAGTCGTAGTTTATTTATCGTGATCATTAACTGTCGACCTTTTGCGTTTATGACCCGAGAACCCCAATATGTGTGCTTGGCATTAAAGTCACCGCCAGACACAAACCGCTGTCCTAGGGTTTTAAGGTAATCATGATATTCCTCCTGCTTAATTACATGCTTAGGTGGGCTGTATATAGCTGATATTGTAACAGGTCCCGACCAATCCTCTATTACAATGTTTGTAGCTTGAATTTTCTCGGTACAGTAGTTATGAACTAAGTGATGTCTAATGTTGTTCTTTATCAGTACTGCACTTCCTCCATAGCCTTTGCCATCAGGGTGCATGGTGTGGTAGAATTTGTATCCTGGTATGTTAAAGTAGCTCTTCCTTGTAAAATGAGTCTCAGAGATTAACATGATATCTATGTTATTTAATTTAATATATTTTTTAACCTCAAGGGTATGTTGTGACAGCCCATTGGAGTTCCACAGCACCAGTTTTATGGAGTCCAATGTGCAGTTAATTTGGTCGTGAGATTTAGAATTAGATTTGTCATTGCTGTTAATTGTTCCATCATTTGTTTCATTGTTAACATTAATTTTTTTATGTCACAGTTCTGGTCATTGTTTGTTTTAACTTTAGGTTCATTTGCTTGTGGTGGTGTTTTATCTTTCACTATTTCGGCATATGTTGTTCCATTTGTTACTGGGGTGTATGATTGTTTTGCCCCAACATATGGTAGTCTGTATTTTTGAACCTTTATGGTTGCTGGTGGGAATTTGATTTTCTGCAGCTCCCTGTATACTTTGCAGCCTTTATAATTTGCCGGATGGTTGCCTTCACACAGCACGCACTTGACACTATCGGATCTAGTTTTTCGTGTGCAATCAGCCGATAAATGATCACCTGCACATTTGATGCACTTTGGACTTTTTTTTTTTTTTTTTTTTTTTTTTATATAGGACACGTCAATTGGACTTCGCCTTGCCTGATGGTAAGCTGAAGGCAAAATCCCAGAAAAGAGGGTCACCATTACTCACACATACCGTGTGACAATGGTGACACTCAGCTTGACGGCCTTATCATATGCTTTTTCACGCCCCGCTTAAAGGACCCGGGACTGTAGGAAGAAGGAAACACGTGAGCTGGTAATGAATTCCAGGCCTTAATGGTGCGACAGAGGAAAGAGTCTCCGAACCGCTTGGTTCTTGATCGGATGTTTTGCACCGTGTGCGGATGACATCTAAGACCTGCACGCGTTGTCCTGTGTAGGAAAGGGGAGGGTGGGACTAATTGGAAGAGCTCATCAGAACACTCCCCATGGTACAGACGGTAAAATACAGCCAAGGACGCAACATCTCTACGCAGCTGTAAAGGTTCTAGGGTGTTCGTGATCTCGGGATTCCCAATGATGCGGATCGCACGTCGCTGCAACCTGTCGAGAGCATCTAGTAAGTACTTTGCTGAACCATCCCAGAGATGCGAGCAGTACTCCACACAGGAGCGAATTTGTGTCTTGTATAGAAGACACCGCTGCTCCGGCGTGAAAAATCGTCTCACTCTGTTCAGGACTCCGAGTTTTCGTGAGGCTGTTTTGATGATGCTTTCGATGTAGTTTTTGTTATTCAGGTTGCAGCGAACATCCATACCTAGGATATTGAGATTGTCCTGCAGCGGCAGTGGCGTGCTCTGAAGAGTGGGGAGGGGAAGGAAAGAAGATACTTTTGCTGTAAACGCACATGCCTGCGTCTTCTTGGCACTGAACTCAACCAGGTTCTCAGAGCCCCATTGAGAAATGTGATTCAGGACCCCGTCAAGCTCAGTGACAAGAAGCTGCCTTTTCTCTGCGATATCTGACTGCTTGGCCGCTGGATGTCCATGATAACTCCCATGTAAAGTGCTATCGTCTGCATAACAATGAACATTGCCGGTAGACAGCATGTCGTTGATATGCAGAAGAAAGAGAGTGGGTGATAAGACGGACCCCTGGGGCACGCCAGCATTAACCTGCAGAAACTCTGAAGCTCGTCCGTCACAAAGGACGCGAATACGGCGCCCCTGCAGGAAGCTAGCAACCCAGTTGCACAGCCTAGAAGGCAGACCAAAGGCAGGTAGCTTAGAAAGAAGCGATTTGTGCCAGACTCTATCGAAAGCTTTGGCGATGTCAAGACTAATTGCCAGTGACTCGCCGTGCTTGTCCATAGCCTCACCCCAAAGATGGGTAACGTATGCTAGAAGATCACCCGTTGACCGTTTCGGTCTGAAGCCATATTGCCGGTCATTAATTAAGGAGTGATCCTCTAGGTGCCGCATGAGCTGTTTGTTAATTATGTGCTCAAACACTTTGCACAGCACTGAGGTGACGGCTATGGGTCGATAGTTGGCTGGCTCCGAGCGATCCCCCTTCTTGGGAATCGGCTGAACATTCGCCTCTTTCCAAGGCAAAGGCACTGTACCCGAACTGTAGGATAGCCGGTACAGGCGCGTAAGCATTGGAGACAACTCCGCTGCACATTTTTTCAAAACTACCGCTGGAATACCATCCGGACCACTGGCTTTCCGGACATCGAGTGATTGCAGCACTGCACGGACATCGCGTTGCCTGATATGGATATCAGGCATCGCGTGGTCACTGTCGGGTAGTGTTGGTGGCTGCGTACCACAATCATCGATTCGGGAGTTGGCCGCAAAGAGATTAGCCAGCAGATTTGCCTTCTCTTGCGACTCATGGGCCAGGGATCCATCAGGGTTACGCAGCGGAGGCAGCGAAGGCTGACAGAAGTTGGCTTGCACGGCTTTAGCCAGTCGCCAGTAGCCACGGCTTCCCGTGGGATGCATCACTAGCTCTTGACCAAGCCGCGCTATGCGCAGGGCATCCGCTCTGACATAGGCCCTTCTACAGACCTTTGTGGCTCTGTTGTACGCTGCCTTGAAGTGGCCCAGATTGGGATGGCGCGTGGCGCGCGCCCTTACCCAAGCGCGGTACGCAGACTGTTTTTGTTCAACAGCTTCCGCGCACTCGCGCCCGAACCGAACTTCTCTTGCAGTAAGTTTTCGTATGCCCATATTGGAGACAATTTCCACATTGAGGGATTTCCCGCTTAGGTCTAGGTGGTTCGAATACTACCTTACAATGAAGTAGGTATTTTATATCGAATACAGTTTTATTATTTTCTTTTTGTTTTAATTCCACTATAAACATCGGTAGTGCTTTTTTAGTGATGCGCTGTTTTATGTTCCAGATGTTAGTGCATTCGTGATCAAGCCTATCTAATGCATCTTTTATCTCGTCTGTACTGGTAGAGGGGTGTATGTTTTTTAGGACTACTTTGAAGCTCCTTTCTTGTTTTGGTTTGTATGTATAGAATTCTGTTTTCTTTTTTTCTAGTTCTTTAACCACTGCGGTGTATGTTTCCGACGATTTGGTTTGGATTTTTACCTGTTCATTACGGAGCACTTTCAAATCATAGTTGTTACGTGCATATATTTCCATGAGTTTATAAGCGGCTGGATATTACTTACTCTGTCAACAAAAATCGGGGGTGGCTTATCTACTTTAGGTTTTAACATTGGAGGCTTGTTTGGTTCCTGCAGCTGGTCGCTTTCTAACACAGCAAAGCTATTGGAAGTTGGTATTGGAGTAGGTTGGGATAGCCAATATGTGTCAAGTTTGCTTTGCTTTTGTGACTTAAGTGGCTCTGGGCTTGATCGCTGCCGTTTTTTATTCATGGTTTGCTGCCATTCTATCTCATAGGTATTTGATGGGGTTGTTGGTACTGTAGGCGAATCTTCTATAATTTGTACCTCAGTGTTCGTACTGGTACTTGGTAGAATTTCATTGTTGGATAATGAATGTTGGGGGTCTTGTGGTTTCCTGTTGGTGACTTGTAAAGCACTTCCGACTGAGGCACTTCTAGGTCTTTGGAGAAGGCTTGGGTGAAAGGCTTGCTGCACATATCTTTTGTTTTGACCAGTAGCATTTACTGTCACGGGGGCCTGGGTACCCGCCCCCGTGGAGTCTTCGGTAGCAAATTTCACACCTTCCAGCCCGGGTACTGGAAGGCGCCGGGGGTTAGCCGGTTCGCATGACATATCACAATCTCTATTACTTGACATTTTCATTAAAAAGGGGTAGGACGGGTACAAATAGTGTTTTCCTAGGACACTATTGCCACGACTTTTAGGGGGCATTTAGGTCAATCCCCTTGGCATATGGGTACCAGTGACAGGTTATTTGACCGCCGCCTGCTGTTCGGCGTTGTTGCTCGTTTAGCACCACCCAGGGGGAACGTGTAGGGTGGGCCTAGGAAAGGTGGTAAGTCCTACGGACGCGAGCAACTCCTCCCCCCAAGTAGCTTGAGTGGTAAGCCCCAAGCTGGTAAGTAGTCTTGATAGTTGGCTTGATATTTATGTCCGGGTATCATGTGAATACTATTTACTATTTTTTTTCTTGTATGTGTTTTAGAAGGTGACATGGCGAGAGTCAAGACGTTAGTGAAAGAGTTAAAATGTTTTGAGGAAAAGGAATCGTTGAACTCTGAAACGAAATATTTGGATACAATTTCTACGATGACAGGTAAATTTATGTTTTTGAAAAATGTCTTAAAATCTTTGTACGATTATTTTCAATGTTTGCATACAAGTTTATCTTTCTTCATAGTATAGTGGAACAGTTAAATTATTGTTAGGCTTTTATATTTTTTACATTCAATTACATTTATATATTTTTCCTTTGCAGAAATATCTGTTAGAACTATTAAAACAATCAAGAAGGAAGGTTCTATAAACCAAGGAGAATGGAATACACCCGGCAAGAAACGCCCTCGTCAGGGCACGGTATCAAATCTGGATGATTTTGATTTAACGGCTATTAGGAATAAGATTAATGAATTTTACTGTGTAAAAAAACAGGTTCCTACTCTACGGAATTTACTTGTTGAACTCAGAGAGTCAATTGGCTTCACCGGCTGTCGTGAAACATTACGGTAGATATTGAAAAAAAATGGTTTCGAGTTTAAGAAAAACCAGAATGAAAGGTTTTTGCTCATAGAGAACTTTGAACTAGCTGCTTGGAGACACAGATATCTTCGAACAATTGCTGAGAAACGACAACAAGGGAAACCAGTAATTTATCTTGATGAAATCTATGTTCACCAAAATTATAAGGTAAAAAAATCATGGCAAGGTCCTTCCACTAGTGGAGTGATAGACAAAATTTCGTCTGGCAAGAGACATATTATAGTACATGCTGGATCGGAAAAGGGTTTGGTGCCCAATGCACTGTTAGTATTTAGTACCAAATCAAAAACAGCTGACTATCATGATGACATGAATGCAGAAAATTTTATGAAGTGGTTAGGTGAGAAATTGATTCCAAATTTGACAGAGCCTAGTGTGATTGTGATGGACAATGCTAGTTATCATGTTACACAAATAAATAAACCACCAACAATGCAGAACTTAAAAAGTGACATACAGAAATGGCTTAGAGAAAACAACATTCCATTTGAAGAAATTTATACTAAAGATGAATTAATGTGCCTCGTTAAAGAGAATAAGCCTGAACCCTTGTATAAAGCAGAAGAACTTCTAAAACAACATGGCCACGAAGTGCTTAAACTACCTCCATACCACTGTGATTTAAATGCTATTGAGCTCATATGGAGTTTAGCTAAACGAAAAGTGGCTAGCAAAAATATAGGAGTACCAGGGGCAGAAATGGAAAACTTAATTAAAGAGTCTTTTCTTAGTGTAACGGCTGATGATTGGAAGAAATGCACAGATCACGTCATTCACGTCGAAAATGAATACAAATTAAGAGATGGAATCACAGAAACAGTACTGGAACGATTTATAATAAATGTACGTGATGATGATGACGATAGTGACAGTTCATTTTCTGGTGTTGAATTTATAGAATCAGACTTTGATTATGAATCATAATAAAATTATAAATATTAATGACTTGTAATTTTTTTTCTTGTATCCTGGACATGATCATTATTTGCATGATGAGCAAGCATGTATGTTAACTTTATGTGTAAGTAGAAAATTTCTTTTTTAATAAAAGCATACTAGCAACTGAAATTACTAGTATAAAACTGCTTGTGTGGGTTCATACCGGTAGTGCAATGACTGGGGATCAAAACTGCAACGTCAACATTTTACGTCCAACGACATAACCATTAGGCTACAGTCACCGTTAATTCATAAATACCGGAGTGCAAGTTTGGGCCGCAAACGGGACTAAATGCTATGATGATGATATCTAAGCTAATTTTAAAGTTTGTGCAGCTTATCCGACTCAGTTTGTTATATATGTACAGGTATGAATAACACGTAATAAATAAAAATGTATAAAATAACTTTTATTGAATATAAAAAATAATAGTATCAAACGCATTTTTTCAGTCTATATTCGGTGTTGTCACCCCTTGTTTTTTTGAATTTACCGCTCTTTTCTTGTGCAAAGAACCGATGGCCAGACTTTATAGGACCATAGGTAGGTACCTATTAAAAAACAAAAATGAATGTCAGTAATGAATGTCACTTGCGTCAGTGTCATTCTCACTAATATTTATTGTTGAAATGTCAATTTATGTAATAGGTAGATAATATTAATCAGAATTTTAAATAATTGTATAGTATTTAAGAAGTCAAATAACTGAATATAACATACCTTGAAACAGTAACAGAGTAGGTACAGTAAATTATTCTGTGAGCTTTCATTGTCGGTACTCTATAAGCTTAACAAGCATAACATTTATTTTCACAATGTTTACTGTTCAAATTTTCAAAACAAGGTGGTTAAGACTTAACGAACTCAAGAGTATCAGAAAACGTTCAACACAAAGTCATAGTATACAAAACTTTTTAAAGAGAAACTTACTAATCACAAACAGCTTAACGTCGGGGGCCTGTATGGCTTTGGGAGATTTAGTGGAACAGGAATTTGAGTGCCGTTCTGGTGTCACTGCAGCATTAGACTGGACACGAATAGGTAACAATTTTTTTTTTTATCGGTTGAAATTATACTGGTGGTTTTGATTGACCACCGGCAGTAAAGTACCCACTTAAAAATGAGATATTGTACTATTACTTCATTTTTGACACTTGCATTATCAGTGATTCTGACGAATGATAAAATTCAAATTCAGTATATTGCATCTTAGTGGATAATTTTCATCATATAAATATGAAAGAAAACTTGTAATAGTATCAAACCTGCCTTAATACTTATTGAATAACATAAAGACTACAGATTGGTTTATTTGTTTAAGGTAACATGTTTATTGTGGGCACAGTTCTAGGTCCATTACATCATTATTTCTATATAGGATTAGATAAATTAATGCCGAAAGTATCAGTTAAAAATGTTTTCTTCAAAATATTAAGTGATCAGACAATCGCTGGACCACTTTCCATAGTTACTTTTTACTATGGCATGGGACTTCTGGAAAGGCAACCTCTTGAAGTATGCACAGCTGAAGTGAAAAAGAAATTTTTAACAACCTTTGCAGTAAGTCTTTGAATAATCATGCCACGGTATATTAAATTACAAAAAATTGCTTCTGTTAGTTTAGTCTTTGACACTAGGGAGTACTGTCTGCTTTAGTTTCTTTGTTTGCAAATCTCTAAGGTTATGTAAGCTTTTTAATATAAAAAAATTACCCAACTCATCTTGTTCATACTATAAAAAGGACTTATTATACTAGGTATGCCTTATTTACAATTACATAGTAGCAAGTGATAGGGAGCCAATTTTAAATAGCAATTAACAAATAATTTGCTCTTGTTTCAGGTTGACTGTCTATACTGGCCACCAATACAGTTTTTTAACTTTTATTACCTGCCAATACATTATCGAGTCATATATATCAATGTGGCAACAATGATATTTAATGTATTTCTGTCATACATGAAGCATTATGATTTACACTGATGTTACTCTTTCATAGGAGATGAGCTTAATTTATGTACTAAATCAACATAAGTAGGTAAATGAATGTTATTATTAAATCATATGACTAACAGTATTTTAACTAAGCATTTTTATTCTGAGACTACATTTAGAAGTAAATGTTAGGACAGTGGCCTGTGAAACAAAAACCTTAATATCATGTTGTAACATGATATAAAGGTTTTTGTTTCATTGGCACACTCCAGAGAGAGGGATGGAGGCTAGTCCCATATCTCTCTCTCTCTCTCTGTATTGTACCCTAAAACACAAATGCTTCTAGAATGTTGACCAGGGCAACATGTGACAGCACATACCATTGTGATTACCGGTTTCAATGGTCTGACCTCTTTCTAAATTCTGGTTGTAGTCTACTTCCAGGGTTTCCTGTTTGTATACTGTAGTTCCGTTGCAAGGGAATCTCAACCTCCATATCATTGCTGGTGGACTAAGGTAAATTTAAAAAAAAACATCAAAATTGCCATGTTCATATTTATTGTAAGTAATGTTTGAAAAATCTATAATTAGAGGCATAATAATATCCTTTAGTCGCATTATGTCCAATTCGCAAAATGTCCAACTGTCCAATTCTCAATAGGTCCAGTTCGCAATTGGTCCAGTTCGCAGTTGGTCCAGTTCACAATTGGTCCAATTCGCAATTGGTCCAATTCGCAATTGGTCCAGTTCCTAATAAGGGATCCTCCTTGATTACGAGAAGCGTTTTATTTTGTAAACGTGTATTTATATATTGTTGTGTGTGAGAATATGGATATGTGAGCTATGTCAACGGAGCTCCTATTTCTTGCATTACACAAGATGCGATTTATGGTTTAAGAACGTTATGAGACTGAAGCGTCAAAAACGCCTCCCGTAATCAAGCACGGACTCCTATTTTACAAACTGGGCCAATTGCGAATTGGACGTTGTGAGAATTGTACAATTTGAGCCCGCTGGACATTTTGCGAATTGGACATAATGCGACTAAAGCAATAATATAGACTGTAGACAAGCGAAAATTTCCTGAACCTCGAATAACAACTCCTCAGTTAAAGGGGTAAAATGTACAGGCGGACATTGTCCCTCGTCTGCACAGTCCTTTACCACAACATTCATTGTGTATTAAACAATCAAACTTAACCCCAACACATGGTCCAATCATCTTTCCTGGTCTGTAGTTTGACTATAATACGATATAAGGCAAGTGCAGGTCCTAGTGGAAGTCCTAAACCTCTGACAATATCAGAACGTTGTGCCATGCTCAAAGCTTGTCCATCGAACTCCTGAAATTTCATAAAAAACATAAGTATTTAAATAATTCTTGGATTACTTTTTAACTGACCAAAACAATGACTTGGATCGTTCAGCATTTTGACAGCAATTGAGAACTGAACAACCAAACATCTTTATAAACTTTCACATTTATTATTAGAATATTCACCTGTTCTTTAAGGATTGGAGCTGCTTCTGGTAAGTACTTTGTAAAATATTCAAATACATCATCAGTTGTCCAATTTGTTATGTCTGGAATACTAAGGTCTATCGGCATATCATCTGCTTTTGACGGTGCTCTATCAAGTTCATGTGGTTTTAAAAATGGATCTATAGATGACGAATTCTGTGATGTGTAGTCTACACTCCTACGTATAATGGTTGGTGAACCCACAACAGTGGGCCGTGATTCCAGGCAATTGTTACACTCCCAATGGTCCCAAGCTTTTAGTTTCTCCGGTATACGTGGAGTGTGACATAATGCATGATATGCATCCGAGCATACACTGCATACAGTAAGGATACCCTAAAAGAAAAAAGAACTAAGATTAAAATGAAAAAGTAATAAGTTCATCCAACCAAACACTAATATGCGATATATGGGTATTTCTTCACTTCTGCCTAACCTGGCATAGCAGGCATGACTTTATAGTAACACAATGACAAAAATATAATTCACGCAGGTAATATATAATTTTATCATTGCATTACATACATCTGAGATTATCTTTGAGACAATAAATGTAACAATAATTAAGACAAATAATTAACAATTAGAAATAACACTTACAGCATCACTGGTCTCACAGCAGACCAAACAAGTTTTACAATGGGGACACTGCCAGGTGTTATCAGGTCTAGGTTTCAATAGACCAGATCCTGACTGTAGACAACTTAAATGGGCTTTGTTATTACAATCACGACACTCCACCAGTCTATCACTAGATCCACGAGGCTTTTGTACTAGGCACACAGAACAAACGCCACCTGACGTCTCATGTGGCAATGGTTCATCTTGCTCTAAATCATCACCACTTCCATCTAGCGATATTTGGCTTTCCGATAGTGGAGTTCCTTCAGCATCTGACTTATGGTGGCCAGCTATCATCAGTCTTTTCTTGATTGTACTTTTATTCAGGGACCCTACTGGTCTACCTCTTTTTCTCTTGCTTGGTACATTATTATCAGATGGATCAAAAACTTTTTTTGCCATTTTACGCCTCTCGCCAACGCGTACGCCGGCATTACGCGATGCACTACTGCTACCTCCATTGCCCGAGATACCTCCGCGTTTTTTTGGTCTTCCTCTCATTCTTTGGGGAGAAGATCGGCAAGAAGAGTTAGCTGAAGACGTCATCTGAAATAATAATATTATTGATAATTCACGTGTTAGACAATAGAAGCTAGCACAACTAGAATTTTTAGAAATATGACAATAGGTACTTAATAATAAGCTCGAACCCTGTACATGACCTATAAATAAATTAAGTACTTAATTAATTTTTTATAAGTAAATTTATTGCGAAATGGCGAAAGGTTCAAACAATATGGTAAACAAGAAATATTTTTAACCGTCAATTGAACAAGATTTTGGCAGTTACTATAACAATGTTTTATAATAGAAACAAAAAGTATGTATTATACATAAAAGAAATGTCAAATCATAATCAATACCTGGCAGCGATCGGAGTTCCGGTTGTCCTAAAAAAACCGAATTCCTGAACTTCGATACCGCTAATAGGTTGTGAGATGGCAATTGTTTCACGGAAAAACACAAAAATAAACGTACTTAGGTAAGTACTCACGGCTACGCCATTTGTAACGGATTCCTTCATCCCGAATTGCACTGCCACCCCCACCCCTTACGCACTAACTTTTTTAACCCAAAAAGCTAGTCAAAATTATTTTGTACCTGCCTAACAATATTCCATTTTAGTTTTAGCTTGATGAAAGGTAATGTATAAAAATAAAAAGATTTGTTAGTACTATTGTCTGTTCGTGGTAAGAAAATAGTGAGTCATAGTTGTCCCGCGCTGTTATTTTTAAAAAATTTTGAAGAATTATTGTAAATACAAAAAATGACAATTGTTTAAATTATTACTCCAACATTGAATCCACTTTTATCCTAGTCACTATTTTCTTACCGCGAACATACAATAAAAAATAATTACGCGATTTGATTCATTTATGCGCGTACATGGGTTGGTGATATTATTTATCAAGTAATTTTCGTGGTCCTCTTCGCATTAAGGCCATCGTTTCATTTTTACTGGCAATCTGTAAGCCACTTGCAAATTGCATTTGGTTATCTACCTGCTTCTTTATCTCCTTCTATCGTGTCGCGGGCATACCTATTTATTCATCAAATTTTATTAGCCCAGTTTCACTGCATTCACAGAGTTCCTCTAGATTATATGGACCACTACGTTAGTATCACAGGTCTAGGTTAGTATCTCTATATTCACACTGTGAGTCCATCTTACCTGAGAAACCACGACTAGACAAGTTTAAATTGCCAGTGTCCGATAGTCTGTTTAAGGACTTCTACTTGGTCTAGGGCCGTTTATGTCCAGTGGGGGTGTACAGCGATAGCGGCATAGAATTATAAATATAATATAAAATTTTGCTTTATAAATCTATGGATAGCGGGATGTATGTGTTTAGTGTGAAGAAGTCTGTTTTATGTCCTACCATAATTTCAAAGAGGCGTGATAGGCACTTTATATATAATATATATTTATAAATAAGATCTCATCATCATCATCATCATGTCAGCCACACATAGTCCACTGCTGAACATAGGCCGAACATGAATGTTATGAGTAATGGTATGAATGGAAATAGAACACATGTAGCACCAACCCCAAATAATCTTGGGATAAGGGCAGGAGGATGATGATGACGTAGCTATAGAGCGTCAAACTTCCAGAATGACCGATCTAAAGCAGCCCGCATCCAGCACTTCCTGGAGACCTTCATGAGGTTGTCCTTCCACCTGGCTGTTGGGCATCCTACGCTACGTTTGCCCGTATGCGGTCACCATTCTGGAATGTTTTTGCTCCATCGGCCACCTGGTCTGCGCGCTATGTGTCCCACCCATTGCCACTTCAACGAGCTAATACGCTGGGCTACGTCCAGCTAGTAGTAGATCTATCTAGTAATAATTTAATACACCAGTAGGTGGTAGGTCTAAAAAGGCAACTTTATTGAAATCATATCAGGATAATATTTTATGTTGTGGTAATATTTATACAAAAATAGAATCTGCTTAGTAAATTACAGTAAACTTTTTAGGGTTGAAAAGGTAATGACTGTGATAAATACCTTTGTGTTAAAGTCTGCACTATATTCAAACTTAAAGCTGTCGGAGCTATCTCCGTCATGATCGGCTGGACCGAGTGCTAAGTTGCCAGTGGGCAGCTTAACTAGGCTTCCAGAAGCTAACTCTTTATTGACGATAGATTCTAGTTGTTTTTTGGAAAACTTTGACCCTTGAGCTGCTGCTGTAGCAACAAGATCATCAAATGCAACACCTTTTTGCAAGTAACTTTCGTCTTGATAAATGAGAGTTGCTATGGCTGATGTTATTATTCTCCTTTCACTTGTTGCTGTTGAAGACATGGCTAAAATATAAAGAGGTAAATTAATATGCTTACATTTTCCAAAGTTATTGGCTATGGACTATACTCCATTTGGTTTAAGTAATAACTGAATGTAAACAATTGTGATGTCTTTTATTTATTTATTTGAACTTCATTCACACATCTACACAGGCTGACTTAATGCCACAGGCATTCTCTACCAGTCAACCCAATAGGTGGTGCAGATATTAACAAGGTAGGTGCATTATGAAAGGTTACTAGGTAAAATATATAGTCTTTTTAATATGTATTATTTAAAAATTCAGTACATTAATATATTTCTGTTTAGAAACCCCTTTTTAAGATTTGAAACGGAAAATGAACTAGCTACTAGTTAGTTAGCTAGCCTAGTCTATCTCTTTAATAGGTATATGTTTTAAAGTTCTTTTAAGATTGTTTATCTTTAGTTGTACTTAACCAAGTGGAGTGAAGTATTTGTATAGTGTTGGACATTTTTAATGTTCTCATAACTAGTATATTATGAGAATTAGAAGGTCAACTCACTGTTAATGTTGTTTCTATTAGACTTTTTTCGCCACTTAGCAGCGTTTCTATAGCTTACATTATCTTTATAATCAACTTTAAAAATACTTTTATCCTTCAGGCAACGTCTGAGATCAGCTTTAGTGTCTTTAGGTGCAACTTTGTAACACTTTAACATAAACTTGCAAATCCTATTAATATCGGGACGCGATTTACGAGAGCGTAAATGATCTATAGCAGCCAAAATTTGATTTTTATACTTTATCTCTGACATTTCTGGAAATTAAAAAATAAAATATAATATGAAAATAGAGATTAGAGTTACAAATTTCATGCAAAAAAAACTTCATAAAGTTAGAGCAAGTTTAGAGGAAATCATAATTTTTAACAAAGGCGCATGCAAAATTATAATAAACAGTAAGTAGGTAGGTATGGTATGTGTTATTATTGTGAACTTACCTGAGCACAATCATGCCGGCGATTTGTAAGCCAAGACTTTTAATACTGATGAGATGAGAATAAAATAATCACTTTATAAAAGACGGTTGGCAATTAACACTTATTATACCCCGAGAGTTCACAAAAAAAATCTGCTTTATTTAGGATTTTTTGTAGGTACTTCATTAATTTTGCTAGGAATTATGAAGCGACACAATATTAAATAGCGTCGTATTGAATTCACAAACGCAACGCAAAGTACCTACTCAACTACGAGTACAATAAATCTTATTAGTTTGTTAAAAAAAAAAAAGTAGGCCAGGGTTGCCATGAAATTTTAAGTTGCCGTGTTTTGGGAGCTGAATTGCCATGTTTTAGAACAATAACGAAAAAAAAAACAGACGTTTAGCAGTTTTTGAGTTCATCGCAAACAAAGAGATAAACAGACAAGAATTCCAAAATAAACATTATTGTGTTCAGTAACGTTAAGACACATCTCCAATGTACATTTAGTAAATTTGTCATTTTATTTAATTATCATTAATTTACATGTAAGGCGTCGATTAGACGCTTATGCAAGCATCATTCATGCCATCAATCATAAATAACGCTTGAATGATGATTTTACTGTCGACATTACTTTTTTTTTTTTTTTTATAATGGACACGTCAATTGGACTTCGCCTTGCCTGATGGTAAGCTGAAGGCAAAATCCCAGAAAAGAGGGTCACCATTACTTACACATACCGTGTGACAATGGTGACACTCAGCTTGACGGCCTTATCATATGCTTTTTCACGCCCCGCTTAAAGGACCCGGGACTGTAGGAAGAAGGAAACACGTGAGCTGGTAATGAATTCCAGGCCTTAATGGTGCGACAGAGGAAAGAGTCTCCGAACCGCTTGGTTCTTGATCGGATGTTTTGCACCGTGTGCGGATGACATCTAAGACCTGCACGCGTTGTCCTGTGTAGGAAAGGGGAGGGTGGGACTAATTGGAAGAGCTCATCAGAACACTCCCCATGGTACAGACGGTAAAATACAGCCATGGACGCAACATCTCTGCGCAGCTGTAAAGGTTCTGGGGTGTTCGTGATCTCGGGATTCCCAATGATGCGGACCGCACGTCGCTGCAACCTGTCGAGAGCATCTAGTAAGTACTTTGCTGAACCATCCCAGAGATGCGAGCAGTACTCCACACAGGAGCGAATTTGTGTCTTGTATAGAAGACACCGCTGCTCCGGCGTGAAAAATCGTCTCACTCTGTTCAGGACTCCGAGTTTTCGTGAGGCTGTTTTGATGATGCTTTCGATATAGTTTTTGTTATTCAGGTTGCAGCGAACATCCATACCTAGGATATTGAGATTGTCCTGCAGCGGCAGTGGCGTGCTCTGAAGAGTGGGGAGGGGAAGGAAAGAAGATACTTTTGGTGTAAACGCACATGCCTGCGTCTTCTTGGCATTGAACTCAACCAGGTTCTCAGAGCCCCATTGAGAAATGTGATTCAGGACCCCGTCAAGCTCAGTGACAAGAAGCTGCCTTTTCTCTGCGATATCTGACTGCTTGGCCGCTGGATGTCCATGATAACTCCCATGTAAAGTGCTATCGTCTGCATAACAATGAACATTGCCGGTAGACAGCATGTCGTTGATATGCAGAAGAAAGAGAGTGGGTGATAAGACGGACCCCTGGGGCACGCCAGCATTAACCTGCAGAAACTCCGAAGCTCGTCCGTCACAAAGGACGCGAATACGGCGCCCCTGCAGGAAGCTAGCAACCCAGTTGCACAGCCTAGAAGGCAGACCAAAGGCAGGTAGCTTAGAAAGAAGCGATTTGTGCCAGACTCTATCGAAAGCTTTGGCGATGTCAAGACTAATTGCCAGTGACTCGCCGTGCTTGTCCATAGCCTCACCCCAAAGATGGGTAACGTATGCTAGAAGATCACCCGTTGACCGTTTCGGTCTGAAGCCATATTGCCGGTCATTAATTAAGGAGTGATCCTCTAGGTGCCGCATGAGCTGTTTGTTAATTACGTGTTCACTCAGAATTTTCATCAGTCACCATTGAGTCCCACCAAAAACTTTACATAGAATACACATAACGTATCACGCAAAGTAATATGTATACCTAATTATGGATATTCATAGAAGAAAAACTATTGTTGGAATTTTGGTTGCCATTTTGAGTAAAAAAAGAAAGTGTAGGGTAAAAAACTAACTATTAAAACTTGTTGGCTGATAAAACCGACAGGGGATACATTTTATAAAAAATATTTTTAAGAAAGATGCGTGTTATCAAAACCTTTTGGACCTAGTGACAACATACATTAAGAAACAAGATTCTGTTTTTATTCCACTTAGGTGGCAGACAAGCACACGGTCCACCTGATGGAAAGTGGTTACCGTGACCTATGGACGTGTGCAACACCAGGGAGGTCACACTTGCGCCGCTAACCCTGTAAGGACCTCCTAATGCCCTTCTTGAAGGACCCCATATTGTGGTCGCTTGGGAAAACCACGGGTTATTCCATAGCTTAAGCATGCATGCGAAAAGTAGGTACAAGTTGCTCCAAGAAAAACTTGGAGCAACTTGACAATATCTTGCTGTCGGTAGGAATATTGAAGGTATTAAGTTTTTATTAATTATGGCACTGTCAGCGTTGCTGCCGGCCGCCTCGTTTAGTTTTTCCATTTCCAACCTCATCGCTGTCCGGGCGTTGATGAAATGCCACTACACGTTCACTCAAAAATCATAATTGATGGTTGAATGAAGCAAAAAAAAAAACAATAAGGCTAATGGACACTGCAGTTCATTAAATAAACTATGATTTAAATAAAATAAACTTTGTTTTTTGGGATTTGTTGATAGTTAAATAAACTTTATTTAACATTTTTAGGGTTATGCAATGCCAAGTCGCATAAATTCAATTCGAGATGGCTCGATTTGAAATTGTAACTAGGTGGAACTCGAGTTAAAGAATAAAACCTGAGTTATATCGTCACCGCATCGTCATTATCTATAAGATATTAATAAATTATAATTATTATAAAAGAATACTTCACATTACGGCTTTAGTTACCATGTCATAAAATCTAAAAAAAAAGTCTTCAAAATTTTGACTTGATTTTGACGGAATAACATAACCTAAAACATAGAATATAGATATTATATAGATAGAGTAGAGTAGTACCAAATAAAAGGTGTAATCCATTGAGCTGATATTTATCTAACATCATTTATTTATATTAAGTTTTTAAGGTAGTCAAACTTAACAATATGAGCACATTTGTGTTTCGTTCTTTACGTTTGACATATAGTAAAACACATTATTACAAAGCTGCATTTTTTTCTTCACAACCCGAAGCCAGTGAGAGTAATCTCGGCAAAGTCGTAAATGTTGCTATTATTGGAGCTCCAAATTCTGGAAAAAGTACTCTTATTAACAAGATCATAGAAAGAAAGGTAGGTATGATGTCCAAGTCAAATTCAGTCCATAACCAGCTTCTTACAGTTTTCAAAAAAAATATATATGAACAATTTCAGATATGTGCTGCCTCCAACAAAGTACATACAACTACAAAATTAGTTAGAGCTATGTGCTACCAAGGCAACACCCAGATTGTGTTCCTAGACACACCTGGTGTAGTTACTGATAAAGAGAAAAAAAAGTAAGTATGCTAAGTTACACATTAGACTGATTTAAATTATTATTTTTGAATGAAATATCAAAGCATTTAGTATTTATCATTTAGAAAACATTGATTCAGTTCAGGTGGGACCTACCCATCGCCGTAAGACGAATATATGTACATAACAATTTGGATGGTTCAGGTGAAGGTTCTGTGGCTTAGTGGTCAGTGTTCCTCCTGCAAGGGAAAGATCGAGTGTTCGAATCCCGCCTGAACCAATTAAATTTTTTCTATATCTTAATCAAAATCAAATCATTATTTTGTTTAAACCCTTTGGAGTTGTGGTCTGTGGCTACATGAAAGGATGGCTAATTTTATTAAATATATGTATATTACTACAATCTAATCTATTTTAAATTGCCAATATTGATGATATTGCCACAATGTGGAAATGGAATGAAATGGATACTATTGTATATATTAATAGATGATTGAAGAAAGAAAGAAAACAGAAATTATTGACTACTTGACTGTCAATATATCTTGTGACTGTTTAATGAGTGCTGTTCAGTACGGTTCATATAGTATCTTGTTCCTCAGGTACAATTTACCAGATTCAATGATAGGAGCATGTCACAAAAGTCTAAGATGTGCTGATGTGGTTGGAGTTGTTCACGATGTTGCCAATAAATTCACAAAAGATCAGCTTCACACAGATGTTATTAATATGTTGAATTCAATTGAAGATACACCTAGTTTCCTAATTATAAACAAAGTAAGTATATTTAGGTATAGGTTTTGAGGTAAGTCTGCCTTGGGTTCCAGAGCTCTTCGTGGTACTCTATGTCAACTCAACTACTACTTCCAGTAGGGTCCGTTGACTGGATGAGGATCAGCCTTTATGTGTGGGCCATTTCACCAATTTTCCATAGATGTTTGTATGTAAATGTCTTAACGTGCTCTCCGAGGCACTGAAATAAGTCTTGCCAATTCTTTCCAGTGTAATGATTTACTGTAAAGATAATGTTCAGAGTATAAATTTATCATTATTTAATTTTTTAAATTAGTTTATGTAATGTTGTACATGCAATTTATAATATTATGTTATTACAGGTTGATAAATTAAAAAGTAAACATCAGCTACTAAATGTAATAAGGAATCTTACAAATGGATACATAGCTGGTAACCCTATACCTAACAGTGAGAAAAGTAGAAAGAGAACAGATAAAATAGAAAGAGGTTATAGTAAATTTTCTGATGTATTCCTTATATCAGCATTGAATGGTGATGGAGTGAATGATATCAAGGTAATAAGATTTTATTATATTTGCAATGCATATATATATATATATATATATATATATATATATATATATATATATATATATATATATATATATATATATATATATATTTATATGAATCTAAGAAAAACTAGTCTCTGATTTCAGAAGACCTTGAGCAAATCAAGACAAATATAGAGTCTTTAATATTTAATAAAGTACACCTAAATCAGAGGAAATCTATTTTGCATAAAAATAAAATATATAAAATCGTAAAATAGTGTGTACACTATTTAGTAGTCTAGGATTTTCTTTTTGCAAAAAATTGTATTTGGCAAGTACCATAGTGTGAATATCTAAATAATTTTGCAAATTATTACAAGTCAATATTTTACACCAGAAATGTGACAAGGATGACCAAGAAAATAGTCGCCGAAACTATAATATTTATTTTGTTTTTTCAGGAATACCTTATTAGCAACGCCAAACCGGCCAATTTCCAATACTCTCCGGATATATGGTGTGATCAAAATCCCGAGTCATTGATTGAAGAAGCAGTAAGAGCAAAATTTCTGGACTTCTTAGCACAGGAAATACCTTATAAGTTAAACATCCAACTGGAATATTTTGAAGACAATGTAGATGAAGAACAAATTCGCTGTTCAGTTGTTGTTGAATGTCCATCAGAGAGGCTAGTTAAGTTGATAGTAGGAGCTGGAGGTGGGAGGTTACAGCAAATCAAATCCCACATCAGAAGTGACTTATCTGATTTGTTTAAGAAAACTGTTGTTATAGACCTTAGCTTGAAAGTAAAATCGAAACCTAACGAGTAGGCATAGCTTAGGCTAGGCTGATTGTTCTGTATCCCTATAAAGAACTATTTTGTGATTGTTATTATGTACTTGGTTTATATAAGTATATTCAAGCAATAAACTAATTTATCATGAACATGTGTATGTATTTTTTATACAGCTTAATTTGCTATGCCCCAACAGTTCTTCAAGTTGAAATCTAAACTGTCTGTAAGATCTGTACAATACATGAACATAAAATTTTGGGTATCAAAAAATATTAGAAATACTCGGGTCAGACTCAATCTTAGACAAGTACCTATCAGTTCTTGTAGACTTGAATTATATTTAAGCCAATCTATGCTCTAATTATACTCGAATAATTTTAGGTGTGTTACCGACCGAAGTGACTGGCATAAATAAATGGATAGGTACCTCGGGCATCGAACAAACTGTAGTAAGTTAGGTCATTACAAAGACACGGATACCTCCCCACCGGAGCCGGTGGAGGAGGTTATGTCGGACTCGAACCGACTAAAACGCACGCCGCCTGTGGGTCGTTTTGGTTACCGAAGGTGAGGTTGACAGGCATATCCATCGCACCCCGGCCGACCCAGGGCCATCTCTAACGATCTGGCCCTCGTCTCGGGTGTCGGGACTGCAGAGTCCCCAACTCGACCCCGGAAATGGGGAGGCGCGACAGGCGCGCCACCGCCGCGGCCTGCTTCTGCCAGGGTGACAGGCGGCTCCACCTGTCACCCCCAGGCCGGCGCTCATGGGGGGCGGAGGTCGTTCACGAGACGCCCTAGTTGCCTTCGTACGCGGGCAGCTTGGCTTGCGATCCTTCGTCGCTCCCGCTGCCGCTCCCGCCCCGCCTCCTCCTTCACGAGCATTACTTGCTCGCAGAAGGAGGCGCCGGCCGCCCACGCATCCGCGCAGCGGACCATCGCCGCGAGTAAGGTGGAGAGCGTGAGAACTCTCACTCCCAGGGCCGCCACAAGCTCCCGCCTCAGCGTCTCCCACGCCGGACACTCGGTGAGCGTGTGCGGACCTGAGTCCTCGCTCGCGTCGCAGTGATGGCACTCGGACGTTGGCTCTTTCTCCATCCGACGCAGATACTTTACGAAGCACCCGTGCTCGGTGATCATCTGCGTCAAACGGTACGAGAGGCTGCCGTGTGGCCTCTCTAGCCACTCCCCCATGATGGGTCTTACCGCCTCTACTACGGCGCGCCCTGCGCCTGGTCGCCCAAGTCGTAGCTCCCATTCCGCCACCATTTCCCTGTGGAGCCGGGATCTCACGGCCCGAATTTCTTCGGGCTCGGGATCGTGACCCCGCTCCCGCGCCGTCTTTCGGAACCGGTATAGCGCCGAAAGGGATCTCGCTTCCAGGATTCATGGTGGCGATCCGGCGAGGAGACTCACCGCGTTGAAGGATATCGTGCGGTACCCCTTTATGATGCGGCACGCCAACTTCTGCTGCGGACGCTGCAGCAGGGGCATGTGCCGATCATTCAGGGTGTCCGCCCACACGGGACATCCGTACAGGACCATGGACCGCACGACACCCGCGTAGAGTCTCCTGCAGGAGTCCTCCAGGCCCCTCAGGTTAGTCAGTAGCCGCGCCAGAGCGTTGGCTGTGCCCACCAATTTGGGGCCCAGACTTCGGAAGTGATTCCCGAAGTCCCACCGGCCGTCGAGCACGAGCCCCAGATATTTCATCTGGGGCTTGATGCCGATGAGAGTGCCTCCCACTGTGACAAAGACACCTATCGTAATAGGTTATAGCACGATAGGACATGTGAGAACAGAAATACATAGTCTTTCGCGTGCGCAGTTGCTAATGATGCTTACCAGTTTTGTACAGTAAAAAATTCGTCATTATCGGTCCAGCCACTTCAGACCTTCATACACAGAAGACTATTGTCAAACAAATAGAAATAGGTATCTTGATGGTGGATTGTTGTCCCTGCCTATTAGGGAAAAAGGCGTGAGCATAATGTGTCCACGTTTGTCTATGTAGGTAGCGTCGGTCGCTAAATGGTTAAGGAGTCAAGCTTTACGATCGAGAGGTACCAGGTTTGAATATGTATGGAGAGGGAATGTTCTCCTTTTGCGTCGTAGAAGGGAAGAACAAAGCCCTTGTCTTTTGGAAGAAAATAATTTTATAGAGAGGTATAGAGTATCTAAAGAAATGTTTATTTATTTTACTGAAGTTCTACGGCCCACCCTTCAAAAACAACGGCCTCACGGACTTTCTACGGAAACGCAGGTAAGTGGAACAGGTCGATGTCAACATGAGTGTTACCATAATAATAATTAATTTTTCGCGAATTACATCGATAGCATTTAATATAATAATCAAATTAAGAAAAGAAGAAAGAAGAGATTATAGATGAATATTTACTAAATATGTAACAATTACCTAGGAATAACCATTTTCTTTTCCCAAATTTACCTTTTTTTTGACTGGCTATCATTTGCTTTATTTTCACTTTGCTCAATGTTCGCACTATGAACACAAATATCAATACGAGATCGATATTATGATCACGAAAGGGGTTTATAACGATTTTGCCCGATATTTCGAGACTAGAGACTTAGACTTCCATTTTATGATAGTCTCGATACGGCAAGCGATTTTTTCGCAATACCTACTTACTTAACAATCGATAATAGATCATATCGAACGTTATTTATGTCGAGACTGCATTCCTAGCCATTACTGATTAGGTACATTATTGACGTTAACCCACTCTTAAAAAAACAATTTAGCTTCAGAGGGGTTACTAATTTCGGTTCTAATATTCTTTAAAAAAAATGAGATAGCTTACTAGTTTGCCAATGTCTTGGTTGATCGTTATCACACCTAATATTATATATTTATTATTCTGATAAGAAAACAAAACATAATAAAATGAAATGTTGTAAGTAGGTAAAATGCTTTGACCAAAGTATTTAATGGTCTCTTAGAAATAATGGTGCTTTTTTACTTGAAAATTATTTAAATTAGGACGCTGATTTCCTCATTTGTATATATTTTGTTTTTCATTTACTTAGAAAAGTAGGTACCTACTTCTATTGTGGTAGGTAACCAATTAACTATCTACATATCTGAAATACTATTTTCCGCGCCAACTGTTTCTGTCCTATACACTTGACGAGCTTCCTTCACTGCTAATACTAAACCTTTCTTTCAAGCTCACTGGTTCACGTAGGTGAGCCAGTATGTACCTTTTCGTGTAATGTGCGTCCATAGACAGAACATAAGGGCTTCGCCCGGGAATAAATTCACCAATTTTGCCCCTTTAGTAATAACATTTTGAACTATTTATTTCTGAAAAGACGCAAGTTTTCATGTTTCGAACTTTGAAAATAACGAACTTTCCATGCAACCGTTCGTTGCTCATTTTATTTTTAACCATCTTAGTAGTAAAATTTTATGAAACAAAAAGTATCTGCTAAAATTTTAAGTTGGTAGGTCAATCGGGACAAGTAAAATCCTCTTGGGAACCCTGTGGTCCCACAACCGAGGATAGCCCGATCGAGAGAGATGGCCCTGGGTCAGCCAGGGTGCGAGGGATATGCCTGTCCACCTTCGGCAACCAACAACGACCCACAGACGCCGTGCGTTTCATTCGGTTCGAGTCCGAAGTAACCTCTCCCACCAGCTCCGACGGGAAGGTATCCATGGCAATTTTTTCGCACGAAAAAAAAAGTATTAGGTACGCTCATGTTTGTATGCTAACACTCGCCTCTCGAGGCATGATACGCGTCTGGTTATTGACTTCCAAAAGTCAGCTTCTTACTGCAACATGTGTACTGGACATATCGATGTGGTATGAATAAGATTTAAAAAAATGACTCACACGATATTATTGAACTTTTTCACGTAGGTATATATATTTTGGGATACCTATTAAGTAGTCATACAAAGCTCCGAGAGTTCATTTTGTCACCTCCACCTCTAACCTATCGTATCTAACTAAAAGTTTAAAATAATATTACCTAATTATTAAAAAGTAAGAACCCCGATTGCTGTCTAATAGATCGAAACAAGTTTGATAGCAGGTGGTGCCGATTTGATAATCATAAACAAAAGAAAATGAATGGGTAGCGCCTGCTATCAAACTTGTTTCGATCTTTTAGACAGCAGTCAGGTTTTTAATATTGTTACGACAGACGTCGATATCTCGAAAACTAATAATCGAATCTTCAAGAAATAAAAACGCATTGTTAGTGACGAGGTACTCTACCGAATGGCATAGAAAAATCTAGAATCGTCAACACAAAGTCACAACCTACCTACGAGCACCTACAATCTTTTTGAATAAAAACAAACAATAGGTAAATATCGAGAATGAACTCGAAAGGTCAGCTACGGCGGTAAACTTCAAAAGACAGTAGGTATTTATCGCTCTCGAATTTTCTAGATGATTCGACCCTCCTAATTGAGAGGTATAAAAACACGCTCGCATAGCTACACGATTCATTCTGTTTTTGAGATCGATATCGAACACAGCGAACTTAAGCGACCGAAGATTCTACCTGCGACCTGAGCAACGACTGTGGACTACTGTGAACTACTGAGCGACTGGAACTGTTGAAGAGTACTGTGTGTATTAGTGATTTAATTGTCTAGTTTGTGGTGAGCTAATAAATCTCTTCGTTGAGTAAACGGCATTTAATTGTACCCCGTGCACGTAACAATACATTTTTTTTTTTTAATATTAGAACCGAAATTACTAATATTCCCTCTAACCCCTCCAGCTAAGCTAAATTGCTTGTGTTAGGAGTGGGTTTACGTCGGTAGTGTAATGGCCAGGATTCGAACCCGGAACCTCTCGATTATAAGGCCGACTCCCTTACCACTAAGCTACCGACACTTGTATATACATAATATACCTGCTTTACTCTATGGGTAGGTACTTTAATTTAGTTTCTATCGTCATTATTCTCGGTTGTATCCAAGGTTTTCACATCGGAGTCCAAGATCTAATTATCTCTTGATTTTCTCTCATGTAGTCGGTTTTTATGCTGTCTGATCTCCCAACCCCGAGAGAAAAATCTGCGTCAGAGCCTCGTCCGTTGCTCAACATGGGTCGAAGGTGAGATTAGTGTAGCCCTGAGGCTCTTGTAGGGATTTTGCTACACTCATTCATTTACATATTTAGATCAAACACGATTCTTCTTCAACCTAGCGTTAATCCCAGTCGCATCAGAAGCTTTTACCTTGGAGTCTGGGGTCCGCTTTTTCCAGTCTAACTACAGGTTTGCCTGAACTTCGATACTTTCAGTGAAGTGTCTGCTATCTGACTTCCACAACCCAATGCAGCTATCGAATCATTGCAGTTAGACCAGTTTTTTTTTATACCACTTGGTTGGCAGACAAGCACACGGCCCACCTGATAGAAAGTGGTTACCGTGATCTATGGACGTGTGCAACGCAAAGGGAGTTACACTCGCGCTGCCTACCCTGTAAACACAAGAGTTTCTGTGCCGTCAGTGTAAAAGATAAAGCAGGACAAGCTTGTTGTTAGACTTTTTAGGGCTCCTACTTCCCGTAGCGACTGCCATAGACGTTCGTATGGCATACGGGACCGACGGCTTAACGTGCTCTCTGAGGTACGAACAGAGCCCCGATTCTGCTAATTTTAAATCATGTCAAGGTTACTGTCATGCGACAGTCATTGCAAAATGTGACATTTAATTTTAGATTTTACCCTCATGTTATTAAAGTCTAATTAAATGGCATTTGTTGCAGTATCAATGGTATGACAGTGGTTTTGTAGTAGAATCGGGGCCCAGGCCAATGCAAATACCCATATTCATGCATATAAATATTTACAGGTCTCGGGTTCGATCCCAGGTTTCATCATGGCACACACCAATGACTTTTCTATGCTTTTCGAAGTTATGTGTGTATTTATCGCAGGTTTATAAGTGCCCGGTTAATGGCAATAGGCTCGCCACCTATTACATTGGGACCTAAACATAAACTGGCGAAATGTGGGTGCTAGCACCTCTGCCTACCCCTTCGGGGATATAGGCGTGAGTTTATGTTATGTTATGTAAATATTTACACTGAGCGGGGATCGAACCCACGCCTCCTGTGCGAAGCGGCCGCGTTCACTACCACCACGCCAGAAGCTGACGATTAGGTAAGTTTCGTTGTCTTCCAGTAAGTAATAACCTAATTGATGTTGTAGAAACTTTAGATATGAGTTGATACCTAACCAATAAATAATGTTCACATTATCTTCTCACATTGTTTAGTTATTCATACTTAACAATAGAATCGTACGAAACTCTAAGAGACCGTACAACTTTACCACAAAACTTTGTTAAGACTTGTTTACAGTTACAGTTTATGTGATGGTCCCCAACTTGCTGTGTAGATAGGTACTTACTTTACACATATATACGATTTAAACGATCTTAGTTCCGAACAAAACTAGTTTAATTGAGATTACCTACCACTACCAACTCATTGCAATAAATTGGATATCGCCCTTCTTAAGTTGCGCTGTTCTCTCGAATAAAGAAGCAGGGTGCTTCAACAACTTAGTGTAAATGTTATGGCGATCAGAAACCCTCTATTTGAAGAGTGTGTATTTATATAGTAATTGTTTGTTGATTGTTTCACGGTGAGTGTTCTGATGAGCTCTTCCAACTAATCCTACCATCTCCTTTCCTACATAGAACAACACGTGTAGGCCTTAGATGTCATCCTCACACTGTGCAGAATATACGAGCAAGAACCAAGCGGTTCGAAGACTCTTTTCTTTGCCGCACCACTAAGACCTGGACCAGCACACGTGTTTCCTTCTTACTACAGTCCCGGGGCCTTTAAGCGGGGCGTGAAAAAGCATCTGATGAGGCCGCCAAGCTGAGTGCCACCATTGTAACACTTAGTGTCTGTAATGGTGACCCTCTTTCCTGAGACTTTGCCTTTAGCTTACCATCAGGCGAGGTGAAGTCAAGTTGGCGTGTCCTATATAAAAAAAAACAGTCGCGGTTTCAAACGATGTACAATTTTCTTACAAGCGAAATGATGACAATTGATATTATCTTAATTATTTTATATTAATATTTAATGTTTTATATAAAAACTAAATAGCTCAAAAATTCTAGAAACTCATTATATTACCAAAAACAAGTTTTTTGAACACTTGCTGGTAAGAAACATAAAAATATGCTGATGTTCTTAATTCTTAGAAATTTTACTCACAACTTTTCAGTGCCTACTGAAATGTGAAGTGTTTTATGTGCTACAAAATTGATATACAAAAAAGAATATTGTAGACTATAAAATATATAAAATGTAAGTAGGTATCTAAGTAGGTATATCTTAATGAGATATTTAAAGTTCTTCTCACGCGCGAAGTTAAAGGGAACCGTTTCGGCAGTGAGAGGCGTGTCGACAACAATCCCTACACGAGTTGAAAGCTCTCTCGGTGCGATTGAATTGTAAGTGTTAGTACCTTTCAACAAGGAGCTCTCAATACTCCGCGGAATACTCGGAGAGGGCTTAAACTTTCGCTAACAATAGTTATGTATACGTACTCCTACTTCTGTAAGAAGTTTTTGATCTTTGCGTGATTGTTATTTTATTTTTTGATGGTTGATATAATTCGTTATCGATACCCAATAGGTAAATAAGTAGGTTTTTTTCACATGTTTGATATATTTTTAACACCAGACAGATATATACAGTCCAGACTCAGCTTTAGATGCATTGCTCGAGTCAACAATAGTGCCCGGAAGACGGCAATAGGCTCACCCCCTATTACGTGGGACTGAATTCAACGAATAATTCTTGAAATGTGGGTGTTAGTTCACCTCTGCCTAATCCTCCGGGGATAAAGGTGTGATTATATGTATGTATGATATATCATTTTCAAATTTTGGTCAGAACAACTAGACCAAGCACCAGTGATGAGTAAGATGGACTAATGGATACCAAATGCCTAAGCACAGGTGGTAGAGTCTCGATACGATAGAGCGACTGCTAAACCATGTTCTTCGACTGCGGGGTTCGATTTCCGCATTGTGCAAATATTTAGGTACTTACACGTACCTACCTTACCTACCTATGACACAAGTGTAGAGAATCCACAATACCTATTCGAGACGAATTTGAGCAGACGATCTTCGAAAATGCTATGTCATTAGCGATTCCAGAAGGATCTTCTGCAACCTTTTCAAGGTGTAGGTACTTTCAAGTCAAGAAGTTCAAGAGTTTTCAGAATTCCAATGCAGTAATGTAGTAATATCTCTCATTAGTGATCAATCTTTTAATAGATCTTTTATGCAGGTACCTATTTAATCACCTCGTTACTAGATCTATGTTTTAATTATTTATTTTATTCTAGTATACAAAATCTATCAGTCCCTTGGTAGAGTGTTGGTATAAGGGAATCAACAAACACTTTTAAATAAATTTCTCCAGATGATGTTTATATCTAAGAACCCATTTTTCTAGAGGTGGGGTTCTAATCCCCGGAGAAATTTAGAGTTTCAGTGTAGACTGCATAATTTCACACTTGTATTTCTAACATTGAGAATTTCAGTTGGAAAATTGTATAAGCAGTCGACTATTTTTATATTTTACTAGCTGATACTCGCGGTTCTGTCCGCATCGATGACGGTTATCGCGACCTTTGGTCATATAAAGCAGATTCTAAGTCTGACCGAGATCTTTCCAATAAAAACCCTATCAAAATCCGTTTAGCAATTTTTAGTCATGATCAAACAGACAATTGGAACCGAAATCGTTAATTCATACTAATATTATAAGTGCTAAAGTGATTCTGTCTGTATGTCTGTTTGTAACAAACGTTCACGCCTAAACCATTGAACCCATTTTGATGATATTTTTAGGTAAGTACAGAGATAGACTAGACTACTAGACCTTGAGAAAGGATTGCTTCCTTGAGGAAGGAAAGGAGGCTATCTTATAACAAATTGGTTCGTCTTCAATAATTCTAAATTCACTTTAAGATATCAATGAGCTATATTTTAAGAAAATAATAACCAGGGCCGGTGCGGGCGCCACATACCTGTGTACCTGTTAATTGCTGCGTAATTTTTTACATACATACATATAATCACGCCTTTGTCCCTGGAGGGTTAGGCAGAGGTGAATTAATTTCACCAATAATTGAATTCGGTTCCACGTAATAGGGGGTGAGCCTATTGCCATATTCCCGGCACTATTGTTGACTCGAGCCATGCATCAAGAGGCTGAGTCTGGGCTGTATATATCTGTCTGATGTTAAACAGCCCTATCCCTTAGTCGCCTTGCACGACACCGCATGGGAAGAGATGGGGTGGCCTTAATTCTACTATGCCGAAAACCACGCGTTATTAGTTAATATTTTTTATATTGTTTTTACATCTTATTGTTTTTAGTGTATAATCAATAGCTCTTTCTTTCTTTCTATAATTAATATCACAAAATATAAAATCAAAGTTCCATTTTTTCGGACGTGTTGAGATCCTTCACAAAAAAAGCTTTTAAGCACTCGAATCACAATTTCATCGCCATACTTCTAAAATTTCACACCGCCCGCGTGTGGATTGTCTCCAGGCAAACAAAAGTATCGACGATGTATGTAAACGAGCCAACATTTCGACCTGACTTGCCTACTATTGAAAATAGGTTTCGTGTTTTTAGCTTACACGAACAAAGCTGTTAGTTTTTATTGGTTAACAGTAGGGAATCAGTCTTAGACCCTTATATAGTTTTATGTTATCTACCCTTGAGGAAAGGATGGATACAGGGTAGTTGGATAGGTAGGTATAACCTTACTTCATTTACTTGAAATGAAGTTTTGTAAGATTTGTTATTTTATTTTATTTTAATTCTTCTGGAAAAACTTACAGCTAGAATACAGACTGAAAACAATTATAATATAAAATGGCCAATTACAAGTTTTTGCATATAGCTGTTATTATGACATGTACAAGACGGTAGATAGCATTGTAATAGTAATAATATTACATATTTAATAAAATATACCTAGCATAGAACAGAAGAAATTTTATTATTTGTATGCTTTCTCCATAATTCGAGAAGTAACCCCGGATACATTCAAAACCCTTTACTTCGGAACATGGGGTTGCCACAATTCCATTAGGTACTTAAATTATTTTGACTATTAACGAGAGGGACTATTGTCTGACCTCCCAATCTCCAGAGGAAAGTCTGAGCCTCGTCCGTCTATCAGCAGATGTACCTGTACCGGCACGCAGATGAGGTTGATTCTCTTCTAAGGTCTTGGTGATTTTTTTTAAAGGAGATAGATAGAGTTGTTCGTATTCGTTAGGCCCAAAGGTTATATTTGTTGAAAATGCTTATCAGATACTTATATAAATCTTATTTAAGCATCTGTTAACAGTTGAAAATAAATCAGGCATGCTAAACCAAGGGGCGTATTGACAAGTTACTGAAAAAGATTAATATTTTATTAAGATAACGTTTGCAGGACTGAGAATTTTTATATAATCGCTTGGTATGCAGTGGAATATTATCATATACAATGTGCTACCATATATCATATCAATCAATCTGCAATTTCTGTAAAGTGCGTTATTGTATGGCTATACGTGACGCTCATTAGGTATGCTTGTAATGGACAGAAATTATATAGGTATGTGTCGTTCCTTATACAGGTATCGATCATTATGGCTTACTTTGAGCGGATCAGCAATATTTACCTACTGTGTGTGTCTGGTGTAAATAGCTTAGGATTTAGTAGGTTTATACAGGTGTAGGTACATATTGTGTTATGCGGTTTGCACAAGCACCCTACTACTGTAGTATCTAACTTCTGTCTACCTACTATAGTAGCGAATAAGCAGGAGCTGTGTGTCACGGAGATGAATATGCTACAGTGGATATCCAGAATTATGTGAAAGGATCGCTGAGGTGAAGAACTCTCTCATCCGCGGCAGCCTGTTGTAGGAGGAGAATGTAGAAGAGTTGTGTTTCCTCCTTGCAAAAGAGGTGGCTACATGGTCAATAAATGTCTGGCCGTGCCGCGTCCGTGTTAATCCAGCTTCAGAAACAGATAAATGTAAAGTGCATTCCCCCCATGAGCGCAGGCCTAGGGGTGACTGGTGGAGCCGCCTGTCACCTTGGCAGAAGCAGGCCGCGGCAGCGGCGCACCTGGCGCGCCTCCCCGTTTTCCGGGGACGAGTTGGGGACTCTGTAGTCCCCACACACCCGAGGAGAGGGCCAGATCGTGAGAGATGGCCCTTTTTTTTTTACGTGCGCAAAATCCCCACGGATACCTCCCCACCGGAGCCGGAGGGAGAGGTTATGTCGGACTCGAACCGACTAAAACGCACGCCGCCTGCGGGTCTCTTTGGTTGCCGAAGGTGAGGTTGACAGGCATATCCCTCGCACCCCGGCCGACCCAGGGCCATCTCTGACGATCTGGCCCTCTTCTCGGGTGTGTGGGGACTACAGAGTCCCCAACTCGTTCCCGGTAAACGGGGTGGCGCGCCAGGCGCGCCGCCGCCGCGGCCTGCTTCTGCTAGGGTGACAGGCGGCTCCACCTGTCACCCCCAGGCCGGCGCTCATGGGGGGCGGAGGTCGTTCATCGACCTCCGACGCCCGAGTTGCCTTCGTACGCGGGCAGCTTGGCTTACGATCCGTCGTCGCTCCCGCTGCCGCTCCCGCCCCGCCTCCTCCTTCACGAGCATTACTTGCTCGCAGAAGGAGGCGCCGGCCATCCACGCAGCGGACCATCGCCGCGAGCAAGGTGTAGAGCGTGAGAACCCTCACTCCCAGGGCCGCCACAAGCTCCCGCCTCGGCGTCTCCCACGCCGGACACTCGGTGAGCGTGTGCGGACCTGAGTCCTCGCTCGCATCGCAGTGATGGCACTCGGACGTTGGCTCTTTCTCCATCCGACGCAGATACTTGCCGAAGCATCCGTGCTCGGTGATCATCTGCGTCAGACGGTACGAGAGGCTGCCGTGTGGCCTCTCTAGCCACTCCCCCATGATGGGTCTTACCGCCGCTACTACGGCGCGCCCTGCGCCTGGTCGCCCAAGTCGTAGCTCCCATTCCGCCACCATTTCCCTGTGGAGCCGGGATCTCACGGCCCGAATTTCTTCGGGCTCGGGATCGTGACCCCGCTCCCGCGCCGCCTTTCGGAACCGGTGAGAGATGGCCCTGAGTCGGCCGGGGTGCGAGGGATATGCCTGTCAACCGCACCTTCGGCAACTAAAATGACCCACAGGCGGCGTGCATTTTAGTCGGTTCGAGTCCGACATAACCTCTTCCACCGGCTCCGGTGGGGAGGTATCCGTGGGGATTTTGCGCACGTAAAAAAAAGTGTATTATCAACGAAACGTTGGTCCTCCAGTTATAATTAGGTTAGTAAATAGGTGCCTACCTATATACTGTACCTTTTATCTAATAAATACTACAAATAGAGATAGGTATTATAAATTAAAATCGGAGGGGATTTTGACCACACTTAAGAATTTCAAGAGTTCAATATCAACCACAAAACATTTAATCCGATTCGGAGACTCTTTTCTTTACCGCACCACCAAGACCTGGAATTCATTATCAGCACACGTGTTTCCTTCTTCCTACAGTCCCGGGGCCTTTAAGCGGGGCGTGAAAAAGCATCTAATGAGGCCGCCAAGCTGAGTGCCACCATTGTAGCACTTAGTGTCTGTAATGGTGACCCTCTTTCCTGAGACTTTGCCTTTAGCTTACCATCAGGCGAGGTGAGGTCAAGTTGGCGTGTACTATATAAAAAAAGAAAGCGTAGAGTTTCGTAGCTCTAAAAAGAACTCTATGTTACATTACAATTTCAAGCGATTACCCACAATCGCTTGAAGTAACGACAACATTATATATAATTGAATTAATACAACATGAATATAGCAACACAATCGTCGAGTATGTACTGCCTGCGGCAATTCTAAACAAGAAGTTCAGAGAAGCGTAGCACTGTAGCTACCTATGTGTTAGATTACTTACGGCGGAGCTGTAGGTAAGATACTAGGTGCGGAGTTTCTATGCATTGCACTTAGGCAAGTGGGTCGAATATTCGGCCACATGTGCGCTGGCACGACTGCCAACTTGCGATGTGCTTAGTTTCGTGCTAAAACGCTACTCAACTTTATATCGTTTCACGTGAGGACCGTTGTTTGTTTTAGTAGCTCGGTATTATAAGCGGAAATTTAAACACGTGCACGACTTCGCTATTAAACTTGGCGGTAGCTAAATTAATAGTGGAGTGTAATCAAACTTTTGGAATTCTTAAGTTTTCCTTCTTTTAAAGTTTGACTATCTTGATAAATCTTAATAGTTTCGCATGGTAATGCAGCTAGTAGGTACGTAGATACAGTAAGAGTTTTATCCAGTCTCTACTTCAAGGTACATTAAAGATACTGAAAATTTTATCTTTGATGGGATTTAAACTATCATGGTCACTCACATTAGTAATAAAGTAATCGGGAACTACTCCAGTTCCTCCATGATCATGGTGCTTGGCAACAGTGCAGAAATATCGGAAACTCAGAACAATACAACATGGTTAATGTCCCGATTACTTTAATACTAATTTATTATTTATTTATTTATTTCTTACATACATAACTCATTACAGGCAAACCCAATGCGACAAAGTAGTAACATAACTATAACAATTCAAAAACATGTCAACAGTGAGAAATTAATAATTTTCAATTTAAAGTAACAATTCCTGATGGGATTGATGATATTATATATGTGTAGGTATATAAATCCGTAGCAAGATCCATTCTTCGTCTCGACGATCCATATCAAAAGATGGCACTGATATAAATGCATAATAAACTACTAAGAGAAGTTTCTGTGTTAACTTCGTGACACTCGTTATACAGTTCACTCAAAATACGAAATATCTGTTAACTGGGCAGGTAGGTACGTTTCAAAGTTTTCACGTGTAGTTGAAGTTAAATTTGTATTTCATTCCTTGTAAAATTTAAAAATGTTTTTTTTTTAGTCAAGCATATTCAGTAAGTTGAATTTATAAGAATTTAGTTTTTGATTCACTTTCACCTTCAACTTACCTTAAGCTGCAGAAAGAAAGAAAGAAAGAAAATGCGTCTATTAAACACACACACACACACACACACAAATACAAAATACGAAATAAAACCCATAATAAAATACATAATTATTGATAGGTAAGTTAATCAAACAAAAAAAAACAAACTCTCGCATACAGTTCACTACGCACCGCCATGATTCATAATTTTGGTGGGTGTAAATTTAAGTAAATTGTGAACTAAATAAAAAAAATGGACTCCGTCTTACTTACTATTAATAATATAACACTGCTCAGCCAAGGTACAGAACCCTGTGCTATTCGCATAATAGTTAGTAGTATAACGCGTACCTAAGTATAATATGTATGTCTTTCCGTATGAAATATTCTTCTGTGTAGCTGCCAATAGCCAACCCAAAAGCACCAAAGTTTCAAGCACAATTACTGTAGTTTTTAGTGCTATGGAACTTTCCAAGTTTATGTTTGCAATTATTGTTGTGTTACGGTTCGCTTGTACTTCGAATTTTATTATTAGTAGGTACAACAAGTACTGTTTTAGTGTCTGTACCGTCTCTTTTTATTTTGTAACACGTAAGTACCTACATGGGCACCTCACCTTGCTTGAATACCTACGGACTTGACTTTATATCATACTAGCTTGTCATCGCATTGCTTGCATCAAACTAGTTTTACCCGCTTGGATGTTGGTAATGGCAACCAAACGTAGCCTATGTCCATTCTCAAGGTCTAATCTACACCATTACCAGCTCACGTGTTTCCCGGGCGTGAAAAAGCATATGATGATGCCATCAAGCTGAGTGTCACCATTGTCACATGGTATGCGTAAGTAATGGTGACACTCTTTTCTGAGACTTTGCTTTCAGCTTACCGTCAGGCAAGACGAAGTCTGATTGAAGTTTCCTATATAAAAAAAACCTATACTAAATTTCATCAAAATAGGTTCAGTAGTTTAGGCGTGAAAGTGTAACAGACAGACAGACAGTTACTTTCGGATTTTATAATATTAGTATGGATATGACAAAATTGATAATGACAATTAATTAATCTAAAGTACCGCGAGCTGCAAAAATATTTGGTTTGTTATTATGACCTAACTAATAATATTATGTTTGTCAAGATGTTTGAATGTTTGTTATTCAATCACGTTCAAACAGCTGACAGTGAGTAACAGCTAATGACAAATACAATAGGCAATAATTTACTACTCAGTAAAGATTAATAAACTTATAATAAAGTTCTCAGTCTAATCATATCAAAGTTTAACTTAGGTATTCATTACGAATACAAATTCTCAAAGAATATAAAACTCCTAAAATAGACAATTTCGCTTAGCTGGAAGGGTTAGAGGGAATATTAGTAATATCGGTTACCATTTTAAAATAAAAATAAATGTTTTATATGACATCTAACGAAGTAATCCGCAGCCCAATTTCCTCTGGAATGGCGATTGATATCTCACCAGTAATAAATTACGTTTTCCAACAGAACACACAAGTTTATTTTCGCCATCACCCGACGATATTTTCACATAATGCGTTAGAGGGGCGCTATCTCATAGATTTATCTAGATGGCAATGGAACTACAGTAAAAATGCTATTCCAATTTTAACTCGGATTTCGTATGCTAACATGTGCTAACGTACGTCACGGAGTCGCTAAAAGTTTTCTTTTTCTAATTTATTTATCTTAAAATGCTGAGTGAGACGCCTTTTTAACATTACGTAGTGTCTATAATAGTTACCCTTGTTCCTGAGACTGTGCCTTTAGCTTACAATCAGGTTAGGTGAAGTCGAGTTGGCGTGTCCTAGATAAAAAAAAATACATATTTGGGTTCAGAATGGTTAATTTAAAAAAAAACTCAAATATTTTTTAACATCTTCAGACATACATACAGACATATATATGTATAAATAATCACGCCTTTATCCCCGGAGGGTTAGACAGAGGTGAATTAACACCCACATTTCACCAATCATTGAATTCAGTCCCACGTAATAGGGGGTGCCGTCTTCCGGGCACTAATGTTGACTCAAGCCTTGTATCTGTGCCTGAGTCTGAGCTGTATATATCTGTCTGATGTTAAACAGCCCTATCCCTTAGTCGCCTTGTATGACACCATATGGGAGGAGATGGGGTGGTCCAAATTCTACGCTGCCGGGAACCACGCGGCAACATCTTCAATATATAATTAACAAGTAAATGCATACAATAATATTAACAGGAATAAACGTGATCATGGTATAGGTACATGGGTACATACCTTTGATTTGCCTGACGTTTTGACCAGGTTGCACCGGCCGTGGTCTTCGAGTCCTTGAGGTAGTAGTACCATGATTGCGTTAATTCACGTAAATATTATTGTATATCATGGAAAGTTTAAAAGTTAAAAAGAAAGTTTAAAAGTTACCATAGATAAAGATAAATAAAAAAGTAAATTACAGCGATATCAGTGAGGAACGTGATCATATCCCTAAACATTACTAGAGCCCACAGATAATATAATGCCAGGGCAAAGAAAACATTCCACCTTTCTAGGAAAGGTAGATATTCGAGTTTCCCTTTGCTAGTTCTTTTTTCTTTTAGTCACCTTCGTCACGAGAGAATAAAATATTTACGACACTTTTATCGCCACATTTCTCCTCTATATGTGCGTATTCAATATACGGTGAGGTACGCTTACCTCCGTTTATATTTGTAATCATCACCTTTGTTGTTACTTGCGAATGAAGTGCCAAAGTATTCAAGATTTTTGTTTTTATTATTTTGTTTGGCAATATTTATTCAGCCTTTTTGTACCATGATAATTCATTTTCTATTATTGGCACAGGGTAAAAATAAAGGTGCTAGTACATCTATAGAGATAGTGAAACATTGTTTACTTGCCTCAGTGCTCAGGCCTATTTTTATGGGATTATACAATAGTATATTCCCATAATAAGTTGATGTTATTAGGCGTAAATTAGTAAGCACGAAGTAACAAGCACATAGATTTTGTTCTTTTTTTAGCAAGTTCTTTACTTATTGCAGTCACTACAGAGAGGATATATGTAACTGTCAACTTGAGTTTAAACTTTGAATGTTCTGCATATTCATACAGGCTGCAAACTTGCAGCGACGCACTGCTTTGTAAGTTCTATTAGCATAATGTACTAAGATCACATTGGGCCATAGGTATTGGGGACTAGGCATTGGCCACCAATCAAATTTTTTATACAACTTAGGAGTTGTATAAAAATTTAAAAAAAGATTGGTGGCCAATGCCTAGATGGGTTTCCTGGGGCATTCCTTCCATATGGTATAACAGGGTTCCCCCCGTAATAGGTAGCGGTAGATAATTCGATTCTGCCATAGCCAAACACCATAACCGATGGTGAAGTATGATAAGTACCCATGGGGTTTCCACACCTTAAATAAAACAGTAGATGTAAGGTAAACATGAAGCTATGGAAATTCGATAACAATATACGAATTTCGAGAGCAGATACCGCTAAAAGTTATGAACTAATGGATATAGTTTAAGTATGACTAAAGGGTGTTCAATTTCTTTAACGACCTATTCATTTTTGTCGAAACTTGCCATGAATCTCGAAGATAAGTGTTTAATGGAAATAACAGCCGGGGGAAGAACATTATGGTCATACGCAAACTATCGCTTCGCCATAATCTTAAAAGGGTAATATTTCTGCATAAACACACTATTTTGTTTCTTGTGTGTACATATTTTTATAAACTACATAATGCTCACGTTAAATGTGTTCTTGAATAAATATGAACTAAATCAAACCAGTATCAAAATAACCGAGATATTTACCTAGTTTCATTGTTTTGAGTTTCCGATATTTCGGCGCTGTTGCAAGCACCATGATCACGGAGGAACTGGAATAGTGGCGGTGAACAGAGAAAGGTAAATATCCCCTTTTATTTTGATATTGATGTGAGTGACCATGATAGTTTCAAGAGGGGCATCAGAAGGTTTCTTCATGGTCGGCAGCGCGAGTGTGACACCCCTGGTGTTGCATACGTCCATAGGCCACGGTAACCGCTTACCATCAGGTGGGCCGTGTGCTTGTCTGCCAACTAAGTGGTATAAAAATTTAGTTTAAATACCTATAAATCAAACCAAATCAAATTTATTTCATAATAATCGTTGTATAGTATTTTACATGAGTTCTTAATCTATCGTGCGTTACAACATTGTGCATGAGTAGGTATATCAGATAATATAATATACCGTGCAGTTAAATGATTGTTTAATATATAATGGGACTGCTGAGACGAGGTCTCCGGTTCGATCCCAGGTTTCACCATGGCACACACCAATGACAATAGGCTCGCCATCTATTACATTGGGACCTACACATAAACTGGTGAAATGTGGGTGCTAGCACCTCTGCCTACCGTTTCGGGGATATATGCGTGACTTTATGTTATGTATAATATATATTTGTGCACTTAATCGTCTTACGTAGGTCTTATTACGTAGGATAATATCGAAGCTGTACCTGAACTAGGTAGTCCTGTGCTTCATGCGTAAACAATATAATTACTAGAACAGATACAACCACTTACTAAGAATAATAGAATACTAGAGTCACTCACTACTGCTAACTAATGCTACTTAACATTATTTTTTTTAAAACACGCTATAACTCCTCTGCGTCATCATAGGACAATCTTTGGAGGATACAGCTTGCAAGTGAAGTTGGCCTGGCCCCAACAAAAGGCCTTGATAGGGTATCTCATACCCTGTCCTACAGAGCTTCACAGTTACTTCTTACCTTTCAGTGGAAATTGATCGTTATTAAATTTCATGCACAATTGTACAATCAGTATAAGAGAGCAGTGGTTTTCCCATGCGCGTACAATATAGGGTTCTTCAAAAGAGGCATTAGAAGGTGTCTTCAGGTTAGGCGGCGCAAGAGTGACGTCCCTGGTGTTGCACACGTCCATAGGCCACGTTAACCACTTCCCATTAGATGGGCCGTGTGCTTGTGTGCCACCTAAGTGGTATAAAAAAAAATAGACGTACCTACTAGAATGCTAGTAAACATTATACTTTTTTCCTTATCTTCCGAACTGTTTTTCTTTGTTATTTCGGAAAGGCATAGAAATAATGTCCAACTCTTTGTCTTTATTTAGTAGTTAAAAGCTCGATGTTTTTCTTAATTCTTGAGTAGCACAGTGAAAAACAAAATAAAAAGAAAAAACTCGAATCTTTGAAGAAAATTTATTTTGTAGCAAATAATTTCTTTTTATAAACTTTAGAAGTAGGTAACTGTATAGGTAGGTAAGTATAAATTGTCGATAAGCAGTTCATATTCTCGGTTCAATACATAAAAAGACATTTTATGTTGATAACGGATAGTGGAAAAGTAGGTTGAACGGGTTGAATAACCTTTAGGAATATTTACTAGTAGTGGTAACAAAAGTGAGTCTGAGTAGATATTAATGTAGAGCTCTTTTCTTTTTTAGGATTCCGTGGTATTTTTTAGAATGTTATTTCTTTAATCTGTAATATAAAAGGACAAAATATAATCTCTATCGCTACAGTGATAGTTGTTTGTGATAATATAGTCGTGGCTATCAGTTTGGCTTTGAACATAATTAGGACATAATTCAAACGATAATATAATTGAAAATCTATTCGAAATCATAATTTGAAACCTAACAAATCAATTAGATATTAGATTCTTTTTGCGCGAAATTTCAGCCACATGACCTCGTCGTGATTTCTTTTTACATTTACAAAAAAGTAGCTGAATATTTTATACAGCAATAGCCGTTACTTATATTTTAAGTTTCCATCGTCAGTTTGTCGCCTTGGAAAAAAAACAAACAAAGTTCAAACGCACCTAAAAGGATTTCAGTGTAAACAATGTCGAATCAACACGATGAATTTATCTAAAGGGAAATCTCTTCAACGAAAAGCAAACACGTTTCGAGCAAAAGACTACAGAGGGATGAGTGATTCACTGGGCTAGAAAATGTTAGTTGATTTTTGAATTTCACACTTCAATACCCGCTTTAACGTGGGGACGACACACGCCCGATTGTGTTTACATGTTTTCGAGTGATCATGCACAATAAATATACGTACAAAATATATTTATCAATAAAATGTTGAAAAAACCCTTTACTCAGGTAGAAATGCGTTCAAATCTGTCGATATACAAGAAGTAAAAAAAGGAAAAAAATATCCCTTAATTTACTGATTACTCCTGTAATTTATGATTAACATATATAATTTTAATATAAAAGGTAATATAATTATGTCTCAGATAACTGAAAAGAGGACAATGTTAAAAGTAAACCACCAACGATTATCATTTCGCGTGTAGCGGGAGGTTGTTTAATGTTGACATTAATATTCATTATGTATCTCTAAACATCTTAAGTGTTCCGCTCACATTATAACAAATCTTCCTGCACTTTGGCACCACACCAAAAAAGTTAATATTTGTTTTAAAGATGGCATATTACAGTGAGCTCATAAACATAACTGACAAAATGGTATTTCAGTTGAAACTAAATGCCTACAGTGTTGATGCAATTAGTACCAGCTATTAAAGGCCGTAAGAAAAAAAAAGAAAACTGAACTGAAGCCAATTTCTGTAGATGACAGGAAACTTTGTAAAATGTTATAACAGCGGAATTTATGATTAGAAGTTGGAGTAGTGCAGCAGGCTTCCAACAGTTCCAACTTCAGAATTCAATTAGGTACCGATGATTATGGAAACTCTTTTTTACAGCCATCGCTCTGAAACTTTGTATCTTTGAAGTCTTTTATCTAAAAGCTTCCCTCTTGTTCAAGTTACTTTATTGGTTTAGTAAATTAGTGTTCTGTTTTTGCACTAAGAACAATTTGGAACGCATAGTGTTGTCATTTAGAAATACGAGTACATACATCGTTACAGATTTGTGAGTAATTTTATGAATCGATGCGAAAGATATTACAGTCATTTAGTGGATATGATATATCAGTTAAATCACATGTAATCAAATCAAATCAAAAGTTTTTAATTTCATGTAACAGAGACTCATTACATATTTAATTTCTTATTTCATCAATTATCAAATTTAAACACATACAATACAGAACACAAATGTCATGAAATCAAATTTAAATTCACACTCATCAGAAAGGAATACAAAGATAAAATTATTAAATTAAATTGAATTGAATTAAATTTACTAATCATGCATGTCAAATGAGAATTAAATATATTGAGAAACTGATATGAAATAATCATTCAATAGGACTATGTATACTAATAAATTTTGTTAATATGAATCACCGACCTCCCGTCCGTGGGAGATAGCGCTGCAGTGATTTACGTACGTGCAATCTAGCATATCTACTATTATAATTTTGATTGGCACTGACTCGCACCCTGTGCACCGAAGATGCACACCTCTTTCTCATTGCGGTAGAAAAACAATCAACACGAGCATCGGCGAACATTCCTGACGCACTACAGAAGCGCGGCCTTAGCGCATTGTTATATTGTGCACAAAGGCTGCACGTGTAGAAAGTAGTACAATACGTACGAAAAAGCGTTAGTTTTACAGAAAGTGAACAGCGCGCATACCTGCGAACCAGCTTGTTCGCCCTCACCGATAACGCCCTCCGTACTCGCTCCATGTCCAGGTTATCACTGAGCTGGGAGACTAACATATGCCCGAGATATTTTAAACTGAACACCCTAAGCAATAATGTACCATACAGTGAAACAGGTTGCATAAAGTCAAGGTTCTTTAACCCGCCTTGGAATACCATCACTACAGATTTTTTACAGTTATAAGTCAGGCCGTGCGAACTCATCATCCAGTGGTAACGGCTCCATAGAAGGGCGATCCCCCGTATGGTTGGTCTTGTAACATTCCTGTCCAATTGTCTACAGCTGACACTCCTGTACTGCTAAAATCGTCACTTATCGTGTTAAGATACGTAATTCATCACGAAGCAACCATGTTGCCTGAAGGGCGACCACGTCAAAGTATTTACATAAATCCCGTACACTTTCTGCCGAGCGCTTGACATTTTTACAGTTGTAGGTGACAAATTTTTATAAGCTTTTAACTATTATTTATTATAACTGAAGCGCTAGATTTCAGTTTATAATGTACTTACGAAAAGAAGAAATATTATGTCCTGTGGTCATAGATTGGCATCCAAGTACATAAACGTAGCTTATTCTGAACTAGAAAACACTTATCGTTCAATGTTCACACTACCGTTTAATAGCATTTTTTGTCAATTGTACTATATCTCCCGTTTTCTGCTACAAATATCTGACACAGATGTGTCCTTATGTAAATTGCTTACTAATATACGTATTTTCCTTTCCACCACTTTAAATTTCTCATTCGGCTCCACCAGAGCACTACCCATATTTCCAACATGACTCTCATCAGGTTTTTGGTCTTCTTTTTTGCACTAATGTATACCCGTCGTTTATTGTAGCTGCTGCAATCGCCGCATACTATTGAGATGCGAGCGCCACTGTTTCGCAAATCTCATCCGCTGTTCTCATCGGCCACACCCCCTGTACCGCTATTCGTACCGTTCGCTAGTGGTCTACCCACCCACAGCTACCCGCAGTCTGATTTTTATTTTTATAACTAGAAAAATTCGACTTTAAACCGATATTGGTGCTGCATGTCGATAAGATTTCAATGTTTGCAGGAAATTTTTGCTGGTATCTAATATAATGCCATTACTAATATCAGCCCCACTTTTGGTGTCAATATTTGTGGTAATAGAAATGGTAGTCGACTAATTCCTATCACACTGTTTCTTTACACAGTCCAACTGCTCTTGCGTCACTTAAGTAGACTTGATACTTTGATATTTTCTTAAACCAGTATCCAAATCCTTCAGTAGCTTTGATACGTCCAGATGGTCGAAAGTAGTAGGAGGCAGCTTTTTAAGATCTCTGGCCACAAATACTGACAGCAGCTTAGGATACGTTCCTTTAAAATTGACGATGATATCGTTCAGCACCCGTTTCTCTTTGCCCTTACCTACAAGCAGCAATAAAGACTTCGATTTTTGAATTTATTCATCGAAAACGAGGAAGCATATATTTGCACCAAGCTGGTTTCATCAGCTATCGAGATTTTGTTCTATATATAAGCTAGTAACTTATTTATGACTATATTACACGTTAAACACTTTACAGTACTGCTAGACATTTTTTCGCTTACAGACAGCGACCGTTTATACGCTGTCGAAGAAGGCGCGCGCATGACCGTAATACTTAGAACGTAAGATCTCCGCAAGGAGTTGTCATTAATTTACGTTATTTTTTAAATAATTTACATGATTCCGTGTGGTGACGGAGAAAGAATACAAGTATCACCACTCTATCTCATCCGAAGGGCGTCGTAAGAGAGGACTAACGGAAACATACGCAGATGATATCACTGCGAGAGAAGGAAAACTCGAAATAAAACTCTGTACCAACCCGTCTAGCCAGCGTGGAAACAGTAGGCCAAAGCCTCCCAACATTGGGAGAGGCCTAGTCCAGCGATGAACTGCGATGGGCTAGTTGAATAAAAAAAAATAACATGCTATGAATTTACTATTTTTGCTATAACTATCACTTTTACGCAAAAATATTGTTTTATCTTTTATTTTATCATTGTTGTCCTTCATCTATAGGTGAGGGAATAAATCTGTTTACTATGACGTAGCAAATTCAAAGGCGACTCTGCACTTGAGCTTTGATATTATTTCATCGAAGCCCTGCCCGTTAATTAAATTAACGGAGATCAAAGCGTGGTGCAAACACAGACATAGATAGGAGCTCGTGTCTCTGAGACACCCTATTTGGTCTTTGTCCTCGTTTTGTGTCGATAGTAACACCATTAACTCAATTAGCTACATCGAAACTGGTTTGGCTTTGAATTATTTTAAAGAATTTACAATATGTGTGAAAAATGTAAAAATAGAACCAATGGAGATAATTGGCAGACGAGGTTCTAGTGCCGGTAGGAATTATATCAGGAAATCTTAACTATGAAGCCATAAATGTTTATAAAGAAGACGAAGTAAAATAAAGTGTCATGGATATTAAAGTGCAACATGTCGATTCTGGTATTCAACCAACAGTGGTCAAGTGTGCGACATGACCGCTATCAAATATCCTAAAGATTGAGGTAGGAAACCCTAAATTGAAGTGAAGTTTTCTCATTAATTTGATTACGTCGATCCCAGGGCCCGACCCGTGTCACAAGTTACTTCATTAGTTACGCAAGTTTGTGAAAGTAATTCGAGCGAATTAGGTTTTGTAAGACACGAATCATCAAAATGATACCCATGTTTAAAAACCTATGAACATGCGGGTAATCACTTCGACAGCATAATTGTTAAGTCCGATAGGTTTCGATTTACTAATGTATCCCGCCCTATGGCGTGGGACAGCATCTGTGGCGTGGTGGTAGCGAACGCGGCCCCTACGCAGGAGGCGCGGGTTCGATCCCAGCTCAATGCAAATATTTGTAGCCATGAATATGGGTATTGGTCTGGTCGTGCCTAGCCGTTGGTCCCTGTTGTCATACGAAAGTCTATGGTAGTCGTTAAGGGTAGTTAAAGCGCTAAAAAGTCCAACAACTGGTCTAACAACAATACTTCAATATCGCCTTTCTATTAAAAAAAATACGACGGTTTTCCAGTCCGAATTGAGCAGTCCGACTGGTGAAGTACCTCCACCCTGCAGAATACCACGGCTATAATAACCTCGTGTTGTGTTCCCGGTGGTGAGTAGGGTAGCCAGAGCTCACTGGAGAGTTTTCTGCTGTCAGTGGGAAGACCAAAGGCTTGTCCTGATTTTGTGTTCTGCACTGAGGGCACATAAAATCTCTGTTCTTACAGGGTCGACAGCACGGATATGACTCCACTGGTGTTACACACGTTCATAGGTCACGGTAACCACTTTCCATCAGGTGGGCCGTGTGCTTGTCTACCACCTAAGTTGTATAAAAAAAACTTGTATTCACACTTCACACATCTCGCAGTTAGATATTAAGGACTGATTTTATCAATGATAAAATAACTCCGATCAAATCAAACTCAGTTAACCTAACCCAGTTTCAGGTTTATTGAGTAAATGTGTAAATCCAGTTTATTAAAAAAAACATATGATGAGGCCGCCAAGTTGAGTGCCACCATTGTAACACTTAGTGTCTGTAATGGTGACCCTCTTTCCTGAGACTTTGCCTTGAGCTTACCATCAGGCGAGGTGAGGTCAAGTTGGCCTGTCCTATATAAAAAAAATGCAATTATTGAAATTCAATTTAAATAAACCGCTATAACGCTGTCTTCAGCAATATGATGTTGATGGAATCTAACGTTCATGTTCTCAAAGACTATTGTGATCTGACGTCATCGGTGAATTAGCAATTTACATACTTTCGTTTTTGTATAAATTGTTATAAATAATCCATGCATTACTTTTAAATCCCCTAATTTATAAGTAAACATAACAATATAAGCTACGAGTACCATTAATTAGGATTGTGTAACAAACTCCGGACACTTTAAACCGAAATATGGTGTGATATGCAAACTACACGATTCATAAAATTAGAATTTAAAATCAAAACTCTGTTACAGAGGTGTTTTTGTCTGTGAACAGCGCGGCATAGCGCACATAAGTTACCCCGAATATTTATGTTTGGCGATGCCACCTACAGGCTCCCTCTCATATTTACCGCCAAGATCTCGTTTACTGCACTCTCATATTTGCATTTTACATTTATTTTGAGTTTGTTAACTCATATATTACATTATGCTAAGTATATTAATTCAAATGTTGTGACAGTGAACGGCATTCGTTAGGGTATATGGGTCTTCTGAGACCAAGTCAACCTCTCACCTGTGAGGCAGTTTACTTGCTGATTGATTGCTGAACGAAGTTCTGGCACAGACTTTCCTTTCATGTTGAAGCGACAAGGGGCAGTCGCTCCTTCGAGGGGACCTTCTATGGTTCTAGGTAAGTCGAGGTATGCGAGGGAGATGCCAAAAGCTACGTCACCCCTGGCAACTGATGGCCCGAGGCGGCAGTGCGGTTTTAGTCGGTCCGAATTTGACAAAACCAACAGGGGGGAGGGGTATCCGAAGGGATTGCCACTCAGTAAAAAAAGGGGGCAACGGCTCCCTTAGAATCCCCTAAGGGTAGGAGAGTGGTCCCGGGAAGATAAAATTTTCTTAGGGCACATCTAATGGTCCCTTTACAATACATATTACCAATAGACGACTTCTGTTTTGCCAACACTATCTACCCATGTTACATTTACCTAAGTCAAAAGTCGCAATTTTGATTACCACTCTGTGCGATAATTTGCAGGAATTTGTATTGATCTGGGTGTTTGTATATATGTCATATAGGTATCTACTAAAATTTATCTTACCATGTTTATCCGCATTCTAGAACCCATAGCGCAAGCTAGTTTAACTGTACTATAGACTTAATCAGTCTTATTACAAAACACGGACTAACTCTAAAACCAGGTTTAAATCGTCTTTAGACCATAGTCTAAAGAAATTTTTATTACAAAAAGGATTTTATTATTAAACCATGGACTATCTCTGGTCTAAAGATAAACCTGCGTGACACCTAGTTTAACGTTGGTCTAAAGTGTAAATCACAATAATAATATGTCAAACTTGCCATTTTGCAGTTAGCCGGTTAGCGTCAGATAAATTCGTTTACTTTCTTATATGCTCGTAATGGATATTGACGCAGTTGATCTGATGGATATCGCAGATATTAATATCGTGGAGTCATTGGACATAACGCGCTTACCTAACAGACATCGTATTCGAGTAAACCCCTTTACGGAAGAAACTTTTTAGGCAAATTATAGATTTACTAAATGTTTTAAATAACTTGCAATAAATATACCTACTTTAAAGTAGGTATAAAAATTGGGAAAAAGTTGATACCTAGTCAGCGCGAACGGAAAAGTTCGTTCCATTTAACGTCCATAGATCTTCCAATATCATAACAATGACTGCTAAATAAAGGCATGATAATGATATTTTATAATAAAATAAAGTATAACTATTATTCATAAAATATAATTTAGGGAAAATGTATTTTCTAAATCTCTTTTTCACCATTTTTAGTAAATATTATTTATTAATGATTTCAGATAATTTTTGTTTTCGGAGGAAACGGAACGTTGTGATTGAATGGTATAATAATGAACGAACAATAGTTTGAATAATCTGTGGTTTTATTTAAGCCAAGGTTTAAATTATGGTACTAAGTAGTCTACGGTTTATTCAGCTTTTGTAATAAGGAGAAGTTTAAACCATGGTCTTGAGATTAAGCCCAGACTTTATAGTTCGGGTTTAAACCAGACTTAATTCCGTTTTTTGTAATAAGACCGAATTTATTTAATAGAGTATAGTTATATAATACCCAATTACGAACACACACTGATACGTAGACCGCGATGAAGATTGCATTAGATGTCTTATCTTTGTGTAAGGAACATTACGTGGCGGGGCAAGCTCGGGTTTAATTGATCTAGGCAGGATGATGGATAGTAGCGAGTGGATGCGGTGGGGCCACGGTGTGCCTCGGTGGCTTGCGGTGGATAAAGACGAATCTAAGTGCCACTTCCGTAACACGGTTTTATACACAAACTATTCCCCGTCGGCATAATGTGCTAGAATGTATCTATACTATTATAACATTGTAAATTAGCTCCGTCTGTACGTTGAAGATATTAACAAAAACATGGGTTATGTTAAATTAATCATTATGTACAGTCAACGACATAAGTTGATTAACGAAAAAATATTTACTAACTAGTTGGGTGTGGCAGAAAAAGCATCAGAGTAGAGTGAATGCAGTAGAAATGCGTGCGTTGCGAAGTATGTGTGGCTTGACCTTGAAAGATAGAGTGAGAAATAGCGTGATAAGAGAACGATGTGGAGTGATAGAAGATGTGGTGATGAGAATTGAGAGAGGAATGTTGAGATGGTTTGGTCATGTTGAGAGAATGAATGAAAGAAGACTAACGAAACAGGTGTATGATGCGAGTGTGGATGGTACCGTCGGAAGGGGAAGACCTAGGCGCACATACCTGGACCAAATCGGGGAAGTTTTAGAAAAGGGGCAGGTCAGGAGTACTCTAAACCGACGAGCGTGCATGAAGAATGTAATGAGAGTGAATGAAGCGAGAGTAGTATGTCAGGATCGTAGCAAATGGAGATCCGTGATCTCTGCCTACCCCTATGGGAGACAGGCGTGATTTTATGTATGTATGTATGTATTTACTAACCCCTTTATATCGGAATAAATGTATCAATAAGTCAGGTTTAAGTAAGTTTTATGATGGCTAAGTTAACATATTTATTGATTTGTTCATTATTTGATGAGAGGTTGAGGGCTCACAGTGATCAATAAATTAGAATTTGTTAACTTTTGTCATTGACTGTACGTAAACCAATTATATATCTACTTAAAGAATGCTTGTAATTTTAACAACTTTTGCTTGCAATACTCATCATCATCATCCAAAGCCTTCACCTCGGAGTCCAGGGTCTGTTTGAACATGATGTTCAAGTTGAGCGGTCAGATGAATTATCACTAAAGGATTATCCAAATCCATGCACCTGGCCATGAGCACTTCAATAAAATAAATATTTACTAGAGGTAGGACACGACGGTATTTCTGTCCAATTGAGCAGTCTGACTGGGGAAGTACCTACATCCGCCGTACAGAATACCGTGGCCATAATAACCTCATGTAGTGTTCCTGACGGTGAGTAGGGTAGCCAGAGTCACTGGAGAGTTTTTTAACAATGATTATTATTACCAATTACATTACACATTACATCATACATAACATAAACTTACTCCTATATCCCCGAAGGGGTAGGCAGAGGTGCTAGCACCCACATTTCGACAGTTTATGTTGAGGTCCCAATGTAATGGGTGACGAGCCTATGGCCATTAACCGGGCACTTATAAACCTGCGATAAATATACACATAACTTCGAAAAGCATCGAAAAGTCATTGGTGTGTGCACATTACACATTTATCATATTCAGCCAAATATCTCATTCCATAGAACATCTATGTCTGAACTAGATAACTTAATATCCGTATTTTTGTGCTGATGGAGTGGATGCTGAGTGGAAAGACCAAAGGCTTGTCTTGCTTTTTCTTTTACACTGGCGCCACAGAAACTATACACTTACAGGGTCGGCAATGCGAGTGTGACTACTCTGGTTTTACACACGTCCATAGGCCACGGTAACCAGTTTCCATCATATGGATTGTGTGTTTGTCAGCCACTTAAGCGGTATAAAAAAATACTAACCTAGTTAACAGAATACTTGTAATAATTAAATAAGAAAAAAACTTTAATGAGTAAAGGTTACTATAAAGTGGATGAGTACCTTAATGATGTTAATGCGTGGTCAACATAAGTCTCTTGCTTGCTCGCACAAAATAAATTGTAAACCAAAACAAATTTAAAAAAGAAAAATAATCTAGTTCTAATGTAGTTCGCTGAGTTTCTTGCTGGTATCTTCTCAGTAGAACTAATCTACCGAACCAGCGAAAGAATCATTTTCCAATGGTTTATTTTTACATTATTTAATATTTTTATATTATTTCTTGACATACATAATTGTAAAATTTTGACGTTCATATGTGCTCTTTATGTGCCTAAACTGAATAAATGAAATTGATTCTTTGATTGCATATTTGCGCTTTCAATATTAAAACAAATAATTTTGAAATCCAAACCTTGTTTTTTCACAACAAACGACACTGTTTATTTATAATTGCTTCAGAAATAGTATCTTATTATAATGTGTATAGGTATTATAAGACTCACCTTTCATTAACAAGTGTTCTATAGCAATAGGTCGTGTCTGAAAATTAATTAATGTTTCTATATAACTTAAACTTAATTAATGTGTAACTAGTACCGGGTTTTTACTGAATCGCCATTAATTAAATTTGAAGTAAGCTCTCTAAAAGAGCTCGTTAAGAGGATATAATACTGTATAGTGTTGTAGTTTGCGTTTTAAGAGCTTATAGTATTAAGCAACGAGCTGCGTTGCTGGTGACAAGGGACTTAATTAAGTGAGTACAGACATAATAAAATAGTGTCAAAAAGTTTTGCCTCGTGCCTGTAGATGTGACCTACGTGCTGAATGTAAACTGCAGTTGATGGCTGTTAATTACAGGTGAAGTACTGAGGAACTAATTAGTGCGACGCAACAACGCGCTACACATAAGAATTTTAGTTCACGACAATTACAGTACTGTACTCAAAGTCTTGTGTTCTATTTCCCTTTCAAAAGTTAAGTAAGAATTCGGTGTTCGCTATTTGAATATTCCGAACATTGCACTCAGTAAATGGGTCAGTTTGAAGTTCGAAATATCACGCTATCACTTAAGATCGATTTTGAATAGCAGTACACTGCATTTCAAACGCTTTGTGAGGGCCGGAGGCTTAACCTTCCTTTCCTTTTTCCAATTTTCCTCGTTTACATCCCTCTTTCTGTTTGTAAGTACCTAACAATACGCGCGAGATGATGTTCAGTCTTAAATGGGTTTTGTGTTTATATTTTTGATAAGTTTGTGAAAGAAGCCGCATTCAAAAAAAGGTAGGCACTTCTTTTTTTACACCACTTAGGTGGCAGACAAGCACACGGCCCACTTGATGAAAAGTGGTTACCGTGGCCTATGGACTTGTGCGAAACCAAGGGAGTCACACTCGCGCTGCCAACCCTGTAAGCACAGAGAGTCTCTGTGCCGTCAGTGTAAAAGACGAAGCAGCACAAGCTTTTGGTCTTCCCACTGACAGCATAAAACTCTTTAGTGAGCTCTGGCTACCTTACTCATCGCTGGGAACACAACACGAGGTTATTATGACCGCGTATTCTGTAGGGCGGAGGTACTTCTCCAGTCGGACTGCTTGGACGGAAATACCGTCGATCTCGAAAATCATGAACAAAGTTTTAGTATTTGTGTGTTATGTAAAAGAAGGAACTAGCAACCTGTTACTAAGTAAGTTAATTCTACTCACTGGATAAATCTAACACAATGCAGTCACATAAAATGTAGTAAACTGTACGATCCCGGAAAATGTAATTCTGAAATGGGTTCAATATTTACAAAGTTAGTAAAATACGATGATAGTATGTTAATAGTATTTTTATCTGGATTTAAATTCAAAACTTCATGTACAAATGAAATTAATATATATGTTTTCAAACACATATCTTACATGTAAGTATGCGTCTTCTTCTTTTTCTTCTAGATCTGATGTATAGTGGCTAGATTTTCAAATTTAGTCCGGCCATAACTTGACTTTAAATACAGCTACGTAGCGTACAATCAGTGTCATATCTTGACTACAACAGTTTCAATAAATCAAACTGTTTTACTGATTTTTTTTATTTTTTTTTCAATTCAAATTATTTATTTGTGGATCATAGGTTAGTGTACAGTTCTTATTCTAGGTTATATTAAAGTACCTACTATGTCCTACCATGGAATTGATGTACAAATTAAATTTATATAAATAACCAAATAAATCTTTATTTTCTTTCTTTCTGTCATAGATTTTGTCAATTGTTATGTCAAATCAAATAACCCGCCCCGTATCGTTCCCGGCGCAAAGGTGCCCATGACACTAGCAGCGTTGCCTCGCTGAATCGCAATGGCCATCCACTGCCCCAGAAACAAGCCGAACCAAATAAATAAAAAATACTTTACAATGTCATACGAAAGAATTATCATTGAGGAATTCGTCAATGGTATAGTGAGCCTTATCTGCTAAAGTTTTTATAGTTTACATCTAAATACTCGTACTTTCACCTAAAGATTTAAATGTATTATTGTCCGAACTAAAGTTGTATACTTATCATAAATATCAGAACAATCAGTCAACTGAAAAGAGGAAGGGGCCAACCACCAACCACCAAATCCCAAGGTCTTAAGATCATTTTGAAAACTTTGTTTGCCAATATCGATCTGATGTGTCAGCACACATTTTGTTAAAAAATTTGCAAGTACTTGAGCCGCTGATTTTTTGAAGTTGCACTTGAAAAGCTACTTGATAATAAAAAATTGCTATACAATTTGGTTTCGTTTCGGTGCAACGTCTGAGGAATTTAAATTTTTTCTCGTGCGCTCCAACGAAGACAATCAGACAGCTGGCGGCCGCTACATCTTTTGAATATTAATGAATTTAATCACGCTTTAAGTATTAATATTACGGCATTCTAAACACTGAAAAATAAATTACGGAAAATGGTTTTGTAATGAAATTAATTTCGCCTTGTATAGCTTGGTTTTCTAATAATAGAAAAGATTCTGAATTCGGATGTAAATTTTTTTTTGCGTGTTTTCAGGCACCACTTGAGGCAGTAATTACTAGAGAGGTATTGTTTGAAGGCTAGCATTAATTAGTTTTCATGTTGTAGACTTAGTATAGCAATAGTTCAGAATAATATTGTTGGAACGGTTTAAAGTATGAAAGTAAGAACTTTGGGAGCAAAGTAGAGTAGGCCTAGGACAAGGGCAGGCTAGGTAAGTTTATTTATTTTTTGTTTTATTTTATATTATTCTTACTGAAAACTACAGAATAAAAACAATAATAAAACAGGAAAACATATACAGAAGTAAATAGTATGAGAAGGCCATTTAAAAGTTTTCACAAATAAACATAACCATGAGTATTTAATATTAGTCAACAGCAACAGGAAATAAGTACATACGTATAATATAGCGAAAGATACATGAAATTCATTGATACTCGTAGTACCTAACATAACAAATTGATATGAAACAAACTGTTCTCCATCCAACAGTAAACATACAGCCCAGGGTTAAGTGCCCACTTGACGGCAAGAGGCTCGCCCCTTATTACGTGCGACCGATAATAATCACAGTTGGCGAAATATGAGTGTTATTCACCTTTGCCTACCCTTTCGGGGATTTAGAGGTATCAGTACATCAGTATATGTATGTATAAATTTAATACAAATATTATAAGGTATTTCAGTGATCAATTTACTGAGCGCCTTATTTTGTCTGACGTGTTAAACCGCAACATTGTAATTTAAGCGATTGAAATCGAGTGGCGTAAGGTTTTAATGTCTTGCCCATTTTTCATAGCGAACCTCAACAGGTGCAAACACATTGAACCAGATATTTACTGTAAAAATAATAAAAGTATCATATAGATCCATGCGATTAAATAATTTCTATTCATTTATGGATCTCATCTATATCTTCTGTCGGTCTAATAGGCTAGTAAGCAAATTCCAGTCTACTTTTAGACATAGCAGTATCTGATCCACCGCCTTCATTATCAACAGTGTAACTCAGCCACTTTTTTCTGGTTGTGAGTTTAACTAGCTGGAAGGCGTCTCACTATTCGTTCACAGATTCACGATCTCCTCTCCACTCTAGGACTTATTTGCGGCCATAGAAAGATGTAGACAACCCATTGTTACTTCAGTTTGCAGCGAGTTATATTGATGGCTCCAATTTAACAAAAACAATTAAACTCTCCTTGACTGGTTTTTATTGTATTAAAGAGAAAAGGAGGACTGAAAGAGCCATGGGCCTTAACGGTATGTCTGCACTTTGATTGATTGTGTATTGGGATATACTTTACATTAACTACAATTTATATTCAGCACAAAACAGCCGTTGTGCCCCCAACTCTGTACAGCTCAATAATAAATTAGTTGTTTTAGCGTAAATGGCATCGTCTTAGCTGGCCCATAAAGACATTTAGGATTGAATTTCAGCGCGGCTGCGAGTGCGGCCCGTAGGTACATAAACCGTTATAATAATGCGCATAAAATTCTCCGCCGAGAGCAGTGAGCGAGCGAAGTTGCCAGTATTACGCCCGTGAGTTATTCAACGTCACGTAGCCCGGGACTGGTCGCAGTTGCGCCCCTGTCCTCGCTTTGTACTTTGTAATGTCAGCCGTCCCACTCACACAAAACCATTACAACTGCAACTTTACTATTTCGAAACTTTATGACAGAAACAATCGAATGTCGCCAACAGTTTTCGCATCTTGTTTTTCCGGCCGGCTACAATAAAGGTTGCCAACTGTCCCAAAGTAATCAGAATGCGCGATTTCATTTCGCTGGCATTCTTATTTTAAATTAGCTTTTGCTGGCAATTTATGGACATACTTTTCTATTAATACACGTGCTTGCTTGTGTCCACAATGTATTACTCGGGCATACCATCTGTACCATCATCGGACATCTAATCAGAAACCATTCAAAATGCACATGAGCAGTCTTCATAAGCTCTTGAGAACAGTGTTATGATGGTCAAGTATTTAGCATTGAGTTCTACAGATTCCATAAGCGATTACTTCTTGACGATCAAGCGCTGGGGCGAGATCAAAAAGGTGTTTGACCTGCTCCTTTCTATTCTGACAACTAGTTACATCGATTGTAATGCAGAAGTAAAACCTGCGTACCACAGAAACGAATAATCTATAATGGAACTGCGACTTCACATTTTATAAAATCTTTTAAAAGATGAAGCAAGTACTCTCTAATGTATTGAATATCGTCTAATGCATTGTTCATGTTTTGAAAATATGTCAAGCTCTGGCAATAACAAACGCTGAAATAGATTGTGTTCCTATATTGTTAGATATAAAAGCAGAATAAGTGTAATTACAAGATGAATTACTCACAGATATTGCATTGTGTTTCTATTTTGGCGTTGTCGCAGCGCAAAAGCTACCCGATATTTCTGTTCGAGCTCTAGATATGCGTAGACACGTATTTGCACATTGTGCTCATTGCAGTTGTAAGCCAGTTGACATAAAGGATCCGCTTTGATACCTTCCTCTTTAATTTCCTGTTTAGTAAACATTGTTTTAATTTCGCTAACCCTATATTTGTACAATATGTAGGATAATATATTGTCATGTTGAAATTCATGTTACTAGCTGTTTGTGTGAGAAAATTGATACTAAATAGCTTGTGTTTGAATTGACTAAGGAGGAACATTTTGATTTTAAGTTACAATCTGACTAATATTTGGACGAAGAGCCTAGCAGCATTACAAATAACTCATAACGAAATATCTCTTCGTGTTAACTAAAAACATTTTGTTATAATTTTGTAGGCTGACAAAATTTTCTGTTTGTTACGAATCGAGGAGGTAGGACACGGCGGTATTTCCGCCCAATTGAGCAGTTCGACTGGGGAAGTACCTCGGTCCTACAGAATACCGCGGCTATAATAACTTTGTGTTGTGTTCCCAGCGGTGAGTAGGGTAGCCAGAGCTCACTGGAGAATTTGTGCTGTCAGTGGGCAGACTAAAGGCTTGTCCTGCTTTGTCTTCTAAACTGACGGCATAGAAACCTACAGAATACCGCGGCTATAAGAACTTCGTGTTGTGTTCCCAGCGGTGAGTAGGGTAGCCAGAGCTCATTGGAGAGTTTGTGCTGACAGTGGGAAGATGTCCTGCTATGTCTTCTACACTGACGGCACAGAAACTCTGTACCTACAGGGTTGGCAGCGCGACTGTGACTCCTCTGGTGTTACAAACGTCTATAGACCACGGTAACCACTTACCATCAGGTGGGCCGTGGGCTTGTCTGCCACCTAAGTGATATAAAAAAAAACTCTGTACTTACAGGGTTGGCAGCGCGACTGTGACTCCTCTGGTGTTACAAACGTCCATAGGCCACGGTAACCACTTTCCATCAGGTGGGCCGTGTGCTTGTCTGCCAATTAAGTGGTATAAAAAAAATCAAAAGACAAACAGACACGCAATATTTTTTGGTTATATCTACTAATATGCATTTATAAAAAAACCTGTTATTTTAACATTATACAAACAGAATCTTCAATCTTGTTTATTTGTAAACATTTTGTTAAGTAAACCGGTACTCTGTGAAGCTTTGTAGCGAGAATATCAAAACATTAAAGTATTGGTTTATTTAGATTAAATAGTTTGACACACTTAGACCTGTAAGTTAGTTGTGTTGTAGTCTACATTAAGCCTATGGACTTGCCACTAAGCTTGTACAGTTTGCACAGTTTCTTAGGTGAACAGACTGGATTACTTCCCCTGTATAGTTACCTAATATGGTTCACTAATTGTTTATTATATGGTTTGTTTGTATGTCCAGACAAAAATTAACAATTATTTTAATGGGTCCGGAAGCACTAGACAATTTGTGGTCTTATCGCTTATCTATACGGTAATCTTTATTGAGTGTTTTATTTATGCAATGCTTGTAAAAACAGCTGCAAGTGCCAGTATTGCAAATGTCACCTTCCATCAGGTGGGCCTGCCTGTGTGGTAGATATACATGGTACACTTGTCTGCCACCTAAGTGGTATAAAAAAACTTCATAAATAATAATATCTTCTCTCTTCTTCTCACTTTATTTAATTATGACGTCTATGAATGTCTGTAAAGAAAAGGAGTCTTGTATACATCACATGACTATGTCATGTACTTATAAAACCTTAAGGACTTAACTGATTAAATTTTATAGGATGTAAAAGTGCAGTTTGTAAGAGTAGGTATTAAAGGATAACCGAACAGGCCCATTACTGTGAGTGAACATGAATCAGTAAAATCGCATAATGCGATGACAGTTAAATTTGACTTTAAAAGGTAATAAATAGTATTTATACTTGAACGTTGCGATGAAAATTTGTCATCCTTTAACGTCATTAATATTTTAAATTAATTAAAACAATTATAATGTCATGTGTTTTATTTTAAAAATATTGTCGATTGAATGTGAAGGGAAGATAAATTTTCCTAGTGGTGAATATTTTTAAACATTCCACCGGGTAGTTTGATTTGACTACTTTCGAAACGCAGTTCATTCTCTTTACACCAGTAGGTATTATATTAACAATAATAAAAGAAAAAGTATTAAGTCTAGTACTGTCAAGGAAGTAAAAAGACATATAAAAGTGTGGACAAAGGGAACACTAGTAACTTATTAACCTATTACTCTCACTTACAACATTGAGCCCAAGACAGAAAGAGTACATCTAAAAAGGGTCCGCGTTCCTTTGTTTCAGGGGACCATTCCATCATCTCGTATCTCAGTAATTCGAATTTCAGGTCAAAGTAGAAAAAACTGGAAAAATTTTACGTAACACTACATTTTTATATATAAGTCATCTAACAAATTTAACTCACTTGTGATTATTTTTATGAATACATTTTGTGTATAATTATGTTTTTATTTTAATAAGCATAGTCGTAAACATACTACAACATAACACATAATATAAAATTATAACACACATAATATAACACACATAACACATAACATAACATAAAATTAAATGTATATTTTTATACCACTTAGATGGCAAACAATCACACGGCCGACCTGATGGGAAGTGGTTACTGTGACCTATGGACGTGTGCTACACCAGGGGCGTCACAATCTGCCACTGCCGACCGAACGTATATTGTTTTATCATTTTACGTATCTCTATCTCTCTCTCTCTCTCTCTCTCTCTCTCTCTTTGCCCTCTATCTTGTGCCATTATTATTCTTTTTTACTTTACTATTTCACTATAAGGTTTACTAAAAGAAAATGTAACATTCAGTTAAGCTCATCTTTGTACCTAAGTATCTTTCGTTATGTGTCTCAAAAATATTTAAACGTGGTACCTACAATAAGCGTATGAATAGTGGACTATATACAAGAGTTTACTTATTTGTCTAAAATACATTTAAGACCGCGGAAACATTCGTTGGCATCTCCACATAATCATTTGAATAAGTATGCCGTTTGTTTTAATGTATGAGGAAAGTTTAAATGTACCGCGTTTTCTAATTACATCCGATCATTTCTGAACCCGAGTAAGCACTTGTTTTAAAGTTCCTTTTGTGAGATACCTATATACACACTGTAATACGGAGTTTATATGAGTTATTAAATCCGCACGATTTTTGCTGTGTAGCGAAAATCAAATGAGAATGTAAGGGGGGCCCAAGCAGCAAATTTACACATAACAGCAAAAGCTTCTTGAAGTTTTGAGAATTGTTTTTATTTGCAATTTGCTGTGTGTACAGCAAATGCTGCTTGGATATGTGGCCCCTCAATGATAATTCAGCTAGAATTCGAATATGTATTTTTGACTTCAATCAAGCTTATCACATTCCACTGCTGGACATAAGACTATCCCAACATGGAGTGTTTTCATGCTGGCCAGATGGGTAGGTACAGGGCTTTATTTCGAGTTTTACTTCTCTAATAGTGATATCGCCTGGTTGGTACCGAGGCTCTTAGTGTAACCCCATAAGAGACCCGGTATAAATTCAACTGGATGAAAAATTAAAAATATTCCCGTTCTAATAGGACCTAGTTCACAATTTGCATTAAAAAATCATGTATACTTTATACATGCCGACTATACGCGTATCAGCTTTGAGCCGGCAATGCAGAAATAAAATAATTGAACGTTTTAGTTTCACAGAAATTTCACTAACGCTGTGTTCGGCGTCACTATATACGAACGTTAAATTTATAACGTAGTCGCTACTGTGAGTGAAAGCAAGATTTGATACTTAGAACTAACTTTAGATAGGTGATTCTGAATTTGACTTGGATTTATTTTAAAACACGTAATATATAGAATTTGTCTCGGAGACGTGGGAGACAAGTCACGTCTTTCGAATGTTCAATTTGTTCAACGACTAGTTGCTGGCAGCTGTACGTTCTGTTCAGTTGACCCTGCCCAGCTTCCGGGGAGTGTCAACTGAACAGAAGATGCAGCGGAATCGGGATCAGAATTCAACGCGGACTGAGTCGCGAGTAACAGCTTGTATTTTAAAAATTCCGCTTCGCTAAAGTGCAATAAATTTAAAATTGGAATTACCATTTCAAAAAAGGAAAATCGAATTTATTATCCGGTTTAACTTCAGGCGTGGATCCATCACATTGAACTTTGTAGATTACACTCCAATGTGCAAGGTCCCATGTAATAAGGACCCATATATTAACGCGATAAGCCATTGGCATTTATGAATGTCGGGGTCACAGAACTGCGCGGGACTAACGAACCGTTTTGTAAATGCTTACTCGTTCTGTTGTGGGACTATAGGAAATATATTTTTTTCGACAGCTGAAATCAAACCCTTAATATAGTTATTATAGTGTGAAACTTTGGTACCTCTATTTATGAAAATAATAGTTTGATGGTAGTGATGATGATAGAGCAGCAACCCTACAGAATATGGCGGCCATAATTACCTCGTGTTGTGTTCCCGGCGGTGAGTAGGGTAGCCACAGCTCACTGGAGAGTTTTTGTGCTGTGCCGTCAGTGTAGAAGACAAAGCAGGCAAGCTTTTGATCTTGCTCGTCTGCTTTGTCTTCTACACTGACGGCACAGAAACTCTCCATTCTTACAGGGTCGGCAGCACTATACGACTCCTCTGGTGCTTCACACATCCATAAGCTACGATAACCACTTTCCATCAGGTGGACCGTGTGCTTGTCTGCCTAAGTATTGTACTTAAGTGGTACAAGAATCTGTGAATCCCAAAGACAGGATTAATATTTCTCGCATAGGAAACCGGTATTTATTAGTAACTTCAGATCTACTTATAAAGGCGTGAAATATTCAGTGTATTACTAAATATACTTGTGTATACAGAATCAAACCCGCAATCTCTGACATGGTAGACGAAACAATTGAAATAAAAGTTCTCCTGAGATACGGGCTTATGCCTCGTCCAAGAGTTAGATTACTTTGAAATCATTCCACAAAATCGACCACCACAAGTTGTCACTACTGGTATATTTAGATTGCCTTACTATAAGTTAAACTGTGAATATTAACTGTAAAACGGTGAGAAATAAAGTATTAAGTATTTACATACATACATATAATGCCACGCCTTTATCCCTGGAGGGTTAGGCAGAGGTGAATTAACACCCAAATTTCACCAATAATTGTATTCGGTTCCACGTAATAGGGGGTGAGCGTATTGTCATATTCCGGGCACTATTGTTGACTCAAACTATGCATCTGAGGCTGAGTCTGGGCTGTATATATCTGTCTGATGTTAAACAGCCCTATCCCTTAGTCGCCTTGTACGACACCGCATGGGAAGAGATGGGGTGGCCCTAATTCTACTCTGCCGGAAACCACGCGGTAATTAACTATTTAATTCTTCATTAATTGTAACCGCTAAAACCGCAAACGGCAATTTGTGTAAGCTCAGACAGCCGTCAGAAATTGAATTCAAGTGTTAAACTTAAAATGCGACGGACGAGTTGAACTTGATGAAGCGGTCACGTCCGCTAATTCTTCCAAATATTAATGTAGTTCACGTGGCTGTAGTCGGGAGTCACGTCACGTTGCGGGCATTTCGCCTTTGAAATCACTTCCCGGCCCACTCTCCACTCCTGACAGTGACGTATTGTTCCTCTTCTTTAACATTACTGTAATGGATTTTGTTTCATGTTGCGGAAGTTATCGCATATTTTACGATCTTCTTAATTTATCCATTAAAATATATTGCTGTTTTCTCGGTTTTTTTTTCTGTGGGTAGTTTCGTAAAATTTAGGGAAATGTTTAAAGAAGGTATTTTTAAGTAAGACTGGTGTGGTGAATTCACTGTATGTGGTTGATTTTGGATTACTCGCTAAAACGTAACTATTTGAGTTAACGAAATATTTTGTGTGTTGGTTAGAGTGTGCTGTGATCAAGAAGCTTGAAACAGTACCGAAATATTGAACACTCAAAACAACACATGGTATTCTTTATAATCCTTACTTTCAACAATGAACGTAACATAAACAATTATGATAAAGCAAAGACCCAGTTACCATACAAATATGATTTTGAGGATTACATAAAATTACAAAATAATAATTTTCGTTCAATAAAAGTTATAAGTAAAAAGCATTTTATTACTACTATGTGTATTGATCAAATCATTTAAATCGTACATCGTTTGTGGTAGGTAGGGTAAAAATACATATTATTTTTGGCTTTCTTTAAGAATATCTGTGTTGCCATGTGAATTAATTACATTTAACACGCATTCTAAATCGAAGAGAAAAATCGTAACTGAACACCATCCACCCACAGACTGCAATATTACCTTAATTGCGAATTGTGAAACAGCGTAGCGAGCAACAAAGCGCTTCATATTACGAATTAGAGCGTCGCACTTCACGTAGCAGCTCTACGAGTCTCTCGTAGCAGAAACGATTGTAGCACTATTTATTGAAAGTCTATTAAAATTTAACTTAATGTAGTAGTGGCGGGTAGGTTAAATAAATAAATAAATAAATATTCTACACAACGCTATCTAGACCCATGGTAAGCATAGCTTAACTAGCTTGTGTTATAGTATTTAGATACATTTAAAGTTTTTTGTAAATACAATCATTTTATACCTAGAAATATATGTATATATTCATGCATACAAATATTTGCACTAAGCAGGAATCGAACCAGCGCCCTTTGCGTAGCAGTCGAACGCCATCGTCTAGCGCTACGTCACCGAGGCCGTTGGCGCAGCTGCTGACGTCGCAATCACAGATATGGCAGTCATGATCAGGTGACGTGATTTCTATAAGGAAATAAATTCAGTTCTTAGGTGACACAAATAAGAAATCACGTCCCCTGCCATAACAACAAAAGTGCAACGATGCACAAAACATGTACGTGACGTGAAAATAGTTTAGTATATAAGGTCTAGTAATGTAAATAATAACAAGTAGGAATAAACAAATTAACAAACTGTGGTGTCTTACTTCCACCTCCGCAATAACAGACATAGAATATAGTCTTTTTGACATTCTTTTGAAAAACTTTTAATTACTATACGGAGTGACAGTAGGGTCTGAAAGGTAGTTAGATAGATGTATAGTTGGGGTGACCCCCGTACTCATGTATATCTTCTCACGTGCTACAGTAAATGTTTGCATAATTCTTAGACTTTTCATTTTTGATCTGTTGTCTCTGTTTACCCCGGAGTGATATAGGCGTGAGTTTATGCATGTATGTATGTATGAGTTATTATAAAATCTTAGATAACAGTTCAGTGGCTTGGCGGTAGTGAACGTGACCGCTACTCAGGAGGTGCGCCTCCCCGTTTCCGTGGGGGGGGGGGGGGGTCTCTGTGGTCCCCACACCCGAGAAGAGGGCCAGATCGCGAAAGATGGCCCAGGGTCGGCCAGGGTGCGAGGGATATGCCTGTCAACCTCACCTTCGGCATCCAAAAACGACCCACAGGCGGCGTGCGTTTTGGTCGGTTCGAGTCCGACATAACCTCTTCCACCGGCTCCGGTAGGGGGGTATCCGTGGGGATTTTGCGCACGTAAAAAAAAAAATAGGAGTTGTGGTTTTGATACCCGCTCAGTGCAAATATTTGTAAATATGATTATGGGTGCTTGCATTGGACTAGTCGTACCTCGGAGAACACATTAAGCCGTCGGTCCCGCTTGCCATATGAACGTTTATGTCAGTCCAACAACTGGTCTAACTGTAGTGCATCGATATTGCCATTGGGTTATGGAGGTCATATGGCAGTCGCTTCACGTAAAGCTCTCAGTTAGACTGGCAAAGCAAACCTCGTACTCCGAGGTGAAAGCTTCGGATGCGACTGGTATTATCGATAGGATGAAGACGAACAGTTCAGTGACTAAGGCATTGGACTCAAGTGACTAATCCACTTTTAACACAAGCATTTTATTGTCTAGATAGGATGTGTGTGAATCCCATAGATGCATCTGCGGTTCCATGGTGGAGGAGGACGGTCATCACGCACTGAGTTGTCGTCGCTGCACAGGTAGGTTTCCGCGCCACCATGCCCTCAACGATATAGTTCGTAGGGCTCTTATATCGGCAAACGTACCGTGTACGCTGGAACCCTCGGGTCTCAGCAGATCGAACGGGAAGCGACCAGATGGGCTAACTTTGGTGCCGTGGAAAAACGGCAGGTGTCTATTGTGGGATGCCACTTGCGTCAGCACGGTCGCGGCTACGCACCTGAGTCGCTCCGTCAGTGCTCCTGCGTCGGCGGCTGAGGACGCGGCGAGCAGAAAAAAATGAAATACGCCGCAATGGAGCCACAATATTATTTTGTGCCCATTGCGGTGGAGACTATGGGCAGTTGGGGGTCGGAGGCGAAGGGCTTAATCGCTGAAATTGGCCGCCGTATCCGCGAACAAGGCGGTGACTCCCGCTCCGGCTCGTTGCCGGGGCAGAGGATGGCCATCGCGATCCAACGCGAGGCAACGCTGCCAGTGTCATGGGCACCTTTGCGCCGGGAACGATACGGGGCGGGTTATTTGATTTGACATAACAATTGACAAAATCTATGATTGCAGATAATGATTGGACATTTGTATTGTTACTAATTTAATTTGTAGTTATTTGAAATAAATTGTGATTTATTAGAAAAAATATTTAAAGTTATAGATTATTTTATTAAATAATAATAAACAAAACTTTCACAAAAAAAAAATAGGATAATGAATAATTTTGGCAGCTAGTATTAAAAAGAATGTACCCGCCAGTGGCAAGGGGTCCCTAAAACCCGATTCCTGCCGGCTATCCAATTGCATGGTACATGACAAACTAGATCGAGGTTAGTTATTTAATACTGGCTTCCCTTTTTGAAAATTACCTCCCTTCGCCACTGGTACCCACATTTTTGATGTAAATGTGAGATACACAAAATAGGTACGTATTGTGTTACAAACGGTTCAACCACCCTTGACCTACCCTATTACCTTTTGTAACGAGTTTTCTGGGATGCGCATAAAGTTATTAGTTACAATATGGCGACACTTAGGCCTGAATGTTCGCAGTGCTAAGGCAAGATTAACCAATAACTTAAAAATACAGCACTTTGGAGACGTTAAATATAATAAATATTCTTTATTAAAATACTTATAGTACTTGTAGTGAGCGATTGTTTTTAATTTTACATTTACATACATATAATACCGCGTTTAAATCGCCAAAGACACATTTAGCCAAAGATGATATTCGGTCCTACGTAATAGGGGACGAGCCTATTGCCAACAAGCGGGCTTATTTTATTAATTTATCATAGGACATTTATTTACTGTTAGAGAAAGAACAACCCTATTCCTTTTTTAATTTTAAGGATAGAAAAACAAGCTGTTTTGACGTACGACAATATCCTCAATCTCATTAAAAAAAAGCCATTCGAAAAGCAAAAGACTTTCCAAAATATTATAAGATTCTAGTATAAACTTGAAATTCACCTATTTCCTGCAACATCTCAATATAGCTTGGCTGTTTGAACAGTTATTCCATTGTGAAGTTATGCTGCAAGTGGACGTCAAAATGCTTCTAGCTTTGTTACACACCACCTGAAAATCTTACACGAAGCATTTCTAAGCTGTCTTGTGAACATACTGCCTAATATCACTATACATGTAGCGTGCACGTACTCAAAGGCTCCTGCATGCCTTCCAAAATGTATTTTACATTGTATTACTTGAATGTTTTGATGGACTTACATATTTCTTACGTTTACATATTTTCTTATTTACTTGTCCAAATTCTGTAACAAACTCAAGTGGCTCCCAATTCGCCTCCGTCGGAATACTCATATACTTCCTTTATTATCCAGCGTACTGTTTAATCCTTGCACTCCCCATTATCTCAAAGAACGGTTCAAGTTCCTTCGTGAAATACATATAAGATTTCTGAGATCATCGGAGAATTTGAGACTGGCAATGCCACGGTACTGTACAAGTTTTTACGATAAATCCTTCACTTTACAGGCACTTCACCTGTGGAATGCACTACTGCAACTATATATTAAACAAGCACAATCTCTGGAATCTTTTAAAAAATGTTGAAAGAACATTATCTATCTTCCCTTGAGTAACTATATTATTCAATTTAGTGTACTTATAATTTAGTATATAATATAGATTCTGAGTAGTATATATTGTAAACATTATATATTGTATAGATATATTATATTCTCGCGGCGATGGTCCACTGCGCGGATGCGTGGGCGGTCGGCGCCTCCTTCTGCGAGCAAGTAATGCTCGTGAAGGAGGAGGCGGGGCGGGAGCGGCAGCGGGAGCGACGAAGGATCGCAAGCCAAGCTGTCCGCGTACGAAGGCAACTCGGGCGTCGGAGGTCGATGAACGATGAGCGCCGGCCTGGGGGTGACAGGTGGAGCCGCCTGTCACCCTGGCAGAAGCAGGCCGCGGCGGTGGCGCGCCTGGCGCGCCTCCCCGTTTCCGGGGTCGAGTTGGGGACTCTGTAGTCCCCACACCCGAGAAGAGGGCCAGATCGTGAGAGATGGCCCTGGGTCGGCCGGGGTGCGAGGGATATGCCTGTCAACCTCACCTTCGGCAACCAAAACGACCCACAGGCGGCGTGCGTTTTAGTCGGTTCGAGTCCGACATAACCTCCTCCACCGGCTCCGGTGGGGAGGTAGGTATCCGTGGGGATTTTGCGCACGTAAAAAAAGAAAAAAAAAATTATATTGACATACTATGTAGTATTGACTGATATATAACTTATTTATATATCTAATTTATATATCATTTTCCTTCTTCTTTTAAAAATAATTGTACGTTAGCTTATTACTTCTCTTGCTTCTATTCATCCAAAGGTTGCCTAGAAGAAATCGCTGTTAGCGATAAGGCCGCCCATTATGCATTATAATTATTGTATTTTTTTTTATCTTATAACACTTTTATAGTGTACAATAAATAATGTCTTATCTTAGCTTATTTACTTATTTGATTGAGGCGATAATAAAATTATATTACTTTTGATGTACCACTGGCGAGTAATTTCAAAACCGTAAATAGAAGAAGCGAAAGATATAATCACAATAATAGTAATCGGAAACGTCGGTTGGTTTCTACCTACTCTAATAGGAAAAAGGTGTGTCTCTATGTATGTGTTGCTTCTTATATAGGGATGTTTACATTCCTGAATGATGTGAATCTACAAGGTGTTTTATCTAAACTTTTATCATTGCTGCTTTCAGAGCCAAACTGTTACCAGCACTATGTAACTTCCACAATTTATCAACAGTATTCGTCAGTAACGATGACTTGCTTATTCACTGTCAATACTTGAACTACTTCGATAACTTCGAGATTTTGAAAACTTGACTATTACAAGAAACGTTTTCAGGATATTTTCAATATGAGTGTACATGATTGGGATCCTTCCACTAAGGCCATTAGGGCCAAGCTGAGTTGCTGATTAAGATTACCATAAGGCGAAGTGAAAAAAATTAGTACAAATAAACAAATAATCTATGATATTTTCATACAGATAGCTTATTCCAAACGAGAAATTAAATCTCATAAAATTAACATTACATAAAAACTGTTGAAGATTTTGTTACAATATGCTTTAATAAACGGGTAAGTCGAATTACAGCTCTTGAACGTGTGTACAAATTGAGCGGAGGCGAAATGAGAGGTAAATCCGTTTTAAACCACAGTAGACGAGGCCCAGGACGCGTAGAGCTCTCGATCCGTCACGCGTCGCACAAACTTAATCCCTCATCAAATCCAGATTAATTAAACTGGAGCCGACCGCGAACCCAGCCAAGCCACTCACGCATACTGTAACACATGTGTAAACCAAGACTTACACACCGACAACATTCTTACCCTACTGATTATGTAGTTTCTTCAAGGAGTGTCAGGTTGCCGCTCTATCTGTATATTAATACGTGAAGCAAAAACTTTGGTATAACTTTTTTTGATATGCGGACGGTGGATTATGAAAGTTTATATAAAGGAGGGTATAAGGCTAATATTTTATACAAGCATAAGAAATATATGAATTGTAACAGAAATATGTAACGCATTCATAAATATTATACACACATCATGCATTTCACACATACATTCCCATGCATACTTAAGTTCCCACTTTATTGCCAATAACAAATGTATGTTGGTTTCTTTTTTTTTATTGTGCGCAAAATCCCCACGGATACACCCTCTACCGAAGCCAAAATACCGAAAGTTCACGTGATGTTATCTCATTTTCACCGGACTTATATAATTATTATTAATATATTTTTTACATTTTTTTTAAATATTTTGACGACCCTACAGCCCACTAGTACAAATCATAATTAGCATGTCAATAAGAACAGCAATGTTTAGCAATTTTTAATTTAACGTTTTGTCAGTCTCCGAAATTACGTAATCTAAAATGAAATTGAAGAACAATAATGCTGAATAACTAATATTTCATTGTGAATCCTTTATGGATAAGGCGGTATATTTATATTGGGTTTCACTAGGTACTTAGAGATTTAAATGAGTTCGAAATCCACAATTTGTTTAGGATTTCTGTCTGTTTGTGTTAACCTTGTTATTTATAGAATCAATAAATACTGAACGGTTTCGATGCGGTTTTGCAGAGATTGGCAGGTTGAAACTTAGCAGAATGTGTTTGACTTTAAAAATTTGAGTTAATATTGCTTGAGGTTTTATCTTTGTCTTTAGATAAGGGTAGTTACGTAATATTGTAGTTGTTACCATGAATATAATATTTTCAAGCCTGTATGTTGTTCTACTGAGGTACTCTTAGTAGAACCTCAGTAGAACAACACACTATAGGCAGTAGTATGTTTTTGCCATTGGAGCGTGGTTTCTGGTAGGGTAGAATACTAGGGTAACTAAAACGCAGAGGGCTGTGCAAAATCCAATAGTGAACCCCTATACTCAGCCTCTCAGTGGTCTAAATCCAAATAAAGTTCCCGTTAGTAGGCCTTTGACTCCCTTTTTTTTATACCACTTAGGTGGCAGACAAGCACACGGCTCACCTGATGGAAAGTGGTTAACGTGGCGTATGGACGTGTGTAGCACCAGAAGAGTCACCCTCGCGCTGCCGACCCTGTATGCACAGAGTTACTGTTGCCGTCAGTGTAGAAGACAAAGCAGGGTAAGCCTTTAGTCTTTTCACTGACAGCACAAACTCTCCAGTGAGCTCCGGCTACCATACTCACCGCTGGGAACACCGCTGGGAACACGAAGTTATTATGGCCGTGGTATTCTGTAGGGCGGAGGTACTTCCCCAGTCGGACTGCTCAATTGGACGAAAATACCACCGTATCCTACCTCTTGCTATGTACGATCGAGTACAGTTTTTATATACCTCAGCTTAACCCTTCTGGTATAATAACTAATAATAGAGCAGATAAAAAATAAACACTATTATCATGAGCGTATAACACCGCATACAATATTGAAAGATTTCCAAAGCATTCTTTCATTTTATTTTAAACTTTATTGAAATTTGTTATACTCCTGTCGCAACTGAATTATTCCAAAAAAGAACTCGGAGTATACAGCACTGCAGAAAGATTAACAAGCATTCGGGGCGGAGTGTACGTAATACAATCAAAACTTTTGATGAATTTCTCCAAAACTGTCTTTGTTTCCCCTTTCTGTCCAAGTTGAATAATAAAATCTTCTACAGACTTGTCATTTTAGTATTTTAAAAACTTAATTTTGAAAGAAGTTACACGAACTTTTTAACACCTCCGAAGCAGGTACGAACAACTTGTAATGGCACCTTAACATAGAATTTTACTTATTCAATTGAAAAGTCTAGACAAAGCTCTTTGTAGTTTAAGATCACTCCACATGGATCCATATGTAGAAGTACGATATGTCTAATACGGATCTAAAACTTCTTATTTTAAGTAGAAATGACCAAGAATAAAATGAAATATGCAAATGCTGTAATCCGAAATTTGATATGAATTTGCGTTAAAACTCCCATTAGGTCAATAAAAATGATTTCGCATCGTATTCGGAGATAGACAACAAACAATACGAAAGCATAGATAGTATAAATATCAGACAGTATTCTTCTTCACAGCGTAAGCCAAAGTAGCTTGTAATATGAATTCCTGAATGCTGAAAAACATATTTAGATACATTGTCTTTTGTTAACACAAAAACATATATATATATATATATAAACATTCGGACCAATGTAAATTTATGCGAACATCTTAACGTTTCCCATTATATATATAATTAGTTCAAATTATGGATCTAAATTTTGAGCGCACAGATTAGATTAAATATGGACATAGTAACCAATGTTATTATTCTTGAATGTTATTGATTTTTTCGATGAAATGAAATGAAATTACATCTATGATATAAAATAATTCTTTTCTAATAACGTGTCAAGTCTAGAATTCATTCTTTAAAAATGATGTGGTAGATCATATCTAGAGATTTATTCGTAGTAGTGAGTGACGCTGAGTAGTCGCAGGCAGTGGTTCCTTCGACGGGTAACTAAACCTCCCATAGCGCTGAGACGCCACGTACCTACTCAGACCCTCTATTTTCATACGTCACAAGGGTTCATCCTCGGATCAACGTGAAGAATTTATTGAGACTGTTTACAAGAGAGAAAATAAACGATGCCAGGATTCTATATTTTATTTTTCAATTCATTTTATGATCACATTAGCTTTCCAACGCAAGTCACGTACTTAAAATAAATACACAATTAATTTTGTATTTACAATATGAATCATATTGAATGACCATTATGATTTCAAAAAGGAATTATGCGAATGTGCAGTGATAATATGATATTTTACGTAAACCTACATGATATGAAGCGGGAAAATTAATAGGTATCCATATAAGTACACAGTAGTAAAGTTATTATAATAACTAATATCAATCTACATATAGATATCCACCTCACTGATAGTGCAATCAAAGCTTATGGAAGATTTCTCATAAAATTTTATGAGGAGCATTATAGAGCTGGAATAAGCTGAATGGGACGTAGTCACAAACCATAATATCTGTAATTCGTACGTACCGAGTGCTCGTAATGCGTACGTACTTATGTGAATATGAATAATAATGTCAATAGTTTGTGTAGGAAGTAACAGTAATAGTAAAGATGCTAGTACTTGCAATGTAAAGGGAGTGTTTATGAACAAAATATTTTTTTTTGTCTTGGACTCTATTTACATATAGGGCAATAACATGCGTGACAGTCACTGCCAGGAATGCCCAAGATGCAAAGTGGAGAAGGGAAAGCTGAAAAACGGATCCTGGAATTTGATGTGGAGGCCTCGAATGCGACTGCGACGCAATGCTGTGACGATGGTGAAATTTTCATATAATTTGTATGAAAAGGTGTATAACAATATCCTTTATCGACTGTAGGGTAGACTGGGTACGGTTGAAACATTTTAGCGTTCATCGTGCATAGCATCGGGATTTGTTAAGTGAGCGATGTCGGAAATATATTAAATAAAAGACCTTGTATCTGTCTACAAATGGACAATGTTATTTGAGATCACTGTGTTGTATTTTCTGTGTAAGATCATATTTAAAAAAAACTGTCCCCATGCCAGGGTCGGTTGAAACAGTGCCTTGGGTCAATTGAAACACATGAAAACAATACAAAAATAATCAATTATCATGTTTTATTAATCATCTAATAACATTTTACGTATCGTAATGGCACAGTTAAATATAACAAACAGTTTTCTATTCAAGTCTTTGGCTATACTTATTAATCTAACATTATTTTTAAGCAGCCTTCAAAGTTTTATAAATAAGTACACTTAAACTAAATAATAATCAGATGTTGGTGATGATAATATTATTGCAATTTGTGTACCACTATTAATTATAAACTAGAGTTTAGAAAAAACTAAAGACATTATTTCTATAACAAATAATATATTAAACAAAAATACTTGCATGGTTACGAGATCATTCGGAGTCACAAATTGTGGCAAACATAACTAAGGCTACCTTCTGTGCACTGTGCATTGTTATCAGTCTGCTTTCTAAATATGCTGACATACAAACAACACAGTAGCGCTCCTCTTCTTCTGATGATGATGATTCTTGTTGCTTTTTTTCTGCTTGTAGCATTTTTTAAATCTTTCCTCCATCTAATCTTTTCTTAACTTGCTCAGCTTTGGTTCGTTTCAATTTGTTTCATATTCTTTCTTATCTCTTCTTTTTCATGTGTGTTTGTGTAGATTGTAGATTTCCTGGTCTTTCGGCCCCTATCTGTTAATTTCCTTGGTGGAGTTTTTGGTAGAGGGTCGTATTGCTTCTGATGAAAATAAAGGTGGTGTAGTCGGCTTGTATGTACGTTGATAACTCGGCCTGACCTTTCGTAGTCTTTCTTTGGCGTACCCTTGGCATCTAAGAAACAAGAAAATTTACTAAAAAAAACTGTTTCAACCGTACCCACAAATAATGTTTCAACTGTCCCCAATGCGCATCTTGATATAAAACGGTTCACAGTAAAAATGACAATAAATTTAAATAAAAACTAATCATACTACGGTATTCTACAAACTTCAATTAAAACGAAAAAAAAAACTCAATACTCTAACTTTAAACAAAATCTTAATAATCGCAAAAATGTAGGTGCAAAAATACTTACTTTTCTGTCAAAAAACACAATGGGGCCTCCTATTGACGTCCCTCGAAGCGCGATGTAAAACTAAAATTCGTGTTTCAACTAATCGCCCGCTTCATACTCCCCTTGTACCCCTCACCTCATCAAGCACTATTCACGAGATATTTGTTTTGTTTCAACCGTCCACCGTTTCAACCGTACCCAGTCTACCCTACTTTAAAAACTATTGATTTGACTTTCATTTTTTTTACGTGCGAGAAATCCCCACGGATATTCCTCTACCGGAGCTGGTGGGAGAGGTTATATAGGAGTTGAGCCGACTAAAACCCACAGCGTCTGTGTGTCGTTTTTGCTTGCCGAAGGTGAGGTCAACAGACATATCCCTTGCACTCCGACGACTCTTAGATTTGACTTAGAAACATTTGCATTTTTTGGAAATGAGATCTGAAGAGCGAGTACGACTGAGGTACCGGGATTTCAAGCCAGACAAAAAATAGGTTTTACTGATAGGGATTGGCAGCTTTGACTTAAGACACAGTAAAAGCAACTGGTTGCCAACAATGACCTCAACCGAATGGTTGTAACACCTCTCATCATTTGACTACATTGGACTAGTACATATTTATTTACTTCAAGACCTAAATTTCAAGTCGCCAAAATTGTATTCAACCTTGTATCGTCCCATATACAATTCTTTATATTTACATTTTTACTTTATACGTTTTACATACTTTTTACACCCAGTTTTAGATACTTTTAATATTTCAACCCCATCGCTTCGTCTATACGCTCGCTAAACATGAATTTCGCAGGCCACTCACCTTTCCCAAGCGACACTTACCGCCAGAACAAGAGTGAGAAAACCTTTGTCTTGGAGAGTGGCCCCGAGACAGAGGTAGACAACTTTTTAAAAAATAAGACAAAAAAGAAAGTCAGGAAGTCCATCGACCAGGTGCTCAACACCTATACTGAGTCGGGAGAGCAGCAGCGTCGCCTTCTTACTCGTCTGCAGTGAGAGCCGTGGCTCTTGAGGGGTCCGCGGCACCAGTGACGGGCAGGGCGCAAGAGGCAAAACTGTGCAACAATCGCGCCAAGATGGCACTAAATAGCGCGAGAAACTTGAGGACTGACATCAAACTGACCCTCACAAAAGAAATCAAGTGCCTCTATCAGCTAGTAAAAGAGGCCGAAGCTGTCATAGAGGGACAAAGGTCTATAAAAGGACCAAACTCGAGAGAGAGGGAGGAACCGTCGACAGTTTGAGGGTGGAGCCACAAGGAAGAGACTGGGCAGGGTTAGAGGAAATGGAAAGTCGCATCCTAGCCAGAATCGATGAAGCCACTAACCAAATCCTAGTAGACAGCAAAAATAGGTGGGAAGAACAGAACATCTATTTGGAAAAGTCCAACCATCAATTTACCGATGTCTGCATAGACATTGACGAAGTGAAACGGGTCACCGCGAAAACCTGGGACCGCGTCCAAAACGGCAAACCTGAGCCGAAGGCGCTCTCCGTGGTTGTCTCCTCGACAGATGAAAAAGAAACCGCCGACGATCTAATGGGCAATATAAGAGAAAAAAAAAAATCGACGCAAAAACAGGGGGATGGGTAAAAGTAGAAAAGATTAAGAAGGCCAAAGATCGGAAAATAATAATGGGGTGCAATACCATCGAGGACAGAAGCAAAATTAAAAAGAGGCTGGAACAGGAGAGACGATTCGTCGTTGAGGATATCCGAAACAAGGACCCCCTTCTGATTCTGAAGGGCGTGCTTAAGGAGCATAGTGATGCGGAACTTCTGTCCGCCCTCCGGAGTCAGAATGCGGGGGTGTTCAGGCACCCCGATGACGACGACAGTCGCATAACCGTCCGATACAAACGGAGAGCACGATACCCAGACTGTCACCATGTGGTCATCAGCGTGGCGCCGGCGGCGTGGGCGAGGGCAGTTGAGGCGAGGCGGCTCTACATAGATCTCCAGCGAGTCGTAGTAGAGGACCAGTCGCCCCTCGTCCAATGCACTCGGTGTCTGGGTTATGGCCACGGGAAACGCTACTGCACCAGTGAGGAGCCGCCAGACCTCTGCTCAAACTGCGGAGTGTATCCTCACACCAAGGGCGAAGAATGCCCAAGAGAAGGCTACCGTCCCTGTTGCATAAATTGCTACCGGGCCACCGGAAAGAAGGAGTACCATCATGCCTTCTTTGATGACTGCCCAGTTCGAAAAAAGTGGGACGCAGTGGCCAGAGCGTCGGTAGCATATCGCTAGTGATACTCTGGACACTGTGTCCGACAGAAGGAGTACGTAGATAGTCTTAGTATATAACATCTTAAAAAAAAAAGGAAACATAAACTATGTTAATGTTAATAATTGCAATTAGCATTACATAATATCAGTGAACAAAATCAACCAACTAAGGGAACTAATTAAATAAGGTACAGTGCTCCACCGTCCACAAAAGTTTGCTAGGCAAACAAATCCACACAAACAACACAAAAAATTAACACTGTACAACTATATTACACACCAGTATCAGGACACACATTTCATTATAAAAACACATTACATGCAACATCAAAATTATATTTCAACACATCGGGCATTCTGCATTTTATATAAGATAAAATTGCTTAATAAACCAAATACAAATAAAATACACAAAACACAAACTTACACAAATAAATGTAACATTCAAAATTAATATCCTAGTATTCCAAATCAACAAACTAAAACCATTTTCGGATTAATCTAAAATAAAATAATAAACTTTTATTTATTTTTCAACTTAACAAACTAAAACCATTTTTGGATTAATCTAAAATAAATTAATAAACTTTATTTATTTTTCGTAAATATGACATATAATCAAAATCCCGATAAACGTATGACAAACTTTTAAAAGCACTAATTAAATAATCGTAAATTGATTAAAACTCTCATCTTACAAAACACCTAATTATATGTAACCTCTTTTCTGACTTCTTTTCCAATAAGTAAAATATATTTCCCACAATCCCTCTCCCTACAATTCTAATATAAACTATGTAATTCTATGCTATTAGTCATATAAAAAACACACTTGAGAAAAACAATTCCTTAGGAAAATTAGACCAAGCTGCATCTGTAAACTACTCTTATTCCTTCGTTAAATCTATATATTATCATTTATACATCAATAATAAAAAATGTATATAAATAAACAAAATAAACAATAACTATGTACTTAAATAATTAAAACTAGTATATTATATCCATTATATTTTTATTATAATATTAAATTATATATATAATATTCTATCCGTTTCACTCTTCTTATCTAACTAAAAAATTGATTAATTAAAAAACTGTAGCAAGGTCCCTGCATGTTTAATCTAGCGGGGGGATTCCTGAAGAGTCTCACTAGAATGTGACATTCTAGCGAGGCCTATAAAAAAAAAACACCTCTCATCATCCCTTCAGGGCTACGAAGCTTTTACGAGTTTTTCTAATAAATTGTCTTACATTACAAGATTTAATAATTTTCCTACATTAATGACGTTCTATGATTCTCAACAACCAACATAATTTCTACAAGGCAAATAGAGCTGATCCACATAAGTTCTTGTGAATCCATACTTCGGAATAGACTAACATATCCGAGAACTTGCAAGGAACTACGAAAGTGTTGCATCAGCTGAAAAGCGGTCAGAGTGAACAAATTAAACCCTATTCACTTGCCTATGCTCTTACTGATTCGAAAAGATTGGTACTTCAGTATGCAAGACTATAGACAAATAATATTATTTATTCTCAAGTTGACCACAGAGTATTATTAATGTGGGATATAGGGATAGGTGTGGGAAATTACGTTCGCGTAACATAAATATTTCAAATAGGTATGGGACTGTGTGTTGATAACCTAAGCCTAAAAAAATTAACGTATGAACACTTAAGTAACATGCATGTGTGTGTGTGTTTGTGTGTGTGTGTGTGTGTGTGTGTGTGTGTGTGTGTGTGTGTGTGTGTGTGAAAAATGGCTTTAGTGTATGTAACGCTTATTTTAACAAAAATAATGTATTTAATTGCGTAATTAAAAAAGAAAGGTTTATGCACTTCTCTTCCGTATAAACTATCAATATCCACGATCTCACCATCTTACGTGCCCGCATTTTTCGTATAAGGATCCCAAATTTTCGCTTCACGTATTAATATATAGATATAAAAATCAACTGCTGTTAGCTCATTTTGGTTTTAAAATATTTGTCGTAATCTAGGGAAGGTTTAAATGATGACATTGAACAGGAAGGGGATCGGAATTTTACGTGGGCGAAGCCATGGGCTTCAGCTAGTCTTATATAAAACTAACTTTTGCCCGCAGCTCAAACTGGGTGGAATACTGGTATAGACGTGAAATTTTTCGTAAGAACCTTCTAAAAAGCATTAATTAATTAAAATTTTAACAAAAAAAAAACCAACTTCAAGAAACAAAGTAGAGGCACTGAAAAGCGAAAAATAACTGAATTTACAGTTTACTGGTCTGTTAGACGTTCCTCCTTTTTTTAAGTAAGTTTATAAATAGATGTTACATACGTCCATAGGCCACGGTAACCACTTTCCATAAGGTGGACCATGTGCTTGTCTGCCACCGAATCGGTTGTCGTTCTCAAGTTATGGCGTGAACAATGGAAACAGTTTTAGTCGACTTCAAAAAAGAGAGAGATATTCGATTTGAGTTGAGGTACCTACATAATTATACTTACTTTTGTATTAAAATATAAAATACATTTTTCAACTTAGATGCTGTTACTTAAAATAGGCTTTATTTTTTTAATATATCGAAGGTTATAATAGAACTTATTCTGAAGTTTAAAAACGCACACTTAATATACCGCACAGAATATTTATTATATTATAGTATAAGAGACATATTTATTGCCTTCTTTGTCACTGAATGTTTACTTAGCGTCTTATCTAGTTATGAGGACTTTGACATTAACAAAGTCGATGTGGTTATTGCATTCTTTAAGCATATTTTTAGGGTTCCGTAGCCAAAGGCTAAAAACGAAACTCTGTTACTAGACTCCGCTGTCTGTCAGTCACAAGATCGTATGTCATAACAGTAAGTCGAAATTTTTATAAATGTATTTCATGAAAACAAATACCAAAAATAGGACCAGTACAATAAAAAAAGTTTTTTTCGATAATTAAAAGTTGTTAGTTGCCTACTGGTATGGGTAATGGACTGCTGAGACGAGGTCTCGGGTTCGATCTCAGGTTTTACCATGTCACACACCAATGACTTTTCGATGCTCTTCGAAGTTATGTGTGTATTTATCGCAGGTTCATAAGTGCCCGGTTAATGGCAATAGACTCGCCACCTATTACATTGGGAGTTAAACATAAACTGGCGAAATGTGGGTGCTAGCACCTCTGCCTACCCCTTCGGGGATATATGCGTGAGTTTATGTTATGTTATGTTATAGAGTCTAATGTTATGTAGCTAGGGGCTAGCTAGGCCGTAGGCCTGGGTGTGACTGGTGGAGCCGCCTATCAACTGTGTTGGGACTCTGTGGTCCCCACACCCAAGGAGTGGGTCAGATCGAGAGAGAAGGCTCTGGGTCGGCCGGGGTGCGAGGGACATGCCTGTCAACCTCACCTTTGAAAACCAAAAACGACCCACAGGCTTCGTACGTTTTAATTGGTTCGAGTCCGACATAACCTCTCCCACCAGCTCCAATGGTGGAGGTATCCGTGGGGATTTTTCGCACGTAAAAAAAAGGGCCTAGCTAGGCTAACAAAGCGTCAAACAAGGCTAAGCATTTGGTTCACGTCACGATATCCTGTGGACGCTTGCTACAGCTCTCTTTTCTATTCAATGCTGTCATAACCATTCCCCTGCCCCAACAACTGATACTGTTATGTAAATATTCCTAGGAAAACATAGCCAGAGTTGAATGTAAATGGAACAAAGAAAAACCCGTTTGGTATATTAGATGTATTAACAGGACGGTGAGAATTGAGTTAGCTTGTAGATTCCCACCACGTTCGTTCGCCTTCATTCACGCGACTCTAACGGCGTAGATAATAGAGACTTACTGCGCACTTTACTCCGCCATACCTAAAGCAATAACTCTCCCGAGTAGTTTTCACGCGAAAAGTAAAAGACGAGATCGGGGGAATCGACCTGCGGACGATACGAAAAAAAGTTTTGACGGGGTTTTTTTATGAACTTTCATAACAGAACATTTAACGAGGGCTGTACGATGACGGCGGTGCCCCTTTGCCGCGCTATCCCTGGAGACGTAAAAAGTTAAACTTTGTGATTATTGTTTAAGTTAGGCGCACTGTCCAATGAGCCGTATCATCATAGACAACGTTACAGGAATAAAAAACGCTTCGACGCGGGCACCGTGGTAAACCTTCAACTCCCTTTTTAACCGACTTCAAAAAAGGAGGATGTTCTCAATTCGATGAGTATATTTTACATTTATTTTATTATTTGTTGTAAAATGTTTGTCGCGTGGTTTACAGCAAAGTAGAATTAGGGCCACCTCATCTCTTCCCATGCGGTGTCGTACAAGGCGACTACGGTATAGGGCTGTTTAACATCAGACAGATATATACAGTCCAGACTCAACTTCACTGGTGGTAGAAACTTGGTGGCACAAATTTGTCTCAAGTTACGACCGGGTAGGTACCACCGTGCACTATTGCGAAAAACCCTCCATAGCAATTCAATCTCGGTTGGATTGTGTTCAGGGGTCAGCAAGTGCATAGCCGGGCAGAGGTGGTGGTTGTCGCAGCACTAGTGGGACCAGTGGGTCTTGGCGTAGTCTAGTGGGGATGGCGCGGGGCGATGCGCCGAACAGGGAGACCTGTAGAAACGGTGGTGCCGCTGGCCGCCCGCGGTATAGTACAGGGGCCCAACTGGGGTTAACCACCTTGGGAGGCTGCCTCACCAGGCCGCGCATAATCCCGATATGGTTCGTCGTGCCGGTTGGTGACCGGAATTGGGAGCCCGGCGACCATACTCGGGGGGGTACGGGGGCCCTTCTGTTCGGCGCGTCGGCTCTCGCCATGCCTCACATTCATAGATAAAACCATAAAACCATATCCCGCGCTTTGTCACACGGTGCTGCGGCGGCAATCACCTCTTTTTTCACGCCTTCTACCACCCAAACTCATGGCAGCGCAATTCAAGGAAATAGGCAACACAGCGGCTCGACACACTCCCAAAAGCTTGCTATTTGAGGTGGAGTCCACTAACATCTGTGGGCTCCATGCAAACCTCAACGCCGTCCACCAACACCTAGAGACGGCGAAACCTGCCATGTTTTTTCTAACGGAGACGCAAATACACCGCCCTGACGACACGACCTACTTGCTCTACCCTGGCTATGTTCTTGAGGAAAGTTTTCATGCAAAAGCCGGGGTGTGCGTGTTTGTTAGGGCGGATGTTTGCTGTCGCCGTTTGCGCTGCCTAGAGGACCCATCCTTCTCCATCCTTTGGGTACACGTAGACCATGGCCCTACGAGTCAGATCTATGTGTGCCTCTACCGTTCCCATACAGGAGATGCTGAGACAACTCGACTCTTTGAATATCTGAGTCAGGCGGCAGATGATGCGCAGGAGCGATTTCCGAATGCTGAAATGGTGCTTTTGGGGGATTTTAACGCCCACCACGAGATCTGGTTGGGCTCCTCCAAAACAGACCATGCGGGAAGAGCCGCCCACGCGTTTGCTCTGGCGCACGGCCTGACCCAATTGGTGCACGAGGTCACTAGGATACCAAGAAGGTCGGGCCTAGCACCTTCTCTGCTAGACCTTCTGCTGACGAGTGATCCGGACCGGTACAGTGTATCGGTGCGAGCCGCTTTAGGCAACTCCGACCACTGTCTGGTCTGTTCCACGGTGCCCATTATAGCGCCCCCACGACCCGTGCAGGGGAAGCGGCGTCTCTGGCACTACTCGTCAGCGGACTGGGATGGACTTCGTGACTATTTTGCGTCCATCCCGTGGGTTGAGCGCTGCTTTGAAGGTAAGAACCCATCGGATTGTGCTACTGCTGTCGCCGGTGAGATCGGTCTGGGTATGGAATACTATATCTCATACACCGATGTCACCGGTGACCGCGGGGTGCGCCCTTGGTTCGGGCGCGAGTGTGCGGAAGCTGTTGAACAAAAACAGTCTGCGTACCGCGCTTGGGTAAGGGCGCGCGCCACGCGCCATCCCAATCTGGGCCACTTCAAGGCGGCGTACAACAGAGCCACAAAGGTCTGCAGAAGGGCCTACGTCAGAGCAGATGCCCTGCGCATAGCGCGGCTTGGTCAAGAGCTAGTGATGCATCCCACAGGAAGCCGTGGCTACTGGCGACTGGCTAAAGCCGTGCAAGCCAACTTCTGTCAGCCTTCGCTGCCTCCGCTGCGTAACCCTGATGGATCCCTGGCCCATGAGCCGCAAGAGAAGGCAAATCTGCTGGCTAATCTCTTTGCGGCCAACTCCCGAATCGATGATTGTGGTACGCAGCCACCAACACTACCCGACAGTGACCACGCGATGCCTGATATCCATATCAGGCAACGCGATGTCCGTGCAGTGCTGCAATCACTCGATGTCCGGAAAGCCAGTGGTCCGGATGGTATTCCAGCGGTAGTCTTGAAAAAATGTGCAGCGGAGTTGTCTCCAATGCTTACGCGCCTGTACCGGCTATCCTACAGTTCGGGTACAGTGCCTTTGCCTTGGAAAGAGGCGAATGTTCAGCCGATTCCCAAGAAGGGGGATCGCTCGGAGCCAGCCAACTATCGACCCATAGCCGTCACCTCAGTGCTGTGCAAAGTGTTCGAGCACATAATCAACAAACAGCTCATGCGGCACCTAGAGGATCACTCCTTAATTAATGACCGGCAATATGGCTTCAGACCGAAACGGTCAACGGGTGATCTTCTAGCATACGTTACCCATCTTTGGGGTGAGGCTATGGACAAGCACGACGAGTCACTGGCAATTAGTCTTGACATCGCCAAAGCTTTCGATAGAGTCTGGCACAAATCGCTTCTTCCCAAGCTACCTGCCTTTGGTCTGCCTTCTAGGCTGTGCAACTGGGTTGCTAGCATCCTGCAGGGGCGCCGTATTCGCGTCCTTTGTGACGGACGAGCTTCGGAGTTTCTGCAGGTTAATGCTGGCGTGCCCCAGGGGTCCGTCTTATCACCCACTCTCTTTCTTCTGCATATCAACGACATGCTGTCTACCGGCAATGCTCATTGTTATGCAGACGATAGCACTTTGCATGGGAGTTATCATGGACATCCTGCGGCCAAGCAGTCGGATATCGCGGAGAAAAGGCAGCTTCTTGTCACTGAGCTTGACGGGATCCTGAATCACATTTCTCAATGGGGCTCTGAGAACCTGGTTGAGTTCAATGCCAAGAAGACGCAGGCATGTGCGTTTACAGCAAAAGTATCTTCTTTCCTTCCCCTCCCCACTCTTCAGAGCACGCCACTGCCACTGCAGGACAATCTCAATATCCTAGGTATGGATGTTCGCTGCAACCTGAATAACAAAAACTACATCGAAAGCATCATCAAAACAGCCTCACGAAAACTCGGAGTCCTGAACAGAGTGAGACGGTTTTTCGCGCCGGAGCAGCGGTGTCTTCTATACAAGACACAAATTCGCTCCTGTGTGGAGTACTGCTCGCATCTCTGGGATGGTTCAGCAAAGTACTTACTAGATGCTCTCGACAGGTTGCAGCGACGTGCGGTCCGCATCATTGGGAATCCCGAGATCACGAACACCCTAGAACCTTTACAGCTGCGTAGAGATGTTGCGTCCATGGCTGTATTTTACCGTTTGTACCATGGGGAGTGTTCTGATGAGCTCTTCCAATTTGTCCCACCCTCCCCTTTCCTACACAGGACAACGCGTGCAGGTCTTAGATGTCATCCGCACACGGTGCAAAACATCCGATCAAGAACCAAGCGGTTCGGAGACTCTTTCCTCTGTCGCACCATTAAGGCCTGGAATTCATTACCAGCTCACGTGTTTCCTTCTTCCTACAGTCCCGGGTCCTTTAAGCGGGGCGTGAAAAAGCATATGATGAGGCCGTCAAGCTGAGTGTCACCATTGTCACACGGTATGTGTAAGTAATGGTGACCCTCTTTTCTGGGACTTTGCCTTCAGCTTACCATCAGGCAAGGCGAAAAAAACCTCAGAGGCATAGCTCGAATCAACAATAGTGCCCGGAATACGGCAATAGGCTCACCCCATATTACGTGGGACTGAATACAATTATTGGTGAAATGTGGGTGTTAATTCACCTCTGCCTAACCCTCCAGGGATAAAGGCGTGATTATATATGTTATTTTATGTTGTAAAATGTTCTGAGAATTATTTCCTGTGATGGTATTCTTTTATACACTTTTGTATGAATTATTAATGAAGGCTTCAGATTGCGTTATAGTAACCCAGTATTCCAATATCTTGTATTTTCAAATCCGGATAGCAACATAATGGGTTGTTGTTTATTTCAGCGATAGACATTCTAATACTGTATTTGTTAAAAGCTAGGCAAGATTACCAATCAGATAAACATAGGTAAGTTTATATTATATGTATATATATAAGTACCAAATATATTTAAAAGTTTGTTTATGGATTTCTTATGTATTATAGTGTGTATGTATAATGTATGTATTATTATTGAGAACATAGATAATATGATAATAAATGGATTATTATTTTGCCTGCACCTACCTCAATGTATCTCTGCATCACCCTAAGGTTGACTGTTAGACAATGCCTTTGGCATTAAGTCCGCCTTTGTACAAAGTTACTGTGCATAAAGTTGAATAAATAAATAAATAAATGTAGCTATCTTCAGTTGGAATTCTAATAATTTAAAAAATATAAATATGAGTTCTTGTCTTAATAGACCATTAAAATCAGCGTGTATCTATATATAAAAGCAAGATTAATGATATAATTTTAATACAACAAAAATATAATCAACACAAAGTATTATTTCTATGTGTGTTATATATAAATAAATCATTAATTTTTTTAAGGAGGTAGGACACGGCGGTATTTCCGCCCGATTGAGCAGTCCGACTGGGGTAGTACCTCCGCCCTACAGAATACCGCGGTTATAATAACTTCGTGTTGTGTTCCCAGCGGTGAGTAGGGTAGCCAGAGCTCACTGGAGAATTTGTGCTGTCAGTGGGAAGACTAAAGGCTTGTCCTGCTTTGTCTTCTGCTGACGGCACAGAAACTCTGTACTTACAGGGTTGGCAGCGCGACTGTGACTCCTCTGGTGTTACAGACGTCCATAGGTCACGGTAACCACTTTCCATCAGGTGGGCCGTGTGCTTGTCTGCCGACTAAGTGGTATAAAAAAAAAAAAAACATTAATTTAATTTAATATCAAAGTCAAGGTGCGTGACCTGTGGGTCTATTAGTGTTAGGTATATTTTTTCTACGCTGAAAGCCGATTTTTTCTTTCAAAAAATATGGCTCCTACTTTTTCTTGATAATTAAATACTTTGAAAGTTGTTTTCCCCTTTTCTCTCATTTGTAAACGTTTGTGAAATTCATGAAATACAATTTAGAAAGTTTTTTAAGAGTAATGAGTATTGTAAATTGTGTGTATTGGATATGATTTTTTTTGTATTATTTCAGATATTAGAATCCTTACTTCGATGAAATGCTAGTAAATGATGTATTACAAAATTATTAACATCACAGCGTTGTTCCCGGTTGCATACAAAACTTGTATTTTGTAGCTCGAGGTTCATATACCTCATTTTTTACTTGATGCGGCATATCTTGACTTCGATTAAGATCGATTTCGACTTGACTTCGATCGGTTCAGGTGGGATTCGAACTAACGAAAGCTCTAACCATTGAGCCACCGAACCTAGCCTGAAGCTATCCAAATTTAACTATTGAAGATATATATCCGTCTTGCGGCGACGCTTTGAATCTGATATTGATTTGAATAGTAAGCATACTAAATATTTTGACTTTTCTGAGAGCCATTTCCGTTTGAATTTCCACCCTAAGGGGAACCCCACCTGTGCCTAGTTCGTTATGCAGTAGATTCGTTAGATTACTTAGGTCGCTTAGGCCCCTAAGATTTTGGTGGGGCCAAATGACATAGATAGTAAATATTACTACACCAAAAAAAAAAAAACCTAAAATATACTTACTACTTTATTATTACTACTACTTTTAAGCTAAGCAACCAAGCATCAATGTATCTGTCTAATATATTAATTTAGATTTCAATTTCAAGACCCATAAGTCCCTGTTCACCATCTTAAAGATATGTTTAACTGTCTATACTAAATCAAAGCTTGCCTCCGAGCTTGAGAAATGATCGCGAAGCTCTATTTCTCCCAAAAGGTCTTTATAATGTATTATATTATGCTTCTGTAGGCCGGCGTTGAAGGGTGTTCCACAGTCATGAATACACCGAGATCCATCACCAAAACCGCTGCTCAGATTGGGCTGTCAATTACGTCACGGCTTTCCCATCCTTAATCTGTCATCTAGACACCAATTAAGAGGAAAACTGCCACGGCGAGGAGCTGTTATAATTTATCTTGCAGAAGATACATCTCAATGATAAAAATTGAAGATCAAATTGATTTTATTAGATATTATTTCTATCTCTGCTTATATATCTAGGTATATATTAGACTATCCTTGCCGATATAGGGAGAGACGAATAGGTTATTTGACAATTTTTTTTTCTCGAAAAATTACATACATACATACATATAATCACGCCTTTCTCCCCGTAGGGTTAGGCAGAGGTGAATTAACACCCACATTTCACCAATCATTGAATTCGGTCCCAAGTAATAAGGGGTGAGCCTATTGCAGTCTTCCGGGCACTATTGTTGACTCAAGCCTTGTATCTGTGCCTGATTCTGAGCTGTATATATCTGTCTGATGTTAAACAGCCCTATCCCTTAGTCGCCTTGTACGACACCGCATGGGAGGAGATGGGGAGGTCGAAATTCTACTCTGCTGGGAACCGAAAAATCACCACTCTATTATAATATAATGATCTGCTAAAGTGAAATATTGTTACGACAAATAGTTTTAAAGATATTTGATTTTGAAAATTCGATTTTTCGTGCCGCCCGAAAACGCTCCATACAAAATCTCACTTACGAGGGACGTCACGCGCCAGTCGCGAATAGTGTAGGAATGTGGGTATTTAGTCGATGGCTATTTTTTACATTAATGTATGGAGTGCAATAGAATTTCAGATTTATCTCGGTCTAAGTTGCGTTCAGAATAGGAAGAGGGGTCAGACAGGGAGATCCACTGTCTCCCAAGCTGTTCTCCGCGGTATTAGAAAATATATTCCGTAAACTAGACTGGGATCAATACGGCCTAAGCATAGATGGAAGAAAACTCAATCATCTGAGGTTTGCGGACGACATCGTCCTATTCGAAAGAGATCCATATAATCTAGAGAAAATGATTGAAGAACTAAGGAAACAAAGTGAAAGCATCGGACTATACATGAACCTGACCAAGACAAAATTACTAACAAATAGTATACATCAAGAGATTAAAATAAATAACCACCCTCTCGAATACGTAGAAGAGTATACCTACTTAGGACAAATCATCTCACATGCAGACCAATCAACCAAAGAAATAAATAGAAGAATAGCCAACAGCTGGAAAAAATACTGGTCCTTGAAAGAAGTAATGAAATCCATAGACATCAGCATAGGAATCAAACGGAAGGTCTTCGATACCTGTATCCTACCTTGCCTCATATACGGATGTGAAACCTGGTCACTCACTAAACTCCAAAGAGACAGTATAGTACACTGCCAAAGAGCCATGGAGAGGAGCATGCTTGGCGTAAAAAAGCAAGATAGAAAAAGACACACCTTCATAAGATCAAAAACAAAAGTAACAGACGTGCTAGATAAGATAGATCAACTAAAATGGAGGTGGACAGGCCATTTAATGAGATGTCCCCAGGAAAAATGGAGTAAGATATTAACCGAATGGTATCCTAGAGATGGAAAAAGAAAGAGAGGAAGACAAGCAAAAAGATGGGAAGACGAAATAAAACTAACAGCTGGACCCAACTGGAGAAGAGTTGCAAAAGATAGAAAGCAATGGAAAATGTTAGAGGAGGCCTATGCCAAGAGGCACACTGAACTGAGAGACATTCTGTGAGAAGACACTAATAAAATAAAAAAATAAAAAAAAATAAAAAAAGTTCAGGATAAAAGGCTGATTGATTGATTGATTGAAGTTGCGTTTACACATATATAGTTAATAATAAAAGTAATTTGTAATTTAATGGGGAATCTAAAAGTTATTATTTGGTACTGATCTATATTTTCGCATACTTAAAATAGTGTAATGTTAAAAAAAACAAACGGCACAAACTTACTTTGGGAATTAAAAATAATGAAAAGTCATTGTTGTACACACATCAACAAAGTCTAGGGAACAAGAACATTTCTAGTTTTTATTTAAAAACCCTTTCTTGTAATAGTGAGTGTTTTATATCAATAGAAGGGTATTTTTATACCGTTGTTAATTTTAATTTTTATAAAAACATTTTCATACCAAATTTTTTTTTTTTTAATAAAGAATTGAATAGTGCCAATATTGAGTATTACAACCTTCTATGATTAGGCACAAAAATAACGAGGTAGTAAGAAATACAGTAATTAACCGTACTTTAAACGTTTTTAATAATCTGTAGGACCTCCTAAAGCATTAGCAACAGCTCGACAACGGCGTGGCATACTTAGTATGAGATTGTCAATCATCGTCTGTGGAATATGGCTCCATACACTGCGAAGGTGTAAAAAAAGTTGTTCTTCAGTGTTCAGATTTTCCAAAGAATCACTGAAAGCTCTTCTCCCAAGCAAATCCCAGGTATGCTCTATGGGATTGAGGTCGGCAGACTGAGCAGGCCATTCCAACGTCGTCATATTGTGCTCGCTTAACGCATTGACCACTACCCTCGCGGTGTGTGACCGTGCATTATCTGGCATGAACATAAAATCTTGACCGCACTGCTGTCGATGAGGGATTACCATGGGGTGTATAACCTCCTGAATGTATTGGTTTGCATTCAAATTGCCCCGTATCCAAACGAGGTCGGTCCTTCCACCAAGGCGAATTCCAGCCCATACCATGATTGTTCCACCTTGGTAAGGATGAACTTCTTGCGGATTCTGGAGACGACTCCGACGTCCAGGAACTCGCCATATACGCACTCTTCTCGAATCAGGATGAAAACCGAAGCAAGATTCGTCGGAAAACAGAACCCGTGCCCATTGATGGTCGGTCCACTGGAAATGTGCGTTAGCCCACAATAAGCGACGACCTCGATTTCCACGTCGAAGAGCTGGAACCCTAAGCGGTCTGCGAGCATAAAGATTGGCTTCGTGTAGTCTTCTTCTGATAGTTTGATCGCTAATAACCACTTGATGCTGAGACTGGAGGCCTGCGACCAACTGACGAGCAGTAATCGTGGGTTGCCGCCTTGCGGAATTTTGCAAGAAACGATCTTGTCGCGGGGTAGTAACCCTATTTCGTCCCCTGTGACGTTCGGCAACATCCCCTGTAGACCTGTAGCGTGCCCATAATCTGCAAATTACGCTTGGTTGGGTGTTGACAGCATCCGCTACGTCGCGTTGAGTTCGTCCAGCTTGCAGCATACTAACAGCCCTTAACATCTCTTCGCGACTTAAATGACGACGTGACATGATGACTACAGTCACAAAAATGCACAAACCATACGTAAAAGACGTATTATTGATAATAAAAGTTATTTACAATCAAAAAAAATAATTTTTATTTTGCCTCAGAGAAACTGCACAATCAAACACTTTTAAAAGTTTTCCCTCCATATTCGAAAATCATTACTTATTTAAATTTATTTTTAAATTTCGAACAACTCTGTAATCTAATTTATTCTATTTTTATTTATTTGCTGCCAGTTCTTTGCAAAACAAGATTTATACGAAAAAAAATAATTGGGGTCATCTTGTTCCCTAGACTTTGTTGAGGTGTTTAGTTAGGCAATATCATATTTTGCAAAGAATATTTTAAGGAAACAGACTAACATATTTAGCAGTATTAGGAAGGACGAGCTTGTCAAATAGCCTATTGTATAAAAGCTATTACTGTTGCCCGGGGTTCCACTCGCGTAGTATTTTGAACCCGTTCCCGCAACTCATGGCAACCTATATACCCGGAACAAAAAGTCGGTGAATTATTTCAGACTATAAATCTATCCCTGTACAAAATTTTTGTTAGATCTGTTCAGCTATTAGAGCGTGATTGAATAACAAATATCCAAACATCTTCACAAAAAGTTTTAGGTTTATAATTTATTTTTTTATTTCTTTTTATTGTCTTGGACACGCCAATTTGAGTTCACCTCGCCTGATGTTTAACTAAAGGCAAAGTCTCAGGAAAGAGGGTCGCCATAACAGACACTAAGTAATGTTACAATGGTGGCACTCAGCTTGGGGGCCTCATCAGATGTTTATTCACGCCCCTCTTAAAGGACCCGGTTATGTAGGTAGAAGGAAACACATGAGCTGGTAATGAATTCCAGGTCTTGGTAGTGCGGCAAAGTAAAGTCTCCGAACCGCTTGGTTCTTGCTCGTATATGCTGCACAGTGTGAGGGTGGCATCTAAGCCCTGCATGTGTTATCTTGTTTAGGAGAGGAGAGAGTAGGATTATTATTAGTAGGTTTACAAAAGTGAAAAGCTATGACCACCATTTTATTAGCAATAAATGATCTAAAATGGTGGCCTGTATCTTCTGGACTGAATCTCAACTTTTTACCATCTAGCGGAGTGCAGTCAATTGACGGACTAAATACTTACAAAAGAATAAAGCCTATTTTTGCTGGATTCTAACTTCTCTCGACAAATCAAATAGAAAGCCGGGTGTCTACTTACTACAGCAAATATTATAATGGCAACATTTGTATCAATCATTAGTCCATTGCTGCAACACAACCATTATTTTTGTTATTCTTTTGATTTTCATTGGAACATGAGACAGGGGCATGAACCCGCTGTGTATGTACGGGCCATTTGTTACTGTCATAGTAAATATAACGTAAATAAAGAGATATGTTACCTTTCCTCCGTCGTTTGGGATTAAGCCAAGTCGAGCCCGTTGACAAAGACACGCTGTTATAACACAGCAATCCACATTCACGGATAACCGTACCTATTGGTAGGAATAGAACCGTGAAATTTTGGAATCGAATGTGCCGTCTACTGTCGATGCGGGATTACGTAGAACCCTAATGTCTTCCATGCAGATTGCACTTACGAGTGCGCCGTATGTTCTGACGTCATGTGGTTTAAGCTGCGTGTGCCACATAATGAGGTTTTAAAACCTTCGTAGCATCAATAGAATGAGTGTTCATCACATAAACTATTGATGAAGTAAATAGTTGATGATAAGAATGATTAAACTCCTAAGGTTTAGTAAGCTGCTGAAGTTTTAAACTGTTCACCAAGTGGCGTCGACATTATTGATTTTAATTTAATGAACTAATGATCTGGTTTATGCATCCGTATATCTTTTAAAATTTCAATACAATGATGTTAATGGAATAAACGTACTCATGGTATATGTAGATAGATATACCTTGGATTGTTTGACTTTTCGGCCAGGTTACACTGGCTGTGGTTACAGGCTGATTGGTTCAGTTGTTCCTATGTTCCTAATAGGAACAACTGAACTGATTTAGAACATCAAATAATAATAATAGTCGTATCGTTGGCATCGAATTCGGCCTCGGCAAGAGCATAATATAATATTTCAACAGTTCTGTACACGGAGTGGTAAATAGGCAGTTAATTTAAGCAAATTAGGAATAAAAACTAAGACTCGACTTCTGAAAAATCAAGCTCTAAAAAGAATTAAACAAAAAATATTTTTTGTTGAATACTTTGTGTTTTACCAAAAAAATGGTTTTGTTAGACTAAGTGGCATAAGACCACGGCTATCCTAGAGCATTTTTATTCGGTAGTCGAGTTTTAGTTTTTAAACTATTTATATTATTTTGGGTCAAGCAAACGTTATAATATACATATATTTGATTTTTTAAATATAGGCCACATCAATTAGATTTCTGCTTGCCAAATGGCAAGCTGAAGGCAGTCTCAGAAAAGAGGGTCATCGTTGCTTACATATACTATGTGACTAATTAAGCCTTTTCAGTTTACCATGTTTGATGCCTCATTGTGTTTGATATCTTTTTTTTAATTTTTTTTTATGCCACTTAGTTGGCAGATAAGCACACGGCCCACCTGATGGAAAGTAGTTACCGTGGCCTATGGACGTCTGTAACACCAGAGGAATCACAGTCGCGCTGCCAACCTTGTAAGTACAGAGTTTCTGTGCCGTCAGTAGAAGACAAATCAGAACAAGCCTTTAGTCTTCCCACTGACAGCACAAATTCTCCAGTGAGCTCTGGCTACCCTACTCACCGCTGGGAACACAACACGAAGTTATTATAACCGCGGTATTCTGTAGGGCGGAGGTACTTCCCCAGTCGGACTGCTCAATCGGGCGGAAATACCGCCGTGTCCTACCTCCTAGCGAATATCCTAGCGATATCTTAAACACGCTATATTTATTTCAATTTATTTTTAAATATAATACTTCATGCACGCTAGAGGGCGCCACATTAGATTCAGTGACACGTCAAATAGATTATTACCAGCGGACAACCAAGACGCGATACGATATAACGATACCTCATTTGTCCAGTTCTAATAAGTAGTTGAGGAGCTATGAGGGAACAGATGAATCTACATACATACATACATAAATAGCCTGTCAAATTATAACCCTCCTTTGGCTGCACCGTCGTCGGGTAAAACATAAGGACCAAGAACATATCCCTGTGGCACGACTATGGATACAGATAGATGAATTTCTAGCTATCCAAGAATACAGATAGATGAATTTTGGGCTATCAAAAAATACAGATAAATGAGTTTTTGGCTATTCAATTGTAATTTTACCATTCACCCAACTATTATAAAATGTCTTATGTTTAGTCTATGCATAAAGATTCTTAACATAAATAAAATACTGCCGTGTGGCAGTATTTGATCACTAGCTTTACTTGTTTGTCTTGTGTTAATTCTTATATCATTCATTACACTAAAATGAATCCTTGTACACTATTATTGTCATTAGTCTGAAAGGCGGATATCAATAATGGGCGTGGCATCGTTTAGCGTCGATAGCTGGTAATTCCTCTATGAATGGATTTCGCTCAATATTCTGAGCAATATTAAACCAAACAGCTTCTCTTACTTTGTATACCATGCATAAAGTTGGAACGTTGAAATTGGTTTATTTTACCAACAGCTGTGCGTGATGAGATTAAAAATAAACACTGTGAAAACAAGTTGGTTTGATTAAACACGTCATTGTTTTTTGACGTAATTTTTAATGTTTTAACATGAATGCGAATACCGTCCCAGCACCAACCCGATATGAATTATTTTTTTAATACTAACAAAAATATATATCATTTTATAGTGCAATAATACAAATTTATGAGTAATACAGCAGTGTTCGGCATGATTAAGGGTGGAACAAAAGTTCTCCGCTTTGCATTGTTTACTTTTTAACTTAATTAATTCGCTCGCTGCCATCAGCCGCGCGCCAGCAATATTATTTTATTATAATGACTTTAAAATATCAATCGTTGAACACATTGCCGAGGTTCAAAAGCCTCTGTATATTGTAAAATCAAAATTAATGCTTTAATAATTCGATTTGCATATTATATTCACCCCGTGAAAAACATGATTTTTTACAAATGTCACGGGAATATATGGGTAATATAATCATAGTATTTACGGAACCGCTTTTTTAGTGACTAATAAAACTTGGACAACATTTACGAGGACAATACCATAAATTTTGACATAAAATCACGGCGCCGAACGTTTTATATCATGAGACTATTCCCCTGATATCGTACATACGACTTGTTGAAGAAGTGCCTTGAGGGAATGTGGCTTTTTAATTAATCATTTTTCGTTTTTGAAATTATTACTCATTAACGTGAAATTTTGCTGTAAAAAGAGCACCTTAACCACTAAATTAATTTTAATGAGCACAAAGAAAATGATAAACAATATTACTTTTTTTTTTAAAGGAAGGTATCAAAATATTACAAGTATTTAGTCGATAGCTATATCAGGAACTAAGAGTTATCGACCAGTTCTTGTTAAAGCTTATAGTGCTCGATAGCAAATAGCTTTAAAACAGAAGTAGACTTAGTTAAGTTCGATCACGATATTAGATGCATGTTAAAAAGAATATTCTAGCAATTTTCTAATGAAGGAGAACTACGTGAAGATGCCTGTACACCTGAGAGTTCTGCATAGTGTAATATATTTTTTTTAGGTTTGTTAAGTTTTCAATTCAAAATAAACTAGATGTGAACTATTACCTAACTCTCACATGCTAAGAAGAGGCCTAGTTTCAGTTGTAGAACTTATAAAGCAAAATGGCAAAAGAAGAGATATAGGTACATATTGATGTTTCAAAAGCTAAAAGGCCCAAGGAACAACTTTAGTAGATAGAGAAATCCCTGAATCCCTGAAGTGAGTATGGTGTCTTTTAGGACCTTTTCCCTTGAAAATTCGATGTCACTTGTGCTTTTCAACCATTAAAAGAAAAGGTACATGTGCCAGAACTTCGTCTGTAGCTCAGCTTCTGTACTGACTTGCTGGTGAAGTCGACTTCTTGGGATCCAGAGATCTTATCGGAACCCTTGTCAATTAACTTGATTAATTCTTTACAAATGTAGATTCTATATACTATAAAGATTGCAGTGCCATGGATAGATTGTTACAAAGTCATAAACGAAATATGTCATCGTAGATTATATCCGGTGGTTGAGCATTATTTTATCCAACAAATCTTTCTACTATGCTTCCAGAGACATAAATAAAAGTGACAGAATGGTTACACGACTTTTATTTGCTGAAAATTACTAATCTCACTAATAGTGGAAATAAATAATAACATCTGATAGAACCTGCTATAAAAATCGACAGTAAATAATCGATTGCGACCATTTGAAAACATTTTTTCATATGAAGGCTTTCGGAAATTTGATATAAATCAAAACTTTACATTCATTGTTTTGAATTCGTCTAAATCCTTTAAACCATCCGATATGTGGTCAAGCGAACGTGCGCGAACCAATTAAAAAAATCAGATTATACACTTGATCGAAAAGGTACTGTACAACGATAACAATGCACATCAATTTTTCTCTTATAAAGCAATTGTTAGGGCAATATTATTCTCTCATAAAAGTTATAAGATAATCTTATAAAATTACTAGCCAAGAAATAATACGTTAAAAAGTAGGGAGAAATAGATAAAAAAATATATTTTAAAGCGGCCCCTATGACATATTATTGCGCCCAATAGGCTATTTGACAAGGTCGTCTAATTCTTTCCAATATTGCTTAATATGTTAGTTTGTTATCATAAAATTTGCTTTGCAAAATAAAATATCGCCTAACTAAACTGCGACTATGACTTTTTATTATTTTTAATTCCCAATTAAGTCAAAATATAAACAATCAAATTCAGTCCCAAATTATAATTTTTAGATCCCTCATTAAATTATAAATTACTTTTATTATGAACTACCTATATATGTAAAAACGCAACGTAGACCGAGATAAATGCTACATTCTCTTGCACTACTCGCAACTGGTGTGTGACGTCACTCGCAAGTACGATTTTGTATGGAGCGTTTTCGGGCGGCGCCAAAAATTAAATTTTCATAATGAAAAATCTTTAAAACTATTTTTCGTTAGAATATTTGACTTTAGCAGTTCATGATATTATTATAGAGTGGTTATTTTTCGATAATAAATTAATCAAATAGCCGATTGTGATTCTGTTTTAGAAATTTTGAAGCGTAACCAAACCGTTCGTAAAACTTATAAGATATGGTTCTGTAATGTTTGCCGATTATGTGTCGTGTTTCTCGCGCAATAAGCAGCCAGACGCTATAACATAAAATTCTAAAATAACACACCACACACTTGACAGTTGTCGTTCACTCGAAAAATATGTCCGTAAATCATATGTTTATTTGAACGTGAAAGGCGGTACCTGGCTATACCGTCGCCCGGTGGTTTTATTGAAAACTCCGGACAATTCTGTGACACAAAGACCTTAATTTATTCTTAAATCGGATTTATTCTTCCCATGCGTTGGGAACTGGTGACAGAGGGCCCTTAAGGTTAATGTAGGTCTTGTCATCGGAAATTGGAGCGGCCAAAACCGTGTGATTTGTCAGCTGTCACGTGGAATTGAATCCTAAAGGTGTAGATACGAAAGTGGGGTAGAAAGATGATTGGGTATAATTATTTTTTAAATTTTCGAATAAGATTATTATTGTACAGGTATTTGACTTACACATTATGTTTATGTTGTTATAAGCTTCACTATCATACACTGCAATTCTTTAAGTTGAAATGGTCAAATTATACAACTAAATAATTAATCTGCCTAATGAAAATACAATATTGAATCCGATTGGAATGAATATTAGTAGCTAAAATTACTTGTATCTATGCCTGAAAACCCGTCCAGCTGTGAAAAACTACTTGTGTAAGGAGTTCACATCGGTAGTGTGGTGACCATAATTGGAACCCGGGACCACTCGATGAAATTACGATTGGGTTAATCTTAATTTCATCGAGTGGTGGGTGGGATAGAATTTTCTCCACTATAAGTTTCCAATTGTTGAAATTCTAGTTCAGATTAAGGCATGGCTATGCGGTTATGGTACATTTTGACGGCTAATCAATATTAACGTAAATAATTTACTTTCGAAAGAACAGTTTACTAGACCTTGAAAATTTCATAAGTGTGAAATTTTGATTTGATCAAATTGTCAAAACGTACTTTGTTAGGCGACTGTTTGAAAGGGCTGAACGCAATGAATGGCGGATAAGGGATTATTTTACTCAATAAAAGACGTAGGCAATATCAAAGATAGCTATATGACACTGTCTTAAATGAGCCCTTTGATGCTGAGACTTTCTCAACAATTTTCATTTCCTTAGTTCAAATCCTCGAGTGAAGTTCTCAGCATGCCAATTTTAACTCGAAATCTGTTTCTAATTCTGTCTCAAATGAGTCCACATCATACAATTTAATCGTGTTTCATAATGTATAACTAACGATTGAGTATATATTTATCTGAAGCTGAATGTACTTATTACGAGAGATTATTTTACGACACTTGAAGTGTATTTCTTGATTGTGCGGCTCTCGGAAATTATTTATAGTATTAAATGTGAAATCAATGATGCTTCGATAATGTATAAAACACAATCTCTTCCTGACAACGTTGCGATGAACTAGATTAGTTTCAATCAAATTAATGGTGTGACTGAAGATTATATCAGTAGATGAGTTCTTAATACCACTTAGGTGGCAGAAAGCACAAAGCCCATCTAATGGAGAGTGGTTACCGTGGCCTATGGACGTGTGCAACACCAGGGGAGTCACACTTGCTCTACCAACCCCGTAAGCACAGAGATTTCTGTGCCATCAATGTAGAAGACAAAGCAGTACAAGCTTTTGATCTTCCCACTGACTACACAAAAACTCTGTAGTGATCTCTGGCTACCCTACTCACAGTCGGGAAGACAACAAGAGGTTATTATGGCCGCGGTATTCTATAGGGCGCAGGTACTTCCACAGTCGGACTGCTCAATTGGAATGAAATAGTATATAATTACTAAGCTTTTACCTGTGTGAATGTAGTGATTACGATTAAACATAGCCTATGTCCTTTTACAAGGTCGAAGCTAGCTCTCTACCAGTGTTTTAAGTGTAACAGATAGACAAAGCTACTTTCAAAACTATAATATTTGTATGGATTGTTGTTAGTTTTAATAAAGTACCATGCCCTACGATAGTAGTGTAAGCCCCATCAACATCTTCGCTATCCAAGCAAACTTCTCATATAAGACAGCACGCATCTGTTGATTGACCGACGAGGCACTGGCCTTCCTTTGGGGTTTGGAGGGATGAGACTACAGTCACACCTGCAAAAGTCAACATACATGCTATAATTACGCCTTTATCCCTAGGGGTTAGGCAGAGATTAATTGACAGCCACATTTTACCAATTATTTATTTTGTCCCACGTAATAGGGGGTGAGCCTATCGCCAGATTCCGGGCAATATAGTTGACACGACTCATGCATCTGAGGCTGAGTCTGGGCTATATATATCTGACAAGTGATAAACAGCCCTATCCCTTAGTCATCGTGTCGCGTGTCTAATGGGAAGAGATACATACATACATATAATCACGCCTTTATCCCCGGAGGGTTAGGCAGAAGTGAATTAACACCGACATTTCACCAATAATTTTATTCGGCTCCACGTAATAGGGGGTGAACCGTGAACCATATTCCGGGCACTATTGTTGACTCGAGCTATGCATCTGAGGCTGAATCAGGGCTGTATATATCTGTCTGATGTTAACCAGCCATATCCCTTAGTCACCTTGTACGACACCGCATGTGAAGAGATGGGGTGGTCCAAATTCCACTCTGCCGGGAACCACGTGGCGGGAAGAGATACGGTGACCCAAATTTTACTCTGCCGGGAACCACGCATCCTTGCATGCTCAGAATGCAACTGGAATTGGTACTTACTTCATGAAGTTGAATACCTATTGAAAAAGTGTAGGAATCTAGCGGATAAGCACTCCTTACATATAAAAATTGAGAGACATATAGGCAGACACATACAAGTAAGAAATGACATATGTAACAACTAGCTAAACATATTTCACGGCGCAACGATATGAAAAACATTTACGACGCGCGAGTTCACTAGCGAAATAACAACGTCCATTTGTAACAAAAAGTCCATTCATCAAACGAGATAACAATGTCACGGCGTTATCAAAACATGACCCGAGAAGCGATCACAATGTTTTGCTACGCGAATTCCGGCCCGCAGCAAAAAGTTAACACAATGGAAAAGTTCGCGCTTCCCAAATAAATCGTTTCATTTATTTGTTATTACCCCCGTTTTGTACCTACTTAACTTCAGGGGGCCTATTCGAAATGAGCTCTTTTTGGTAATGGTTTTAACAATGGAAGCCAATTGTTTGAAGTATGCGAAATAAAAAGTACCTACTGCTTAATTGAATAGCAGTCTTAAATTATGTATGTATTGACAGAAACACATGTTTCAAACCGAATGTAATAAATACACAGATAAATATTCACACATCATTTGCATTGAGGTAGGTACAGAAACATCTTGTCACTTGACTTATTGTTTTTGATTCGTATCGGAAACAACCATTCCAGGACTGACTGCCGTCTTACCTCCCAACCCTGAGAGGAAAGCCAGTATGAGAGCCTCATCCTTAGTTTAGCAGGTGCCGTAAGTTTAGGTGTACAGCGCGTACACCAATGGAAATGTGCATGAAATAACATTATCTGTAAAAGATAATATTCAGTATATTTGGATTGAACTTAAAATAAATGAGATGGGTCGAACTCCAATCAACTAACCAACCCAACCGCCAACCAATCTCCAAACTCCTCTGGTTATTTTCTATTTTCATTACTAGGTACATCTTTTTCCATGCCACAATGTTACCATATTACGAATCTAGTAGCTGCACAAATTGCATCACATTTTTATCTACAAGTCTTCATTATAAAGAGGTCGATTGACGGGTATGTGGCACGTAGCAAATAAGTCGGTGCGTGCACTCAATAAATCCGTCTGAAGTTCAGCAGCGTGGCAGATCGCACGGCAACGGTGTTGGAGTGTCTGTACATGTGCAATACAAAACAATATTCCAGAAAAGTTTCCAGGGAGATAGAATAGGGAGCGACCACCCACCGTTCAGTGCCCGACGCCCAATAGTACTCGCTTGTTGGTGTATTCACCGACCATGCTTTCTCATTTTCTTTTCTTCAACTATTTAAGGTCATTAATCCTCACTAGTAATAAAGTTTAATGTAAGTTTTGAAAGATTGCGAAAATAATTACTTTTCCAACTTTTCTTTAGTCAGTGGTTGCGCCGGTGTAGAAACTGTATTTTGACACGGAAACACACTCCTTTTATACCCGTCTCCTCTCCCGCACTAACCATAGATATGGCTTCCGTCCGCCATTTGTGAAATATAGACACTCAGTCTCGCTTTGAACTAGCCAGCGTGATGACGGACCGCGCTCGCGTCTCTCAGAAATGTATAATATTTGTTACATTTTTACCGCTTCATAGACCTTTACCGATCGGATTGTGCCTCTCGTGTGTTCCTCAAGCGATCTAGTGATGCTGACGGCAGCTCCTGAGCAAGGAAGAGAAGATCCGTGTACCGGCTGCGATGAAAACACGTGTGTCGTGAAGGTTAGTGCATCCTCTCCTAATTTCTCGGGCTGCATTCACTGCCTGGATCGAATCCGCGGCAGCCCGGCCACCTGTCTTGTTTTGTGTGTAAAGCGTCAATGGAACAGTTAGCTACTTCCCGCAATACAGTCCATTACCGCACTCGGCCATGCGCCACCATTTTTGGTCCGGATCGAGCCGGATTCTTAGCCGTAGTTCGTATTTTGTTATTATTCTAATGGGAATGAGCGCACCGCACCTAAGTGCCTGGTTATTTTAGTAGAAAACCCCGCATCCAGACACTTAGGATTAGATTTGTTGTCCGTTCGCCGCTGGCTCGCATTGTACCTACCTAATACATAAATAGGTTAGGTATCATATCAACACTTAATCGTAGTTCACAATTTTCGCATCGCACCTAAGTGCCTGGTTATTTTAGTAGAAAACCCCGCATCCAGACATTTAGGCTTAGATCTTAGGTATACTAGACACCCTAGTGCATAGGCACAGTGTAATACCTAACGCATTTGGCTTTGTTTTGTTTTTTTTCAATTACGTTGTTCTCGGCTCGCGTCGTATTTGCCTAGTACCTGCGTGGGTAGACACGTGGCTGTACCTACCTCGCTCGCATCTCATCCCAATTCATACGAAAGTATTTTAATTTGAATAGATATTACGCAATACTTAATCTCGGAAATAATAGTTGAACCTAGACAGCGACCATCGCGTAGGTACGACCTTGTTGCTATGCGCGTTTGTTCAAGCGTGCATTCACAGTTGTAGGTACCTACCTACCTACGGTTATCGCTCGCGCCGCCTCGCTGCTCTGTACCGCTAAGATTAAGTCATTTCATATTTGTTATTTACCGCACTTTAGTTTGAGATTTAATTGTAAACATGTCCCCAAAGGTTGATAAGACCGGTAAGGTTCAATTGAAACTTTTATACGCTAAAAAAGAAATGATTTACTCTCGCGTACAATCGATCTATGATAATGCACTTAAAACCTCTGATTTGGTCATCAGAGATTCGTTCTTGTGTTCTATAGAAAACTTAGATAGTCTACGTGCGGATTTCGAAACCTTAGTACATGACATCAATGTTTTAGAGTTGAATTTGGATCCCGATTACTCAGTGAGTTATCAAGCCTTGTCGTCGTTTGACGATTTGTATTGTCGTATCAAACGCGTCGCTAGGAGTTTGGAGAAACCGGCTGACCTACCCAACCCCACTCGCGACCGACCTAAGTTGCCACCAATTCAAATACCCGAATTTGATGGTAACATTCGCAATTGGTGTCTATTTATAGATAGTTTTGAGAATACGATAGATAAGAACGATTCGTTGACAGATCACGAAAAATTGCATTATCTCGTTGAAAAATTGACTGGTAAAGCTATAACCGCTTGCGCTGGAATTACGTTTAGTGCCGGGAATTATAATTTAATTTTAAATACTTTGAAAGCTAAGTATGAGGATAAAAGATCGGTAGCTAACGCCTATTTAGATCAGATGTCTGATTTGAAATCTATTACGGCATGTAACGATCAAAACTTAGAGAAATTTCTAGATACTTTCGCGTCAGCTGTTCGCGCCGTAAAGAACTTGAAGATCGATGACCTCTGCGACTTCGTATTTTTGTATATGGGTTTAAAGAAATTAGATTCCGAAACCATTCGTTTGTTTGAGTCGGATCATCGCGGCAGTAAAATTCCTAAGTTCGAAGACTTAGAAAGTTTTGTTCGCGAGCATATAAAGGTATTGCAACGCTCTTCATCGAAACATGAAGGCGCGAAGAAGGTTGTTACTTCTGAACGCAAAATAGATGCCTCATCGAGGTCACCGAGGTCAACTCATACTTATGTTAGTACCGCACCAGCACGTGTACAGTCACCTGTTTGCTCTTTGTGTAGCACTCATCATTCGCAACTGTACAGGTGTCCTGGTTTTCTAAAATTGTCGCCTAGTGATCGTTATAAATTTGTTCGCGCTAATAATTTTTGTTTTAATTGTCTCGGTACTAAACACCGCGTTGTTTTATGTAATAGTAGAAATAGTTGTCGCAAATGTCAAGCGAGACACCACACTTTGCTTCATTTTGAGAATAGTAATGCCGCATCCAATGTGAGCACGGTTGGCTCGTCGAGCGGTGACACACGGCAGCCTGCGCCGCAGCCGCAGCCCGCGCTCGCGCGCGCTCCGGCCCGCCCGGTGACCGCCGCGGATGACGTCACCTTGTGTTCGTTCTCCGCTAGTGCTGCACTCACTACTGTGTGTCTTGCGACCGCTCGCGTTGTTATTGTTGATGCATTAGGTAAGCCGCGCATTGTTCGAGCGCTGTTAGATGGCGCTTCGCAAAGTAATTTTATTACTCAAGATTGTTGTCGGCGTCTTGGTTTCAATGTTGATAAGCGTTCAACCCGCTCAGTGGTGAAGGGTTTTGGAAGCTTACAGTCAGCTGTTCGTGGCACCGTTAAAACAAGGTTTAGATCTCGTTTTAATAATAATATTTGGTTTGACATGGATTCGCTCGTTATAGATAGAATAGCTGAACAGTTGCCTACCGTCCCGGTTGACACGTCTTTATTAACGAAATTTAAAGACTTGCCTTTAGCAGATGAGACTTACGCTGTTCCTGGAGTCGTCGATATATTGATCGGCGCTTCGATTCTCCCGCACCTCCAGTTATCACGTAAGGTTCAAGGGGGACCGACGTACCCCGCTCCGCACGCACTGGAAACAGTTCTTGGTTTTGTTATAATTGGTTCCGCACCCGCTTCTATAGATAGTTTTAGTCACTCGACTGCTTCGTTCTGTTGCACCGTCGAGCCGCCACTGGAGTCTACCATCCGCAAGTTTTCACTCGGTGGCTCCCGTGTATCCGCTGAAAAACGCTTTCTTTGTTTGGAACGAAAGATGCAGGCGTCCCCAAAGTCGAAGCGGGCCTATGATGAGGTTGTTAACGAATATTTAGATAAAGGTTACATCTCACCTGCGCCTGCGGACACTGGCGGGACCCAGCCTTCGTACATTATCCCGCACCGCGGAGTTATTAGAGAAGATAAGCTTACTACTAAAACTCCGCGTAGTTTTGGATGGCAGTGCTAAGACTAGCACTTCCGTGTCGCTTAATGACATTTTGTATTGTGGTCGGAATCTTTAAGGTAATTTATTTGACATAATTGTAAATTTTCGCATTAATATTAGTAGAATTTTAGCTTTTAGGACTCAACAGTCGCTTTGTGTTGGGCCCACTCTTCGCCCCATCGTTGGGACACATTCGTCGCTAATAGAGTGGCAAAAATTCAATCTGAATTGGCGCCACATAATCTCTTTCACGTTGCTGGCACCGACAACCCAGCCGGGTGTCTCTCTCGTGGATTGCTTCCTTCGCAAATTTTAGATCACCCGTTATGGTTTAGTGGACCGTCCTGGATTCATGCCGCGTTAGATAAGTGGCCAGTTAGTCAATTCAATCCCACTACGGTTTCCGAACCACCCGAGGAGAAGAAGCACTCGCTTGTTGTATCGGTCCCACGTGAAGAGACCCTTATTTTGTTGTTGGCTAATCGCGTCTCGTCTTGGTCGAGACTGTTGCGTTGTGTTGTTTGTTCGCCTCTGCCCTCTGCCTAGCCAGCGGTAGGCACGAGCTCCAATCTAGGTTTATATTTTAGTTGTTATTTCCCAAACCTAGATTTAGATTAGACTTTAGATTTGTTTCGCATTTGTCGTTTCGAAGGTAACCCTTCAAGCCGGGGGGAATGGTTGCGCCGGTGTAGAAACTGTATTTTGACACGGAAACACACTCCTTTTATACCCGTCTCCTCTCCCGCACTAACCATAGATATGGCTTCCGTCCGCCATTTGTGAAATATAGACACTCAGTCTCGCTTTGAACTAGCCAGCGTGATGACGGACCGCGCTCGCGTCTCTCAGAAATGTATAATATTTGTTACATTTTTACCGCTTCATAGACCTTTACCGATCGGATTGTGCCTCTCGTGTGTTCCTCAAGCGATCTAGTGATGCTGACGGCAGCTCCTGAGCAAGGAAGAGAAGATCCGTGTACCGGCTGCGATGAAAACACGTGTGTCGTGAAGGTTAGTGCATCCTCTCCTAATTTCTCGGGCTGCATTCACTGCCTGGATCGAATCCGCGGCAGCCCGGCCACCTGTCTTGTTTTGTGTGTAAAGCGTCAATGGAACAGTTAGCTACTTCCCGCAATACAGTCCATTACCGCACTCGGCCATGCGCCACCAGTCAGTAAAGAAATAGTATTTAAATGAGTAACGGTGGTGCGGCGGTAGTTGCTTTAAAGGTTACGCAATATGTTAAATTTTGGAAGAGAGTTGTGTCTAATCGAAACTTATCATAAGAACTTCACGAAATTTGAATGGGCTATTTCGAAATAATCCTTCTTCGAACAAACAATAGTACTTGTAGGTACTATTGTGTGTACGAAGGAGGATTATTTATTTAATATGGATATCATAGCAAGCCGATTTTAGTCAGCTTCTCACTCTCCTTAATATCGATGTATCAAATTAAGACTAAGTGTTGTATAATAACTTTATTATCATCACAATTAACGGGTATTATAATTGAAATTAATGTTAATTTATTTTGTCAAGTTTCGCATATTTTGGAATGTGTATATTTGGTACCTATTCATACATAAAAAGGCTTTGCCTATTCAAGAAGAAAGTGGCTCTTAATTGAAAAAGATATTAAATTCTCTCCTGGTACGCATTTGATGTTTGATGTCTGAGCTTTATAGTAAGTTAGGCTGTGATTTTGATTTTGTACCCCGAGATCGTACATAGTTAAATCGTAAAAGGCAACTATCAGATTATAACACTCGGCTGGGCAAAAATGTCTTAGTGCTGATAACGGGATGATACAATAATTTATTTAGGTTCACAGCGCGAGTCTAAGCCATGTTTATCTATTGATAAAATGTTATTGGATTTTTAGTGTTATTAATGGGTGTTTGGCAAGATATTTGAAGGCCCGAGCAACCTCACCCACAGGACAGACATCAGCTTATAGATGGCTGCAAATATCAGAACAATCAGTCAACAGTAAGAGTGAAAAATGTAGACTAAGATCACTTTGAGTAATTTTGATTAACAATGTACATCAAAATCAGTGTGATACTGACTGTACCTATATGTCATTAAACTGAATCAACGAAATCTCCGAATCACTTTTTAAAAATGTTTGGTGAACCGTCAAACGGTTTTAAATTTTATCAATCTCTCCTGATCTCCAACCAGGGGACCAATGGGCTATGCAGGGGAATATCTAAAGGGGGAAAATCTGTATAGGGCAAGAATCTACAGTTTTTATTTCGGGGACAAATTTTAAGAGACCAATGGGTTCGTCGCCCTCATTCAGTCAACCTCACCTCCAAATCGGTGCACCGAGTCATTGACGGATGAAGCTCTTTCGTTTATAATTCACCTAAAAGTCGTATAAGTTATAAGGCAAACCAAGAGAGAAGAAGGCGTAAGCGGACTCCAGGCTCCGAAGTGAATATCTCGGAGGCAACCGGGTATATCAATCAATCAATTAGCCTATCACAGTCTACTGCTGGACAAAGGCCTCTCCCAATGTCGGGAGGCTTTGGCCAACTGTATCCACCCTGGCCAGACGGGTTGGTACAGGGTTTTATTTCGAGATTTCCTTGCAAAAATAATGATGAATCTCACATATTATAAATATCTTATTATGTACATTTTTGTAATATTTGGCTTGCATTATTGCTCTCATAAAAATCCGTTCCATTATGCTTAAATTATGTTAAAGTTGCAGAGCCCCTAATGCTTTTATGGTATCTCTGAGCTTGCCAATGTCTAGTTTTTGCCAATAACAATGATAGTAATTTTTTTAATTCTATTTTGTTTTGCATGAAGTGCGGTCATATTTAAAATACAAGTCATGCCTGCATCAAAATTTTTCAATAAATAGGTCAAGTAAACAAATTAAAACGCAACGCACGTTTTATTTTTCAAAGTGTGTGAATTAAGGTGCTTTTTCGTGAGAGTGGCTGGCACTGCGCCGAGTGTACGACGGCAATTAGCTAAAATTATGCTCAAAAACAACTTCGGAAGCAATTAGCAGCTGTAGAGTCAACTTAAGGGGCACGCTCAACCAGTTGACTAACATTTGAACGTGGAATGAGATTAGTTTTACTAGTTTATTGATAAAAGAAATCCTTTTAATTCTTTGAACTTTCTAATTTACTGCTTGTAATCACTTTAATGGATTACTTTTATTTTGTAAGTATTGATAGTTTACTATGCCTTTAACAGTTTTTGTCTGAGTTATATTCATTACTCAGTGCGATCTTGACGAACAAAAAACTCAAAATGATCTTAATGCCTTCTCTTACTCATCTTGGCATTCCCTGTTGACAATAATACAATTTAAATTAATAAAAATTTAAAAAACCCAGCCTCATAAAAAACTTTTTCCAATAAGTTGAAAATAAATTGCGTTTGTTAGCCCTATTACTTTGATATACTTAGTAATATTTTGGTTCAAGCGTTGCCACACACAAACACACACACACACACACACACGTCAAACTAACACCCCGTCGTTTTTGTGTCGGGGGTTAAAAACCTCGGTATTAAGACCATTGTAGTCAAGATCGTTCTGACACTGACTGCTTAAGCAGGATCATCATCATCGTATTTGAAAATTATACATTTGTATTATGCAATCTGTTATCTAACGTTCGGTGAAAAGTACTAGCTTCTCATGTGGGTACACCTACACATAATGATATTTTGAAATCTAAACATCAATATCATATTAATAAAATAAATAAATTGTCGCGTGCATAGACCTGGCCCTCGATTCTATTAAAGCAAGACCACTGTTGTACTACGGACACGGCAAAAAAGCTAAAACATTTTAGACTTTAAAATAATGCTGTTAAGGTTCAAAATTAAAAGGGTTTGTGCAGAATGAATGAAATAGTATAACGAATTTTCGACCGGATCGGAATAACGGATTTTCAAGTTTCGACCGGATGGGTACCACCATGCACTATTGCGAAAAACCCTCCATAGCAATTCAATCTCGGTTGGATTGTGTTCAGGGGTCAGCAAGTGCATAGCCGGGCAGAGATGGTGGTTGTCGCAGCACTAGCGGGACCAGTGGGTCTTGGCGTAATGTAGTGGGGATGGCGCGGGGCGATGCGCCGAACAGGGAGACCTGTAGAAACGGTGGTGCCACTGGCCGCCCGCGGTATAGTACAGGGGCCCAACTGGGGTTAACCACCTTGGGAGGCTGCCTCACCAGGCCGCGCATAATCCCGATATGGCTCGTCGTGCCGGTTGGTGACCGGATTTGGGAGCCCGGCGACCATAATCGGGGGGGTACGGGAGCCCTTCCGTTTGGCGCGTCGGCTCTCACCATGCCTCACATTCATAGATAAAACCAATATCCCGCGCTTTGTCACACGGTGCTGCGGCGGCAATCACCTCTTTTTTCACGCCTTCTCCCACCCAAACTCATGGCAGCGCAATATAGAGAAATAGGCAACACAGCGGTTCGTCACACTCCCAAAAGCTTGCTATTTGAGGTGGAGTCCACTAACATCTGTGGGCTCCATGCAAACCTCAACGCCGTCCACACACACTAGAGTAACACCTAGAGACGGCGAAACCTGCCATGTTTTTTCTAACGGAGACGCATATACACCGTACACATATATTTTCTGTAGGAGGTAGGACACGGCGGTATATCCGCCCGATTGAGCAGTCCGACTGGGGAAGTACCTCCGCCCTACAGAATACCGCGGTTATAATAACTTCGTGTTGTGTTCACAGCGGTGAGTAGGGTAGCCAGAGCTCACTGGAGAATTTGTGCCGTCAGTGGGAAGACTAAAGGCTTGTGCTGATTTGTCTTCTACTGACGGCACAGAAACTCTGTACTTACAGGGTTGGCAGCGCGACTGTGACTCCTCTGGTGTTACAGACGTCCATAGGCCACGGTAACTACTTTTCATCAGGTGGGCCGTGTGCTTGTCTGCCAACTAAGTGGTATAAAAAAAAAAAAAAAAACACCGCCCTGACGACACGACCTACTTGCTCTACCCTGGCTATGTTCTTGAGGAAAGTTTTCGTGCAAAAGCCGGGGTGTGCGTGTTTGTTAGGGCGGATGTTTGCTGTTGCCGTTTGCGCTGCCTAGAGGACCCATCCTTCTCCATCCTTTGGGTACACGTAGACCATGGCCCTACGAGTCAGATCTATGTGTGCCTCTACCGTTCCCATACAGGAGATGCTGAGACAACTCGACTCTTTGAATATCTGAGTCAGGCGGCAGATGATGCGCAGGAGCGATTTCCGAATGCCGAAATGGTATTTTTGGGGGATTTTAACGCCCACCACGAGATTTGGTTGGGCTCCTCCAAAACAGACCATGCGGGAAGAACCGCCCACGCATTTGCGTGACGCCTGACCCGCTCACCCCCACGCCCCTCACTAGGATACCAAGAAGGTCGGGCCTAGCACCTTCTCTGCTAGACCTTCTGCTGATGAGTGATCCGGACCGGTATAGTGTATCGGTGCGAGCCGCTTTAGGCAACTCCGACCACTGCCTGGTCTGTTCCACTATAGCGCCCCCACGACCCGTGCAGGGGAAGCGGCGTCTCTGGCACTACTCGTCAGCGGACTGGGATGGACTTCGTGACTATTTTGCGTCCATCCCGTGGGTTGAGCGCTGCTTTGAAGGTAAGAACCCATCGGATTGTGCTACTGCTGTCGCCGGTGAGATCGGTCTGGGTATGGAATACTATATCTCATACACCGATATCACCGGTGACCGCGGGGTGCGCCCTTGGTTCGGGCGCGAGTGCGCGGCAGCTGTTGAACAAAAACAGTCTGCGTACCGCACTTGGGTAAGGGCGCGCGCCACGCGCCATCCCAATCTGGGCCACTTCAAGGCGGCGTACAACAGAGCCACAAAGGTCTGTAGAAGGGCCTACGTCAGAGCGGATGCCCTGCGCATAGCGCGGCTTGGTCAAGAGCTAGTGATGCATCCCACGGGAAGCCGTGGCTACTGGCGCCTGGCTAAAGCCGTGCAAGCCAACTTCTGTCAGCCTTCGCTGCCTCCGCTGCGTAACCCTGATGGATCCGTGGCCCTTGAGCCGCAAGAGAAGGCAAATCTGCTGGCTAATCTCTTTGCGGCCAACTCCCGAATCGATGATTGTGGTACGCAGCCACCAACACTACCCGACAGTGACCACGCGATGCCTGATATCCATGTCCGTGCAGTGCTGCAATCACTCGATGTCCGGAAAGCCAGTGGTCCGGATGGTATTCCAGCGGTAGTTTTGCAAAAATGTGCAGCAGAGTTGTCTCCAATGCTTACGCGCCTGTACCGGCTGTCCTACAGTTCGGGTACAGTGCCTTTGCCTTGGAAAGAGGTGAATGTTCAGCCGATTCCCAAAAAGGGGGATCGCTCGGAGCCAGCCAACTATCGACCCACAGCCGTCACCTCAGTGCTGTGCAAAGTGTTCGAGCACATAATTAACAAACAGCTCATGCGGCACCTAGAGGATCACTCCTTAATGAATCCCCGGCAATATGGCTTCAGACCAAAACGGTCAACGGGTGATCTTCTAGCATACGTTACCCATCTTTGGGGTGAGGCTATGGACAAGCACGGCGAGTCACTGGTAATTAGTCTTGACATCGCCAAAGCTTTCGATAGAGTCTAGCACAAATCGCTTCAGTCCAAGTTACCTGCCTTTGGTCTGACATCTAGGCTGTGCAACTGGGTCGCTAGCTTCCTGCAGGGGCGCCGTATTCGCGTCCTTTGTGACGGACGAGCTTCGGAGTTTCTGCAGGTAAATGCTGGCGTGCCCCAGGGGTCCGTTTTATCACCCACTCTCTTTCGTCTGCATATCAACGACATACTGTCTACCGGCAATGTTCATTGTTATGCAGACGATAGCACTTTACATGAGAGTTATCATGGACATCCTGCAGCCAAGCAGTCAGATATCGCAGAGAAAAGGCAGCTTCTTGTCACTGAGCTTGACGGGATCCTGAATCACATTTCTCAATGGGGCTCTGAGAACCTGGTTGAGTTCAATGCCAAGAAGACGCAGGCATGTGCGTTTACAGCAAAAGTATCTTCTTTCCTTCCCCTCCCCACTCTTCAGAGCACGCCACTGCCACTGCAAGACAATATCCTAGGTATGGATGTTCGCTGCAACCTGAATAACAAAAATTACATCGAAAGTATCATCAAAACAGCCTCACGAAAACTCGGAGTCCTGAACAGAGTGAGACGATTTTTCACGCCGGAGCAGCGGTGTCTTCTATACAAGATACAAATTCGCTCCTGTGTGGAATACTGCTCGCATCTCTGGGATGGTTCAGCAAAGTACTTACTAGAGGAGGTTATGTCGGGCTCGAACCGACTAAAACGCACGCCGCCTGTGGGTCGCTTTGGTTGCCGAAGGTGAGGTTGACAGGCATATCCCTCGCACCCCGGCCGACCCAGGGCCATCTCTCACGATCTGGCCCTCTTCTCGGGTGTGGGGACTACAGAGTCCCCAATTCGTCCCCGGAAACGGGGAGGCGCGCCAGGCGCGCCACCGCCGCGGCCTGCTTCTGCCAGGGTGACAGGCGGCTCCACCTGACACCCCCAGGCCGGCGCTCATGGGGGGCGGAGGTCGTTCATCGACCTCCGATGCCCGAGTTGCCTTCGTATGCGGGCAGCTTGTCTTGCGATCCTTCGTCGCTCCCGCTGCCGCTCCCGCCCCGCCTCCTCCTTCACGAGCATTACTTGCTCGCAGAAGGAGGCGCCGGCCGCCCACGCATCCGCGCAGCGAACCATCGCCGCGAGCAAGGTGGAGAGCGTGAGAACCCTCACTCCCAGGGCCGCCACAAGCTCCCACCTCGGCGTCTCCCACGCCGGAGACTCGGTGAGCGTGTGCGGACCTGAGTCCTCGCTCGCGTCGCAGTGATGGCACTCGGACGTTGGCTCTTTCTCCATCCGACGCAGATACTTTCCGAAGCATCCGTGCTCGGTGATCATCTGCGTCAGACGGTACGAGAGGCTGCCGTGTGGCCTCTCTTGCCACTCCCCCATGATGGGTCTTACCGCCGCTACTACGGCGCGCCCTGCGCCTGGTCGCCCAAGTCGTAGCTCCCATTCCGCCACCATTTCCCTGTGGAGCCGGGATCTCACGGCCCGAATTTCTTCGGGCTCGGGATCGTGACCCCGCTCCCGCGCCGCCTTTCGGAACCGGTATAGCGCCGAAAGGGATCTCGCTTCCAGGATCCATGGTGGCGATCCGGCGAGGAGACTCGCTGCGTTGAAAGATATCGTGCGGTACCCCCTTATGATGATCACGAACACCCTAGAACCTTTACAGCTGCATAGAGATGTTGCGTCCATGGCTGTATTTTACCGTCTGTACCATGGGGAGTGTTCTGATGAGCTCTTCCAATTAGTCTCACCTTCCCCTTTCCTACACAGGACAACACGTGCAGGTCTTAGATGTCATCCGCACACGGTGCAAAACATCCGATCAAGAACCAAGCGGTTCGGAGACTCTTTCCTCTGTCGCACCATTAAGGCCTGGAATTCATTACCAGCTCACGTGTTTCCTTCTTCCTACAGTCCCGGGTCCTTTAAGCGGGGCGTGAAAAAGCATATGATGAGGCCGTCAAGCTGAGTGTCACCATTGTCACACGGTATGTGCCTCTTGTCTGGGACTTTGCCTTCAGCTTACCATCAGGCAAGGCGAAGTCTAATTGACGCGTCCTATATGAAAAAAAAAAACGAAACTATTTTCATTGAACTTTAACGTTATAGCAATAAAGTCTAAAATTTAATGACATTTTTTGCAGTGTGTGTCGTGTGACAGTGGTTTGGCTTTAGCAGAATCGAGGTCCTGGCCCCCGATTCTGCTAATTTTATGTCATAGCACATCCACTGGTTAACACTGCAAAAATGATATTAAATTTTAGACTTTATTGTTAAAGGCTTTAAGTTCAAAATTAAATGACAATAATCTTTTCATCACTCTACAAGATGTCATTAAATTTTTGACTCTAACAGCAAAACAGTTTAAAATTAAATGCCTTTGTCTAAAGTGTCAGTGCTATAGTAATGGTTTTTATTAAAATTAGTAGAATCGGGACCCTTGGTTAATGCACGAATCTGCCCAATTCGCAGATCTGTCTTGCGATGATAACTCAGCCACTTTAAAGATGACAGGACACACAGGAAGCGCAACAAAGCCTGAGGGAGAATTTTATTTTGTTAAGTACATACATTAGGTATGTACTTACCTATATATCCAACTATGTGGAATTCGTGGGGATTTTCGCACGTAGAAAGAAAGTCATGCCACCTCCACCGGACCCCGGTAAGAAGAGTAGATTCAAATACTGCTAGCTTGGCATCATAAATGACTAGTGTGGTCTGACTGAGTTTCAAGAATGTCCAATACTGTGCGAAGTGGAGAAGTAAAACCCAGAAGGTAGACGCCGGTCTTCGACGATTTGAGAACCTCGGATGTGGTTTGAACTCACAAAGATAATGACCGAATAAAATTGTTGTGGCATCACAGACAGCTTTTATATACATCTATAGCACTAGGAAGGGTAATGTTAATATCGATTTTACTACTTGATATCTAAATATGGAAGTAAACAGAGCAGTTAATATCTATTGTATGCGCCATTAGTGCGTGTAAATAAATGAGCCGAGCCGGGCGCGCAGACGATGTGACGCTCTGACACTGAAACAAATGTAAAATATGATAATATATAGTTTTGTTTTATATTTCTTGTTGAATTGATCTCGGCATAAAAGTGTTTTGAGTTGCTTTGGTCCTTTTTCGATTTTTACATAATAAATAAATAAATAAATATTTTACAACATTCTACACAACGCTATCTAGACCCATGGTAAGCATAGTTTAACTAGCTTGTGTTATGGAATGTAGAATACGGATAAAAATACTTAAATACTTATTTTTTTAGTAAATACCTACATATTATACATAGAAACACCCAGACCAATGCAAATACCCATATTCATGCATACAAATATTTGCACTGCGCGGGGATCGAACCCGCGCCGCCTGCGTAGCAGTCGTATTCACTACCGCCACGCCACAGAGCCTGTCCTTAATAATAATAATAAACCTTTTAATCAAGAGAGAGATAGTAGAAGACAAGTACGTACATAAGGCTTAAAGGATCTGAAATTGGCTCCTAATAACTTTGACTATCTTGATGGTCAACCGGAAATGTTGAATTTTTTCTTCGAATTCGAATAAGAAAGGGTTCTATTCCGGTACGCCCTGGGCCCGTGAAAAATGTGTAATTCCGCTACTCCCAGCCGAGACGCTCCTAATGTAATTTATACCATACAAACTAACAAGCACACCACATACACAACACGACACTTGTACAGATCTCTTTCCGACAATCATAAGTAGACTTCTTTTTCATCTTATAATGAGTGGACTACTAATTACCGGTAAATTATTAATAATTTTCAATAAGTACATTAACAGTAAAAAAAAATTATACCACTTGGTTGGCAGACAAGCATACGGCCCACCTGATGGAAAGTGGTTACGGTGGCCTATGAACGTGTGCAACACCAAGAGAGTCACGTCACAATCGCGCTGCCAACCCTGTAAGCACAAGAGTTTTTGTGCCATCAGTGTAAAAGACAAAGCAGGATAAACTTTTGGTCTTTCCACTGACAGCACTAAAACTCTCCAGTGAGCTATGGCTACCCTGCTTACCGCTGGGAACACAACACGAGGTTATTATGGCCGCGATATTCTGTAGGGTGGAGGTACTTCACAAATCGGACTGCTCAATTGGACGGGAATACCATCTTGTCCTACCTCCTCTAAAATATACGTATCCCAAAATTCAACGATAAGCCGGCACCAAACGTTCATGGCTACAATTAAGTTGTGGGAGCTGAAAATATCATAAGCGGTATCGAATATCGCAGGATTAAAAATAGAGATATTTTTTTTAACTTTCTTTTTTCGAGTAGCCATGAGCAGAGCAGGTCCCCGTTCTCTAGTGCCAGCTTATCGTTGAATTTTAGGACACGATTTATATTTGTAGCTTTGTATATTATTTGTAGGTTTCCGTTTCCGGTCGTTGTAGTGACAACAAGTCGCGGATATTTGTCAGCAATAAAACACTTATTAAAAATAGTTATAGTTACACTTTAAGAACTGTAGTGCTTCAAACATCAGCTAAACAACATCAGAAGACATAGGAAAGAAGGATCCTTGGATATTCTCAAAAACAACTAGTTAAAAGTGAAGCTCAAATATCAACAATTGAGGTTAGAATAAAATATTTTTATAACCTAAGTCAATTTGACAGCCGGGAAAATAAACAAATAAACAAATACCCGCAATACCAGTCAATACCCGAACTGACAGTCAGTTGACAACTACCCCGAGAGTTGCCATCACAAAAAATCTACTAAACAAATATTTTCTACCAAGTTGCATTTACGTTCCATTTCACATAACCTCATCTGACAACATGGAAGAGCAATTTCAATTATTGTTTGATAGAATGAAGATAGAAATGGAGAAACAGACAAATGATCTAAAAGAATCTCTGACACAGAATATAATGCATCGAATGGAAGAAAAATTAACTCCTATGATAGAAGAAAATAAAAAATTAAAACAAAAAATTTGTAACCTGGAGAACGAGATTGAGTATTTGAAAAAAGAGAAGAAAAGTAACAATATAGTTATTTATGGTTTAGAAGAGAGTGTAAAATCGGTATTGGAGCTATTTCAAACCGTTAAGGAGATCTTTAAACGAGACTTAAATTTATCCGTGGAAGAAAATGAAATAAACAGACTATACCGTATAGGGAAAAATAAAGTTGGGAGCAAACATAGACCTGTGCTGCTATCATTTATAAATGGATGGAAAAAAGACCAAATTATAAAAAACAAAAAAATGTTGAAGGAAATCTATCTATCGGAAGACTATTCTAAGGAAGTCATAGAAAAGAGAAAGGCTTTGATACCACAGCTGCTAGAGGAGAAGAAAAAGGGAAATATTGCTTTTCTCAACTATGATAAGCTAGTAGTTAAAGGACCCAACTCTGACAAAAGAAAAAGAGAACTATCTACTTCACCAATGTCGACTTCCACCACTAAACCTAAAAAGCAACAAACGATAAGTTCTATTAAAACTAACAGGACAAACGCCTTCGATTTGCTGAGAATTCGATCGAACTCTCTCACTGATATACCCACACATAAAAAACAATAGCAATCATCAACCTGCAAACGGACAATCCAACCAAAATATAAAAACCAAACAACTGGTCCTCGTGGGGGAAAATGACCACAACCCTCCAACAACACAGGAAAACAATTGTGAAAACAATCACAGTAGATCAAAAATCTATGTTACAGCTCTCAATGTACTTACGCTTAAAAACGATGAAAACCTTACAGAATTAACACATGCGTTAAAACAGATTAAATGGGACATCGTCGGACTGAGCGAAGTAAGGCGAATGGGAGAAAGAATAATTTCGTACCCTGACTTCCTTCTATACCATATAGGCGCAACTCCAGGTCAGTATGGAGTGGGTTTTATTATCCAAAAATACCTCGCGACCTATGTGGAAAGCTTCATAGGAATATCAGAGCGCATAGCAGTGATGAATCTTAAGCTGCCGGGGTACAAAGACCCATGGTCCATCATACAAGTATACTCACCTACGGAACAATCAGATACAAGGTTAACGGACTCATTCTACCGAGAACTAAATAAAGCAATCCAAGACCATGCTCACAAAAACCTCGTTGTAATAGGAGACTTCAATGGTCAAATTGGAGAACGACAACCAGATGAGGATACAGTCCTTGGGCCATTTATATATAAAAAAAAGGCCAGAAGTAAAAACGGAGAAAGGCTTGTACACTTTGCTCAGGAGAATGGTTTGAAAATCTTAAACACAGTCTTCAAGAAGAAAAAAAGTAAGATGTGGACCTGGTTATCACCAGACGGGCTAATTAAAAACGAAATAGACTTTATAATGACGAATAAAAGCAGATATTTCTCAAACTTGACAGTCCTTAGCAAATTCAACTTCAACACCAACCATCGAATTATCCGAGCAGAACTGATGACGAACCCGCCCAAAATCCCAAGACCAAGAAACAATATGATAAACACAAAACCTACCAAATACCAAACAGCACAAATGGCAAATTCTATAACGAAAAATCTTACAGAATACAACAAAGAGACAACAAACATGAAGGTGCAAGAAAAATACAACTGGTTAGAAAAAACAATCAAAACAGCTATTAAACAGGGAAGTAATAAAAAGGACCTACCCAATGAATGGATGACTACCAAAACCATTAACCTACTTAATCAAAGATCTGACCTAATTAATGGAAAAAATACTAACTATAATAGAAAGCAAATAGCAAAACTCAGTAAAGAAATAAAAGAAAGTATTAGAAAAGATAGAACACAGAAAAGAATGGAAACAATAGAGAGACACATTCTACAGACAGGAGGAATAAAAAAGGCATATAAGGAGTTAAATAGCAAAAAGGACTGGATCATACAGATGAAAGATAGCAATAACTTGAAGGAAAATAGAAGGCAAGGAATATTAGGAATTGCTACATCCTACTACAAGAAACTATATGAAAGCACTATTGTGGAAAAAGAAATAAAGTTGTTGGAAATCTCATCCGTACCCAGCATAATACAGGAGGAAATAGAATTCGCTATAGCAACGCAAAGAGACAATAAAGCTCCAGGACCCGACGGAATAAGTAACGAAGTACTAAAGCAAACGAAACATGCAATAACACCTGTTCTAAAAGACATATTCAATGATATTATAAATACAGAAACGATACCCCAACAATGGACTGAATCTAATATAATCCTTCTGTACAAAAAGGGTGATCAATATGATATCGGAAACTACAGGCCCATAAGCTTGATGTCCAACCTGTACAAAATATTTGCAAAGATCCTACTCAAGCGAATGGAAAGACAACTTGACGAGCAACAGCCTATAGAACAAGCAGGTTTTAGGAAAGACTATTCAGTACTTGATCATATCCATGCTGTTAGGCAAATCATCGAAAAATATACGGAATACCAACTCGAATATTACCTAGCATTTGTCGATTATAGCAAAGCATTCGACTCATTATTACATACAAACATTTGGGAGGCGTTAAAAGAACAAGGGATAGCACAAAAATATATAAGATTGATTAGAAATGTATACAAAAACAGCGCGGCGTGCATTCAATTAGAAAAGAAAGGAAATTCGTTTAAGATACAAAAAGGAGTAAGACAAAGAGATCCTCTCTCTCCAAAACTTTTCTCCTCTGTTTTGGAAATGATTTTTAGAAATCTTGAATGGGAAAATCTAGGTTTGAATATAGATGGCCGCACACTAACACACTTAAGATTTGCCGATGACATTGTGTTATTCGCAAAAACGCCAGAAGATCTAAATAAAATGTTAAATGAGCTAGCATCGGAGAGTGAAAAGGTAGGACTAAAATTGAACCCTGAAAAAACAAAAGTAATGACGAACGGAAATAAAAGCAACATAAACATAGGCGAGACACAAATAGGCTACGTTGAAGAGTATATATATCTTGGACAGCTGATATCACCCAAAGATAACATAAACAAAGAAATCCAAAGAAGAATAGCAAACAGTTGGAAAAGGTATTGGAGCCTAAGCGAAATAATGAAAAACAAAAACCTTCATATAGCAACAAAAAGTAAATTATTCAATGTCTGCATTCTATCAACCCTAATATATGGAAGTCAAACATGGGCCTTATCAAAAAACACCACCGATAGACTTGCTATCTGCCAACGAGCAATGGAGAGAAGCATGATGGGAGTAAAGAGGAGGGATAGAATAGGAAACATTAATATTAGGAGAAAGACCAAGGTACAGGACGTCACCCTAAAAATAAAAAGGCTGAAATGGAAGTGGGCGGGACACATGGCCAGAGGAAAGGATAAATGGAGCAAAATAACAACACGTTGGTACCCAAGGGAAGGCAAAAGGAAAAGAGGCAAACAACAAAAAAGATGGGACGACGATATAAGGCAAGTTGCAGGTACAACATGGAGTAGAGTAGCCATAGAGAGATCAGAATGGAGTAGGTTGGAGGAGGCCTTTGCCAATTGGCAAACGGACTTACAAAAAATAAAGAAGCATCAAATAGTCGAATATACTTAATTTCGATAAAAAAAAAACAGTGCAGTGGTTTTTTAAAACTTAATTGTATATTTTGTCCGAATAAAAGGCTTTATTATTATTATTATTATTATTATTATTATATTATTTGTAGACTTAACACTTCATAAAGTAGAATTGATTGCAGTAATCAAAAAATATATTAAATTTTAGTATTGATTCATGGGCTTGTGATGGAACGAGGAGTATTGTTTCTCCGACAGAAAGGGAGGATCCTCCGACCAGGCAAGGTGATAACGTCTGGAGGGCCGCAGCCCGACGATTATCGTTGGGATGTTGTACATATATTGTACCAGCGCGAGAACTTTACTAGTGCGATCTAGGATTCGTAGTCGGCTTGCTGTCGCTAGGTGGTGCTGGGTACATGTGGCATCACCTCAAGTTTTTGCATTAATTTTCAGACATAGAACATTAGAGTTTAATATAGCATCACGTGACAAAGACGAAATACAACCTAAGTACCTACGTGTCTAGTACTGATCTATTAATTATTGCGGTTCTACACAAGATACGAGTAGATAAATGCTTCTAGTGTTAATCAATTATCATAATCCCCGTAGTGATTCTCACTCTGTGCTTTGTACTTTGTAATCCGAGGTTCAAAGTATTGTTTCAATTGGCTATTCCGGCAGCGATTATCATCTATTTATACTGTTGATTGATGGCACTTGGTGGTATTTGTTGTTACACATATTGAGAACACACATATACTTACTTTTCCTCAGTATTTCAGGATTTTTGTGTGTCACAATATTTATATAAGAATGTTCTTAAATCTTTGAGGATGCCATAAGGCGAAACCGGTCAGGTCTAATAACAAATAAAAAATACTGTAGAAAAGTACTAGTGTGTTCTCAAAATGTGATTATCATTTATCATCACAACCCTGAATGTAAAGCTTGCGCCCGAGTCTGTTTGGTAGGTTCACCAAATACTAAGTGAGTTTGGCTTGGACCTCAAAGCTATTGGTAGCGCCTTGCATAAGAAAAACATAAAATGAAGATAGGAATTTGAAACTCGTCTATGAAGGCATCCAGTCGGACCAATGTCACAACATTAACTAGAGCAGCTAACAAGAACAAAGATGATTTATACAACTGTCACGTATGTACCTACAGTAATTTTTTGGACCTATATTATATAGCCCAAACTCAGCCTCAAATGCATGGCTCGAGTCAACAATAGTGCCCGGAATACGGCAATAGGTTCACCCCCTGTTACGTAGGACCGAATACAATTATTGGTGAAATGTGGGTGTTAATTCACCTCTGCCTAATCCGCCAGGAATATAGGCGTGACTATATGTATGTATGTATGTATGTAGATTATATATTATATACATAAATTCACGCGTGTAAATCCCCGAAGGGCCGGCAAAATAATACCCAAATTAATAATGAACACTTAAATTCTTGGGCAAGTAATCAATGATAAAATTATTTACTTCAATTAGCAGTATTCCAGTAAAATAAATTTCGGGGCGTTCAGTAGATAAAACAAATTAATCACGGTTAGATAAGTGTGTGCGGAGGAGGCATTATGCGAGGTCGGAGTGACTTGCCTCCGGGGATACATCCTGTACCTCCAAGTTGCCTATAAAATTTTACGAGCACACCGTATGAACCATTATAGCTCTTGTTGATGTCACTTATGTGTGTCTAACGTAGTTTGTGTAAGGTTGAAAATAAAATAAAATTTAAATCTGCAACTTTTTAGCATGCTTTAAAGATTTTACGTTGGCAAAATATTCATAATAATATTACGTAATTTTGTTTCAAAGTTATTTCAATACGAGTATGGAATATTCTAGCTAGAAAATTTAATCAGCCAAAATCGTGAGTTAATCTAGCGTCATGTAGGTATAATGTTAACGTGACAAAGACTTTGTATGCATTTTTTCTTACCAATTTTTTTTCCTTTTTTGTATGTGTTGTAGATAACTGCTTTCACGTAGAAATTTCGCATGTAATAAGACCATAAAAAAATTCATGTTATTTAACTTTCAGTGTATGTTGGTTGTTTTTTATAAATCTTGAAGCTGATTTAAAGTTACTTGCAGATATTCAATCGAGTTGAAATTTTGCAATATTTGGTATTTTTCGAGCAATTCTAGATAAAAATGTTCTATTAAAGAAAATTGTGCTCGATAATCTCGGGAAAAAATATAATATTATAATGTTCAAATTGTATAATATTACAATATTATGATTCGATTTAGTTCAATATTAATTTTATTTTCTGTTGAACATTTAGACTGTTGATTATTTTATTTTATTTATCTTGAGGATGAATCTTATTATACTGTTTAAGATACCCTGAGACCTAATTTCTAAATTTGATCGTGAAAACGTAAACTCTAACAAAGTAAAAATGTAATTCAATCTATTTATGGACTGTGAGTACCTAATTTTCTTTAAGAACTCTAAAAAAGTGAAATATTTTCATGAAAAATAAAATCAAAGATACATTTATAACTAATTCATGGAGGAATTTAATTCTGTAATAATATAATACATATGAAACGAAATTAAAGTAAATTTATATTTTTTATCAAACTTAGGTCACTTTCAGTCCAGGACATAGGTACTGGTGTGTACACCACGTTTATTACGTTTTTTTATACCACTTAGGTGGCAGACAAGCGCACTGCCCACCTGATGGAAAGTGGTTACCGTGGTCTATGGACGTGTGTAACACCAGAGATGCCACACTCGCTCTGCGGACCCTGTAAGCATAGAGTTTCTGTGCTGTCAGTTTAGAGGACAAAGCAGGACAAGCCTTTAGGCATCCCACTGACAACACAAATTCTCCAGTGAGCTCTGGCTACCCTACTCACCGCTGGGAACACAACACGAAGTTATTAGGTGGAGGTACTGCTCCAGTCGGACTGCTCAATTGGGCGGAAATACCGCCGTGTCCTACCTCCTATAATTTTCCTAGCTTTATTTGAGTTTCCCTAGCTCAGCAGTCCAGGGAAATTGGTATTCTAACAGTTGCAACCCGATATGTTTATCTTAATGTTATTTTTTTATGGATATAGTAACGTACAATTACAATATTTTATACATCATGTTCAATTTTGTTATTTGTAGAAACCGTGAGTAGTCATCGTCAGTTTAAATTCAAGAAATTACGAAAAGGTAGGACACGGCGGTATTTCCGCCCGATTGAGCAGTCCGACTGGGGAAGTACCTCCGCCCTATAGAATACCGCGGTTATAATAACTTCGTGTTGGGTTCCCAGCGGTGAGTAGGGTAGCCCCAGCTCACTGGAGAATTTGTGCTGTCGGTGGGAAGACTAAAGTCTTGTCCTGCTTTGTCTTCTACTGACGGCACAGAAACTCTGTACCTACAGGGTGGGCAGCGCGACTGTGACTCCTCTGGTGTTACAGACGTTCATAGGCCACGGTAACTACTTTCCATCAGGTGGGCCGTGTGCTTGTCTGCCAACTAAGTGGTATAAAAAAAAATGCATTTTGATGACTACTTTTATAGCTCCCTAATTATAGCAACTTGACTGTTAACTTCTTTACTTTTTTATAGCTTGCAAGTTTCTTCACATGAATAAATGATGAATGATGGCACTTGGTAGAATTTGTTGTTACACATATTGAAAACACACTTGTACTATTTTCCACAGTATTTTTATTATATCTGACTGGTTTCGCCTTTCGGCATCCTTAAACCTTTGAGGATGCCGTAAGGCGAAACCGGTTAGGTTTTATAAAAAAACATATTGTACTCCTTAAGTAAATGTTAATAATAAGATTGTATCCTAACTAACGTATCGTAACTTTTAAACTGTCATCCAGCCAATGTAGCCTGGTGGAAACGTCAGGCAAACCAAAGTACCTACAACATCCTCCCCGTTTCCGGGGACGAGTTGGGGACTCTGTAGTCCCCACACCCGAGAAGAGGGCCATGTCGTGAGAGATGGCCCTGGGTCGGCCGGGGTGCGAGGGATATGCCTGTCAACCTCACCTTCGGCAACCAAAACGACCCACAGGCGGCGTGCGTTTTAGTCGGTTCGTGTCCGACTAACCTCCTCCACCGGCTCCGGTGGAGAGGTATCCGTGGGGATTTTGCGCACGTAAAAAAAATTAAAATAAAAGTACCTACAACATGATTTCGTTAATTCCCGTAAACGTTATTGTATAAGATTCTGTGACCATTATTATCAACCATTCTATTATTATTTATTAAAATCATTACTATTTATACCTATTTCATAACTTGCCCTAAACTATTGTAAATTTTGTAAACCAAACACACCATATAAATGTTTAACACATACTGAAAAAACACTTGTACTTTTCCATGGATTTTTTAATTAAACCTGACCAGTTTCGCCTTACGGAATCCTCAAAGGTTGCCGTTGCAACTAAATGAGCTTGGAGTCAAAGACGTTAACTGCTCATGTCCATGACGTGCATCACCATCATTATCATAAACTCACGCCTATATCCCCGAAGGGGTAGGCAGAGGTGCTAGCACCCACATTTCACCAGTTTATGTTTAGGTCCCAATGTAATAGGTGGCGAGCCCATTGCCATTAACCGGGCACTTATAAACTTACGATAAATACACATTCGAAAAGCATCGAAAAGTCATTGGTGTGTGCCATGGTGAAACCTGGGATCGAACCCGAGACCTCGTCTCAGCAGTCCATTACCCATACCACTAGGCTACCGCGGTTTTTCATGATGTGAATGGTATTTGCCATAATAGATTTAACTTGAATGGTATCACTAAGCAGCTGTGTTAATCGGTGCCCAAAACTGTGCTGCAGCGAAAGGTGGTGTTCTACACGAGACGGCGTAGAACGAATACTGGGACACGTGCTCCTATTCGTCATCTTTTGGATACGTACAACGCACACCGAGCCGATATAGACATATTCGCAAACTAACATTTGAACTTTAAAGTAGTCAGCGTCTAAAGTTGTTTGTTGTATAATAGTCTTACTACTCTTATTTGACACAAAACTCGTATGGTTGTTTATTCAGTTATGAAAAATAATATTACAGTGACATTGATTTGGATAGTGCGTTTATCTAACAGACATATATGTACTTACTGTGAACTTGTAATATCAGTCTATAGCGCAGAAGCAGCATGAGTTGGGGACTTCATGGGCCCTAGACTCGAGGAGGGCCAGATCGATAGAGATGGCCCTGTGTCGGCCGGGGTGCAAGGGATATGCCTGTCAATTTCACCTTCGGTATCCAAGAACATCCTGCAGGCGCCGTGCGTTTTAGTAGGTTCGAGTCCGACATCCAGCTCCGATGGGGGGTATCTGTGCAGATTATTCGCACGTAAAAAAAAGGAGGTGCCGGTTCGATCCCCGCTCAGTGTAAATATTTGTATGCATGTTATGGGCATTTGCATTGGTCTGGTCGTGCCTCAGAGAGCACGTTAAACCGTCGATTCCGGTTACCATACGAACATCTATAGCAGTTGTTACGGGTAGTTGGAGCCGTAAAAAGTTCAACAACTAGTCTAACAACAATACTTCGATAGTTGTTTCACGGTAGATATCCAAGTTCAGCTAAATAAGACTGGTAAAGCAGACTCCAGACTCCAAGGTGAACATTTCGGAAGCGACAGGATGAAAAAGAGACGCATATCTATTAAATGATACAACGAATAAATAAATTATTATAATAAACCAAATGTGTTACAGCAACAAGAAAGTTTGTCGTTGAGTTTCATGAAACTAATAATTTACTATAATTGAGTAATTATGTACAACATTTTACCAGACGTGTAATAAATATATAGACATACGTTTACGCCTCAGAAACGTGTTCGCCTCAGGGTAATCATTGCGAGCAGAGTTAACGAACTCTGAATACAAATCGAATGTAGGTGACGTATATAGTACTACGTAGGCATGTACTGTACATCTTCAGCAAACTGTCTTATTGAACCGTAGCTGTCTCATACGTCCTCCTAGTGTACTGTTTATTGATACTCGATAACGTTACTCGATAACATTACCCGACTTATGGTGATAATAAAATGAGTGCAAATATACGTGCTAAGGGTTTGATATCATGACATGAGAAATGAGTTTTTTTTTTCTTAATGCAAGTCTTCGTCGGACTATTTAGTTGGCTATTTTATGTTTTGTGTAAATATGTTGTATAATTTTTTTTAATACTATTAAGGTTGCAATACGATACGATATGATTTTTCAAAGGAGGTAGGACACGGCGGTATATCCGCCCGATTGAGCAGTCCGACTGGGGAAGTACCTCCGCCCTACAGAATACCGCGGTTATAATAACTTCGTGTTGTGTTCCCAGCGGTGAGTAGGGTAGCCAGAGCTCACTGGAGAATTTGTGCCGTCAGTGGGAAGACTAAAGGCTTGTCCTGATTTGTCTTCTACTGACGGCACAGAAACTCTGTACTTACAGGGTTGGTAGCGCGACTGTGACTCCTCTGGTGTTACAGACGTCCATAGGCCACGGTAACTACTTTCCATCAGGTGGGCCGTGTGCTTGTCTGCCAACAAAGTGGTATAAAAATAATAATGAGCATTGCCTGAGATCATGTCTGTATGGGATTAGATTGATTCTAAAGTACTATCTAGACTCATGTAATATTATTTTGTACGGTATATAAATGTGTGCATAAAAGCCCCGTGATTCCCGGCAGAGTAGAATTTGGACCACCCCATCACTTCCCAAGCGGTGTTGTACAAGGCAACTAAGGGTTAGGGCTGTTTAACATCAGATATATAGAGACCAGACACAACCTCAGATGCATGGCTTGAGTCAATAATAGTGCCCGGAATCCAGCTATATTCAATGATAAAATGGTAAAATTTAATACAATTACTTAGTATGGACAACACATTTCTAATGAAAATACCTACTCTTTTATCTCAGTTCTAAGTAATTATAAAAGTAGAAGTCTATTCTGGGAATATTCGCACAAAGTAGCAAAAAATCTACTAAATAAAATAAGAGCAGCTTACTTTTGTAAGGGCACCATCTCTTTTAAATGTGTGTAAAACAATAGCGACATCGAATTTCAAAGACAATGAGGGCAGTCAGAGACTTCAAAGCTGTTTATTTGTTTTCCTTCAGGTTAGTGCAATTTAATTATTTTTATATTCATATAATAGGTAAGCCCGTATAGCACTGACTTCCATTTTACACATAATAAAAAAAAGTGTTAACACCTGTAGGGTTTATACCACTTAGTTGGCAGACAAGCACACGGCCCTCCTGATGGGAAGCGGTTACCGTGGCCTATGGACGTATGCAACACCATGAAGAAACCTTCTGAGGCCCCTCTTGAAGAACCCCATATTTGTAGGTGCTTGGGAAAACCGCAGCAGGGAGGTCATTCCACAGCTTGAGTGTGCGTTGGATGAAGTTTCTTTCATACCTTACAGTGCGCACCGTCTCGGGTCGTAATGTGTGAGGATGAATTCCCTGCCTATAGCGAGAGGTGCGATGATAGAATGTAGCTACGGGCATCATGTAAAACAATTCTTCTGAGCACAAACCATTGTATAGGCGGTAGAACACAGACAATGAGGCAAAATCCCTCCAAGGCTAAGAGGTTCCACACTACCTGTGAGTATGGGATTATCAACCAGCCTCAATGCCCGTCTTTGCACTGAGTTGAAGGGTCAACCTGGTATGCAGGTGCTCCAGCAAAAAGGTGACAGCAGTACTCCATGTGAGGCCGGACCTGTGCTTTATAAAGAAGGAGTTGGTGCCCCGCAGTGAAGTACTGCTTCGCCCTGTTGAGCACAGAGTTTTCTTGATGCCAACTTAAACTTGTCCTGCAAATGACTTCGGTATTGGACGTCCCTGGAGATATCGACACAAAGGATCCCGATACTCGAGGAGATGGTAAGCGGTGTGCCCAGGAATTGCGGCACTACAATGAATGGGGTTATCTTAGCGGTGAATACACATACTTGTGTCTTAGTGGGGTTGAATTGGACTAGGTTTAGTCGTCCCCAATCGGATACTCCAGAGAGAGTAGTCTCGATTTCAGACACAAGTTGTTCGCGACTTTTCTCCACCTCGGACTGAAGGACACGTGTCTCCGGTACTGTTGTCCGCATAACAATGAATAGAGTCATCAGACAGCATGTCATTGATATGCAGCAGAAACAGCGTCTGAGACAACACGGAGCCTTGTGGGACACCAGCGTTTATGTTCATGCGGTCCGAGCAGCTGCCGTCGACGACGGCTTGAATGCTTCTCTTGGACAACAAGCTGGAGATCCATTCGCACAGTCCTTCGGGGAGTCCATAATATGGCAACTTCGCAAGAAGACCTTTGTTCCAGACCCGATCGAAGGCCTTCGCTATATCGAGGCTGACCGCTAGTGCCTCACCTCGACTCTCGATGGCCTGCGCCCACCGGTTTGTGAGATACACAAGAAGGTCACCGGTAGAGCGACAGTGGCGAAAGCCATACTGTAGATCGCTCAGTAGATCGTTTCCCTCAAGGTCTCTCAGGAGCTGTGTATTAATAACACGCTCCATTACCTTCGAGAGAAGGGAGGTGATAGCGATTAAGCTCGCGCTGGACCACCCGTTGCGTGATTTTAACTGCAGTCATGGAAGCACCACAGCTGGGGATTATGGGTGGTTTGGCGTTCCCGTTGTTCATAGTCGAGTTTGACGCAAAGAGATTACTCAACAGATCGGCTTTCTCCTTAGCGCCATGGGCCAGACTACCATCGGATTTTTGCAGCGGTGGAAGGCAAGACTGGCAGAAGTTTCCCTCGGCAGTTTTGGCGAGCAACCAAAATGCACGACTGCTAGATGGGTAGCGCGCAAGCCGCCTGCCAATTCTGCCGATGAACTCAAACTTAGCCCTGGCCGTAGCTTTTTTACTAGACCTCGAGGCGGCATTCAACTTTCGCTTCACTTCAGCGATATTTGGATCTTTATTGGCAAGAGCCGTGGTCCAAGCCCTGTATGCAGATTGCTTGTGGTCTCTTGCTTCTCTGCAGGGCCTATTAAACCAAGGGCGTTTGTTCTCTCCTGTTGCGATCCAGCAGTTCGGAATATAGCATTCCATACCCGCTAGGATCGCATCAGCTACTGCTGTTGCACAGGAGGTGGGATCATTTGAAGAATTCTCGCAGTCCATCCCAGTCTGCCGACTTGTAGTGCCAGACATGCTGCAATTGAGGTGGCCGCGGTGGTAGTCACTTGCGCCCGAACGAGGCTGTGGTCCGTAGTACCAAGTGGTGCTTCCACAGTTACTGAATATTCGTCCGGGCGCGAAGTCAGCAGAAGGTCCAGTATAGAGCTTTTGTGAGTCTCTATTTCTGGTGTTCTAGTAATTGAGACGTCAACTCTCAACACCGTAGGTCAGTGCAAAGTCATGAGCAGCCACTCTACGTGGTGAGCATTGAAGTCCCCCAAGAATACTAACTCCGCGGTAGGGTATTGCTCAATTACCTTGTCCGCATACCGCTGCAGATGCTCAAACAATTGAGCTGTACCCAGGTCACTGTTATGAGACCTGTAGAGGCACGCAAAGATACGGGTGTGGCCACCGTGATCCGTACGTACCCAAAAAGTTGACAGGTCTTCAAGGGTCTTCAAGGCCATGAAGACGGTGGCAGCAAATATCATCCCGGACGTACAAGCATACCCCGGCGCGACTTAGGAAATTATGCTCGAGTTTGTACCCGGGGTACATTAAGTAGGCTGTATCGGCCGGGCATGATATTTGCGTCTCCGTCAGAAAAAACAAGGTGGGCTGCGCGGTCTCTAAATGTAGATGAACCGCGTTGACGATGGTGCCGCTGTGGTAACGTTTATCTTGCTTTTTTTCTTCTCATGACCTATGTGGGGGGTGGGGTGGAGGAAGGTATATAGAGTTTTTGTGCTCCCAGTGCAGAAGACAAAGCTAGACTTCGTACCACCATAGACAAGCTGGGGTTGTGTGACTGGCTGGCGCGGCGGGCGGAACGGCCCCCGGTCCCCTCCCAAATACCGTAGCCGAGTCCACACCGGTTTCCTCCTTCAGCATCCTGGGGCGGAGATTAAGTAATCCCCAGGTTCGGGAACCGTACAATCTGCGGGCGGCCAGCGGATAACTGTTTCACGGGGTCTCCCTGACCGCCGCGCCTACATTTCACGCCCCTACAAGTCATAGGTGTCAATTTAAGCCTACGGTCTTTCCACTGACAGCACAAAACCTCTCCAGTGAGCTTTCGCTACCCTACTCACCACCGGGAACACAACACAAGGTTATTATAACCGCGGTATTTTGTAGGGCGGAGGTACATCCCCAGACGGACTGCTCAATTTGAGACAGAAGATACCGTCGTGTCCTACCTCCTAGTAAGTCCTTCTCTTTATTGTACACCATAAACTATATATACAAAAAAAGTTACATTTTACATAATATATTATTTATTTGATTCACCAACAGTTATATGAATTGTATTATTGTATAACCAATTACAGGTGAATACAGCATGCATCACTAATTAAGTAATGTTGTTATGAGAAAATTAAACATACTAAACAATTAACAATAATATTAACAATTTTGAAAATAACAATTGATTTATTGAGATTGATTTAATATGATTATATGTCAATTAATAGAGGAATTAAATGGCTATAGTAACAATAATAATATGCACATAAATAACAATTGTAGGTTGTAAAGTTTTATAATAGATGTAAATGAAAATATAAAAATATAAACGATTAATTTAAACAATGTGTTCAGGCAGTAAGTAACGAAAATTAAGAAAGGGACTATATCAGTCAGGCAAGTTATCGAGAACGAGTTTACAAAATTCGTGTGGTTTCGTGTTAAATATGTGCATATCTTATGAGGTAGTACAAATGGCTTGTCGCTAGGCGGGTTTTCTTACAGACAGTCTGTACATTGGAGTCTTGCATGGGAAGTTAGGCGGTGTACAAATATCATGTAGAATAAATAAATCCGTAATGATGGCGCTGACTGAAGGATAACAAGGCTCCGTCGAGACCATCCGCTCATTAAGTGCACGAGACGTAACAGTAGCAGACCTAGGGTGGCAGCGCGTGGATGGTTGGTGACCAAGTTAGTAGTATATTCTTTTTAAGTGATGAGCCCTCGTGCAGTTTTTGTCAGTTCGAGACCGACATACCCACTTCATCGTCAGCTTCGGAGAGGTGAAGACTAAGGAATGAGACGAGCATGCAAATTTTTCATCATGATTTTTCACCCGGCATGTCGGTTATGGATTGACTGCACGAGACATAGCAGTAGCAGACCTAGGGTGGCAGCGCATGGATGGTTGGTGACCAAGTTAGTCTCTAGTATATTCTTTTTAAGTGATGAACCCTCGTGCGGTTTTTGTCAATTCGAGACCAACATACCCACTTCATCGTTAGCTTCGGTTAGGTGTAATTTTCATCATGATTTTCACCCGGCATGTCAGTTATGGATCCCCGCGATGGACACCATGTAATTAGATTTCCATATAGTCATTTCACAGTGAGTCCGTAGAATGTTATTCGTTGGAGTTTCCATACGCAAAAATACGGTTTAACGTATTTCCAATCAAATTGCATAAAAGCATTGACTGGGAATTTCCATATTTTGATTTAAACGTAGGTAACGCAATACTAGTTAGGGATGGACTTGTTTTGTGGAAATCCAGCGTCAATTCATGATTGTATGGAACTGAGTATTGTTGAAACTAACAAGAATTTGATATGCTATTCCTTTCAAATTTGGAGCCATTCAAGTCAAAATGTAGTTTGCTTTGTGTTAGATTTCTGCTTGTAACATCTCAATCATCAACATCTAACTACCCTGATTTATAGTCCATTTACTGATTGAATGATTGATTGATCGCAGATCGCGATAAGACCGTCCATTGTACAACTATCTAACATATATATATTCAACGTATGTACTCTATAATAATATGTATCTCATCTCATCTCATCTTATCAAGAGATGATAAAGATATTGATGAAGCAACTTTTGACATGGCATACCATAGTGACGACTGTTTAGTCGTCGTCTCTTTGATACAAATGCTCACTGCCTGTCACTAGTAAAGAGGCATGCCGCTATGTATATCTATATGTACGTACGTCTGTATTTAAAACTAATTGTTCATCTTAATTAAGAATTTTCACTATTACATACTCTTTACCTAAAATATGTTAAGTAAATAATTTTCTCTGTACTAATAAAATACTTTGAAAACGAACTCCACCGGGGCCCACTGGAAATGCCGTTCACTAGCAATTAAAACTTTCTTACTGATCAAACTTTTACAGTCACATCTTCAAGACGACAAGTTGTCCGCGAGAGTCTGAAGGAGCGTAAATGCGACTACAGGTAGATACTTTGCTAAAGGTACTTCTCACTAACATAACTTTGCTTACATTATGGTACTACGCTACTGCCTTTATTGACCGAGCGTTGTGTTTCCAAAAGTTTTATTTTAACTGCTGTGATGTTGTTGCACGAATTTCTGTATGTATAGATACCGGTGTATATGATGACCTCAGTCACGTCACAAAGTACATGTGTACTCTATATCTGAATAATCATTTTGGTTTTCTTTTGAGGAAAATACAGAGTGTGGAGGAATGCAAATCCCTCTATTATTGATTCATCAAAATAAATTATACAAACCAATTCGCGCGCGTCAATGACTCGTTTCTCTCGCGGCTTGAGGTCATCATATGTGGCGGTAACTATGCCCTTGTGTGCGTGACAAGTATATGAAAGTATTGATTCAAAATTTATGAGAGTATTGTCACAAATCTCACTTTAATATCCGTCCCAGCGTGATACTTCATTTTTTGACAGTGTCAGCCACCGCGTTTATTTCATTCCCATTCCATATACGTAGGTATATCTTTTTTATTTATACTATATGATATTATGAAGGACCAGGAATAATGGCGAACATTGGGAGAGGCCTACGTCCAGCATTGCGATAGGCTAATTAATAAATTCAATGTATGTGTAATATGGCGAAGATTCGAACCTCTCAATCGTAAGATCGCCTATTTATGCACTATGCTATCAATATAACCATATTATCCTCAGGTTTGGATTAACATGCCACTAATTAAATTAAAAATAGAAGTGAATTAAAGTTTAATAATTAAAGGCAGCTATAAAGTAGATGAGTGTTTTGATGATGTAAATGCGTAGTCAACATAAAACTCTTGCTTGCTCCCACAAGAAAAATTTAAAAAAGAAAGATAATCTAGTTCTATTATAGTTCTCTGAGTTTCTTGCTGCTATCTTCTTAGTCGAACTAACCTTCCGAACCAGCGAAAGAATCATTTTCCAATGGTTTGTTTTTATATTATTGAATATTGTTATTTTATTTCTAGACATAATTGTAAAGTTTTGACGTTCATATGTGCCTAAACTGAATAAGTAGTCTCCCTTTTAAAAGGCATATTCTTTTTCCTCGATACGAAACACTTCGGCAATTAAAGTTTAGCCTAAGATAAATCTGTAGAGTAGTTTCAATATAGATTCATATTCAGATGCCCTGTCTACTTATTTTATTCCGTCCTTACAACCTCAAAGCCTCACGTCGAAACGCTAGATATAAGGTAGTTCACGATAACAAATTCTAAAAATGATCGTACAAAGTACCTAAACCTTATCTAAAAATTCTGCCTCCTTTTCCGTTCTAAAAAATAAATCTCAGAAGATTTGGCTTGATCCTGCGAAACTTACAATATTGTTCTTCTCATCACATATGCATTGAAATTATAATGAGTTTTTGTAATGTATGGTAAATCTTAGACGAAAATAATGAATAAATTCGTGTGTCAAATGCAAAATACAATAGTTCGTAGGCTTTTTGAAAGCATACGATATGTATTTGATTTAAGTGCTGTAGACGTAGGAGTCTGTGCGTTAGTCTCTAAAGAGAATGCCAGAGTAAGATTCATTGTGGCCACACTCAATATTACAAACATATTTATGAATTAAACAATTAAAATAGACATAATTATTGTATTATTGTAATTATAAGCCGCGTGGTTTCCGGCAGAGTTGAATTTGGACCACCCTATCTTTTCCCATGCGGTGCCGTAGGTACAAGGCGACTAAGGGATAGGGCTGTTTAACATCAGACAGATATATACAGCCCAGACTCAGCCTCAGATGCATGGCTCAAGTCAACAATAACGGCAATAGGCTCATGCCCTATTACGTGGACCGAATATAATTGGTGAAATGTGTGTGTTAATTCACCTCTGCCTAATCCTCCAGGGATAAAGGCGTGATTACATGTATGTATATTTGTATATATAAAATTTATTGTAAAGACAAATATATAATATTTAAAAAATAAGATTATTATTCAGACTTTTTTAGATATTAGGTTGTACCTATATACATACTTCCAGAATGCAGTGTTGCATTTAATTCCAATTAAACTTGCAATTAATCCAACTGCTGTCGAAACGATTGAAATAAGTTTGACAGCAGGCGGAAACCAACTAACTTTTCTTTCAGTTTATGATTGGCAATAGTGTACGACCTGCTGTCAACTTTGTTTTGCTCTTTTAGACAGCAGTTGGGTTTACTTCTTTGGATCTTTTAGACAAATTAGGATTTTTAATTGGTAACATTTTTTAATATCATTTTTACAATTTGCCAGAATGTAAGGTAGATTGACCGAAATTACTACCTTGGATGACAATAATGGTAACTAATGATCCTTGACGCAAAATAAAACATTTTTTTTGTCTGTCTTGTGTAATTCGCTTTTAGTAGACTATTAGCTTATTACCTACCTATGTATGCCTTCGTTACTTGTAATAAAAGAAGATGTAAGTAACAAATTCGAATATAAGATTGTTATTCTACGTACCAAGTTTTTAATAACATATCAGCTTGCTCACCACAGTTATGTGCGTACTATATCAACGAAACACAAAAACACACTTTTCTATGCATGAAAGCTGAAGATAAAAGAGAGGCACAATGCCAGGGTTTCACGATAGCTTTGTTTTGCAATCATTTATTCTTTACTTATATGAAAAGGTCGTTCGATCTTAAAAAAAAATATTTGGTTATTAACTATGATATGTAAAAGTTATATTACTTATTTTTTAAGGACTCCGCCCTAAAATATATTATGATATGTGTAGTTTAGTGAGTGTTTATTATGTTTGATAATAAACAGCATATATGCTATTTCAGGCTATCTATATCTATTATGTACCAAATTTAAATCAGGTCCATGTAGCTTTGAAGCTTTCAATCCAATCATTTTCACAAAGTTATGAAAAATAAACGATATATTTATACAGAAAAAATAATGAAGCTCAAAAACCTTAAAAGAAATAGGGACCTGTACCTAATTCACTAGTCACTGCATCAATATGGAGATGAAATTAAGCCAAGGAGTGCACATCGCAGAGATGGATCTCAAATCTGTGTAAACCCAACATCGCAAGACGCGCCCTCCCACTGACAGATCACTTGTCAGTGTCTTGTGCGGCTGCAATAACAATCCCATCTTTTATGCAGACGTTTTGTTAAGTACCATTTTTTACAATTTCTTAATGTTGTTGTATTATATAGGTATTTACTTTTTCTTTGTTCACCGCCACTACTCCAGTTCCTCCGTGATCATGGTGCTTGCAACAGAAACTCAAAATAATGAAACATGGTAAATATCCCGTTTATTCTGATACTGTTGTTGTATTACTTGGATTGGTGGCTAAATTATCTAACTTTGCGTATAATTTTGCATGGTAGTTTACCCTACCTATTAAAATATTCGGGGTCCAAGCAACCTTCATTTTAAGCCGGTATACCTGATTGATACATGAACTTCTGATGCAGTTTTATCTACTCTCGGGGTTGAAGGGTCTTGGGGTTAAAGAACAAACCAATTGATAAGCAAAACTTTGGATGTTTTGGATGTTACCGAGATTAGCGCTTGACCGAAGAAGAAGATTTTATTAGTCGAAAAAAGTGTGGGTGGTTCCCGGCAAAGTAGAATTTGGACCATCCCATCTCTTCCCATGCGGTGTCGTACAAGGCGACTAAGGGATAGGGCTGTTTAACACCAGACAGATATATACAGTCCAGACTCAGCCTCAGATGCATGGCTCGAGTCAACAATAGTGCCCGGAATACGGCAATAGTCTCACCCCCTATTACGTGGGACCGAATTCAATGATTGGTAAAATGTGGGTATTAATTCACGTCTGGCCAACCACAAAAGGCGTGATTATATGTATGAAAAAAGTCTCGATTCAAAAACTTTCATCAATTAATGTATGAGAACTCTTTCCTTTCGCGTCAGAGTGAACGGAAGGACACATTTGTTTTTAATTGCTTGATAATAATATGATTTATAGATGTCATAATCACACTGGCGGCATGGTTGCTGCTATCGGTGAAACTTATGCAGTATCTAGGCTGTTAATTAAGCAGTCTGCATGCAATTTGCATCTAGGCGGATTGGAGTCGCGAACTTCTGATTATTTGAATAAGATTTCGCAGAGCAATATTAAGGAAATTATTCGTGCCACGGAGCACGGAGCAGACGCCGAAGTGAATAAAGTACGGTGCCTGCAGGAGTGCGATATAACAAAGACTTTAACTGCACTGTTGACGGGATTACGAGTATACTCACCCTACTAGTATCGGTTAGGTCGATCTTACATTAAATTTGTTATACTTAGCTTTGTTTTATTGCTCAAACTATACAGGGTGGAATTTTGTAATGCCACCTGAAGGGAAAGTACTCTTAACACTGTACAAAATGTAGGTTAGTTTTAAATATTAAATAATAGTTTACTTAATAATAGTTTACTTTTATATTATCGTGTTCCATACGATAGTTTATGTATACAAAATGTAAACTGTTGAATGCAGTTTTCTGTCTTTTCAAAAATAAAGGAATGTTTTCTTTGAGTAAATTTTTCTATCTACAATATTAAGAGTACTTCTCCTTCAGGTGGCATTACAAAATTCCACCCTGTATACAAAATTTTTAGACACAGTCAGTGGCACCTACATCACGAAATAAAAAATATCTACTACTTTGTTACAAGTTGACATATACGTACATCAAATAACATGCACACATTGACAGTTTAAAGAACAACATTGACATTGGGTTACCTATACATTACGCATAATGTCAAGTCGTTCTTTTCCTGATGTATTTGGTTCTGTAGATGGTCAGTGGTTTTATGAATTTTGTTTCTTTCTCTCTCTCTCTCATCTTTACATTTTGTAATATCTACAATAACAGAGACCTTGATAATAATTAAAATAGAAAAAAGAGTACAGTCGGACATCTACGCGAATATTTCACATTGAATACTTCCTAAATAAAAAGGATTCTACGTTAAAAATAATTTATTTCAATGTAAAAAAGAGTACCTAACTTAAATATCGAATTCGTTCATGTGCCTACATCTTACGAACCTTAATATTTCACGTTTTGCTTACATGTAAATAGTAATATTTTTCTGGAAAATGTACATTCCATAAATATAACATAATATAAATATTGAGGGTACAATCCAAAAACCGACCAAAACATAATACATATTATTCCAGTTACAATCAAATGCTTATCTTTGTTTTATGAGTGGCCGCCGCTCCTACGTTTCATGTGAGCTCTCGTCTCCTCATTTTGCTTAGGTCGACATTTTGAGTGCTCCTGACCACCCTCTTAGATATAGGTCGTCATAAATATAATCTTACTTAGGGTGACATTGTGTGTTCTTTTTTCACTTAATATTTTTCCTGGTAAAGGTCCCCAGCGGCGATTACATAAACAGGATTCAACCGCGACCTTAATGCGCCTAATAAAGTTTTACGAGAGACCCTTGGCAAAAACGTGAACGTTTCAAGGCGACAATGCTTTTATCTTTTCTGTTTTACTGATTGTTTTGTTCTTTACAATTAGGATTAGTCTTTCTGTATAATACTTGACATAATTTAGATATTTTAATCTTATTAATATACTGCTGTGGAATGCTTTCACGATCTGCTTATTCACGGTTTACAGGGCTCCATCAACATATTTGCTGCCTAATTCAACCTTACCTCATAACGTACGAGCTTTTGGCTTTACTCCCGGGAATTAACGCAATCATGGCACAAGTAGAGACATACCTTTGATTTACTTTTAATTATCGTGTTCCATGATATACACGATAGTTTAAAAGTTGTTATTTACTCACGGGGTTGGCAAATCCAATCCAATAAAAGCAAACACATTAATTGAACATATCAAGCGGACGCAAGGTTCCGAAGTGTAACTTTAGATGCAACTGGGAAAACATCAGGTACGCAAGAAGCAACTTTGAATAATTAATAAACTCACGCATATACCTAAGTAGGTATAGTCAGCATCAGATTGTTCTTGACTAGCATAGTACTCAAAATGATCTTAATACTTTGGTATTCCGCCTTCCTGTTGACTGATGGTTCTGATATTTGGTACACACATACAATTCAGTTAATACAAGGCCACTTTGCTACACAAGATAAATCTGATGCTGACTGTAATGTGCCTGATTTTACTTTATTCATGTAAATTACATTTAAAATTATTATTATTAATGGGGAACAGGCCAGCAGTTGAAACAACTGATATCAGCCTGCATCTCATTGTTCACTACACTGTTTTCACTACTCAAAAGATTTTGTTGATTTATGTGTTTGTCCAGTCTATTTTTGAATTGGTTAATGTTTTCTGCTGTCACAATATTTTCAGGTAGCCTATTCCATGTGTTAACCACTCTATTGCTCAAAAAGTTCTTGTGTGGGTTTGTATTCCAACTAGATTTTTGCAGTCTAATGTTGTGTCCTCTACGATTTCGGTCCGGTGCGCGTATGAACATGTTGCTGAATCCTTGTAAGTCATAGTGATCAGTGATTATTTTGAAGGTCTCAATCAGGTCTCCACGTTCTCTGCGCTCATTCAAGGTGGTCAGGTTCAGTTTGTCTAATCGTTCTTCGTATGGCAACCGCTTCAGCTGTCTGGGGACTTTGGTGAATCCACGCTGCACTCTTTCCAATTATATGAAGTATGTAATAAAGTTCTTACAAAATTCAGAACACTATAGCTATACAAGTTCTACAGAGTGTATTTCGATACGTATTCATGCCTGAAATTACAATAGTTTAAAATGCTAAAATTTTCACACGTTTCGTGACAGTAATTAACTCAAACACCTCTTGAATGCGAGCTCGAACGGAGTTCTTCCCTGCGAATCGTTTAACATTCTTGAACGTCGACGTTCGTTCAGGAATCACTTCTTAGCCTCAGTACGACTCTGACATTGATGTATGGCCCACTTCTTTCTCCAAAGTTAATGTTATCGATTTACATAATATAACATTTGCTTATAGATACTTATTCTAAATTAGAGACTAATGTATAAGTTCATAAAATGTGGACCGAGAAAGCCTTTTATGCGGTATGAATAACAAATAAGTCGGCTAAAACGAAAATTTACGAAGTGTACATTTTATGTCGTGTGGTAATTTATAAAGCTTAGTCTGTATAGAGCTATTGCTTTGTGTACTTAGCTGCACTAAAACTGGTCGTCGTAGAATTTAAAATGTGATTACTATGTGGCGTAGCAATTTCATACTGTAGGCATATGTCAGATGGTGTTATTCATAGTTAATAATAGCAGTAAAAAGAAACTTAAAAAAACATCTTATTAGAAGACCAGACTAAAAAGCTAAAAAAATTGTTATAGAATTGGTTGAGATTAGAAAATAAACTGAATAATAACAATTTCGATAGATGCGTCGAATATATAACCTCCTACTTTTTGAAGTCGGTTTAAAACTCACATTTACAGTATTTACTGGTACTTCTATCTATCAACTGAACGTAACTTGTTAAAAATAAAACGACTGCGCATTTTATAAACTTTAGTCAGAATTTATACATTATTTATGCAATGCACACTGGTAAACAAATTTTATTTACTTAAGTGATTTATGTAAACATTTGTTTCTAAATGATCATGGCCTGGAGACTGGAATTAATGTAATAAATCAATGTCAGGACATGTTTACGAGCTAACAGAGTTAATTCTAGGGCGACATGACGTTTATATACGTGAATAATTGTTGATTGCTGGCACCGTGATGCCGTCTAATGCAATAAACTTAGTGTAATTGTCATAATATGTTTATCACTGGTGTTCAGGGACTTCCCTGTATGCAGTTACAGATACTCAATTTACTTGCCGAGCTGGTAGATATTTGGGTATAAATGTGAGGTTTGTTCCTTTTTATAGCCTGTGTTGGTGCTATGACACAGATGTCACAAGTCATCACGTTTTTTACAGACTTTATATTATACTTCGCATCGTGAAAATGTAGAGATGCCACCTTCAAACTTTTGATTTGCCTAAATTTTGGGAAACATTACCAATTTTTACATTATTTCTGTAGATTTAGATTTTTAGTTTGGGGGAAAATATAAGATCAGCTGTAAGTATGAAAAACATATATTCGTTACAGTGTTTCGGATCTACCTTCAATTAAGACAATTAATATAAGTCTAAATTAAAATCCATCCCGTCTATTCTTGAGCCATAGACCTGTATTATGAAATGATCAAAAATAGAAAATAAGTATTAACTAAATCTATATGTAGCAAGCGCGTTATCAACTGAGTCGTCCGACCATAAATCAATTCTCTTCTTCTTCTTCTTTTATTCATTTCTTTATTATACATACAATTAATAACAATTGCGGCTACTCTTGGTTCACAAAACTGTTTTAAACAATTTATCTGTGTTTCTCGTCTGAGTCTCTGCTATAAAACATAAATGGTTTATTTACTAGTGCATTGATAATACTGATAATATAATTTTAATCAAATATAATTTAACTAATTTAATTATTTTACACTGCAAACAAATTCTTATTTATTCACTAACTTTACATTTTACTGATACTTGTTTACATATTATTTAGAAGAAATTTTCTTGCCAGCCTTTTAAATTTACTTTTATTTGTCTCCCACCTGATGTTCACAGGCAAACTTCTCTACATTGATGACATTTCTCTATAACAATTGTTTTTTTGACATTTATGGCCCGACGACTCAGTATATAACGCGCCTACTATAGTAGTAGTTTGTAAGTCCGGCAAGAAACTCTCAGGATTTTTGTGCTGTATTCACTAACATGTTGAGGGTGATGGGTGGTCCTATTATACCTCAAACATCAATCTCTTCTCTTAGTCACTTAAAATTAAAAAAAAAAACACAACAACAAAATCCTTTCAATTCACTTCTAATACACCCTGTATCAAGGTAAATTAACCGAGGTAGGGGACACTGGCAACGGTAAACTTTTGTCATACCTAACTCCACCGCAAGGGATAAAATTGTAGGGATTTCACGATTTATATTCCTTAAGAATGACGCTCTTCTGTTGTCTTCCTGATTCCTATATTTGGTGTAATAAAAAACAAAAAAAAATGGGCTTACCCTTCGCGTTGGTTGTTAAATGAAGTGTCGTAAAACGCGATCAAGAGATATTGTCAAAGAGCAGGGCAGGGGTTTATGTAGTGCTATCACTTTCTTTCTCATGTACCAACTAATGGAAGTCTTACAATAGGCACGGTACAATCAACAACGAAAGAAGATTAATATATAAAAGTTAATCTGTTGAATTATGGAATATAACTATCAAACATTAAAACAACGCAGCAAAAATTCAAAGTAACTTAGTTATAACTTATCGTTTATTTATCATTGGCACGTCAGAGTACATGAAATATTTTATTAATATGTAGGTTATCATAATAACCTACATAGTAATAAAACCCATGCTCTCTCCCCGTTGTTCTTAAGTTGTTACTAACTTCATAGTTTAAGTTAACTAACTTCAATATACTTTTAATTTAATCCCGGCGGGCTTAAGAAAGTAACCCAATACAGCATTACAAAAATCGACATATTAAAACAACGTAGTTTGATAATATATGTGCTTTTCAGGTGCAGTTTCTGTCAGAAATTTACGGGGTACAGCACAGGATTATCTTGCATAACGATAATGAGTCTGCACTGAAGTTGTCTACTTATTAAATGTACCACGCCAGAACGAAACACATTGATATCAAACATCATTTTATCAGGGAAATCGTTGATGAAGGTAAAGTCACCATCTTGACGAAAAAGTGCTCAAAATGATCGATGATGCCTTCGTTTTCCTATTTCCTGTTGCCTGATTGTTCTAATATTTGATACACAAAAAAGTCAAAGTCAAAGTCAAAAATCATTTGTTCTGAATAGACCATAATGGTCTATTCAGAACAAATCGGCACTTACAAAACGTCAACAGAAAAGGAACATGAATATCAGTTTACTAAATGGACCACCGGTTCGAAACGCGGCCCCGACCTGAGAAGACTCCGGCAAGAAACTCAGCGGGCAGTTCGGATGATACCTAATACAATTAGATCAATAAAAAAGTAAATTTGCCACGTGGTTTCCAGCAGAGTAGAATCACCGCGTGGTTCCCGGCAGAGTAGAATTTGGGCTACCTCGTCTCTTACCATACAGTGTCGTACAAGGTGACTAAGCGGTAGGGCTGTTTATCATCAGACAGATATACAGCCCAGACTTAGCCTCAGATGCATGCCTCGAGTCAACATTAGTACTCGGAATACGGCAATAGGCTCACCCCCTATTACGTGGGACGAAAACAATTATTGGTGAAATGCGGGTGTTATTCACCTCAGCCTAACCCTCCGGGGATAAAGGCGTGATTATATTTATGTATGTATGTGTGTGTGTAAAACAGTGAATTGTTCTTAATTCTATTAAGGACATTAAGATCATTTCGAGAGTATTAAGATCATTTTGAGACTTAGTCGTCAATACTCCTAGCTCGAAAATCTATCGTAATCGTAAACTTATCGAGAGAACGGAGCATTGAGATTGGCTGGCCTCACAAACAAACAGGTCCACAGTGGGCAGACGGCTAATCGAAATGTTCCGTTCTCTCGATACTTTTACGATAGTTTTTCGTTTTTTTTATTTATTTATTTATTTTCATTCACACATACTGTGTCATTACAGGTATTGCCCAATGCGACAGAGTAGTAACATAATAATAATAATTGGATTTGATTTGCTTCAAAACTAATAATGGTTCTTAAGTATACAATATTATTAATTAAAAAATTATAAAAATAATAAAAGTAGTAACAGTACATATAATAATCATTTTCAATTAATTCATTACACGTCATATCATAAGAAATAACAATCATTCAATTATTTATGTCAGATTTATAATTAGATAAAAATAATGTCAAAAAATAATAATATCAGTTAAATAATTTTATTGCAAATGTTAAATTATAATTCAATAATGTCAAAGCTGCATATTCAATGAAAAAATTCATGGTAATGTTATGTCAAATGATGAAAGATTCCATTCAAATATATCACTACCTCATTTTCAAAATTCTTACAGGATAGATATATACAATGGTAGAAAAAAGGCTTCCATAGACAATACAATGCTTAACTATACTTAACTAATTATATACATAACTCAGTAGACAAGACCACTGTCAATTCACTCCGCGAACACGTAAACAAATCTACCTTATGTGATACCGCATTGAGCACACGCAAAGCACGCGTCAGCGGCGCGAACTTTAGGAGATTGGTGCGCGCGCACGGCATCGAGAATAGTGGCGGTCGCCTACGCCGAGATCATCCGAGACACACAGTCAGGCCGGGCCGCCTTTAGTACCTCTTGGTAGTCTATTAGTCCCCTCAAGACTTGCACCACATATAGAGGCTAGAGTAACCCACCATACCCAGACCAAATAAAGTAGGATACAGTAGCGGATATCCTGGGTAAACCCCATATATCTTTAGGTACAGGAACCTAGTAAATTTGTTCTGGATACGCTCCAGCTTGACTTTATACTTCTCCGCACGTGGGGACCAGACGGCAGTGCTGCCCTCCAGATGGCTCCTCACGTGAGCCTAAAACAGAGCTTTCAACGCACCAATGTTTTCAAACTGATTTGCCTGGCGCAACACAACCACCATTAATACCACTTAGGTGGCAGACAAGCCCATGGTCCTCCTGTTGGAAAGTGGTTACCGTGGCCTATGGACGTTTGTAACACCAGAGGAGTCACAGTCGCGCTGCCAACTCTGTCAGTACAGAGTTTCTGTGCCGTCAGTGTAGAAGACAAAGCAGGGCAAGTCTTTAGTCATCCCACTGACAGTACAAATTCTTCAGTGAGCTCTGGCTACCCTACTCACCGCTGGGAACACAACACGAAGTTATTATAGCCGCGGTATTCTGTAGGGCGGAGGTACTTCCCCAGTCGGACTGCTCAATTGGGCGGAAATACCGCCGTGTCCTACCTCCTCCTAAAAAGTATCGTACTGATACTGATTGTACAGTTATTTTGAAATACCTTTACACTGACGAAATGGTGGCCGACATTTTTATTTATTTATTCTTTATTGTACACTTACAAGGCATGTGGCATAAGTATACAAAGTATAATATTATGTACAAAGGTAAGCTTAACTCAATGTTGAGTTTTCTTCCAGCAAACCTGGAAGTGCACAGAGGAATTGCAATCCAATAAGAGGCAAAGTCTTGTGTACAATAAAAACTATTGACCAAGGAAAAGCATAACAAGTTTGTTTCACATTTGTTAAATATGGATAAATAAATGAGTTGATATTGGTTCAAGTGTGTCTTCAAAAGTTTTGTAACTAGCTTACAACGAGTTCTTATATAAACGACTAGCACCGCGCCGCGGTTTCATCCGCGTAAATCCTGATCCCATGGGAATATCGGGATAAAAAGTAGCCTATGTTACTCACGAAGAATGTAGCTTTCTAATGAAAAAAGAATTATTAAAATCAGTCTAGTACTTTTTGAGTTTATTCGTTACATACAAATATACAAATTTCCTCTTTACCTATAATATTAGTATAGACAATAAACTCTCTGCTTACGATATTGTTTTGATATCATTAAATTTAAAGAATGTTTTTTGTGTTGATATTCGAAATATATTTGTAACCTGAATAATGTGTTTTTATTGAAATTTTCCACATAATTTCAAACATAAGAGACATAGTTTAATTCTAAAAAGAAAAATTAAACCATTTCGAGGTAGATTGGAAAAGGCTTAGGTGGGACTAAAAACTTCAACAGCATCATTTTTGCTTTGAGCTCCAGTCGCATTGGAGAACTTAAAGTCGGAGCTCGGAGTCCACGTTTCAGCTTTTACTTATTCGCACGATCATTACCGTGAAAGCTTTATTATTTTTAACGTTCGGAAATCCACTTAGATTACTCCCCGCCGAAGCCAGCAGTGAAACCTTTGACTTACAGTCGGCGAGCGAATACTTCTTGGGCCTTTTTCTCCTACCGGAGCCAGTCGGAGACAGCATGGCCAGACATTAGTTACCTACATAGCCTGGCGGTCACCGCAAAAAGCGGCAAAACAAAACCTTATATCTTATTTTTCAATTGTATTTCCGATCGATTTATTTTCTAATATTAGTTCGTTTAGATTTATCTGTTCGTTGTTGTTTTCTTTATCTGAGCGGATACTAATTAACTTCAAACTAAAAAAGAATCCTAAGTCGTAAATAATACAAGCCTTCGGACCCCCAGTCAATCAGATAAGCCGTTATTGTATTTTATTGTGTGAAGCACAGAACATTGTATCAACCAATAACAAATAAACAAAACTTTCCTCTCTATTATATTGATAGTGATTCCGCTTCAGCTACGAATATATAACTCCATTAATTTTGTTTTCTCTATAATAAAAATGTTCACTATATTTATGTATTTTCTTTGTTCGTTTTTTGCCTGACAACTCTATTTTATTTTTTCTGTCTCCTCAATAGAAGGTTAAAACCCTTGTAGATAAATGTAGACTACGCTTTACTAAATGAAATCACCGGAAACTGCTCTGTATTTGCCTGGACCAAAACTGTGATGACCGTTTTTTTTTTATAGATTTTTTTAAAAATTAAATATTTTAATAACGCAATAAGAGTTTTTTTTATACAACATATATGGCAAAGGCGATATCGAAGTATTGTAGTTAAATTAGTTGGATATATTTTAGGGCTCTAGGATTCATTTTATACCGATAAAATCCGACCTTAGCGGATGTCTACGGCCTATAAGAATTACCTACCTGCCGAATTTTAAATTTGTAGGTGTTATAGTTTCTGAGATTTTGTTATTAATCAGTGATTCGTATTGAACTTTTAAATACATAGATTCAGTGATTACAACAATACAGTTTAGCTAACATAGGGTAGTATTCATTAGCCACGGTTGTTTAGGCAACTGGTCATAATTCGGTATTGGTAAACGGGCCACCCGGCCCCGGTGCTCATTCAGCCGTAATAATTTTGTGTTGTTGAGTAGAATAGGGCCACCCCATTTCTTCCTGTGGGTGTCGTTAGTGTTGCCAGGTCCGATTGGGCAAAAATCGGGACGCGCAATAAATACTTTTGTAAAATAAAAGCTACACACCTACTAAAACCGCACATCGTTTCGGATCTCAGCAAGACATTTCTCTCGCTCCCAAGTTGTCTTTTTTAAAGTGTACCAAACCCCCGACGCCTGAGTCGTCTCTGCTCATCGCGCGCAGTGAGGGCTGTGAGTCTATATTCCCGTTCTGCCGTCTCTCGGCAACCTACGCCATCGTATCGCCTTGAGCAAGGCAGCGAACGAGGGAACTCCCTCTCCAAGGGCCACCAGCTCCCTCCTCAGCATGTCCCACGCCGGGCTATCCGTGAGGGTGTCACAGTGATGCCACTTGGACATTGACTTTTTCCGATCCAACGCAGATATCACCCGAAACACCCGTGATCGATGATAACCTGCGTCAGCGGTCCGGGAAGAAGACGCATCGAAATTGACCCTGGCTGCCTTCAGAGTCTCCGCCCAAACGGAATATCTATATAGGGCTATGAACCTTACGATACACGCCTAGAGTCTTCTGCAGGAGTCATCCGGCCCCCTTATGTTGGTAAGTAGCCACGCCAAATTCCGGGTGTCCTTGGACTATTTACGGCCATCTAGCCCAAAAAGAGAAGGGACGAGCATCGGGCCGCAGTACCGGCGAGGTACCGTTCTATCGTAAGATAAGTAACAAAACGGAATTGACTTCATGGTGCCTGTAAGCCTAAATGTAGGCACCATGAAGTCGATCAACACGTATGCCCCGTGAGTCGTGTCAGACATTACTGTGCCCGTGTTTCACTGTGGCGGGATGCGATCGGATTGGTGCGGGCACAGCATATAGGTATGCTGTGCCCGCACCAATCCGATCGCATCGCATCAATTTTAAATTATTTTTTTTGGTACTTTTTATTTGTTTTTTTTTGTTGCGATAGTGGAGTTTTTACATATAATATACACACACACACTCATACTTATACTAGTAAGTGTGTGTGTGTGAATTAGTATGCTAACTGTTCAAATCAATTTGGATTGGAAAAGAGTGAATGCTCAGACGGCTTGACTTGAACCCACAACCAAACCCTCACGGGGAAAATGCTCTGACCATTAAGCTACAGAGTCACGGCTTTTTTTTTTTTTTTACGTGCGCAAAATCCCCCCGTATACCTCCCCACCGGAGCCGGAGAAGGAGGTTATGTCGGACTCGAACCGACTAAAACGCACGCCGCCTGTGGGTCGCTTTGGTTGCCGAAGGTGAGGTTGACAGGCATATCCCTCGCACCCCGGCCGACCCAGGGCCATCTCTCACGATCTGGCCCTCTTCTCGGGTGTGGGGACTACAGAGTCCCCAACTCGTCCCCGGAAACGAGGAGGCGCGTCACGCGCGCCACCGCCGCAGCCTGCTTCTGCCAGGGTGACAGGCGGCTCCACCTGTCACCCCCAGGCCGGCGCTCATGGGGGGCGGAGGTCGTTCATCGACCTCCGACGCCCGAGTTGCCTTCGTACGCGGGCAGCTTGTCTTGCGATCCTTCGTCGCTCCCGCTGCCGCTCCCGCCCCGCCTCCACCTTCACGATCATTACTTGCTCGCAGAAGGAGGCGCCGGCCGCCCACGCATCCGCGCAGCGAACCATCGCTGCGAGCAAGGTGGAGAGCGTGAGAACCCTCACTCCCAGGGCCGCCACAAGCTCCCGCCTTGGCGTCTCCCACGCCGGACACTCGGTGAGCGTGTGCGGACCTGAGTCCTCGCTCGCGTCGCAGTGATGGCACTCGGACGTTGGCTCTTTCTGCATCCGACGCAGATACTTTCCGAAGCATTCGTGCTCGGTGATCATCTGCGTCAGACGGTACGAGAGGCTGCCGTGTGGCCTCTCTAGCCACTCCCCCATGATGGGTCTTACCGCCGCTACTTATTTTGTAAGTAGTATGTAAATTAGGGGCTTGAGCATTCAAGTAATGTCGCGGGTTTAAGTCCCGTCTGAACATTCACTTTTTCGAATCTATATAATTTGATGTTTGTTAAAGTTTAAATTCACCCAAATATCAAGTTATATTGATATTTTCTAGTAGGTATTTCTTCGAAATTTCATTCTTCAACTGATTCATCTGGCCAAAATTAAATTACATTATAGACTTTGTAACACATATTCATATGAAAATATGGATTCCAAAGATCATATATTTGAATGAGGGACTCATTTTGATAAAGTAGTTTTCAAGATATCGACATTCAAATATTTTGTGCCCAGAGGAATCAGAATTGGTAACAGATTAATCAGAAACAAAAAATTAAATTAAAATACTTTAATACTTAATCAATTAGACCCATATACCTGGCACGACTGGCTGTGCTGGTGCTGCTGCAGCTTCTGCAGAGACTCTTAAGCGGCGCAAGTACTCTAATTTCATTGGTGATTATGAGTTTGTGCCGTTTGGAGTAGAAACGTTTGAGCCGTGGGGTCCGAGCGCCCGCAATCTCTTCAGGGAGATGGCGAAGCGTATGGTCGACGCTTCTCGTGACCAGACAACTGGCCTCTTCTTAGGTCAGAGAATAAGCATTGCCATACAACGTGACAGTCAGTCAGCCAGTCTTCTGGGAACGCTACCACAAGAGGCATGCGATGCGGCGGAATTCCGCGACGCATTTTAACTTTTGTTTTTTTTATTATTATTTTATATTAATGTAAATATTAGCATAGATTTAAAATACATTAAATGTAAATAGATAAATAAATAGCTATCATCAATTAGATAAACCTTTTACTATTAAAAAATCACAGTATAAACTAATTCTGGTAATGGCACTTGACATCAGTCTTAGTAATGTATCGTGTGTCCAACTATCAAACAACTTGTGTATGTACAAGTAAGTCAAGTAAAAGTTTATAACATTACTAAAAGAAATATGTTCTTGATTTTTTGCAAGGGAGCGAGCTGCTTTCAATTTTATCCTCAAAAAAAATTATTGGTGACGTGATCTTGAATTTTTCGATGAAGATGGAGTGATCGTATTTTCCCCAATGGTGTCAGACACTTTTGTCCGTTTATTATATGGAGTCCGTTTAAATATAAAAAAAAACCCTGATCGTCTGAATCTGAGTGGTCCAAGGTTTTCTGATGATCAACCCTTCATTAGCGAGCTATTTTTTGTTGTTTAGGTGTTAAATTCTGCAAGAACCTTCTCCCTTTCTTTTCAAATATGTTTCTTTAATTTTTAATTTCCACAGAGTATACTTGTCTGGATCTTTCTCATGTTTTCCATAATGCGTTCTGCCAGTCTCTTTTTCTCCTTTTTTACCTTCAGGTCGTGGCATTGTTGTAAACTACAATATTAAAAGAAAAAAATAATACAGATATTTAAAGATAAATAACTTTTTAATAAATTTAATAAGTTTTAATTAGGGAAAATTAATCTTAAAATTGCCATTTTATCAATAGCGTAATAGTAATAGTACAATGTAACAAAAATGCTAATTAAAATATTTAAACTAAGTACCAATGAAAGTATAGCGGCTATACACTTGTAGCAGCTATACTTTAACACTTATGTATGTTACAAATAAAAGCAAATTGACGTTATAAAACCGCTCCTTTCTAATTCATATGGTGTTTTGACCATATGAAGCAGGCACAGAGGAATCAGGATTTTGCCTATAATTATGCATAACTCCATATTCATACAGACTTCAGTATTAAAAAATTTCCACATTAAAATATTACCTAAAAGCATCACGGCAAACCCAAATTGAGGTTTTAAAATAAATCTGATAAAGTAGGCATTGTAATCAGAATGTCACCTGAACCAAGCACAGATGAATCATATATATATCGTAACACCAGGTTCTCTGGCTGCCAGCCGCATGTCCACCTCCTAGCTTGTTCGTTGCACGATTGATTCCTCCCTCGCGCAAAATCACTCTCCTAGCAGTATTACCCGGTCAACTATGGTCAAGCGCAGCTTGCACCATATTAATCAGTATTATACGCCGGACACTTATGTTTTACTTATTTATAAAAAAAGTATAAGTAGTTTTAACTACTACGCATTATTTTATAAAAGGACAATTCATTTCCTTTCCTTAAAAAATATTATTTATGTGAATTTGTCAAATGGAAAATGCCACATCAAACATTTTCTTCCGGAAAATGGCAAACGGACGCGTTATATGAATCAGAAGAACATAGTTCAAATGTTTTTATTTTGTACCTAGACAGCAACTATTTATAAAATATCATTTGACCAAGTTAGGGACAAAGCTAAAGTATCCAAAACAAAAATTCACAGGCAATTATGTTAGTTGGTTACAGAAATACACCCATAGAAAAAGAAAATTTTGTCTTCGAAGAACTACCAATAGTTAATATCATTTTCTTGATATTGTTTATCATATCATTATACAGTTCTTTAAAAAAGTATGATTCTTTTTGCCATTTCACACATTTAAAATCACTTCTCCCATAACTTTCCATTGAACGCCTCGTTGGTCCCATGCCATAATTTTGCATTTATGGTCGGTCACCATAATTTAGAGGTTTATAGATTTGATATTCGGGTCTAGTAAATTGTTATGGTGTTTTTCCATTAGACAACTATTAGTACTGGTTTATAGAGATAGCTAATCTGTAGTAAGTCGCATTTGAACTGTAAGAATTATATTAATTGTTTGAATTTGCCATCAACAATATCCGCTCGTCATTACGGTAAATTAGAAGAAGTCGTGAGTGGATAAAGGGGCTATCTGACAATCTTAAAATATTAAGATTGTCAGATAAATATCGCGTTTTCTGACCGTTTATACAATAACATTAAAGTATCAAAAAAACTTAAAACCCAAATACTGAGAAATCATTATCTAAAAAGTGTTAAACAAGAAAATTGATATTTTGTAGCCGCGGTCGTATGCCACTTAAGTTTAACAAAACAATAAATTCTAGGAAAAAATGACCACGGCTATACTTGATATTTTCTTATTTAACACTTTTTAGAACGTGATTTTTCAGTAGTCGGGTTTTAGTTTTAAACTTATTTTTTTATTACCGTACTATTTATAGCAAAAATAACATACCAAAAATTAATAAAATAAAACAAAATTTGGTCAAGCTCCGTGAGCCTTGAAAATTAAGAACAAAAACTAATGTAAGTAAAGGAAAAATATTTAAAAACAGTTTTTTTTTGTGTTGTGTTAATAGCACCCGGAAATTCGACTCTTTGACTTTGAAATTATTTTAATGACTGTCTACTGTTCTGAATACTACAACTTGCAAGCTGTAGCAGCTGTCGGAGTTCTCTCGCTCGGAAAAATGGTGGCGGTCATGGTGCAGAACGTGAGTGTGTAGGCTGACGCTACCTTATTCTGTGCGCAAGTAAAGAAAGACTTTTTTTTTTTTTACGTGCGCAAAATCCCCCCGGATACCTCCCCACCGGAGCCGGTGAAGGAGGTTATGTCGGACTCGAACCGACTAAAACGCACGCCGCCTGTGGGTCGCTTTGGTTGCCGAAGGTGAGGTTGACAGGCATATCCCTCGCACCCCGGCCGACCCAGGGCCATCTCTCACGATCTGGCCCTTTTCTCGGGTGTGGGGACTACAGAGTCCCCAACTCGTCCGCGGAAAAGGGGAGGCGCGGCACGCGCGCCGCCGCCGCGGCCTGCTTCTGCCAGGGTGACAGGCGGCTCCACCTGTCACCCCCAGGCCGGCGCTCATGGGGGGCGGAGGTCGTTCATCGACCTCTGACGCCCGAGTTGCCTTCGTCGCTCCCGCTGCCGCTCCCGCCCCGCCTCCTCCTTCACGAGCATTACTTTCTCGCAGAAGGAGGCGTCGGCCGCCCACGCATCCGCGCAGCGAACCATCGCCGCGAGCAAGGTGGAGAGCGTGAGAACCCTCACTCCCAGGGCCGCCACAAGCTCCCGCCTCGGCGTCTCCCACGCCGAGTAAAGAAAGACTTAGGGAATCTGACTCAGACGCTGGAGATCATTAAACGACCTCCATTTTCTATGGGCGCAGGTGACAGATGAGGCCACTTGTATCCTACCCAAAGCAGGCTGGAGTGGCGGCGTGACGCACCCCCATTCCGGGGGAACAATATGGATATTCCGTGGTTCATACATTCATCTCTTAAAAAAATGGCCCAGGGTCAGCTGAGGTGCGAGAGAACCTTACATCCACCTCACATCCACCGTCTAAATGTAGACGTTTTAACGGCAACGTAGACAAGTATTTTTTGAAAATCTTGTTTGGTTGAACATAAAAAGGAAAAGAAAAATACGCGTGTACATATAATCAGTATTCGAAGAGATAAGCTAACGAGAAAGAGAGCAACTTACGGGAATGAAATAAAAAAAAATCCTTTAATGAAATCCGAAAATGTTCGATTATGATACAAAAAGGAAGATCAAAGTTTGAGGGTGTGGCTAGAGAGGCCACACGGCATCTGGTGCGGCCCCAGTAATGAGAGTTACGCTCGCCACCTTGCTCGAAGCGATGGTTCGCTGTGCAAATGCATGGGCGGCTGGCGCCTCCTTCTGCGAGCAAGTACTGCTCGTGAAGGAGGAGGCAGGACGGGATCGGCATCGTGAGTGAAGGAGAATAGCGAATCTCGCTGCCCGCGTACTGAGGCAACTCCAGTGTCGCAGGTCGCAGAAGGAGCGGGTCATCCTGGCAGAAGCAGGAAGTGGCGGCGCTGCGCAACCTCACCTCTGGCAACCAACAACGACCCACAGACGCCACTTGTATTAGTCGGTTCGAGTCCGACATAACCTCTCCCGGTCGCGGTGGGGGGGGGGGGGGGGAGGTGTTATCCGTTGGGATTTTGCGCACAAATAAAAATAAAATAAAAAATACAACAGTTATGGAACTTATCACTGCTTGACTTTTTTCTTTAGGACTAGTCTTGCTGGAAATTGTAAAAATGAGTCACCCCATTTCATCGCCGTGATGTAGTCATTAAAAATTTTCATTGTTGTCCTTATACTGTCTTCCATTTTTTTCCTGTTCAAAAACTATTTGCACTTGACTATTCTTGCAATATCTCGACTATATAACATTTGTTTATTTTCCTTGTTGACCATATAATTCGAAATCTATGTACATAAAAACAGGTATGTGACTACCTGTTCTTCCACTTGTCGACGTCACAACACTGAGGCTCATTGTGTTGTGTGACGCAATTAACCTGCTAACGCATTTATAAACTTGGTTATCATTAGATACTGGCTTATACAGAGGAAAATAATTTGTCACTTCATACAAGTTCGTCTCAATAAAAAACCCAAGATCAATTTCCTTGAGGATAAATAGTATCTATAACGTTTATCCTCATACAATGTACACAGGGTTGGTGCACCAGTTAGCAGTCTACTACATACTAATTTTTGGATTTTGAATAATGGTTAATGTTTGTATTAAACTCCTAATTAAGTGTATGCCGCACCATCGAAGAAACATTCAGAGAACAACTACCTAGTTATATAACGTACTTATAGACTTTTATAAAAATGGTTTGTAAAAATGTCCGCTGAGTTTCTTGCCGGAGTCTTCTCAGGCCGGGGTCACATTTCGAACCAGTGCGGTGGTTCATTTGCTAAACTAGTCTTTAATATATTTTTTATTTTAACGTTTTGTAAGTTCCTTTTTACCGGTCGATAGAAAATAAATGAATGTTGACTTTGACTTTGTAAGTTAATAAAGATAGCTTTTTCTTATTTTCCTGTCTAATTATCTGTTTTAGACGTAACTTTTTTTATGCCATTCTGGTGGCAGATAAGCACCCGGACCTGACCTATGAATGCGTGGTTGTTAAACTTGTATTTTTTTCTTAATGCTCTAAATCCTACTTTTAGAGATGGCCAAGGGGTGACTCGACCATCTCTAAATTTGCCTTTGTGATTTACTACCTTAGGAAAGTAACATTTGGCGGCTACATAACAATACCTCTATTACTAACATTGTTCTTTCTTAACTGTATATGTATAAGCGCTAATTTTTTAGGTAATATGTGAATAATAATACCCTTGGAGGTCCTGCCAGGGGTACTATTATTCTCGCTTTGCTTATGCTTAACATTAGTTTATAAGAAAATGTAATGGTTGTTGTTTGTTTCTAACCTAGAAATTGTAGTTGAGTCTCCTCAACGCTTACTAATGCACACTGCACAGTATATAGATCAAGCAACAAAAATAAAGAAATAATAGATTTCAATAACAGATCACAAGTACTAAGACCGGATTGTAAAAACAATTTAAACAAAAGATATGGTATAAGAACAGGCGTGTTTACCCTATAGGAAAAATATTAATAAACTCTTCGGATGCAGACCGCCCATCTATAATTTACACATTTACAAGACGGGTAGTTATTTTGCGTGTGTGTACGTACATGTAAGTTTTGAATTAACACATATATACAAGACCAGTCCTAATAAAAAAAAGTCACTAGCCTGTGAGATGGTATATATAGCAAAGCTTGCAGCTACAGCAACAGAACAGTTCTTGCAGTCTAAAGACTTGTTGACTTGTGAAATAATTAAAAACATTCTACAATAACAATGGCTGTCATGAATAAACTTGCCATCTTACTTTTGGTCGCTGCGTGCGTAATGGTCATCACCGTTGACATTGCCCAGGCAGCAACTTATGTTGGACCCTGTGATCAAGTTTGCCCACGTACTGTGCCCGAAAGACACGAATGTTGCAGGGCTCATGGACACAGCGGATATTCGAGCTGCAGTGGTGGATGGATGTATTGTTATTAAGGACGTAGAATTGTGAGGTAAACCATAATTTCTTTATTATTATTATTTTGTTTTCATATTAATTATAAATATTTCTAACAAAAATAGTATTTTAAAATATAAAAAAACTCCCTGTACCTACCCGATAAGGTGCAGAGGGACCAAGTACAAGTGTTTACGGCTCCAGAGAATGGAATTTCCTCACTATACTTGTCATATAGTTCTTTCTTCATTATTATTATTAAATATTTTTATTCCGACGATCACTTATAATTTTATTTATTTTATTTTAAATATAGTCTATTCCGATTGATCTACTTTACAATAAGATGAGGGAATGAAATATGTTTTTTTGTAAAACCATTACGTTTCGTTGTACCTATAAGAAAATGAGTTACTTACTAGGTTTTTTTTTTCAGCAGGAATGAAGAGTTTCAATAATACCTAATTTTCACGTACAATTCAAGAAAACACCAAATGGAATTAAGGACTATTAAAATTTTTGTAACTATAAATGTACCACTATTACCAATGTCATTCTGATTGATAAATAAACATACATTTTTATTTAATTGCTGTTTATTATTTCCTCGGTTTAGGAGTGGTGGGTGTATGTATGGAATACCACATTTCATACATATGTACACCCATATATTTTTTTATAACATATAGGTGGCTGACAAGCACACGTTCCACCTGATGGGAAGTGGTTACCGTGGCCTATGGACGTATGCAACACCAGGGGTGTTACACTCGCGCTGCCAACCACGAAAAAACCTTCTGATGCCCCTCTTGAAGAACCCCATATTGTAGGTGCTTGGGAAAACCCCAGCAGGGAGGTCATTCCAAAGCTTGAGAGTGCGTGGGATGAAGTTTCTTTCATACCGCACAGTATGCACCGCCTCAGGTCGCAATACACTGTAGACCACCACGGTCAGCCATACTTTATGTCTGTCTATTCCGAAGACGCAGAATTGCGAACGGATTCGGACATATCTGCTCTTGACATACTTGATAAACTGTTACTATGTAACATTATTGACATTGGTAATGGACTATTGAGACGAGGTCTAGGGTTCGAGTTCACCGTCTCAGTTCGTAATGTATGAGGATGAATTCCCTGCCTATGGCGAGACTCATCATTGGAGAGATATTCCTACTTGGGTATTTTCAAAAGCAATGTCGGTGTAAATAACTCACCTCGGTCATAGAATAAATGATATTGCCCTTTGCTGCGAGCATATAACGCCGCGAAATCGGGTGTTAGGCTTATCACTTTATCAGAAAAGTAAAATAAAACAATTCAACCTAACGTTTAGAATTATTATTTACTAGCTATGATTAATTTTCGTTATAAAAGCACAATAATATTAGCAATTCATTATTATTATATTATTTTAATATCTGGGGGATTTCCGCACATATAAAGGAAAGAAGAGGTATCTTGAATGCCGAAATAAAATTATTTTGCCGATTTAAATTATGTGTGAAGATGATGTATTTCCATAATTAAGAGAATTTTAATCGATCATGTTGCAATCCACTATTGGATGTAGGCAGAGGCGTATATCTTACAGTACCAGAGTAGGGTACTATGAAGTGCATTGGAAGAGCCAATGCTCACTATAGCACTCGATCTTCCACCTCCCGTATACCGTCTTTCCCAGCTACCTTATTTAGACTGACTTTCTTTTCACTCAAGGATTTGCAAGCCCCAATAGCCACTTGGACATCGGTCCTGCGGCAAATGCAACCAACAAATTGCCAATTCAGCTTGCTTATTCTGCAAGCTATGTTGATAACATGTATGAGTCTTCTTCTGATGACCTCATTATGGCTAACACTACAATATTATTAACATTAAAGTTAAAGGTCCAATAAACACGGCTTATTTTTTACTTTATGTAGATTTTCCGCATCGCGGATTTTTTGAGGTTTCAATTTATTGTAATATACATAATATCTGCTGCTATTCTGCAATTTCTGCATTATCTTTTTATTATTATAATGAGTTTCTTTAATAGTTTTTGTGCGCTTATTCGATATCTACCTTTTGCGTGGGTTATGTGGTTATTATTATTGTGGTTTATATATTTCTGCGGGTTAGTGCGGTATATATGCCTCGAGACACGTATCTTGGACCTAAATCGCGAGATAAACGAGGCCCTGGCGCACAGATAGTTATGCTTGGTGAATTTCAGCTCGTCCCCGTGCTATCCTCTAAAGATACTCAAGAAACGTGTACTGCGCATATAGAGCACATTTTAGGTCGAAGCTATGATGTTATATGTCCAAAATAATAACTCTTTTTGTATAAATTCATTTCATTGGTTTTGATTTGATTTGGCCTAGCTTTGTACAAACTTTATACAAAACCATTTAAGTATGATGACCTACAAACAGTTTTGTAAACGAATATTGGATGGTTTTACTCGTCGTCCTACCAATTTTACTCCACCAGACTCATGCCCGCTGAGTTTCTTGCCGGAGTCTTCTCATTCGGTCCATTTACTAAACTGATATTCATGTTCTTTTTTTGTTGACGTTTTGTAAGTGCCGATATAGTGGTCTATCAATAAATGATTTTTGACTTTAACTTTGACTACTAATTTCCACTAACAGCAATAGCTTCATTCTGGTCTTGTGGTCCCACTAAGGGTCTCAATGAATATAACGAGTTTCTCCATTCTATGTCTTCGTATTCTTTGTTTATAGGTTACATATACAGACATATGTAAATATGGTTTTTTTTATTTACACTTTTTATCCACGAATAGGACGAAATTCAGTTTTCAACCTTATCGATACTTTATGTATTCAAACGCAACTTTATGCAACTAATTCCTTTTGTGAAACACAAAAAAGTGCTTTGAATAATTTATACATCATGATATATGGTGGCGCGTGGGCCAACGTGCGCGAGTGGACTGTATTGCGAGGAAGCAGATAACTGTTCTATTGACACTTTACACACAAAACAAGACAGGTGGCCGGGCTGCCGCGGATTCGATCCAGGCAGTGAATGCAGCCCGAGAAATTAGGAGAGGATGCACTAACCTTCACGACACACGTGTTTTCATCGCAGCCGGTACACGGATCTTCTCTTCCTTGCTCAGGAGCTGCCGTCAGCATCACTAGATCACTTGAGGAACACACGAGAGGCACAATCCGATCGGTAAAGGTCTATGAAGCGGTAAAATGTAACAAATATTAATCATTTTTGAGAGACGCGAGCGCGGTCCGTCATCACGCTGGCTAGTTCAAAGCGAGACTGAGTGTCTATATCACAAAATGGCGGATGGACGAACTACACTATGGTTAGTGCGGGCGGGGAGATGGGTATAGAAAGGGTGTGTTTCCACGTCAAGAAATACAGCTTCTACATCGGCGCAACCATTCCCCCCGGCTTGAAGGGTTACCTTCGAAACGACAAATGCGAAACAAATCTAAAGTCTAATCTAAATCTAGGTTTGGGGAATAACAACTAAAATATAAACCTAGATTGGAACTCGTGCCTACTGCTGGCTAGGCAGAGGGCAGAGGCGAACAACCGGGCGCAGATACGATCCGGTTGCAGTTTTAACCCGTACAACACGAGTTACCCCGCGGGAATCGGGAAAAACTTCCTCTACTACTCCTCGGTGCGGGATAATGTACGAAGGCTGGGTCCCGCCAGTGTCCGCAGGCGCAGGTGAGATGTAACCTTTATCTAAATATTCGTTAACAACCTCATCATAGGCCCGCTTCGACTTTGGGGACGCCTGCATCTTTCGTTCCAAACAAAGACGTTTTTCAGCGGATACACGGGAGCCACCGAGCGAAAACTTGCGGATGGTAGACTCCAGTGGCGGCTCGACGGTGCAACAGAACGAAGCAGTCGAGTGACTAAAACTATCTATAGAAGCGGGTGCGGAACCAATTATAACAAAACCCAGAACTGTTTCCAGGGCGTGCGGAGCGGGGTACGTCGGTCCCCCTTGAACCTTACGTGATAGCTGGAGGTGCGGGAGAATCGAAGCGCCGATCAATATATCGACGACTCCAGGAACAGCGTAAGTCTCATCTGCTAAAGGCAAATCTTTAAATTTCGTTAATAAAGACGTGTCAACCGGGACGGTAGGCAACTGTTCAGCTATTCTATCTATAACGAGCGAATCCATGTCAAACCAAATATTATTATTAAAACGAGATCTAAACCTTGTTTTAACGGTGCCACGAACAGCTGACCGTAAGCTTCCAAAACCCTTCACCACTGAGCGGGTTGAACGCTTATCAACATTGAAACCAAGACGCCGACAACAATCTTGAGTAATAAAATTACTTTGCGAAGCGCCATCTAACAGCGCTCGAACAATGCGCGGCTTACCTAATGCATCAACAATAACAACGCGAGCGGTCGCAAGACACACAGTAGTGAGTGCAGCACTAGCGGAGAACGAACACAAGGTGACGTCATCCGCGGCGGTCACCGGGCGGGCCGGAGCGCGCGCGAGCGCGGGCTGCGGCTGCGGCGCAGGCCGCCGTGTGTCACCGCTCGACGAGCCAACCGTGCTCACATTGGATGCGGCATTATTATTCTCAAAATGAAGCAAAGTGTGGTGTCTCGCTTGACATTTGCGACAACTATTTCTACTATTACATAAAACAACGCGGTGTTTAGTACCGAGACAATTAAAACAAAAATTATTAGCGCGAACAAATTTATAACGATCACTAGGCGACAACTTTAGAAAACCAGGACACCTGTACAGTTGCGAATGATGAGTACTACACAAAGAGCAAACAGGTGATTGTACATGTGCTGGTGCGGTACTAACATAAGTATGAGTTGACCTCAGTGACTTCGATGACGCATCTACTTTGCGTGCAGAATCAGCAACTATCTTCGCGCCTTCATGTTTCGATGAAGAGCGTTGCAATACCTTTATATGCTCGCGAACAAAACTTTCCAAGTCTTCGAACTTAGGAATCCTATTGCCGCGATGATCCGACTCAAACAAACGAATGGTTTCGGAATCTAATTTCCTTAAACCCATATACAAAAATACGAAGTCGCAGAGGTCATCGACCTTTAGGTTATTTACGGCGCGAACAGCTGACGCGAAAGTATCTAGAAATTTCTCTAAGTTTTGATCGTTACATGCCGTAATAGATTTCAAATCAAACATCTGATCTAAATAGGCGTTAGCTACCGATCTTTTATCCTCATACCTAGCTTTCAAAGTATTTAAAATTAAATTATAATTCTCGGCACTAAACGTAATTCCAGCGCAAGCGGTTATAGCTTTACCAGTCAATTTTTCAACGAGATAATGCAATTTTTCGTGATCTGTCAACGAATCGTTCTTATCTATCGTATTCTCAAAACTATCTATAAATAGACACCAATTGCGAATGTTACCATCAAATTCGGGTATTTGAATTGGTGGCAACTTAGGTCGGTCGCGAGTGGGGTTGGGTAGGTCAGCCGGTTTCTCCAAACTCCTAGCGACGCGTTTGATACGACAATACAAATCGTCAAACGACGACAAGGCTTGATAACTCACTGAGTAATCGGGATCCAAATTCAACTCTAAAACATTGATGTCATGTACTAAGGTTTCGAAATCCGCGCGTAGACTATCTAAGTTTTCTATAGAACACAAGAACGAATCTCTGATGACCAAATCAGAGGTTTTAAGCGCATTATCATAGATCGATTGTACGCGAGAGTAAATCATTTCTTTTTTAGCGTATAAAAGTTTCAATTGAACCTTACCGGTCTTATCAACCTTTGGGGACATGTTTACAATTAAATCTCAAACTAAAGTGCGGTAAATAACAAATATGAAATGACTTAATCTTAGCGGTACAGAGCAGCGAGGCGGCGCGAGCGATAACCGTAGGTAGGTAGGTACTTATGACTGCCAGTGCAAGCTTGAACTAACGCGCATAGCAACAAGGTCGTACCTACGCGATGGTCGCTGTCTAGGTTCAACTATTATTTCAGAGATTAAGTATTGCGTAATATCTATTCAAATTAAAATACTTTCGTATGAATTGGGATGAGATGCGAGCGAGGTAGGTACAGCCACGTGTCCACCCACGCAGGTACTAGGCAAATACGACGCGAGCCGAGAACAACGTAATTGAAAAAAACAAAACAAAGCCAAATGCGTTAGGTATTACACTGTGCCTATGCACTAGGGTGTCTGAGTATACCTAAGATCTAAGCCTAAATGTCTGGATGCGGGGTTTTCTACTAAAATAACCAGGCACTTAGGTGCGATGCGAAAATTGCGAACTACGATTAAGTGTTGATATGATACCTAACCTATTTATGTATTAGGTAGGTACAATGCGAGCCAGCGGCGAACGGACAACAAATTCTAAGCCTAAATGTCTGGATGCGGGGTTTTCTACTAAAATAACCAGGCACTTAGGTGCGGTGCGCTCATTCCCATTAGAATAATAACAAAATACGAACTACGGCTAAGAATCCGGCTCGATCCGGACCAAAAATGGTGGCGCATGGCCGTGCGGTAATGGACTGTATTGCGGGAAGTAGCTAACTGTTCTATTGACGCTTTACACACAAAACAAGACAGGTGGCCGGGCTGCCGCGGATTCGATCCAGGCAGTGAATGCAGCCCGAGAAATTAGGAGAGGATGCACTAACCTTCACGACACACGTGTTTTCATCGCAGCCGGTACACGGATCTTCTCTTCCTTGCTCAGGAGCTGCCGTCAGCATCACTAGATCACTTGAGGAACACACGAGAGGCACAATCCGATCGGTAAAGGTCTATGAAGCGGTAAAATGTAACAAATATTAATCATTTTTGAGAGACGCGAGCGCGGTCCGTCATCACGCTGGCTAGTTCAAAGCGAGACTGAGTGTCTATATCACAAAATGGCGGATGGACGAACTACACTATGGTTAGTGCGGGCGGGGAGATGGGTATAGAAAGGGTGTGTTTCCACGTCAAGAAATACAGCTTCTACATCGGCGCAACCAATATACAACATAGTTCATAATATTTATTTCTAAAAACAAATAAAATCACGTCAAGTAAGTACACAAACAACTTTCTTAAAACTAAGGCATATTTTGATGATCGCATTTAAGTGTTTTGCGAGCTTATTATGATCTTCTCATATTATGTATACGTGGCCTGTACCACAAAATAATTATTTGTACTACGTACAGAAGTCGCAATCCTTTGATATTGAAAAAAGCTGCCGTTTTAATAACCTACAAAATTTTGTGGGTACTGCTCCTTGTTCCAAACATACAACACCACCAACTCGAGTGCTAAGGCGATAACTTTGTCAGAAAATTAAAATAATCCAATTATTTAACAGTTATTCAACTTTTATATTTCTGATATTTTTTTTACCTTCTCTAAAGTTCCCTGTAAATTTTAGTGCTGCCAAATTTCTGAATCTTACAAATAATTTTAATAAATATTCTATCAGAAAGCATGTAAAATCGGTGTTTTATTGACGTTTTGTTATAATAATGTGTATGTGACAAACCAGGAAGTCAAATTGTCTTAAAATTAGAAATTATAACTGTCGTGCCTCAGTAATATCTTCATTCAATTAAGTAACTTTAAAAAATTCACTAGACGGTCTACAATATCATTTTTACCAAGTTGGGTCAAGCGTGTGGTCGCAAGCGCGCGCAAGCCCTGACTACGCTTGCAACCTGGGGCTGTAGCTCACCGTTGGTATTTACCTCCTTGTTGCGCTTTGTTAGTATACGTTTAGTCTTTTGTATAGTTCCTCTTCAAGTAAAGAGAAGACACAACATTCTATAGCTAAAGCAGTGTATCTAATGGCCAGGATTTCAACCCGGCAGCTATCGATCGTCCACTAAGCTACCGACGCGGCTATAAACATTGGTTACCTCCTACCTCCTAATAGCTAGAGAACTTGCAAACCTTACAGGTTCTATATTTAGTATTTTCAAAGCAATCCTGATAATTCACAGAAGCCCGAAGTCCACCAAAATTATAAATACCTACCTATCTTATCTATGCACGACAGCGTTAAGTTTCACTGTCACAAATACGTGGGGCGCACTATAAGTTTCCGGAATGAATATGAAAAAATACTATTAAAGGTACAAAATTAATTTATTGTTTTTCAAAATAATCTCCCTTGGCGTCTATGCACTTTTTCATTCGATCAAACCAGTTTTGAAAACTTTTGTGCCACTCCTCTGTGGTGACCTCTGAAACGTGTTTTTCATACTCCTCGACAGCCTCTTCTGGTGATGAAAATCGTTGGCCGCGTAATTGGTTCTTAATTTTTGGGAACAGATAAAAATCACAAAGTGCCAGGTCGGGACTGTATGCAGGATGACTCATGAGTTCTACATTTTTCGCCTTCAAAAAGTCGTTTGTCTGTCTGGCCGTGTGAGAACTAGCATTGTCGTGGTGCAGGATGATACGGCGTTTACGGTTATTTTTACGGAGTTCGTCAATAACTTCCGGCAAACAAATGGTCGTGTACCAGTCACTATTCACAGTACGACGATTTTCTAAAGCAACAGTAGCCACGTGTCCAGTTTTATTAAAAAAAGAAGCAATCATCCGCTTAGATGCACTTTTCACGCGCGCCACTTTGGTTGGTTTCGGCTCATCTTGAAAGACCCATACGCTCGATTGCTGCTTTGTTTTGGGATCGTAGCAATAAATCCATGTTTCGTCACCTGTTACTATGTCCCACACCAAATTTGACGCACCTTCGTTGAATCTGGTAAGCATGGCACTGCACCAAGTGACGCGGTCCGTTTTTTGATCCTCGGTCAAGTTATGTGGGATCCACCGCGAGCACAGCTTTCTCACACCCAAATGTTTGTGTAGGATTGATTGTATTTGACTCATGCCTATTTCTAAGGATGCGCGAATTTCATGGTAGGTCACATGCCTGTCTGTTTCAATCATACGGCGCACAGCATCGATGTTTTTGTTGGTCACAGCGGTGGACGGCCGACCATCGCGAGATTCATCACTGAGATTGATACGACCACGCTTGAATTCTGCAAACCAGCTATAAACAGTCGTCTTGCATGGAGCTTCATCGCCAAAAGCTGTTTCAAGCCGAGCGATACTCTGTTGAGCCGTCAAATTACACTTAAAATCGTAGAAAATCATATTACGAAAATTTTCCCGAGTTAAATCCATGTTGATGCAGACACACAATTTTTTAAATGGCGCCACAAGGTAAAAACAAAAGACAGTCAGATGAAACAAACTGTATTCTACAGCCAAAGAGTTCTATTTTCAAATGTTGTAATAAATTTTTAAATATTGTTTATGTAAGTGGCCAGTTCCGGAAACTTTTAGTGTAACCTATGTAGTCACGATCACGTGTACGTTGCTCCAATAAGAAAGTCCCTGGTGCCTCTTAAATGGCAAGGCAATTAAAAACACAATAGATAATAATTACGATACTCCCTCCTTATATCCGCTTTTGCGCACATAAAAAAACCATGGCATATGTATTGTTGTATTTAAGTACTTATCTTGCAGTGGCAAGGAGTGCCTGTAACCTGATTATTGCTGGCTTCCCAATGAGCAGTAGTGTAAAAAAATAGATCGCATAAAATTTTCACCCTTCGACACCGTTATCTAGGCAGGTACTTACTAGGTACCTACTTATAGTGCATCTATTAAATAACTTTCTATCATCTTCTTATAAAAACAAGAAAATATCAAGGATAGCCGTGGACGCGCGAGCGAGGATTCAGGTCCGCACACGCTCACCGAGTGTCCGGCGTGGGAGACGCCGAGGCGGGAGCTTGTGGCGGCCCTGGGAGTGAGGGTTCTCACGCTCTCCACCTTGCTCGCGGCGATGGTTCGCTGCGCGGATGCGTGGGCGGCCAGCGCCTCCTTCTGCGAGCAAGTAATGCTCGTGAAGGAGGAGGCGGGGCGGGAGCGGCAGCGAGAGCGACGAAGGATCGCAAGGCAAGCTGCCCGCGTACGAAGGCAACTCGGGCGTCGGAGGTCGATGAACGACCTCCGCCCCCCATGAGCGCCGGCCTGGGGGTGACAGGTGGAGCCGCCTGTCACCCTAGCAGAAACAGGCCGCGGCGGTGGTGCGCCTATCGCGCCTCCCCGTTTCCGGGGACGAGTTGGGGACTCTGTAGTCCCCACACCCAAGAAGAGGGCCAGATCGTGAGAGAGGGCCCTGGGTCGGCCGGGGTGCGAGGGATATGCCTGTCAACCTCACCTTCGGCAACCAAAGCGACCCACAGGCGGCGTGCGTTTTAGTCGGTTCGATTCCGACATAACCTCCTCCACCGGCTCCGGTGGGAAGGTATCCGTGAGGATTTCGCGCACGTAAAAAAAAAAAAAATGGATAGACTTGGACGTATGCAAGTTGGTCTAACAAAACAATGCATTATAGGTTCAGTACTCGGGTTTAAGTTACAAACATATTTTTTTACTTATATTATTTTAGGACAAGCAATAGGTATAATTTATATATATTTGAAATTTGCTAATTAAGTCTTTTCAGTTGATGCCAAACACGACATATTTCTCTCTATTTTTTTACACAGCACTTTATGGCCGCTAGAAGTCGCCACAATAGATTCAGCGACATATTATAAAGCCTATAACCAGCGGACGACTAAGATGCTTCTAACGATACCTTGCTTGTCCAGTTCTAATGAGTGGTTGAGGAGCTATGAGGGAACAGATAAACCTACAAACATTATACATAGCCTGTCATATATACATAGCCTGTCAAAGTCATAACCCTCCTTTTGCTTCGACGTAATCGGGTAATTATTGATATCTACAAATGAAGTATTAAAGCTTTGAAGTTCCAAGTATAACTCAATATTATGAAATTGTCAGATAGCCCCATCATCCGCTCACACTTTGAATTATATTTATAAATCCCAATGTTATTGTTCTATATCAGTTGTACGTTCTACACCTGAATGTAACAATTTCAATTTATTACGAAATGTTCAGAATATATTTCTAATACACAAATTACTTTACACGTATATACACAATCACTAAACATAATGTTTGAGCTTTACGGTGTAGTAAATTTAATTTTATTACTTGTCTAACGTAACTCATTTATGTTTAAAAAGGTATTGAAATGTCGCTCTATTTGTACAGAATCAAACGAGATTTCACTGATATTTGGAGTTACCGTTTAATTAATTTAATAAACGCTGTACGTAACGGCCCCGTTGTTAATTCAATTAAGTTTTAAACTTAAATACTTAAGTTGAATTAGTAAAATCTAATTAAATGATGTAAAGGTTGAAACACATCTGTTAAATACGTATTTTAGCAGTTAAGTAGAGTAAGAATTTATTTCAATATATAAATTTGTGAGTACCACTTTGATCTACACTGATATATTTATATATCTAAGAATTATGTAACTTTAGTTTCAGTAGTGATAAAGGTAGAACCTCTTATCCCTATTTTTTGCATCTACTGAAGTTGAAACTAATTTTAGGTGCTGGTATAACCGCGGTAGCTTAGTGGTATGGGTAATGGACTGCTGAGACGATGTCTCGGGTCGATCCCAGGTTTTACCATGGCACAACCAATGATTTTTCGAAGTTATGTGTGTATTTATCGCAGGTTTATAAGTGCCCGGTTAATGGCAATAAGCTCGCCACCTATTACATTGGGACCTAAAAATAAACTGGCGAAATGTGGGTGCTAGCACCTCTGCCTACCCTTTCGGGAATATAGGCGTGAGTTTATGTTATATTATGTTTATGGTATAAAAATAGTATGAGCGATAGCAAAGGAATATAGGAGTGAATACCAGGACTGTTCTTTTTAGTCTATAACTATGGGTTTGAGGATGAGCATAGATTTGATAATAATTAGACCCAAGTCTTACTATCCACCGCTATTGAAAAGTTAACAAATTTTAGTTCAAATAGTTCTAAGGAAGTTCTAACATTTCTAGACTGTGGTAGAACTTTAGTAATATAAATTCATCGATTGTGGAATACAAATCTCTTTTGTTCATTAGTAGAGTCTCACTCAAATCATACAAGAGACGAGTGAGAGCGTCAAATATTTAGAAGACGAGTGGGCGCAGGTTACGCATTTTGGGGACCAGGGGGTTCGTAACAATATTTAAACCATCAAAATTATAGGTGCTACCTATAATTTACCTGGTAAAAAAAAATATCCATTTGGAGGATTGAACTTTAATGTTAAAATAGTAGTTATGAAATCGTTATATGTATAAAACATATAACAGTATTTACACCAAATAGAGTCTAGATATTTTTTTAGTATGATGAAGAAAACATATATGATTGAAAAATGCTTGAAAATTATCCTCCATAAATCTGTTCGTGACCATCATTCATCTGACATATATGAAATCTTATAGGCAGGGAATTCATCCCCACACAATGCAACCTGAGACAGTGCGCACTGTGCGGTATGAAAGAAACTTTTTCCCACGCACACTCAAGCTGTGGAATGAACTCCCTGCTTCTCATGCGCCTGCAATATGGGGTTCTTCAAAAGGGGCATTAGAAGGTTTCTTCAGGGTCGGTAGCGCGAGTGTGATGCCCCTGGTGTTGCACACGTCCATGGGCCACGGTAACTACTTCCCATCAGGTGAGCTATGAGCGTGTCTGCCACCGAAGTGTAAAAAAAAAGAAATCAGTATTTGATAATGCAGTCTACGTTTTTTTCCATGTCAATATCCATGTGATGCTGATTGTACAGGCACATAATTCCAAGTTACGGATCACGTCTAATACTTTGCATAAAATTGTAAAAAAATAAGATTACAACATAATTTATTTTATTTTAACGTAAAGATAGTTTTAGAGTTGAGTAACTTGTGAGGGCGACTGTACTTTAGACAACCTTCTCTTGTAATTCAGAAATCTCTGACAGACGTCTGGGGCTCCAATTATATTTTGAATCATGTAGGATCAAGTTTTGGGCTTTGAAATATCCTTTGATATGATATCAAATCTAGTTTCTGGATTAGCGAAGCTAAATTCCATATACGACACAAATAGCTATCTAAATTTAGCATCTTAGGCAATTAAAACACGTGAAGAATAAACTTGCTGTAGTAATATTGCGCTGTAGTACCAAACAACCATGTTTACCTTAATAATGTACATTCAAAGACAAAAGCTACATGGCGCTAAAATATTCACCAAGCTTTTTTACATTACGTGTCTCAATAGTAGTAAAAGTAGCCGCGTGGTTCCCGGCAGAGTAGAATTTGGACTACCCCATCTCTTCCCATGCGGTGTCGTACAAGGCGTCTAAAGGATAGGGCTGTTTAACATCAGACAAAGAAATACAGCTCAGATTCAACCTCAGATACATGACTTGAGTGTACCTGGAAGACGGTAATAGACTCAGCTCCTATAACATGGGACCGAATTCAATGATTGGTGAAATGTGGATATTAATTCACCTCTGCCTAACCCTCCGGGTATAAAGGCGTGATTATTTGTATGTATGTGTCAATAGTTGATGTATAAGTAGTACAATAACGTCGTAAGCACAATTTTTACATTTTTCTTGTTTTGTTTATCATTTTACTCGCTGCTCCACCCGTAACGTGTCGCACACAGACACACACTCACCCAAAAACAACGCACACACACATTAACATACACAATCATAGTAAAGTATTTCTGTGTTTAATATCGTACGTTGATAACGTTACGTACCTTGGTAACCTGTTGATATGAGGTAATTTACGTTTATATAATATCAATGAGCATACACTCGGCAAGGCTCAAGTAATTTATTCGGTACACATTAAAAGGTATTGTAACATTTAGGTACATTTAGAGTATAAGGTTGAAATTTCATCCCGATTATAACTTCATTATTTATCTGCATGTGGTTTGGTACAATTATGTGATTTTCATTGTGTGATGCCGAGTTTGAGTTTGATTTTGCTCAAACAATGGAAGACAAACTAGAGTGAATTTTCATTAAATCCACATTAGTGGGTCAGTATTAGGCGATTATTGTTCATGCTTGTTTAGGCATAATTGAATTACTAAAGAAACCCAATGCACAAATCATATTCATTAATTAGTTAATTAATTAATCATTGTTCAACTTGTGCAAAGTCATTTAGGTCAAATACCAAATTTGTATTTGATGCCTTGTTTAAACTGTACTACAAAAATATTCATCGTCAAATTTTGGTTTCAACAGTAACATGATTTGATTATTGAGCCAAGCCAAAGTTGTCAACAAGAACGAGGTTCCGGCGCACTTTCCTCTCAAGTTCCATCTGTCATCCCCGGTGATGACAGATGGAACTGCCAGTTACACTTGCAGACCCTAGCTTCGGTGGCCCTGGGTCAGCCGGGGAGTAAGGGATATACCAAGGCTACCTCGGCAATTGATTACCCGAGACGAAGTGCGGTTTTATATGGTTCGAGTTTGACATACTCGTAAACACCAATGCTGCATCCAGCGGGAGGGTGTCCCTGGGAATTTCCACACTAAAAAAGGATTAAGAGCTCTCTCGTTGTACTCGTAGTTTTGACAAGAATGCCTGCCATTTGAAGCCTCCCCCCCAGGTGCCCAAACAATGCGAACCAAATTATGAAAAACAGAAGAAGAAAATCGGTCACTGGGCTCCAAAATGACTTTAGGATGATAATATCAGTAACAAAATTATGAATCAATGTAAAATAACAATGACTGTGTGGGAATTGTCGTACTCCTGGGTTAGAACGGAGAGCCTCATATTTGACCGGAACTAACGCTATGATGATCAATAAAAATAAAATAATAAGCAACAGTAGATTTAAAAAAAGTTAACGATGGCTACTTAAAAATATTCTTACCATCTTCTACATATTATTGGAAGAAATAGGAAGAACCTCGCCACCAGTCTCTCCATGAAGTATGCCTTTCGGCTAACATGACGTTACTTCTGTAACGAATATACACATATTTACTGCTCGTTCCTACAAATCGTGGCGTGAAGCTTCAACTTAAAAACCTTTTTCGACGGGTTACCTAATCCATAAAATATTGTTTTAATCACAAAAGTCGCTCGCTTAGCCTCTTCAATCATAAAATAAGTCATCAGCTCTATAATAATACTATAGATAGATTATGGGCTCAAAAGTACGAAAAATAGGAATTTATTCATACTACAATAAATTTGTAAAATAGGTAGGTAAATAATTGTTCAGGATTAGTGCCTGAATGTTTATAGATAGCAAACCTTGCAACGCACTCAGTGCAATTATTTCTAGTGCGGCGCAGCCACATCGTAGGTAGAATAATTATTTAATTTGTTAATTGCTTTCACTTGCCTTCGATCTGAGGTAAAGAAAGCTTTATACGAGAGGTTATGTCGGACTCAAACCGACTAAAACAGTAACGCCGTCTGTGGGTCGATGTTGGTTGCCGGAGGTGAGGCCGGCAGGCATATCCCTAGCATGGATCTCTCGTTATGGACCTATTACACATTGACTGCGATTTATGTAGCTCGTATGCCATTCCAGAGAATGTATATTTAGTAGGAAATATAATAGGATGTGAAACTTGTGTGTGAATGGATGTTTGTAGGTTGGTTATCCTTTCAATAGCTTGTTCTTATTATCTGCGACTAGACGTATTAATTGGTTGTATATACTTAATGCAAATGGTACTTCACGGCACCAGTTTTTGGTTGAAACAAATAGTCAAAAATATTTGTTATTTGTCTGCCATTATTATTATTATTAGGTCGTATTTGCTTATGGTCGTAGTTGCATGTTTGCATGTACATCAAATATTTGTCAAATACGACAAACGCCAAATAGCAAACACAAATAGCCATTTGAAGTGCCGCCATGACCTAAAAACTATCTGAATGAAATCTGGTACCTACGATAATATAGTCGGAAATAACACATAGATTTATGACGGTCGCATCACGGGTCCGTTTTTTGAAAAAATACCTTAACACCTAGTTTATTAGGTAGAACTACAATTAATGCGATAGTAACAAGGTAAACTTTAAAGATATATTTAAAGCACAAAGTTATGAAAGTCTAGGTATGTTTAAATACCGCAATATTAAGCTCACAATATTTCCACCGTGTCTCAGTTCTCATCTCATGAAATATATTCGTGTTGGCAAAGCCTCTGACATTATTATGGTTCATTAAGAATGTAGTGTAGTCCATGCCTTAAAAACATTACGAAGAGGGAAGTACGGCGCAAACCTATTTTCGTTGGATAAAACATTTAGTGGATAATCCCGTTTTCTAGGCGCTCCGTCTAATTCGTTTGTAGAAGTTTAGGTAGTGCCAGCCCGAGGCTTCATACGGATCAGGTGCTTGTTAAGTTCTAAGTCTTGATCCATTGAAGACGATCTTTGTCACGATTACAAGATTTCTACGACTACTACTAGTAAATAAATTTACGAGTTGCTAACTGCCGCATTGGAGTAACCTTTAATGGTAGTTAGATATGGAAAAATACTTAGTTATTTATAGTGGAACTTTCTTTTCATTATAATAACAAATAAATAAAAAATTAAAATATATGGTCAATGTACGTTTAGATTGCATCCTGTATCCCACAATAGGATTCGTGATATATTCTGTCGAGGGATGGACACACTCAAATACAGTAATTGTGGTATGAAAAATATAACTAATAGTGAAATTATACTTATGCTTTGAAATAAAATAAATAAAAATTCATTTATTGCCAAATAGTATATAAAAAAAATTATAGGTATTACATATACTGTGACCCCACACTAGGCAAAGCCTGTCCTGTGGGTGCCAAATACGTTTACAATTTACTTGAAAACATTGTTTGCTCGGGCCACATCAGAGTTTTTGGGCTTAACACAAAGATTACAACTATATCAATCTATTCACAATTTTTTACAACAATTACATCTATAATTTTTATACTTTATTATATCGATGATGAAAGTACCTACTCATTTATGTATTCAATCTTTCACTTGACAATCACCAAAGACCACAATATTTACAACTTGTGGAACGGATCCGGCGGCTGGGCCTTGAGGTGGCTTTGCATAAATCCGAGGCCATGTTCTTTCATGGACCTCGGCGCACGCCACCACCTGGTTCCAGTCTCACAGTGGGAGGCACTCTCATCGGCATCAAGCCCCAGATGAAATATCTGGGGCTCGTGCTCGACGGCCGGTGGGACTTCGGGAAGCACTTCCGAAGTCTGGGCCCCAAATTGGCGGGCACAGCCAACGCTCTGGCGCGGCTACTGCCCAACCTGAGGGGCCCGGAGGACTCCTGCAGGAGACTCTACGCGGGTGTCGTGCGGTCCATGGCCCTGTACGGGTGTCCCGTGTGGGCGGACACCCTGAGTGATCGGCACATGCTTCTGCTGCAGCGTCCGCAGCGGAAGTTGGCGTGCCGCATCATAAGGGGGTACCGCACGATATCATTCAACGCGGCGAGTCTCCTCGCCGGATCGCCACCATGGATCCTGGAAGCGAGATGCCTTTCGGCGCTATACCGGTTCCGAAGGGCGGCGCGGGAGCGGGGTCACGATCCCGAGCCCGAAGAAATTCGGGCCGTGAGATCCCGGCTCCACAGGGAAATGGTGGCGGAATGGGAGATGCGACTTGGGCAACCAGGCGCAGGGCACGCCGTAGTAACGGCGGTAAGACCCATCATGGGGGAGTGGCTAGAGAGGCCACACGGCAGCCTCTCGTACCGTCTGACGCAGATGATCACCGAGCACGGATGCTTCGGAAAGTATCTGCGTCGGATGCACAAAGAGCCAACGTCCGAGTGCCATCACTGCGACGCGAGCGAGGACTCAGGTCCGCACACGCTCACCGAGTGTCCGACGTGGGAGACGCCGAGGCGGGAGCTTGTGGCGGCCCTGGGAGTGAGGGTTCTCACGCTCTCCACCTTGCTCGCGGCGATGGTTCGCTGCGCGGATGCGTGGGCGGCCGGCGCCTCCTTCTGCAAGCAAGTAATGCTCGTGAAGGAGGAGGCGGGGCGGGAGCGGCAGCGGGAGCGACGAAGGATCGCAAGACAAGCTGCCCGCGTACGAAGGCAACTCGGGCGTCGGAGGTCGATGAACGACCTCCGCCCCCCATGAGCGCCGGCCTGGGGGTGACAGGTGAAGCCGCCTGTCACCCTGGCAGTAGCAGGCCGCGGCGGTGGCGCGCGTGGCGCGCCTCCCCGTTTTCGGGGACGAGTTGGGGACTCTGTAGTCCCCACACCCGAGAAGAGGGCCAGATCGTGAGAGATGGCCCTGGGTCGGCCGGGGTGCGAGGGATATGCCTGTCAACCTCACCTTCGGCAACCAAAACGACCCACAGGCGGCGTGCGTTTTAGTCGGTTCGTGTCCGACATAACCTCCTCCACCGGCTCCGGTGGGGAGGTATCCGTGGGGATTTTGCGCACGTAAAAAAAAAAAAAAAAAAAATTTACAACTTTGTGTATAACATTTATAAAATTTATCTCGACAGTCATTATATTTTGTTCAATAAATACAATATACCTATGTTGAATTAACGCGTCATTGTATACGAGTACGTTCTTGTACTCAAGAATTGAGAGATATTAAAAATGGTTATACATTTAATAGTAGTTCATGGAAATAAAATTATGGTTTATAGAATTAAAATTTTTGATGTTATTTTATTATTTACACTGAACTCAACACTTCAGTTATAATTCGTTTCTTGGAAATTTAATTCGACAATATTTGCGTAAAATTCTGACAACAATATAATTCGTGCAAGATCAAGCAATTGAAATGAAAAAAATGTTAAACTTTCAAGCGGAAACATATTGCCTGCTACGTGAAATTCAGTTACATTCAGTAATTATTTGCAGTCAGCAAAACTCCATAATAGGGCTACATCGATTGACTATCAAAGTCAAAGTAAAAAATCATTTTCGTATGGCATAGTTCGCTCTCGTTTGGCCGCTATCTAACATGATGATGGATGATGATGTGGCCGAAGGTGGAACAAGCTTGCTAAGTAACCTATTCACTCTAGTCTTGAAGATTCCCAAATTATAGCTTTTTCGGAAACTTAGAGTCAGTAAGGGCATTTCTACTCCTTAGCAGTAAACGGCAGACTATTAAAACGGAACGTACTAAATTTTAAAATAAAAAATAATTGTTTTGCAAAAGAACCACTGCCGCCGGGCTGGTTCGAAACGCGGTCTACGCCTGAGAAGCAAGATACTCTGCAGGATTTTTTTGGTCTATTTACCAACATGTTTACAGAATATTATACAGCGTATTACAAAATGGTGTGAACATATTCGTGGGACGCATTAAGAATGATATAAATAAAATACCTCTGGCGGTATTTGATTTATATTATACGTAATTTATAAATTATTTTCTTATTTATCGATAAAATATAAGCGGAAATTGCCGATAAGCACAAAACACTAAAAATAATGAATAGTTACAAATAAAGTAAGTGATAATACTATATCCAATAATTCAAGGAATTATAGAATTTTGAATGGAAATTAACAAGACCATCATTTTATCACTAATTGTACTTTGATTGATGCATATCCACACGTTATGACGCATGTGTAACGACTTAAATATAACATGCTCTTCTGTAACAAGCTGTATATAGATATATAGAAATAACATTGTATTGTATATAACGGAACATGAGGAAATGAAAATATCGAGAATATGCGAGCGGATTAAAAAGCTTCTACCTCACAGATTGAACGCCGGAGGGTGGACATCACTGAGTCAATCAGCCTGTGCCCTAGAAACTGATCAATATAACCCGATATAAACTCGGGCAGTTCAAACATAATGTACTTACATACCTATACCAAGATTGCATACTCTTGAATGTGTATGCTTCTACTATAGCCTGTTATGAATTCGGTCCCACGGTCTCCCGGGACGGGAATTGTGATTACCGTTCGTTCGTTTGTTAGTGTATAGGTATATTAACCGCATATTGGTAAATCATTTGTCGTTCATTGTACAAAGATAACATACATGTAAATTATGATCATCATAAAATTAAACACATTGTGACCCATAGGGCTAAAAAAGTAAAAAGGTTCCTTATTATAAATTTAATTCATTTCACTTGAACTCTCCCTTTTTAATCTCCTAAGTCTACAGAAACAAGCTATTATTTAGAACCCCATACGAATTTCAGAATTAATAAAGTAACAATTTGTGATACGTAATAAATTTATATGAAAATATATTACATTTCTACTTGATATTATGACCCATGAAAATTCCGATAGTATTAAGATAATGAACCGTCCAAGTGTGAGTCGAACTCACACACGAAGTGGTTTTTTCGGGTTTTAGTATACGTTGTTCTTGCAGCAGCAGAAATACGGTCAGTACAAAAATATATATCACGGTCATGAGATACAACCTGGTGACAGACAAACAAACACCCTTTGAAAATAGAATCCTAAAAAGACGCGTAGGCATACATTTTATTTATCCTGAGTCGATAAATGTGGAGTAAAAGCCTTTTACAGACCGTTAAGCTGCAATTACATCTTTAGTTACATTTGATTGCTATCAAGCTCAAAAGAGCTAGTTTCAGGTTTTACGATAGTACTATGAATTTTATTAGCTGCGATGTTACAGACCTTTCCTTTCCTAAGGACCACTCAAGTTGATGGACGGCTGTTCCCATGGTACCCTTAATGACTGTCATAGTTGTTTATGATAGTGGAGGCTGATTAGGGATTCAACGTGTGATTTTTGCAAAAGGTCTCGCAATTGCAAAAATCGCACCCAACTTGCGCTTTGATCTTGCTTCAAGTATCCTTATGGTCAAAGATCCGACCTAACATCGACCTTCACCTATTTACCGGATAAAAAATATAATTTAGAGAATGAAATGTATTGCTTAACACATACCAATAGGGTTGCCCAAAAATTGGAAAAAAGAAATCACGTTTCAAAATATTACATAATAGGTTTTTTGACCATATTACTTTAACAACTCTATTGATATGTGTTCAGCAACACATAGATATTATTCGCTAAAATATATTTTTCATTCGATAAACAGATGGATCAATGTTTCGTCGGATTTTATACTATTAAGCATATTTTATAATTTACAATCTACATGAATCATAAAATGCCGAAAACTATTTGACTTGTAAGGCGGAAGTAAGGTATATAGTCCTCGAATGTGACGTAAACTTTTGTGAACATTCATACGTACTCATGATTTTACATTTACTTTGTCAGTACAGCTCACCAAGACAAGTGTAATTCGTTAGTAGAATAGAATTATCGATGTATGGAATTGGCAAATATTTGACGAACGTACCAGGACGTACCAGGATATAGGACGCGACGGTATTCCCGTCCCAATTCGCAGCAGCAGTCCGATAACCTCGTATTGTGCACTCCCGGCTGAGAGTGGGGTAGCCAGAACTCACTAGAGGGTTTTTATGCTGTGGATGTCAATGGGGAGACTAAAAGTTTGTCATAATTGTTTCTTCTGCACTGACGGCACAGGAACTCTCTGTTCTTATAGGATCGGCAGCACGGGTGTAACTCCCCTGGTGTTGCACATGTTCATAGGTCACGGTAACCACTTGCCATCAGGTGGAACGTGTGCTTGTCTGCCACCTAAGTATTATAAATAACAACTGTCATTAAATGTCTAAATACGTGGTAATCCCATATTAATCCCATATTTTGAGTTTGGATCTGAAAACCAGTAGTGTGATGGATCACATCCATTGCAGTGTATGCTGAGTATCCAAACCTTTTTGGGAATACAGCGTACATGTTAAGTATAAACATATAATGACTAACCTAAATTATTTAAAAGAAAAATGTGCTTATGTCGGCGTTTTGCCACTCTTACTCTTGCCACGTTTTATGACACGTCTCATAATTTATGTCAAGTATGTCATGTATATGTCACAGTAAACTGTCAGGATTGGCAGAGAGGCGAATATGCTAGGTTTCTGATCTATGGTCAGGAAACAAAAAAAAAAAAAAATATTTTTAAGCATTGTTCGTTGTGTGTTAATATTACCTCTAAACATGTACGCTGTGTTTTCTAAATAAAACATATTTTCTTTCTTTCTTTTCTTATTATATTGATTACTCTATCCTAGCCGGGGCAGCGGTGTCTTCTATACAAGACACAAATTCGCTCCTGTGTGGAATACTGCTCTCATCTCTGGGATGGTCCAGCAAAGTACTTACTAGATGTTCTCGACAGGTTGCAGCGACGTGTGATCTGTATCATTGGGAATCCCGAGAACACCCTAGAACCTTTGTGAAAATGAATTAGAAATGCGTAGAGGTGTTGCGTCCATGATTGTATTTTACCGTCTGTACCATGGTGAGTGTTCTGATGAGCTCTTCCAATTAGTTTCATCCTCCCCTTTCCTACACATGACAACACGTGCAGGTCTTAGTTATCACCCGCACACGGTGCAGAATATCCGATCAAGAACCAAGCGGTTCAGTGATTATTTCCTCTATCGCACCATTAAAGCCTGGAATTCATTACCAGCTCACGTGTTTCCTTCTTCCTACAGCCCCGGGTCCTTTAAGAGGGGCGTGAAAAAGCATATGATGAGGCCGTCAAGCTAAGTGTCACCATTGTCACATGGTATATGTAAGTAATGGTGACCCTCATTTCTGCGACTTTGCCTTCAGCTTACCATCAGGCAAGGCGAAGTTTAATTGACGTGTCCTATATAAAAAAAAATTCAACACATTTATTCTCACAACAATGTATTTCGAACCCATGTAAACTAGCAATCTAGTCTAAAGGTGATGGGATATTTTTATGAGAACTTTCATAAAAATGTCCCATCGTCTTTGCAACTAGAGACACAAAATTTAGTATTTAGAACAATATAAAATAAATAAATATCATTACGAGACTTTTTCGACAGGGACAAATTAAGGTGGTACAAAATGGATTATAATTTTCTTTGGGAGCCCTTTGGGAGTTTTTGATGTCAGGGACTACTTAAATTTATATTTATTTTCTTTGTAAATATAATGTTTTATTTGGGAAAGACTGTGATTTTTAATTCCCTAAAGAAGCAAATCAAAATAAACGTGACTACTTCTATAATAGGAATTGATAAAATTAACAAATTAAATGCTATTAGAATTCTAAATCCTGTATTTAGTTAATGTACGTAGTATCAACTTCTTTTTTGTTTATAAGCTCATTATTGTTTAATAGGATATTTAAAAAAAAACTAACAGTGATGCAAACACTACTGTGGCACTTAGTCAGCGATTGTGTCACTACGGAAACACTGTCTCACTAAGTTGCACAATGTATTGATAAATTTAGTTGTTTCTTTATTTTCAAAGTATAGAAACATTTTTTTAAATACTATTAATTTTTACTTAATATAGATTTCATATTAACTTAAACGAAAGGTTCGAATATATAGAGAGGAAGACGAAAAAATATTGGCGAAATAGATTTAACAAGCGAGGGGAAAATTTTCAACGGTAAATATCGAATTAGGTGTACATATGTCGATCAGATTGAGGAGGTTTTAGGAGGAGAAAGCTCAACTAGTGTATAGTGCATATATAGCTTGCAATAGTAGCAAGTATAAAGATAAATGACTCGGTGACTATATGTATACATTATATGTAATCATCCAAAAATCCGTTGCAACAAAAATATCCTACAATGCATCCTGCATATATCAGGATATATGGACGTTCCAGGATATTTTTGTTGCAAAATATCTTCCTTTCTATACTGCTAAATTCTAAAATAGTTATGGAGCTCCCATTTGAGTTTTAAAAAACTATTTTATTTCTCTTACACTGGTTCCTGAAACTTCAGTGGAGCCTGTGCTCGAGCATTTTCTCAATTTCAGTTCGCAACAAAATCAGTTTATTTTCCAACTGACAAATTGCATTGAAGTAACAAAGTACAATTTTCCTTTGAGAATAACATGGCGAAGTTTTAGAGTACACAATGAATAATATAGAATTATTACGTGTCTTTTCCCCGAAGGTATGTTGAAAATCATAGCAAAATTAAGGACATAAGTAAATTTCCTGTCAATATAATCGTTTTCCGTGGAGTAATTTAGTTGTGCTTGGCGGGCCACGGCGCTTCAATTGCGGAGGCGGCTCGCCGGACGTCATTATTTCCTGTACATGTTGAGCCTCTGTCGGTAGCTTCTATGTGCAAAATATTTCAGTTAGATTAGAATCAGGTAACGCTTGTTTTCGACCGAAAACGTTAAGAAATCGTGACGAATGATTGTTTGTTAATAAAATGTGTAATTTGTTTATCATTTAATTCTTTATTGTACATAGGAAAATAATACATCAACAGGCAATCAAAAATACATCTTAGTGTACAAAGGCGAGCTTAATTCAATATTGAGTTTTCTCCCAGCATAGCTTTGGGGAATTAAAAGTGCAAAAAAATATATAAAAACGCAAGTGTGCAACAGAAGAGAAAATACGTTATAATACAGACATACTAAGAATAAAAATATCATACATATACAATACATACAGCAGACATATTACATGTATACTCATTTATATATTATTCAATTACACATATATACAATAAATAATACAAATATTATTGTAAAAATAAATAACACACATTTAAAGTGAGTTTGAGAGAGGAATAGTTCTTTTATTTTGATCTTGAATACCGAGTGAGGCAACGAATTCCATAACCTTACTATGTGAGCAGTAAATGAGCCATCGGAACGGCTGGATATAGCTCAGTTAAATAATTTATTGTAAAAATACCCAATTTTAAGTAGCCAGAAATTTTAAGCCAGGACGAATCTTGACTATGTCCACTGCTGGACATAGGCCTTTCCCAATATATATATTTACTATGTATACAATGCTAATAAATCTACAAAAACTCTTTCGTAATCTCGCCCTTTATTTTCATGGTAGTTTCTATGAATATTACCCACAAGAAACATTTTGCCCGCGGTTGTACCGGTGAGGATATCAAGTTTTGTTCAACTTTGTTAGTCTTTTGAGAAGTAATATTGTTTTACAATTGTATATATTTTTAGGTACAATTACATTAACAATTAGGTATATTATTCTAAAAATAACAGAATAGAATTAAATCTTGTTCCCCAACCAGAATTTTGTACATATGGAATGCACAGACAACATAATATTATGTACAAATGGTGGTCTTACCGCTGAATGGAATTTCTTTCAGGCACTTGGGGGCAGCTCACTTTGCAATAGAACTCTGGGGATCAGAACTTCACAAAGTTTAAGACTTGTACCGCATCCAGATACTTATTTTTCATTTTATGCTAGACGCGAAACATTTGGCTTCTAAGTCGATTGGGTAACTGTGTATGAACTAGTGGCGTAATTTTTTTTTTAAGTGACAATATATGATTTTGATAACATTGAATTGTACTGTATCAATAACACGTATCAGTATCATGATTATTATTGGAAGTTGTATTGGAGCTGAAATACATAGAGTGGAATATTTTGAACTTAACTGGAGGGAAAATACAATGGACAAATTTCTCTAAACTACACTACAATTCACACTACTACTAAAATATACTTGTTCAAATTCATATATTATCGACTAGCATACAAGCTTTATTTTCACTTAAAGTAATAAATTAAAACAGTATATCGTACTTTAACTTGCAAAAGTGTAAAGCTACCGACGAATGGCTAAAATGCAGCGGCCCATTCCAATTACGGGGCGGTAGTCATTATTTCCGGTGCCACGCGATGCCTCCTCCGCTGGCTTTAGCGTTGCTTCGCTGACCTGCCAAAATTCAACTAAGGAATAACCATCATAACATGACCTCTCCAACCCTATCCAAAGGCTACTTGCGCTTAGAAAACTTTGGTCACTCCCAACCTGTTAGGGGTCTACATAATTTTGCAGTGCTGGGATGTTCTTACTATTGGATGCTGTGTAATTCGTTGGATATGTCGGAAATAGCTTTTATCAATTTCTCGTGCTACCCCTTGAATTGAGGGATTTATTAGATGTTTAATATTATGTATAATAAGAGAGGGGCGTTTGTATTTTTGATTTTTGAGGTCTCATGTTACCAAGGTGTTGACCACCGTGGCCTCGAATGTATGTACTGGTTACAATACTGGTAATCTGGATATCTGAAGAGCAATTTGAAAAGAGAAAACTTTAATTGTTCAATAATTCTGAATAATTGCAATTGTTGTCCATGACATGTAAATTAAAAAAAATTAATAATACTGTGTCTATACAGTAGGTATTCGGTCTAAGGGTGCAGTTTTAAAAAGTTTGTATAACGAAGATATAACCACCGCATTGAGGATAGAGTACAGTTATGTATACATTGGTTTGTGCTCAGATGAATTGTTTGACATGATGCCCGCAGCTACATTCTAACATGGCACCGCTCACCGTAGACAGTAAATTCATCCTCACACATTGCGACCTGAGACGGCGCGCACTGTGCGGTATAAAAGAAACTTCATCCCGCGCACACTCAAGCTGTAGAATGAGCTCCCTGTTGCGGTTTTCCCAAGCACCTACAATATGGGGTTCTTCAAGAGGGGCATCAGAATGTTTCTTCATGGTCGGCAGTACGAGTGTAACACCCCTGGTGTTGCTTATGTTCATAGGCCACGGTAACCGCTTCCCATCAGGTGGGCCGTGTGCTTGTCTACCACCTAAGTGGTATATAAAAAAATGTTAACATCAGATCGATGTTGACTACAAATTCTCTAAATGGTCTCAATATTAAAGTATTAAGAGCAAATACAATTGTTTAATTAATTTAAATTGTATTTTTGTCCGAACTAAAAGTGTGTACCACATGTTATAACACTCAGTCAATAGGAAGGAGGGAAAACCAAGGAATTAAGATCATTTTGAGTTCTTCTTCGTTGTCTTCGAAACTTCGAACTTCGCTCATAATAGCGCAGGTGAGAACACAGGGTTGCACACACTCCCCGTTTCCGGGGACGAGTTGGGGACTCTGTAGCCCCCACACCCGAGAAGAGGGCCAGATCGTGAGAGATGGCCCTGGGTCAGCCGGGGTGCGAGGGATATGCCTGTCAACCTCACCTTCGGCAACCAAAACGACCCACAGGCGGCGTGCGTTTTAGTCGGTTCGAGTCCGACATAACCTCCTCCACCGATTCCGGTGGGGAGGTATCCGTGGGGATTTTGCGCACGTAAAAAAAAAAGGGTTGCACACACTAACTGAATGCTCTGCGTGTGAGACCCCAAGGCGGGTCCTTGTGATGGCCCCAGAGGCGTGAGTTCCTTCTGCGAGAAAGTGATGCTCGAGAAGAAGGCTGGGGAATTGACCGCAATGGGCAAAGGCGACTTGGGCGTCTGAGGTCGTTGAATGCTGCTCCATAAGCACGGGCCTGGGGGTGGCAGGCTAGCAGAAGCAGGCCGAGGCGGCGGCGTGACGTGCGTACCCTCTTTTTTCTGGGCCGTGCGGTTTTAGACGATCCGAGTCCTACATAACCACCCCCGCCGGGTCCGGCAGGGTGGTATCCGAGGGTTAAAAAAAAATACTTTGTTCATAAAGCTCGCGCTGATGCTGACTGTATCTACGTACGACAGCGACTGTGAAAAGAATCTACATATTTATATAGCTTTACTCATTAGACTGTTGCGGTGAAAAATGTATAATGACGCCATTGACGTCTGACCGTAGAACAAAAGAATCACAATACGCGCTCACACACGTCATTGTCACTGCTTTTATTGAATTCGATGCTCATTAAAAACTGTATTTTCGTATATTAAAATTTTAATGCTCATCTATTTTTCCATTTTAAAACCCTTCACAGTTGAATGAATGAAAAGGAATATGAGATAAATGAGTTTATTTTTAACGAATGCCTCAATTTTAGCAACCTTACTTCATTACAAAAAATAACTTCCAAAAAAAGATGTGCTAATTTTAATGGACTCAAATCATTCATAAATCTCATTATTTGTATTTAACTGGGAAATCGCGATGATATAGGTACCATGTATGAAAAACAGTTAAGACATAATAATTTATTATATTATACATGAAGCTTAGGTTTAATGCTAACAAATATTCCAATAGCATAAGAGTGGATAGTGTAATTTAACACAAAATACAATACGACAGATAAGCTGCTTGGTATCTATCAATAACTGTTCAATGTATTTTTGTAATAAAAACACCAAATCTATGCAACATAAAACGATCTCTGGAATTTTGTTCCATATATCAGCGAAATCTTTAACTCTGTTCTTATTTGAACTAGTCTGGTCGTGCTTGGGTTAACACTTAACCACATATATGGTAGTCACAAAAGTATGATTGGTCTAATTGCAGAACTTAGTGTCCGTAATGGTGACCCTCTTTCCTGAGACTTTGCCTTTAGCTTACCATCAGGCGAGGTGAGGTCAAGTTGACGTGTCCTATATAAAAAAAAAAACTTAGATATCCCCTATTAGTTGTGTAGGTCAGATGGCAGGTGGCACTTAAAACATGGGGTTCTTCAAGAAGGGTATCAGAAGGTTTTTTGATGGTCGACAGCGCGAGTGTAACACCCCTGCTGTTGCATACGGCCATAGGCCACGGTAACCACTTCCCATCAGGAGGGCCGTGTGCTTGTCTACCACCTAAGTAGTATAAAAAAAAATTCAGTCGCATGACATTTAGACTGGAAAAGGGCTCAGAGAATGATGATATAAATGTTCTTATATATAAACATTAAAGATATACAAACAAAACAATGGTTTGAAATCTGTACTATCCCTTTTCATCCCTTTTTATACGACCCTTCTTACTATGAATAATTAAGAATAAGAATACAAAAATTACATTTCTGGGTAACTCCAAAAACAAAGGCATCGCAAACAGATTTGCTGGCTGCTTATATTTATATTACGTAGAAACCCTTTTCATAAAGTTCATGACGTAGGTACCTAGGTACTGGTACAATCGTCCTCAGAAGTTGCTAATGCATTTTTTTAAAATCAATAATAAATTACTGTACAATTATTTATGCACTCTTCAAAGGACAAGTTTAGTTTATTTTTTATATTTGTCCACAATTATAAATTTTTAGTAAACTAGCTGTCGTCTGTGACTCCACTCGCGTTGTCGTTGACCGGCATGTAGAAAAGAATGATGTAAATGAATATGGGTTTGACAAGTATTTTGATGTTTATAACAGTCTTCAAAGTATGTCGCCTGATAGTATATTAATCAATCTATTCTATTCAATTCAATATATTTCCTTCTGCGAGCAAGTAATGCTCGTGAAGGAGGAGGCGGGGCGGGAGCGGCAGCGGGAGCGACGAAGGATCGCAAGCCAAGCTGCCCGCGTACGAAGGCAACTCGGGCGTCGGAGGTCGATGAACGATCTCCACCCCCCATGAGCGCTGGCCTGGGGGTACAGGTGGCGCCACCTGTCACCCTGACAGAAGCAGGCCGCGGCCGTTGCGCGCCTGACGCGCCTCCCCGTTTCAGGGGACGAGTTGGGGACTCTGTAGTTCCTACACCCGAGAAGAGGGTCAAATCGTGAGAGATGGCCCTGGGTCGGCCGGGGTGCGAGGGGTATGCCTGTCAACCTCACCTTCGGCAACCAAAACAACCCACAGGCGGCGTGCGTTTTAGTCGGTTCGAGTCCGACATAACCTCTTCCACTGGCTCCGGTGGGGAGGTATCCGCGGGGATTTTACGAACGTAAAAAAAAAACTACTTGTCTAGAGGTTGATCCCCTTCTCATAACTATTGTTATCATGAATCAATTCAAATCAAATCAAATCATTTATTGCTTACCAAGTGTACATAGATCTTACAATTTATATGACTGTACTTAAAACTTAGCGCCTTTTCCAGGCATTGCAACATTTAGGTCACATATTTTCTTTATTGGACTAGGTAGGTACAATAATAATTATAATTTGGACACAGTTAAATTTAATCCGTTATGTTATCAAATATTTGCATTCTAAATATAGGTTTATTTATAAGTACCTACTCTAATTCAAATAACTCATATCAAATGTTAAATTAAACACAAAGAAAAAAAAATGTCAAATTCTAATAATCAAATTCATTAAATATGTATTTATATATTACAATTTTAATGGACTTGTGGAGGAACGAGGTGTGATGTTCCTCCAACACAAAGGGAGGATCCTCCGACCAGGCAAGGTGATCACGCCTGGCGGGCCGCGGCCCAACGGTTGTCGTTGGGTTGATGTATACATGTTGTCCCAGCGCAAGAACTTTACTTGCGCGATGTAGGATTCGTAGTTTTACGTAATAGTTCTGCTTGCTGTCGCTAGATGGCGCTGGGTACATGTGGCATCGCCACAGACTGCTAAAACGAGGTCTCGGGTTCGATCCCAGGTCTTATCATGGCACACACCAATGACTTTTCGATGCTTTTCGAAGTTATTATTTTAATTATAAGACCACACTTGTTGTACCTGCATTCTGTGAATAAATAAATGAAAATATGAATATGTGTGTATTTATCGCAGGTTTATAAGTACCCGGTTAATGGCAATAGGCTCGCCACCTGTTACATTGGGACCTAAACATAAACTAGCGAAATGTAGGTAATAGCACCTCTGCCTACCCCTTCGGGGATATATGCGTGAGTTTATGTTATGAGTTTATGTTAGCATTGTTTTACAATTAGCATTCATTAGTAAGCGTTTAAGATATTTTAAATAATAGAATAGTGTATGTACTAGTACACTATTCTGTTACTTAAAATACATTAAAAGCTTACGTAACATTTTTGTAAAAGGAACGAGTTCAACACTGATCTACACAATCAAAAGGTCCAGGTCTAATTCTCCTGATATTGAATGGTACTGCCATCTCATATCCATCTTCAAGTGTTCATTACAGCCGGAACCGATGACGGTTTGAATTGCTTTCTGTGGCACGTAGGGGTGTCTTTCTGTAATTGGTGAATTCTGTCGATCTACGTTTGTCGGTCAAGGACCCCTCGAAACGTATATAAACACCTATTTATATTCAAGTGTGCAAGGATAGAAACAGATGGCGGGCTGGTGTCTCTGCATACTATTGGAGCGAGGCTATGGAATTCTGTAATTCTCGTTTCACTACAAACAAATGATTTTTTTGTGCATTTGAAACAGAAACCGGCGAGAATGTATGAAAACAATTATGAAAGTACATAGAAGAAGCGAAAGATGTATGCTAGGACCGTGGAAAGTGGAAAACTGTAGTCTTTACCTTAACCCACTGGGATAAGGCGTGACTGTATGTAGATATGTATGTATGAATCTGTAATCAGAACTAGCATATTATCCTACAGTCAGAACCCTTTTTTCACTTTTTAATTTGGTAAATCGCGGTAGCCTAGTGGTATGGGTATTGGACTGCTGAGACGAGGTCTCGGGTTCGATCGCAGGTTTTACTATGGCACACACCAATGACTTTTCGATGCTTTTCGAAGTTATGTGTGTATTTATCGCAGGTGTATATGTGCCCGGTTAATGGCAATAGGCTCGCCATCACACCACATTGAAACCTAAACAATAACTGGCAAAATGTGGGTGCCACCTCTGCCTACCCCTTCGGGGATATAGGCGTGAGTTTATGTTATGTTGATTTGGTCTTCTAGCGTGTTTTTAAAGAGAAAACTTCTTTGCGTGTTGGACATTTTTTGACATTGACATGACATTTTCATTTTGAGATGGGACAAACAGAACTCACGACAATGTTACCTCTGTATATGAATACATAAACACGGTGGAAAATTTTGACCTTACCTGCAGGGGAAGTACTCCAAATACTGGAAATAGCGAATTTCACTAAAAGGAAACTTTACTTTATTTTTAAAGAGAAATAAAACTGCATTCGAGATTTTCGAAAAATTCAGTATCAAAATAAACGGGATATTTACCATGTTCCATTGTTTTGAGTTTCCGATATTTCGGCGCTGTTGCAAGCACCAAGATCACGGAAGAACTGGAGTAGTGGCGGTGAACCGAGAAAAAGGTTTTTTCCTAAGAGTAATTATATAATAAATAATGAAACATGGTAAATAGCCCGTTTATTTTGATACTGATGTGAGTGATCATGATAGTTTTAATACCTATTTCGAAAACTTGTTTGCCACACCCGGTAATCGAACGAATTAAAATACGAAAAATAGCATCCTTTTATGGCATCAATCGATGGGGTCAAACATAAGGAACAAATCTCTGTAACAAACATGGTAAATTAAATGAAAAGAAGTCCGTAGAATCTTTTAAATTGTTTTACTAGTTTTTACTTCAGCTGCACTTCCGGAGTGCCGCTGTTTTTTTTTTTCATTTTTTCTTTAACTATCATTTATTTCATTTAAAAATAGACATGTGAAGTCGTTGAGCGGTCTCGTACGGTCGGCATGACAAGCGGTGCAGTACGACGCTCGTTGCACTATGCTGCGCAGTTGCCTCATTAGCCACATCGCGGACCGAGAGTCAAGAACATTCTACGTCATACAGTCAATTTTATTTATAAAAATATATTTGTATTTTATAAAAATAAATGGCATCAAATCTACCATGTGATTTGGACAAATAACAGTCAATCAATTTATTGTTCGGTTCGGTTACTTCGTTAGTGTTTTAAGAGTTTATATAATGTATTAAGTATCTACGGTAATATATATCATGTTTTCGCAACGTATAGAAATCTTGTGCCAAATTTCATCTAAATTCATTCAGTCATTCTGGTGAGATTGAGAAATAAACATACACCCATCCATCCTAAAAACCCTAAATAGTTGTTCAATTATCTAGTTTTAAAAGTTTCTGCGCAATTTTCTTTGGTTTTATTTGTGTAATAACCTTCTACAAGGTATTACAACAAAAAGAGGTATATCCAATAGTATAATATCAGTTTCCTTATATTAAAGTAAAAAAAAACAACTAAACTATCTATTATCCTCAAGTTCTTAGCTAAGGTTGAAGGATACCGTTGGAAAGGTCTCGGATTATTAGGGTTCCGCTCACATAATATCATCCTTCGATGCGTCACACTCCTCAAATAGTCTGACGTGTGACGCCTACGTAATTAGAGCTTACTTCTTTTCAAATATTTCACTTGAGAGTCTGGAAATCCCGACATAGAATAGAGAGTAGAGCCTTTTTCTTAGGACTGTAACGCATTTACGGCTTATACAGTGTCACTGCTATACTGCCTTATAAAATTGTAGTTTGTGGAGTAGGTACAAACGATTTCAACAAGGTTTGGGGTCGGGTCCTAATCAGACCTATTTTTTATATCGCTTAGGTGACACACAAGCCCACCTGATGAAGAGCGGTTACCGTGGCCTATGGACGTGTACAACATCAGGAATGTTACGTCACACTAATATTGCCAACTCTAATGGCTTTTTTGTAGAACCCTTTATTATAGTCACTTGGAGAAACATCACCTGCAAGTCAGTACTCCTGCCTATTGACGAGGCTCTAGCGCAGATTTTTGACCTATGGTATTTAATAGTCACTTTTAAGTTTTTTACAATTGTGATTTATGAATAATATTTTGCCGGCTTACGCAACACGTCAAGGCTCATGTCTTTTCTATAGTTAACAAAGTCAGAGCTTTATAATAGGGCGTTGAGTTTAATGACGGAAGTCTTTTGGGTATGTTGATATGTGCATCTAAGCATAGGGCACACTTTGGGCTTTGCTGCGCGCTCGTTAAATATTTTAGCTTTAAAATGCCACGAGCACAAAAGGGCTCTCTACCGTGCCAAGGTTGATAGTTCGTGTATTATTAATACAGGTAAAATAATACCATAGCTGGTCTTTAATTGTACTTTTTTTAAGTATTGTATATATAATTATGGAATTAAATATACTATGTATTAGGAACACTTTAATTAAATAATGTTACTTAATTATATCTAACTCGTTACGATAGTATTCGATTTGTAAAAACCAAATATTTAATCTTTGTTTGGTCGTCCTTCTAATCTAGTTATATTAAAATATGAATGTTTAAACCCGCTAAGGCGTGGATATTTGGTACTTAAAACAGTTGAACGGATTTGACTAAAATTTTATAGCATCAAGCTTAAGTTATTATTTTGACTCTTTGTTTACAAAGAGTCAAAATAACTTAACCTTATCTTCACTTCAATCACAGTGACATTTTTAACCCTACATGGTTTGTTGTGAAAGGAGACGTTGAAATAATGTTGTTAAATCATAAGTATAATATTATGCGTATTCTTTATCGTAAGCTATCTATATTACGTGGGATGTACAAATATAGTGGGCGAAAAATGTAGAAGTACACCTTTGCCGACCTTTTAAGGGATATAGAAGCGTAAAAAAGAACACAAAAAGTAAATCTTATTTTACATACCTGCTTAGTTGTCTCTCTCGATGTTTCACAACCCTATTCCTGAGTAATGTGTGTGTTTTAAGAATTTCCTATTTTTCACGAGGGAATTGATAACGGTTTTCTCACTATTTGAATCGAAATATTGTCAATTATTTTAAATTAATTAAAGTAAAGTGAATAATAAAGATTTCTTGCGTTTTTATCCGGATTTCATGAAGATCAGTGACCCGTGAAAATTAAAACGACTCGAGCTCGAGTATTAAACATACTCTTTAATTTAAATAGAGATAAAACAATTCAAATGGTATAAAAATAAATTGAGCGGAAAAAATCCAGTTTTATTTTATCGAAACGTATTCGCTATGTCCAGTTTGGAAAGGATGCGGGCACGCGGTGACGTTGATGGTTCCGCCCGTACCGCCGAGATTATCTTTTTCATCTTCGTGGCATTTCGTTACCCTTAATGAAATCCAGCCAAAGGAAAGAAAGAATTTAATTTAAGACGAATCAGAAAATATTCAGCTGCCGCTCGCTAGTTATAAATCATTTGAATGCTAATAAATTCGACTAGCCTCGAGCCCCAGGTGGGAACAGACTTTCTTCCTGCTCCATCTTTGTTTTCAGGAAAAATTGAATAATATTCTGCTCCTTATTATTAAATTCTTTCATAAAGCCACCGACGGCTTTGGGGATTTTCTTTAATATCGTAATGGAATTTCATTTGTCTTGCGGTTCAAACTCACGCTGAAGATGAACATAGTCATATTTCCATTTGTTCGAAGTTATTACCTTTACATCCCCTCAGAATTGCCTATCACTCTTGTGTAAACATTATGACAGCCATCCAAATTTCAGCACATATATAAATCTATAAATAGTATTTGGAAGACTTGTAAAATTCACTAATTTGTTTGCTTTTGAAGCTTGTTTGAGCGTTCTAAGAAATATTTTCATTAAAAGTTATATAAATATAAGGATTTCGGTTTTAATCACGAATATCGCTTAGAAACTTTATGAATCTTGGATAAATAAATTTATTATTTTTTCGGAAGAACAAACACTGGTTGTTAAAACGGGTTACCTGTGTTTGACCGAAAAGAAATTGCCAAATTATCACTTCCCAACAAATGTTCTGCAAATTTCATTTCTGCATAATTTTTTGCTAAGTAATAATTGACTTAGAAAAAAAATCTCTTCATAAATAATTGCAATACAAACGTTATGTTTGGTTAGTGGACGTTTAAATAAATAAATTGTTTACCATCTAGTACTTTTACCAATTTTTATTTAATTAAATGTTTCAGTAGGAATAACATATTTTACGCAAAATAAAATAAGACTTGGAACCGTTTCGGAGTTACACCATCGAAATTGATGTTGGTGTTGTATGGTTATAAGAAAAATAACCACGAAGGCCTTCTTACCTAACCTATTGAAGTCGGGGTGCGCAGTATTCGTCTTAGAACAGTTTGTGAGTTACCGAAATTGGAGCCTTCAATAAATGATTATATATAATATATATAATCATTTATTGAAGGCTGAATTTATTAATAAATAAATAAATAAATAAATAAATTATTTTAATATAATATAATATATTATATTAAAATAAAATTGCATTATTTATTAATTTAAAGAAATAATAATAATAAGAAAAAATTCTTGCTTTTATACCCGACTATGGCGAAGCTAAAAGAGGGTTATGATATTGAAATGCTATGTATGTATGTAGGTAGGTTCATCTGTTCCCTCATAGCTCCTCAACTACTTATTAGAACTGAACAAATGAGGTATCATTAGAGAAGCGTCTTGGTCGTCCGCTAGTTATGGGCTATATGACGTGTCACTAAATATAATGTGGCACCCTCTAGCGGTCATAAAGTACTGTGTTAAAAAGTAAACTTGCGATAAATATACCGTGCTTGGTATCATCTGAAAGGACTTAAGTAACACATTACAAATATGTATTAATTATAGCCGTTGCTAGCCTCAAAATAATATAAATCGTATGCCACTTAGTCTAACAAAATAACACATTCTTTTTTTTTTTTTTTTTTTTTTATATAGGACACGCCAACTTGACCTCACCTCGCCTGATGGTAAGCTAAAGGCAAAGTCTCAGGAAAGAGGGTCACCATTACAGACACTAAGTGCTACAATGGTGGCACTCAGCTTGGCGGCCTCATCAGATGCTTTTTCACGCCCCGCTTAAAGGCCCCGGGACTGTAGGAAGAAGGGAACACGTGTGCTGGTAATGAATTCCAGGTCTTGGTGGTGCGGCAAAGAAAAGAGTCTCCGAACCGCTTGGTTCTTGCTCGTATATTCTGCACAGTGTGAGGGTGACATCTAAGGCCTGCACGTGTTGTCCTATGTAGGAAAGGAGATGGTGGGATTAGTTGGAAGAGCTCGTCAGAACACTCACCGTGGTAGAGACGGTAAAATACAGCCAAGGAAGCAATATCTCTACGCATCTGCAAAGGCTCGAGGGTGTTCGTGACCTCAGGGTTCCCAATAATTCGGACCGCGCGTCGCTGCAACCTGTCGAGAGCATCTAGTAGGTATTTCGCGGAGCCATCCCAGAGATGCGAGCAGTATTCCACGCAGGAGCGAATTTGTGTCTTATAGAGAAGACACCGCTGCTCCGGCGTGAAAAAACGTCTCACTTTGTTTAGGAGTCCGAGTTTCCGCGAGGCTGTTTTGATGATGCTCTCGATGTAATTTCTGTTATTCAGTTTGCAGCGAATATCCATGCCTAGGATATAGAGATTGTCCTGCAGTGGAAGTGGCGTGCTCTGAAGAGTGGGAAGGGGAAGGAAAGAAGATACCTTTGCTGTGAACGCACAAGCCTGCGTCTTCTTGGCATTGAACTCGACCATGTTCTCGGAAAAGTGATTTTTTGAAGATTCTAGGGAAAAGTGGCATACGATCACGGCTATCCTTGAAATTTTCTTGTTTTATACTTTTTAAAGTGTGATTTTTTAGTAGTCGTGTTTTAGTTTTAAACTTATTTATTTACTGTAGCAAATCGTTTGACAAAACTTTTACTGTCTAATTGTTTGCTGAAATAAATCATTTGATAAATATCATCAAATGCCATAATGATATTATCCTTGGTAATAAAAATTTGACGAAATGAAAAAAGTGAGTACTGAAATGATTCCAAACATTGCTCTAATTTAAAAAAATGTGTCCAAAATATGTTTGGATAGTGATTTTGGCAAAATCGTAAACGATTTCTGTAAAAACATTAAAGACGTTGAACTGTTGTATATCTCTAATATATAGTGTTTATATATTTTCTAAATACGTTTCATATACTTTTGTTGTAAGTATGTAATTTACAGTAGTGTCTGTGTGTTACAACTTATATAAATAACTTATTACTTAAACATCCCTTTCGAACAAAAAAAATTCGCAAATACGTTCACAAATGTCGGATCTATGCGCGTACAAAAATAAAAAGAAATATCCGAATTGAGAACCTCCTCCGTTCTAGAACTCAGATAAAAAGAAAAAAAAAACAAGTATTTTTACCAAAACAAAATAAACCGCCTTCTAGAAAAAAGTAAAAATAATTGAGTCTCACCGTATGGCTTGGCACCGACTTCAACAAAAATCTTTGCTCAGTTTTCTTTTTCTTGCTCATCTTTTTATCTATAATTATTTTTTACTTTTCGGTGCATTTCTTGTAGAAGTAGATTTATATTTTTTTTTTAAAAATACTTGTTGGTGAAATTTAATCAGTAGTGAATAATAATTATTTAGAAATTACGTACATAAGTACTACGACCAAGATAGATCGTTGGACAAGTGCATATAGCTGCCATCCTTAATAAAGGAAGAGGAGGTAGGACACGACGGTATTCCCGTCCGACTGGGGAAGTACCTCCACCCTGCAGAATACCACGGTTACGTCATCGGTGTCAACTGAGCAACATCGCGTTCTTTAGCTCCTGACAATTTTATCCGATTTTCGCGTTAAAAGTGCACAGTCAAAGTGAAAAGTGAATGTGATTTGGAGATTAACTTTCAGTGTAGTGAAATATCGTTATATCTCAAAAAATAGTGACTATTTCAGACAATTTACGTGTATCAAAACTGGTGTTTGACAGTTGAAATTGAGACAAACTTTTACTACTACCCACACATTTCGTTTTATCAATTTAAAGTGAAGCGTCAAACTAAGTTCTGGGTTGCCACAAATAATATAGGGTGGTCATATTTATACCGAATTTCCGCCGAAGTGTATCAAAAATAACTAAGCATGGAGAAATGTTTCAAATGTAACTGTAAACCTGATGAAAGGAGTGTCCGAGTGAATTGCAAAGGTTGCAAGCGTTTGATATGCAATAAATGCAGTGGTCTAACGGCAACAGAGTTCCGTCTTTTTGGGCTTCAAAACCCCAGGTTGACGTATATCTGCGACGATTGTGAGGAAGGTCTCAGACAGGTTCCTGAGTTGCGTAAACTTGTCACAGAGCTCCATCAGCAAGTCCAAGAACTGAAACTGTCCCGACCAGCCGCAGTGAATTTGGATGCAGTTCTAGGTGAAATAGAAGAACGAAAAAAGCGGAGCAGAAATGTGATCATTTATGGAATCCCCGAATCAAAGGCATTATCCCCAGAGGGGAGGAAGACGGATGACACTAACAATGTAAATAAATCCTTCAATTCCTTGCCAATTTCTAACCCGAACATCGTTAACATATTCCGTTTAGGTAAACCCAATCAAATAAACAGCTCAAAACCGCGGCCAGTAAAAGTAGTTCTTGCCAATAAAAACAGTGCTGCCAGTATCCTGAAAAACAAAAGCAAGCTACCCAAAGAAATTAGAGTGTATTATGATATGACCTTGTACCAGCGAGAACAGCTGAATAAGCTTCGCGAAGAGTTGGCGGAAAGGACTGAGAAGGGTGAGCAAGATCTTACCATCAAATATATTAACGGAATATCAAAAATAGTGACGATGACAAAAAACTGACATCGTCATATCTAACCGAACTACTGATACTTTACACGAACCTGGCTTCTTTAACGGCTAAATTCGATTTATTCTTAATGGAAATAAAAACCCATAAACCAGCATTCATAATGGTAACCGAAACTCAACTTAATAGTGAAGTAAGGAACAGCATCATCAACATACAGGGATATACAGTATACAGAAAGGATAGAGAGGGTAGAAAAGGAGGTGGTGTGTAAATATATACAGCTCAAGAGATTAACAACATTCCAATTATTATTATTATTATTTTTTTTTTACGTGCGCAAAATCCCCACGGATACCTCCCCACCGGAGCCGGTGGAGGAGGCTATGTCGGACTCGAACCGACTAAAACGCACGCCGCCTGTGGGTCGTTTCGGTTGCCGAAGGTGAGGTTGACAGGCATATCCCTCGCACCCCGGCCGACCCAGGGCCATCTCTCACGATCTGGCCCTCTTCTCGGGTGTGGGGACCACAGAGTCCCCAACTCGTCCCCGGAAACGGGGAGGCGCGCCACGCGCGCCGCCGCCGCGGCCTGCTTCTGCCAGGGTGACAGGCGGCTTCACCTGTCACCCCCAGGCCGGCGCTCATGGGGGGCGGAGGTCGTTCATCGACCTCCGACGCCCGAGTTGCCTTCGTGCGCGGGCAGCTTGTCTAGCGACCCTTCGTCGCTCCCGCTGCCGCTCCCGCCCCGCCTCCTCCTTCACGAGCATTACTTGCTCGCAGAAGGAGGCGCCGGCCGCCCACGCATCCGCGCAGCGAACCATCGCCGCGAGCAAGGTGGAGAGCGTGAGAACCCTCACTCCCAGGGCCGCCACAAGCTCCCGCCTCGGCGTCTCCCACGCCGGACACTCGGTGAGCGTGTGCGGACCTGAGTCCTCGCTCGCGTCGCAGTGATGGCACTCGGACGTTGGCTCTTTCTGCATCCGACGCAGATACTTTCCGAAGCATCCGTGCTCGGTGATCATCTGCGTCAGACGGTACGAGAGGCTGCCGTGTGGCCTCTCTAGCCACTCCCCCATGATGGGTCTTACCGCCGTTACTACGGCGTGCCCACATTCCAATTATTGCAAAGGTAAATGACTCCTACCAGGACCCATCATTGGAAGCACTGTGGCTCGATATTCAATCCAACGATCTAAAGTTTACTCTGGCTTGTGTTTATCGTTCACCTTCAGACGCCCTGCAGGACTCGGACCGGGCTCTCTTCGACATTATTGGTAGGGCATCCTCAGAAAAGACATTGGTAGTATGTGGTGATTTTAACCTACCTAAGATAGATTGGTCAAATAATCAGGTGAACGGTACCCATCCTCTTAGTGAATATTTTATGAACATATATGCAAATAGTAATATGCAACAACTGGTCACACAAATCACCAGGATAAGGAACGACCAACAGTCCTTGTTAGATCTCGTCTTATGCAATGATGATACACTGATAAGCGATATTGAATATCACCCACCAGTGGGAAAAAGTGACCATATTGTTATAACAGCATTAATATAAATTACTGAATCTAGCCACAGAAAAGTAACTAAAGAGGCAAAATATGATTTTTATAATGCAGACTACAATGCAATTAACAAACATCTTTCAGACTGCTTAAAACTTAGTGATTGTTCATCTCATGACATGTGGTCTAACTTCAAAATGCAAATCCATCAAACCATAGAAAAATGCATAGACAAGAAACGAAATAATAAGAATAATAAACATTTATACAAACCTTGGATAAGAAATACTTGAGCTCACTAAAAAAAAGAAAAGGTTGTGGGGTATATACAGAATTGATAAGAGTAATGACTCGTACCAGGCATACAGAACAATCAAAAACAAAATTGTACAACTAAGTAGAACCAGGAGAATGCATTTCGAATCTAATATCGTAGAGATGGGGCCAAAACCTTTTTATGGATATATTAGGAAACAGTTGAACTGCAAAATCAGTATTCCCTACGTCCTAAAAAATAGTTCAAATAACTTAATAGTGGAACCAAAAGAAATAGCAGAACTATTTGCGGATCAATTTGAACTTAATTTCACTAGGGAACCCCCTGGTCCCTTACCTGTAATTGATATGTATCGAGTTGAGAACTCGTTCAACGAGGTCAATATCACGGCTGAGCTGGTGCAAAACTATCTTTCTACTTTCAATGATGGTACAGCCACAGGCCCTGATGAAATCCCATCTGTTCTATTGAAAAATTGTTCACATGTATTAGCTGGATACATAGCGAATATTATGAATGCCTCCCTAGAAACTGGAATCTTGCCTGTTGACTGGAAGAATGCCACTGTTGTTCCAATATACAAAAAAGGCAACAAGTTACTAGCAGTGAACTACAGACCTATTAGTCTTACAAGTATTGTATGCAAGTGCATGGAAAAGATTGTGGCTGAACAACTTAGATCATCCCTAAACCAAAAACACATTATCATTGATGAGCAGCATGGTTTTGTTCCAAGGCGGTCAGTGACAACAAATTTGTTAACCTGTGTTAATGAATGGGTGAAGAACCATGACAAAGGGCTTCCTACTGATATTGTATACCTTGATTATGAGAAAGCTTTTGATCGTGTCCCACTACAGCGTCTCATCCATAAATTGGAACATTTTGGTATCCGTGGCAAAGTGCTGGCTTGGATAAAGGACTTTCTGTCACAAAGATTTAGACGCCATATTTGATTGGACTAAACAATAGTTATTGTCTCTTAATGCTACAAAATGTACCATACTGCACATAGGTAAAAAGAACCCCTGTAAACCATACTATCTGGGACAGCATCAACTGACACCTGTGCAAACACAGAGGGATTTGGGTGTCACAATAAGCAAGGACTTGAAATGGGAACCTCATATCAGTGAAATTGTGAAGAGAGCTAACTTCATGTTATATTTGGTTCGAAAATCCTTCAGATGTCTCACACCAAAAACATTTGTGAAACTATACAAAACATATATAAGACCACTGCTGGAATATGCATATGTAGTTTGGGATCTTTGGGATATTTCACTCCTTGAAAATGTACAAAGGAGGGCTATTAAAATGGTTGGAGTATTGAAGTACAAATCTTATGATGAACGCCTTAAGTTCCTTAGCCTTACATCACTTGAAAAACGAAGACAGAGAGGAAGTCTCATCGAAACTTACAAAATACTCCACGACTATTATGATATTGATAACATCCATGACATATACAGCCTCAACGAGAACAAGCACCTGAGGGGTCACCCACTAAAGCTATGTACAATGCGATCCAGACTTGAACCTCGGAAACACTCTCTACCTAACCGTGTCGTTAGAGAGTGGAACAGCCTACCTGAAAATGTTGTTTTGGCACCCAGTGTTCATAGTTTCAAAAACAGACTTGACAAAATCTCCGGATCATGAGACACACACGCATCAGCCTAATGGCTGCTAGTGTGTTCAACATAAATAATAATAATAATAATAACCTCGTGTTGTGTTCCCGATGGTGAATAGGGTAGCCAGAGCTCACTGGAGAGCTTTTGTGCTGTCAGTGGGAAGACCAAAGACTTGTCCTGATTTTGTATTCTGCACAGAGGGCACATAAAATCTCTGTACTTACACTCCACTGGTGTTACACACGTTCATAGGTCACGGTAACCACTTTCCATCAGGAGGACCGTGTGCTTGTTTGCCACCTAAGTTGTATAAAAAAAAAGACAAATAAAATAGCTGTACAATCAATAATATTCCTCCAATAACACATGAACAAAAAAAAATTTCGCAAATCCGTCCACCAATGACGGAGCTATGCGCATACAAACATTATAAAAAATAACCTCCTCCTTTTTAGAACTCGGTTAAAAATGGCAAAAGCATTCACTGCACAAGCGGTGGCAGTAGTTACTAAGAATCAAAAAGGATATCGGAGCACGCTTGCATCCGGGTGGGAGAGCGAGCGGTGCAGTGTCCGTGCTCAGTTGATCACGAGACCTCGTATCGTTCGCCGGTCTCTTTCGTAGACGCACTACGTTGCTTCGCGCTACGCCGTAGCGCGTCTACGTGCCGTTCAAGTGTTTATTGAACTTACTACTTATCAAATAAGTGCTTCTCGACTGTTGCGTGCGGAATATGAAAGTCACTGTGCAAATAAAGTACTGATCAAAATTATTGTGTTTGTAAATATTTCCTGGATCTTATATATGTAAACGGTAAGTTTATGAACGTGTATATATATTTAATATTATAGCTGTGTTGTTTTTAAAATTATTACTATTATAATGACCTAAACTTTTTCACCAGTAAAAAGAGTATCCTTATTTAACCTACAAATTAAAAATAAGCAAAGATTTTTTTTTTAAAGCTACCTTTTTAAGGTTGCTTCATAAAAATTCGGGTGTGTACTTAAGTTAATTAAGATCAGATGTTTAATGGGAATCAGATCTTGAGAGCAACGTTGTATATCTTTACAAAATTAGCGAAACCAACTTTGAAAACTCCGTATTTTATAATATTAAATCACAAAGATTTAGAAACACCATTTATATGGTGTTTCTAAATCTTTGTGATTTAATTTATGACTTAGTCTTTAATTTGTTTAATTATTCAGAAAGTAATATTTTTTTAATTATTATATTTATAATACTACTTTTCACTTCCCTGTTTTACACCTTTATAATTCATTTTTATTAATTTCTATTGATTTATACATTTGTAATTACTATCTGAGTATATAGATTAGGTCTTCAAATATTGAATGACACTATTGCTAAAATAGAATTAAGTTACGGTTTAAAATTCGCATCACTATTCGAGGACCAATTTTGGCTGCATCCAGAATACTTTAGAGCTTGACATCCGCTATCGTACGCCTGGAATCGGCTTCCATGAATGGTTTAATGCCATCAGAAGTCTCAACCCTGAGAGAAAACAAGGCAAGTACTATTGGCACCCGCCGATCTTGGCCCGTTAGTCCCATATAACCATACATCCGAGTATTGACCAACACATACCACGTTTCAAAATACTGGTTTCATGATTTTGATCATTGGTTAATGTACTATATATTATTAGTTTTGCTAACTTCGCCTACAAGCAGGTGCACCGGCGTATATGGATGAGGCTCTGGTGTGAGCTTTCCTCTTGGAATCTCGTAAAAGTTAAAAGCGGGTAATAGAGCACCGGATTCCAAAGAGCTTTGGATTTAACCGGGATTGGCACCCTGATGAAGAGAAGTGAAGTTAATAAACTATGCTATAGAATCTTACATTATTATCTTCTATTTTAATGATCATACATTCATTGGAAGTGCCATTCCTTTTCATAAAAGTACCACACTCTCACTTAACATCAATGGCATAAGTAGCAATATGCTGCACTTCATGCGGTATCTCATATAGCCTATAGGTATACACTTATGGATTATGCTTTCTTCATCTAAGCGTTAATCCCAGTCACATCTGAAGTTTTCATCTCAGAGTATGGGGTCCGCTTTACCGGTCTAACAGGACTTTGGCTAAACTTCGGTATTTAATCGTGAAGCGATTGCCATTTACCTCCTCAACCTAAAGATTATATCGAAGTATTGCACCTGTAATACCCTTACCACCTTAATTATGTAGCCCTAAGGAGGAGCAGGACGACCCAACACAAGCATTACTACATGCTTCCAGGGTTGTTCCGATAACTGAATAACTTTGTAAGAGAAAAGTTAAAGAAATAAACTATTTTTATTTTTATTTTATTATTGCAGTTAGATCAGTTTTTGAACTTTTTAAGGGTCTTGTAACGACTGCAATAGATGTTGGTATGGCAACTGGGATCGACGGCTTAACGTGCGCCTCTCGGCACGACCAGGCCAATGCAAAACAAATATTTGCACTGGGCGGGGATCGAACCAGCGCCTCCTGTGTAGCGGCCGTGTTCGCTATCGCCACGCTATGGCGGTCTTTATTGCCAATGGCAACAAAATCTGGGAGCGATCCTGATTCAAGCGATGATTGAAACTCTGTTTTCTAACCGGCTTGTGAGTTGTAGAGCCATTTGAGTCAAAAATTGTGCAGGCCGTCAAGTTCTGCTGATTTCCAGTTCGGTTACGAACGGAGTGCACTGGCAATATCGTGATTAGTTATGGATATTGGCTCCATTGCTAGTATTGATTCGCATAACTGTCTGATATCCCGAATACATTCGCAACTTACGGCATAATAAGTCATACCAATTGAAAATAAAAATAACAATGACTTTGCATTTTTATTTTTATACGAATGAGTATGCCATGTAACCATATATTATGTATTCATGGTATATACTATTTGTAAGATATCTATTTTGTTAAATTATTCTAATAAGTCAGAATTTTTCAGAATTCCGAAAAAAAATCGGCAAGATTGACTCAAAAGATTAGATGAATCTGATAGGACGGATTTTGTGTTCCGGATTTTTATTTTTATACCACTTAGGTGGCAGACAAGCACACGGCCCACCTGATGGAAAGTGGTTACCGTGGCCTATGGGCGTTTGTAACACTGGGCGTTTGTGTTCCTAGCGGTGAGTAGGGTAGCCAGAGCTCACTGGAGAATTTGTGCTGTCAGTGGGATGACTAAAGACTTGTCCTGCTTTGTCCTCTACACTGAAGGCACAGAAACTCTGTGCTTACAGGGTCGACAACGCGAGGGTGGCTTCTCTGGTGTTACACACGTCCATAGGCCACGGTAACCACTTTTCATCAGGTGGGCCGTGCGCCTGTCTGCCACCTAAGTGGTAATAAAAATTAAAAAAAAAACGGAACATCTTTCCCTTTTGTTTTGATTTATCAAACTATTCGTCTGAATTCTAAATATAATTATTTAAATCGTACATTACTATCACGTAACATTTAACGAGAGTTTTATTGAATCTAATTTTATTATTTGTAGACATGGTATCGTACCGCAGCGGTGCTGGCTTCTGGTGTAATCTTATATCATTGATTGAATTACAAAGCGACCGCCGCTTGACCTATCTTAGGTAATTTAATTTGTATTAAATCAATACATCTAACTGAGAATGTAATTTGAGAATGTTCTATACATACGATGCGTTATGTGTGTACCGAACACACTCTTGAAAGATGACTTCTATTTATTTTTACTCATGCATAATGGTACAAATGCTGTTAAATTTCCAAATAAATAAATACATTTTACTGACATTTGATCCGAACCTATTCCCGGAAAAAAGAAGACTATTTGCTTTTTCAGACTGTAATCAATGTCTGTGCTAAATTTCAATCCGACAGGCCTTGTTTATACAATTTAGGTGGCAGACAAGCACACGGCCACCTGAAGGAAAGTGGTAACAGTGGCCTGTGGACGTGTGCAATACCAGGGTACTTACGCTCGTACTGCCGACCCTTTCTTTTTTTTACGTGCACAAAATCCCACGGCTACCCCACCACTGGAGTTGGTGGGAGAGGTTATGTCGGACTCGAACCGACTAAAACGCACAACGCCTGTGGGTCGTTTTTGGTTACCGAAGGTGAGATTGACAGGCATATCCCTCGCACCCCGGCCGACCCTGGGCTATCTCTCTCTATCTGGCTCTATCCTCGGAACTGGGGACTACAGAGTCCCCAACTCGTCTCTGGAAACGGGGAGGCGCACAAGGCGCATCGCAGCCGCGGCCTGCTTCTGCCAGGATGACAGTCAGCTCCACCCGTCACCCCGAGGCCTGCGCTCATGGGGGCAGTTACCTCAATACGTGCATGCGTGCAACTTGACTTGCAATTCCCTGCTGAAGCTCCCACCCCGCCTCCTCCTTCACGAGCATAACTTGCTCGCAGAAGGAGGCGTCGGCCGCCCACGCACACAGCGAACCATCGCCACGAGCAAGGTGGCGAGCATGAGAACTCTCACTCCCAAAGGCGCCACCAGCTCCCGTCTCGGCGTCTCCCACGCCGGACACTCGGTGAGCGTGTGCATCCCCGAGTCCTCGGTCGCATCGCTGTGATAGCACTCGGACGTTGAATCTTTCTCCATCCGACACTTATACTGCCCGAAGCAGCCATGCTCGGTGATCATCTGCGTCAGACGGTATGAGAGGTTGCAGTGAGGCCTCTCTAGCCACCCCCCCATGATTGATCTTACCGCCGCTACTACGGTGTGCCCTGCGCTTGGTCGCTCAAGTCGTAACTCCCATTCCGCCATCATGTTCCTGTGGAGCCGGTATCTCACGGCCCGAATTTCTTCAGGCTCGAGATCGTGACTTCGCTCCCGCGCCACCTTGTGGAACTGGCGTAGCCCCGAAAGGGATCTCGCTTCCAGGATCCCACTCCACCAGACCAGACTCACCGCGTCAAACGTTATAGTACGGTAATCCATAATAATCCGGCAGGTCATCTTTTTTTTTTTTTTTTTTTTTTTTATATATATATAGGACACGTCAATTGGACTTCGCCTTGCCTGATGGTAAGCTGAAGGCAAAGTCCCAGAAAAGAGGGTCACCATTACTTACACATACCGTGTGACAATGGTGACACTCAGCTTGACGGCTTCATCATATGCTTTTTCACGCCCCGCTTAAAGGACCCGGGACTGTAGGAAGAAGGAAACACGTGAGCTGGTAATGAATTCCAGGCCTTAATGGTGCGACAGAGGAAAGAGTCTCCGAACCGCTTGGTTCTTGATCGGATGTTTTGCACCGTGTGCGGATGACATCTAAGACCTGCACGTGTTGTCCTGTGTAGGAAAGGGGAGGGTGGAACTAATTGGAAGAGCTCATCAGAACACTCCCCATGGTACAGACGGTAAACAGCGCAGCAGGGGCATGTGCCTATTGCTCAGGGTGTCCACCCACACGGGCCACCCGTACAGGGCCATGCACCGCACGATACCCACGTAGTGTCTCCTGCAAGAGTCCTCCGGGCCCATGGCACGTGACGGCCTAGAACCGATCCTTGCGGAACACCGCAAGACATCTCTCGCCGACCGACGCCGGTCGCACAGGGGTAGATGACGGCTCTCTCTCTGTCAGGTATGTCCCGCCTATGCGACGGAGGTAGAGAAGCACATCGTGGTACACGAGTGCCTCCCTGATGCAACTCCAAGGCAAGGTGTTGATCGCGTTGGAGATGTCAAAGGACAACATTACCTCGCCCCGAACAATAGCATCCTCCCCCAGAGCCATCACGCGCATGATGGGGATGCCATCTTGCGCGTGGAACGCCACCGGTGAAAGCCGTATTTGGCATCCGCCATATCCGGCCTCTCTCTAGAAAGGTGCTCGACGAGGTGTTTCGCAATAACTCTTTCAAGGAGCTTGCCCACCTCATCGAGCAACACAATGGGCCTGTAGTTAGATGGTTCGTTCACAGAGGGCGTCCCTTCTTTCCGATGGGGACCAGTTTCAACGTCTTCCACATCTTTAGAAACTGACCCCGCTCCAAACATGCGCGGAGAAACCCTTACAGTCGGGATTCGAGACCGTCTTCCCCTTGAGCTAGGACCCACGCGCGGCCAGGAATGCCGTCGGGTCTCGGGGACAGTGTTTTTCTTGTCTCTAAGCCTTCGCACCGTCAGCTTTAGTTCTACCCAAATGCGTGCTGCCAACCCTATAAGTCACATGCCTTTGGTCTTCCCACTGAGAGCACAAAAACTCTTCAGTGAGTTCTGGCTACCCTACTCACCGCCAGGAACATAACACGAGGTTATTATGACCGTGGTATTCTGTAGAATGGAGGTACAAAAGTGCAACTGTGCATCCATTTCTACCAACCTCATATAAATGTATATGGTTCTAATGTTAAAAATGTATTATTATCTTATTATTATTATTTATTTCTTATTATTATTTATCTCCACCGTGTGGTTTCCGCCATAGTAGAATAAAGGCCACCCTATCTCTTCCCATGCAGTGTTGTACAGGGCTGTTTAACATCAGACGGACATATATTATACAGCTCAGACTCAGGCACAGATACATAGCTCGAGTCAACAATAGCGCCCAGAAGACGGCAACAGGCTCACCCTCTATTATGTGGGATCGAAAACAATGATTGGTGTAATGTGACTTACATCAATCGAGTGACTTATTCATCAACCCAGAACCTAGTTCATAAGAGCTTATAGCTCTTGACAATTGAGATTATGAAGATGAAGATTTTGACTGAGAAATATTTGATTAATAGTGATTGCAACCGATATCACTTGTTAATCCTGAATATAGTATCAACACATAAGTGATTATGAAGCTCATATAAGTAAGGTAGTCACCAAACAAGCTACATTTCAACTACGATCAATAATTAAGCCCGTTATAGAATATCACATGGGGTGGTGATACTTGTATTCTTTCTCCGTCACCACACGGATACATACATATAATCACGCCTTAATTCCCGGAGGGTTAGGCAGAGGTAAATTAACACCCACATTTCACCAATCATTGAATTCGGTCCCACGTAATAGGGGTGAGCTTATTGCCACCTTCCGGGCACTATTGTTGACTCGAGCCCTGCATCTGAGGCCGAGTCTGGTGTATATATTTGTCTGATGTTAAACAGCCTTACACGACGTTGATGTTAAACAACCCTTAGACGCCTTGTACGACACCGCGTGGGAAGAGATGGGGTGGCCCTAATTCTACTCTGCCGGGAATCACGCGACGGAATATTAGAATATTATTCCACTAAAAATTCGTATTCGAAAAACGATTCAAAGCCGTCTATGGTACTAAAAGGATTACTTTGTAGGAAGTAACACTAAATCGGTTTCTGTTCTGATTTAAACGTTGTAGTAAATATTTTTATTTCTGTCTTTTCTTATTTATATTCATTTAATAAATGTACCAGTTTTCTTCGTCCTGCAGGAGGCAGTCTCAGTAGATCATTTTGATTCAATGATTAAACAAAAATCATTTGATTCATCTTAGCAATGAAGAAAGCCCATGAATCATGAGGCTAATAAGCTAATAGGTACGAATTATATTACACGAGTGCACTAAGTTCATTGGTGCCCAAATCAACGTCACAAACATGCAAACTGACATACATGATGATGTAAATCTGGCGCAGACTTACCTTTCAAAGTTAGGGGGGCCAAAGTAGATCCCCTTAAAAGTCAAAAATAAACTAAAATAAGAAGAAGTAAGAGAAAAAGAGCGGCTTCATGCCTTCAAAGCAAGCAAGTAAAGAATGCGTTTGGGATAAATATGATAAGACAGACTTTGGGATGACAGCCTCTGTGGCATAGCGGTAGTGAGCGCAGCCGCTACGCAAGCGGTGCGGCTTCGATCCCAGCGTAGTGCAAATATTTGTATGCATGAATATTTTATCTTCATTTGCATTAGTCTGGTCGTTGCCATACGAACATTTATGGCAGTCGTTATGGGTAGTTGGAGCAACTGTTGTAGCTGTAATGCTTCGACATCGCCTTAGGGTTCTGAAGGTCATATGGCAGTGACTTCACGGAAAATATCGAAGTTCAGCGAAAATCTTACTGCAGACTGGTAAAGTAGACTCCCCGGTGACACCAGACTCCGATGTGAAAATCTTCAAATATGACTGGGATTATCCCAAGGATGAAGAAGACTTTTGGAAATGCTTAAAAACCGAACCGATAATATTTGAAAACTATAAATAGAAGCTACAGAATCCATAAGTTCCCTCCCCCTTACTGTGACCTGATTGTTCTGATATTTGGTACACACATTTAGCTCGGACGATAATACAATTTTAATCAATTAAACAATTTGATTTGTTCGTAATACCTTGGTACTAAGATCATCTTGACAGCCTCTGTGGCGTGGCGGTAGTGAATGCGACTGCTACGCAGGAGGCGCGGGTTCGATCCCCGCTCAGTGTAAATATTTGTATGCATGAATATGGGTATTTGCATTGGTCTGGGTGTTTCTATGTATAATATGTATGTATTTACAAAAAAAGAAGTATTGAAGTATGTTTAGCCGTATTCTAGATTCCATAACACATGCTAGTTAAACTATGCTTACCCCATGGTAAGCATAGTTTAACTAGCTTCTAGCTGTCTAGATAGCGTTGTATAGAATGTAGTAGAATATTTATTATTTATTATTATTATTACTTCATAGATCTGACCCTGACTGTACTGTAAAAATGATAAATTTAATTCTCCTGAATTCTCCCGACTCTAATTATCATAACATAACATAACAAACATAACATAAACTCACGCCTATATCCCCGAAGGGGTAGGCAGAGGTGCTAGCACTCACATTTCGCCAGTTTATGTTTAGGTTCCAAGGTGTTGAGCCTATAGCCATTATCCGGGCACTTATAAACCTGCAATAAATACATAACTTTTACTGGTGGTAGAAACTTGGTGGCACAAATTTGTCTCAAGTTTCGACCGGGTAGGTACCACCGTGCACTATTGCGAAAAACCCTCCATAGCAATTCAATCTCGGTTGGATTGTGTTCAGGGGTCAGCAAGTGCATAGCCGGGCAGAGGTGGTGGTTGTCGCAGCACTAGTGGGACCAGTGGGTCTTGGCGTAGTCTAGTGGGGATGGCGCGGGGCGATGCGCCGAACAGGGAGACCTGTAGAAACGGTGGTGCCGCTGGCCGCCCGCGGTATAGTACAGGGGCCCAACTGGGGTTAACCACCTTGGGAGGCTGCCTCACCAGGCCGCGCATAATCCCGATATGGTTCGTCGTGCCGGTTGGTGACCGGAATTGGGAGCCCGGCGACCATACTCGGGGGGGTACGGGGGCCCTTCCGTTCGGCGCGTCGGCTCTCGCCATGCCTCACATTCATAGATAAAACCAATATCCCGCGCTTTGTCACACGGTGCTGCGGCGGCAATCACCTCTTTTTTCACGCCTTCTCCCACCCAAACTCATGGCAGCGCAATTAAAGGAAATAGGCAACACAGCGGCTCGACACACTCCCAAAAGCTTGCTATTTGAGGTGGAGTCCACTAACATCTGTGGGCTCCATGCAAACCTCAACGCCGTCCACCAACACCTAGAGACGGCGAAACCTGCCATGTTTTTTCTAACGGAGACGCAAATACACCGCCCTGACGACACGACCTACTTGCTCTACCCTGGCTATGTTCTTGAGGAAAGTTTTCGTGCAAAAGCCGGGGTGTGCGTGTTTGTTAGGGCGGATGTTTGCTGTCGCCGTTTGCGCTGCCTAGAGGACCCATCCTTCTCCATCCTTTGGGTACACGTAGACCATGGCCCTACGAGTCAGATCTATGTGTGCCTCTACCGTTCCCATACAGGAGATGCTGAGACAACTCGACTCTTTGAATATCTGAGTCAGGCGGCAGATGATGCGCAGGAGCGATTTCCGAATGCCGAATTGGTGTTTTTGGGGGATTTTAACGCCCACCACGAGATCTGGTTGGGCTCCTCCAAAACAGACCATGCGGGAAGAGCCGCCCACGCGTTTGCTCTGGCGCACGGCCTGACCCAATTGGTGCACGAGGTCACTAGGATACCAAGAAGGTCGGGCCTAGCACCTTCTCTGCTAGACCTTCTGCTGACGAGTGATCCGGACCGGTACAGTGTATCGGTGCGAGCCGCTTTAGGCAACTCCGACCACTGTCTGGTCTGTTCCACGGTGCCCATTATAGCGCCCCCACGACCCGTGCAGGGGAAGCGGCGTCTCTGGCACTACTCGTCAGCGGACTGGGATGGACTTCGTGACTATTTTGCGTCCATCCCGTGGGTTGAGCGCTGCTTTGAAGGTAAGAACCCATCGGATTGTGCTACTGCTGTCGCCGGTGAGATCGGTTTGGGTATGGAATACTATATCTCATACACCGATGTCACCGGTGACCGCGGGGTGCGCCCTTGGTTCGGGCGCGAGTGTGCGGAAGCTGTTGAACAAAAACAGTCTGCGTACCGCGCTTGGGTAAGGGCGCGCGCCACGCGCCATCCCAATCTGGGCCACTTCAAGGCGGCGTACAACAGAGCCACAAAGGTCTGCAGAAGGGCCTACGTCAGAGCGGATGCCCTGCGCATAGCGCGGCTTGGTCAAGAGCTAGTGATGCATCCCACGGGAAGCCGTGGCTACTGGCGACTGGCTAAAGCCGTGCAAGCCAACTTCTGTCAGCCTTCGCTGCCTCCGCTGCGTAACCCTGATGGATCCCTGGCCCATGAGCCGCAAGAGAAGGCAAATCTGCTGGCTAATCTCTTTGCGGCCAACTCCCGAATCGATGATTGTGGTACGCAGCCACCAACACTACCCGACAGTGACCACGCGATGCCTGATATCCATATCAGGCAACGCGATGTCCGTGCAGTGCTGCAATCACTCGATGTCCGGAAAGCCAGTGGTCCGGATGGTATTCCAGCGGTAGTCTTGAAAAAAATGTGCAGCGGAGTTGTCTCCAATGCTTACGCGCCTGTACCGGCTATCCTACAGTTCGGGTACAGTGCCTTTGCCTTGGAAAGGGGCGAATGTTCAGCCGATTCCCAAGAAGGGGGATCGCTCGGAGCCAGCCAACTATCGACCCATAGCCGTCACCTCAGTGCTGTGCAAAGTGTTCGAGCACATAATCAACAAACAGCTCATGCGGCACCTAGAGGATCACTCCTTAATTAATGACCGGCAATATGGCTTCAGACCGAAACGGTCAACGGGTGATCTTCTAGCATACGTTACCCATCTTTGGGGTGAGGCTATGGACAAGCACGGCGAGTCACTGGCAATTAGTCTTGACATCGCCAAAGCTTTCGATAGAGTCTGGCACAAATCGCTTCTTTCCAAGCTACCTGCCTTTGGTCTGCCTTCTAGGCTGTGCAACTGGGTTGCTAGCTTCCTGCAGGGGCGCCGTATTCGCGTCCTTTGTGACGGACGAGCTTCGGAGTTTCTGCAGGTTAATGCTGGCGTGCCCCAGGGGTCCGTCTTATCACCCACTCTCTTTCTTCTGCATATCAACGACATGCTGTCTACCGGCAATGTTCATTGTTATGCAGACGATAGCACTTTGCATGGGAGTTATCATGGACATCCTGCGGCCAAGCAGTCGGATATCGCGGAGAAAAGGCAGCTTCTTGTCACTGAGCTTGACTGGATCCTGAATCACATTTCTCAATGGGGCTCTGAGAACCTGGTTGAGTTCAATGCCAAGAAGACGCAGGCATGTGCGTTTACAGCAAAAGTATCTTCTTTCCTTCCCCTCCCCACTCTTCAGAGCACGCCACTGCCACTGCAGGACAATCTCAATATCCTAGGTATGGATGTTCGCTGCAACCTGAATAACAAAAACTACATCGAAAGTATCATCAAAACAGCCTCACGAAAACTCGGAGTCCTGAACAGAGTGAGACGGTTTTTCACGCCGGAGCAGCGGTGTCTTCTATACAAGACACAAATTCGCTCCTGTGTGGAGTACTGCTCGCATCTCTGGGATGGTTCAGCAAAGTACTTACTAGATGCTCTCGACAGGTAGCAGCGACGTGCGGTCCGCATCATTGGGAATCCCGAGATCACGAACACCCTAGAACCTTTACAGCTGCGTAGAGATGTTGCATCCATGGCTGTATTTTACCGTTTGTACCATGGGGAGTGTTCTGATGAGCTCTTCCAATTAGTCCCACCCTCCCCTTTCCTACACAGGACAACGCGTGCAGGTCTTAGATGTCATCCGCACACGGTGCAAAACATCCGATCAAGAACCAAGCGGTTCGGAGACTCTTTCCTCTGTCGCACCATTAAGGCCTGGAATTCATTACCAGCTCACGTGTTTCCTTCTTCCTACAGTCCCGGATCCTTTAAGCGGGGCGTGAAAAAGCATATGATGAGGCCGTCAAGCTGAGTGTCACCATTGTCACACGGTATGTGTAAGTAATGGTGACCCTCTTTTCTGGGACTTTGCCTTCAGCTTACCATCAGGCGAGGCGAGGTCCAATTGACGTGTCCTATATAAAAAAAAAAAAAAAAAAAAAAAAATAACTTCGAAAAGCATCGAAAAGTCATTGGTGTGTGCCACGGTAAAACCTGGGATCGAACGCGAGACCTCGTCTCAGCAGTCCATTGCCCATACCACTAGGCTACCGCAGTACTGATTATCACTAAAATGTAAATTGCAATGTTAGCTAGACACAATTTTCTGCATTACCTTTTAAGGTATGTTATAAAATACAAACAGTACATATTTAAATTTTCTAACGGCGATCAAAGTTTACTAAAACCACAGCGTAGGTGTCAAATGTGTGATCGTGCTCGGAGTTAATTACATTAAATATTAACAGTAAGATATGTCGACTTGTAATTGCGCATCGAAAATGTTAATTTAAGATACAGCTTCAGTGTTAAATGTGAGGATAATACAGTATCAAAGGAAAAGTTATTTTTACAAAGGTATTTGACTGACAAGTCAAATTAGTTTAGTCAAAGGAAACTTGTATGAAATTAATTATTGTGACATCATAATAATCAACTTTCAAATAATTTACTATTATAGCTTGGGTGGATGACTAAAAATAAATAAAAACGATGAAATAAGAACCTTCGCAACTTTTACTATTATTAATTTAATAAGCTCAGTTAAGTAATGTATTTACACTACAGGAAAGTAACCTAATTTATGTCATGTAAACATTTAGGCTTTCTTCATAATGAACCTCATTCAGTAGAAACTAAGTGGAACTCACTTTTTATAGAAGTATTTTTGGAATTACGTTTCAAAAGGGTCAAAACGAAAGTTTATTATTACTAAGTCTTCGTTGTCTCTTGGTTACCACTTGGTTGGCAGACAAGCACACGGCCCACCTGATGGAAAGTGGTTACCGTGGCCAATGGACGTTTGTAACACCAGAGGAGTCACAGTCGCGCTGCCAACCTTGTAAGTGCAAGAAAAAGCAGGACAAGCCCTTAGTCTTCCCACTGACAGCACAAATTCTCCAGTGAGCTCTGGCTACCCTACTCACCGCTGGAAACACAACACGAAGTTATTATAGCCGCGGTATTCTGTAAGGCGAAGGTACTTCCCCAGTCGGACTGCTCAATTGGGCGGAAATACCGTCGTGTCCTACCTCCTAAACTTGGCACACACCATTGACTTTTCGATGCTTTTCGAAGTTATGTGTGTATTTATCGCAGGTTTATAAGTGCCCGGTTAATGGCAATAGGCTCGCCACCTATTACATTGGGACATGAACATAAACTGGCGAAATGTGGGTGCTAGCACCTCTGCCTACCCCTTCAGGGATATAGGCGTGAGTTTTTGTTATGTTATGTAATGAGCAGTTAAGGAGTTATGAGAGAACAGATGAACCTACATACAAACATACATACATAGCCTGTCAAAATCATAACCCTCATGAGTCCTTTGGCTACGCCGTAGTCCGGTAAAAAAATATACAGTGTATATACAACTTTTACGAGTATAACAGAATTTTGTATGGAAATTTTGACATAGCTGTATATACCCTGTGTCATTTTTATTAGTAAGACGGTTTGTAAAAAAATCTCTATTTAATTACTAAAGTAACATTACTTTTACGCACCTCGTTTAAAGAACCATGGAGGAAGGAAATACGTTGGTAATTTGACTTAACGAGATAATACATTTATAATCCACCGTACCAGCAAGCGTTTTAATAAATTTAATTTTCCCCTCTTGTTTCATCGGTTACAGAACAAAACAATGGTAATTAAATCCATAACAACCTGAGCATACAACATTATGCAGATAATGGAATAAATTGCAGCACCAAAATATGAATGACAAACAAATAGACCACCAAAATTATTATGTAGAATTTCTCTGTGTCAGTAGTGGCGCAGTTTGTAAAATAATATCGCAGGTTATTATAGCAGGTAACAATAATAGTATATTATGGTACGAATGTGTAAAGTTGGTGATTACGGCTGTGGCGCCATTGGTCTTAAGAGAGCCGAAGAAGGTAATCATGAATACACACGTTTGTCATACGACATTTTTCAACACACTTGCGAATAAAATAATACGAAAAAGCATATTATTTACTCACATACTGAAATGTAAATTAAAAATTATAAACAACTTTAATTACATTTTTTACGCACAGAGTATCAAAACAGATTTAAAAATTACAGAATTTTTTTCCATTTTTTCTACATAGCTTGTAGTGAATGCGGCGCAACCCGTATGCGCGATCAGCAAAATAAATGACTTTTTGCGCTAAAAATAACTTTGTAGTTTTACGCAAATTATGTTAACTATTTTATAAAATTAGATAAAAATGTGTATGAAACTGCACATAATTTGGATTAATTGTGTCATTAGCTCCTATTATGTAGTATCTAATTAAATAAAATTTCAAAAGCAACTCAACTTTGAAGGAGGTAGGACACGGCGGTATTTCTGCCCAATTGAGTAGTCCGATTGGGGAAGTACCTCCGCCCTACAGAATACCACGGCTATAATAACTTCGTGTATATAAGAACGGATTTTGTTTTCCGGATTAATATATCTACCTATCTAATAAAACGCGGTTTTAATAACTTCGTGTTGTGTTCCTAGCGGTGAGTAGGGTAGCCAGAGCTCACTGGAGAATTTGTGCTGTCAGTGGGAAGACTAAAGGCTTGTCCTGCTTTGTCTTCTACACTGACGGCACAGAAACTCTGTACTTACAGGGTTGGCAGCGCGACTGTGACTTCTCTGGTGTTACAAATGTCGTCGTGTTTTTTTTGAAGCACCCATAAATCTTAGGTGGAGTCACAGTTGTGTTTAGCACCATCTAGTATTAATAAGATAAACTGGTAAGAAACTATTGCTCCTGCAACATTCGTTAATTATTATCTTATAATATCAGATTACATTGACTGTTCTGAGGATTCCGCCTTTGTGTAGGAGCGACCCACGCTGTTCATTCCGTTTTCCTAAATACATCTGGCACAAAATTTTGCACCAGGTCAAAATAACATATTTTGATTTGGTAGTAGGTAAATAAGGAAAATTATTAAAATGAACACCTATATTTGCTATCTAAAATACTTTTAAGATAGTTAGATTAGAAAAAAATACGTTACTAAAACACAGGTAATAGAAACAGGCTATGGGATCTAGAGTGTCGTGCGGTGTTCCACAGGGATCGGTTCTTGGGCCGCTCCTGTGGAACATCGGATACGACTGGGTGCTTCGCGGTGAGCTCGCGGATGGCGCCGCCGTCACGTGCTATGCGGGCGACACGCTAGTGACGACGAGCGGGGCTACATACCGCGAAGCGACCCTGAGGGCCACGACCGCGGTTGCTCAAGTCGTGGAATGGATTCGGTGGCTGGGCCTTGACGTGGCTTTGCATAAATCCGAGGCCATGTTCTTTCATGGACCTCGGCGCACGCCACCACCTGGTTCCAGTCTCACAGTGGGAGGCACTCTCATCGGCATCAAGCCCCAGATGAAATATCTGGGGCTCGTGCTCGACGGCCGGTGGGACTTCGGGAAGCACTTCCGAAGTCTGGGCCCCAAATTGATGGGCACAGCTCTAGCGCGGCTACTGCCCAACCTGGGGGCCCGGAGGACTCCAGCAGGAGACTCTACGCGGGTGTCGTGCGGTCCATGGCCCTGTACGGGTGTCCCGTGTGGGCGGGCACCCTGAATGATCGGTACATGCCCCTGCTGCAGTGTCCGCAGCAGAAGTTGGCGTGCCGCATAATAAGGGGGTACCGCACGATATCATTCAACGCGGCGAGTCTCCTCGCCGGATCGCCACCATGGACCCTGGAAGCGAGATCCCTTTCGGCGCTATACCGGTTCCGAAAGGCGGCGCGGGAGCGGGGTCACGATCCCGAGCCCGAAGAAATTCGGGCCGTGAGATCCCTGCTCCACAGGGAAATGGCGGAATGGGAGCTACGACTTGGGCGACCAGGCGCAGGGCGCGCCGTAGTAGCGGCGGTAAGACAAATCATGGGGGAGTGGCTAGAGAGGCCACACGGCAGCCTCTCGTACCGTCTGACGCAGATGATCACCGAGCACGGGTGCTTCGGGAAGTATCTGCGTCGGATGGAGAAAGAGCCAAACGTCCGAGTGCCATCACTGCAACGCGAGCGAGGACTCAGGGCCGCACACGCTCACCGAGTGTCCGGCGTGGGAGATGCCGAGACGGGAGCTTGTGGCGGCCCTGGGAGTGAGAGTTCTCACGCTCTCCATCTTGCTCGCGGCGATGGTCCGCTGCGCGGATGCGTGGGCGGCCGGCGCCTCCTTCTGCGAGCAAGTAATGCTCGTGAAGGAGGAGGCGGGGCGGGAGCGGCAGCGGGAGCGACGAAGGATCGCAAGCCAAGCTGCCCGCGTATGAAGGCAACTCGGGTGTCGGAGGTCGATGAACGACCTCCGCCCCCCATGAGCGCCGGCCTGGGGGTGACAGGGGGAGCCGCCTGTCACCCTGGCAGAAGCAGGCCGCGGCGGCGGCGCGCCTGGCGCGCCTCCCATTTTTCCGGGAACGAGTTGGGGACTCTGTAGTCCCCACACACCCGAGGAGAGGGCCAGATCGTGAAAGATGGCCCTGGGTCGGCCGGGGTGCGAGGGATATGCCTGTCAACCTCACCTTCGGCAACCAAAGCGACCCACAGGCGGCGTGCGTTTTAGTCGGTTCGAGTCCGACATAACCTCCTCCACCGGCTCCGGTGGGGAGGTATCCGTGGGGATTTTGCGCACGTAAAAAAAAAAATGGGATCTAGAGTGTGAATAAACATACGTACTATTTTGACTGTTGATACATGGAACTTGTGGAACTTGCTACATACATAAATATTCATAAATTATATTTGTTTACTACATACATAAATATTACGATATGTAATATTTACATAAAAACACCATCAATCAACCACTCTAATAACGACACAACATAAGCAGCTTAAGCACATTGACATTAGTTATTAGAGCCACAACTTCAATTTGTACCTATCTATATGTATGCAACATGATATAACAGCCGCATGATTCAGATAGATACCTTCTAAAGCATAAAAGTTAGAAGCAATCTTTTCCTCTTACTATACTCTAGATAAGATGGCGGTAAATATATAAGCTTCTCAATTAAGATAAGCGCTATGCTTGGAGTGGAGTGTGCTCACGTCAACAAATACCTCTCGAGATACATCGCTCCTTATGACAGTTGGTAGAGGCTCCTCCGACCAGCCTAGATTATTGTGTCTCGCTACACGCATCAGAGAGGTTGAAGTGTGTACCTCGTACCGACGACGTGTACCAAACATTTCCGTGAAAATTTGAAAAAATATGATATCTGAAATTTTCATGCAACTCGTTAGTTCACGCAACTACCAAGGTGGTGACTTCCGATCCGGCTCGTTCCTGGGGCAAAGGTTGGCTATTGCTCTTGAGCGGGGCAACGCGGCCAGCATCATGGGCACTTTTGCGCCAGGAACGATGCGGAGTGGGTTGTTTGACGCGACATAATCTCGAATTTGTTTTGTGTATTTATGTTTTAATTATTTTGTATGTATTAAATTTATAGAAATGGGAGAAAAAAATTATAATAAAATAATATATAAATATAATATAATAAAATAATATACAAATATAATATAATAAAATAATATATAAATATAATATAATAAAATAATATACAAATATAATATAATAAAATAATATATAAATATAATAAAATAATAATAATAAAATAATAAAACCGCGGTAGCCTAGTGGTATGGGTAATGGACTGCTGAGACGAGGTCTCGGGTTCGATTCCAGGTTTTACCATGGCGCACACCAATGATTTTTCGATGCTTTTCGAAGTTATGTGTGTATTTATCGCAGGTTTATAAGTGCCCGGTTAATGGCAATAGGCTCGCCAGCTATTACATTGGGACCTAAACATAAACTGGCGAAATGTGGGTGCTAGCACCTCTGCCTACCCCTTCGAGGATATAGGCGGGAGTTCATGTTATGTCGTTGATAACACTTAATGTGCGTTGGAAGACATGATGGTGATGAAACACCAATATTACAAATACGAATGCTTGAGAAGATGTTTATTATTACATCACGCTGTAGATCTTTTTCTTATTATCCGATCCGATATCGGTGTGGGCTCCAATAACCGACATCCAAGAACCGACAGGAAGTAAAATGTGTAAATATTTCATACAAGTAAGTATTACTTGTTACACACCTGTCTTTCACATTGTCCGGTCCGATATCGGATATCGGAGCTGTCATATCGCTGTGTTCGTCCGATATCAGATATCAATCAGTCACCATAAATATTTTTTTTATACAACTTAGGTGGCAGACAGGCACACGGCCCACCTGATGGAAAGTGGTTACCTATGAACGTGTGTAACACCAGTGGAGTCACATCCGTACTGCGGACCCTGCAAGAACAGAGATTTTATGTGCCCTCAGTGCAGAACACAAAATCAGGACAAGCCTTTGGTCTTCCCACTGACAGCACAAAAACTCTCCAGTGAGCTCTGGCTACCCTACTCACCACCGGGAACACAACACGAGGTTATTATAGCCGTGGTATTCTGTAGGGTGGAGGTACTTCCCCAGTCGGACTGCTCAATTCGGACGGGAATACCGTCGTGTCCTACCTCCTGATAAAAATAATTGTCATATTCAATGGTAGAGATTACTAAGGAGTCTGTGGTTGAGCTTATGGTTAATTGTTTTGGAGTCTGTGCAATTGAGCAAATGAACGTATCCTTGACGTATCGAACCGATTTAATTGCATGTATGTGAAATCAGCACATGCTGTCGGCTTTCGGATATCAGCTATCGTCGTCCGACACCGATATTGGACCGGATAATGTGAATACGGACTTTCTCTGTAGCATTTACTTTACAGTGAAAACTAAATTCTTAATTCTTTATTGCACACAAACAGTACAGAGGTCAAACACAAAATAAATATATGAGAAATATGTACAAAGGCGAGATTAACTTTATATGAGTTCTCTACCAGCAAACCTTTGAGTAGCAGAGAAACAGTTAAAGTAATAAAGGGACGTGACGTGTACATTCATTTTTCAGATAAAAGAAGGGTACCTAAACAGGTACATATATTTACACATAAACATACATATTACACCTACATACAAATATACATACATACATACAAACATACATACATACATACATACATGAACTTATTGCATACATATATACACATAAATATATACAAACTACATTACTGTGATAGGAAATGTTCCCTTGTTCTTCTCCTAAAGACATCCAGGGTATTACTACCGCGAATGGTGTGAGGTAGTGCGTTCCAAAGACGCACAGCCTGCACCGTGAACGATCCATCGTAGCAGCAAGAAGTGTGTGCAGGTGTGCGAAGCAGAAGAGAGGAAGAAAGACGACAGTGTTTGCACCTGGGCACAAGATACTCAAAGCGTTCCCGCAAATAAGTTGGAGCATTAGGATTATGAAGTATGGTATAGAGAAGAGTTAGGATGTGAAGGTTGAGGTGAAAACTATGTCGACGGGTAAAAGGAAATAGGGCATAAGCGACATTTTGGTCAAAAACGAGTTATTTATGCCATTGGACTTAAAATTTTCTGCTCTTTCGAATGCGCTTACTCCCATGGCTCTACGATGACTTTTTTGGCGTTTATGCCCAAGCAAAACAAATACAATTTATAGTGTTATTTTTGCTAACCGACGAAAATTCTGGTCATTTTTGCTATAAAGGTGATTGTACCCCTACAAAAATGATTTATTTTGGGTTTGTTGTCGGTAATACCTTTTTACTTCACAAGGGTGCCAAGCTTTTGGTTGTTTATGCCTTTTAAGCATTTCAATTGAAAAGTACAAATGTTGCTTAAAGCTTACTTCCATTTCGTAATTTAACAGAGCTATGGCGCTTGTGCCCTATATACAAAATGCATACTTATATTACTCTGGCGGTTATCCCCTATTTCCATTCAGTTCTTAATGACAGCCAAGTCGGTTATGCTCTATTACCTAAATTGATTTTAATATGACACTGGTGGTTATACCTTACTTCCGTTTACTAATATAAATACGATTCGTGTTTTTATTAGTAAGGGGGTTAATTTTGATTTTTCTTGATTAAAAAGTATTAAAAAAATTCCTTTTTTATTTCAAGAAACATCACACTATCTGCTCGTTAGCAAATATGAAATGACGAGCTATATCTTTTAAATTTACCATTTAGTGTAAAATTATAGCAGGGTATACTGTAATAGGCTTCTTAGTAAAATAGATCCTTAGTATGTTTCTGTCAAAATTTACTCCTACTTTTCACCCTACTTTAGAAGTTAGAGACCCAATTACGGTGTCGTGTAATATCTATTTTAGATATTTTCCTGATGAAGGATTGTGTTGGTTGCGCTACTTCATTACTTTTGGGGTGGCTTTTCATCCATATTTCTTTGCTTCGTAGCGACATTGTGTGTTACTAATGTCGTATATCCTGGTATTGTTTTGAATGCCGAGTGTTTCTTGTGCCCTATTACCTTTTATACAACCACTATGAAAAGTACCTTATCCTTCTTTTCCTATAATATTGATTGAACGGTCTAGTCGCTTATACCCTTTTACCTTGCGAAATGATAAATTGGAATGTCGCATATGCTTCTTATCCTTTAATATTTGATTTTGTCATTTGTATCTTATGGCATATTTCCTCATTCAAAAATTATAAGCTGTGGTTATAAGCGACAAAAACTACTTTAAATAACGTCAAATCACTAAAACTAAGAATACCAGTAACTGTTCCATTTCTATCTGATTTTATAACTGTTTTGCTTTTCACAATATCTTAATAAATGACAAAAATACGTCAGTTTTTCTAAAATTTAAAACTTTGAACGGCTCTCCTGAACATTTCATCTTTTGTCGCTTATCCCCTATTTCCTTTTAACCGTCGATGTGTTAAATATCTAGTTACGATGAACGAAAATATATTGAAAATATTTTACATGCGAGTCGAATGGAAGTGATTATGCAGACAAAAGCTGGTAGAAAATAATACTATTGAAAATCTAGTCAACATGTTTTTAGTACTTTGCCAAAACTTTGTCAGCAGAAAATGAAAAGAAAATGCATTAAAACGTAGCTCGAGAATAAATCAAAGTCAAAAGCAAATTGAGTACCTAACCGGTTGAGTGGCAGGAGCGCTGGATCAATATAACACACGTTAAATCAATTTCAGCACTTCCATACATTGAATATTCTGCAAGTTTTAAAGTCACGCATCTTGCCCGACGAAATACGTTCACAAGGGCGAGAGTCTATTAAAAGCGGTTCACTGGTTCCAGTGATTAACACATACCACCCATATGTAACATTTCCTTATATTCTTAACATGTTTACACCCTCCCGAATTTATTTACAGTACAATACATCCATATTTTTGGTGAGGTTTGTTTATTTATTTGACAACTGCGAAGCTAAGTAAGGTTTATAGGAAACTAGCTCTAAATTTACATGGTCATTCACATTACTAGTGTAAAACTCACCAGGACATGGTGGTGTACACAGTGTATAGAAACTAGCAGTAGCCTGCGGCTCTGCCCGCATGGATATCGGTTAACGCGACCAAACAAAGGCTATGTCCTTTTCTAAGGTTTTATCAAATCGGTTCAGTATTTTAGCCTCAGTGATGTTTATGGTCACAGTTATTAAACAGGTCTCAGAATAATAGATATTATGAGATTAATTGTTGAATACATATTTTAAGTAAAAAATATTTAAATTAGGAGATTTATGTAAAGTAAAAAAACGGGTTGCCATCAGGGAACAGAGTATGGGTGTTATAATGGTACTATATTAATATGTCAATCCTATGAACATGTTTAAAACACGCAGATGTCTACCCCATATGTTCCTAAAAGTCACAAGATGTCTGCTTTTTCTAAAACATAGGCTTCATATAAAGACCCCTACAATAAGTGGTTTTTCGATCGACGTTTCCTAGCTTTAAAAAGATTTGCGATTTTCCTTATAAGAGCGGGAAAACATCTAAAGTGGCCCTGTGCAGCAATCACGTATTCGATATAAAGCAATATACAGTTAGTAGTAATAAGTTCTATCGGTTTTGTCGTCTCAGTCATGGAAATATTCTTTACGATAACTGTATGTATGCGTGCTTTTATCCGTGATATGAATAGTAGGTTTGTTCATAAAGCTAATCATAATCTTTTGATAAGAAATATATTATCCAGTATAAGAGGTTCAATAGATTCTGTGTGATGTATAACAAACTTTTGCAATCTTTCGTTTCGAACAGCAGAAGTTTAAAGTGTTATAAATTTTAAAGTTCAAAATCTATGATAGGCATTTATAACATAATGGGGTCGCCCGGTGCAATTAAAGTTCATCGAGTGTCAAGTGATGTGGCCGATGGATGTGGCGCACATAGAAGAGGCTTGTGTCCAACGAACTGCAATAGGCTAACTGATTGATACTTACACATCAAATAGAATTGAATGTTGTGAAGTTTTGAAATTAGAATACTCTTGTTTGTAAAAGATTATTTCTGTTTAACCCGGATATGGAATAAATGTTCAGTCATCATCAGATTAATATTTACTAGCGAAGTACTCAAAATGATCCTAATGCCAAAATTTAAATTCTATATTAGCTATTACAAAGCACAAATAGTTGTCAGCATACAGAGTGGTCAAAATATCTTAGCAATCAATTCTCCATAAAAATGTAAGATAGCAAAGTGTTCATATTGATATGTATTAACAGGTCGCTCAACGGCATTTAAGCTAGCAGAAAGAGTGCTTAAAATTAGCTTTACATTATGTCATTTAATCACATTTTGTATCCTATTCTTGTACATATAGCCATCTCTTTCATTTAAAACAAAAGACACGCAAGAAATCAAAGGGATGGATTTACAAGAAGAGAATATACAATATGATTAAATGACATTATGTGCTTTGGTTTGTGATAGCTAATATAAAATTGAATTTTGATATTAGGATTATTTTAAGTACCTACTATGCTAGTCAAGAATGATCAGATGCTGACTTTACTCATAGTCTCTTTATAACTCACATAATCCTTCAAACAAGTATATGGTCTACCTGGTGTTCACCAGTCTGCAAATTCAATACATACTGAATGTTTGTAAAAAATGAAAGTGTTTTTGAAAAATAGTATAAATATTTGATATTTGTCAAACAAGGATTTTATAATTTCGACGTCCGCAAGAATTATATATTACTTGCATGAACCCTAAACGAGTTCTCCATGTTTCTTGTAAATCACAATTCGTTATGTAAGTATTAATCTAACACTCACTTTAGATTACAGCAATGAGACATTTGAGTAAGTCACACACTATAAACTATTGCGTAGTGAATGAAGATCTAGAGGACTTACTATGCACATCCAAGGAATTTAATTTACTCAGTAGATTAACCAAGTTTGAGTACTGCATTAGAGTTTACTATCTTAGGTTGCATAAGTTTCTGTATAGAAATTACGTATCCATAATTCATGTATGTGGACTAAGTACTTTAAACACTATTTTGGGAAATGTCTAATCTGTTTCAGGAAGTCTTGTCACACAATTCTACGAGTATAAGTGATATTTGTGTGAGAATATGAATTTTATGGGTGTAAAACGTTAAAACTACTTAAAGAACTCTTAAAGTAAATTATTTTAGTGAATTGTAATAGATTTTTTTTAAACTATCATGGTCACTGACATCAGTATCAGAATAAACGGGATATTTACCATGTTTCGTGTCCTATATAAAAAAAAATTCAACACATTTATTCTCACAACAATGTATTTCGAACCCATGTAAACTAGCAATCTAGTCTAAAGGTGATGGGATATTTTTATGAGAACTTTCATAAAAATGTCCCATCGTCTTTGCAACTAGAGACACAAAATTTAGTATTTAGAACAATATAAAATAAATAAATATCATTACGAGACTTTTTCGACAGGGACAAATTAAGGTGGTACAAAATGGATTATAATTTTCTTTGGGAGCCCTTTGGGAGTTTTTGATGTCAGGGACTACTTAAATTTATATTTATTTTCTTTGTAAATATAATGTTTTATTTGGGAAAGACTGTGATTTTTAATTCCCTAAAGAGGCAAATCAAAATAAACGTGACTACTTCTATAATAGGAATTGATAAAATTAACAAATTAAATGCTATTAGAATTCTAAATCCTGTATTTAGTTAATGTACGTAGTATCAACTTCTTTTTTGTTTATAAGCTCATTATTGTTTAATAGGATATTTAAAAAAAAACTAACAGTGATGCAAACACTACCGTGGCACTTAGTCAGCGATTGTGTCACTACGGAAACACTGTCTCACTAAGTTGCACAATGTATTGATAAATTTAGTTGTTTCTTTATTTTCAAAGTATAGAAACATTTTTTTAAATACTATTAATTTTTACTTAATATAGATTTCATATTAACTTAAACGAAAGGTTCGAATATATAGAGAGGAAGACGAAAAAATATTGGCGAAATAGATTTAACAAGCGAGGGGAAAATTTTCAACGGTAAATATCGAATTAGGTGTACATATGTCGATCAGATTGAGGAGGTTTTAGGAGGAGAAAGCTCAACTAGTGTATAAGTGCATGTATAGCTTGCAATAGTAGCAAGTATAAAGATAAATGACTCGGTGACTATATGTACCTATACATTATATGTAATCATCCAAAAATCCGTTGCAACAAAAATATCCTGCAATGCATCCTGCATATATCAGGATATATGGACGTCCCAGGATATTTTTGTTGCAAAATATCTTGCTTTCTATACGGCTAAATTCTAAAATAGTTATGGAGCTCCCATTTGAGTTTTAAAAAACTATTTTATTTCTCTTACACTGGTTCCTGAAACTTCAGTGGAGCCTGTGTTCGAGCATTTTCTCAATTTCAGTTCGCAACAAAATCAGTTTATTTTCCAACTGACAAATTGCATTGAAGTAACAAAGTACAATTTTCCTTTGAGAATAACATGGCGAAGTTTTAGAGTACACAATGAATAATATAGAATTATTATGTGTCTTTTCCCCGAAGGTATGTTGAAAATCATAGCAAAATTAAGGACATAAGTAAATTTCCTGTCAATATAATCGTTTTCCGTGGAGTAATTTAGTTGTACTTGGCGGGCCACGGCGCTTCAATTGCGGAGGCGGCTCGCCGGACGTCATTATTTCCTGTACATGTTGAGCCTCTGTCGGTAGCTTCTATTTGCAAAATATTTCAGTTAGATTAGAATCAGGTAACGCTTGTTTTCGACCGAAAACGTTAAGAAATCGTGACGAATGATTGTTTGTTAATAAAATGTGTAATTTGTTTACCATTTAATTATTTATTGTACATAGGAAAATAATACATTAACAGGCAATCAAAAATACATCTTGGTGTACAAAGGCGACCTTAATTCAATATTGAGTTTTCTCCCAGCATAGCTTTGGGGAATTAAAAGTGCAAAAAAAATATAAAAAAGCAAGTGTACAACAGAAGAGAAAATACATTATAATACAGACATACTAAGAATAAAATTATCATACATATACAATACATACAGCAGACATGTTACATGTATACTGATTTATATATTATTCAATTACACATATATACAATAAATAATACATATATTATTGTAAAAATAGATAACACACATTTACTCAGTTTGAGAGAGGAATAGTTCTTTTATTTTGATCTTGAATACCGAGTGAGGCAACGAATTCCATAACCTTACTACGCGAACAGTAAATGAGCCATCGGAACGGCTGGAAATAAGCTCAGTTAAATAATTTATTGTAAAAATACCCAATTTTAAGTAGCCAGAAATTTTAAGCTGGGACGAATCTAGACTATGTATACAATCAATCAATCAATGCTCAGTGCTGGACATAGGCCTCTCCCAATGTATATATTTACTATGTATACAATGCTAATAAATCTACAAAAAATCTTTCGTAATCTCGCCCTTTATTTTCATGGTAGTTTCTATGAATATTACCCACAAGAAACATTTTGCCCGCGGTTGTACCGGTGAGGATATCAAGTTTTGTTCAACTTTGTTAGTCTTTTGAGAAGTAATTTTGTTTTACAATTGTATATATTTTTAGGTACAATTACATTAACAATTAGGTATATTATTCTAAAAATAATAGAATAGAAATAAAACTTTATTGTTCACCAACCAGAATTTTGGACATATGGAATGCACAGACAACATAATATTATGTACAAATGGTGGTCTTACCGCTGAATGGAATTTCTTTCAGGCACTTGAGGGAAGCTCACTTTGCAATAGAACTCTGGGGATCAGAACTTCACAAAGTTTAAGACTTGTACCGCATCCAGATACTTATTTTTCATTTTATGCTAGTCGCGATACATTTGGCTCCTAAGTCGATTGGGTAACTGTGTATGAACTAGTGGCGTAATTATTTTTTTAAGTGACAATATATAATTTTGATAACATTTAATTGTACTATATCAATAACACGTATCAGTATCATGATTATTATTGGAAGTTGTATTGGAGCTGAAATACATAGAGTGGAATATTTTGAACTTAACTGGAGGGAAAATATAATGGACAAATTTTTCTGAACTACCCTACAATTCACACTACTACTAAAATATACTTGTTCAAATTCATATATTATCGACTAGCATACAAGCTTTATTTTCACTTAAAGTAATAAATTAAAACAGTATATCGTACTTTAACTCGCAAAAGTGTAAAGCTACTGACGAATGGCTAAAATGCAGCGGCCCATTCCAATTACGGGGCGGTAGTCATTATTTCCGGTGCCACGCGATGCCTCCTCCGCTGGCTCTAGCGTTGCTTCGCTGACCTGCCAAAATTCAACTAAGGAATAACCATCATAACATGACCTCTCCAACCCTATCCAAAGGCTACTTGCGCTTAGAAAACTTTGGTCACTCCCGACCTGTTAGGGGTCTACATAATTTTGCAGTGCTGGGATGTTCTTACTATTGGATGCTGTGTAATTCGTTGGATATGTCGGAAATAGCTTTTATCAATTTCTCGTGCTACCCCTTGAATTGAGGGATTTATTAGATGTTTAATATTATGTATAATAAGAGAGGGGCGTTTGTATTTTTGATTTTTGAGGTCTCATGTTACCAAGGTGTTGACCACCGTGGCCTCGAATGTATGTACTGGTTACAATACTGGTAATCTGGATATCTGAAGAGCAATTTGAAAAGAGAAAACTTTAATTGTTCAATAATTCTGAATAATTGCAATTGTTGTCCATGACATGTAAATAAAAAAAAATTAATAATACTGTGTCTATACAGTAGGTATTCGGTCTAAGGGTGCAGTTTTAAAAAGTTTGTATAACGAAGATATAACCACCGCATTGAGGATAGAGTACAGTTATGTATACATTGGTTTGTGCTCAGATGAATTGTTTGACATGATGCCCGCAGCTACATTCTAACATGGCACCGCTCACCGTAGACAGTAAATTCATCCTCACACATTGCGACCTGAGACGGCGCGCACTGTGCGGTATAAAAGAAACTTCATCCCGCGCACACTCAAGCTGTAGAATGAGCTCCCTGTTGCGGTTTTCCCAAGCACCTACAATATGGGGTTCTTCAAGAGGGGCATCAGAATGTTTCTTCATGGTCGGCAGTACGAGTGTAACACCCCTGGTGTTGCTTATGTTCATAGGCCACGGTAACCGCTTCCCATCAGGTGGGCCGTGTGCTTGTCTACCACCTAAGTGGTATATAAAAAAATGTTAACATCAGATCGATGTTGACTACAAATTCTCTAAATGGTCTCAATATTAAAGTATTAAGAGCAAATACAATTGTTTAATTAATTTAAATTGTATTTTTGTCTGAACTAAGAGTGTGTACCACATGTTATAACACTCAGTCAATAGGAAGGAGGGAAAACCAAGGAATTAAGATCATTTTGAGTTCGTCTTCGTTTTCTTCGAAACTTCGAAATTCGTTCATCATAACGCAGGTGAGAACACAGGGTTGCACACACTAACTGAATGCTTTGCGTGGGAGACCCCGAGGCGGGTCCTTGTGATGGCCCCAGGGGCGTGAGTTCCTTCTGCGAGAAAGTGATGCTCGAGAAGAAGGCTGGGGAATTGACCGCAATGGGCGAAGGCGACTCGGGCGTCTGAGGTCGTTGAATGGCCTGGGGGTGGCAGGCTAGCAGAAGCAGGCCGAGGCGGCGGCGTGACGTGCGTACCCTCTTTTTTTCTGGGCCGTGCGGTTTTAGACGATCCGAGTCCTACATAACCACCCCCACCGGGTCCGGCAGGGTGGTATCCGAGGGTTAAAAAAAAGTACTTTGTTCATCAAGCTCGCGCTGATGCTGACTGTATCTACGTACGACAGCGACTGTGAAAAGAATCTACATATTTATATAGCTTTACTCATTAGACTGCTGCGGTGAAAAATGTATAATGACGCTATTGACGTCTGACCGTAGAACAAAAGAATCACAATACGCGCTCACACACGTCATTGTCACTGCTTTTATTGAATTCGATGCTCATTAAAAACTGTATTTTCGTATATTAAAATTATAACGCTCATCTATTTTTCCATTTTAAAACCCTTCACAGTTGAATGAATGAAAAGGAATATGAGATAAATGAGTTTATTTTTAACGAATGCCTCAATTTTAGCAACCTTACTTCATTACAAAAAATAACTTCCAAAAAAAGATGTGCTAATTTTAATGGACTCAAATCATTCATCAATCACATTTCGCGATAATATTATATAATAGATAATACCTTGTATGAAAAACAGTTAAGACATAATAATCTATTATGTTGTACATGAAGCTTAAGTTAATGCTAACAAATATTCCAATAGCATCAGAGTGGATAGTGTAATTTAACATAAAATACAATACGACATATTAGCTGCCTGGTATCCATCAATACCTGTTCTATAAATTTTTGAAATTAAAACACCCAAATCTATGCTACATATATCAGTGAAATCTTTAACTGTGCGTACTCTGTTCTTATTTGAACTAGTCTGGTCGTGCTTGCGTTAACACTTAACCACATATATGGCAGTCACAAAAGTATGATTGGTCTAATTGCAGAACTTAGTGTCCGTAATGGTGACCCTCTTTCCTGAGACTTTGCCTTTAGCTTACCATCAGGCGAAGTGAGGTCAAGTTGACGTGTCCTATATATTAAAAAAAAACTTAGATATCCCCGATTTGCTGTGTAGGTCAGATGGCAGGTGGCACTTACAATATGAGGTTCTTCAAGAGGGGTATCAGAAGGTTTTTTGATGGTCGGAGTCGGAACACCCCTGCTGTTGCATACGGCCATAGGTCACGGTAACCACTTCCCATCAGGTGGGCCGTGTGCTTGTCTACCACCTAAGTAGTATAAAAAAAAATTCAGTCGCATGACAGTTAGACTGGAAAAGGGCTCAGAGAATGATGATATAAATGTTCTTATATATAAACATTAAAGATACACAAACAAAACAATGGTTTGAAATCTGTACTATCCCTTTTCATCCCTTTTTATACGACCCTTCTTACTATGAATAATTAAGAATAAGAATACAAAAATTACATTTCTGGGTAACTCCAAAAACAAAGGCATCGCAAACAGATTTGCTGGCTGCTTATATTTATATTACGTAGAAACCCTTTTCATAAAGTTCATGACGTAGGTACCTAAGTACTGGTACAGTCGCCCTAAGAAGTTGCTAATGCAATTTTTTTAAGATCAATAATAAATTACTGTACAATTATTTATGTACTCATCAAAGGACAAGTTTAGTTTATTTTTTATATTTGTCCACAATTATAAAATTATAGTAAACTAGCTGTCGTCTGTGACTCCATTAGCGTTGTCGTTGACCGGCATATTGTAGAAAAGAATGATGTAAATGAATATGGGTTTGACAAGTATTTTGATGTCTATAACAGTCTTCAAAGTATGTCGCCTGATAGTATATTGATCAATCTATTCTATTCAATTCAATATATTTCCTTCTGCGAGCAAGTAATGCTCGTGAAGGAGGAGGCGGGACGGGAGCGGCAGCGGGAGCGACGAAGGATCGCAAGTCAAGCTGCCCGCGTACGAAGGCAACTCGGGCGTCGGAGGTCGATGAACGATCTCCAACCCCCGAGATCATGGATTCGTAACTTAATTTTAATAAATCTCATGAAAATGAGAGTATTTTTGCCTAAAGGATAATAGTTTGTATCTTCACAACGATCCTCATGTGGAATTATAGTTTATTTCTGCTCGTAACCTGAAAATATAATGATTTCGTTTGCTATTGGTATTGTTCCAGCGAATTAAGGCGGTTTCCAATTGGAACCGTCTTTTCTTTCCTTTGCCTTTTTCTTGCCTTTTCTTTGTCTTCGGTTTCATCTGCATTTCCTTATGGAGGGTTTGGGCTTTTCACCTCAAATGAATGAATTGAGAGCTTCGCCTGCTACGAGTTTTCTCGATGCTGGGTTTACCTATACTCGCCGAGGGATGCCGTGAGCTTACTTTAATTATACTTTAAATCTAAACTTCAAAATAACCTAAAAATGCATTGGTGACGTAGGATAATTTTGGCCTAGTTTCTAAAACTCTAATTTTAAATTTAAGGCTAGTTACACATTAGGAATGTATCCTTAAATCTATTTCTGAATGCACACTGGAGTGGACAATTAAACCTTAAACCTCACAGTTTGGTTTCATTTAGCTCACCACCGGAAGATTAAAAGTTTCCAATATCCGTTGATTATCCTAGGCATGTGTATCTCCAAGGCGCCCGAACTTTTATGGTAATGTACTTACAAACCAATTTTGTTTTTATTTCTTTTTATTATTACAATTGGCAACTCAAACTCAAAAATAAAATCAACTCTCCCTCGGCCTGGGGGTGACAGGTGGAGCCGCCTGTCACCCTGGCAGAAGCAGGCCGCAGCCGTGGCGCGCCTGACGCGCCTCCCCGTTTCCAGGGACGAGTTGGGGACTCTGTAGTTCCTACACCCGAGAAGAGGGCCAAATCGTGAGAGATGGCCCTGGGTCGGCCGGGGTGCGAGGGGTATGCCTTTCAACCTCACCTTCGGCAACCAAAACAACCCACAGGCGGCGTGCGTTTTAGTCGGTTCGAGTCCGACATAACCTGTTCCACCGGCTCCGGTGGGGAGGTATTCGCGGAGATTTTACGCACGTAAAAAAAAAACTACTTGTCTAGAGGCTGATCCCCTTCTCATAACTATTGTTATCATGAATCTAATCAAATCAAATCAAATCATTTATTGCTTACCAAGTGTACATAGATCTTACAATTTATATGACAGTACTTAAAACTTAGCGCCTTTTCCAGGCATTGCAACATTTAGGTCACATATTTTCTTTATTGGACTAGGTAGGTACAATAATAATTATAATTTGGACACAGTTAAATTAAATCCGTTATGTTATCAAATATTTGCATTCTAAATATAGGTTTATTTATAAGTACCTACTCTAATTCAAATAACTCATATCAAATGTTAAATTAAACACAAAGAAAAAAAAATGTCAAATTCTAATAATCAAATTCATTAAATATGTATTTATATATTACAATTTTAATGGACTTGTGGAGGAACGAGGTGTGATGTTCCTCCAACACAAAGGGAGGATCCTCCGACCAGGCAAGGTGATCACGCCTGGCGGGCCGCGGCCCAACGGTTGTCGTTGGGTTGATGTATACATGTTGTCCCAGCGCAAGAACTTTACTTGCGCGATGTAGGATTCGTAGTTTTACGTAATAGTTCTGCTTGCTGTCGCTAGATGGCGCTGGGTACATGTGGCATCGCCTCGGGTCTCGGGTTCGATCCCAGGTCTTATCATGGCACACACCAATGACTTTTCGATGCTTTTCGAAGTTATTATTTTAATTACAAGACCACACTTGTTGTACCTGCATTCTGTGAATAAATAAATGAAAATATGAATATGTGTGTATTTATCGCAGGTTTATAAGTACCCGGTTAATGGCAATAGGCTCGCCACCTATTACATTGGGACCTAAACATAAACTAGCGAAATGTAGGTAATAGCACCTCTGCCTACCCCTTCGGGGATATATGCGTGAGTTTATGTTATGAGTTTATGTTAGCATTGTTTTACAATTAGCATTCATTAGTAAGCGTTTAAGATATTTTAAATAATAGAATAGTGTATGTACTAGTACACTATTCTATTACTTAAAATACATTAAAAGCTTACGTAACATTTTTGTAAAAGGAACGAGTTCAACACTGATCTACACAATCAAAAGGTCCAGGTCTAATTCTCCTGATATTGAATGGTACTGCCATCTCATATCCATCTTCAAGTGTTCATTACAGCCGGAACCGATGACGGTTTGAATTGCTTTCTGTGGCACGTAGGGGTGTCTTTCTGTAATTGGTGAATTCTGTCGATCTACGATTGTCGGTCAAGGACCCCTCGAAACGTATATAAACACCTATTTATATTCAAGTGTGCAAGGATAGAAACAGATGGCGGGCTGGTGTCTCTGCATACTATTGGAGCGAGGCTATGGAATTCTGTAATTCTCGTTTCACTACAAACAAATGATTTTTTTGTGCATTTGAAACAGAAACCGGCGAGAATGTATGAAAACAATTATGAAAGTACATAGAAGAAGCGAAAGATGTATGCTAGGATCGTGGAAAGTGGAAAACTGTAGTCTTTACCTTAACCCACTGGGATAAGGCGTGACTGTATGTAGATATGTATGTATGAATCTGTAATAAGAACTAGCATATTATCGTACAGTCAGAACCCTTTTTTCACTTTTTAATTTGGTAAATCGCGGTAGCCTAGTGGTATGGGTATTGGACTGCTGAGACGAGGTCTCGGGTTCGATCGCAGGTTTTACCATGGCACACACCAATGACTTTTCGATGCTTTTCGAAGTTATGTGTGTATTTATCGCAGGTGTATATGTGCCCGGTTAATGGCAATAGGCTCGCCACCACACCACATTGAGACCTAAACAATAACTGGCAAAATGTGGGTGCTAGCACCTCTGCCTACCCCTTCGGGGATATAGGCGTGAGTTTATGTTATGTTGATTTGGTCTTCTAGCGTGTTTTTAAAGAGAAAACTTCTTTGCGTGTTGGACATTTTTTGACATTGACATGACATTTTCATTTTGAGATGGGACAAACAGAACTCACGACAATGTTACCTCTGTATATGAATACATAAACACGGTGGAAAATTTTGACCTTACCTGGAGGGGAAGTACTCTAAATACTGGAAATAGCGAATTTCACTAAAAGGAAACTTTACTTTATTTTCAAAGAGAAATAAAACTGCATTCGAGATTTTCGAAAAATTCAGTATCAAAATAAACGGGATATTTACCATGTTTCATTGTTTTGAGTTTCCGATATTTCGGCGCTGTTGCAAACACCATGATCACGGAAGAACTGGAGTAGTGGCGGTGAACAGAGAAAAAGTTTTTTCCTAGGAGTAATTATATAATAAATAATGAAACATGGTAAATAGCCCGTTTATTTTGATAATGATGTGAGTGACTATGATAGTTTAAATACCTATTTCGAAAACTTGTTTGCCACACCCGGTAATCGAACGAATTAAAATTCGAAAAATAGCATCCTTTTATGGCATCAATCGATGGGGTCAATCATAAGGAACAAATCTCTGTAACAAACATGGTAAATTAAATGAAAAGAAGTCCGTAGAATCTTTGAAATTGTTTTACTAGTTTTTACTTCAGCCGCACTTCCGGAGTGCCGCTGTTTTTTTTTCATTTGTTCTTTAACTATCATTTATTTCATTTAAAAATAGACAAGTGAAGTCGTTGAGCGATCTCGTACGTTCGGCATGACAAGCGGTGCAGTACGACGCTCGTTGCACTATGCTCCGCAGTTGCCTCATTAGCCACATCGCGGACCGAGAGTCAAGAACATTCTACGTCATACAGTCAATCTACCCGTGAAATTGCGTCCTTTGTATTTTATAAAAATAAATGGCATCAAATCTACCATGTGATTTGGACAAATAACAGTCAATCAATTTATTGTTCGGTTCGGTTACTTCGTTAGTGTTTTAAGAGTTTATATAATGTATTAAGTATCTACGGTAATATATATCATGTTTTCGCAACGTATAGAAATCTTGTGCCAAATTTCATCTAAATTCATTCAGTCATTCTGGTGAGATTGAGAAATAAACATACACCCATCCATCCTAAAAACCCTAAATAGTTGTTCAGTTATCTAGTTTTAAAAGTTTCTGCGCAATTTTCTTTGGTTTTATTTGTGTAATAACCTTCTACAAGGTATTACAACAAAAAGAGGTATATCCAATAGTATAATATCAGTTTCCTTATATTAAAGTAAAAAAAACAACTAAACTATCTATTATCCTCAAGTTCTTAGCTAAGGTTGAAGGATACCGTTGGAAAGGTCTCGGATTATTAGGGTTCCTCTCACATAATATCATCCTTCGATGCGTTACACTCCTCAAATAGTCTGACGTGTGACGCCTACGTAATTAGAGCTTACTTCTTTTCAAATATTTCACTTGAGAGTCTGGAAATCCCGACATAGAATAGAGAGTAGAGCCTTTTTCTTAGGACTGTAACGCATTTACGGCTTATACGGTGTCACTGCTATACTGCCTTATAAAATTGTAGTTTGTGGAGTAGGTACAAACGATTTCAACAAGGTTTGGGGTCGGGTCCTAATCAGACCTATTTTTTATATCGCTTAGGTGACACACAAGCCCACCTGATGAAGAGCGGTTACCGTGGCCTATGGGCGTGTACAACATCAGGAATGTTACGTCACACTAATATTGCCAACTCTAATGGCTTTTTTGTAGAACCCTTTATTATAGTCACTTGGAGAAACATCACCTGCAAGTCAGTACTCCTGCCTATTGACGAGGCTCTAGCGCAGATTTTTGACCTATGGTATTTAATAGTTACTTTTAAGTTTTTTACAATTGTGATTTATGAATAATATTTTGCCGGCTTACGCAACACGTCAAGGCTCATGTCTTTTCTATAGTTAACAAAGTCAGAGCTTTATAATAGGGCGTTGAGTTTAATGACGGAAGTCTTTTGGGTATGTTGATATGTGCATCTAAGCATAGGGCACACTTTGGGCTTTGCTGCGCGCTCGTTAAATATTTTAGCTTTAAAATGCCACGAGCACAAAAGGGCTCTCTACCGTGCCAAGGTAGATAGTTCGTGTATTATTAATACAGGTAAAATAATACCATAGCTGGTCTTTAATTGTACTTTTTTTAAGTATTGTATATATAATTATGGAGTTAAATATACTATGTATTAGGAACACTTTAATTAAATAATGTTACTTAATTATATCTAACTCGTTACGATAGTATTCGATTTGTAAGAACCAAATATTTAATCTTTGTTTGGTCGTCCTTCTAATCTAGTTATATTAAAATATGAATGTTTAAACCCGCTAAGGCGTGGATATTTGGTACTTAAAACAGTTGAACGGATTTGACTAAAATTTTATAGCATCAAGCTTAAGTTATTATTTTGACTCTTTGTTTACAAAGAGTCAAAATAACTTAACCTTATCTTCACTTCAATCACAGTGACATTTTTAACCCTACATGGTTTGTTGTGAAAGGAGACGTTGAAATAATGTTGTTAAATCATAAGTATAATATTATGCGTATTCTTTATCGTAAGCTATCTATATTACGTGGGATGTACAAATATAGTGGGCGAAAAATGTAGAAGTACACCTTTGCCGACCTTTTAAGGGATATAGAAGCGTAAAAAAGAACACAAAAAGTAAATCTTATTTTACATACCTGCTTAGTTGTCTCTCTCGATGTTTCACAACCCTATTCCTGAGTAATGTGTGTGTTTTAAGAATTTCCTATTTTTCACGAGGGAATTGATAACGGTTTTCTCACTATTTGAATCGAAATATTGTCAATTATTTTAAATTAATTAAAGTAAAGTGAATAATAAAGATTTCTTGCGTTTTTATCCGGATTTCATGAAGATCAGTGACCCGTGAAAATTAAAACGACTCGAGCTCGAGTATTAAACATACTCTTTAATTTAAATAGAAATAAAACAATTCAAATGGTAAAAAAATAAATTGAGCGGAAAAATTCCAGTTTTATTTTATCGAAACGTATTCGCTATGTCCAGTTTGGAAAGGATGCGGGCACGCGGTGACGTTGATGGTTCCGCCCGTACCGCCGAGATTATCTTTTTCATCTTCGTGGCATTTCGTTACCCTTAATGAAATCCAGCCAAAGGAAAGAAAGAATTTAATTTAAGACGAATCAGAAAATATTCAGCTGCCGCTCGCTAGTTATAAATCATTTGAATGCTAATAAATTCGACTAGCCCCGAGCCCCAGGTGGGAACAGACTTTCTTCCTGCTCCATCTTTGTTTTCAGGAAAAATTGAATAATATTCTGCTCCTTATTATTAAATTCTTTCATAAAGCCACCGACGGCTTTGGGGATTTTCTTTAATATCGTAATGGAATTTCATTTGTCTTGCGGTTCAAACTCACGCTGAAGATGAACATAGTCATATTTCCATTTGTTCGAAGTTATTACCTTTACATCCCCTCAGAATTGCCTATCACTCTTGTGTAAACATTATGACAGCCATCCAAATTATACCCAGAATTTCAGCACATATATAAATCTATAAATAGTATTTGGAAGACTTGTAAAATTCACTAATTTGTTTGCTTTTGAAGCTTGTTTGAGCGTTCTAAGAAATATTTTCATTAAAAGTTATATAAATATAAGGATTTCGGTTTTAATCACGAATATCACTTAGAAACTTTATGAATCTTGGATAAATAAATTTATTATTTTTTCGGAAGAACAAACACTGGTTGTTAAAACGGGCTACCTATGTTTGACCGAAAAGAAATTGCCAAATTATCACTTCCCAACAAATGTTCTGCAAATTTCATTTCTGCATAATTTTTTGCTAAGTAATAATTGACTTAGAAAAAAAATCTCTTCATAAATAATTGCAATACAAACGTTATGTTTGGTTAGTGGACGTTTAAATAAATAAATTGTTTACCATCTAGTACTTTTACCAATTTTTATTTAATTAAATGTTTCAGTAGGAATAACATATTTTACGCAAAATAAAATAAGACTTGGAACCGTTTCGGAGTTACACCATCGAAATTGATGTTGGTGTTGTATGGTTATAAGAAAAATAATCACGAAGGCCTTCTTACCTAACCTATTGAAGTCGGGGTGCGCAGTATTCGTCTTAGAACCGTTTGTGAGTTACCGAAATTGGAGCCTTCAATAAATGATTATATATAATATATATAATCATTTATTGAAGGCTGAATTTATTAATAAATAAATAAATAAATTATTTTAATATAATATAATATATTATATTAAAATAAAATTGCATTATTTATTAATTTAAAGAAATAATAATAATAAGAAAAAATTCTTGCTTTTATACCCGACTATGGCGAAGCTAAAAGAGGGTTATGATATTGAAATGCTATGTATGTATGTAGGTAGGTTCATCTGTTCCCTCATAGCTCCTCAACTACTTATTAGAACTGAACAAATGAGGTATCATTAGAGAAGCGTCTTGGTCGTCCGCTAGTTATGGGCTATATGACGTGTCACTAAATATAATGTGGCACCCTCTAGCGGTCATAAAGTACTGTGTTAAAAAGTAAACTTGCGATAAATATCATCTGAGTATCATCTGAAAGGACTTAAGTAACACATTACAAATATGTATTAATTATAGCCGTTGCTAACCTCAAAATAATATAAATCGTATGCCACTTAGTCTAACAAAATAACACATTCTAGGGAAAAGTGGCATACAATCACGGCTATCCTTGAAATTTTCTTGTTTTATACTTTTTAAAGTGTGATTTTTTAGTAGTCGGGTTTTAGTTTTAAACTTATTTATTTACTGTCATAGCAAATCGTTTGACAAAACTTTTACTGTCTAATTGTTTGCTGAAATAAATCATTTGATAAATATCATCAAATGCCATAATGATATTATCCTTGGTAATAAAAATTTGACGAAATGAAAAAAGTGAGTACTGAAATGATTCCAAACATTGCTCTAATTTAAAAAAATGTGTCCAAAATATGTTTGGATAGTGATTTTGGCAAAATCGTAAACGATTTCTGTAAAAACATTAAAGACGTTGAACTGTTGTATATCTCTAATATATAGTGTTTATATATTTTCTAAATACGTTTCATATACTTTTGTTGTAAGTATGTAATTTACAGTAGTGTCTGTGTGTTACAACTTATATAAATAACTTATTACTTAAACATCCCTTTCGAACAAAAAAAATTCGCAAATACGTTCACAAATGTCGGATCTATGCGCGTACAAAAATAAAAAGAAATATCCGAATTGAGAACCTCCTCCGTTCTAGAACTCAGATAAAAAGAAAAAAAAAACAAGTATTTTTACCAAAACAAAATAAACCGCCTTCTAGAAAAAAGTAAAAATAATTGAGTCTCACCGTATGGCTTGGCACCGACTTCAACAAAAATCTTTGCTCAGTTTTCTTTTTCTTGCTCATCTTTTTATCTATAATTATTTTTTACTTTTCGGTGCATTTCTTGTAGAAGTAGATTTATATTTTTTTTTAAAAAATACTTGTTGGTGAAATTTAATCAGTAGTGAATAATAATTATTTAGAAATTACGTACATAAGTACTACGACCAAGATAGATCGTTGGACAAGTGCATATAGCTGCCATCCTTAATAAAGGAAGAGGAGGTAGGACACGACGGTATTCCCGTCCGACTGGGGAAGTACCTCCACCCTGCAGAATACCACGGTTACGTCATCGGTGTCAACTGAGCAACATCGCGTTCTTTAGCTCCTGACAATTTTATCCGATTTTCGCGTTAAAAGTGCACAGTCAAAGTGAAAAGTGAATGTGATTTGGAGATTAACTTTCAGTGTAGTGAAATATCGTTATATCTCAAAAAATAGTGACTATTTCAGACAATTTACGTGTATCAAAACTGGTGTTTGACAGTTGAAATTGAGACAAACTTTTACTACTACCCACACATTTCGTTTTATCAATTTAAAGTGAAGCGTCAAACTAAGTTCTGGGTTGCCACAAATAATATAGGGTGGTCATATTTATACCGAATTTCCGCCGAAGTGTATCAAAAATAACTAAGCATGGAGAAATGTTTCAAATGTAACTGTAAACCTGATGAAAGGAGTGTCCGAGTGAATTGCAAAGGTTGCAAGCGTTTGATATGCAATAAATGCAGTGGTCTAACGGCAACAGAGTTCCGTCTTTTTGGGCTTCAAAACCCCAGGTTGACGTATCTCTGCGACGATTGTGAGGAAGGTCTCAGACAGGTTCCTGAGTTGCGTAAACTTGTCACAGAGCTCCATCAGCAAGTCCAAGAACTGAAACTGTCCCGACCAGCCGCAGTGAATTTGGATGCAGTTCTAGGTGAAATAGAAGAACGAAAAAAGCGGAGCAGAAATGTGATCATTTATGGAATCCCCGAATCAAAGGCATTATCCCCAGAGGGGAGGAAGACGGATGACACTAACAATGTAAATAAATCCTTCAATTCCTTGCCAATTTCTAACCCGAACATCGTTAACATATTCCGTTTAGGTAAACCCAATCAAATAAACAGCTCAAAACCGCGGCCAGTAAAAGTAGTTCTTGCCAATAAAAACAGTGCTGCCAGTATCCTGAAAAACAAAAGCAAGCTACCCAAAGAAATTAGAGTGTATTATGATATGACCTTGTACCAGCGAGAACAGCTGAATAAGCTTCGCGAAGAGTTGGCGGAAAGGACTGAGAAGGGTGAGCAAGATCTTACCATCAAATATATTAACGGAATATCAAAAATAGTGACGATGACAAAAAACTGACATCGTCATATCTAACCGAACTACTGATACTTTACACGAACCTGGCTTCTTTAACGGTTAAATTCGATTTATTCTTAATGGAAATAAAAACCCATAAACCAGCATTCATAATGGTAACCGAAACTCAACTTAATAGTGAAGTAAGGAACAGCATCATCAACATACAGGGATATACAGTATACAGAAAGGATAGAGAGGGTAGAAAAGGAGGTGGTGTGTTAATATACACAGCTCAAGAGATTAACAACATTCCAATTATTGCAAAGGTAAATGACTCCTACCAGGACCCATCATTGGAAGCACTGTGGCTCGATATTCAATCCAACGATCTAAAGTTTACTCTGGCTTGTGTTTATCGTTCACCTTCAGACGCCCTGCAGGACTCGGACCGGGCTCTCTTCGACATTATTGGTAGGGCATCCTCAGAAAAGACATTGGTAGTATGTGGTGATTTTAACCTACCTAAGATAGATTGGTCAAATAATCAGGTGAACGGTACCCATCCTCTTAGTGAATATTTTATGAACATATATGCAAATAGTAATATGCAACAACTGGTCACACAAATCACCAGGATAAGGAACGACCAACAGTCCTTGTTAGATCTCGTCTTATGCAATGATGATACACTGATAAGCGATATTGAATATCACCCACCAGTGGGAAAAAGTGACCATATTGTTATAACAGCATTAATATAAATTACTGAATCTAGCCACAGAAAAGTAACTAAAGAGGCAAAATATGATTTTTATAATGCAGACTACAATGCAATTAACAAACATCTTTCAGACTGCTTAAAACTTAGTGATTGTTCATCTCATGACATGTGGTCTAACTTCAAAATGCAAATCCATCAAACCATAGAAAAATGCATAGACAAGAAACGAAATAATAAGAATAATAAACATTTATACAAACCTTGGATAAGAAATACTTGAGCTCACTAAACAAAAGAAAAGGTTGTGGGGTATATACAGAATTGATAAGAGTAATGACTCGTACCAGGCATACAGAACAATCAAAAACAAAATTGTACAACTAAGTAGAACCAGGAGAATGCATTTCGAATCTAATATCGTAGAGATGGGGCCAAAACCTTTTTATGGATATATTAGGAAACAGTTGAACTGCAAAATCAGTATTCCCTACGTCCTAAAAAATAGTTCAAATAACTTAATAGTGGAACCAAAAGAAATAGCAGAACTATTTGCGGATCAATTTGAACTTAATTTCACTAGGGAACCCCCTGGTCCCTTACCTGTAATTGATATGTATCGAGTTGAGAACTCGTTCAACGAGGTCAATATCACGGCTGAGCTGGTGCAAAACTATCTTTCTACTTTCAATGATGGTACAGCCACAGGCCCTGATGAAATCCCATCTGTTCTATTGAAAAATTGTTCACATGTATTAGCTGGATACATAGCGAATATTATGAATGCCTCCCTAGAAACTGGAATCTTGCCTGTTGACTGGAAGAATGCCACTGTTGTTCCAATATACAAAAAAGGCAACAAGTTACTAGCAGTGAACTACAGACCTATTAGTCTTACAAGTATTGTATGCAAGTGCATGGAAAAGATTGTGGCTGAACAACTTAGATCATCCCTAAACCAAAAACACATTATCATTGATGAGCAGCATGGTTTTGTTCCAAGGCGGTCAGTGACAACAAATTTGTTAACCTGTGTTAATGAATGGGTGAAGAACCATGACAAAGGGCTTCCTACTGATATTGTATACCTTGATTATGAGAAAGCTTTTGATCGTGTCCCACTACAGCGTCTCATCCATAAATTGGAACATTTTGGTATCCGTGGCAAAGTGCTGGCTTGGATAAAGGACTTTCTGTCACAAAGATTTAGACGCCATATTTGATTGGACTAAACAATAGTTATTGTCTCTTAATGCTACAAAATGTACCATACTGCACATAGGTAAAAAGAACCCCTGTAAACCATACTATCTGGGACAGCATCAACTGACACCTGTGCAAACACAGAGGGATTTGGGTGTCACAATAAGCAAGGACTTGAAATGGGAACCTCATATCAGTGAAATTGTGAAGAGAGCTAACTTCATGTTATATTTGGTTCGAAAATCCTTCAGATGTCTCACACCAAAAACATTTGTGAAACTATACAAAACATATATACCACTGCTGGAATATGCATATGTAGTTTGGGATCTTTGGGATATTTCACTCCTTGAAAATGTACAAAGGAGGGCTATTAAAATGGTTGGAGTATTGAAGTACAAATCTTATGATGAACGCCTTAAGTTCCTTAGCCTTACATCACTTGAAAAACGAAGACAGAGAGGAAGTCTCATCGAAACTTACAAAATACTCCACGACTATTATGATATTGATAACATCCATGACATATACAGCCTCAACGAGAACAAGCACCTGAGGGGTCACCCACTAAAGCTATGTACAATGCGATCCAGACTTGAACCTCGGAAACACTCTCTACCTAACCGTGTCGTTAGAGAGTGGAACAGCCTACCTGAAAATGTTGTTTTGGCACCCAGTGTTCATAGTTTCAAAAACAGACTTGACAAAATCTCCGGATCATGAGACACACACGCATCAGCCTAATGGCTGCTAGTGTGTTCAACATAAATAATAATAATAATAATAACCTCGTGTTGTGTTCCCGATGGTGAATAGGGTAGCCAGAGCTCACTGGAGAGCTTTTGTGCTGTCAGTGGGAAGACCAAAGACTTGTCCTGATTTTGTATTCTGCACAGAGGGCACATAAAATCTCTGTACTTACACTCCACTGGTGTTACACACGTTCATAGGTCACGGTAACCACTTTCCATCAGGAGGACCGTGTGCTTGTTTGCCACCTAAGTTGTATAAAAAAAAAGACAAATAAAATAGCTGTACAATCAATAATATTCCTCCAATAACACATGAACAAAAAAAAATTTCGCAAATCCGTCCACCAATGACGGAGCTATGCGCATACAAACATTATAAAAAATAACCTCCTCCTTTTTAGAACTCGGTTAAAAATGGCAAAAGCATTCACTGCACAAGCGGTGGCAGTAGTTACTAAGAATCAAAAAGGATATCGGAGCACGCTTGCATCCGGGTGGGAGAGCGAGCGGTGCAGTGTCCGTGCTCAGTTGATCACGAGACCTCGTATCGTTCGCCGGTCTCTTTCGTAGACGCACTACGTTGCTTCGCGCTACGCCGTAGCACGTCTACGTGCCGTTCAAGTGTTTATTGAACTTACTACTTATCAAATAAGTGCTTCTCGACTGTTGCGTGCGGAATATGAAAGTCACTGTGCAAATAAAGTACTGATCAAAATTATTGTGTTTGTAAATATTTCCTGGATCTTATATATGTAAACGGTAAGTTTATGAACGTGTATATATATTTAATATTATAGCTGTGTTGTTTTTAAAAGTTGGTTTAGCTATTATAATGACCTAAACTTTTTCACCAGTAAAAAGAGTATCCTTATTTAACCTACAAATTAAAAATAAGCAAAGATTTTTTTTTTAAAGCTACCTTTTTAAGGTTGCTTCATAAAAATTCGGGTGTGTACTTAAGTTAATTAAGATCAGATGTTTAATGGGAATCAGATCTTGAAAGCAACGTTGTATATCTTTACAAAATTAGCGAAACCAACTTTGAAAACTCCGTATTATAAATGGTGTTTCTAAATCTTTGTGATTTAATTTATGACTTAGTCTTTAATTTGTTTAATTATTCAGAAAGTAATATTTTTTTAATTATTATATTTATAATACTACTTTTCACTTCCCTGTTTTACACCTTTATAATTCATTTTTATTAATTTCTATTGATTTATATATTTGTAATTACTATCTGAGTATATAGATTAGGTCTTCAAATATTGAATGACACTATTGCTAAAATAGAATTAAGTTACGGTTTAAAATTCGCATCACTATTCGAGGACCAATTTTGGCTGCATCCAGAATACTTTAGAGCTTGACATCCGCTATCGTACGCCTGGAATCGGCTTCCATGAATGGTTTAATGCCATCAGAAGTCTCAACCCTGAGAGAAAACAAGGCAAGTACTATTGGCACCCGCCGATCTTGGCCCGTTAGTCCCATATAACCATACATCCGAGTATTGACCAACACATACCACGTTTCAAAATACTGGTTTCATGATTTTGATCATTGGTTAATGTACTATATATTATTAGTTTTGCTAACTTCGCCTACAAGCAGGTGCACCGGCGTATATGGATGAGGCTCTGGTGTGAGCTTTCCTCTTGGAATCTCGTAAAAGTTAAAAGCGGGTAATAGAGCACCGGATTCCAAAGAGCTTTGGATTTAACCGGGATTGGCACCCTGATGAAGAGAAGTGAAGTTAATAAACTATGCTATAGAATCTTACATTATTATCTTCTATTTTAATGATCATACATTCATTGGAAGTGCCATTCCTTTTCATAAAAGTACCACACTCTCACTTAACATCAATGGCATAAGTAGCAATATGCTGCACTTCATGCGGTATCTCATATAGCCTATAGGTATACACTTATGGATTATGCTTTCTTCATCTAAGCGTTAATCCCAGTCACATCTGAAGTTTTCATCTCAGAGTATGGGGTCCGCTTTACCGGTCTAACAGGACTTTGGCTAAACTTCGGTATTTAATCGTGAAGCGATTGCCATTTACCTCCTCAACCCAAAGATTATATCGAAGTATTGCACCTGTAATACCCTTACCACCTTAATTATGTAGCCCTAAGGAGGAGCGGGACGACCCAACACAAGCATTACTACATGCTTCCAGGGTTGTTCCGATAACTGAATAACTTTGTAAGAGAAAAGTTAAAGAAATAAACTATTTTTATTTTTATTTTATTATTGCAGTTAGATCAGTTTTTGAACTTTTTAAGGGTCTTGTAACGACTGCAATAGATGTTGGTATGGCAACTGGGATCGACGGCTTAACGTGCGCCTCTCGGCACGACCAGGCCAATGCAAAACAAATATTTGCACTGGGCGGGGATCGAACCAGCGCCTCCTGTGTAGCGGCCGTGTTCGCTATCGCCACGCTATGGCGGTCTTTATTGCCAATGGCAACAAAATCTGGGAGCGATCCTGATTCAAGCGATGATTGAAACTCTGTTTTCTAACCGGCTTGTGAGTTGTAGAGCCATTTGAGTCAAAAATTGTGCAGTCGGTCAAGTTCTGCTGATTTCCAGTTCGGTTACGAACGGAGTGCACTGGCAATATCGTGATTAGTTATGGATATTGGCTCCATTGCTAGTATTGATTCGCATAACTGTCTGATATCCCGAATACATTCGCAACTTACGGCATAATAAGTCATACCAATTGAAAATAAAAATAACAATGACTTTGCATTATTATTTTTATACGAATGAGTATGCCATGTAACCATATATTATGTATTCATGGTATATACTATTTGTAAGATATCTATTTTGTTAAATTATTCTAATAAGTCAGAATTTTTCAGAATTCCGAAAAAAAATCGGCAAGATTGACTCAAAAGATTAGATGAATCTGATAGGACGGATTTTGTGTTCCGGATTTTTATTTTTATACCACTTAGGTGGCAGACAAGCACACGGCCCACCTGATGGAAAGTGGTTACCGTGGCCTATGGGCGTTTGTAACACTGGGTGTTTGTGTTCCTAGCGGTGAGTAGGGTAGCCAGAGCTCACTGGAGAATTTGTGCTGTCAGTGGGATGACTAAAGACTTGTCCTGCTTTGTCCTCTACACTGAAGGCACAGAAACTCTGTGCTTACAGGGTCGACAGCGCGAGGGTGGCTTCTCTGGTGTTACACACGTCCATAGGCCACGGTAACCACTTTTCATCAGGTGGGCCGTGCGCCTGTCTGCCACCTAAGTGGTAATAAAAATTAAAAAAAAAACGGAACACCTTTCCCTTTTGTTTTGATTTATCAAACTATTCGTCTGAATTCTAAATATAATTATTTAAATCGTACATTACTATCACGTAACATTTAACGAGAGTTTTATTTAATCTAATTTCATTATTTGTAGACATGGTATCGTACCGCAGCGGTGCTGGCTTCTGGTGTAATCTTATATCATTGATTGAATTACAAAGCGACCGCCGCTTGACCTATCTTAGGTAATTTAATTTGTATTAAATCAATACATCTAACTGAGAATGTAATTTGAGAATGTTCTATACATACGATGCGTTATGTGTGTACCGAACACACTCTTGAAAGATGACTTCTATTTATTTTTACTCATGCATAATGGTACAAATGCTGTTAAATTTCCAAATAAATAAATACATTTTACTGACATTTGATCCGAACCTATTCCCGGAAAAAAGAAGACTATTTGCTTTTTCAGACTGTAATCAATGTCTGTGCTAAATTTCAATCCGACAGGCCTTGTTTATACAATTTAGGTGGCAGACAAGCACACGGCCACCTGAAGGAAAGTGGTAACAGTGGCCTGTGGACGTGTGCAATACCAGGGTACTTACGCTCGTACTGCCGACCCTTTCTTTTTTTTACGTGCACAAAATCCCACGGCTACCCCACCACTGGAGTTGGTGGGAGAGGTTATGTCGGACTCGAACCGACTAAAACGCACAACGCCTGTGGGTCGTTTTTGGTTACCGAAGGTGAGATTGACAGGCATATCCCTCGCACCCCGGCCGACCCTGGGCTATCTCTCTCTATCTGGCTCTATCCTCGGAACTGGGGACTACAGAGTCCCCAACTCGTCTCTGGAAACGGGGAGGCGCACAAGGCGCATCGCAGCCGCGGCCTGCTTCTGCCAGGATGACAGTCAGCTCCACCCGTCACCCCGAGGCCTGCGCTCATGGGGGCAGTTACCTCAATACGTGCATGCGTGCAACTTGACTTGCAATTCCCTGCTGAAGCTCCCACCCCGCCTCCTCCTTCACGAGCATAACTTGCTCGCAGAAGGAGGCGTCGGCCGCCCACGCACACAGCGAACCATCGCCACGAGCAAGGTGGCGAGCATGAGAACTCTCACTCCCAAAGGCGCCACCAGCTCCCGTCTCGGCGTCTCCCACGCCGGACACTCGGTGAGCGTGTGCATCCCCGAGTCCTCGGTCGCATCGCTGTGATAGCACTCGGACGTTGAATCTTTCTCCATCCGACACTTATACTGCCCGAAGCAGCCATGCTCGGTGATCATCTGCGTCAGACGGTATGAGAGGTTGCAGTGAGGCCTCTCTAGCCACCCCCCCATGATTGATCTTACCGCCGCTACTACGGTGTGCCCTGCGCTTGGTCGCTCAAGTCGTAACTCCCATTCCGCCATCATGTTCCTGTGGAGCCGGTATCTCACGGCCCGAATTTCTTCAGGCTCGAGATCGTGACTTCGCTCCCGCGCCACCTTGTGGAACTGGCGTAGCCCCGAAAGGGATCTCGCTTCCAGGATCCCACTCCACCAGACCAGACTCACCGCGTCAAACGTTATAGTACGGTAATCCATAATAATCCGGCAGGTCATCTTTTTTTTTTTTTTTTTTTTTTTTTTATATATATATAGGACACGTCAATTGGACTTCGCCTTGCCTGATGGTAAGCTGAAGGCAAAGTCCCAGAAAAGAGGGTCACCATTACTTACACATACCGTGTGACAATGGTGACACTCAGCTTGACGGCTTCATCATATGCTTTTTCACGCCCCGCTTAAAGGACCCGGGACTGTAGGAAGAAGGAAACACGTGAGCTGGTAATGAATTCCAGGCCTTAATGGTGCGACAGAGGAAAGAGTCTCCGAACCGCTTGGTTCTTGATCGGATGTTTTGCACCGTGTGCGGATGACATCTAAGACCTGCACGTGTTGTCCTGTGTAGGAAAGGGGAGGGTGGAACTAATTGGAAGAGCTCATCAGAACACTCCCCATGGTACAGACGGTAAACAGCGCAGCAGGGGCATGTGCCTATTGCTCAGGGTGTCCACCCACACGGGCCACCCGTACAGGGCCATGCACCGCACGATACCCACGTAGTGTCTCCTGCAAGAGTCCTCCGGGCCCATGGCACGTGACGGCCTAGAACCGATCCTTGCGGAACACCGCAAGACATCTCTCGCCGACCGACGCCGGTCGCACAGGGGTAGATGACGGCTCTCTCTCTGTCAGGTATGTCCCGCCTATGCGACGGAGGTAGAGAAGCACATCGTGGTACACGAGTGCCTCCCTGATGCAACTCCAAGGCAAGGTGTTGATCGCGTTGGAGATGTCAAAGGACAACATTACCTCGCCCCGAACAATAGCATCCTCCCCCAGAGCCATCACGCGCATGATGGGGATGCCATCTTGCGCGTGGAACGCCACCGGTGAAAGCCGTATTTGGCATCCGCCATATCCGGCCTCTCTCTAGAAAGGTGCTCGACGAGGTGTTTCGCAATAACTCTTTCAAGGAGCTTGCCCACCTCATCGAGCAACACAATGGGCCTGTAGTTAGATGGTTCGTTCACAGAGGGCGTCCCTTCTTTCCGATGGGGACCAGTTTCAACGTCTTCCACATCTTTAGAAACTGACCCCGCTCCAAACATGCGCGGAGAAACCCTTACAGTCGGGATTCGAGACCGTCTTCCCCTTGAGCTAGGACCCACGCGCGGCCAGGAATGCCGTCGGGTCTCGGGGACAGTGTTTTTCTTGTCTCTAAGCCTTCGCACCGTCAGCTTTAGTTCTACCCAAATGCGTGCTGCCAACCCTATAAGTCACATGCCTTTGGTCTTCCCACTGAGAGCACAAAAACTCTTCAGTGAGTTCTGGCTACCCTACTCACCGCCAGGAACATAACACGAGGTTATTATGACCGTGGTATTCTGTAGAATGGAGGTACAAAAGTGCAACTGTGCATCCATTTCTACCAACCTCATATAAATGTATATGGTTCTAATGTTAAAAATGTATTATTATCTTATTATTATTATTTATTTCTTATTATTATTTATCTCCACCGTGTGGTTTCCGCCATAGTAGAATAAAGGCCACCCTATCTCTTCCCATGCAGTGTTGTACAGGGCTGTTTAACATCAGACGGACATATATTATACAGCTCAGACTCAGGCACAGATACATAGCTCGAGTCAACAATAGCGCCCAGAAGACGGCAACAGGCTCACCCTCTATTATGTGGGATCGAAAACAATGATTGGTGTAATGTGACTTACATCAATCGAGTGACTTATTCATCAACCCAGAACCTAGTTCATAAGAGCTTATAGCTCTTGACAATTGAGATTATGAAGATGAAGATTTTGACTGAGAAATATTTGATTAATAGTGATTGCAACCGATATCACTTGTTAATCCTGAATATAGTATCAACACATAAGTGATTATGAAGCTCATATAAGTAAGGTAGTCACCAAACAAGCTACATTTCAACTACGATCAATAATTAAGCCCGTTATAGAATATCACATGGGGTGGTGATACTTGTATTCTTTCTCCGTCACCACACGGATACATACATATAATCACGCCTTAATTCCCGGAGGGTTAGGCAGAGGTAAATTAACACCCACATTTCACCAATCATTGAATTCGGTCCCACGTAATAGGGGTGAGCTTATTGCCACCTTCCGGGCACTATTGTTGACTCGAGCCCTGCATCTGAGGCCGAGTCTGGTGTATATATTTGTCTGATGTTAAACAGCCTTACACGACGTTGATGTTAAACAACCCTTAGACGCCTTGTACGACACCGCGTGGGAAGAGATGGGGTGGCCCTAATTCTACTCTGCCGGGAATCACGCGACGGAATATTAGAATATTATTCCACTAAAAATTCGTATTCGAAAAACGATTCAAAGCCGTCTATGGTACTAAAAGGATTACTTTGTAGGAAGTAACACTAAATCGGTTTCTGTTCTGATTTAAACGTTGTAGTAAATATTTTTATTTCTGTCTTTTCTTATTTATATTCATTTAATAAATGTACCAGTTTTCTTCGTCCTGCAGGAGGCAGTCTCAGTAGATCATTTTGATTCAATGATTAAACAAAAATCATTTGATTCATCTTAGCAATGAAGAAAGCCCATGAATCATGAGGCTAATAAGCTAATAGGTACGAATTATATTACACGAGTGCACTAAGTTCATTGGTGCCCAAATCAACGTCACAAACATGCAAACTGACATACATGATGATGTAAATCTGGCGCAGACTTACCTTTCAAAGTTAGGGGGGCCAAAGTAGATCCCCTTAAAAGTCAAAAATAAACTAAAATAAGAAGAAGTAAGAGAAAAAGAGCGGCTTCATGCCTTCAAAGCAAGCAAGTAAAGAATGCGTTTGGGATAAATATGATAAGACAGACTTTGGGATGACAGCCTCTGTGGCATAGCGGTAGTGAGCGCAGCCGCTACGCAAGCGGTGCGGCTTCGATCCCAGCGTAGTGCAAATATTTGTATGCATGAATATTTTATCTTCATTTGCATTAGTCTGGTCGTTGCCATACGAACATTTATGGCAGTCGTTATGGGTAGTTGGAGCAACTGTTGTAGCTGTAATGCTTCGACATCGCCTTAGGGTTCTGAAGGTCATATGGCAGTGACTTCACGGAAAATATCGAAGTTCAGCGAAAATCTTACTGCAGACTGGTAAAGTAGACTCCCCGGTGACACCAGACTCCGATGTGAAAATCTTCAAATATGACTGGGATTATCCCAAGGATGAAGAAGACTTTTGGAAATGCTTAAAAACCGAACCGATAATATTTGAAAACTATAAATAGAAGCTACAGAATCCATAAGTTCCCTCCCCCTTACTGTGACCTGATTGTTCTGATATTTGGTACACACATTTAGCTCGGACGATAATACAATTTTAATCAATTAAACAATTTGATTTGTTCGTAATACCTTGGTACTAAGATCATCTTGACAGCCTCTGTGGCGTGGCGGTAGTGAATGCGACTGCTACGCAGGAGGCGCGGGTTCGATCCCCGCTCAGTGTAAATATTTGTATGCATGAATATGGGTATTTGCATTGGTCTGGGTGTTTCTATGTATAATATGTATGTATTTACAAAAAAAGAAGTATTGAAGTATGTTTAGCCGTATTCTAGATTCCATAACACATGCTAGTTAAACTATGCTTACCCCATGGTAAGCATAGTTTAACTAGCTTCTAGCTGTCTAGATAGCGTTGTATAGAATGTAGTAGAATATTTATTATTTATTATTATTATTACTTCATAGATCTGACCCTGACTGTACTGTAAAAATGATAAATTTAATTCTCCTGAATTCTCCCGACTCTAATTATCATAACATAACATAACAAACATAACATAAACTCACGCCTATATCCCCGAAGGGGTAGGCAGAGGTGCTAGCACTCACATTTCGCCAGTTTATGTTTAGGTTCCAAGGTGTTGAGCCTATAGCCATTATCCGGGCACTTATAAACCTGCAATAAATACATAACTTTTACTGGTGGTAGAAACTTGGTGGCACAAATTTGTCTCAAGTTTCGACCGGGTAGGTACCACCGTGCACTATTGCGAAAAACCCTCCATAGCAATTCAATCTCGGTTGGATTGTGTTCAGGGGTCAGCAAGTGCATAGCCGGGCAGAGGTGGTGGTTGTCGCAGCACTAGTGGGACCAGTGGGTCTTGGCGTAGTCTAGTGGGGATGGCGCGGGGCGATGCGCCGAACAGGGAGACCTGTAGAAACGGTGGTGCCGCTGGCCGCCCGCGGTATAGTACAGGGGCCCAACTGGGGTTAACCACCTTGGGAGGCTGCCTCACCAGGCCGCGCATAATCCCGATATGGTTCGTCGTGCCGGTTGGTGACCGGAATTGGGAGCCCGGCGACCATACTCGGGGGGGTACGGGGGCCCTTCCGTTCGGCGCGTCGGCTCTCGCCATGCCTCACATTCATAGATAAAACCAATATCCCGCGCTTTGTCACACGGTGCTGCGGCGGCAATCACCTCTTTTTTCACGCCTTCTCCCACCCAAACTCATGGCAGCGCAATTAAAGGAAATAGGCAACACAGCGGCTCGACACACTCCCAAAAGCTTGCTATTTGAGGTGGAGTCCACTAACATCTGTGGGCTCCATGCAAACCTCAACGCCGTCCACCAACACCTAGAGACGGCGAAACCTGCCATGTTTTTTCTAACGGAGACGCAAATACACCGCCCTGACGACACGACCTACTTGCTCTACCCTGGCTATGTTCTTGAGGAAAGTTTTCGTGCAAAAGCCGGGGTGTGCGTGTTTGTTAGGGCGGATGTTTGCTGTCGCCGTTTGCGCTGCCTAGAGGACCCATCCTTCTCCATCCTTTGGGTACACGTAGACCATGGCCCTACGAGTCAGATCTATGTGTGCCTCTACCGTTCCCATACAGGAGATGCTGAGACAACTCGACTCTTTGAATATCTGAGTCAGGCGGCAGATGATGCGCAGGAGCGATTTCCGAATGCCGAATTGGTGTTTTTGGGGGATTTTAACGCCCACCACGAGATCTGGTTGGGCTCCTCCAAAACAGACCATGCGGGAAGAGCCGCCCACGCGTTTGCTCTGGCGCACGGCCTGACCCAATTGGTGCACGAGGTCACTAGGATACCAAGAAGGTCGGGCCTAGCACCTTCTCTGCTAGACCTTCTGCTGACGAGTGATCCGGACCGGTACAGTGTATCGGTGCGAGCCGCTTTAGGCAACTCCGACCACTGTCTGGTCTGTTCCACGGTGCCCATTATAGCGCCCCCACGACCCGTGCAGGGGAAGCGGCGTCTCTGGCACTACTCGTCAGCGGACTGGGATGGACTTCGTGACTATTTTGCGTCCATCCCGTGGGTTGAGCGCTGCTTTGAAGGTAAGAACCCATCGGATTGTGCTACTGCTGTCGCCGGTGAGATCGGTTTGGGTATGGAATACTATATCTCATACACCGATGTCACCGGTGACCGCGGGGTGCGCCCTTGGTTCGGGCGCGAGTGTGCGGAAGCTGTTGAACAAAAACAGTCTGCGTACCGCGCTTGGGTAAGGGCGCGCGCCACGCGCCATCCCAATCTGGGCCACTTCAAGGCGGCGTACAACAGAGCCACAAAGGTCTGCAGAAGGGCCTACGTCAGAGCGGATGCCCTGCGCATAGCGCGGCTTGGTCAAGAGCTAGTGATGCATCCCACGGGAAGCCGTGGCTACTGGCGACTGGCTAAAGCCGTGCAAGCCAACTTCTGTCAGCCTTCGCTGCCTCCGCTGCGTAACCCTGATGGATCCCTGGCCCATGAGCCGCAAGAGAAGGCAAATCTGCTGGCTAATCTCTTTGCGGCCAACTCCCGAATCGATGATTGTGGTACGCAGCCACCAACACTACCCGACAGTGACCACGCGATGCCTGATATCCATATCAGGCAACGCGATGTCCGTGCAGTGCTGCAATCACTCGATGTCCGGAAAGCCAGTGGTCCGGATGGTATTCCAGCGGTAGTCTTGAAAAAAATGTGCAGCGGAGTTGTCTCCAATGCTTACGCGCCTGTACCGGCTATCCTACAGTTCGGGTACAGTGCCTTTGCCTTGGAAAGGGGCGAATGTTCAGCCGATTCCCAAGAAGGGGGATCGCTCGGAGCCAGCCAACTATCGACCCATAGCCGTCACCTCAGTGCTGTGCAAAGTGTTCGAGCACATAATCAACAAACAGCTCATGCGGCACCTAGAGGATCACTCCTTAATTAATGACCGGCAATATGGCTTCAGACCGAAACGGTCAACGGGTGATCTTCTAGCATACGTTACCCATCTTTGGGGTGAGGCTATGGACAAGCACGGCGAGTCACTGGCAATTAGTCTTGACATCGCCAAAGCTTTCGATAGAGTCTGGCACAAATCGCTTCTTTCCAAGCTACCTGCCTTTGGTCTGCCTTCTAGGCTGTGCAACTGGGTTGCTAGCTTCCTGCAGGGGCGCCGTATTCGCGTCCTTTGTGACGGACGAGCTTCGGAGTTTCTGCAGGTTAATGCTGGCGTGCCCCAGGGGTCCGTCTTATCACCCACTCTCTTTCTTCTGCATATCAACGACATGCTGTCTACCGGCAATGTTCATTGTTATGCAGACGATAGCACTTTGCATGGGAGTTATCATGGACATCCTGCGGCCAAGCAGTCGGATATCGCGGAGAAAAGGCAGCTTCTTGTCACTGAGCTTGACTGGATCCTGAATCACATTTCTCAATGGGGCTCTGAGAACCTGGTTGAGTTCAATGCCAAGAAGACGCAGGCATGTGCGTTTACAGCAAAAGTATCTTCTTTCCTTCCCCTCCACACTCTTCAGAGCACGCCACTGCCACTGCAGGACAATCTCAATATCCTAGGTATGGATGTTCGCTGCAACCTGAATAACAAAAACTACATCGAAAGTATCATCAAAACAGCCTCACGAAAACTCGGAGTCCTGAACAGAGTGAGACGGTTTTTCACGCCGGAGCAGCGGTGTCTTCTATACAAGACACAAATTCGCTCCTGTGTGGAGTACTGCTCGCATCTCTGGGATGGTTCAGCAAAGTACTTACTAGATGCTCTCGACAGGTAGCAGCGACGTGCGGTCCGCATCATTGGGAATCCCGAGATCACGAACACCCTAGAACCTTTACAGCTGCGTAGAGATGTTGCATCCATGGCTGTATTTTACCGTTTGTACCATGGGGAGTGTTCTGATGAGCTCTTCCAATTAGTCCCACCCTCCCCTTTCCTACACAGGACAACGCGTGCAGGTCTTAGATGTCATCCGCACACGGTGCAAAACATCCGATCAAGAACCAAGCGGTTCGGAGACTCTTTCCTCTGTCGCACCATTAAGGCCTGGAATTCATTACCAGCTCACGTGTTTCCTTCTTCCTACAGTCCCGGATCCTTTAAGCGGGGCGTGAAAAAGCATATGATGAGGCCGTCAAGCTGAGTGTCACCATTGTCACACGGTATGTGTAAGTAATGGTGACCCTCTTTTCTGGGACTTTGCCTTCAGCTTACCATCAGGCGAGGCGAGGTCCAATTGACGTGTCCTATATAAAAAAAAAAAAAAAAAAAAAAATAACTTCGAAAAGCATCGAAAAGTCATTGGTGTGTGCCACGGTAAAACCTGGGATCGAACGCGAGACCTCGTCTCAGCAGTCCATTGCCCATACCACTAGGCTACCGCAGTACTGATTATCACTAAAATGTAAATTGCAATGTTAGCTAGACACAATTTTCTGCATTACCTTTTAAGGTATGTTATAAAATACAAACAGTACATATTTAAATTTTCTAACGGCGATCAAAGTTTACTAAAACCACAGCGTAGGTGTCAAATGTGTGATCGTGCTCGGAGTTAATTACATTAAATATTAACAGTAAGATATGTCGACTTGTAATTGCGCATCGAAAATGTTAATTTAAGATACAGCTTCAGTGTTAAATGTGAGGATAATACAGTATCAAAGGAAAAGTTATTTTTACAAAGGTATTTGACTGACAAGTCAAATTAGTTTAGTCAAAGGAAACTTGTATGAAATTAATTATTGTGACATCATAATAATCAACTTTCAAATAATTTACTATTATAGCTTGGGTGGATGACTAAAAATAAATAAAAACGATAAAATAAGAACCTTCGCAACTTTTACTATTATTAATTTAATAAGCTCAGTTAAGTAATGTATTTACACTACAGGAAAGTAACCTAATTTATGTCATGTAAACATTTAGGCTTTCTTCATAATGAACCTCATTCAGTAGAAACTAAGTGGAACTCACTTTTTATAGAAGTATTTTTGGAATTACGTTTCAAAAGGGTCAAAACGAAAGTTTATTATTACTAAGTCTTCGTTGTCTCTTGGTTACCACTTGGTTGGCAGACAAGCACACGGCCCACCTGATGGAAAGTGGTTACCGTGGCCAATGGACGTTTGTAACACCAGAGGAGTCACAGTCGCGCTGCCAACCTTGTAAGTGCAAGAAAAAGCAGGACAAGCCCTTAGTCTTCCCACTGACAGCACAAATTCTCCAGTGAGCTCTGGCTACCCTACTCACCGCTGGAAACACAACACGAAGTTATTATAGCCGCGGTATTCTGTAAGGCGAAGGTACTTCCCCAGTCGGACTGCTCAATTGGGCGGAAATACCGTCGTGTCCTACCTCCTAAACTTGGCACACACCATTGACTTTTCGATGCTTTTCGAAGTTATGTGTGTATTTATCGCAGGTTTATAAGTGCCCGGTTAATGGCAATAGGCTCGCCACCTATTACATTGGGACATGAACATAAACTGGCGAAATGTGGGTGCTAGCACCTCTGCCTACCCCTTCAGGGATATAGGCGTGAGTTTTTGTTATGTTATGTAATGAGCAGTTAAGGAGTTATGAGAGAACAGATGAACCTACATACAAACATACATACATAGCCTGTCAAAATCATAACCCTCATGAGTCCTTTGGCTACGCCGTAGTCCGGTAAAAAAATATACAGTGTATATACAACTTTTACGAGTATAACAGAATTTTGTATGGAAATTTTGACATAGCTGTATATACCCTGTGTCATTTTTATTAGTAAGACGGTTTGTAAAAAAATCTCTATTTAATTACTAAAGTAACATTACTTTTACGCACCTCGTTTAAAGAACCATGGAGGAAGGAAATACGTTGGTAATTTGACTTAACGAGATAATACATTTATAATCCACCGTACCAGCAAGCGTTTTAATAAATTTAATTTTCCCCTCTTGTTTCATCGGTTACAGAACAAAACAATGGTAATTAAATCCATAACAACCTGAGCATACAACATTATGCAGATAATGGAATAAATTGCAGCACCAAAATATGAATGACAAACAAATAGACCACCAAAATTATTATGTAGAATTTCTCTGTGTCAGTAGTGGCGCAGTTTGTAAAATAATATCGCAGGTTATTATAGCAGGTAACAATAATAGTATATTATGGTACGAATGTGTAAAGTTGGTGATTACGGCTGTGGCGCCATTGGTCTTAAGAGAGCCGAAGAAGGTAATCATGAATACACACGTTTGTCATACGACATTTTTCAACACACTTGCGAATAAAATAATACGAAAAAGCATATTATTTACTCACATACTGAAATGTAAATTAAAAATTATAAACAACTTTAATTACATTTTTTACGCACAGAGTATCAAAACAGATTTAAAAATTACAGAATTTTTTTCCATTTTTTCTACATAGCTTGTAGTGAATGCGGCGCAACCCGTATGCGCGATCAGCAAAATAAATGACTTTTTGCGCTAAAAATAACTTTGTAGTTTTACGCAAATTATGTTAACTATTTTATAAAATTAGATAAAAATGTGTATGAAACTGCACATAATTTGGATTAATTGTGTCATTAGCTCCTATTATGTAGTATCTAATTAAATAAAATTTCAAAAGCAACTCAACTTTGAAGGAGGTAGGACACGGCGGTATTTCTGCCCAATTGAGTAGTCCGATTGGGGAAGTACCTCCGCCCTACAGAATACCACGGCTATAATAACTTCGTGTATATAAGAACGGATTTTGTTTTCCGGATTAATATATCTACCTATCTAATAAAACGCGGTTTTAATAACTTCGTGTTGTGTTCCTAGCGGTGAGTAGGGTAGCCAGAGCTCACTGGAGAATTTGTGCTGTCAGTGGGAAGACTAAAGGCTTGTCCTGCTTTGTCTTCTACACTGACGGCACAGAAACTCTGTACTTACAGGGTTGGCAGCGCGACTGTGACTTCTCTGGTGTTACAAATGTCGTCGTGTTTTTTTTGAAGCACCCATAAATCTTAGGTGGAGTCACAGTTGTGTTTAGCACCATCTAGTATTAATAAGATAAACTGGTAAGAAACTATTGCTCCTGCAACATTCGTTAATTATTATCTTATAATATCAGATTACATTGACTGTTCTGAGGATTCCGCCTTTGTGTAGGAGCGACCCACGCTGTTCATTCCGTTTTCCTAAATACATCTGGCACAAAATTTTGCACCAGGTCAAAATAACATATTTTGATTTGGTAGTAGGTAAATAAGGAAAATTATTAAAATGAACACCTATATTTGCTATCTAAAATACTTTTAAGATAGTTAGATTAGAAAAAAATACGTTACTAAAACACAGGTAATAGAAACAGGCTATGGGATCTAGAGTGTCGTGCGGTGTTCCACAGGGATCGGTTCTTGGGCCGCTCCTGTGGAACATCGGATACGACTGGGTGCTTCGCGGTGAGCTCGCGGATGGCGCCGCCGTCACGTGCTATGCGGGCGACACGCTAGTGACGACGAGCGGGGCTACATACCGCGAAGCGACCCTGAGGGCCACGACCGCGGTTGCTCAAGTCGTGGAATGGATTCGGTGGCTGGGCCTTGACGTGGCTTTGCATAAATCCGAGGCCATGTTCTTTCATGGACCTCGGCGCACGCCACCACCTGGTTCCAGTCTCACAGTGGGAGGCACTCTCATCGGCATCAAGCCCCAGATGAAATATCTGGGGCTCGTGCTCGACGGCCGGTGGGACTTCGGGAAGCACTTCCGAAGTCTGGGCCCCAAATTGATGGGCACAGCTCTAGCGCGGCTACTGCCCAACCTGGGGGCCCGGAGGACTCCAGCAGGAGACTCTACGCGGGTGTCGTGCGGTCCATGGCCCTGTACGGGTGTCCCGTGTGGGCGGGCACCCTGAATGATCGGTACATGCCCCTGCTGCAGTGTCCGCAGCAGAAGTTGGCGTGCCGCATAATAAGGGGGTACCGCACGATATCATTCAACGCGGCGAGTCTCCTCGCCGGATCGCCACCATGGACCCTGGAAGCGAGATCCCTTTCGGCGCTATACCGGTTCCGAAAGGCGGCGCGGGAGCGGGGTCACGATCCCGAGCCCGAAGAAATTCGGGCCGTGAGATCCCTGCTCCACAGGGAAATGGCGGAATGGGAGCTACGACTTGGGCGACCAGGCGCAGGGCGCGCCGTAGTAGCGGCGGTAAGACAAATCATGGGGGAGTGGCTAGAGAGGCCACACGGCAGCCTCTCGTACCGTCTGACGCAGATGATCACCGAGCACGGGTGCTTCGGGAAGTATCTGCGTCGGATGGAGAAAGAGCCAAACGTCCGAGTGCCATCACTGCAACGCGAGCGAGGACTCAGGGCCGCACACGCTCACCGAGTGTCCGGCGTGGGAGATGCCGAGACGGGAGCTTGTGGCGGCCCTGGGAGTGAGAGTTCTCACGCTCTCCATCTTGCTCGCGGCGATGGTCCGCTGCGCGGATGCGTGGGCGGCCGGCGCCTCCTTCTGCGAGCAAGTAATGCTCGTGAAGGAGGAGGCGGGGCGGGAGCGGCAGCGGGAGCGACGAAGGATCGCAAGCCAAGCTGCCCGCGTATGAAGGCAACTCGGGTGTCGGAGGTCGATGAACGACCTCCGCCCCCCATGAGCGCCGGCCTGGGGGTGACAGGGGGAGCCGCCTGTCACCCTGGCAGAAGCAGGCCGCGGCGGCGGCGCGCCTGGCGCGCCTCCCATTTTTCCGGGAACGAGTTGGGGACTCTGTAGTCCCCACACACCCGAGGAGAGGGCCAGATCGTGAAAGATGGCCCTGGGTCGGCCGGGGTGCGAGGGATATGCCTGTCAACCTCACCTTCGGCAACCAAAGCGACCCACAGGCGGCGTGCGTTTTAGTCGGTTCGAGTCCGACATAACCTCCTCCACCGGCTCCGGTGGGGAGGTATCCGTGGGGATTTTGCGCACGTAAAAAAAAAAATGGGATCTAGAGTGTGAATAAACATACGTACTATTTTGACTGTTGATACATGGAACTTGTGGAACTTGCTACATACATAAATATTCATAAATTATATTTGTTTACTACATACATAAATATTACGATATGTAATATTTACATAAAAACACCATCAATCAACCACTCTAATAACGACACAACATAAGCAGCTTAAGCACATTGACATTAGTTATTAGAGCCACAACTTCAATTTGTACCTATCTATATGTATGCAACATGATATAACAGCCGCATGATTCAGATAGATACCTTCTAAAGCATAAAAGTTAGAAGCAATCTTTTCCTCTTACTATACTCTAGATAAGATGGCGGTAAATATATAAGCTTCTCAATTAAGATAAGCGCTATGCTTGGAGTGGAGTGTGCTCACGTCAACAAATACCTCTCGAGATACATCGCTCCTTATGACAGTTGGTAGAGGCTCCTCCGACCAGCCTAGATTATTGTGTCTCGCTACACGCATCAGAGAGGTTGAAGTGTGTACCTCGTACCGACGACGTGTACCAAACATTTCCGTGAAAATTTGAAAAAATATGATATCTGAAATTTTCATGCAACTCGTTAGTTCACGCAACTACCAAGGTGGTGACTTCCGATCCGGCTCGTTCCTGGGGCAAAGGTTGGCTATTGCTCTTGAGCGGGGCAACGCGGCCAGCATCATGGGCACTTTTGCGCCAGGAACGATGCGGAGTGGGTTGTTTGACGCGACATAATCTCGAATTTGTTTTGTGTATTTATGTTTTAATTATTTTGTATGTATTAAATTTATAGAAATGGGAGAAAAAAATTATAATAAAATAATATATAAATATAATATAATAAAATAATATACAAATATAATATAATAAAATAATATATAAATATAATATAATAAAATAATATACAAATATAATATAATAAAATAATATATAAATATAATAAAATAATAATAATAAAATAATAAAACCGCGGTAGCCTAGTGGTATGGGTAATGGACTGCTGAGACGAGGTCTCGGGTTCGATTCCAGGTTTTACCATGGCGCACACCAATGATTTTTCGATGCTTTTCGAAGTTATGTGTGTATTTATCGCAGGTTTATAAGTGCCCGGTTAATGGCAATAGGCTCGCCAGCTATTACATTGGGACCTAAACATAAACTGGCGAAATGTGGGTGCTAGCACCTCTGCCTACCCCTTCGAGGATATAGGCGGGAGTTCATGTTATGTCGTTGATAACACTTAATGTGCGTTGGAAGACATGATGGTGATGAAACACCAATATTACAAATACGAATGCTTGAGAAGATGTTTATTATTACATCACGCTGTAGATCTTTTTCTTATTATCCGATCCGATATCGGTGTGGGCTCCAATAACCGACATCCAAGAACCGACAGGAAGTAAAATGTGTAAATATTTCATACAAGTAAGTATTACTTGTTACACACCTGTCTTTCACATTGTCCGGTCCGATATCGGATATCGGAGCTGTCATATCGCTGTGTTCGTCCGATATCAGATATCAATCAGTCACCATAAATATTTTTTTTATACAACTTAGGTGGCAGACAGGCACACGGCCCACCTGATGGAAAGTGGTTACCTATGAACGTGTGTAACACCAGTGGAGTCACATCCGTACTGCGGACCCTGCAAGAACAGAGATTTTATGTGCCCTCAGTGCAGAACACAAAATCAGGACAAGCCTTTGGTCTTCCCACTGACAGCACAAAAACTCTCCAGTGAGCTCTGGCTACCCTACTCACCACCGGGAACACAACACGAGGTTATTATAGCCGTGGTATTCTGTAGGGTGGAGGTACTTCCCCAGTCGGACTGCTCAATTCGGACGGGAATACCGTCGTGTCCTACCTCCTGATAAAAATAATTGTCATATTCAATGGTAGAGATTACTAAGGAGTCTGTGGTTGAGCTTATGGTTAATTGTTTTGGAGTCTGTGCAATTGAGCAAATGAACGTATCCTTGACGTATCGAACCGATTTAATTGCATGTATGTGAAATCAGCACATGCTGTCGGCTTTCGGATATCAGCTATCGTCGTCCGACACCGATATTGGACCGGATAATGTGAATACGGACTTTCTCTGTAGCATTTACTTTACAGTGAAAACTAAATTCTTAATTCTTTATTGCACACAAACAGTACAGAGGTCAAACACAAAATAAATATATGAGAAATATGTACAAAGGCGAGATTAACTTTATATGAGTTCTCTACCAGCAAACCTTTGAGTAGCAGAGAAACAGTTAAAGTAATAAAGGGACGTGACGTGTACATTCATTTTTCAGATAAAAGAAGGGTACCTAAACAGGTACATATATTTACACATAAACATACATATTACACCTACATACAAATATACATACATACATACAAACATACATACATACATACATACATGAACTTATTGCATACATATATACACATAAATATATACAAACTACATTACTGTGATAGGAAATGTTCCCTTGTTCTTCTCCTAAAGACATCCAGGGTATTACTACCGCGAATGGTGTGAGGTAGTGCGTTCCAAAGACGCACAGCCTGCACCGTGAACGATCCATCGTAGCAGCAAGAAGTGTGTGCAGGTGTGCGAAGCAGAAGAGAGGAAGAAAGACGACAGTGTTTGCACCTGGGCACAAGATACTCAAAGCGTTCCCGCAAATAAGTTGGAGCATTAGGATTATGAAGTATGGTATAGAGAAGAGTTAGGATGTGAAGGTTGAGGTGAAAACTATGTCGACGGGTAAAAGGAAATAGGGCATAAGCGACATTTTGGTCAAAAACGAGTTATTTATGCCATTGGACTTAAAATTTTCTGCTCTTTCGAATGCGCTTACTCCCATGGCTCTACGATGACTTTTTTGGCGTTTATGCCCAAGCAAAACAAATACAATTTATAGTGTTATTTTTGCTAACCGACGAAAATTCTGGTCATTTTTGCTATAAAGGTGATTGTACCCCTACAAAAATGATTTATTTTGGGTTTGTTGTCGGTAATACCTTTTTACTTCACAAGGGTGCCAAGCTTTTGGTTGTTTATGCCTTTTAAGCATTTCAATTGAAAAGTACAAATGTTGCTTAAAGCTTACTTCCATTTCGTAATTTAACAGAGCTATGGCGCTTGTGCCCTATATACAAAATGCATACTTATATTACTCTGGCGGTTATCCCCTATTTCCATTCAGTTCTTAATGACAGCCAAGTCGGTTATGCTCTATTACCTAAATTGATTTTAATATGACACTGGTGGTTATACCTTACTTCCGTTTACTAATATAAATACGATTCGTGTTTTTATTAGTAAGGGGGTTAATTTTGATTTTTCTTGATTAAAAAGTATTAAAAAAATTCCTTTTTTATTTCAAGAAACATCACACTATCTGCTCGTTAGCAAATATGAAATGACGAGCTATATCTTTTAAATTTACCATTTAGTGTAAAATTATAGCAGGGTATACTGTAATAGGCTTCTTAGTAAAATAGATCCTTAGTATGTTTCTGTCAAAATTTACTCCTACTTTTCACCCTACTTTAGAAGTTAGAGACCCAATTACGGTGTCGTGTAATATCTATTTTAGATATTTTCCTGATGAAGGATTGTGTTGGTTGCGCTACTTCATTACTTTTGGGGTGGCTTTTCATCCATATTTCTTTGCTTCGTAGCGACATTGTGTGTTACTAATGTCGTATATCCTGGTATTGTTTTGAATGCCGAGTGTTTCTTGTGCCCTATTACCTTTTATACAACCACTATGAAAAGTACCTTATCCTTCTTTTCCTATAATATTGATTGAACGGTCTAGTCGCTTATACCCTTTTACCTTGCGAAATGATAAATTGGAATGTCGCATATGCTTCTTATCCTTTAATATTTGATTTTGTCATTTGTATCTTATGGCATATTTCCTCATTCAAAAATTATAAGCTGTGGTTATAAGCGACAAAAACTACTTTAAATAACGTCAAATCACTAAAACTAAGAATACCAGTAACTGTTCCATTTCTATCTGATTTTATAACTGTTTTGCTTTTCACAATATCTTAATAAATGACAAAAATACGTCAGTTTTTCTAAAATTTAAAACTTTGAACGGCTCTCCTGAACATTTCATCTTTTGTCGCTTATCCCCTATTTCCTTTTAACCGTCGATGTGTTAAATATCTAGTTACGATGAACGAAAATATATTGAAAATATTTTACATGCGAGTCGAATGGAAGTGATTATGCAGACAAAAGCTGGTAGAAAATAATACTATTGAAAATCTAGTCAACATGTTTTTAGTACTTTGCCAAAACTTTGTCAGCAGAAAATGAAAAGAAAATGCATTAAAACGTAGCTCGAGAATAAATCAAAGTCAAAAGCAAATTGAGTACCTAACCGGTTGAGTGGCAGGAGCGCTGGATCAATATAACACACGTTAAATCAATTTCAGCACTTCCATACATTGAATATTCTGCAAGTTTTAAAGTCACGCATCTTGCCCGACGAAATACGTTCACAAGGGCGAGAGTCTATTAAAAGCGGTTCACTGGTTCCAGTGATTAACACATACCACCCATATGTAACATTTCCTTATATTCTTAACATGTTTACACCCTCCCGAATTTATTTACAGTACAATACATCCATATTTTTGGTGAGGTTTGTTTATTTATTTGACAACTGCGAAGCTAAGTAAGGTTTATAGGAAACTAGCTCTAAATTTACATGGTCATTCACATTACTAGTGTAAAACTCACCAGGACATGGTGGTGTACACAGTGTATAGAAACTAGCAGTAGCCTGCGGCTCTGCCCGCATGGATATCGGTTAACGCGACCAAACAAAGGCTATGTCCTTTTCTAAGGTTTTATCAAATCGGTTCAGTATTTTAGCCTCAGTGATGTTTATGGTCACAGTTATTAAACAGGTCTCAGAATAATAGATATTATGAGATTAATTGTTGAATACATATTTTAAGTAAAAAATATTTAAATTAGGAGATTTATGTAAAGTAAAAAAACGGGTTGCCATCAGGGAACAGAGTATGGGTGTTATAATGGTACTATATTAATATGTCAATCCTATGAACATGTTTAAAACACGCAGATGTCTACCCCATATGTTCCTAAAAGTCACAAGATGTCTGCTTTTTCTAAAACATAGGCTTCATATAAAGACCCCTACAATAAGTGGTTTTTCGATCGACGTTTCCTAGCTTTAAAAAGATTTGCGATTTTCCTTATAAGAGCGGGAAAACATCTAAAGTGGCCCTGTGCAGCAATCACGTATTCGATATAAAGCAATATACAGTTAGTAGTAATAAGTTCTATCGGTTTTGTCGTCTCAGTCATGGAAATATTCTTTACGATAACTGTATGTATGCGTGCTTTTATCCGTGATATGAATAGTAGGTTTGTTCATAAAGCTAATCATAATCTTTTGATAAGAAATATATTATCCAGTATAAGAGGTTCAATAGATTCTGTGTGATGTATAACAAACTTTTGCAATCTTTCGTTTCGAACAGCAGAAGTTTAAAGTGTTATAAATTTTAAAGTTCAAAATCTATGATAGGCATTTATAACATAATGGGGTCGCCCGGTGCAATTAAAGTTCATCGAGTGTCAAGTGATGTGGCCGATGGATGTGGCGCACATAGAAGAGGCTTGTGTCCAACGAACTGCAATAGGCTAACTGATTGATACTTACACATCAAATAGAATTGAATGTTGTGAAGTTTTGAAATTAGAATACTCTTGTTTGTAAAAGATTATTTCTGTTTAACCCGGATATGGAATAAATGTTCAGTCATCATCAGATTAATATTTACTAGCGAAGTACTCAAAATGATCCTAATGCCAAAATTTAAATTCTATATTAGCTATTACAAAGCACAAATAGTTGTCAGCATACAGAGTGGTCAAAATATCTTAGCAATCAATTCTCCATAAAAATGTAAGATAGCAAAGTGTTCATATTGATATGTATTAACAGGTCGCTCAACGGCATTTAAGCTAGCAGAAAGAGTGCTTAAAATTAGCTTTACATTATGTCATTTAATCACATTTTGTATCCTATTCTTGTACATATAGCCATCTCTTTCATTTAAAACAAAAGACACGCAAGAAATCAAAGGGATGGATTTACAAGAAGAGAATATACAATATGATTAAATGACATTATGTGCTTTGGTTTGTGATAGCTAATATAAAATTGAATTTTGATATTAGGATTATTTTAAGTACCTACTATGCTAGTCAAGAATGATCAGATGCTGACTTTACTCATAGTCTCTTTATAACTCACATAATCCTTCAAACAAGTATATGGTCTACCTGGTGTTCACCAGTCTGCAAATTCAATACATACTGAATGTTTGTAAAAAATGAAAGTGTTTTTGAAAAATAGTATAAATATTTGATATTTGTCAAACAAGGATTTTATAATTTCGACGTCCGCAAGAATTATATATTACTTGCATGAACCCTAAACGAGTTCTCCATGTTTCTTGTAAATCACAATTCGTTATGTAAGTATTAATCTAACACTCACTTTAGATTACAGCAATGAGACATTTGAGTAAGTCACACACTATAAACTATTGCGTAGTGAATGAAGATCTAGAGGACTTACTATGCACATCCAAGGAATTTAATTTACTCAGTAGATTAACCAAGTTTGAGTACTGCATTAGAGTTTACTATCTTAGGTTGCATAAGTTTCTGTATAGAAATTACGTATCCATAATTCATGTATGTGGACTAAGTACTTTAAACACTATTTTGGGAAATGTCTAATCTGTTTCAGGAAGTCTTGTCACACAATTCTACGAGTATAAGTGATATTTGTGTGAGAATATGAACTTTATGGGTGTAAAACGTTAAAACTACTTAAAGAACTCTTAAAGTAAATTATTTTAGTGAATTGTAATAGATTTTTTTTAAACTATCATGGTCACTGACATCAGTATCAGAATAAACGGGATATTTACCATGTTTCGTGTCCTATATAAAAAAAAATTCAACACATTTATTCTCACAACAATGTATTTCGAACCCATGTAAACTAGCAATCTAGTCTAAAGGTGATGGGATATTTTTATGAGAACTTTCATAAAAATGTCCCATCGTCTTTGCAACTAGAGACACAAAATTTAGTATTTAGAACAATATAAAATAAATAAATATCATTACGAGACTTTTTCGACAGGGACAAATTAAGGTGGTACAAAATGGATTATAATTTTCTTTGGGAGCCCTTTGGGAGTTTTTGATGTCAGGGACTACTTAAATTTATATTTATTTTCTTTGTAAATATAATGTTTTATTTGGGAAAGACTGTGATTTTTAATTCCCTAAAGAGGCAAATCAAAATAAACGTGACTACTTCTATAATAGGAATTGATAAAATTAACAAATTAAATGCTATTAGAATTCTAAATCCTGTATTTAGTTAATGTACGTAGTATCAACTTCTTTTTTGTTTATAAGCTCATTATTGTTTAATAGGATATTTAAAAAAAAACTAACAGTGATGCAAACACTACCGTGGCACTTAGTCAGCGATTGTGTCACTACGGAAACACTGTCTCACTAAGTTGCACAATGTATTGATAAATTTAGTTGTTTCTTTATTTTCAAAGTATAGAAACATTTTTTTAAATACTATTAATTTTTACTTAATATAGATTTCATATTAACTTAAACGAAAGGTTCGAATATATAGAGAGGAAGACGAAAAAATATTGGCGAAATAGATTTAACAAGCGAGGGGAAAATTTTCAACGGTAAATATCGAATTAGGTGTACATATGTCGATCAGATTGAGGAGGTTTTAGGAGGAGAAAGCTCAACTAGTGTATAAGTGCATGTATAGCTTGCAATAGTAGCAAGTATAAAGATAAATGACTCGGTGACTATATGTACCTATACATTATATGTAATCATCCAAAAATCCGTTGCAACAAAAATATCCTGCAATGCATCCTGCATATATCAGGATATATGGACGTCCCAGGATATTTTTGTTGCAAAATATCTTGCTTTCTATACGGCTAAATTCTAAAATAGTTATGGAGCTCCCATTTGAGTTTTAAAAAACTATTTTATTTCTCTTACACTGGTTCCTGAAACTTCAGTGGAGCCTGTGTTCGAGCATTTTCTCAATTTCAGTTCGCAACAAAATCAGTTTATTTTCCAACTGACAAATTGCATTGAAGTAACAAAGTACAATTTTCCTTTGAGAATAACATGGCGAAGTTTTAGAGTACACAATGAATAATATAGAATTATTATGTGTCTTTTCCCCGAAGGTATGTTGAAAATCATAGCAAAATTAAGGACATAAGTAAATTTCCTGTCAATATAATCGTTTTCCGTGGAGTAATTTAGTTGTACTTGGCGGGCCACGGCGCTTCAATTGCGGAGGCGGCTCGCCGGACGTCATTATTTCCTGTACATGTTGAGCCTCTGTCGGTAGCTTCTATCTGCAAAATATTTCAGTTAGATTAGAATCAGGTAACGCTTGTTTTCGACCGAAAACGTTAAGAAATCGTGACGAATGATTGTTTGTTAATAAAATGTGTAATTTGTTTACCATTTAATTATTTATTGTACATAGGAAAATAATACATTAACAGGCAATCAAAAATACATCTTGGTGTACAAAGGCGACCTTAATTCAATATTGAGTTTTCTCCCAGCATAGCTTTGGGGAATTAAAAGTGCAAAAAAAATATAAAAAAGCAAGTGTACAACAGAAGAGAAAATACATTATAATACAGACATACTAAGAATAAAATTATCATACATATACAATACATACAGCAGACATGTTACATGTATACTGATTTATATATTATTCAATTACACATATATACAATAAATAATACATATATTATTGTAAAAATAGATAACACACATTTACTCAGTTTGAGAGAGGAATAGTTCTTTTATTTTGATCTTGAATACCGAGTGAGGCAACGAATTCCATAACCTTACTACGCGAACAGTAAATGAGCCATCGGAACGGCTGGAAATAAGCTCAGTTAAATAATTTATTGTAAAAATACCCAATTTTAAGTAGCCAGAAATTTTAAGCTGGGACGAATCTAGACTATGTATACAATCAATCAATCAATGCTCAGTGCTGGACATAGGCCTCTCCCAATGTATATATTTACTATGTATACAATGCTAATAAATCTACAAAAAATCTTTCGTAATCTCGCCCTTTATTTTCATGGTAGTTTCTATGAATATTACCCACAAGAAACATTTTGCCCGCGGTTGTACCGGTGAGGATATCAAGTTTTGTTCAACTTTGTTAGTCTTTTGAGAAGTAATTTTGTTTTACAATTGTATATATTTTTAGGTACAATTACATTAACAATTAGGTATATTATTCTAAAAATAATAGAATAGAAATAAAACTTTATTGTTCACCAACCAGAATTTTGGACATATGGAATGCACAGACAACATAATATTATGTACAAATGGTGGTCTTACCGCTGAATGGAATTTCTTTCAGGCACTTGAGGGAAGCTCACTTTGCAATAGAACTCTGGGGATCAGAACTTCACAAAGTTTAAGACTTGTACCGCATCCAGATACTTATTTTTCATTTTATGCTAGTCGCGATACATTTGGCTCCTAAGTCGATTGGGTAACTGTGTATGAACTAGTGGCGTAATTATTTTTTTAAGTGACAATATATAATTTTGATAACATTTAATTGTACTATATCAATAACACGTATCAGTATCATGATTATTATTGGAAGTTGTATTGGAGCTGAAATACATAGAGTGGAATATTTTGAACTTAACTGGAGGGAAAATATAATGGACAAATTTTTCTGAACTACCCTACAATTCACACTACTACTAAAATATACTTGTTCAAATTCATATATTATCGACTAGCATACAAGCTTTATTTTCACTTAAAGTAATAAATTAAAACAGTATATCGTACTTTAACTCGCAAAAGTGTAAAGCTACTGACGAATGGCTAAAATGCAGCGGCCCATTCCAATTACGGGGCGGTAGTCATTATTTCCGGTGCCACGCGATGCCTCCTCCGCTGGCTCTAGCGTTGCTTCGCTGACCTGCCAAAATTCAACTAAGGAATAACCATCATAACATGACCTCTCCAACCCTATCCAAAGGCTACTTGCGCTTAGAAAACTTTGGTCACTCCCGACCTGTTAGGGGTCTACATAATTTTGCAGTGCTGGGATGTTCTTACTATTGGATGCTGTGTAATTCGTTGGATATGTCGGAAATAGCTTTTATCAATTTCTCGTGCTACCCCTTGAATTGAGGGATTTATTAGATGTTTAATATTATGTATAATAAGAGAGGGGCGTTTGTATTTTTGATTTTTGAGGTCTCATGTTACCAAGGTGTTGACCACTGTGGCCTCGAATGTATGTACTGGTTACAATACTGGTAATCTGGATATCTGAAGAGCAATTTGAAAAGAGAAAACTTTAATTGTTCAATAATTCTGAATAATTGCAATTGTTGTCCATGACATGTAAATTAAAAAAAATTAATAATACTGTGTCTATACAGTAGGTATTCGGTCTAAGGGTGCAGTTTTAAAAAGTTTGTATAACGAAGATATAACCACCGCATTGAGGATAGAGTACAGTTATGTATACATTGGTTTGTGCTCAGATGAATTGTTTGACATGATGCCCGCAGCTACATTCTAACATGGCACCGCTCACCGTAGACAGTAAATTCATCCTCACACATTGCGACCTGAGACGGCGCGCACTGTGCGGTATAAAAGAAACTTCATCCCGCGCACACTCAAGCTGTAGAATGAGCTCCCTGTTGCGGTTTTCCCAAGCACCTACAATATGGGGTTCTTCAAGAGGGGCATCAGAATGTTTCTTCATGGTCGGCAGTACGAGTGTAACACCCCTGGTGTTGCTTATGTTCATAGGCCACGGTAACCGCTTCCCATCAGGTGGGCCGTGTGCTTGTCTACCACCTAAGTGGTATATAAAAAAATGTTAACATCAGATCGATGTTGACTACAAATTCTCTAAATGGTCTCAATATTAAAGTATTAAGAGCAAATACAATTGTTTAATTAATTTAAATTGTATTTTTGTCCGAACTAAAAGTGTGTACCACATGTTATAACACTCAGTCAATAGGAAGGAGGGAAAACCAAGGAATTAAGATCATTTTGAGTTCTTCTTCGTTGTCTTCGAAACTTCGAACTTCGCTCATAATAACGCAGGTGAGAACACAGGGTTGCACACACTCCCCGTTTCCAGTTGGGGACTCTGTAGCCCCCACACCCGAGAAGAGGGCCAGATCGTGAGAGATGGCCCTGGGTCAGCCGGGGTGCGAGGGATATGCCTGTCAACCTCACCTTCGGCAACCAAAACGACCCACAGGCGGCGTGCGTTTTAGTCGGTTCGAGTCCGACATAACCTCCTCCACCGATTCCGGTGGGGAGGTATCCGTGGGGATTTTGCGCACGTAAAAAAAAAAAAAAGGGTTGCACACACTAACTGAATGCTCTGCGTGGGAGACCCCGAGGCGGGTCCTTGTGATGGCCCCAGGGGCGTGAGTTCCTTCTGCGAGAAAGTGATGCTCGAGAAGAAGGCTGGGGAATTGACCGCAATGGTCGAAGGCGACTCGGGCGTCTGAGGTCGTTGAATGCTGTTCCATAAGCACGGGCCTGGGTGGCAGGCTAGCAGAAGCAGTCCGAGGCGGCGGCGTACCCTCTTTTTTCTGGGCCGTGCGGTTTTAGACAATCCGAGTCCTACATAACCACGCCCGCCGGTTAAAAAAAATCCGAGGGTTAAAAAAAAGTACTTTGTTCATCAAGCTCGCGCTGATACTGACTGTATCTACGTACGACAGCGACTGTGAAAAGAATCTACATATTTATATAGCTTTACTCATTAGACTGCTGCGGTGAAAAATGTATAATGACGCTATTGACGTCTGACCGTAGAACAAAAGAATCACAATACGCGTTCACACACGTCATTGTCACTGCTTTTATTGAATTCGATGCTCGTTAAAAACTGTATTTTCGTATATTAAAATTTTAACGCTCATCTATTTTTCCATTTTAAAACCCTTCACAGTTGAATGAATGAAAAGGAATATGAGATAAATGAGTTTATTTTTAACGAATGCCTCAATTTTAGCAACCTTACTTCATTACAAAAAATAACTTCCAAAAAAAGATGTGCTAATTTTAATGGACTCAAATCATTCATCAATCACATTTCGCGATAATATTATATAATAGATAATACCTTGTATGAAAAACAGTTAAGACATAATAATCTATTATGTTGTACATGAAGCTTAAGTTAATGCTAACAAATATTCCAATAGCATCAGAGTGGATAGTGTAATTTAACATAAAATACAATACGACATATTAGCTGCCTGGTATCCATCAATACCTGTTCTATAAATTTTTGAAATTAAAACACCCAAATCTATGCTACATATATCAGTGAAATCTTTAACTGTGCGTACTCTGTTCTTATTTGAACTAGTTTGGTCGTGCTTGCGTTAACACTTAACCACATATATGGCAGTCACAAAAGTATGATTGGTCTAATTGCAGAACTTAGTGTCCGTAATGGTGACCCTCTTTCCTGAGACTTTGCCTTTAGCTTACCATCAGGCGAAGTGAGGTCAAGTTGACGTGTCCTATATATTAAAAAAAAACTTAGATATCCCCGATTAGCTGTGTAGGTCAGATGGCAGGTGGCACTTACAATATGAGGTTCTTCAAGAGGGGTATCAGAAGGTTTTTTGATGGTCGGAGTCGGAACACCCCTGCTGTTGCATACGGCCATAGGTCACGGTAACCACTTCCCATCAGGTGGGCCGTGTGCTTGTCTACCACCTAAGTAGTATAAAAAAAAATTCAGTCGCATGACAGTTAGACTGGAAAAGGGCTCAGAGAATGATGATATAAATGTTCTTATATATAAACATTAAAGATACACAAACAAAACAATGGTTTGAAATCTGTACTATCCCTTTTCATCCCTTTTTATACGACCCTTCTTACTATGAATAATTAAGAATAAGAATACAAAAATTACATTTCTGGGTAACTCCAAAAACAAAGGCATCGCAAACAGATTTGCTGGCTGCTTATATTTATATTACGTAGAAACCCTTTTCATAAAGTTCATGACGTAGGTACCTAAGTACTGGTACAGTCGCCCTAAGAAGTTGCTAATGCAATTTTTTTAAGATCAATAATAAATTACTGTACAATTATTTATGTACTCATCAAAGGACAAGTTTAGTTTATTTTTTATATTTGTCCACAATTATAAAATTATAGTAAACTAGCTGTCGTCTGTGACTCCATTAGCGTTGTCGTTGACCGGCATATTGTAGAAAAGAATGATGTAAATGAATATGGGTTTGACAAGTATTTTGATGTCTATAACAGTCTTCAAAGTATGTCGCCTGATAGTATATTGATCAATCTATTCTATTCAATTCAATATATTTCCTTCTGCGAGCAAGTAATGCTCGTGAAGGAGGAGGCGGGACGGGAGCGGCAGCGGGAGCGACGAAGGATCGCAAGTCAAGCTGCCCGCGTACGAAGGCAACTCGGGCGTCGGAGGTCGATGAACGATCTCCAACCCCCGAGATCATGGATTCGTAACTTAATTTTAATAAATCTCATGAAAATGAGAGTATTTTTGCCTAAAGGATAATAGTTTGTGTCTTCACAACGATCCTCATGTGGAATTATAGTTTATTTCTGCTCGTAACCTGAAAATATAATGATTTCGTTTGCTATTGGTATTGTTCCAGCGAATTAAGGCGGTTTCCAATTGGAACCGTCTTTTCTTTCCTTTGCCTTTTTCTTGCCTTTTCTTTGTCTTCGGTTTCATCTGCATTTCCTTATGGAGGGTTTGGGCTTTTCACCTCAAATGAATGAATTGAGAGCTTCGCCTGCTACGAGTTTTCTCGATGCTGGGTTTACCTATACTCGCCGAGGGATGCCGTGAGCTTACTTTAATTATACTTTAAATCTAAACTTCAAAATAACCTAAAAATGCATTGGTGACGTAGGATAATTTTGGCCTAGTTTCTAAAACTCTAATTTTAAATTTAAGGCTAGTTACACATTAGGAATGTATCCTTAAATCTATTTCTGAATGCACACTGGAGTGGACAATTAAACCTTAAACCTCACAGTTTGGTTTCATTTAGCTCACCACCGGAAGATTAAAAGTTTCCAATATCCGTTGATTATCCTAGGCATGTGTATCTCCAAGGCGCCCGAACTTTTATGGTAATGTACTTACAAACCAATTTTGTTTTTATTTCTTTTTATTATTACAATTGGCAACTCAAACTCAAAAATAAAATCAACTCTCCCTCGGCCTGGGGGTGACAGGTGGAGCCGCCTGTCACCCTGGCAGAAGCAGGCCGCAGCCGTGGCGCGCCTGACGCGCCTCCCCGTTTCCAGGGACGAGTTGGGGACTCTGTAGTTCCTACACCCGAGAAGAGGGCCAAATCGTGAGAGATGGCCCTGGGTCGGCCGGGGTGCGAGGGGTATGCCTTTCAACCTCACCTTCGGCAACCAAAACAACCCACAGGCGGCGTGCGTTTTAGTCGGTTCGAGTCCGACATAACCTGTTCCACCGGCTCCGGTGGGGAGGTATTCGCGGAGATTTTACGCACGTAAAAAAAAAACTACTTGTCTAGAGGCTGATCCCCTTCTCATAACTATTGTTATCATGAATCTAATCAAATCAAATCAAATCATTTATTGCTTACCAAGTGTACATAGATCTTACAATTTATATGACAGTACTTAAAACTTAGCGCCTTTTCCAGGCATTGCAACATTTAGGTCACATATTTTCTTTATTGGACTAGGTAGGTACAATAATAATTATAATTTGGACACAGTTAAATTAAATCCGTTATGTTATCAAATATTTGCATTCTAAATATAGGTTTATTTATAAGTACCTACTCTAATTCAAATAACTCATATCAAATGTTAAATTAAACACAAAGAAAAAAAAATGTCAAATTCTAATAATCAAATTCATTAAATATGTATTTATATATTACAATTTTAATGGACTTGTGGAGGAACGAGGTGTGATGTTCCTCCAACACAAAGGGAGGATCCTCCGACCAGGCAAGGTGATCACGCCTGGCGGGCCGCGGCCCAACGGTTGTCGTTGGGTTGATGTATACATGTTGTCCCAGCGCAAGAACTTTACTTGCGCGATGTAGGATTCGTAGTTTTACGTAATAGTTCTGCTTGCTGTCGCTAGATGGCGCTGGGTACATGTGGCATCGCCTCGGGTCTCGGGTTCGATCCCAGGTCTTATCATGGCACACACCAATGACTTTTCGATGCTTTTCGAAGTTATTATTTTAATTACAAGACCACACTTGTTGTACCTGCATTCTGTGAATAAATAAATGAAAATATGAATATGTGTGTATTTATCGCAGGTTTATAAGTACCCGGTTAATGGCAATAGGCTCGCCACCTATTACATTGGGACCTAAACATAAACTAGCGAAATGTAGGTAATAGCACCTCTGCCTACCCCTTCGGGGATATATGCGTGAGTTTATGTTATGAGTTTATGTTAGCATTGTTTTACAATTAGCATTCATTAGTAAGCGTTTAAGATATTTTAAATAATAGAATAGTGTATGTACTAGTACACTATTCTATTACTTAAAATACATTAAAAGCTTACGTAACATTTTTGTAAAAGGAACGAGTTCAACACTGATCTACACAATCAAAAGGTCCAGGTCTAATTCTCCTGATATTGAATGGTACTGCCATCTCATATCCATCTTCAAGTGTTCATTACAGCCGGAACCGATGACGGTTTGAATTGCTTTCTGTGGCACGTAGGGGTGTCTTTCTGTAATTGGTGAATTCTGTCGATCTACGATTGTCGGTCAAGGACCCCTCGAAACGTATATAAACACCTATTTATATTCAAGTGTGCAAGGATAGAAACAGATGGCGGGCTGGTGTCTCTGCATACTATTGGAGCGAGGCTATGGAATTCTGTAATTCTCGTTTCACTACAAACAAATGATTTTTTTGTGCATTTGAAACAGAAACCGGCGAGAATGTATGAAAACAATTATGAAAGTACATAGAAGAAGCGAAAGATGTATGCTAGGATCGTGGAAAGTGGAAAACTGTAGTCTTTACCTTAACCCACTGGGATAAGGCGTGACTGTATGTAGATATGTATGTATGAATCTGTAATCAGAACTAGCATATTATCCTACAGTCAGAACCCTTTTTTCACTTTTTAATTTAGTAAATCGCGGTAGCCTAGTGGTATGGGTATTGGACTGCTGAGACGAGGTCTCGGGTTCGATCGCAGGTTTTACCATGGCACACACCAATGACTTTTCGATGCTTTTCGAAGTTATGTGTGTATTTATCGCAGGTGTATATGTGCCCGGTTAATGGCAATAGGCTCGCCATCACACCACATTGAAACCTAAACAATAACTGGCAAAATGTGGGTGCCACCTCTGCCTACCCCTTCGGGGATATAGGCGTGAGTTTATGTTATGTTGATTTGGTCTTCTAGCGTGTTTTTAAAGAGAAAACTTCTTTGCGTGTTGGACATTTTTTGACATTGACATGACATTTTCATTTTGAGATGGGACAAACAGAACTCACGACAATGTTACCTCTGTATATGAATACATAAACACGGTGGAAAATTTTGACCTTACCTGCAGGGGAAGTACTCCAAATACTGGAAATAGCGAATTTCACTAAAAGGAAACTTTACTTTATTTTTAAAGAGAAATAAAACTGCATTCGAGATTTTCGAAAAATTCAGTATCAAAATAAACAGGATATTTACCATGTTCCATTGTTTTGAGTTTCCGATATTTCGGCGCTGTTGCAAGCACCAAGATCACGGAAGAACTGGAGTAGTGGCGGTGAACCGAGAAAAAGGTTTTTTCCTAAGAGTAATTATATAATAAATAATGAAACATGGTAAATAGCCCGTTTATTTTGATACTGATGTGAGTGACCATGATAGTTTAAATACCTATTTCGAAAACTTGTTTGCCACACCCGGTAATCGAACGAATTAAAATTCGAAAAATAGCATCCTTTTATGGCATCAATCGATGGGGTCAATCATAAGGAACAAATCTCTGTAACAAACATGGTAAATTAAATGAAAAGAAGTCCGTAGAATCTTTTAAATTGTTTTACTAGTTTTTACTTCAGCCGCACTTCCGGAGTGCCGTTGTTTTTTTTTCATTTTTTCTTGAACTATCATTTATTTCATTTAAAAATAGACAAGTGAAGTCGTTGAGCGGTCTCGTACGGTCGGCATGACAAGCGGTGCAGTACGACGCTCGTTGCACTATGCTCCGCAGTTGCCTCATTAGCCACATCGCGGACCGAGAGTCAAGAACATTCTACGTCATACAGTCAATCTACCCATGAAATTGCGTCCTTTGTATTTTATAAAAATAAATGGCATCAAATCTACCATGTGATCTATTTCTGAATGCACACTGGAGTGGACAATAAAACCTTAAACCTCACAGTTTGGTTTCATTTAGCTCACCTCCGGAAGATTAAAAGTTTCCAGTATCCGCTGATTATCTTAGGCATGTGTATCTCCAAGGCGCCCGAACTTTTATGGTAATGTACTTACAAACCAATTTTATTTATATTTCTTTTAAATAGGAGATTACACACTTACTTCTTTCATTGTCATATGACACATATTTTTTTATTATTACAATTGGCCAAATTGGACAAATAACAGTCAATCAATTTATTGTTCGGTTCGGTTACTTCGTTAGTGTTTTAAGAGTTTATATAATGTATTAAGTATCTACGGTAATATATATCATGTTTTCGCAACGTATAGAAATCTTGTGCCAAATTTCATCTAAATTCATTCAGTCATTCTGGTGAGATTGAGAAATAAACATACACCCATCCATCCTAAAAACCCTAAATAGTTGTTCAGTTATCTAGTTTTAAAAGTTTCTGCGCAATTTTCTTTGGTTTTATTTGTGTAATAACCTTCTACAAGGTATTACAACAAAAAGAGGTATATCCAATAGTATAATATCAGTTTCCTTATATTAAAGTAAAAAAAACAACTAAACTATCTATTATCCTCAAGTTCTTAGCTAAGGTTGAAGGATACCGTTGGAAAGGTCTCGGATTATTAGGGTTCCTCTCACATAATATCATCCTTCGATGCGTCACACTCCTCAAATAGTCTGACGTGTGACGCCTACGTAATTAGAGCTTACTTCTTTTCAAATATTTCACTTGAGAGTCTGGAAATCCCGACATAGAATAGAGAGTAGAGCCTTTTTCTTAGGACTGTAACGCATTTACGGCTTATACAGTGTCACTGCTATACTGCCTTATAAAATTGTAGTTTGTGGAGTAGGTACAAACGATTTCAACAAGGTTTGGGGTCGGGTCCTAATCAGACCTATTTTTTATATCGCTTAGGTGACACACAAGCCCACCTGATGAAGAGCGGTTACCGTGGCCTATGGACGTGTACAACATCAGGAATGTTACGTCACACTAATATTGCCAACTCTAATGGCTTTTTTGTAGAACCCTTTATTATAGTCACTTGGAGAAACATCACCTGCAAGTCAGTACTCCTGCCTATTGACGAGGCTCTAGCGCAGATTTTTGACCTATGGTATTTAATAGTCACTTTTAAGTTTTTTACAATTGTGATTTATGAATAATATTTTGCCGGCTTACGCAACACGTCAAGGCTCATGTCTTTTCTATAGTTAACAAAGTCAGAGCTTTATAATAGGGCGTTGAGTTTAATGACGGAAGTCTTTTGGGTATGTTGATATGTGCATCTAAGCACAGGGCACACTTTGGGCTTTGCTGCGCGCTCGTTAAATATTTTAGCTTTAAAATGCCACGAGCACAAAAGGGCTCTCTACCGTGCCAAGGTTGATAGTTCGTGTATTATTAATACAGGTAAAATAATACCATAGCTGGTCTTTAATTGTACTTTTTTTAAGTATTGTATATATAATTATGGAATTAAATATACTATGTATTAGGAACACTTTAATTAAATAATGTTACTTAATTATATCTAACTCGTTACGATAGTATTCGATTTGTAAGAACCAAATATTTAATCTTTGTTTGGTCGTCCTTCTAATCTAGTTATTTTAAAATATGAATGTTTAAACCCGCTAAGGCGTGGATATTTGGTACTTAAAACAGTTGAACGGATTTGACTAAAATTTTATAGCATCAAGCTTAAGTTATTATTTTGACTCTTTGTTTACAAAGAGTCAAAATAACTTAACCTTATCTTCACTTCAATCACAGTGACATTTTTAACCCTACATGGTTTGTTGTGAAAGGAGACGTTGAAATAATGTTGTTAAATCATAAGTATAATATTATGCGTATTCTTTATCGTAAGCTATCTATATTACGTGGGATGTACAAATATAGTGGGCGAAAAATGTAGAAGTACACCTTTGCCGACCTTTTAAGGGATATAGAAGCGTAAAAAAGAACACAAAAAGTAAATCTTATTTTACATACCTGCTTAGTTGTCTCTCTCGATGTTTCACAACCCTATTCCTGAGTAATGTGTGTGTTTTAAGAATTTCCTATTTTTCACGAGGGAATTGATAACGGTTTTCTCACTATTTGAATCGAAATATTGTCAATTATTTTAAATTAATTAAAGTAAAGTGAATAATAAAGATTTCTTGCGTTTTTATCCGGATTTCATGAAGATCAGTGACCCGTGAAAATTAAAACGACTCGAGCTCGAGTATTAAACATACTCTTTAATTTAAATAGAGATAAAACAATTCAAATGGTATAAAAATAAATTGAGCGGAAAAATTCCAGTTTTATCGAAACGTATTCGCTATGTCCAGTTTGGAAAGGATGCGGGCACGCGGTGACGTTGATGGTTCCGCCCGTACCGCCGAGATTATCTTTTTCATCTTCGTGGCATTTCGTTACCCTTAATGAAATCCAGCCAAAGGAAAGAAAGAATTTAATTTAAGACGAATCAGAAAATATTCAGCTGCCGCTCGCTAGTTATAAATCATTTGAATGCTAATAAATTCGACTAGCCCCGAGCCCCAGGTGGGAACAGACTTTCTTCCTGCTCCATCTTTGTTTTCAGGAAAAATTTAATAATATTCTGCTCCTTATTATTAAATTCTTTCATAAAGCCACCGACGGCTTTGGGGATTTTCTTTAATATCGTAATGGAATTTCATTTGTCTTGCGGTTCAAACTCACGCTGAAGATGAACATAGTCATATTTCCATTTGTTCGAAGTTATTACCTTTACATCCCCTCAGAATTGCCTATCACTCTTGTGTAAACATTATGACAGCCATCCAAATTATACCCAGAATTTCAGCACATATATAAATCTATGAATAGTATTTGGAAGACTTGTAAAATTCACTAATTTGTTTGCTTTTGAAGCTTGTTTGAGCGTTCTAAGAAATATTTTCATTAAAAGTTATATAAATATAAGGATTTCGGTTTTAATCACGAATATCACTTAGAAACTTTATGAATCTTGGATAAATAAATTTATTATTTTTTCGGAAGAACAAACACTGGTTGTTAAAACGGGCTACCTATGTTTGACCGAAAAGAAATTGCCAAATTATCACTTCCCAACAAATGTTCTGCAAATTTCATTTCTGCATAATTTTTTGCTAAGTAATAATTGACTTAGAAAAAAAATCTCTTCATAAATAATTGCAATACAAACGTTATGTTTGGTTAGTGGACGTTTAAATAAATAAATTGTTTACCATCTAGTACTTTTACCAATTTTTATTTAATTAAATGTTTCAGTAGGAATAACATATTTTACGCAAAATAAAATAAGACTTGGAACCGTTTTGGAGTTACACCATCGAAATTGATGTTGGTGTTATAAGAAAAATAACCACGAAGGCCTTCTTACCTAACCTATTGAAGTCGGGGTGCGCAGTATTCGTCTTAGAACCGTTTGTGAGTTACCGAAATTGGAGCCTTCAATAAATGATTATATATAATATATATAATCATTTATTGAAGGCTGAATTTATTAATAAATAAATAAATAAATAAATAAATAATTTTAATATAATATAATATATTATATTAAAATAAAATTGCATTATTTATTAATTTAAAGAAATAATAATAATAAGAAAAAATTCTTGCTTTTATACCCGACTATGGCGAAGCTAAAAGAGGGTTATGATATTGAAATGCTATGTATGTATGTAGGTAGGTTCATCTGTTCCCTCATAGCTCCTCAACTAGTTATTAGAACTGAACAAATGAGGTATCATTAGAGAAGCGTCTTGGTCGTCCGCTAGTTATGGGCTATATGACGTGTCACTAAATATAATGTGGCACCCTCTAGCGGTCATAAAGTACTGTGTTAAAAAGTAAACTTGCGATAAATATACCGTGCTTGGTATCATCTGAAAGGACTTAAGTAACACATTACAAATATGTATTAATTATAGCCGTTGCTAGCCTCAAAATAATATAAATCGTATGCCACTTAGTCTAACAAAATAACACATTCTAGGGAAAAGTGGCATACGATCACGGCTATCCTTGAAATTTTCTTGTTTTATACTTTTTAAAGTGTGATTTTTTAGTAGTCGTGTTTTAGTTTTAAACTTAATTATTTACTGTCATAGCAAATCGTTGGACAAAACTTTTACTGTCTATTTGTTTGCTGAAATAAATCATTTGATAAATATCATCAAATGCCATAATGATATTATCCTTGGTAATAAAAATTTGACGAAATGGAAACAATGGGGGCAGAAATGATTCCAAACATTGCTCTAATTTAAAAAAATGTGTCCAAAATATGTTTGGATAGTGATTTTGGCAAAATCGTAAACGATTTCTGTAAAAACATTAAAGACGTTGAACTGTTGTATATCTCTAATATATAGTGTTTATATATTTTCTAAATACGTTTCATATACTTTTGTTGTAAGTATGTAATTTACAGTAGTGTCTGTGTATTACAACTTATATAAATAACTTATTACTTAAACATCCCTTTCGAACAAAAAAAATTCGCAAATACGTTCACAAATGTCGGATCTATGCGCGTACAAAAATAAAAAGAAATATCCGAATTGAGAACCTCCTCCGTTCTAGAACTCAGTTAAAAAGAAAAAAAAAACAAGTATTTTTACCAAAACAAAATAAACCGCCTTCTAGAAAAAAGTAAAAATAATTGAGTCTCACCGTATGGCTTGGCACCGACTTCAACAAAAATCTTTGCTCAGTTTTCTTTTTCTTGCTCATCTTTTTATCTATAATTATTTTTTACTTTTTGGTGCATTTCTTGTAGAAGTAGATTTATATTTTTTTGTTAAAAATACTTGTTGGTGAAATTTAATCAGTAGTGAATAATAATTATTTAGAAATTACGTACATAAGTACTACGACCAAGATAGATCGTTGGACAAGTGCATATAGCTGCCATCCTTAATAAAGGAAGAGGAGGTAGGACACGACGGTATTCCCGTCCGACTGGGGAAGTACCTCCACCCTGCAGAATACCACGGCTACGTCATCGGTGTCAACTGAGCAACATCGCGTTCTTTAGCTCCTGACAATTTTATCCGATTTTCGCGTTAAAAGTGCACAGTCAAAGTGAAAAGTGAATGTGATTTGGAGATTAACTTTCAGTGTACTTTCATATCTCAAAAAATAGTGACTATTTCAGACAATTTACGTGTATCAAAACTGGTGTTTGACAGTTGAAATTGAGACAAACTTTTACTACTACCCACACATTTCGTTTTATCAATTTAAAGTGAAGCGTGAAACTAAGTTCTGGGTTGCCACAAATAATATAGGGTGGTCATATTTATACCGAATTTCCGCCGAAGTGTATCAAAAATAACTAAGCATGGAGAAATGTTTCAAATGTAACTGTAAACCTTATGAAAGGAGTGTCCGAGTGAATTGCAAAGGTTGCAAGCATTTGATATGCAATAAATGCAGTGGTCTAACGGCAACAGAGTTCCGTCTTTTTGGGCTTCAAAACCCCAGGTTGACGTATCTCTGCGACGATTGTGAGGAAGGTCTCAGACAGGTTCCTGAGTTGCGTAAACTTGTCACAGAGCTCCATCAGCAAGTCCAAGAACTGAAACTGTCCCGACCAGCCGCAGTGAATTTGGATGCAGTTCTAGGTGAAATAGAAGAACGAAAAAAGCGGAGCAGAAATGTGATCATTTATGGAATCCCCGAATCAAAGGCATTATCCCCAGAGGGGAGGAAGACGGATGACACTAACAATGTAAATAAATCCTTCAATTCCTTGCCAATTTCTAACCCGAACATCGTTAACATATTCCGTTTAGGTAAACCCAATCAAATAAACAGCTCAAAACCGCGGCCAGTAAAAGTAGTTCTTGCCAATAAAAACAGTGCTGCCAGTATCCTGAAAAACAAAAGCAAGCTACCCAAAGAAATTAGAGTGTATTATGATATGACCTTGTACCAGCGAGAACAGCTGAATAAGCTTCGCGAAGAGTTGGCGGAAAGGACTGAGATGGGTGAGCAAGATCTTACCATAAAATATATTAACGGAATACCAAAAATAGTGACGATGACAAAAAACTGACATCGTCATATCTAACCGAACTACTGATACTTTACACGAACCTGGCTTCTTTAACGGCTAAATTCGATTTATTCTTAATGGAAATAAAAACCCATAAACCAGCATTCATAATGGTAACCGAAACTCAACTTAATAGTGAAGTAAGGAACAGCATCATCAACATACAGGGATATACAGTATACAGAAAGGATAGAGAGGGTAGAAAAGGAGGTGGTGTGTTAATATACACAGCTCAAGAGATTAACAACATTCCAATTATTGCAAAGGTAAATGACTCCTACCAGGACCCATCATTGGAAGCACTGTGGCTCGATATTCAATCCAACGATCTAAAGTTTACTCTGGCTTGTGTTTATCGTTCACCTTCAGACGCCCTGCAGGACTCGGACCGGGCTCTCTTCGACATTATTGGTAGGGCATCCTCAGAAAAGACATTGGTAGTATGTGGTGATTTTAACCTACCTAAGATAGATTGGTCAAATAATCAGGTGAACGGTACCCATCCTCTTAGTGAATATTTTATGAACATATATGCAAATAGTAATATGCAACAACTGGTCACACAAATCACCAGGATAAGGAACGACCAACAGTCCTTGTTAGATCTCGTCTTATGCAACGATGATACACTGATAAGCTATATTGAATATCACCCACCAGTGGGAAAAAGTGACCATATTGTTATAACAGCATTAATATAAATTACTGAATCTAGCCACAGAAAAGTAACTAAAGAGGCAAAATATGATTTTTATAATGCAGACTACAATGCAATTAACAAACATCTTTCAGACTGCTTAGTGATTGTTCATCTCATGACATGTGGTCTAACTTCAAAATGCAAATCCATCAAACCATAGAAAAATGCATAGACAAGAAACGAAATAATAAGAATAATAAACATTTATACAAACCTTGGATAAGAAATACTTGAGCTCACTAAACAAAAGAAAAGGTTGTGGGGTATATACAGAATTGATAAGAGTAATGACTCGTACCAGGCATACAGAACAATCAAAAACAAAATTGTACAACTAAGTAGAACCAGGAGAATGCATTTCGAATCTAATATCGTAGAGATGGGGCCAAAACCTTTTTATGGATATATTAGGAAACAGTTGAACTGCAAAATCAGTATTCCCTACGTCCTAAAAAATAGTTCAAATAACTTAATAGTGGAACCAAAAGAAATAGCAGAACTATTTGCGGATCAATTTGAACTTAATTTCACTAGGGAACCCCCTGGTCCCTTACCTGTAATTGATATGTATCGAGTTGAGAACTCGTTCAACGAGGTCAATATCACGGCTGAGCTGGTGCAAAACTATCTTTCTACTTTCAATGATGGTACAGCCACAGGCCCTGATGAAATCCCATCTGTTCTATTGAAAAATTGTTCACATGTATTAGCTGGATACATAGCGAATATTATGAATGCCTCCCTAGAAACTGGAATCTTGCCTGTTGACTGGAAGAATGCCACTGTTGTTCCAATATACAAAAAAGGCAACAAGTTACTAGCAGTGAACTACAGACCTATTAGTCTTACAAGTATTGTATGCAAGTGCATGGAAAAGATTGTGGCTGAACAACTTAGATCATCCCTAAACCAAAAACACATTATCCTTGATGAGCAGCATGGTTTTGTTCCAAGGCGGTCAGTGACAACAAATTTGTTAACCTGTGTTAATGAATGAGTGAAGAACCATGACAAAGGGCTTCCTACTGATGTTGTATACCTTGATTATGAGAAAGCTTTTGATCGTGTCCCACTACAGCGTCTCATCCATAAATTGGAACATTTTGGTATCCGTGGCAAAGTGCTGGCTTGGATAAAGGACTTTCTGTCACAAAGATTTAGACGCCATATTTGATTGGACTAAACAATAGTTATTGTCTCTTAATGCTACAAAATGTACCATACTGCACATAGGTAAAAAGAACCCCTGTAAACCATACTATCTGGGACAGCATCAACTGACACCTGTGCAAACACAGAGGGATTTGGGAGTCACAATAAGCAAGGACTTGAAATGGGAACCTCATATCAGTGAAATTGTGAAGAGAGCTAACTCCATGTTATATTTGGTTCGAAAATCCTTCAGATGTCTCACACCAAAAACATTTGTGAAACTATACAAAACATATATAAGACCACTGCTGGAATATGCATATGTAGTTTGGGATCCCTACTTTAAGAACGATATTTCACTCCTTGAAAATGTACAAAGGAGGGCTACTAAAATGGTTGGAGTATTGAAGTACTAATCTTATGATGAACGCCTTAAGTTCCTTAGCCTTACATCACTTGAAAAACGAAGACAGAGAGGAAGTCTCATCGAAACTTACAAAATACTCCACGACTATTATGATATTGATAACATCCATGACATATACAGCCTCAACGAGAACAAGCACCTGAGGGGTCACCCACTAAAGCTATGTACAATGCGATCCAGACTTGAACCTCGGAAACACTCTCTACCTAACCGTGTCGTTAGAGAGTGGAACAGCCTACCTGAAAATGTTGTTTTGGCACCCAGTGTTCATAGTTTCAAAAACAGACTTGACAAAATCTCCGGATCATGAGACACACACGCATCAGCCTAATGGCTGCTGGTGTGTTCAACATAAATAATAAATAATAATAATAATAATAACCTCGTGTTGTGTTCCCGATGGTGAATAGGGTAGCCAGAGCTCACTGGAGAGCTTTTGTGCTGTCAGTGGGAAGACCAAAGGCTTGTCCTGATTTTGTATTCTGCACTGAGGGCACATAAAATCTCTGTACTTACACTCCACTGGTGTTACACACGTTCATAGGTCACGGTAACCACTTTCCATCAGGAGGACCGTGTGCTTGTCTGTCACCTAAGTTGTATAAAAAAAAACAAATAAAATAGCTGTACAATCAATAATATTCCTCCAATAACACATGAACAAAAAAAAATTCGCAAATCCGTCCACCAATGACGGAGCTATGCGCATACAAACATTATAAAAAATAACCTCCTCCTTTTTAGAACTCGGTTAAAAATGGCAAAAGCATTCACTGCACAAGCGGTGGCAGTAGTTACTAAGAATCAAAAAGGATATCGGAGCACGCTTGCATCCGGGTGGGAGAGCGAGCGGTGCAGTGTCCGTGCTCAGTTGATCACGAGACCTCGTATCGTTCGCCGGTCTCTTTCGTAGACGCACTACGTTGCTTCGCGCTACGCCGTAGCGCGTCTACGTGCCGTTCAAGTGTTTATTGAACTTACTACTTATCAAATAAGTGCTTCTCGACTGTTGCGTGCGGAATATGATAGTCACTGTGCAAATAAAGTACTGATCAAAATTATTGTGTTTGTAAATATTTCCTGGATCTTATATATGTAAACGGTAAGTTTATGAACGTGTATATATATTTAATATTATAGCTGTGTTGTTTTTAAAAGTTGGTTTAGCTATTATAATGACCTAAACTTTTTCACCAGTAAAAAGAGTATCCTTATTTAACCTACAAATTAAAAATAAGCAAAGATTATTTTTTTAAAGCTACCTTTTTAAGGTTGCTTCATAAAAATTCGGGTGTGTACTTAAGTTAATTAAGATCAGATGTTTAATGGGAATCAGATCTTGAAAGCAACGTTGTATATCTTTACAAAATTAGCGAAACCAACTTTGAAAACTCCGTATTATAAATGGTGTTTCTAAATCTTTGTGATTTAACTTATGACTTAGTCTTTAATTTGTTTAATTATTCAGAAAGTAATATTTTTTTAATTATTATATTTATAATACTACTTTTCAGTTCCCTGTTTTACACCTTTATAATTCATTTTTATTAATTTCTATTGATTTATACATTTGTAATTACTATCTGAGTATATAGATTAGGTCTTCAAATATTGAATGACACTATTGCTAAAATAGAATTAAGTTACGGTTTAAAATTCGCATCATTATTCGAGGACCAATTTTGGCTGCATCTAGAATACTTTAGAGCTTGACATCCGCTATCGTACGCCTGGAATCGGCTTCCATGAATGGTTTAATGCCATCAGAAGTCTCAACCCTGAGAGAAAACAAGGCAAGTACTATTGGCACCCGCCGATCTTGGCCCAGTAGTCCCATATAACCATACATCCGAATATTGACCAACACATACCACGTTTCAAAATACTGGTTTCATGATTTTGATCATTGGTTAATGTACTATATATTATTAGTTTTGCTAACTTCGCCTACAAGCAGGTGCAGCGGCGTGTATGGATGGGGCTCTGGTGTGAGCTTTCCTCTTGGAATCTCGTAAAAGTTAAAAGCAGGTAATAGAGCACCGGATTCCATAGAGCTTTGGATTTAACCGGGATTGGCACCCTGATGAAGAGAAGTGAAATTAATAAACTATGCTATAGAATCTTACATTATTATCTTCTATTTCAATGATCATACATTCATTCGAAGTGCCATTCCTTTTCATAAAACTACTACACTGTCACTTAGCATCGATGGCATAAGTAGCAATATGCTGCACTTCATGCGGTATCTCATATAGCCTATAGGTATACACTTATGGATTATGCTTTCTTCATCTAAGCGTTAATCCCAGTCACAAGTGTAGTTTGTTTCATCTCAGAGTATGGGGTCCGCTTTACCGGTCTAACTGGACTTTGGCTAAACTTCGGTATTTAATCATGAAGCGATTGCCATTTACCTCCTCAACCCAAAGATTATATCGAAGTATTGCACCTGTAATACCCTTACCACCTTAATTATGTAGCCCTAAGGAGGAGCGGGACGACCCAACACAAGCATTACTACATGCTTCCAGGGTTGTTCCGATAACTGAATAACTTTGTAAGAGAAAAGTTAAAGAAATAAACTATTTTTATTTTTATTTTATTATTGCAGTTAGATCAGTTTTTGAACTTTTTAAGGGTCTTGTAACGACTGCAATAGATGTTGGTATGGCAACTGTGATCGACGGCTTAACGTGCGCCTCTCGGCACGACCAGGCCAATGCAAAACAAATATTTGCACTGGGCGGGGATCGAACCAGCGCCTCCTGTGTAGCGGCCGTGTTCGCTATCGCCACGCTATGGCGGTCTTTATTGCCAATGGCAACAAAATCTGGGAGCGATCCTGATTCAAGCGATGATTGAAACTCTGTTTTCTAACCGGCTTGTGAGTTGTAGAGCCATTTGAGTCAAAAATTGTGCAGGCCGTCAAGTTCTGCTGATTTCCAGTTCGGTTACGAACGGAGTGCACTGGCAATATCGTGATTAGTTATGGATATTGGCTCCATTGCTAGTATTGATTCGCATAACTGTCTGATATCCCGAATACATTCGCAACTTACGGCATAATAAGTCATACCAATTGAAAATAAAAATAACAATGCCTTTGCATTATTATTTTTATACGAATGAGTATGCCATGTAACCATATATTATGTATTCATGGTATATACTATTTGTAAGATATCTATTTTGTTAAATTATTCTAATAAGTCAGAATTTTTCAGAATTCCGAAAAAAAATCGGCAAGATTGACTCAAAAGATTAGATGAATCTGATAGGACGGATTTTGTGTTCCGGATTTTTTTATTTTTATACCACTTAGGTGGCAGACAAGCACACGGCCCACCTGATGGAAAGTGGTTACCGTGGCCTATGGGCGTTTGTAACACTGGGCGTTTGTGTTCCTAGCGGTGAGTAGGGTAGCCAGAGCTCACTGGAGAATTTGTGCTGTCAGTGGGATGACTAAAGACTTGTCCTGCTTTGTCCTCTACACTGAAGGCACAGAAACTCTGTGCTTACAGGGTCGACAACGCGAGGGTGGCTTCTCTGGTGTTACACACGTCCATAGGCCACGGTAACCACTTTTCATCAGGTGGGCCGTGCGCCTGTCTGCCACCTAAGTGGTAATAAAAATTAAAAAAAAAACGGAACATCTTTCCCTTTTGTTTTGATTTATCAAACTATTCGTCTGAATTCTAAATATAATTATTTAAATCGTACATTACTATCACGTAACATTTAACGAGAGTTTTATTGAATCTAATTTTATTATTTGTAGACATGGTATCGTACCGCAGCGGTGCTGGCTTCTGGTGTAATCTTATATCATTGATTGAATTACAAAGCGACCGCCGCTTGACCTAGCTTAGGTAATTTAATTTGTATTAAATCAATACATCTAACTGAGAATGTAATTTGAGAATGTTCTATACATACGATGCGTTATGTGTGTACCGAACACACTCTTGAAAGATGACTTCTATTTATTTTTACTCATGCATAATGGCACAAATGCTGTTAAATTTCCAAATAAATAAATACATTTTACTGACATTTGATCCGAACCTATTCCCGGAAAAAAGAAGACTATTTGCTTTTTCAGACTGTAATCAATGTCTGTGCTAAATTTCAATCCGACAGGCCTTGTTTATACAATTTAGGTGGCAGACAAGCACACGGCCACCTGAAGGAGAGTGGTAACAGTGGCCTGTGGACGTGTGCAATACCAGGGTACTCACGCTCGTGCTGCCGACCCTTTCTTTTTTTTACGTGCACAAAATCCCACGGCTACCCCACCACTGGAATTGGTGGGAGAGGTTATGTCGGACTCGAACCGACTAAAACGCACAACGCCTGTGGGTCGTTTTTGGTAACCGAAGGTGAGATTGACAGGCATATCCCTCGCACCCCGGCCGACCCTGGGCTATCTCTCTCTATCTGGCCCTATCCTCGGAACTGGGGACTACAGAGTCCCCAACTCGTCTCTGGAAACGGGGAGGCGCACAAGGCGCATCGCAGCCGCGGCCTGCTTCTGCCAGGATGACAGTCAGCTCCACCCGTCACCCCGAGGCCTGCGCTCATGGGGGCAGTTACCTCAATACGTGCATGCGTGCAACTTGACTTGCAATTCCCTGCTGAAGCTCCCACCCCGCCTCCTCCTTCACGAGCATAACTTGCTCGCAGAAGGAGGCGTCCGCCGCCCACGCACACAGCGAACCATCGCCACGAGCAAGGTGGCGAGCATGAGAACTCTCACTCCCAAAGGCGCCACCAGCTCCCGTCTCGGCGTCTCCCACGCCGGACACTCGGTGAGCGTGTGCATCCCCGAGTCCTCGGTCGCATCGCTGTGATAGCACTCGGACGTTGAATCTTTCTCCATCCGACACTTATACTGCCCGAAGCAGCCATGCTCGGTGATCATCTGCGTCAGACGGTATGAGAGGTTGCAGTGAGGCCTCTCTAGCCACCCCCCCCATGATTGATCTTACCGCCGCTACTACGGTGTGCCCTGCGCTTGGTCGCTCAAGTCGTAACTCCCATTCCGCCATCATGTTCCTGTGGAGCCGGTATCTCACGGCCCGAATTTCTTCAGGCTCGAGATCGTGACTTCGCTCCCGCGCCACCTTGTGGAACTGGCATAGCCCCGAAAGGGATCTCGCTTCCAGGATCCCACTCCACCAGACCAGACTCACCGCGTCAAACGTTATAGTACGGTAATCCATAATAATCCGGCAGGTCATCTTCCGCTGCGAACAGCGCAGCAGGGGCATGTGCCTATTGCTCAGGGTGTCCACCCACACGGGCCACCCGCACAGGGCCATGCACAGCACGATACCCACGTTGTGTCTCCTGCAAGAGTCCTCCGGGCCCATGGCACGTGACGGCCTAGAACCGATCCTTGCGGAACACCGCAAGACATCTCTCGCCGACCGACGCCGGTCGCACAGGGGTAGATGACGGCTCTCTCTCTGTCAGGTATGTCCCGCCTATGCGACGGAGGTAGAGAAGCACATCGTGGTACACGAGTGCCTCCCTGATGCAACTCCAAGGCAAGGTGTTGAACGCGTTGGAGATGTCAAAGGACAACATTACCTCGCCCCGAACAATAGCATCCTCCCCCAGAGCCATCACGCGCATGATGGGGATGCCATCAACTCTTTCAAGGAGCTTGCCCACCTCATCGAGCAACACAATGGGCCTGTAGTTAGATGGTTCGTTCACAGAGGGCGTCCCTCCTTTCCGATGAGGACCAGTTTCAACGTCTTCCACATCTTTGGAAACTGACCCCGCTCCAAACATGCGCGGAGAAACCCTTACAGTCGGGATTCGAGACCGTCTTCCCCTAGAGCTAGGACCCACGCGCGGCCAGGAATGCCGTCGGGTCTCGGGGACAGTGTTTTTCTTGTCTCTAAGCCTTCGCACCGTCAGTTTTAGTTCTACCCAAATGCGTGCTGCCAACCCTATAAGTTACATGCCTTTGGTCTTCCCACTGAGAGCACAAAAACTCTTCAGTGAGTTCTGGCTACCCTACTCACCGCCAGGAACATAACACGAGGTTATTATGACCGTGGTATTCTGTAGAATGGAGGTACAAAAGTGCAACTGTGCATCCATTTCTACCAACCTCATATAAATGTATATGGTTCTAATGTTAAAAATGTATTATTATCTTATTATTATTATTTATTTCTTATTATTATTTATCTCCACCGTGTGGTTTCCGCCATAGTAGAATAAAGGCCACCCTATCTCTTCCCATGCAGTGTTGTACAGGGCTGTTTAACATCAGACGGACATATATTATACAGCTCAGACTCAGGCACAGATACATAGCTCGAGTCAACAATAGCGCCCAGAAGACGGCAACAGGCTCACCCTCTATTATGTGGGATCGAAAACAATGATTGGTATAATGTGACTTACATCAATCGAGTGACTTATTCATCAACCCAGAACCTAGTTCATAAGAGCTTGTAGCTCTTGACAATTGAGATTATGAAGATGAAGATTTTGACAGTTGATGCCATATATGTCGTAAGCATCCGCTGAGAAATATTTGATTAATAGTGATTGCAACCGATATCACTTGTTAATCCTGAATATAGTATCAACACATAAGTGATTATGAAGCTCATATCAGTTAGGTAGTCACCAAACAAGCAACATTTCAACTACGATCAATAATTAAGCCCGTTATAGAATATTACATGGGGTGGTGATACTTGTATTCTTTCTCCGTCACCACACGGATACATACATTTAATCACGCCTTAATTCCCGGAGGGTTAGGCAGAGGTGAATTAACACCCACATTTCACCAATCATTGAATTCGGTCCCACGTAATAGGGGTGAGCTTATTGCCACCTGCCGGGCACTATTGTTGACTCGAGCCCTGCATCTGAGGCCGAGTCTGGTGTATATATTTGTCTGATGTTAAACAGCCTTACACGACGTTGATGTTAAACAACCCTTAGACGCCTTGTACGACACCGCGTGGGAAGAGATGGGGTGGCCCTAATTCTACTCTGCCGGGAATCACGCGACGGAATATTAGAATATTATTCCACTAAAAATTCGTATTCGAAAAACGATTCAAAGCCGTCTATGGTACTAAAAGGATTACTTTGTAGGAAGTAACACTAAATCGGTTTCTGTTCTGATTTAAACGTTGTAGTAAATATTTTTATTTCTGTCTTTTCTTATTTATATTCATTTAATAAATGTACCAGTTTTCTTCGTCCTGCAGGAGGCAGTCTCAGTAGATCATTTTGATTCAATGATTAAACAAAAATCATTTGATTCATCTTAGCAATGAAGAAAGCCCATGAATCATGAGGCTAATAAGCTAATAGGTACGAATTATATTACACGAGTGCACTAAGTTCATTGGTGCCCAAATCAACGTCACAAACATGCAAACTGACATACATGATGATGTAAATCTGGCGCAGACTTACCTTTCAAAGTTAGGGGGGCCAAAGTAGATCCCCTTAAAAGTCAAAAATAAACTAAAATAAGAAGAAGTAAGAGAAAAAGAGCGGCTTCATGCCTTCAAAGCAAGCAAGTAAAGAATGCGTTTGGGATAAATATGATAAGACAGACTTTGGGATGACAGCCTCTGTGGTATAGCGGTAGTGAGCGCAGCCGCTACGCAAGCGGTGCGGCTTCGATCCCAGCGTAGTGCAAATATTTGTATGCATGAATATTTTATCTTCATTTGCATTAGTCTGGTCGTTGCCATACGAACATTTATGGCAGTCGTTATGGGTAGTTGGAGCAACTGTTGTAGCTGTAATGCTTTGACATCGCCTTAGGGCTCTGAAGGTCATATGGCAGTGACTTCACGGAAAATATCGAAGTTCAGCGAAAATCTTACTGCAGACTGGTAAAGTAGACTCCCCGGTGACACCAGACTCCGATGTGAAAATCTTCAAATATGACTGGGATTATCCCAAGGATGAAGAAGACTTTCGGAAATGCTTAAAAACCGAACCGATAATATTTGAAAACTACAAATAGAAGCTACAGAATCCATAAGTTCCCTCCCCCTTACTGTGACCTGATTGTTCTGATATTTGGTACACACATTTAGCTCGGACGATAATACAATTTTAATCAATTAAACAATTTGATTTGTTCGTAATACCTTGGTACTAAGATCATCTTGACAGCCTCTGTGGCGTGGCGGTAGTGAATGCGACTGCTACGCAGGAGGCGCGGGTTCGATCCCCGCTCAGTGTAAATATTTGTATGCATGAATATGGGTATTTGCATTGGTCTGGGTGTTTCTATGTATAATATGTATGTATTTACATAAAGAGAAGTATTGAAGTATGTTTAGCCGTATTCTAGATTCCATAACACATGCTAGTTAAACTATGCTTACCCCATGGTAAGCATAGTTTAACTAGCTTCTAGCTGTCTAGATAGCGTTGTATAGAATGTAGTAGAATATTTATTATTTATTATTATTATTACTTCATAGATCTGACCCTGACTGTACTGTAAAAATGATAAATTTAATTCTCCTGAATTCTCCCGACTCTAATTATCATAACATAACATAAACTCACGCCTATATCCCCGAAGGGGTAGGCAGAGGTGCTAGCACTCACATTTCGCCAGTTTATATTTAGGTTCCAAGGTGTTGAGCCTATAGCCATTATCCGGGCACTTATAAACCTGCAATAAATACATAACTTCGAAAAGCATCGAAAAGTCATTGGTGTGTGCCACGGTAAAACCAGGGATCGAACGCGAGACCTCGTCTCAGCAGTCCATTGCCCATACCACTAGGCTACCGCAGTACTGATTATCACTAAAATGTAAATTGCAATGTTAGCTAGACACAATTTTCTGCATTACCTTTTAAGGTATGTTATAAAATACAAACAGTACATATTTAAATTTTCTAACGGCGATCAAAGTTTACTAAAACCACAGCGTAGGTGTCAAATGTGTGATCGTGCTTATTCGGAGTTAATTACATTAAATATTAACAGTAAGATATGTCGACTTGTAATTGCGCATCGAAAATGTTAATTTAAGATACAGCTTCAGTGTTAAATGTGAGGATAATACAGTATCAAAGGAAAAGTTATTTTTACAAAGGTATTTGACTGACAAGTCAAATTAGTTTAGTCAAAGGAAACTTGTATGAAATTAATTATTGTGACATCATAATAATCAACTTTCAAATAATTTACTATTATAGCTTGGGTGGATGACTAAAAATAAATAAAAACGATAAAATAAGAACCTTCGCAACTTTTACTATTATTAATTTAATAAGCTCAGTTAAGTAATGTATTTACACTACAGGAAAGTAACCTAATTTATGTCATGTAAACATTTAGGCTTTCTTCATAATGAACCTCATTCAGTAGAAACTAAGTGGAACTCACTTTTTATAGAAGTATTTTTGGAATTACGTTTCAAAAGGGTCAAAACGAAAGTTTATTATTACTAAGTCTTCGTTGTCTCTTGGTTACCACTTGGTTGGCAGACAAGCACACGGCCCACCTGATGGAAAGTGGTTACCGTGGCCAATGGACGTTTGTAACACCAGAGGAGTCACAGTCGCGCTGCCAACCTTGTAAGTGCAAGAAAAAGCAGGACAAGCCCTTAGTCTTCCCACTGACAGCACAAATTCTCCAGTGAGCTCTGGCTACCCTACTCACCGCTGGAAACACAACACGAAGTTATTATAGCCGCGGTATTCTGTAAGGCGAAGGTACTTCCCCAGTCGGACTGCTCAATTGGGCGGAAATACCGTCGTGTCCTACCTCCTAAACTTGGCACACACCATTGACTTTTCGATGCTTTTCGAAGTTATGTGTGTATTTATCGCAGGTTTATAAGTGCCCGGTTAATGGCAATAGGCTCGCCACCTATTACATTGGGACCTGAACATAAACTGGCGAAATGTGGGTGCTAGCACCTCTGCCTACCCCTTCAGGGATATAGGCGTGAGTTTTTGTTATGTTATGTAATGAGCAGTTAAGGAGTTATGAGAGAACAGATGAACCTACATACAAACATACATACATAGCCTGTCAAAATCATAACCCTCATGAGTCCTTTGGCTACGCCGTAGTCCGGTAAAAAAATATACAGTGTATATACAACTTTTACGAGTATAACAGAATTTTGTATGGAAATTTTGACATAGCTGTATATACCCTGTGTCATTTTTATTAGTAAGACGGTTTGTAAAAAAATCTCTATTTAATTACTAAAGTAACATTACTTTTACGAACCTCGTTTAAAGAACCATGGAGGAAGGAAATACGTTGGTAATTTGACTTAACGAGATAATACATTTATAATCCACCGTACCAGCAAGCGTTTTAATAAATTTAATTTTCCCCTCTTGTTTCATCGGTTACAGAACAAAACAATGGTAATTAAATCCATAACAACCTGAGCATACAACATTATGCAGATAATGGAATAAATTGCAGCACCAAAATATGAATGACAAACAAATAGACCACCAAAATTATTATGTAGAATTTCTCTGTGTCAGTAGTGGCGCAGTTTGTAAAATAATATCGCAGGTTATTATAGCAGGTAACAATAATAGTATATTATGGTACGAATGTGTAAAGTTGGTGATTACGGCTGTGGCGCCATTGGTCTTAAGAGAGCCGAAGAAGGTAATCATGAATACACACGTTTGTCATACGACATTTTTCAACACACTTGCGAATAAAATAATACGAAAAAGCATATTATTTACTCACATACTGAAATGTAAATTAAAAATTATAAACAACTTTAATTACATTTTTTACGCACAGAGTATCAAAACAGATTTAAAAATTACAGAAATTTTTTCCATTTTTTCTACATAGCTTGTAGTGAATGCGGCGCAACCCGTATGCGCGATCAGCAAAATAAATGACTTTTTGCGCTAAAAATAACTTTGTAGTTTTACGCTAATTATGTTAACTATTTCATAAAATTAGATAAAAATGTGTATGAAACTGCACATAATTTGGATTAATTGTGTCATTAGCTCCTATTATGTAGTATCTAATTAAATAAAATTTCAAAAGCAACTCAACTTTCAAGGAGGTAGGACACGGCGGTATTTCTGCCCAATTGAGTAGTCCGATTGGGGAAGTACCTCCGCCCTACAGAATACCACGGCTATAATAACTTCGTGTATATAAGAACGGATTTTGTTTTCCGGATTAATATATCTACCTATCTAATAAAACGCGGTTTTAATAACTTCGTGTTGTGTTCCTAGCGGTGAGTAGGGTAGCCAGAACTCACTGGAGAATTTGTGCTGTCAGTGGGAAGACTAAAGGCTTGTCCTGCTTTGTCTTCTACACTGACGGCACAGAAACTCTGTACTTACAGGGTTGGCAGCGCGACTGTGACTTCTCTGGTGTTACAAATGTCGTCGTGTTTTTTTTGAAGCACCCATAAATCTTAGGTGGAGTCACAGTTGTGTTTAGCACCATCTAGTATTAATAAGATAAACTGGTAAGAAACTATTGCTCCTGCAACATTCGTTAATTATTATCTTATAATATCAGATTACATTGACTGTTCTGAGGATTCCGCCTTTGTGTAGGAGCGACCCACGCTGTTCATTCCGTTTTCCTAAATACATCTGGCACAAAATTTTGCACCAGGTCAAAATAACATATTTTGTTTTGGTAGTAGGTAAATAAGGAAAATTATTAAAATGAACACCTATATTTGCTATCTAAAATACTTTTAAGATAGTTAGATTAGAAAAAAATACGTTACTAAAACACAGGTAATAGAAACAGGCTATGGGATCTAGAGTGTCGTGCGGTGTTCCACAGGGATCTGTTCTTGGGCCGCTCCTGTGGAACATCGGATACGACTGGGTGCTTCGCGGTGAGCTCGCGGACGGCGCCGCCGTCACGTGCTATGCGGGCGACACGCTAGTGACGGCGAGCGGGGCTACATACCGCGAAGCGACCCTGAGGGCCACGACCGCGGTTGCTCAAGTCGTGGAATGGATCCGGTGGCTGGGCCTTGACGTGGCTTTGCATAAATCCGAGGCCATGTTCTTTCATGGACCTCGGCGCACGCCACCACTTGGTTCCAGTCTCACAGTGGGAGGCACTCTCATCGGCATCAAGCCCCAGATGAAATATCTGGGGCTCGTGCTCGACGGCCGGTGGGACTTCGGGAAGCACTTCCGAAGTCTGGGCCCCAAATTGATGGGCACAGCTCTAGCGCGGCTACTGCCCAACCTGGGGGGCCCGGAGGACTCCTGCAGGAGACTCTACGCGGATGTCGTGCGGTCCATGGCCCTGTACGGGTGTCCCGTGTGGGCGGGCACCCTGAATGATCGGTACATGCCCCTGCTGCAATGTCCGCAGCAGAAGTTGGCGTGCCGCATCATAAGGGGGTACCGCACGATATCATTCAACGCGGCGAGTCTCCTCGCCGGATCGCCACCATAGACCTTGGAAGCGAGATCCCTTTCGGCGCTATACCGGTTCCGAAAGGCGGTGCGGGAGCGGGGTCACGATCCCGAGCCCGAAGAAATTCGGGCCGTGAGATCCCTGCTCCACAGGGAAATGGCGGAATGGGAGCTACGACTTGGGCGACCAGGCGCAGGGCGCGCCGTAGTAGCGGCGGTAAGACAAATCATGGGGGAGTGGCTAGAGAGGCCACACGGCAGCCTCTCGTACCGTCTGACGCAGATGATCACCGAGCACGGGTGCTTCGGGAAGCATCTGCGTCGGATGGAGAAAGAGCCAACGTCCGAGTGCCATCACTGCGACGCGAGCGAGGACTCAGGGCCGCACACGCTCACCGAGTGTCCGGCGTGGGAGATGCCGAGACGGGAGCTTGTGGCGGCCCTGGGAGTGAGAGTTCTCACGCTCTCCACCTTGCTCGCGGCGATGGTCCGCTGCGCGGATGCGTGGGCGGCCGGCGCCTCCTTCTGCGAGCAAGTAATGCTCGTGAAGGAGGAGGCGGGGTGGGAGCGGCAGCGGGAGCGACGAAGGATCGCAAGCCATGCTGCCCGCGTATGAAGGCAACTCGGGTGTCGGAGGTCGATGAACGACCTCCGCCCCCCATGAGCGCCGGCCTGGGGGTGACAGGGGGAGCCGCCTGTCACCCTGGCAGAAGCAGGCCGCGGCGGCGGCGCGCCTGGCGCGCCTCCCAGTTTTCCGGGAACGAGTTGGGGACTCTGTAGTCCCCACACACCCGAGGAGAGGGCCAGATCGTGAAAGATGGCCCTGGGTCGGCCGGGGTGCGAGGGATATGCCTGTCAACCTCACCTTCGGCAACCAAAGCGACCCACAGGCGGCGTGCGTTTTAGTCGGTTCGAGTCCGACATAACCTCCTCCACCGGCTGCGGTGGGGAGGTATCCGTGGGGATTTTGCGCACGTAAAAAAAAAATGAGATCTAGAGTGTGAATAAACATACGTACTATTTTGACTGTTGATACATGGAACTTGTGGAACTTGCTACATACATAAATATTCATAAATTATATTTGTTTACTACATACATAAATATTACGATATGTAATATTTACATAAAAACACCATCAATCAACCACTCTAATAACGACACAACATAAGCAGCTTAAGCACATTGACATTAGTTATTAGAGCAACAACTTCAATTTGTACCTATCTATAAATTGCTGAATAGAATTCACAGAAAATCTAGCATATTCATGAACGCAAATTAACAGTACAAGGCGACTAAGGGATAGGGCTGACCAGACAGATATATACACTCAGCCTCAGATGAATGGCTTGAGTCAGCATTAGTGCCCGGAAGACGGCAATAGGTTCACCCCCTATTACGTGGGACCGAATTTAATGATTGGTGAAATGTGGGTGTTAATTCAGATCTGCCTAACCTTCGGGGATAAAGGCGTGATTATATGTATGCAACATGATATAACAGCCGCATGATTCAGATAGATACCTTCTAAAGCATAAAAGTTAGAAGCAATCTTTTCCTCTTACTATACTCTAGATAAGATGGCGGTAAATATATAAGCTTCTCAATTAAGATAAGCGCTATGCGTGGAGTGGAGTGTGCTCACGTCAACAAATACCTCTCGAGATACATCGCTCCTTATGACAGTTGGTAGAGGCTCCTCCGACCAGCCTAGATTATTGTGTCTCGCTACACGCATCAGAGAGGTTGAAGTGTGTACCTCGTACCGACGACGTGTACCAAACATTTCCGTGAAAATTTGAAAAAATATGATATCTGAAATTTTCATGCAACTCGTTAGTTCATGCAACTACCAAGGTGGTGACTTCCGATCCGGCTCGTTCCTGGGGCAAAGGTTGGCTATTGCTCTTGAGCGGGGCAACGCGGCCAGCATCATGGGCACTTTTGCGCCAGGAACGATGCGGAGTGGGTTGTTTGACGCGACATAATCTCGAATTTGTTTTGTGTATTTATGTTTTAATTATTTTGTATGTATTAAATTTATAGAAATGGGAGAAAAAAATTATAATAAAATAATATATAAATATAATATAATAAAATAATATACAAATATAATAAAATAATATATAAATATAATAAAATAATAATAATAAAATAATAAAACCGCGGTAGCCTAGTGGTATGGGTAATGGACTGCTGAGACGAGGTCTCGGGTTCGATTCCAGGTTTTACCATGGCGCACACCAATGATTTTTCGATGCTTTTCGAAGTTATGTGTGTATTTATCGCAGGTTTATAAGTGCCCGGTTAATGGCAATAGGCTCGCCAGCTATTACATTGGGACCTAAACATAAACTGGCGAAATGTGGGTGCTAGCACCTCTGCCTACCCCTTCGAGGATATAGGCGGGAGTTCATGTTATGTCGTTGATAACACTTAATGTGCGTTGGAAGACATGATGGTGATGAAACACCAATATTACAAATACGAATGCTTGAGAAGATGTTTATTATTACATCACGCTGTAGATCTTTTTCTTATTATCCGATCCGATATCGGTGTGGGCTCCAATAACCGACATCCAAGAACCGACAGGAAGTAAAATGTGTAAATATTTCATACAAGTAAGTATTACTTGTTACACACCTGTCTTTCACATTGTCCGGTCCGATATCGGATATCGGAGCTGTCATATCGCTGTGTTCGTCCGATATCAGATATCAATCAGTCACCATAAATATTTTTTTTATACAACTTAGGTGGCAGACAGGCACACGGCCCACCTGATGGAAAGTGGTTACCTATGAACGTGTGTAACACCAGTGGAGTCACATCCGTACTGCGGACCCTGCAAGAACAGAGATTTTATGTGCCCTCAGTGCAGAACACAAAATCAGGACAAGCCTTTGGTCTTCCCACTGACAGCACAAAAACTCTCCAGTGAGCTCTGGCTACCCTACTCACCACCGGGAACACAACACGAGGTTATTATAGCCGTGGTATTCTGTAGGGTGGAGGTACTTCCCCAGTCGGACTGCTCAATTCGGACGGGAATACCGTCGTGTCCTACCTCCTGATAAAAATAATTGTCATATTCAATGGTAGAGATTACTAAGGAGTCTGTGGTTGAGCTTATGGTTAATTGTTTTGGAGTCTGTGCAATTGAGCAAATGAACGTATCCTTGACGTATCGAACCGATTTAATTGCATGTATGTGAAATCAGCACATGCTGTCGGCTTTCGGATATCGGCTATCGTCGTCCGACACCGATATTGGACCGGATAATGTGAATACGGACTTTCTCTGTAGCATTTACTTTACAGTGAAAACTAAATTCTTAATTCTTTATTGCACACAAACAGTACAGAGGTCAAACACAAAATAAATATATGAGAAATATGTACAAAGGCGAGATTAACTTTATATGAGTTCTCTACCAGCAAACCTTTGAGTAGCAGAGAAACAGTTAAAGTAATAAAGGGACGTGACGTGTACATTCATTTTTCAGATAAAAGAAGGGTACCTAAACAGGTACATATATATACACATAAACATACATATTACACCTACATACAAATATACATACATACATACAAACATACATACATACATACATACATGAACTTATTGCATACATATATACACATAAATATATACAAACTACATTACTGTGATAGGAAATGTTCCCTTGTTCTTCTCCTAAAGACATCCAGGGTATTACTACCGCGAATGGTGTGAGGTAGTGCGTTCCAAAGACGCACAGCCTGCACCGTGAACGATCCATCGTAGCAGCAAGAAGTGTGTGCAGGTGTGCGAAGCAGAAGAGAGGAAGAAAGACGACAGTGTTTGCACCTGGGCACAAGATACTCAAAGCGTTCCCGCAAATAAGTTGGAGCATTAGGATTATGAAGTATGGTATAGAGAAGAGTTAGGATGTGAAGGTTGAGGTGAAAACTATGTCGACGGGTAAAAGGAAATAGGGCATAAGCGACATTTTGGTCAAAAACGAGTTATTTATGCCATTGGACTTAAAATTTTCTGCTCTTTCGAATGCGCTTACTCCCATGGCTCTACGATGACTTTTTTGGCGTTTATGCCCAAGCAAAACAAATACAATTTATAGTGTTATTTTTGCTAACCGACGAAAATTCTGGTCATTTTTGCTATAAAGGTGATTGTACCCCTACAAAAATGATTTATTTTGGGTTTGTTGTCGGTAATACCTTTTTACTTCACAAGGGTGCCAAGCTTTTGGTTGTTTATGCCTTTTAAGCATTTCAATTGAAAAGTACAAATGTTGCTTAAAGCTTACTTCCATTTCGTAATTTAACAGAGCTATGGCGCTTGTGCCCTATATACAAAATGCATACTTATATTACTCTGGCGGTTATCCCCTATTTCCATTCAGTTCTTAATGACAGCCAAGTCGGTTATGCTCTATTACCTAAATTGATTTTAATATGACTCTGGTGGTTATACCTTACTTCCGTTTACTAATATAAATACGATTCGTGTTTTTATTAGTAAGGGGGTTAATTTTGATTTTTCTTGATTAAAAAGTATTAAAAAAATTCCTTTTTTATTTCAAGAAACATCACACTATCTGCTCGTTAGCAAATATGAAATGACGAGCTATATCTTTTAAATTTACCATTTAGTGTAAAATTATAGCAGGGTATACTGTAATAGGCTTCTTAGTAAAATTGATCCTTAGTATGTTTCTGTCAAAATTTACTCCTACTTTTCACCCTACTTTAGAAGTTAGAGACCCAATTACGGTGTCGTGTAATATCTATTTTAGATATTTTCCTGATGAAGGATTGTGTTGGTTGCGCTACTTCATTACTTTTGGGGTGGCTTTTCATCCATATTTCTTTGCTTCGTAGCGACATTGTGTGTTACTAATGTCGTATATCCTGGTATTGTTTTGAATGCCGAGTGTTTCTTGTGCCCTATTACCTTTTATACAACCACTATGAAAAGTACCTTATCCTTCTTTTCCTATAATATTGATTGAACGGTCTAGTCGCTTATACCCTTTTACCTTGCGAAATGATAAATTGGAATGTCGCATATGCTTCTTATCCTTTAATATTTGATTTTGTCATTTGTATCTTATGGCATATTTCCTCATTCAAAAATTATAAGCTGTGGTTATAAGCGACAAAAACTACTTTAAATAACGTCAAATCACTAAAACTAAGAATACCAGTAACTGTTCCATTTCTATCTGATTTTATAACTGTTTTGCTTTTCACAATATCTTAATAAATGACAAAAATACGTCAGTTTTTCTAAAATTTAAAACTTTGAACGGCTCTCCTGAACATTTCATCTTTTGTCGCTTATCCCCTATTTCCTTTTAACCGTCGATGCGTTAAATATCTAGTTACGATGAACGAAAATATATTGAAAATATTTTACATGCGAGTCGAATGGAAGTGATTATGCAGACAAAAGCTGGTAGAAAATAATACTATTGAAAATCTAGTCAACATGTTTTTAGTACTTTGCCAAAACTTTGTCAGCAGAAAATGAAAAGAAAATGCATTAAAACGTAGCTCGAGAATAAATCAAAGTCAAAAGCAAATTGAGTACCTAACCGGTTGAGTGGCAGGAGCGCTGGATCAATATAACACACGTTAAATCAATTTCAGCACTTCCATACATTGAATATTCTGCAAGTTTTAAAGTCACGCATCTTGCCCGACGAAATACGTTCACAAGGGCGAGAGTCTATTAAAAGCGGTTCACTGGTTCCAGTGATTAACACATACCACCCATATGTAACATTTCCTTATATTCTTAACATGTTTACACCCTCCCGAATTTATTTACAGTACAATACATCCATATTTTTGGTGAGGTTTGTTTATTTATTTGACAACTGCGAAGCTAAGTAAGGTTTATAGGAAACTAGCTCTAAATTTACATGGTCATTCACATTACTAGTGTAAAACTCACCAGGACATGGTGGTGTACACAGTGTATAGAAACTAGCAGTAGCCTGCGGCTCTGCCCGCATGGATATCGGTTAACGCGACCAAACAAAGGCTATGTCCTTTTCTAAGGTTTTATCAAATCGGTTCAGTATTTTAGCCTCAGTGATGTTTATGGTCACAGTTATTAAACAGGTCTCAGAATAATAGATATTATGAGATTAATTGTTGAATACATATTTTAAGTAAAAAATATTTAAATTAGGAGATTTATGTAAAGTAAAAAAACGGGTTGCCATCAGGGAACAGAGTATGGGTGTTATAATGGTACTATATTAATATGTCAATCCTATGAACATGTTTAAAACACGCAGATGTCTACCCCATATGTTCCTAAAAGTCACAAGATGTCTGCTTTTTCTAAAACATAGGCTTCATATAAAGACCCCTACAATAAGTGGTTTTTCGATCGACGTTTCCTAGCTTTAAAAAGATTTGCGATTTTCCTTATAAGAGCGGGAAAACATCTAAAGTGGCCCTGTGCAGCAATCACGTATTCGATATAAAGCAATATACAGTTAGTAGTAATAAGTTCTATCGGTTTTGTCGTCTCAGTCATGGAAATATTCTTTACGATAACTGTATGTATGCGTGCTTTTATCCGTGATATGAATAGTAGGTTTGTTCATAAAGCTAATCATAATCTTTTGATAAGAAATATATTATCCAGTATAAGAGGTTCAATAGATTCTGTGTGATGTATAACAAACTTTTGCAATCTTTCGTTTCGAACAGCAGAAGTTTAAAGTGTTATAAATTTTAAAGTTCAAAATCTATGATAGGCATTTATAACATAATGGGGTCGCCCGGTGCAATTAAAGTTCATCGATTGTCAAGTGATGTGGCCGATGGATGTGGCGCACATAGAAGAGGCTTGTGTCCAACGAACTGCAATAGGCTAACTGATTGATACTTACACATCAAATAGAATTGAATGTTGTGAAGTTTTGAAATTAGAATACTCTTGTTTGTAAAAGATTATTTCTGTTTAACCCGGATATGGAATAAATGTTCAGTCATCATCAGATTAATATTTACTAGCGAAGTACTCAAAATGATCCTAATGCCAAAATTTAAATTCTATATTAGCTATTAGAAAGCACAAATAGTTGTCAGCATACAGAGTGGTCAAAATATCTTAGCAATCAATTCTCCATAAAAATGTAAGATAGCAAAGTGTTCATATTGATATGTATTAACAGGTCGCTCAACGGCATTTAAGCTAGCAGAAAGAGTGCTTAAAATTAGCTTTACATTATGTCATTTAATCACATTTTGTATCCTATTCTTGTACATATAGCCATCTCTTTCATTTAAAACAAAAGACACGCAAGAAATCAAAGGGATGGATTTACAAGAAGAGAATATACAATATGATTAAATGACATTATGTGCTTTGCTTTGTGATAGCTAATATAAAATTGAATTTTGATATTAGGATTATTTTAAGTACCTACTATGCTAGTCAAGAATGATCAGATGCTGACTTTACTCATAGTCTCTTTATAACTCACATAATCCTTCAAACAAGTATATGGTCTACCTGGTGTTCACCAGTCAGCAAATTCAATACATACTGAATGTTTGTAAAAAATGAAAGTGTTTTTGAAAAATAGTATAAATATTTGATATTTGTCAAACAAGGATTTTATAATTTCGACGTCCGCAAGAATTATATATTACTTGCATGAACCCTAAACGAGTTCTCCATGTTTCTTGTAAATCACAATTCGTTATGTAAGTATTAATCTAACACTCACTTTAGATTACAGCAATGAGACATTTGAGTAAGTCACACACTATAAACTATTGCGTAGTGAATGAAGATCTAGAGGACTTACTATGCACATCCAAGGAATTTAATTTACTCAGTAGATTAACCAAGTTTGAGTACTGCATTAGAGTTTACTATCTTAGGTTGCATAAGTTTCTGTATAGAAATTACGTATCCATAATTCATGTATGTGGACTAAGTACTTTAAACACTATTTTGGGAAATGTCTAATCTGTTTCAGGAAGTCTTGTCACACAATTCTACGAGTATAAGTGATATTTGTGTGAGAATATGAACTTTATGGGTGTAAAACGTTAAAACTACTTAAAGAACTCTTAAAGTAAATTATTTTAGTGAATTGTAATAGATTTTTTTTAAACTATCATGGTCACTGACATCAGTATCAGAATAAACGGGATATTTACCATGTTTCATTATTTTGAGTTTCCGATATTTCGGCGCTGTTGCAAGCACCATGATCACGGAGGAACTGGAGTAGTGGCGGTGAACAAAGAAAAGTTTTTTCTTCTAGGAGTAATTATATCGATCTACCCTCTTTCGAGTTCTTTTACTACGCGTATCTGCACTACTATTGGTTTCACTCTCACTAGAAACTCGAACCCGATCTCGATCACGTTCACGACATACGATGCTCACTGTATCCACTCGCGATTTTGTTTTAGCTTGTTCCCGGTTGTTTTTGCAAAGACGGACCACTGGATGCCAGACGTTCGGCAGTTGAAACCCATCCTCACGATTGAAATTTTTATACTTTTTTATTTCAATTGCTTCCCTTACCAGTATTGGTATATAGTGGCGTTCTGTCGAAAGCATCTGAGGGTTATGTAGCTCGATCCAGTGGTTCGTACCGGACTCCAATAAATGTTGAGCGATTGCAGATTTATGCGGTTCATTGTTTTTGACTGCCCTGATGTGTTCCTTGATTCGGCATGTAACCGTTCTTTTTGTTTGTCCTATATAGGAACTGCCACAGCTACAGTCAATGTTGTACACTCCCGGTTTGTCCAATGGGGAGCCATCTTTGGGTGAGCGCAGGCATTGCGACAGCTTTTTAAAAGGAGTGAAAATAGTTTTGACAGATACCTTCTTCTGGATGTTAGCGATCTTATCTGTCACTCCTTTGATGTAGGGTAAAAAGGCTGGCTGTCTTTCCACCTTATAGTTCCGGGGTTTATTTGTGGTGAGTCTTGGTGGTCTTATCCGTCCATTGTATCCATTCTTTTGTAGAACGCCGCTTATGTGCTTCAATTCTTCTTGTAAATGTTCCTCGTCACATAAACTATATGCGCGGTCAGTAAGCGACGTCACTACCGAATTCAGATGGCGCGGATGATGATGTGAGTCGGCATGCAGGTAGCGGTCAGTGTGAGTGGGTTTCCTGTACACGGAGTGGCTACACGACCCATCCTCACGAACACCGATCCTCACGTCAAGGTAGGCATGGGTTCTTTCCTTTTCCATTTCGTACGTAAAGCTCATTTTTCCATGGATGTTGTTGAACTGGGCCACGTATTGTTGTACAACATTCTCACTCCCCTCCAGTATACAAAAAATGTCATCAACATACCGTTTCCAGATTTTGATGCTTGGGGCGGTGGGTATGGCTATGGCTTCGAAATGTTCCATCCACAAGTTTGTCACAACTGGAGCCACCGGACTGCCCATCGCTACTCCATCTATCTGTAGGTAGTACTCATTTTTGTATACGAAGTAGTTTGTGGTCACACAATGTTGCACAAGGTCGGCATATTCTTTAGCGACTCCGTTCTCTGCGATTTTTCGTCTTGTGATCTCCAAGCAGTCTGTGATGGGAACATTTGTGAATAGGGACTCCACGTCGAAGCTCACCATCACTTCTTGATCATTGACCGAAGTTTGACGCAAAATCTGAACGAAGTCGAGTCCTTCACGTACGACATGGTCCTACCCACCCATGGCTGCAAGATATACGCCACATGTTTGGCCAGTTCATAGGTCGGCGAGTCAATCTGACTCACTGTGGGCCGCAAGGGAGTGTTTGGCTTGTGTATCTTAGGCAGACCATATAGTTTGGGGGGCTGGAGGTTCCTGGGTCGCAGCAGGTGTGCCACTACCTCTTCACCGATTACCTGTTGAGTGAATGAAACCAACAGTAGTGCAGATACGCGAAGTAAAAGAACTCGAAAGAGGGTAGATCGATATAATTACTCCTAGAAGAAAAAACTTTTCTTTGTTCACCGGCACTACTCCAATTCCTCCGTGATCATGGTACTTGCAACAGCGCCGAAATATCGGAAACTTAAAATAATGAAACATGGTAAATATCCCGTTTATTCTGATACTGATGTAATAGATTTACTATTAAAATTCACTAAAATAATTTACTTTTAGCATTTAATTATATTTACACATAACATAACATAAACTCACGCCTATATCCCTGAAGGGGTAGGCAGAGGTGCTAGCACCCACATTTCGCCAGTTTATGTATAGGCAATAGGTGGCGAACCTATTGCCATTAACCTGGCACTTATAAACCTGCGATAAATACACACATAACTTCGAAAAGCATCGAAAGGTCATTGGTGTGTGCCATGGTACAACCTGGGATCGAATCCGAGACCTCGTCTCTGCAGTCCATAACCCATACCACTGTTTTTTTTTTTTTACATGTGCTCCCCCACGGATACCTCCCCACCGGAGCCGGTGGGAGAGGTTATGTCGGGCTCGAACCGACTAAAACGCACGCCGCCTGTGGGTCGTTTTGGTTGCCGAAGGTGAGGTTGACAGGCATATCCCTCGCACCCCGGCCGACTTAGGGCCATCTCTCACGATCCGGCCCTCTTCTGAGGTGTGTGAGGACTACAAAGTCCCCAACTCGCTCCCGGAAAATGGGGAGGCGCGCCAGACGCACCGCCGCCGCGGCCTGCTCCTGCCTGGGTGACAGGCGGCTCCACCTGTCACTCCCAGGCCGGCGCTCATGGGGGGCGGAGGTCGTTCATCGACCTCCGACGCCCGAGTTGCCTTCGTACGCGGGCAGCTTGGCTTGCGATCCTTCGTCGCTCCCGCAGCCGCTCCCGCCCCGCCTCCTCCTTCACGAGCATTACTTGCTCGCAGAAGGAGGCGCCGGCCGCACACGCATCCGCGCAGCGGACCATCGCCGCGAGCAAGGTGGAGAGCGTGAATACTCTCACTCCCAGGGCCGCCACAAGCTCCCGCCTCGGCGTTTCCCACGCCGGACACTCGGTGAGCGTGTGCGGCCCTGAGTCCTCCCTCGCGTCGCAGTGATGGCACTCGGACGTTGGCTTTTTCTCCATCCGACGCACTTCCCGAAACACCCATGCTCGGTGATCATCTGCGACAGACGGTACGAGAGGCTGCCGTGTGGTCTCTCTAGCCACTCCCCCATGATGGGTCTCACCGCCGCTACTACGGCGCGCCCTGCGTCTGGTCCACCATTTCTCTGTGGAGCCGGGATCTCACGGTCCGAATTTCTTCGGGCTCGGGATCGTGACCCCGCTCCCGCGCCGCCTTTCGGAACCGGTACAGCGCTGAAAGGGATGTCGATTCCAGGATCCATGGTGGCGATCCGGCGAGGAGACTCGCCGCTTTGAAAGATATCGTGCGGTACCCCCTTATGATGCGGCACGCCAACTTCTGCTGCGGACGCTGCAGTAGGGGCATGTACCGATCACTCAGGGTGTCTGCCCACACGGGACACCCGTACAGGGCCATGGACCGCACGACACCCGCGTAGAGTCTCCTGCAGGAGTCCTCCGGGCCCCTCAGGTTGGGCAGTAGCCGCGTCAGAGCGTTGGCTGTGCCCACCAATTTGGGGCCCAGACTTCGGAAGTGCTTCCCGAAGTCCCACCGACCGTCGAGTACGAGCCCCAGATATTTCATCTGGGGCTTGATGCCGATAAGAGTGCCTCCTACTGTGAGACTGGAACCAGGTGGTGGCGTGCGCCGAGGTCCATGAAAGAACATGGCCGAGGTCCATGAAAGCCACCTCAAGGCCCAGCCGCCGGATCCGTTCCACTACCGATACCACTAGGCTAACGTGGTTTTATTATTTCATTATATTATATTTATATATTATTTTATTATATTTATGTGTTATTATTAATAGCACAAAAACCATTAAATATTGCTTATGTTTTATTGTATATGAATGAAAAAAATGCTTAGTTTTTACCCAACCACAGCGAAGCCAAAGGAGGGTTATAATGTTTACATAATATACGTATGATTGAGTCCTCTGTACAAACTGCTAGTTTTTCCAACGAGCTGATTCACATATAAAAAGAGAAATGATAAATTCTTGGAATTCTTTACCAACACGTCTTTCCTTCTTACAAGAGCGGGTTTGAAAAAGCATCCGAGGACTCTTCCAAACTCAAAGTGACTATTGTAGTATTATTTAGTATCTGAAATGGTGACCTTCATTCCAGAGACTTCGATTCTACTTACCATATGGCATGACAGCATCGGAGGTGTAGCAGTAGTGAACGTGGCCGCTATGAGACTCGGATTCTATTACCGCTTAGTGCAAATATTTATATGCATACATTTGGGTATTGGCATTGGGGGGGGGGGGGGGGGGGGGATCGTACCGCGGAGAGCAAGTTTAGCCGTCGGTCCCGGTTGCCATACGAACATTTATGTCTTATTGCCAATTGATTATGGAGGTCAAATGGCAGTCGCTTCATAGAAAATATCGAAGTTCAAACACATCTTAGTTGATTAGAAAGCCGACTTCAATTGATTTGGGAAAATACTCAGAGAATGGTGATTATGGCACGATGAGGTCAAATTGACGTGCCATTCATAAAAACGTGTCATTTTTCTCGACTGATTTAAACACACGGTTTTAAATTTCTGTCAATATACCAGTCGCCAAGATCTTCTCGACTAGCTTCTTCATTCTCGCTGTTCACACACTTTTGTGCCGTTTCGCACTTTATGTCAAAGTACACATATGTGTAGCTCACTTAAGTTGGCGCCACTCATGTTGTAGTGTCTCGACGAGTTGACTCCTCACTATTTTCTTAGCGTCTCTCTGTTCAATATTCATGAAACTGACCTCTTCGTTTTTACTAAGGATTGCGAATTAATTCAATGATTGTGTATCGAATAGTGCACAAGGTTTTGAGATGAGTTTCTATCCACAGATAAGTCAAATTATTTCAATTTAGAATAAATCAGAATTAAACATATTAAAATAGTACCTTATGCCTGTGGCTTCGCCCGCGTTGATATCGTTTTCTGATTAAATCTCTTAGGTTTTATGTCTTACCAAGCCCTTTTAAACAAAAAATCGCATCAAAATTTGTTCATCGTCCACCAGGAACAAACAAATAAGAATTCCAAAAAATATCTCCAATGTTCGAATATAATAATCTAATAGTATAAATGAATAATAATCTTTGATTAAATAAAAGTCAAGAGACATTAAAATAGCATTTTAACTGTGGCATTGATCAGTATTACAGTCTCCAAAAACCTTTATATACCCATTTACAGAACCCTACACGGGCTCATTTCTCACTCTGACAGCTCCAATTTCAAAAATATTTTCAAGGACAAAATGCCACAAAACGATTGCACTGTCTTCAACCGACGTTCACATTTCGCTTACAAAATGTGTTCTGATTTATCAAAAACGTGCGTTCTTCAGTAACAGCGTTATTGAAGCAAGAGTCGCTACATTTTTGGTAATACGACATCGGAGTGCGATCTCAAGTGGTTTTATTACATCTTTGCCGAAATAGACCTCCTTACACGTACCGTATGTGAATAGACGTGGCATCGTGATTACTTTTTGTTGACCTATATAAACGTTTTAAATACGATATCTGTTCTGTTATGTTGCAACTTTATAGTTAGGTAATGTTAGTTCATGGCCGTTTTGACACGACTAGTTTTGCTCGTTTTCTCTTTTTTGGTGTGTAAAGTTTATATTCTTCTGTGCCAGTCTCATCATATTTTTCTTAAGTTATTCGTCTAAAAATTTGTTGTCCAATTTGAAGAGCACCAAAAAAAGAGAAAACGAGCAAAAATTGTCCTCTCAAAAGATATGATAGTGTACCTCAACTATAGCCCATCGTTCTAAATGTCATTCAACATTACAAATATTATTCTCAAGGTAACTGTCTAGTGGGGTTGGTGTATGATTATATAATGTATGTATAATTGAAATTTCAACATGATATGAAGCCTTTATATTTGACTGCCAAATCAGGGGTATAATATGATATGACCTCCGCCCCCCATGAGCGCCGGCCTGGGGGTGACAGGTGGAGCCGCCTGTCACCCTAGCAGAAGCAGGCCGCGGCGGCGGCGCGCCTGGCGCGCCTCCCCGTTTACCAGGAACGAGTTGGGGACTCTGTAGTCCCCACACAGCCGAGAGAAGAGGGCCAGATCGTGAGAAATGGCCCTGGGTCGGCCGGGGTGCGAGGGATATGCCTGTCAACCTCACCTTCGGCAACCAAAGCGACCCGCAGGCGGCGTGCGTTTTAGTCGGTTCGAGTCCGACATAACCTCTCCCACCGGCTCCGGTGGGGAGGTATCCGTGGGGATTTTGCGCACGTAAAAAAAAAAAAAAAACTCAATACAGTTTGAAATTTTCGTTAATGTGCCTGCTAGTGTAGCTTTACTGACCGCTTTTGTAACCTAAATATAAAAGATAAAACAAATACGTCTTTCTAGTTCAGTAAAATAAAATAAGTTTTATTATTCATAGCAATGACCAACTAAAAACAGCTTTAGCTTATAAGGCATTTTATGGATGTTTGAAGATGTGCCTTATTCAACAAACAAGAGTAGTTTCAGTTGTCGGTAACACTCTTACTAACATTTGAAGACTCCAAGCTACTTCTACGGCAAACATTACTTGTGATTAACAAAGTTTGGCAACTCTCACGGTGGCTGTATTTCTTTCTGATAACATATTCTAGGAAACTTTGCGGATGATTTTATTTAGATTAATGAGAGGTAAGGCTAGCTGGAAAACTATGTCCACAGTGTAGGACAGATCTAAAAAGGTTATGTAATGCTTCGTTTTAGATTGTACGCGTTTATGTGGTTTTTGTTTATATTATTATTATTATATAGGACACGTCAATTAGACTTCACCTCACCTGATGATAATCTGAAGGCAAAGTCTCAGGAAAGAATATTGTAATATGGTATATGTATTTAATGGTGACCCACCACTACATACATATACATTACATTACGTTACAATGGTGACACACTCAGCTTGACGGCCGCATGATATGCTTTTTCACGCCCCGCTTAAAGGACCCGGGACTATAGAAAGAAGTAAATACGTGAGCTGGTAATGAATTCCAGGTCTTAATGGTGCGGTAAAAGAAAAAGTCTACGCACAGTTAGGTCTTGATCGGATATTCTACCCCTAATACGGGTGACATCTAAGCCCTGCATGTTTTATCCTGTGTAGGAAAGAAGACGGTGGACTCATTGGAAAAGCTCATCAGAACATCTACCATGGTAGAGACAGTTAAATACTGCCAAGGACGCAACATTTATTAGAAAATAGTACTGTTTTAAGGGACTCTATCGCGATTTTTCGGTACTGTTTTATTATTTACACTGATCCCAACGTTTCGCTTAGATTTCAGCAGCCACTGTTACAGGGAGACTAAGTACTGTAGTTGTCTCGTAGTTTACTCCAATGTACTCTAGATGTTAAGGTAGGTAACATATGGAAGTTACGGTGACTTAAGTAACAAGTGCACTTTTACTTCAGTTTAAGAATTACTAGTTTTCTTCATTTCTACCATTGCAAAAAGTCTGAAGCAATGCCTCAGTGATAGATATTCTTTTATATTGATGTTATTTACAACCTTGTCAAATTTATTTGTGGGAGCATGTCTAACGTGTTTGAAACTTTGGGTAGGAAACGTGTACAGAAAGTTGATATACTCCCAAGTGGCTTGAACTTCCAATAAAATAAAGTTCACCGTTGATGTGGATGGTGGCGTGTGGTTGACTTGCTTTAGTTCTACTGTTTCCCACGCCTTATGAATTACTGATCACTAAGTTTTTACCTGTATTTGTCTCAATTTCAGAACTTTTACTCGTTCCACTACACAAAAGTAATCCTTTCAAAACTTTTATCTAACTAAAACTAACTTCACAATTTATTTTATCTTTGTTCCCGATCTTTCGTTAAAGATCGAATAAGGCCTGCTTAAAAGTTTTCGAATTCATCTTTTATCTGTGAGTTCAGTCTGCAGTTAGCGTTGGGAAGTTCATTTTGATTGAAATGCTGCGAAATAATATATGTTGGTACTGAATGGGTTTTGAATTCTTAAATTTTATAGACTATGGGTATGGTAATTCATTTACATACCTACATCTTAAATGGATTAGAATACTTAGTTAACACTGTAACGAACTGCTTCCAGAATGATTACTAACCATTACTCCTACATGAATTCACAGGGATTTAAATACTGCTTATTGCCTACTTTGTTACGGAAGTTCAAAATCTTTTCGAAGTTTTATAGTAAAACATCCCGCTTGAGACTAGATAACTAAAACAGTTCAAACTGTGTACAATATCCGATGAAAACTCTGCGTTATTATAAACTTAAACTTATAATATCAAAATTTGATCGGAATAGTAGTTTCTTACGGAAGACAGTCTATGTAGTGTGACGCTAGTAAACGCAACCACTACGCAGGAGGCGGGTTCGATCCTCGCTCAGTGCAAAAATTTGTGTGTATGAATATGGGTATTTGCATTGGTCTGGTTATGCGTCGGAGATCACGTTAAACCGTCAGTTGCCATACGAACATCTGTATCAGTCATTACGGGTGTTGGAGTTCTAAAAAGTCCAAAAACTGGTCTAACTACAATGTTTCGATATCAGCAAGGGGTTGTGAAGATCATATGGCAGTCGTTTCACGGAATGTATCAAAACCAAACTGATAGGCAAGCCAACCACAAGGTGAAAGCTTAAATGCGACTGGGATTACCGCTAGGATGAAGAAAATAATCTTATCCCTTCTTTTTTTTTGAAAGACTACACATAGTCCACTGCCTCAACATAGGCGTCTCCAAAAAATTTCCAGAATTACCGATCTAAAGCAGCCCGCATCCAGCGCTTCCCGGCGACCTTGATGAGGCCGTCCTTCCACCTGGCCTTTGGGCGTCCTATGCTACGTTTGCCCGTACGCGGTAGCCATTCCAGAACTTTTTTGCTTCATCGGCCATCTGTTCTGCGTGCTATGTGTCCCGCCCATTGCCACTACAATGCACTAATCCGCTGGGCTACGTCGGTTACTTTTGTCCTCCTACGGATATCATCATTTCTGACGCGATCACGTAAGGAAATACCGAGCATAGCCCTCTCTATTAAAACGACTATTAGTAACTAAAAATACTAGCGTTCCCCTTAACTCCACCTACTAAGGCTACCATCGGTTATATGCTACGCTTAGAGGTTAAGTTTAAATCCATCTCTTAGATAAGTACGCAAAATTTCATATCCGGGAAACTAAAATATATAGGAATATACATCACGCAGAAAGATTCAGGACAATCATCTATCCGACGAACCGTGAACAGCCAATAAAATGAAGTGTCAAAGGAAACGCTATGTGATGTCGGCGCGGTGTCGTCGAGCTGACGTATCGGCGTCGAGCGAGGGGTCACCGTCCCCGGCTATTTCTCCAACACTGACAATTGAACTATGCGACGGAAAAGGAGACCATTAATATTAAGCACTCATATCGTTGAGGAACATTTTATGATTTATTGCTAAGCATGAATGCTTACTTACCAAAGTTACATATCAAGATCTCTGCTAGACACAGCCCGATTAACCGCTGTGATAAGTCTTAGTCCTTGTTGGACTAGTGAAGATTACTATACCTTACAAACCTTCATAGGCGATCTTATAAACCTATCTTAGACCGTGTGTAATACATGGTCTAAAATTGGTTGTAGTGGAGGAGTTGTACTGGAGATACATTCATCTGCAGAAGGTATGTTGAAGAAAAAGTGGAAAAGAATGGGAAATATATAAGGGGGTGATAGGTGTAGACGTCTGTGATCCAAGTAGAAGCAGGTCGGGGTGTTGACGCGGTACTCTCTCATTGGGGATGATGGGGACACCGTAGCTCCCACACACAAGAGAGCCCACGAAACCGAAATAACGAAGCCGCGTGTTAAAACTGAAGATGGCTGTGGGTTAGCAAGCAAGCAAGGGAAACGCCTTATATGCCACATTATGAGGCCGCCAAGCTGAGTGCCACCATTGTAGCACTTAGTGTCTGTAATGGTGACCCTCTTTCCTAAGACTTTGCCTTTAGCTTACCATCAGGCGAGGTGAGGTCAAGTTGGCGTGTCCTATATAAAAAAAAAAAATATATACCCCGAAAAAAGGTCAATATAAAATAAGAAGGTACTATATGCCTTGTCTACTGGCCTGGCCATGCAATTAAAAGCATGACTTTGCGACTTAGAAAAACCCCATTTGTTTTCATTTACAGAACGTACCTTAGAGAAATCTACTAGAGTAATGTTTGGCCAAGTACTGTGGAAATAAAACACGCTTTATTTCTTTACCTTTATAATTACGTTCGGAGTAGTTCTTGTATAAACAACACAATATTTATAAAGGTATTCTCATGTACAACAACATATACATGACAGCCAGGATGTCATATACAAGAATATGACTTGTAAGAAATTGACTATGTGAAATGGGAATACCGATAAACCGAATTTCCGAAATATACTGCCGTTTATAATAATGTGGTTTGTATATCACGTGAAGACGTTCTTTGTCCCTCGCGAACCGAGCACATGACATCCCACTTACTCTTCGGATATTCGGAGGGTCGACATCGTATGAATTTATATGAATGCGAATGACACCTCTAGTGAAAGGGTCTAAATACTATGGAAGTCATATTTTATTGCTGCTGATGGCTTAACCTCAAATTCTCAATTGACAACTAGGAATTGTGGAAACTTTACGTGAAGGTAGAATTCTACCAGTGTGATGAACATGTTCGGCACTGCAATGCACAGTGTGTGGCACTGCAATGCACAGTGTGTGGCACTGCAATGCACAGTGTGTGACACAAATTATACATTTGTGTCGCACATAGTCTGGTCGACTCACTCAAGCAAACAATAACAAATTGTGCGCGATCATTTTAGAAGTGTTCGCGTCAAATGTCTAGAGAATATGAGGCTTTAATCATAAAAAAGATTGTTAAATAAATCTGAATTGAAGTGGATATTCATACAAACGTTATCAATATATATAGGGGCACTAGGTACTGCATGCACAGGTTACATACATAGGACTTTAAAAAGAAAATCTAAGCGTGGTTTCCGGCAGAGTAGAATTTCGGCCACCCCATATAATATTCCCATGCGGTTTCGTACAAGGCGACTAAAGGATAGGGCTGTTTAAAAATCAGACAGATATAAACAACTCAGACTCAGGCACAAATACAAGGCTCGAGTCAACAATAGTACCCGTAAGACAGCGATAGGCTCATCCCCTATTACGTGGAGCCGAAAACAATGATCGGTGTAATGTGGGTGTTAATTCACCTCTGCCCTAACCCTTCGGGGATAAAGGCGTGATTATATATATTCTACTTTTAAAAATGTAATTAACTGAAAGTGCAGTGTTAACATGAAACTTATTACGACAAACAAAAAGTAACGGGAATAAAAAGTCTTCCAAAACCTGCAGAGAAGGAGAGTACACGTTAATTTACTAAGAATCTACATAAAAAACGTGTATATGCACTAAAATAGTATACGTACAGAATTACTCTTTCATGGAACACACCCCAGTAAGATATATAGATATGTATTTTACTACTTAACACAAGTTTCAAACGTTACCAACTAGGATCCCATAAACAACGGAGCAGAGCGTAGCGCGCCGGTAACGTGGCAATTAGTTAGACAGCTTGCCAAACAACCCCGGGCTTCCAGGCTAGCACTTGGGTGTTTGCCTGCATCTCACACGCTTCCCGCAACCTATGAATCTAGGTGACTCAAATTGCACCCGTTTGTATCTTCACCTCCATTTAATTTTGATCAAAGATAGATTGTTGAGCTTAAAAAAGATCGAAAGTTAATTTTTTCGTTTATATTTATGAGCGTTTTTGGTGTTGTTATAAATGTAGCAACGAAAACAAGATAGCATTGTTGACTCTGTTTGATTGGGTATTTTTAACGACAGAAAGTGGAGCCTGTAGGTACTGATATTATTCTGATAATCCCACTTTGTGTGTGTGTGATTTAATATGTTCGTTACTCCTGCATGTTAAAAGCTTTAAATTTACTTATGACTTAATCACGCAAAAACAGCAATATGGATCTAGCTGAAAATTAACACACAGGTAGATTATAATATCTTCATGTTATATAATTCTGATAGTAACCCTCCTAAATAACAAAAGTATTTTGGCTTAGCCACATAAATTTATGCAAAAATGGGTTTGAATTTCAATTACAAGATTCATGTAATTTGAAATTCGAATACCAAAAGCACGAATTTAAATAAAATATAATAATATAGTATACTATCTCACAGCTCTTTTGATGGCGTAATGATAATATAATTTTAGGCAGCCGTCCGTTGTATAACGAAATAAAAAAACATACTTAAGGAAAAAATATTTTACAGACAATTTAATTAAATCAAGAGCAGAGCTAAACAAAAATATTTTGAAGGAAAATAGATTAGGCTGGCCAGTCCGCCATCTCGTCGAGCGGCTGGCATCGAACGTTGAGTACGCGACGCTGACGGGTGCACGCGGCTCGACCATTTATTGAAAGTTAGGGGCTCGCGCGTGGAGCCATTAGTCCTCTACACGCCTGAAAAAGTGTCGCTCGCGCTGAAACATTGCGTCGAAGCCCGCTTTTCAATTGGTAAATGTATTTTATTCCAAGCCAATCGATCTTTAGGCAACAAAACGCATACCGTGAATGAAGTGTCTCGCGAGACGATAAATCACCGACGTCTACGATACGTTTAATGAAAAGATCTTTCTCCTATCGCCATGTTTTATTACTATCGAACGGCATTTGTTCGATTCTCAAAGAAATATATGAAAGTCGGTAATACCATCTTGTTGCGTTCCTGAAGCGCTGCAATTGCAAAACTTTTGCTTCGAGCATACCGTTTTAGCTCTTTCATCCGTTATCTACGTTTAAAAAATATTTAACATAGGTAATTGGGGAATTTTTAAGTAGTGAATCTGATTTTAATAACATGTTTTTGTGTCATTCAATAGTTTGTAAAACAGGTTCCACAAATTAGTAGGTTACTTTCATTTGCTTTTCAAACTAATTATCTTTAAATGAAATTTTAAAGCATTTAGTATGGGGCATAAAAATTATAGTAAAGCATTTAGTAGTTATACAGCATTTTATATTCGTCGCATTTATTACCTATCCCAGTATAAATGGGACAAATAAAATACTAATCAGTCTATTTATAGTAGTATTAAATTTCTAAACATTATTTTCTTTTGTTCCAGATTCTTAACTCACTGGGAGAAAATGTCGATGGTTTAAATTGCATAAGATTTATCGTAGGTAAACTCAATTTGATTTTGACTGGGAACAGTCTAATCTTTAGAGAGAGTGTTTAAAAATGAAGGAGATTATAAGGAAAGCGCGCAAGAGCCGTCATGAGGCGGTAGTGACATGACGTGTGCGCGCCGCATCACATACAACATGGCTTCGCATATTGCCACAATAATACTGTGGCTCAGTGGAAGTGAGTATTTATTTTAAATTTATCTATCACGTATTCTGATACATCATTTTCTAATTATCTGATTTTGAATGCATCGCCTATAAGACTTGTACGTGATCTTTCATATTTGTACCTATTTAAATTGATGTTGTTTTTATCCGTGGGCATATTTTCCAGCTTTTTGGGTTCATTATAGCCTATAAGGCTACGTCCTACGTAGACGATTCAAAGCGAACAGAATTGCAGTGCGATGCGGTGTACCCGCTACATCACACCACTGTCATATAAAACGATATTGCGACAACCATCGCCCCGTCAATTCAGGCGAAAATATCAAACCAATTGTTCTCATTTGCATCAAATCGCGTAGCGCCGCCGGGCTGCAGGCATTTGGTCACGTAGGCCACTTCAATACTTGTCGACTGTTTGTTGTTTTCGCGCCGCATCGCCCCACTTCGCGTTCGTTTCAAAATCGCTCACATATGTAGGTTACGTCCTACGTAGGCGATTGAAAGCGAACAGAATTGCAAAGCGATTCGATACGATATCACGCGAATTCAATGTGATGTGGTGCGATTCGGCGAGTTTGTCCTGCGTGCGTGCGAAGTGCACCCGTCATATCACACCACTGGTAAATAAAATGACATTTGATAACCGTCTCCGCGTCAATTCGTGCGAAAATATCAATAAAATTGATCGCGATCGCTTCAAATCGCATCGCGCTGCAGGGCTGCAGGCATTTGGTCACGTAGGCCACTTCAATACGTATCGACTATTTTTTGTTTTAGCGCTGCATCACCCCGCTTCGCGTTCGTTTCAAAATCGCTCACGTAGGTTACGTCCTACAAAGGCGATTCAAAGCGAACACAATGGCGAAGCGATTGAATGCGATTTCACGCGAATCCAATGCGATGCAGTGAGCTTGTGTTGCGTGCGTGCTAACACACATCACGCCACATCACACCACTGACAAATAAAATGATATTTCGACCACCGCTATTACGTCAATTTGCGCGAAAATATCAAATCTATTCATCGCGATCGCTTCAAACGTCTACGCGTCGCGCCGTAGGGCGATGGGGGCCTACTACAACCGTGTACAAAACAGTCTTATTGCAGGAGTGTTTTGTTTCAAGCTTAAAGCAATCTTGCTTATATCCATACCACAACCGTACATTATGCATACAATGTATTCCTGCTTAGTGCTTTTGTGACGTCACTTCAAATTTTAGTTCATTCAATTCGTACCATGACGTGAGTTTGGAGTTTGTTTTTAACAATATTGTTTTTATGTCAAATTGAGCGATTTTAAAGAAGTTGCTAGGTACCCAACGAATATATTATTGTTATGCAAAATACTGTTCAAGAAATCATTTTCATAACCCAAAGAGCAAGTAAACCGTATTTAGACACATTAACTTATAGAATAAATGATCGAGCAAACAATTTAAGTACCTTTTTTCGTGTTCCACGGGAACCCCACTACGTGGTCAGCGAGGCCGTTATATCGAACTCAAACCGACTAAAACCGCATGCGATTTCATAAAATTGGATCAATCAGGCAATTTCCTCACCCACGCTGTGTCATCTCCAGGCTTTAGCTAGACCCCTCGATGTGGGAACCACGGTATCCCCGTCTTCTCCCTGCTTCTTTTAGGGTAGCGTCAACCTCAGGTCCGCACTCACAGAGGACGGAGGTCACTGAGCTATCTCCAACGCACGAGTCGCCTCCGCCGGACCATGCCCATTTAGCGGGCTCGACAAACGGAATTGAAATTGACTTAACTTTCACCCGGACCTCCTCCACCATCTTCTTCTCGAGCATTACTTGCTCGTAGCGACAACCTACGCGCTTACATTACCCACCGTAACTGCGGGCTTGTCACCCAGTGAGATTAGGTACTCGCACCTCGAGATACGCCTATAAATGCAGGTATAAATTTCATAGTAGAACTCATAGAAATTTATTCAATATTTAACAAACAAATTTAAAAATAAAGTACCTAGAAAATACGAGTATTTTACTTCAAAGTAAGAACTTATTATCTAAAATCCTTTTTTGAAAAAAAAATGCTTCATGGTCTTTTAAAAAGAAATTAGTGACATTAGGTATAGGGCTTAACTACAGAGATTTCAGTATCCGGTGATTTTTCTCCGGTTTTAAATTATCTTCGGTAGGCTCCGTGGATACTCCGGTAATGTTGAACTTATATTTAATAGTCAAAAAAATAATATTTTCAAATATTCATCCGTGAACATTAAAACTACCAATAGAGACACGGTGCTAATATTATTATCATAAGAATATTATTAAAATATGTAAAACGTCCAAATATTCAAACAAAACTATATATTAAATGTTTAATTAATTCTTGTTTAATGATTATTACACCAACACAATCAACTTATTACCCACTTAGTGCCCGGAATACTTTAATAGAGTCATCCCTTATTACGTGAAACCGAATATAATGATTGGTGCCATGTGGGTATTGATCCTCCGCTGTCTAACACTCCGAGGATTTAGGCGATTAAAATGTATTATTGTACATTTTAATGTACCTACTTATTAATAGTGTATTTATAAACAAAAAAATATAATTTCATTGTATGAAAGAAAGAAAAATACTTGACTTGAATCGCCGGAAGATTTGAAAAATAAAAACCGGGTTTTCGCAAAAACCTACGGAGGAGCTCAGACTTTTTTGTCTCCGCAGCACAGCTCTAATGTGAAGCAGGGAATAGGCAACTATTATAAATAGTTCATTCATTTCTGTCAATAGGCAGGAATCAAACAAAACTTTGTTATATGCTCCAATATGCTCATGGTACCAATTTGAGTAAGGTTATTATTGAGGCTAGAAACAAGGATAAGAGACACCGCTATACGTACTGTATAGCACCATTTCTTTTTCACAGTAAATGGATCGACTTTTAAGAAATTTATTAAACGTTCTAAGGAAATACTTACCTTTTTTAAATAACTGGCAGAATAATAATATAAAAACTAAGGTATTAAAAAAAAAGTAAAAATAGCTGTCATCTGACAAAATAATTTTAACTCGTGGACCCAAAGAGAATACAATACTACGTAAGAAGAGACGGGACTTCCATAGTGCAAAATAATCTTACGAAATGTCAAATCAGGGCTAACTAAACGTAGCCAACCTAACAACTGTAACACATAGGTACAGAGTTGCCAACATAAGGGAAAAATAGAGATGTGCCCTTAATATTATTTGATTTATCGATATCGACTACATTAATCGATATCGATAAATAGTGGTCTCTGATTTTTATAATATAATTTTATATTTTCACAGACGCTATACTCCATTTTTGAACTAAAGTACTGTGTCAAACAAGTTATATGTTGAAAATGAATAAGCGTTTAAATTCGCGGAGGCAGTACATTTAATTACAAAAACAGAATATAGGCTCAGTTGGGCTTTTAAAATGATAAGTTCATAAAATTATTTATTTATTGAAAAACATTATTTTAAAAATATTTGTAATTTCTGCGCCGCATTTCTACTTCAATCAATTCTGCAGGTCGTAGTAGTGCATTATGACCTTTTTAATATCAGGACGCTTGCTTCATTATTGCCTTCGTCTTTAATCACTTTTGTACCTTGTACACATGGCAATTAGCTGAAACAAAAATAATGACATAGTAAATGAACTTGTTTTTGTCATAAATTTTTGTCGATATACAATTATGAAAATAATTCTACCACACTATTTTCCTACAGGTTATTGTTTACAATTATAACTTTCATTGTTTTTATCCCATAAAATCTACAAACCATTGATAATTTGAATAACATACTACTCACCGAAGCTCATCCATAGGAAATCTGGCCATGAAAAACCGTTGTTTGCCGTCCTTTCTTCCAGATATTAAACCACATATTTCACACTTTCTATACTTCATTTTAATAAACAATTTATGAAACAGTCTTACCTAGAGAACGTCCTTAAAGAATTTATAATAAAATTCAGTTATTATCACAATTATTTCACTAATAAAATTCCAAGAAAAACATTGAATATAACGATTAGACAGTAAGTAAGTGTTTTTAGTAATAAAATGAATTTATGGAGAAGCAAGGTGCTGGTTTTTGTGACGGGACGCCACCGACGCCGCTCCCAAGGCAACGGGCTCCTTGGCAACCAGCTGCCACAAAAAACATTTTCAGTGTTATTTTATTGTGACATTTGTTTTTAATTTATAAAGTGTTTTTGTATATATAGTGTTTACGGAACTTGTTAGTTTTAAGAATTTTAAGTGCTTCATTCATCATATGACACATATGTTGCACGATAGTGATGCGGAGGTAAGTCAACCTACTGCTTCGTTATTGAATGTGATACGATGCCCTCACTGCTCCCAAGCCCGTATTTTTAAGAGTGAGCGAGGTTTGAAGATACATATCGGCAAAGTACACAAACCCCGACATGTATCTCCGAACCCCCCTCTGGTTATTCAACCCTCTACCAGTGCAGTTTCGGAAAACATTATTGAAATTCCCTTTTGGCAAAGACTATCTCACTAAAAAACTCTGTTTCGATCCTAAAAAGAATTCCTCGCGGTGCAAGACCAATTGTTGCGAAAAGTTTGTCAAACTGCATAAAGTTTTGTACTTCGAGAAAATACTAAAACGGCTTGGGAGCAACTGCTCACCTTCCCATACAAAATTTTACATATTAGAACAGACAAGACAGACCGGACAGCCCACCGAACAACAACAAATTCATTGACGTCTCAAATCAGAAATAATTGTAGCATCATAACGGAAAATTTAAACCCAACATACTCTTCTTTTCGGAAAAGCAATATTTTTAATTTGGGTGAATTAAAATTAGGGGATGGTGACATAAGTGGGGCATCGAGATTGCTTTTTAGTAGCGATGTAGTGGCGCCCTGCTCTCCTGAGACCCTTACTGGTCTGCGGAGCAAGCATCCAGCGCCTGCGGGTGGCCTTTCTTTTCCTGAGGCACCTGTCCCCGACCCTGATTGCCTGTGCGTAACGGCCAAGGAAGTGTTGGCAGCCGTTGTCTCCTTTCGAAGTGGTTCTGCCGGAGGTCTTGACGCATTAACCCCACAACATTTGAAAGATCTTTTAGGGCCAAGCGCCGGGGAGGCTGGTGAGGCACTTCTGAAGGAGCTAACGGCTCTCATGAATTTGATGCTCTCCGGTAGTGTGGATGATGCCATCACAGACATTTTGTATGGGGCTAATTTGTGTGCCCTACGCAAGGGAGACGGTGGCATTCGTCCCATTGCCGTGGGATGTACGTACCGACGTATGGCAGCCAAACTCTGTTGTAAATATTACAAAACCGAGTTAGCTTTGAAGTTCCAGCCCCTCCAAATTGGTTTTGGTTCAAAGGGGGGCTGTGAGGCTGCCATACATGCTTTATCAACCTACCTTGGTTCCAGTAAAGGTGAGGTCATTCTCAAGGTTGATGTGAAGAATGCTTTCAACTCGGTGAACAGGGACACCTTGTTGAACCAAGCTAAATTAGAAACACCCAAAATTTATAATTTTCTTTGGCAATGTTATAGATACCCCTCCAAATTATCATACAAGGACAACCTTTTGAAATCAGCTGTTGGATGTCAACAAGGAGACCCTCTTGGACCGGTAATTTTCAGTTTAGCTATTCAGCCCATTATTCGGCGGTTAAATTCTAAATTTAATGTATGGTACCTAGACGATGGGACTCTAGGGGAAGATGTGGAGACAGTTTTACAAGATTTGGTATTTATTAAAAATGAATTTAGATTAATTGGTTTAGAACTAAATGACAGCAAATGCGAGATTTTTTTAAACGACGTTTCGGACAAAATTTCTACTATTTCTAAATTCAATTCCGTAGCTCCCACCATCAAAATTTTTGAAAAAGACTCTTTACGTCTCCTCGGGTCCCCAATCCTAGAAGATGCCTACACCTCATTTATAGAGGAAAAAGTTCAAAATTTTAGTGACGGCTTTCACTATTCTTCGGTATTGCCTATTCGTTCCAAAATTCACCCATGCCCTACGATCGACGCCATTTTTTAAACATATTACAATTTTGAAAAAAATGGACGAAATTATAGAAAATACCCTCACCAAAATTTTAAATGTGGCCTTGGATGACCGAGCTTTACTACAAGCGACTCTACCGATTCGCTTGGGTGGGCTCGGTATCCGCAAAATTTCAGATGTCAGCTTACCAGCGTTCCTGTCTTCAGTCCACAGTACGGAAGAATTAACTAGGAAAATCCTTGCACCTACACTAGTTAATTCTGAAGTATTGTGTAAGACTGATGCAGTGAACGCTTGGAAAATTGCATGTCCAAACACCGATCTCCCAAGGAACCTTTTCTCACAGCGTCAGTGGGACGGGCCGCTCTGCAGCTTAGTTGGAAAAAAATTACTAAATACATGTTCCAATGAAAGAAAGAAGAAAGAAAGAAAGAAAAACCTTTTTATTTTGGTACAGCTAACAAATACTTATATACTATACACATTAAAAAACAATAAACACAAAAAAATAAACGAATTAGTCCAGTTGCACCAAAAAAGGAGCCAGTTCAGCATGGTGCCAGGCACAAGTACCTGACGCTGGTTTTCAACTGGCTCCTATGTGGAAGACATGTTACACAATTAAATTTACAAAAATAAAAAAAGAGAAATTAACACAATACAAAAAAAAAAAATAATAGAATAAAATAACAACTTGATTTGTTTATTAAAATAACAATTTTTTTTTCCTAATTTAAGTAGGCTTCTAGTAGCACTAAATTGATTATTGATTACTGAAATAAATAAATATATATGTAAAAAATACTTATATGTATAATAAGTTTATGAAATAAATTGCTCAACATCAAGATACCTACATGTCAGACAGATGACGTTTCTACAAAGTGGAAGTATTAGTGTACGTACAAAGATACATCAAATATGTTGGCCGATGTGTTAACGAAAGGAGTACCAGGACCTCGACACCTGGAACTAAGTAAACGCTTAGGCTTATCATTGCGAGAAGGAGTGTTGTGTTGAACCTCTGTGACAAAATTCGATTCATATTCAATATTTTCTCTGACATTAAAACAATTGTGAATTTTAGGTTACATGTAACATTTTATTTTCCACTGTAATTTTTTTTCTTATACTTTATTAACTAAACCTTACAAAATATAACGCCATTAGTAATTAGATGTTTTTAATTGTCTGGACATTTATAATCACATCACACCGACACACGTCCGACATAAAACCATCCACAGGATTTCTATATAGGATGTCTATATTTGCACCAGAGTGAAGCCAGGGCGCGCAGCTAGTTTGGTAAATTGTTATTTTAAAAAGATTGTTGCTATGGGAAACGAAATCATGTCGATGACGTTAAAATAGACATGCGCACTACGTCTCTGTCACATCACCTACTCACTTTGAGACCATGCATGCTTGGGACTTCATTGACTTTGTCTTTTGGATTGGCTTAGCCCTACCTCATTATGACACCATGGTGATGTCACCAGGCGCAGGCTTAGTTACTCCCTGTACAATGCCCAGCCTCCGAAGGCCGTCAATTCGAGTGATCATGGCGTCTGGACATTTAGTTCGTTTACGTCTTGATCTTAGGCATCGAGATACTTCTTCGTCTACGTCGTTAAGTAATGGTAGCTGACTGGCGGCTGAGTGAGCGAGGAGCAGTTCACACGTGTACATTATAGTGGTAACACTGGTAACGTCGCCAGGCCACCAGAGTATCCAGAAGTCACGTAGAGAGCTGTAGTACGTTGCCACGCTTCTAACTTTGCGGCGGCAGCGTTACCGTACCGTCGTCACCAAGTGCCGGCGCATGAGACGTAGCTGGCAACGTCGCCATGGTATCATAATGAGGTAGAGCTCTTATAGATCATCGATATAATAGCTCGAATACTAATTAAATAAGTCTAATAGATATTTGCCCTGAGCGGTAATCGAAACCGCGGCCGAACCACAGCGGTCGTTAGATAATGATAATGTCCCCATAGTTTCAAATCATACACAGTTTGTACTTACGTTATTAATTTATAAGAACTTGTTATTTTAAATACAATAAAAAACAATTATATTTGTAAAATATTTAAATTAGTGTCTGGATCATAATGCAGCCTTTTCACCAACCGCTGAACTCTTATTATTGTTCTTGTTCTGTGGTTGTTCCCTCGATTTGTCCTGTGACTCTGGATGTATCCGACTTCACTAATTATATCCGTATATTCGACTTCGCTAATCATATTGTTATCTTCGAATCAAAATGGTAAATAAAATGGTAATACAATCAACACCTAGAAAAAATAACCATGTATAAGTATGAGTAGGTACATTATATATTTACAATAACAATAGTGGTTAATCACACATTACAATGCTTAAGTGTGTAGGTACTTAATTCAAGGTAAATATGGGCTTACCCACAGGGCTTACCTTAGTCTTTACGAAGAACTCTGTAAATTTTCTAGGGCTTTTCAGCAGAGTGGCCTCTATTCATCACTCTGTGGGAGTCTGTTTTGTTTAATGAACCAGCATCGTGAAATGGAAGGAGTCGCATTCCTCTCGTAACTCTATACGATGCCGATTACGTGAATTGGCGTTAAGTATAATAATATTTATTCAATATTATTGTGCATATGTATAACGGGTGACTTTTTAAAGAATGTCATATTTGACGCTGAATGAACAAAATGAACAAAACCTATGGATGACGTCACAAAACTGCTAGGTTTAAACGACATTATTGTAATACTGTTTAAGACGTCGTGGTACCAAAACACGAAATAAGACTGAAATAATACTGCTTTAAGAGGTTGTGGTTAGGCCCCTGTAGACATTTGGTCACTTCAATACGTTACGACAGTTAGTTGTTCTCGCGCCGCTTCAAAATCGATGAGACGATAGACATAAATTTAAAGCAACCTTATTTAGAAATATTGCATTCATTGAATATAAAAAGCTTAAAACTTTTTTATTATATTATAAACTCACCTCCCTTAAAAACCTTAAGTTAACTTGAAGAATGATGGGGGTTATAAAAAATATATCACAAAAGTTTAGGCAGGAGTAGTAATCGAAAGAAAAGTCAGTAGAAGTCTGTAGAATTTGTAAAGCATTGTAATTGGCTAACACTTGAATATTTAGGGCCTTTCAATACATAACCTGCTATAAGTATTCTTGTAAATAGTTACTACTGGCCGTATAGAATTTAAAAACTATATCGTTGTACCGAATGTGACGTGATCAATACGCGAATTCTTTACGTGAACCCAAAAAAATATATGATAACTGCCCGACGCGCCTGAAGATGTTATCACTTCTAAAATACTTCCTCGAAATAGTCAGAACTCGGAAAATTGTTAACAGACCTCGTACTCTCACTGCCAACATTCGAACAGTGTGGAAATAAAGTTTGCAAGCGTTCGTTTAATAATTAATTCTAAGCGTGCTTGTTGCACTGAAATACGTCGTCAGTTACATAGCTTTTACTCATTTTGTACGTACCGAGTCGTAATATGAATTGACTGATATGATTAAACGTCTACGGCTTTTACTTCTACTTCGATGAATGTGTGGTTAAATGTTTTATTATCTTCACAACTTAAGGTATGACTCTAAAGCCGATTGCATACGACAACTGCCGACGCATGAAACAAATATGCGTAATCCATTGCGGTTTCTCAATGGTCCTTTTTATCCGTATCGAAGTATAACAAGTAATGTATGTAATGTTGCTGCATGCGTGGGCACTGCCGTCGGCTTTGGAATCATACCTTTACGATTAAGACCCTGCGCTACGTCGTACGAGTACCTGATTCGTGCAAATAATAGTGATCTAATTTAATGTATGTAATTTACTTAAGATATTTTGTGCCAAAAGTTATTTCGAGTAAACGGGTGTATAGGACCCTACCAAGTCCCTCGGGGCCAGAACAACCTCATCTGCTACATCTACTGATGGATAGTCGAGGCTATGGCAGAAGCTTCCCTCACGGGACCGACTCCATATCCACTAAGCTACCAAGTTAATCATTCAGAATCGATATAATCGATAAATAATCGATCGAAATTGATTCTGAATGATTAACTGATGGCTAATACAAATACATTGGTTTAATTCAGCCATTCAGTTACAGTAAAATACGGCGATCGATCTCTTCTTCTGTTTAGAGAGTACATTTGAAATCTAAAAGGAAAAAGATCTGAAATGAAATTGCAGCGGAAGCTTAGACATTAGCACATAAATATCTGAATCCCAATGCCACTGAGAGAGCTCAATGCAAAAAGATTCAATTGAAAATTACCGAGAATCCGATTTTCATTAGAATTTATTCTTAAGTTCTCGCTGGAAACAAAATTAATACGAATAAAAATATATGAGAAGTCTGTTAGAGATTTACTAATACGCGTACATTTGTAATATCTTTTACCATTAATGAAAATTCACGAATAACGTGTGATCACATGAGGTCTATGTATCCGCGTCTATGTAGCAGAAACTAGGATATTTTCATTTTCTATTATTACTTCACACATGCATATATACATATAATCACGCCTTTATCCCCGGAGCTTTAGGCAGAGGTGAATTAACACCCACATTTCACCAATCATTAAATTCGGTCCCACGTAATAGGGGGTTAGCCTATTGCCGTTTTCCAGGCACTATTGTAGACTCAAGCCATGCATTTGAGGCTGAGTCTGGGCTGTATATATGGCTGTCTGATGTTAAATAGCCCTATCCCTTAGTCGCTTTGTACGACACCGCATGGGAAAACATGGGGTGGTCCAAATTCTACTTTGACGGGAACCACGCGGCTTACTTCACACATTAAAGTTTAAACGTGCGTTCTCCTTATCTTTACTATTTACAAGAGAAGGCCGTTCTTTTGTCTATTTATCTTTAATAATATCCTTATTTTAGACACAACCTTTAGATTTAATACAGCATTTTTCAAGTAATAACGCAAGTAAACTTCGCAATGGCGTACTTAACTTCATTCACAGTCTTTTACAGAAAAGCTTTAACAACTCAACACAACTCATCTTACTTATAAATAATAATCTTGGCAGCCGTAATAGCCGCTCAATAAGCCGTTGCTACGGTGTTCGTTTGACCTTAACAATAACCACTTTTCTTTTAGCGTCATTTTATTACTCTTAGCGATTGTTTGGACTTATGAATTTCCTCGTCGTAAATATTATTGCTGCTGTCGATACTTTTCTGAGTTGTGTTCTTTTATTCTCTTTGTATTCTTTGTCAGGACAGGCATTTAATTAAAACGCTATTACGTGTCTTTTATTTGACAACATTCAATATGCAACACATGGAATGTCTGTTAAATATGCAGTACCTTTCAACTGATAACGTACAATTTAATAATATCATTCATCTCCTAACATGGAATAACTGTACAGAAGTGATGAATTATTAAAATCGCTCCGGATACAATCGAGTTTGGAATCCAATCCCTTAAGTAAAGCTGATTATAGAAATCCTCGGAAGACCGGGCAATCCTCGAAAAATTCTGCAAAGTGGCAATCTCTCTGGGCATGGAGGATTGAGAAAAATTATTGGTCTGGAACACGCAGCGTTCATTTATTATAGACATTGATGCGTGAACAGGTCCAGAGCACAACACTAGTACGTTCAACGGCAATGGTAGGTACTTACTAATCTAAGTTCTGTAAACTTTTAGTGAATTATTCACCTCCTTGACATTTATGGCCAACTAAAAGAAATGTATTTGGAAATTAAGTAACCAGATTACGACTGTGGCATTGTTGATGAGACGGGAAGTTCCGCGCCATAAACCTATTTTTTGGATTAAAATTTATGAAGATAGGGTTGGAATAAGAATTTCATAGCTTTCTCCGGGACATTTTATTTATATTTCATTAAATTACATAGAATGTTGTAATATTATATTGATAGAGGGGGATATTGGGCTTAACATTAAAATATATAACATGTGTAATATGGTTTTAATCATCATCATCATGTCAGCCATATGCCTCTCCCATAGACTTCCAGAATGACCGATCTAAAGCAGCCGTGTGGCTTCCGGCATAGAATAGGACCACTCCATCTCTTCTCGCGGATGTCGTAAGAGCGATTAAGGGAACATTAAAGGATGGGCAGCTGCGTCCTTTGTGATACATCCTTACTTAATACCGTGCTCGCCAACCCGTTTGCCAAGCGTGGCGAGTATGACAAAACCTCCAAAAACGGTTTTAGGGGTTATTAATTAATTACGTAAGGACAATTTTAACCATTTTAACCACAACTGTCTTTGTCATGAACTTCAAGATAAACCAACATAAAACCGTCAAAAGTCGTAAAAACAAAATAAAAAAGGTTCACCCCCTATTAAGTAGGCAAAAACATAGTATTTTAATATCACTTAGTTTGCAGACAAGCACACTGGCCACCAGATGGTAAGTGGTTACTGACCTATCGACGTGTGCAACACCAGGGGATTCACATTTAAAGAATTTCTGTGCTGTCAGTGCAGAAAACAAAGCAGGAGAAGCTTTAGGTCTTCCCACTGACAGCACAAAAACTCTCTAGTGAAAACTAGTTACCCTACTCACTGCTGGGAAAACCACACGAGATTATTATGGCAGCAGTATCCTACGCCCTGAAGGTACTTTCCCAGTCGGACTGCTCAAATGGAACGACAATACCCTCGTGTCCTGAAAATTCTGTCGTGAAAGTTGGTCCCTTTTGGGAATTTACAGACGTGAATATACCACTTACTGATTACTTTGATACTTATACTTCTTTGTTTCTATGTATAATATGTATGCATTTACAAAAAAAAAGTATCTAAGTATGTTTATCCGTATTCTAGATTCCATAACACAAGCTAGTTAAGCTACGCTTACCATGGGTCTAGATAGCGTTGTGTAGAAAGTCGTGGAATATTTATTTATTTATTTATTTATACTTGAAATTTGGCATCCTTATAGGGCGCATACATCCGCTAAGAACGGATTTTACGAAGCTCCACCTCTTGGGGGGTAAAAACGGGTCCATACGTAAATAATAAACAAAATACGAAATATAATAACTTTGTCCTAGGGTTATAAAACTACTTGAAGTTATATCAATTTACATGAATTTCGTTGTAAAAAGGTTACACATATTTTAGTATTATTCAGCCTTTTTCCTAGGATGTAAAATTCTTGGGGGTGACTGGTGGAGCCGCCTGTCACCCCGCCAGAAGTAGGCCGCGGCGGCGGAGCGCCTGGCGCGCCTCCCCGTTTTCCGGGGTTGTTGGGGACTATGTAGTCCCCACACACCCGAGGAGAGGGCCAGATCGTGAGAGATGGCCCTGGGTCGGCCGGTGTGCGAGGGATATGCCTGTCAACCTCACCTTCGGCAACCAAAACAACCCACAGGCGGCATGCGTTTTAGTCGGTTCGAGTCCGACATAACCTCTTCCACCGGCTCCGGTGGGGAGGTGTCCGTGGGGATTTTGCGCACGTAAAAAAAAAGGATGTAAAATTCTATTTTAAAAAGTGTTTACAACATATTTACAAATGCGCAATCATTATATAGATTGTACATACATACATACATACATATAATCAGGCTTTTATCACCAGAGGGTGAGGCAGAGGTGAATTAACATCCACATTACACCAATCATAAAATTCGGTCCCACGTAATAGAGGGTGAGCCTATTACTGTCTGCCTGGCACTGTTGTTGACTCAAATCATGCATCAGAGACTGAGTCTGGGCTGTATATATTTGTCTAATGTTAAACAGCCCTATCCCTAAGTCGCCTTGAACGACACCACATGGGAAGAGATGGGGTGGTCCAAATTCTACTTTGAATCTCTAGATTATTATATACAAACACTTTAGACACAATAAATGGCAATACAGTTCCGTGTAAAAAAGATTTACTACTTTGGTACAAGATGACATTTACATAAGTACAATCCAAAACTTGCACACATTGACAGTTTAAAGAACAATATTGACATTGGCGTACTTACACTTAACGCGAATTTCAAGCCATTGTTTGTGCATTGCACTTCGTTAGATGTATGGTCAAAGGTTGTACATAACTTGGAAACTCGTAAGTAATTACCACAATACAACAATATTTATGTCCCCAGATATTGCGAGTGTAATAAATCAAACATTCCTCAAGACTAATTGTTTGCCCACACATAACCCCTACCATATGACAATCTCGCTCCATATAACTACTGTTCCAAATAATGAAATATCGCCATCTTCATCTCGGAGTTCAGGGCCTGTTTTACCAGTCTAATTGCATAGCGGCTGAACTGCGATGTTTTCCGTGGAGGAAGCGACTGCGACCTTCACAATCCAAGTTGACATCACTTAAAGATATGTATCCCAACAAATAGAACAGCATTATTTAATAGTAGTGTATTTTGCATGGCCCCACGAATATTTAATCACTTGCCTAGATATATTCTAGAAATTGATGACATTGAGACCTTTAAAAACAAGATAAAACAACTTCTGATACAAAAAGGTTATTACCCTGTAAATGAATTTTTATCAGATAATTTGTAACTATCATCATAATCATATTAGAAATTAATTTAAAAAATTGTTATTAACGTATAGGTAATTTGAATGACAATTTGACAATTAATCGTTGTTGACATGCTCTTATTTATTTGTGGATATTATTTTATTATGGAAGTTATTATTATGCGATTATTTACATAATTATTATGACATACTGTATAATGTTAAATTTTAATGCCTGAAATTATTATTTTGACCTACTAATGAATGTGACATTTGCATGCCGTCTGGTTGAGTATGGTGATACTATCACAACTATGAACATCAATGTATTATATACCCATATTTCGCAAATTATGAATAAATGAAATGACAATTCTTTCTTTCCAAGTAAAATCGAAGTTTTGTAGTTGGATCAGTTGACAATTCTTTTAGGGCTCTAGCTGGGCACCCCTGACGGCTACCATAGATGTCCGATTGGTGACCGGAACTGGTGACTTAACGTGCTCTCCACAATGTCTTAAGAATGATCATCCACCCTGCAATGTGTTTAGCTAGTGTATAGTAAATTTCCTTTCCGATGTTCCTCTTTTTCTTTCCGTTTTTCTCTTCTCCTATCCTGCTTCACTCTTATTCATTATCTATAGATGTACAAGCGTACTAGCAGCGACTCTGAATGTTTTACTGTGGGTATGCACTACACATGCGATGTAGTATTTTCCCATGGCTATTTGTATTTGCATATTTGACATTATTTGACAAACAAATACCATGTGTGGATAGTGTATTTGACAAAGCATTTGCGTTATTGCCTATTTGACAAATATGACCACTAGCAAATACGTGCAATTGTTAAGTAATTTTTTTAGTATTGTGTTAGTCTATATAAAATGTTTGCATTACGTCAAATATTTTGCCAAGTTAACCAACGCAAAATAACAAACACAAATAAACAAGTGAAGTGCTCCATAAATACGAGCATATTAACTAGTTAAATGGAGTGAGACAGAATGGTAGTAATGTTTCAAATATTTAAGTGGATATTTCAATGAAGTCATAAAAGAGTTTGCAGTAGTACACAAAGAATATATAAGAGTAGTAGTGCAGTTCATTAATTACTTCCTAGATGTCTGTAAATGTGTTGTTTACAAGATATTTAACGCATGTACATATTCTGCACGTTTTTTACTATGGTAAAAACACTAAAAGTATTGCCATATTTAGAGTAGATAATACTATTGCTATAAATGTTATAAACATAAACGGTTTTAATTAAATACTCTTGTGAAAGCTCTTTAAAACCGAAGCAAACCGATTGTCGAGAAAGCGAGAGACCGGTCAAGGCTCAAATCTCGACGTGTTAAATCAAAAACCAAGTACTGTACATTTAAGTACACCACTTTCTCAACCACAGGGGCTTATGTTTAAGCTTTCATGTCTCATATTACCTGCATTGATGTCGGTAACTTTAACCGTATGATTTGATGAGATGTAGTATGACCTTTCTTTTTTTTTTTAAAACTAGGTACTAGTAAATATATTCATACATTAGCAGTTTTGTTCTCACTAAACCTTTTGTGTACTTGGGTGTTTCTGATATACTAAGTCGGGTTGGAAGTGAGTTGGGGACTCTGTGGTCCCCACACCCGAAGAGAAGGCCAGATTGAGAGAAATGGCCCTGGGTCGGCCGGGGTGCGAGGGATATGTATGTTCGGCAACTAAAAATGACCCACAGGTTTCGTGCGTTTTAGTCGGTTCGAGTCCGACATAACCTCTCCCACCGGTTCCGGTGGTAAGGGTATCCGTAGGGATTTACCGCGCGTAAAAAGAAAGTCGGGTTGGAAGTACTTAATACACATGCCGTGAAAAAACATTTGTCTAATATACTTTATTAATATTTATCAGAGTGATTTAAGAGTCAGACATAACATAACATAAAATCACGCCTATATCCCCGAAGGGGTAGGCAGAGGTGCTAGCACCCACATTTCCGCATCATAAGGGGGACAGCACGATATCCTTCAACGCGGCGAGTCTCCTCGCCGGATCGCCACCATGGATCCTGGAAGCGAGATCCCTTTCGGCGCTATACCGGTTCCGGAAGGCGGCGCGGGAGCGGGGTCACGATCCCGAGCCCGAAGAAATTCGGGCCGTTAGATCCCGGCTCCACAGGGAAATGGTGGCGGAATGGGAGCTACGACTTGGGCGACCAGGCGCAGGGCGCGCCGTTGTAACGGCGGTAAGACCCATCATGGGGGAGTGGCTAGAGAGGCCACATGGCAGCCTCTCGTACCGTCTGACGCAGATGATCACCGAGCACGGGTGCTTCGGAAAGTATCTGCGTCGGATGGAGAAAGAGCCAACGTCCGAGTGCCATCACTGCGACGCGAGCGAGGACTCAGGTCCGCACACGCTCACCGAGTGTCCGGCGTGGAAGACGGCGAGGCGGGAGCATGTAATAGGTGGCGAGCCGATTGCCATTAACCGGCGATAACTACACACATAACTTCGAAAAGCAACGAAAAGTCATTGGTGTGTGCCATGGTAAAATCTGGGATCGAACCAAAGACCTCGTCTCAGCAGTCCATTACCCATACCACTAGGCTACCACGGTTATATATATAAGAGACAGAAACTAATAATAATGTGTATTTTCAATTTATTTGGTAGCCATCTTATTTTATTACTTCGATTTCGATTGCAGTTATTTATATAAGAGTCATAAACTAATAATAATGAGAGCATTCCACATCTCAATTCGTTCAACACGTACTTACAAGCAGGCGCTTAAAATATCTTTTTAAATTTCGAACTGGTTACCGTTATTATTTTGTCAGTTATTATTCAAATTAGTATTTATACAAACGGTCAACATCTGCGAAAATATATTTTTAATATGCTTATCGTGAACGTACTCAAATACATACAGTTATACTTAGGCACACTTCAGTGAATCGAAAATTAAACCCTTGTTTACTGTTATAACGTATGAGGACCAAACACCCAAATATACATTTATTCTTATTTAAACAGAGGGTAGCGGGAAAATGAATTCGTTTCATATAAATAATAAACTCCCACGGAGATGAAATATTATGATGTGGCTGGTACCGTAAATTGAATTTGGTTACATTGTAATGAGTTCATGTCGACGAGAATTGTGTATTGGCTTGATCTTGAATTCGATCACGTACCGTTCACTTGATTTATGTATTCCAACCACCTTTAGTATAGCTGAAGGCCAAGATTTGATTACTTACATCGAGCTGAAATTCTGCTCAGCGAACCGCTAACGGATCGACCGCAAAGTTACCTACTTATAAGAAATACGGACCGTAGAAATAAAATTGCTTTAAGGTGCACGTTTCACAAATAAATGGTTCCTTTCGTGTTGCAATTAATGACGTCGAGAAGGGTGAAATGAGGCTAGCTTCGAGCTTTTTTCTCGCCATCTCTGTGTTACACACGTATTTCTTGGAATTGCTTTACTTCTTACAATACAACATAAGAGTCGAACAATATTGTGGTATTTTATTTATATCGTAGTTTCGCTCTTCACAAGCGGTGTGGTGTACCTCAACTAACTCCTGCAAGCGAGTTGCACAATTTTTAAGTTCGATAGCGGCAAATAGTAGCATTCAAAATAAAATATTAAACGTTTGAATATTTATTTTTGTGAAGTATATAATTACGAAATAGCCACGTTAATTAGTGATTCACAGAAGTTTGATATGAAATTAAATTATGTTTTAATAACGTGAAGTTATTAAAACAATATTCAATTTAGTTCCACGAACAAGCTAATATTGATATTTCATTACTATTTATTTTTTATATAACTAGAGCTACAATGTAAGCTAATTGTAATTTCATTGCCTGGCTTATTTGTACAAAAAAGTAACAAATTTACACCCACGCAGCATTAATATTAATTTTTAATATAGAATATTCAGAACAGGTATCACTTGCCGGTCGCCAAGGGTTCATATAATAGATATTATTTCGTTCGCAATCACTAAATAAAAAAAGAAAACGATTCCATTTAAAAGATTTTTTGTAAAAGTGAATTTGTGTTTAAAATAAATATATCTAAACGGTTATGTTGGTATCGACTTGACTAAACCATATAGCATTTTGGCATTGATATTGGAATACTCACTAGCCACCGAGAGGTCCTGGACATTGATGCTGATGGGAACGAAGGACGAATTTTATTAATGAACTTACCCGTTTCTTATGTAGAGCAAGCTCCTTCTCCAATCAAAATGAACATCACCCTCCTGCCCTTATCCCAAGATTATTTGGGGTCGGCGCAACATGTGTTTTTTTTCCAATCATCTCTAGTTGCAGTCATTTCAACATTATCTCCCTTCTTAACCATGTCATCTTTTACACAGTCCATCCACCTTATTTTAGGCCTCCCTCTCCCCTTGTAGCCATCCACTTCCATAGTTAGTGCCTTTCTTACGACTTTACTTTCATCCCTACGCATTACATGCCTGAACCAGGACAAACGATTGCCTCGTAGCTTTTCTGTGATTGGTGCTACCTCTCAAACTTCCTCTAATATATTCATTCCTAATCTTATCCATTCTTGTCACACCACACATCCATCTCAACATTCACACCTCGGCTACATGCAACCGTCTTTCATCCGTCACCTTTACGGGCCAACTCTTCGATCTATACAGGACGGCAGGCCGTATCATGCTCTTATAAATTTTGCCCTTCAATCGAAGGGGCATTCGCGAGTCACAAGTAGTTGCTGTAACCTGCCGCCATTTCATCCAACCAACGTTAGTCCGGTGCTTTACGGCACGATCTAAGACTCCATCGTTTTGCAGTAGTGAACCGAGGTACCTAAAATCGGAGCAGATTGATATAGAAGCACCATCAAGCGCTATGACTGTGGGACTAGAGAGACCGCCGAAATCGCAGAACATGTATTCTGTTTTGGTTCTGCTAATTTTCAGGCCAACATGCTCTAGCCTTTGTTGCCACTTTACCAATCTACTCTGGATATCGGTTCCATCCTCACCAACAAGAACAATGTCGTCGGCAAGAAACATACACCAGGGTGCCTCATCCTGTTTATCCGATGTCAGAACATCATCGGTGTTACCCGCGGCCGACCGGACATGCGTATGAGATTGCCTGTACATAGCACGGATTAACTCTACATACTTCACTGGCACACCTTTCTCCTTCAGGGCCCACCACAAGACCTTTCGTGGTACTTTATCGTACGCCTTTTTGAGGTCTACAAACACCATGTGCAGGTTTTTATGGGCACGTCTATATTTTTCACATAGTTGGCGTAATGCGAATACGGCATCTGTGGTACCCCGTCCTGGCATAAAACCGAACTGGTTTCGGGTGATCTCACTCTCCTCTTGCAAGCGTTTCACTATTATTTTCTCCCACACTTTCATACTATGTGACATGAGCTTCATTTCTCGATAGCTATTGCAGTCCTGTACATCACCTTTGGTTTTGAAAATGGGCACTAGTTCACTACTGCACCATTCGCTAGGGATCACCACTTCCTGCAACAACTTATTGAAGAATAAAGTCAGCCACCGATACCCATCTTCCCCCAATAACTTTCATACTTCCACTGGTATCTCATCTGGCCCTACAGCTTTGCCATTTTTCATACTTTTTACCGTTCTTCTTACTTCATCCACACCGATCTCTTTTATACCTATATATTATAATATTCCCAGACCTATCTTCTAGCACTCCATTCCATACATTTTCTTCACTCAATAGTTTTTCAAAATATGTCTTCCATCGTTTTTTTACATCATCCTCTTGCAACAAAATCTGTCTTCGTTCGTCTTTTATACATTTAACATGTTTGATATCTTTCGTTCTTTCTTCTCTCATCTTTGCCATTCGAAAGAGTTCCTTTTGGCCGCTCATTTCATCAAGCCGAATGTATATTTTATCTTGTGCGCTTGCCTTGGATATTGCTGCCTTTTTTGCTCTATTTTTAAAATCTTTGTAATACATCTTTTTTTCTTTTCTTATACTCACATTTTCAACGGCAACTTTTTGCCACTCTTTGAATGCCTTTTTCTTTTTTTTCAGCTACTTTTGGATCTCATCATTCCACCACCATGTATCCCTTTCTATCACACACTTGCCGTTTGCTTCACCGAAGATACGTTTTGCTTTTGCCCTTATGCAATGCGCCATTTTTCCTAACACTCATTTACTGTTTTATCTTCCATACATTTCATATCTATCATCTTATCAACCACTTCTTTCTTAAATCTACTTGCATACTCCTTATTTTCTATCACACGCCATCTGGTCCGAGGTGGGGGCCTTCGCTTGTTATTATTTGGCTCAATTTTGATTTTAATTTGCATTAGTAGCAATCGGTGTTGAGTCACTAGGTCTTCCCCTGGCACTACTTTACAGTTTTTTTCACTGCTAAGTTTCTATTATCCTATCACTTAGTCGTTTTACATCAATCACGCATTTTTTCAATCCATCATCTAGCACAATTCTACACCATTTGTTTTCCCATCTCCTTCACTAAAATATAACTTATAACCCTCTCCAATCTCTCTGGCTTTTGCTCCCTTCCACTTAGTTGCCTGTAAACACGCTACTCTAATTCGTCGCCTTTTCAAAACATCAGCTAGCTGTCTTCCTCTTCCAGGCATTGAACCAATATTCCATTTTCCAAACCTAAGACACTCTTTCCTTGCTTCCTGAACTAGCTTCTTACGTTGCACCCGCCCGTGTTGGTGCAACAACACTTGTCCATTTCTCACAGGGATCGGGTGCTGCCCCTAGTCCTGTTGCACTCACTGTTACTCATAACATTCATGTTACTGCAAAGATTTGGCTATATCTTTTTTTACTGATCTACGGGGGTCGACGTAACCGTCCTTGGGAATACTATTGTTTGTGGTTTAACCGCCACCTACGGTCTGACACAGCAGATGTAAGCTGTTTCGGGTGACCCAAAGCATGAGACACTCTCGCCTTGGTATGCCTCGTCATCTCCTCTTACTCATCTCCTCTTCTACTACTCGTTCTCGTACTATCTTTCAGTAATCCAACCCAAATAAAATCCACCTGTCAGGACCGATGTTACCCGCCAAAAGATGTCTCTACTGTCCGGACATTCTCCAATCAAAATGATGAGTTATGATAATTCTGAAAATCCGATCACTCACTTTAATACACTGTACAGTATCGACACTAATAAATCATTAGTATTCTCAGTGACTGAAAACTTACATGAAATTTTAAGAGGTAAAACGCACCTTGATAAGCGGAGTTGTAAAACGTTTTTGAGCACATGGCAACCGTGCTTTATGAAATTACACTTGCTCTTATAACAGGGTTTTAACGTAGTCTATCAAAATCATTTAATATTACATAGTAATTTTGCTTCCGACTTAGTGTGTGTATTGTATGCAGATGACATATTTTCGATATCAAAATTCTGAAGTTCATAATACCGATGTACGAAAGGCCCATGTTCAAAATCCCGAATGTTCGTTTGATCGAATATTAAAAATACCGAAAGTACGAAATCCCGAAGTTCAAAATCCTGAAAATATGATTTCTGGGTGATTTGGGAGGATTTAAAAAAAAACCTAAGCCTTCTAACTTAATCTATCCAAGTCGGAGGATTACATATATATTTATACATATAGGTTAAAAGGGCATGACACGGACCGCTAAACCCTTCGTGTTGGGTTACTTGTGATAATACATGAAGATATGGGAGGTCCATGCACCAACGTAAACTAAGAGAAACGAAGAAGTCATTTTAAAACTAACCCTATTGTAAAAAGTTACTATATAAATTAAACCAGAACGTCTACCATCGGTAACGTATCATAATATAATTTTTGGAATAATGAACTTTGGGTATTTCGTACATTCGGGATTTTGAACTTAGGAATTTTTACATTCAGTATTTTGATACGTAACCGTTTTGAATATTTTTTCACAGTATTAAAGTTTAAAAATTATACTATATTATCTGTGTTTAAAGGTTGCCTTTAAAGACAGATAATATGATTTAAATGCGGAGTAAACATAATATTTCGGCGATGGCACATATAAACCAAGCATATAATTTCTATTATGAATAAGAAATTTTAGAATTTAGGGATCACATGGCCATCGAGAGATGAGAATTATAAAAAAACATATATAAACATCCGAATTGAGAACCTCCTCCTTTCTAGAACTCGCTTAAATCTGGTAGAAGGTGGATAAATACACCTACATTTTTTTTATAAATACACCTTCTAATTAAGAGCAGGTTTTATTATATAATACATACAAAAAGAAACAAGCAGATCAATGCAATAGTCTTGCATAAAACAGCACCGAAATGGGGGTCGCGCTGAAATTGAACATTGACTTCTGAAGACCTTGATTTGACCCCGTACACGCTGCAAACACTGCAAGTCACGTTTTAAGCACACACAGCTAAGGAGATAAGTATATATATTTACTTACACCTTTGCATAATAAATATGTACACTTATCTTCTTGCCCATGTATACATATTCATAAACAGCGGTTCTCGTTTACCCTCAAGTCAGTAAATAACTTCGCGTAATTTCAGTTTTTATACCAATCCACAAGTGGAACGCAGAATGAAATAACACACATTTGTGGTATTCCATGTATTTATATTTACGAGTATACGGAAGGTGTTACGTGGTCCGTGATAAGTACTATATTGCTAAACGTGCGTGACGAGCCTGCGAAACGTTCATTATTTAATGCGTCCCTGCGGTAATTCTTTTTACTACTACATATCCTGAGGTCGATACTTATCTGACAGAACATGCGTCGCGCATTTTCGGTCGCGTAACGCCCGAACAGACAAAATATATACAAAATATTCAATCTTTCACACTCAACCGATAATGTGTTAGTGCATCGAGCGTACAGCGTCTGTTCCGTTTCCGTTAACGCATTCTTAGTCAACGTACTTTAAACCAACGATTCTGTGAAGTGGCTAAAATCGTAAACTTTGTCAAATGCTTACTGCTTTAAAGTATTATTGCTAATCATAGACACTTTAGTACCATTTGAAAATATTGTATAGAACTGACTACACGCATGATATGGCAAATTTAATTTGACCGAATAGACGCGATTGATGATACGCTCGACGCATTTTCCGTCAGATAATATATGTACCGACTCTAACAGACACAAGCAAGAATTTATACTGTTTTATGCTGCGCTAGGTATATTCATCTCCGAATAATACTTAATAATATTATTAATTAAACGATTAACTCATAATAATATTATTATGAGTTAATCGTCACTACGTTATAAAAAATTAAATTGTTTCACGACAGCGACTGAAATTATATTAAAACGCTGTAATCACAGTTTTAAAATTGGAAATACGAAATCCTCATTGTCATATTTTTTGAACAGATAAAAATGTGCCTACTGTGGCACTTTAGGTTCACAAGAAAAGTTCCATACATATAACTTACATTAAGTACTCTATATTTTATACTTACTAATATTATATAGAGAGAAAAAAAATGTATTGAATAAACACAAAAACTACTGGACCGCTTTCTAAAATTCTGTTGATATTAGAAAGCTACATTATGTGTGAAGTTTATTTTCTTCTGTGGCAGTATGGTCATATTTTTCTTTAGTTTTTCGTCTAATAGTTCGTTGTCTAATGTTAAACGCACCAAAAAAGAGAAAACGAGCTAAACCAGTCATGTCAAAGCGACTATCATAGCGTGCCGCAACAATAGTAATTAGTTATCATTTTTATACTCCGTGTTTGCGCCTTTTTTGAAAGCCACCATCCTTGTGCACGACGCACCTATCAATATAACACGCCACTGAGTACAAAACAAATACTATCAAGAAGATCCGGTAAATTCCCGTACATTATTTGAAAACGATTAAATTACCGGCCTAGGTGCAACGGCAGTTCGAAAGTATGCCACGACTGAAACTGAGGAGGGTCAGCTTTGCAGAAGGTGCAACGGGACCAGGATCGGGGTATGTGGTCCGAAACCTCCATGCGGTACACAGGAGACGGAGCCGAGCGCAGTCGTGGGGGTGACCGTCTGTCGCCACTTCATCTTCCCGGAGTTCGATCAGGACACCTTTTACCCACAGCTGAAGAGACCATTTCAAGCATAAAAGATCCAGGTCCAGCCGGGGGCGCGGAAGAATCTTTAGGCAATCTTGTACTCCGTCATCTGAAGACCTGAGATGACGAGCAGTTTTAGTAATTCTGAATGCGAAATAATCTCCTCCCAAGGGCAACGGGGTTGGTTTCCGAGGAGATTTCCGCACGAAAAAAAAAAGTTTACAGGATCAAAATTCTACGCGAGCAGAGTCGCAGGCAACAGTTAGTACTATATATTTGTTGAAACGTGTTTTGTTATAATACTGGCAGTATCATTTATCACAATGGCAACGAAATGTTGGTTTTCCATTTCCTATCACTGTTAACTCTGCGTCTGTTGAAATAGTTGACTAACAATGTATCTACTGTTTAACTATGTTCCTCTCTACTCCTTTTAAAGTGCCATAGTTAAATACAAATTGCATTATGCTTTACTTAAGATGCTCTTTGTGCATTTACCAGTATGTCACAGATACGAGTATGTCAAAGTTTACAATCTGATATGTTGTATGAACACATCCTCCGTGGCGTGACGATGGTAACCGCGACTGCTTCGCAGGGAGTGCGGGTTCAATTCCTACTTAGTGCAAATATTTGATTGCATGAATATGTCGATTTACATTCGTCTGGATATCTTGATTGAAGCATCGGTTTCGTTTGCCATTCGAACAACTATGGCAGTCACTAGGGATAGTTGGAGTCCTAAAAAGACCAACAACTGGTCTTACTGCAAAACTTCGATAACGCCAATGGGTTATGGAAGTCACATGGCAGTCGCTTGAAGGTAAATATCGAAGTTCAGCCAAACCCTCAGTTGGTCTCGAAAAGCGGACCCCGGACTGCGAAGAAAGTTTCGGATGCGACTGTGATTAAAGCTAACATGAAGAATTGGTCTGGAAAGATTCCTAACTCCGAGGTAAATCTATCAGATGGGACCTGGATTAGCGTTAGGATGAAGAAGAAGATAATGTTGTATTTAGATCAGATTGTATAGTTTGATCCCGTTGAATACTTATGAACTTTTGAACCGTTATCCTATATCAATATGCAGTGGCTTCCATCTTTAAACTACGACCTTAAGCTTTCTCATCATCTCATAAACTCACGCCTATATCCCCGAAGGGGTAGGCAGAGGTGCTAGCACCCACATTTCGCCAGTTTATGTTTAGGTCCCAATGTAATAGGTGGCGAGCCTATTGCCATTAACCGGGCACTTATAAACCTACGATAAATACACACATAACTTCGAAAAGCATCGAAAAGTCATTGGTGTGTGCCATGGTGAAACCTGGGATCGAACCCGAGACCTCGTCTCAGCAGTCCATTACCCAAACCACTAGGCTACCGCGGCTGTGTTTAGTGTAGTTTTTAGTGTAGTGTGTGTTTTGTGTTAAGCTTTCGCGAGGTAAAAATGGTGTATCGGTGTTCAATGCATGACAAAGTCGTTTAGATAAGTGTTCATCTGAACTTAAATGTAACATCTTACGATGTGGTTTATATAGCTATATTACTCACACGATTATTTTTTAGAAGTTTAGTTTATTGCTGGGGTTAAAGACAATTTTTAGGTACCTATTTATTATGCCAACGCTAACAAAATCCCTCCTCTTGTACCGATTTTTGTGTTGCAGCTTCCACTAAATGTTTTATGCAGGCTAACATATTTTATGATTATAAACTTCGCCACTGGGGTGCACGGTGCACCTATGCACGGTGGCCACGCCACCACTGGTCACCCAGGTTAAGTACCTGGGAACTATACCTACTTCTCGCTACAGGCAACATCACTGGCTGACATTGACTATGACACGCATTGCCGCTGCGTGGGCCAAATGGCGAAAAAGGTCTGGCGCTACATGTGATCTTAAAAAAAAAATATCGTGTCAAAAACATGGTTTTTTTTTTATATAGGACACGTCAATTAGATTTCGCCTTGCCTGATGGTAAGCTGAAGGCAAAGTCCCAAAAAAGAGGGTCACCATTACTTACACATACCGTGTGACAATAGTGACACTCAGCTTGACGGCCTCATCATATGCTTTTTCACGCCCCACTTAAAGGATTTACAGAGCCAGGTTTACAGAGATATATATTTAATTAGGTATATAGTATATTACACTATATTTCAGTACGAAAAAATGAGAGTTGGGTTGACGACAATTATTAGACCTGTCCTTTTATACGGCTGTAAGGTGTGACCGCTGCTGGAGCGATACAAGCAGGAGCTGCGTGTCAAGGAGATGACAATGCTGCGGTGCATGCGCGGAGTCACACGTAAAGATCGTGTGCAGAATTCTCGTTTCCCTCGCCAGCCTTCATGTCCGTGACATCGCAGATAAAATGCAATGCAAATGTTTTGCGGCAACCGCCAGGCTACGTGGGTGCATAACAAAGGCGCCCCCGCTGGGTTCAGGTAGAAGGGGCAGGTCCAAGAAGTCCTGGTTTGACGTCGCGGAGGGTAAAATGCGTGTGAATGGTCTCAGTACCATGGACGCCCATAACCGGTGGACCCTGAGTTCCGAGGGCATCTTAACTGAAAATATGTCTCCATGTTGATGGCCACCCAATTACTATTAAATAAGTAAATGGTTCCTATTTAAACCATACTCTCATATATATTAATAGTATTTCTAAACTAATATATTTAATTAATTAGTCCACTGCAATAGTCGGCTTTGAATTCCAAACATTATACGTAATACAATTAGGCACCTATAGAATAATGTACCTACCTACTTATTTGATTTTATAATTTAAAGTTTAAATGTCAAAATCACCAAATTATAGGTTATTAATGCCATGTTTGATGCTTGCAATATAATCTAATAAAAGGTTTGCAAGTATGGAAGTAACTAATTTTGTATGGATGTTCTACTCTTTATTATTTACCAACGCAGTAATTCACTTTTACAGTATGTATAACGGCTAATTTACTATTCATATACTATAAATTGTTAACTAAAGCAAATTTAAAAAAGAAAGATTATCTAGTTTTAATATAGTTCTCTGAGTTTCTTGCTGGTATCTTCTCAGTAGAACTAACCTACCGAACTAGCGAAATAATCATTTTCCAATGGTTAATTTTTACATTATTTAATTTTTCTATATTATTTCTGACATCATTGTAATATTTTGACGTTCCTATGTGCTATTTATGTGCCTAAACTGAATAAATGAAATTGATTCTTTGATTCTAATAATCAGACTCTCTTACATATTCTCGATCAACGGTTCACAAAGATAAAAGTCCACCATCAGCTTCAGTCCTTACACAATACCTATAGTAGGTATATGTATGTATAAAAACGAAGAACTTATTACACATATAACAATACACAACGTATTCTAATATCTAGCAAGTTAATGGTAGTAATAAATTTATTTTTTATTTGTACAGGCGTGTTAGGCCTCCGCGACATCCAACTGAACGTTCCTGAGGCCGTGGGTATCGGCTCCGGTGCCACACTCGGTTGCCGCTGGGCGCTCGACGTGGGTGAGACCCTCTATACCGTCAAGTGGTACCACGGCGCTCAGGAGTTCTTCCGATTTGTCCCGAAGGAGCTACCCAACACCCGTGTCTTCTCTCAAACAGGCATCAGTGTCGATGTAAGTCAATACGCATTAATTGAAAATTCTCAAACTCATTACTTATGCAAATCCAAATAACGCTCCTTCCTACGGAATGGATTGCAAATCGAATCAAATTGATCAGTCACATTGTTCCAATTAAGTTAAATTACCGCTCAAATGGATTATTCAATCGATACTAATCGAACAAAGGAAAGATTGCGATAGAAAGATTGAGTCATGGTTCATTACGGGGATGAGTGCGCAGACTTTATTTTACGAGAATTGAAGCGTAATTTTTCCGAAAATTTTACTAAGAAAGGCATATCACAAAATTAAAACAATAATTTTGTGATATGCCTTAATGAAAAAGGTAAGTAGAGCAAAGACTAAAGACTCGATTGCAGGAAAAATTGAAACCTACGTTTTAGCGCCCATTATTCTCTATTTTGATTTTACAATTATGAATACTTAATAACACTCGGGCATTAAATATGAATCTCGGGACATATTATTACTAAAAGTCGGCTCAGTCATTTATTAGTTTCGGAGATATATATATATATATATATATATATATATATATATATATATATATATATATATATATATATATATATATATATATAATTGCCAATACATGTAAATTGTCGCACCATTAAGGCCTTCCTCGCACAGTCCCGGGTCCTTTATACGGGGCGTGAAAAAGCATATGATGATGCCGTCAAGCTGAGTGCCACCATTGCAACATCTTTGTAATGGTGACCCTCTTTTTAGAGACTTTGCCTTGAGCTTATCATCAGGCGAGGTCCTATATATATATATATATATATATATATATATATATATCTATTTAAAAAAACATAAGCGTACCGACAGGTCAATGTCATAAACCTCCAAATTTGACTTTATCGCATTTGGTCTAATAGTTATAAAGAATTACTTAAAACGAGCACCTTAGTGAATTAAAATAATCATTTATATTGTACCCAATACCTTACGGTCGGTATGGCTGTAAACAAAGCCATCACTGTGATTATGGGTCAATGACTTTGCGACATCTTGTTACTTCGTTAAACTTTGTGAAGAGGGTTGAAAAAATCACTTAAGAATTTCGTCGAACAGCCACGTTAAACCTTTAACTGTTGGCACGCGGCCACATCTTGAGCTATAACTTTGTGCCAAAATAATACATTAAATCTCCTTCAAAGAATAACATACAGTCAAAGTTTTGCATTGGGGCTTCATCGGGCGTTAGGCACAACACTTTGCCTCGAACACGAGCCCTTGAAAATCGGGTCAGACGTCTCTTGAGCGCGGACGGGTATGATATAGTTCGGCGGTTTCTCAAAGTGGACCAACTTTCCGTTAGATGGATCGAAGCTTTTAGCTCAATTTGACGCGGAACCAGCTGCGTACGGTAAAGTGCACACCACTCCTTGTAATGGGATTACTAGCTGATTCACATATAAATTACACATGAGCACGTTCCTACGGCCACCACCTGAAATCAATGACACATTGGCTTGAACGAGCCTTACCATGTGGACCGATATGCTCTGGATAGAAAGACCTTATTCTAATAGAACTAAAGCTTATTTTACTGTAGTTAGATTTCACTTAGCATAAAATACTATACTGACGTAAAGGATAGTCTTGCAGACTATCTTTACGACAAGGCGAAGATAGGTATAATTTGAACACCTGTGATCAAATATATATATTTTATTAGCGTTTGTCCTTTGTTTACTGTTCAAAGCATTATGTATGCATAGATTTGTTAAGTTTTAGTCATGTACAGGAAAGGACTAATAAGATTTCGCCGGAGAGTATGTGTGTGTTTTGAAAGCTACACGAAATAAGGAAATCTAAGTCCCGAAACTTTGTTAGCAAAGTATCACAGGTTTATAAAACATTTTCGTCGCTGCGGCACCCTTATCGAAGGTGAAAACATCATATTCGTATCAGTGAGCGCTCACTATCTTATTACAGTATCCTAGTAGGTAGGTATTATGTGTAAATAGAAAACATACTTATTTTTATATGTTTCAGTCAAATAGTGTTGTGTATATTTTAAAGGTGTGTTTATTTAAAACACTGAATATGTACGTACGTATACGGGGGAAAGTGCCAAATGTTGAAGAGACAGTTCCTTATTTATGTCGGTTAGCAAGAAAATACTAATATTCGAATAGCCATCTGGCTGTTCGTATTTGCGTATTTGACATTTTTGACAAGCAATTATATATGGACAGTGTGACAAAGCATTTACCTTATTGCCTATTTGACAAAGATGACCTATACCAACTACGTACCAATTGACAAGTTATTTAAAATTGAAATATAAACTAGCGAAAACTAAATAATATGTAATACAACGAACATATCATATGGGTCTTTCCTAACAGATAAATATAGGTACATATATTATCTATATTTTTATAAAAATATTAATTTTGAAAGAGGGTCACCATTATAGACACCTAGCATGTTCCATAGTGGGACTCAGCTTAGCGACCTCATCACATACTTTTCACGCCTAGCTTAAATGACCCGGGACTGTAGGAAGAAGGATACACGTGAGCTGGTAAAGAATTCCAGTTCTTAGTAGTGTGGCAAAGAGAATTTTGATAATTCTCTCAGAATATTTGCTATCTGGCTACTGTCCACATGATAATGTGCTTAACAATCTTAGTCTTACTATTTTCTGACACTTTATTTGGACATTTAAATAAAACTTTATTTAAAGCATTAGGAACTAGTGATTCATTTATAAATAAATATAAGGACAATGTCATATTACACGTAGTTTCCACATTTTCTTTACAAATTAGCGTTTTGATTACAAACTAGGTCGTTCTTAGCATTATAACATTTTCTATGAAGCTGTCCACGTGCAACGTGAAAATAACTAAAAGAAAATAAGTAATGTAAATTAAGTAAATTGCCATAAAAGGCTGCAGAAATTTAAATTTTTCGTACTTACTTACTAGTAAAAGAAATTAAATAGCTCCGTGTGAGATATTTTGAGAGCTTTCATACAATAATTTCTCCTTCAATTATAAAAGCCTAAATGAAGTACTTGCATAAACTACTATACAACTATTTCCACCATCCAATTGATTATAATGTATTATTGTGAGTGCACAAATTTTAAATAAAAAAAGTTAAGTTAATTAAAAATTAAAATAGGCATATATTGCAAAAGAGGCCTTATGTAACAAAATCGCAATCATTTTCTGTACCTATCTTAAGAATAATAGCTATTACATATATATACCTACTTATGTAGATATGTTAAACTTATCTGATATCAGAAATACAAAAGATAATTTCCTTCCAGGATCCCTGTTTTACTCTTAGATAGGCGACCGAACACAAAAATTATGGCACCTTCGTGACTTGCACAGGACGTAAAGCCGTTGGTACCGGCTGTTACGAACATCTCAGATTACCGATATTGGGCCGGTTAATCAATACCCTAAAAGTGGAAACAACATGGCAACTCGAATCTTAAACTAAAAAAAATATATCTTTAAATCAAACATCCTATATACCTGCGTCAAATAGTATAAAGGCGGAAACACACTTCATTGTCTTATTCTCCTTCTCTGGTCAAATACGACGAAGTATGGTGGTCCATTTTTCAACATTTTGTTTTTTTCGTACGCATTACCACAAATAGGAAATACGCGTATACATCCACTGTTCGCTGTTCAGTTTATTTTTGACACTCGTCAAAGGATACGAATAAACCGCTGTATAGTGTCAGGACAAAATTGTCATGTTTTACACGTAGTTGTTCGTTTACAAGACAAATATTTAGGCAAATACAGCCAAGCAGCATAACGCATAACAAAGTGTGGTTTTTTTATATTCTAACACCTCATGGCTGTATACTTATTACAATCGCCAGAGCCTACTCTACACAATGCTGTTTAGTATTCCTAGTCTTATGACAGTTTGAGAAACCGACTCAGGGTTCAATACTTGTACATATTATACTGTCTTAACGATGTGTGGTTCTGGTTTAGTTAGCTAGATGGAATCACGACTGTACTCGTAATTTCGTTTTCGTCTTGTTTTAAGTTATGCAGTTTTTATGGAAGTGACTTCCGTTCGACCTACTAACCCCGAGACAAAGGCATCGTCTTCAGTCAGTTAGGCTTGTTCCCGTTGATGGGTAATGGTATAAGCAGTGTGAGAACTTTTAATGCAAGCTACACTATTGGTTCCATTATTGTTATGTGACGCTTATCTGCATTAACGTCATTAACAGATTATACCTCCCGTTATAAGTATATCTTGTATATAAAATGGGCTAAAAATGTGCTCTAAATTCGCAGTATGCCTTTATTGGGTGTCTTTTGAGGATAGCACGGGGTCTATGGCGACAGATAAGATCAAATCCACCACTTATGGATAAACTTGTTGTGCATTTGCCTTTTCGAATCAGTGATACATTTCTTAAGGAGATTTGAATACTGTATGAGATGTGTTTTCCTATCATCGGTTTTCTTTTGTAATACATATATCTTAATTTTCGTTTGGTAATTGTAGATTTTCTAATACCCTTTGTCATCCACTTAGGGGCAGCGTTTAGAGTGCTAATTTTAACTTTGTTAATAGGAAAACATAAATCGTAAAACATTAAAAAGTTTGTATGGAATACTTCGTAGGCGTTATTACAGTTCGTTTTGACGACTACATCGGCCCATGAGAGACTAGAGATGCACTCTTTGAACTTCTGAATGTTCTCAGCATTATAATCTCGCCTCATCGTGTAAAAATGAGAGTGTGAAGGACTTTTTGAGTATTATGTTCAGACAAATTCACATCACGAGTGCACCATGGCTTCATTGCCTTCAAATCCAATCATATATGGCGGGAGGTTAAACTGTTACTAAGAATGTATTATTTTGTATAGGTGTCAAGATCCGGAGCACAGCAGGTCGTGTTGCGGGGTATTTCTCGCGGTCTAAGCGGTCGCTACCGCTGCGAAGTTTCTGCTGACGCGCCTTTCTTCCACACCGTCTACAAGAGCGCCTTTATGAGAGTTGTTGGTAAGTTCATGTTAAGTATAAGTTTAATGTAAGACTTTATGCCACGCTCACTTTTAATAACTCACTACTCATACACTATGCATTTATAATTATCGTTACGTTTCCGAATATTCTCTGTAGTTACGTCAGAAGTTCCTATAAAAGCACTTTTGAGAGTTTTTAGTATATGTAGGTCTTTTAGTACCTTCAAATGTAAGTAATATTGAAACAGCAAAGTTTCTTTACATTATAAGTGTATACCTAGTTATGTAATTTCAAAAGATTTCAAAGTCAATACATCAAAAAAAATGAAATATTAGCATTATTCACAAAGGTGCGTTATGATTGGTCGATAATACCCCACGCGTTATTGCGATATCTGTTTTTGTATTTAACTCTATACACTAAATTTGCCACCCAAAAAATGAAATTCCATTCTAGCTTTTATGTAAAATTTCAATGGCCTATGTATAATATTATACCACTCTCACTGATGAGAAGTCTCGATAAAAACCAATGCAACTATGCACTAATTATTTTATTGGAACTATCGTTCTAACTACAATTAAAAGCTTTAAATACACAAAGCTCAAAGTATTCCACTTTGAAAAAATAGGTACTACAGCAACGAATGTATATTTGGAACTTGATACAAGAAACGATTTTCTTGACATGAAAATCGGGGCCAGTTTCAAAATGAGTCAACTGGATATTGAAAAACATCTGAACAAAATAAAACTAAATTGGTCACTTTAATTATCAAATATTAATTAACTGTAATTGAGTGACTTTGCGGTGGTTGGATGAATAATTAAAAATACTAAAATAATTAAGTAAGAATGCCACCCTCACACTATGCAGAATATACGAGCAAGAACCAAGCGGTTCGGAGACCCTTTTCTTTGCCGCACCACCAAGACCTGGAGTTTATTACCAGCACACGTGTTTCCTTCTTCCTACAGTCCCGGGTCCTTTAAGCGGGACGTGAAAAACATCTGAGTGACAACAAGCTGAGTGCCAACATTGTAACATTACTTAGTGTCTGTAATGGTTACCCTCTTCCCTGAGACTTTAGCTTACCATCAGGCGAGGTGAAGTCAAGTTACTATTGTTAATTTAACAAGCTCAGCTAAATAAATACATTTATATATATAAGTGTACGCTACATATTTTATAGATTAGTTATGTTACTAATGGCTACGATATGTCCAGACTTATATATCATTACTAACACCTTCTCCGAGTATCGAGAAGTTCTAATCCTATCCCATACAAGGTTTAATTAGTTTCTATCAATGCGGCGCTAGTTAACTAGATAGTTTGTACCTAGTGCTGTAATTCAATATTTCATTAAAGGATTTTAGTCCAACTTTTTAATTGAATTTGTCACCGGTAGTGGCTGGGAATATTCAATTTAATTTATTTTAACTGTTCCCATATCGCTTTTGTGCAAACTATAACCACTATAACTAACTGAATCTACGGCGTGTGACAAAAATGAACGTATTGTTCGTAGATTGAGTTTGACAGGTCTAAAATAGATGCAAAATAATTCATATAAAAATGTAGTATTGAGAAGCAGACATATCACTAAACGGGTTCTCTCTATCTGGCAGAAATTTGATACTCCGATCTTCATGTGGCATAATAATTTTATTTAATCGAACATTTTCGAGGCAGAACTATTTTATTCATAATCATATTTTGGCAGAATGATCATATATCCGAATTAACAATGTCATACTCTTCAGATGGTAGAATTCTATTTGCCATAAATACCTTTCGCAGAATTATAATTCTGCATATTTTTGTTTACGTTTAAACGTTTATTTAGAATGCTCGATTTAAAGAGATTTGAATTACAATTCTCAGAATTTGCCATATTCAAATGTATTTTCAACTATGTACCTAGGTACTATCAGCTACAGGCTAACAAAAACCGCAAAAGAAATACTGACAACTAATAAACATTACCGCATAATACAGAAACAGTAAAAATGAACAAACTGTTTTAACATAATAACATAACATAAACTCATGCCTATATCCCCGAAGGGGTAGGCAGAGGCGCGAGCACCCACATTTCGCCAGTTTATGTTTAGGTCCCAATGTAATAGTCGGGCTAGGAGACTATTGCCATTAACCGGGGACTTATAAACCTGTGATAATTACACACATAACTTCGAAAAGCATCGAAAAGTCTCAGCAGCCCATTACCCATTACCACTAGGTTACCGCGGTCACAAACTGTTTTATTGATTTTAATTGTATTATTGTACAAAATAAAGGTGGGTACCAAATGCAAGTCCTTGGTCATACTTAAAAAAAAATCATAGCTATGTTTATGCACTTGATTAATTTCGTCGACGTTTCCGGGGACGAGTTGTGGACTCTGTAGTCCCCACACCCGAGAAGAGGGCCAGATCGTGAGAGATGGCCCTGGGTCGGCCGGGTGTGCGAGGGATATGCCTGTCAACCTCACCTTCGGCAACCAAAATGACCCACAGGCGGCGTGCGTTTTAGTCGGTTCGAGTCCGACATAAAAAAAGTCGTCTACTTTATAATCGATTTATAACCAACATAAACCCGGGCGAAGACGCAGGCATTTGCTTGTTTTATCTTATATTCTTGATATCAACTTTCAATATACTAGCACAAAAAATAATAGGTATTTTCTGTGATACAAGTAAGATATAAAGTGACAAAACGAAAACAAGAATGATTTATGTTCGAGTTTCCGCTTGCGACATAACTGAATATTTGGTATCACCAATATGCCATTAAAATATGGATTATATATTTCGTATGGTGATTTCAGCTTTAAAAATTAAAACAACAGCTTAATACTACTTCTGGGAGTAATTTCTATTTTATCTAAACATAATAAATGAATAAATTTAGAGTGTCAGTTTGTAACGTTAAAATATCAGCTTTTTAATGATTTTGAGCCTTTGACTGGCTTTTTACTCAGACTGAATGAGAGGGAGGGACCCAAGTTGAAGACTTTGAAGCTTTGGATGTAATCAGGATTGGCGCTTGAATGATGATGATGATGATGATGATAATGATGATAATGCTTGTTTCGCAGAAATGGGAACACTATTTCAGGTGGATAAAGCCGCGTGCAAAAGCATAAAATAATAAATCCCTATCAATATTAGTATTGTATTGTATTACCTGCTTTGATTTTAGTAGCTCATAACATGCATTCTAGCAGTTTGATGACCTCTTGATTGTAGACCGTTCTGCAAATAACTCATTAAAAAATGCATTACTAATGTAGCAAGTTTGTTATAATGATGTACGATAAACATGCAGGTTTGTGAGCCAATAACCTCATATTACAAAACATAGACTAACTGTAAGCTATATTTAAGTCACAAAAAAAATCTTATTTAGTTTTTGATAGGCTAACCCTCACAATAATAATATTGGCAATAAGGCCGTTTTCACATTATCCGATCTGATATCAGTGTCAGATGACGATATCCGATATCCAACACCTTGTGCTATTTTTACATAGTATATCCGATAAAATTGGTTCGATACCTCAAGGATACATCCATTTGCTCGATAGCACAGACTAAAAATATGAACCATAAGCTCAACCACAGGCTCCTTAGAAAACTTTACCGTTGAATATGACATGACATTTGTTTTTTTTTTTGCTGCTGTGTGACTGATTTATATTAATATCCGATATTGGGTGAACACATCGGTGTCAGCCCCGATGTCCGATGTGAAAGACACATACATATTTTATACATTTTACTTCCTGTCGGTTATCGGATGTCGAATATCGGAGCCAACAACAATATCGGATCGGATAATGGGAAAACGCTCTAAAATTCCATAACAATAAATAATAAAGAGGCCTACGACTCCATGTCACATACATGGCAGTTGAAGCTTGCTCCTTCGAGGAAAGTGTGGAAAAATGGGTGTTTAAAAAAGAAGTAAATGTATTGTATTCTAAGTACAGAAACCAGTTCATTTGTAATATTAGTAGCTTTGACAATGCTATCGATAATAGTGACGGTCAACTGGCTAGCTAAGTGTTACCCATTGGTAAATGTACATTGTTACTGTGCTAACGATTTTCTCTAGTTCCTAACTTCAGTTTGAGGTTTGTACTTTCATATTGGGAGCTAGCCAAGAAGCTTATATATCTGACACTGCAGATTGCACACAGGAATACAGAGAGTTATCATTGACATCGTTTACAAGCTTGGTTACCACAATGGGCACCCTGCTGAAAGTTGGTAGGATTGTTAAAAACACCAATATAAATGAAATATAAAAAGTCCTCATCGATCCGATACCAAGATTTTTAAATTCGATTTACGGTTTCGAACTCTATCGAACGCAATCTAAGTTTATTGCCGTTTACGTAACACAAGTTAGCGCCTCAATTCATGTTTCGGAATTCATGTTCAGGAAATTATTGTCTTTCTTTCGCCTTCCCACTCTTCAGAACACATCACTGCTACTGCAGGACAACCTCAATATCCTCGGTATGGACATCAAAAGAGCTTCACGTAAACTCGGAGTCCTGAACAGAGTGAGACGTTTTTTCACGCCAGATTTACTTACTTACAGAGAAGCGTTGTCTTCACTATAGGACATAAATTTACTCTTGCCTGGAATACTGCTCGCATCTCTGGGATGGCTCCGCAAAGTACCTACAGGTGCATGCTCTCAAAAGGATATTGGAAATCCTAAGGTCTCGAACACTCTCGAGCCTTTACAGATGCGTAGAGATGTTGCATTCTTGGCAGTATTTTACCGTCTCTACTATGACTTCTGATGAACTGTTCCAACTCTTCCCTCTCCTTTCCTACACATGACACCACGTGCAGAGCTTAGTCACCCGCTTACGGTGCAGAATATCTTAAACTGAGTGCCACCATTGTGACATGGTATATATATAATAGTGACCTTCTTGCCGGAGACTTTGCCTTTAGCTTACCATCAGGCGAGTTGAAGAAAAATTGACGTAAGTGTCCTATTTATTTTAAAATACAAAAAGAAACATACTTTCTCTTCCTAAACTGAAAGAAAATAAGAAATCAAGGCTGAGTTGTTTTAAAACAAAACTTCATATTTATACACTCATCTACAATGTATCTACGTGGAAATACGTGAAGCATAGGAGCAATAACGTTTTGCTTATTTTCCCAAGTCAATAGAGGCATCTAAAGTTTGCCACGTTCCCTGTTGATCAAACCTCAACGTTAAATAGAACTTCTCACGAGTCATATAAAAGGGTAATGAGCGATGAGTTCGGGCTCTGAATCTCCTTACAAATATACACATTCGTGGAGCAACATCCCAATAACAGTAAATTAACCAAGATAAACCTTAATCAAACATCCCTTGTGTTCGATTCCTCGCATTTATTGCCTAACAATAGTTCTGATTTACGATTTAGGTTTCCACGAAGCCGCGGTGTACCCCTGGATTGTATAGTGTACCTTATTTATGTGACTGTGGAATTAACTAAGATACATTGTAATATTTAACAGATATTCGATATTTACAAGCGACATAATATGTATTGCTATTTTATTTGTATTATGAAATTGGAATGGTGTGAGGGAAATTTTGGTGTCAAATGTTTTTTATATGTCTTTTATATGACAACACTAGTACTAACCAAAGGGGTAGCAAGAGATGTATTATAAAAACATTTACCAAAATACCTTTTGCCCATCGGTATAATAATTAAATTTCTTTTTTTTCGGTCGAATATGATCGGTATGATAATTAAATAAAAATAATCTATTAATGTTTGACCTGGAGCAATAGTAGATTTTATTTTTATCCATTCGCATCAACACTCGACAGATACTTTTTATATGAGACCTCTGTTATCGAAGTCTGTGCAACAATTAAGGCTTTAAAAAGACCCTGGGTCGGCCGGGGTGCGAGGGATATGCCTGTCAACCTCACCTTCGGCAACCAAAACGACCCACAGGCGGCGTGCGTTTTAGTCGGTTCGAGTCCGACATAACCTCCTCCACCGGCTCCGGTGGGGAGGTATCCGTGGGGATTTTGCGCACGTAAAAAAAAAAAAAAAGGCTTTAAAAAGGAACAAAGAAAACTAAATACATACATATGCGTGTAATACATTTTTTTGATAGAGTAGTTAGGTAACAAAAAGGGGATTACATCGAAATCGTAAAAGTTGATTCTAATCTTTAGGAGTTCATCACTCTTATCGTGGATTATGATAATAAAATTTTCTACAACAGTATTGCATTTTTCATAACAAGTTTACTATTCCATAGCCTTTAATAGGTCATGTCAACATGCATGCTATAAACTAATAAAAGGGAAAGCAACCATCGATATAGAAGTTAATGCCGCTATGATATATTTTTGAATTGTTTTCATTGTAACATTTAACCACTAAGCTACCGATACTTCTTTGATAATTATTTTTCCACTCCTTTACACCTCTCTGTTAATTGGCGTCTCACGCCTCTAGTGAAAGCTAAGCTTATACGTTCGTGCATATTTTACTATATTAAGAAACTAGTTGAACTATTTAAACCCTTGATTGATGGCACTTGGTGGAATTTGTTGTTACACATATTGATAACTCACTTGTACTTTTCCGCATTATTTTTTATTTGTTATTAGGCCTGCCAGGTTTCTCCTTACGGCATCCTCAAACCTTAAAGTTTCTATATGTGAAACTAGTTGAAGCCCGTGGTTTCGCCCGCGTGCAATTCTAGTCTCGCTCCCGCAATCCATGGAAGCTATTCCAGGAATAAAAATTACTGTAAATCCTTTGACACAGATACCTAAGTGTGCCCAGTAGCGTGTACTTTATAAAACTAAAGCTCTGTAAGAAAAGTAGAAATAGATATCCTACACTTTGTTTACGTAGGTTTACTTTTTACGTTTCAATTCAATAAGCGTTTATTTAATCTAGTAACAATACTTAGTCAAGATTAAAAATAAACAACTCAATTGTATTTACAGTATGTTTAAACACACAAATGACTAAAATAGTAAACAGATCTGTGCAGTGTAGTCTCAAACTCTGAATTGGCAGAAACAAAAACTAAATTAAGTAAATAGTGCAAAAATTGATCTTGCAGTTTGAAAAGTAAGGTCACAATGTTCTGTACGCCTGAGCCTACTACTAAATAAGACTAACAAGAAAACAAATGTGATACATAGGTGACGCTTTTTAGCGTACAATAAGAACAATAAATACAAAAGGTACTACATAGTTGTTTTCTCTTTAGTAAGATACTATATGTTATATTTACGATATGTTATTAACTTTTTTTAATCTTTTTATTTCTTACTTTAACTAGAATATTAGCATTGAAGATTTCTCCATTTACTTTTTATTTATTTACACATCAGTCACTTTCAATTAAAACTTTCGCTTCAGCTTATTCAACAGCAATATTTCACAATCAATGTATGAGTCACATACTGAAACGCACTTTAGCCTAACTATTCTCCACAGTCTATACTCAGAGGAACAAATATGCGGAATACATTTCCACGTAGTGCAGGCTTGCATAAATAAGCCATACGATGGGTACAATTGTGCTGACAAGTGTGGGTACGCAATACACGTATTGAAGGTACATTTCCAATGCATTCGCAAGTTTCGCTCCGAATGTACTCACAATAGTCACAAAATAAAAGGATTAATGTTGTTATCATTGGGTTAATGACGTGTTTTATGAGAACTATATATGCTAGCTTTAATTCTAACTAACCAGTTCTATATGAATATTTACAGTCTGTCCCACATAATAGGGGTGATTTTTTTTTGGGGTGCGCCGTGTGGCTGTATCATAGTCATCCAAAGATTTATCAGTTACGTCCTAAGCTTGCATATCTGAGTCTAAGATTGATTTATTATTTTTGATTGGTATTGCAACTCTTCTGAGATGTAATGCCGTCTAACATCCAATCTCTGAGACAAAAGCTTGTATCAGAGTATACTCTCTCTCAAGGATTTTAGTGTAGGGCTCTGTATGCATGTACGCTATACTTGAATTTGGGCTATATTATATTTAGATTGTTTGATGTGAAACAACTCAATGCCATAGTTACCTTGTATATCTAATACCCACGGGCAACGGTACTCCGTAAAACTCTTAAGTAATTCATACATAAATTTGCACTGCAGTTTGCCAATATTATTTTCATTCCACATTAAAAACATTCAATGCTAAAGTGTTCTAAAGGCTATTTTCAATTCTAAACTAGAAATTTTATTACGCACTCACTAGGTATTGACACAAAACCGTTATTCATCGTTAGCAAAATTTAGAACACACATTCAATCGTATGCTGTCGGTCAATTGAATATTGTTAGGACATATTTTTGGACCCAAGCCACGTGTGAGTAATGCATTGTGAAGTTTGTACCATACATTATTCACTTTGCCTTGTAGCTAACAAGGCAAAGTGAATAATGACTTAATAAACGTGACTTTTTGGCATTGTGTCGTCGTCAGGCCAAAGAAAAGAGAAATGAATTGTGTCAATGATGAATTGAAGGAAAAGGAAGTGGATTATTTGATGAAGTTCAAACGGATGAGTATTACCGCATCAGAAATAGTTGAAATTCTTCGCGTTCGCACGTTTCTCCACCCTCCCACCCGGATCTTTTAAACGAAGTATCTGAGCAAGCCGTCAAGCTGACCTTCATATTTGAAATTTAACCTTTAGCTACCATCAAGCAGAGTATATTGAAATAACCTACATACTATCTATACTAAATAATTGGAAATTGGAAATGTTCGTTCGCAATGGACGCAGAAAGTACTGAACAGATTTTGATGCGGTTTTTTTGTTAGAATAGTCTTGGTCAGACTTTTAAATCTTACGTGTATTTTATTGCGATTGGTTGAGTAGAATCGGAGTTAAGATATCCACGCCGGCGGAGCCGCAGGCCTAAGGCAAGTAAAAAATAAGATTGTGAATGTATGTAGAACTAGGTTTTGTCTTTGCCTTTTGTCGCTTATTCTACCGCCTTCCCTCGAATTCAGAAACCAAATTGCGGACCGCTAAAGCTCATTCGACTGTACATTACATTTCTCAATTACAATTGCTAATATATCACTACATTTTTACTTAACATATCATCATATTTTTAAAACAAATTTTATTCATTGATTTAAATTCGAATTATGTAAAACGAAAAGAAATTTGTTTGTACAACAAAGTAAACCGACTCTTAGTACAATCTTGGCGAATTAAATAAACACTAAAATACACCCTTGGTGGCCAAATTAAACGAGGTGCTGGAAAACTCCCTGTGTTCCCATTAAGTAAAATTGGCAAAAAGCGACAGAACAGGAATGTAAACACTTAAAACTTTACTCGGTACGGAGTTCCACCGCTTCCTCGTAATAGAGGGCGCTGCTGGCAAACAAAAGCACGCCGAGTTTTAGTTTTAGCCGCCATTTTGTCTGTTCGGTATTTCAACCGCTTTCTATGAAATTCGTGGGCAAAATGGAACTGGCGCGCATAGAAGATGAATATGCAACGTTGACGTCGACGTGCATTAACACCCTTGCAGCTTCGACCTTTGTATCATTGTATTACATGTACATTTGCCACTCTTTTACTTTGCATAATCTCTGTATGCAGTAAGATTGTATTTTGGTGAATTGACGAAGAATCATATATTTGTTTATACGACTTAGTGGGCAGGCAAGCACATTATTTTACATCATCGTCATTCTCATAGCGGGTTCCCATGGCGCTTTGGTCCGCTTATTGTTTTTAATTTGTGAGTCAGTTTTTCAGACGAGACTACCGTACGTCGTCCCAACTCTGAAAAGTAGACCCTGAGCGTCTTTCATAGAGTTTGCTCTCTGTATCTAAAATAACCTGCCTAATAATCGCTAGGTGTAGCGTTTGCCTGAGTCTGTATATTCCCTCGTTCCGCTCCTACTCCTAAAAGCATTTGCAATGCGGTGAATTGCTGTACCGGTTATATATGGTTACGAAAAGTTTATGATGCTGCATGCTGATTTCGAACTAGGTAAAAACATCTTCGATCGCAATAGGTTACGAAGCCTACTACCTAGTTGAACATACTTAACTAAATACATTCAACTGTAGTTAATGGTTTTGCAGAAAACCTTTTTAGTTTTATGGAGCTTAAAGTTCTATGACTGCATTATTTATTTACACTTTATTGTACACCAAGTAAGTGAAGAATACATGATTCTAAAATAAAAATTATTCATATAGACAATGCTATTGATATTTACTGAGCAAATACTCTTACTAAAAGCAATGAATCTCTATTAGCTCCAATTGTCATCATCTTGAAATAATGTCAAGATAATGACCATTGGAGCATTCGAGGTCGTAATCGAGGGCTCATCTTGGAGCTCGGGGTCTACTTACTCCTCTTCCTTTTGGCTTGACTTATATGGTTCTAGTAGATAATAATTGTGTTTAAAACATATCTCCGCAATTATTTAAAAATCGATTGAAAAGCAGATTTGGATTTACATTTTTATGTTCGTATTTGAATTAATGCTTTGAATCGTCGAATTATTCCATAGTACATACTTATACATAGCCTTTAAAGCCTTCATTCTAACCGGGAATTGGCATTTTTTAAATTAAGAGAGAATCTTGGCTTATTTTACTATTCTGTTTGCATTCTTTCCTTCCGTACCGAATCTGTTAGCTTCCGTATGACATTAAATGAAGAATTTTAATGCAGCTCTTTTATTTATTCGTATCAATTTATTTTAGTCGCATATTACTTTAACCTCGAATGTGTACTTTTTAGATATCACAGAGTATATATTTGGTGGAAACAAAAAGCATCAACTAGGTATCTGTTTGAGTCTTACCTACGACTACTAAATATAGTTTCCTAAAGTTGACTAAAGTCACTTTGTATTTTGATTGGTTATGAATAAATAAATTTGACTACTTATTGACTTCATCTTTCTCTATTCTCTCTTTTATAAGTATAGCCCAATGTACCCTAGATTTAAATATCCTGTATTATTGAATATCGTATGATTTTGATTTACTTGCATCATTAAGGAATCAATAAAAGTATGACCTACTTTAAAAACCAACACCTTTTGCTAAAAAAGCACTTCAGCCAGTCTTAAGAAAGTTTTTTACTCGTCAATAAAGGAAAATGCTATTGAAAATTTTATTTAAATTTCATATAAAAAACTTTGGTAAGCTGTAAAGCATTGCACTGATATTTTTAAAATATAATTTGGCAGTAATTTAAAAAGAGTGTCCTATCGAAATGATTAAATGTTTTATTTCTTTCTATAATTTATGGCTAATGATCTGTGTGCCTAAAGCCTTGAGCACTAATTGATGTAGATTATTATTTTTTATATAAGACACGTCAATTAAACTTCACCTCGCTTGATGGTAAGCTCAAGACAAAGGCTTTTTTTATACCACTTACATACGTACAAACATTTACCACGTTACAATGGTTACACCCAGGTTGACGGCCTTATTGTACGCTTTTTCACGCCCCGTTTATAGGTCCCTTATAGTTAATAGTAGTTAATAATATTTTTATGGTAGTTTTTATTAAATCTCGTAAGTTATTTTAAACTTCGATTTCATGACGAAACTCCATTTAGTGGTTATCCAGTTCAAGTGTGATTAAAGTAAATGTACAAACTTTACACATAGGTATGTAAAGTTTTGTTCATTTCCAGTGGGTGTACTGATCATGGTAGAAGTTGATAATAACATGGATATTACTATTATTTTTTTATTTAATGTCGAAAGTTTATGGAAAAAAAATACTATAGTGATATTTGCCAGGTAGGTAGGCAATGACGTATTATTAATAGACAAGGCATGCAGGAACATCGCGGCTTTCAAAAATGGTGCATACACTAAATATGAACAAAAATAATAGTTACTCAGGTACTCTCCTGAAGAAATAATTGAATTTATTTGAATTATTAATTATATTATTATTTTAATTATCGACTAAATTTTATTATACCTATATAATGATATAGCGAATTAATGTATAGATACTTTTAAATTTAAATAAATTTCCTAATTTATAAAAAGATTTCTTAAATTCACGTACACTAACGTTATTGTACATTTAAATACATCATGATTACAACTATAACTAACGTACAAGGCGACTAAGAGATATGGCTGTTTAACATCAGACAGATATATACAGCCCAGACTCAGCCTCAGATGCATGGCTCGAGGCAACAATAGCGCCCGGAAAACGGCAACAGGCTCGCCCCCTATTACGTGGGACCGAATACAATGATGGTGAAATGTGGGTGTTAATTCACCTCTCCCTAACCCTCCGGGGATAAAGGCGTGATTATATGTATGTATCCGTGTGGTGACGGAGAAAGAATACAAGTATCACCACCCCATCTCGTCCGAAGGGTGTCGTAAGAGGCGAGCAACGGCAAAATACGCAGACGATATCACTGCAAGAGAAGGAATACTTAAAATAAAACCCTGTACCGTCTGGCCAGTGTGGGAACTGTAGACCAAAGCCTCCCAATGTTGGGAGAGGCCAAGTCCAGCATTGGACTGCGATGGGCTAGTTATTGTTGTTGTATATGTATGTATGATTATATGTTATCGCTTTAAGCGATTTCTGTTAGACTACCATTGGATGGTGATTAAGGTGGTCGGATTACCTATGGCGATACCACATGTACCCAACGCCCTTTAGCGACAGCGAGCCGAACTACTACGTCATTATAAATCCTGCATCACGTAAGTGAAGTTCTCGAGCTGGTACATACATACATATTTTCTGGTACATACATACAGCCGACGTTTATATCATCATTCTATAGTAAAAATAATAATATAAAAATATTTTGAGTAAAAACAATTTTATCCAGGGAATATTTATTGTTTACATAACTACTATGTGACATAATTTTTACTCTCCATCAGCTCATAATTCTCCTATAAATTTGGTCTCAGGGATCTTAGATAGAGTAGGTACGCTCTTTGCTGTATAAGACAGATCATTGTACTCACACTCAGGCCCGTATTGTATAAAGTCACTCAAGCATACAAATAAACACAGATAAGGCATTTTTTTTAGCGGTAAATCTTTACTTACGCACTGATCTTATTTAGATATGAATCGAGTCTCAGATGGTGCGTAAACAATAGCAGACAACAGTTCTAGCGCCATTGTGAGGACCAATTCATGAGTGTTGTTACTGAATAAGACAAGCATAGTTCTTACATAATCTGTCCTCAGTACTAGTTTTAAATCGAGTATCGTTTTGCAATACGGGCCTTACATACTAAATTTTAGTTTCTATTGTATTGTTTGAAATTCTCTACTGTCATATCATGTAAGTCCATCGCCACCGGTTCAAAAAAACGGAGAAATAAAATTACCTATGTAAGACTTTGTCTGATCTAACATTTCAACTAAGGAATTGAAGACTCTGGGTAAGAGTATTCAATAGACTGTCTTAGTGTTAATATACTTCATTAAGAAGAAAAATAAGTTTTGAAAATCGTGGCCCTTTAAAAGTCCGTATTGTTGCAGAGTTACCAAACACGGGACCGAGCGTCCGAGCGCAGAAAAGTTGGTATTCCATCGGTGACATGCTTCGCGCTAACTGCTCGTCGCCACCCGCAGACCCTCCAGCCAATCTCACGTGGCTGCTAAATGGCCAGGAGGTAATGTGGAGACTTATAAACTAGTATTGAATTTTTAGTAACGCTCTTAGATGCTTTTAGCTTGATCTGAAATTGTAGGTAGATCGTTTTTAGATCGATTTCGCTTATTTAACTAAGTTAAACTCAATTTTTTATATAATGGTAAAATAAGGCCGCTCCATCTCTTTCTGAGAGCATATAAAGTAAATACAGTCCACGACACAGTGGTAAAATTTAGGTGTTAATTTACCTATGACTGCTCCTTTCGGAGGTTTATAGATGTGAGTATAAATGCTAATGTCAGAACAATTAGATAACCTGTATTTAAATTTAGTGGTTGTAAAGTCAATTTTTTTTATACCACTTAGTTGGCAGACGAACACACGGCCCACCTGATGGGAAGCGGTTACCGTGGCCTATGGACGTATGCAACACCAGGGGTGTCACACTCGCACTGCCGACCATGAAACAACCTTCTGATGCCCCTCTTGAAGAACCCCATATTGTAGGCGCTTGGGAAAACCGCAGCAGGAATGTCATTCCACAGCTTGAGTGTGCGTGGGATGAAGTTTCTTTCATATCGCACAGTGCGCACCGTCTCAGGTCCCAATGTGTGAGGATGAATTCCCTGCCTATGGCGAGAGGTGCGATGATAGAATGTAGCTATTAAGTATTAAGTAGCTATTTGACCAATCATGCATATATATTATTACCAATAGTCGCAGTTTAGGTTTTTATGTTAGGCAGAACATTTAAATATGAATCCCATTTTGCAGGGTTTATTCAGATGTAGCCTTATGATTTTTGACTTAAAAATACTTCAACTTTTTAAAATCGTTATGCTAATAATCGTTAAAATTTAGATTGTATTTAATCTTCCAACTGAAAAGTTCAAAAGAAATTACATTTTGATATTCAAACTAATATTTTGATTTTTTTTTTTTTTACAGTCTAATCTATTAACCCGCCCCTCATCGTACCTGGTGCAAAGGTACCCATGACACTGGCGGCATTGCCCCGTTGAACAGCTATGGCCAACCGTTGCCCCAGGTACGAGCCGGAGCGGGAGTCATATTTTGATACCCAAATAACGTTTGAGCAGTCTGAGTACCTATTATCATTTCGATGAAAAGTAACCTTGAGTATTGAATAACATTATTCCAAAAGAATAAAGTACATTAACCCTCTACTGTCTTTATTGTTTACATTGTAAATCCTTTAACGTTACAGTGCGCCCAGGAAACGACAGGTTATCTGTTTGTTTCGACGCGACAAGAATTCTAATATCTTATATTACACTCACAGGTAAAGGGCCTGGATATTCCGCTGCATGACACGTCATACGCGCGAAGAAAGCCTGTGATATCCGACGCGATGTTGGAAGATGCAAATAGAATTATATTTAGTCCGTGGGACGCAATCTCGGGTTACGAGGAGCCTGTCACCGACAATGTAATAGACATTCCTGGCAATATCGGAGGCATAGTGGGCATTCCCGTTGATAGCAATCGGAAAAATAAGGAAGAAAGCACCACACGCCTTGTGCCCCGACTAGAGCAAATAGGAAATAAATCGAACATAAGTTCAGAGGAAGAAAAATCTAATAAATCATCTTCGTTTAGCCAGCTCGTAATACGAGTACAGTCCGCGCACTTTCGCAAAGTAAGTGTTTAGTGTAAAATTGTTTAGTTTGAACTTTATCGTAATGTAAAATATACATACATATTTTGCAGTGAGATAATATAATTTCCATTTGGTCGTGTATGTTTTTTTAACTCTAACAGTACAGTAGTAATACAACAAAAACAGAAGACCCTAAAGTAAAGCATGGAATTTAATAAATATTACAATTCTGTGTATTTTTATTACAGCGTAGTCGTAGTTATTCAACAATGTTAGAAACATGTACAAACCATAACATTTTTAACAAATTACATTTGTTTTGAAGCGAGATATTAAAAAAGTTGTAACATTTGGATTGTCTTAATAAATCATTTTTTCTCCGTGATATAATTAATGTACTTATAACTTGATAAGGAAAAAAAAGAAGAAATATTTCACTCTTATTTTGAACACTCTATATTATGTTCTACTAAAATGGTCCTACTTGTATCGTGGGAAACAAGAATAATATTTTTCCTCATCATTTTGAGGGAGGGGAAGTACCACTACCTCAGGTTAAGCTCTGCCAAGGTGGCAATGGTTCAATTGACGCTTTGCAAGTGTATGGAATCAATAGCTATCAACCTTTTTTAAAATTATCGTAATAGCTGGGATTCTATTCGAGAGATTCGATTTCAACATAATTGTCTCGGCGTGCTCTTGGTAAGGAAAGTTTCGCCAAGGAAAAACGACCAAATTTTTAAACAGACATTCTAATCGTGACTTATTTTAAAGTTTATAATTATACACACTTTCTTCTCCTAAAGACAATTGCAGTATAAAGGCTTATCATGGTACCGACTGCCGGAAACATCGATGCACTTTTCATGGCAGTTACTATCTGTCACGCATTTATAATCTATACTACACTGCGGGACATACCTTGGACCAAAAATTAGCTCAAAATGTGCTCTATATGGGCAGTACACGTTTCTTGGGTGTCTTTTGTGGATAGCACGGGGTGTTACAACGGTGAACGAAGCGCGCGCACGCCAGAGCCTCGTTTGTCTCGCAACTTGGTCCAAGATACGTGTCCCGAGGTAGACCACTATGGTATCTAAAGTAATGATGTTGGTGTATAATTAAGGTTTGTTATGACAGGGACGATTGAACGTGACGTGTGTGGCACACGTGCTCTCGGTGTGGTCCAGCAGCGGCGAGCTTATACTGGACGAGGAGCGCCCGCAAATCGCTCCAGTCATGGGCAGCAGGGACTCTAATTCAGGTGATTTAATAAAAAAGCATCTTACAAGCTCTATTCATAACTGTTATGGGCTTTATACATAGGAATAGTTGTTCTTTGCTTGGTTAGGAACCCTCACACTGTGCATAGAGATGACCGCACCTATCTCCTGCAGGGGAGACGTTGAAAAGAAGTCTCCACTCCAAGTGAAGATAGACGACTACTTGAATTTGACGCCATTGTACTGTGGAAATATCTAAATATCTACTCCCTGGAGAAAGCTACCCCTAAATAATCACTACTTCCTTGACGTAAATAATTACAATCCTATTAAATCTATTAAAGTTACCTAAACTGGGACGTACTATTCTACTTCAGTGTGATTACCCTGTATGGTTTAAATTGATGGAGGTTCCTGTCTTAGTAAAATTCGCTGTTAAATATACTTAACTATTCGTAATAATATATTTATTCACCTACTTTAACGGAAAACAGTTAAGTCAATACACTATCTTATGAAACATCAAAACGCGGAGTCCTGTGGGATCCCGTGTTAAATAACAAGACATAACGTCAAACCGTATAATTGTTGAATAAATCATTTACTATTTGTACCATAAGTATTTAGATGGAAACGTTTTTAAAAAATATTAAAAATAAAAACACAAGACCGGTCGTAATTTTAACTGTTCTTTTTTTACTTTATAAGTTTAGCTCAGTAATTTATATATTTAAACTATTGGCAACTACCCAATTTGGTATTTTTCTGTTGTTAAAATAAATTATTTAACTGAGCTTACTAAATTAAGAATGGTAAGAGAGCTATAAAAGTTGCGTCTGTTCTTATTTTATAATTTTTATTTATTTTTCATCTTCCACTCAACTGATATTAGTAAATTATTTGACTGTTAAATATTATGACGTCACAATAAATTATTTCAAACAAGTTTCCTTACAATGTACCAACCGTAACTAGTTTGAATTGTCAGTCAAATACCCAAAATAATGACTTCCTAATAAACCTAAATAATGACTGCCTAATATTCCTAATAATATGATGATCCACGGAGGTCTTCCAAGCCCAAACCTAGTCTTGGCTCAAGTAGTGCTTTCGAGTTTCAGATGTCAGGTGCTAGTCTCTCCTGTAAAAGTAAAAATATAGTTAAGTAAAGTACGGTCAGATTTAAATAGCAGCAGGCAATAATAATAAAAAAAATATTTACCAGATAATTAAAATCCATTTTTTTGTTAGTAAATATTTAAATCTATGTTAGTATTTATATATCACAAAAGATTGGTGCATTTTATAGACGTGCCTTAATATGTGGCACTCATAGCCCCTGTCCACAAGTACATTGAGCATACTGTTGCCACTGCCGCGCATTCCATACAGCATCGACGTCATTTTTTTTCGCCACAACGTTGCGAAACCATCGGTACGTGCACTACAGAAGCGCGGCAGCCGCAACAGGCAGCGCTCTGAAAGCTTTATTGTATTGTATACGTAGGGCCATAAGGGAGCGCTGGGTATAGCTGACCCACATCGCACCCGAGTACAGGGATGTGCAGTACGCCTTAAAAAGCATTACTTTTACACTGTCCGTGCACCGAGCGAACCTGCGGGCCAGCATATTCGCCCTTACTGCCAATGCCCTACGTTCCCGCTCAATATCTGCATCATCCCTGAGGTCGTGAGCAACATAGCGTCCAAGATATTTGAAGGTATCAACCTGACGAAGTGGTACTCCACACATATTCACCTCCGGTATGATATCCGGACGCTTGGTGCCCACGGCCCCAAAGACCATGAATTCGGACTTTTTGGTGTTGTATACCAGCCCATGTTTATCCGCATACTTCTCACATATGACAAGTAGCTTTTTTAATGCACTGATAGAGGGGGCCAACAGCACCATATCGTCTGCATAACTTATATTATTAAAATAAATTCCATCAATAAAACAGCCTGCACGCGTGCTGCTGAGCTCCTCTATCAGCGCATTTATATAACAATTAAAAAGTTTTGGTGAGGTTAGCCCACCTTGTCGTACCCCACATTCCATGACATATGGTGATGATATATTTGCCCCCCATCTGACCACATTACTTTGATGTTGGTACCAGTAGCGAAAAACACTCAACAGTTCCCCAGGGATTCCCGTTTCTTGCAGTTTATCCCATAGGATATCGTAGGATACCTATATGTATGTGTATGTATCGTAGGATACCTGTATGGCATATTCACTATTAATTTAAAAGTTAAAATTTTCAATACGATTTTTTCTATATAATACTAGTACTAGAAACTGGAATTAGTTTCTTCCAGCTAAGCTAAATCGCTTGTGTTAAGGTTAACATCAGTAGTATTCCAAGATTCAAACCCGGGGCTCCTAGATCATAAGGCCGGCTCCTTAATGACTAATCTACCGAAAACGCTGAAGACAAAATCACAATAGTATTGTGTCAGAATTCTACAGATTCTGAACCCTATAGCCCTTCATTATGAAACAGAAGCACCCCAGCTACCAACCTGTTGCGTCTGCGATTGCCCATAATAGCCATCACCTTAATAAATATTAAAGAATAATGTTAGTTCTGAAAGTAATATCTCATAAAATGTTAATCAAATTTGCAGCCAATATAAATAGGATAAAGTCAACATCTAGAACATGAATTGAACCCACAACCAGTCCCGTTCTAGAGGGAATACTTTGACCAACTGAACTGGACCCGGACACGCCATGGAAAACTGATATTGCCCTACACATAATGACTTAAGGTGACACATGAAAACTTATTTATTTTTCCGTTATTTGCTGCAAAATTCTATAATCTCCAGTAGGTAATATAGGCAATTGGAAAAACGAACATTTTTAAATCACTGACCTGTAAAAGAAACCAAATCGAACGCAAACTAAAAATAGAATAAAAGTTTCCTTGGGATAAAATTACGTCTCAACCCATACCATAATCTTAACGGAAACAGTGGGTTCGTACCTTACCGCAACCGGGACATAAAAATGTTAGTCACGGAGGGTGAATCACGTGCCGACTTTCCAATTGCGACCACTTTAAAATATTCAAATTAAAATGGACACCAACATAAAACAGGGCACTCTAAAAAATAGCTTCAAATATAATTACCATTGAAAAGGTTGCGCAGCGATGTCCGCCAAGTTACTGAGAACGTTGAACTGTTGTAGAATCTACAAAGAACTGAATTAAAAGAAAAAAGTAAACTTAAATGAAATAATAAATAGGTCAAGCTTCCGTGAAGAGAATGGAATATGGATTGCTGAGTTCGCAACTAGTCTTTATCTGCAGTTTAGTAAATAAGTTTTGCCTACAGCCGTACTTACATACGACTAGAGCCACGTCTGTATAATCCCGTATTATATTTCCATACTATTCCGTTTACAAAGACGTGTATGGTACAGTTTTAAGAAATAAACAATGTATATCATATTCAATTTCCGAGCAATTTTTAGTCGAAACTAATAATTTGAAGAACAACGCCGCCGGCTCAAGAGTTTTAATAAATATTTGTTGTTACTTCTTTATTTAGGGGAGGTAGGACACGATGGTATTCCTGTTCCAACTGAGCAGTCCGACTGGGTAAGTATGTACGTACACTGACGTCACTGTTACTACCGCGGCCATAATAACCTCGTGTTGTGTTCCCAGCGATGAGTAGGGTAGCCAGAGCTCACTGGAGAACTTTTGTGTTCCGCATATCAAAGGCTTGCCCTTTTTCGTCTTCTGCACTGATAGCACAGAAATACGCTGTTCTCACAAGGTTGGCAGCAAGAATGTGACTCCTCTGATGTTGCACACGCTCAAAGGCCACGGAAACCTCTTTCCATCAGGTGGGCCGTGTGCTTATCTGCCACTTAAGTTGTATAAAAAATATATAATTATGGAAACATCACGCATAAATGGAAATTCTTATGAAAGTGGAAGTACTAGTTATATACAGGTAAACGAAATAAGTTCGTTAAGTTTATACAAAGATAAAGTTTGATTAAGGTTTTATTTAGTGTGCATTATTATATTTATTTCAGATCGACTTTAGTTTAATAAATGTATTCAATCTGCTGAATAAACGAATATCGACTGGCTAACAGACAATTTACAATCTGAATCTGTGCAAAATTTCATGATTTTAGACCCACGTCACGTAAAGCAATAGGAAAACAGTAAGTGGAAACTTGCAAATCTACTTGAGAGTTCTCCGTAATGTTCTCAACTCGAAGGTCCGTGTAGCCTGACAATACGTAGGTAGTACCAACGCACTGCCAGCGAAGTAAACTAAGGTCTGGACCCTTTTGTACTAAACGGAAATCTGCGACCTATAGATACAAGCCTATTCTTACATTAAAGGGTAATATTTTATATTACACACATATTGCGAATGTGTTTGTGATCTACTTGTTAAGTATTAGATAGTAATATGCAGTTGTTTAATACATATATTACACAATGGAACTAATAAATAACTTAATTTAAATAGTAAAAATACTTTTAAAAAAAATTACAAAACTATGCTAACTATACAACATATACAAAAATGAAATGGAGAAAAAGAGGGAGACTGCAACTTTAGGCATCGAAAAATTCCTCCCATCGGTCTCTACTGGTACCGTGCCCAAATGGCTGGCGGCACTACCACGCTGAATGGCGATGCCAATTCTTTGAGCGAGTTAAAGGCCAGCCTTATGGTCACAGGAAACGTAGATTAGTCGCTTCGCTATTTGCGGCCATGCGGCCCGCGCTCCTGCTGCAAGACAATCCGTGATATCCAAGGCTATCGACAGCTTCTCCACAGAGACACCGATGCGGAGAAACACACGGTGCACCCAAACGTAGGCAAGTCGCAATGCGGAAGGTCGTGTCGTCCAACAAGTGAACAACAAGTGAAGGAAGTGCCTGGAGCCATACACCAGATTCTCATTCACCCACAGCTAATAGGCGAGCGCGCTCAGCAGCGCTGGTAGCTGTACTGATTAAATATTTTTTAACACCAATACTGAGCGGCTCATCCCATTGCCTTTGGGAAGATAGTAATTGTCATAACTAAACCAATATTATTAAATTTAATATTAAATGGGGAAAATATACAAAGATTTTAACATTAGAAGATGTAAAAATCTTTGTATATTTTCCCCATTTACTATGAGTATATTATGTACAGTCAGCGTATCAGATCGATCTTGACTAACAAAGTACTCAATGGTTTTCTCCCTTTCCTGTTGACTGATTGTTGCGATATTTAGTTCAGACAATAATACAATTTATATAAATAAAACAGTTAGATTTATGACACATGAGCAATTATAAGTATGTTTCTTTACATACACGTATGTTTTAAAATGAACTACAATCTATTTATGAATAAAAACATTATTATTATTAGTTGTTGCTCTTAATACCTTATTCAAGATCATTTTGAGGCTTTGAAGTCAAGATCGTTCTGACACTGACTGAAAGGTAGAAAGCGATGCACAAAATCTTTTGACGTGACAACGTCTTATAAATTGGTTTGCCGGGTGACACTTCAAGAAACTGCGTTACGCTCCGCTCACGTTATGCGCTCACAATGAGAGCGAGTGAGAGGCACGCGTCCCTTCCACTCGGGCATGGTTAGCCCGCCTAAGAGCGAGAGAGACAGACATAAAAAGTGAAAGGCACGCGTCCCTTCCACTCGAGCACAGTTAGCCCGCCTAAGAGCGAGAGAGACAGAGCGAGAGAGAGAGAGTGAGAGAGATAGGCATACACACTGAGTGTAAATGAATTGCCAATATGTGTAAAGGTAAAAATAAAATTTTGTTAATATGAAATTCAGTGCGAGATTCTTTGTATAAATTAATGTTTTAAATATAATTCTTTGTATAAATAAATGTTTTAAATTGTTACTATTATTTCATCCTTCTTCCTACTATACGAATGAATATTCACATTAAAATTATTTTACCACTCAAAGTCGTTGTCACGTAAAACTTTCGCCCGTATACCGACTTTACAGGCAACCAATTTTTTTTTTTTTTAAGGATGGTATTTAAACGTATATCAAAAAGAGTACATTTTGTACGACAAAATAATCCAAACTCACATCAAAAATACTGATTGAGCACCAACAAGTAAGTAGTTAGTTAGCAACCAACCAACCAACTAATTATAAAAAAAATTACCAGTGATCATTCTGAACTTAATTAGATGCACAATCAGTATTTTTACTGAACGCGAAAATATTATCTTTTTTTTAATCTGGATTTATATATTTTAATTTATCCGTTGAAAATATTGTTTTAAAAGATCGATTGGTTGTGGAGCTTCACATAATAATGGCTAAATTTTCCTTGTATATTAATCAATAAATGGGACACCGCTCCGCTTAAAGGTAGTTTTCTAATTGAGGTAGGGAGTGCCAAAGGGTCCACAACTCGGCATAAAGTTAGGTTGCACTCCACGCAGATTTTGAGGTGCAATCCACTAGTCTCAAACACTCAGAATGGTAAATACTAATACCTAAATGATATAATGAAATACAATACAGCCTGGAAATTACTCGAACTAACATGAGAATCAATATCGGCGACACAGTTCACAAAATAAATTATTATTTGCACTGAACTATGAAATTGCCTTTAATTGAATGCACATTTGTTGGACAGCAGTTTGTTTCATAACATAGTTGTGTAATGAACAAGCGAGCATGTTCTTTGTTTTCACAATTACCTACTTCAAATTGAAGTTAATATTACTCTCATAGTACCATGTTAACTTCCGTAGTATTTATTCAAAGAAGTACAAACAATTGTGAAAATGAATTACCATTTTAAACTTTTGACTGTTACTGGTGAGTTTTAATAAATCTGTTAAATTTACTTGCGCAATTTAGTATTGAGCACATTGGGGAATTCCCGACTTCATTTTCATTTTCATAATACAATCACATAATACAAATATTTAGTCGTACTTCATTATAAAAAATGTGAAAAGTTGTGCGATGTTGTCGAAAAGCAATATTTTGTGCAGTCGATGAAATCAATAATTATCATTGTAAATATTCATACATATAATCACGGATTTATCCCTGGAGCGTTAGGCAGAGGTGAATTAACAACAATATTTCACCAACAATTGTATTCGGTCCCACGTAATAGGGGGAGAGCCTATTGCCGTATTCCGGGCACTATTGTTGACTCGAGCCATGCTTATGAGGCTGAATATGAGCTGGCCTATGGACGTGTGTAACACCAGAGAAGCCACACTCGCGCTGCCAACCCTGTAAGCACAGAGTTTCTGTGCCGTCAGTGTAGAGGACAAAGCAGGACAAGCCTTTAGTCATCCCACTGACAGCACAAATTCTCCAGTGAGCTTTGGCTATCCTACTCACCGCTGGGAACACAACATGAAGTTATTATAACCGCGATATTCTATAGGGCGAAGGTACTTCCCCAGTCGGACTGCTCAATTGGGCAGAAATACCGCCGTGTCCTATCTCCTCATCCAAAATATCCAAATCACAAACTTTCACATTTATAATATTAGTATGTAGTACGATAAATAATGATAAAAAGTATTACAGTTGCATGCTCACAACTTCAGCAAGAAAACCATAAAATAATATTATATTTACATAATATTCCGTGTCTGCTTACATTCAGGATCGTAGTTGGAAGGATTACGAAATCGATTCATGTTTTATTCCGCATATCTACCATGAAAATGTTTTATATATTCTTCAAATAAAAACAGTGTCTCCTGGGTACAATTCCTTTTTTTGTACGACAGTTTGGTGAACCTACGATTTTCGGAGGATGCTCGATCATGACTAGAAAATGTGAGATATAACATTTTTATACACGTATACTGTGGGTTATAGTGGTAGAAAAAATCGTAACATAACATAACACAAACTCACGCCTATATACCCGAAAGGGTAAGCAGAGGCGCACTCACATTTCGCCAGTTTATGTTCAGGTCAATTTTTAAGTTCATCGCGAACAAACATTACTAATTTGATGGTAATTTATGTCGTACTGTAACCATCTATTAACAGGTGAGCCATACACTAAGGCTCTAAATATAAATATATAATATAGTGGTTTCTTTCATGGTTTTGCTACGCTTAAAATTTGAGAAAGTTTCCATTGTTTTGTACTATTTATGTCATGTTCGCAATTGTCAGGAAAAGGATTATAACCCATCTAATGCGCACAAGATTTCTCGGTCACATAAGCGAAAATGAAGAAATATCGTACGGTACACTGACTCTGATGAGATGAAGCCCGAGGAGGCAGAGGATTTCCCCATGCAAAAAAGGCATACGATATTATAAAAAAACATGTCATGTTTTGTGTTTGAAAATGTTTGTAAACAATTATTATCTAACAGCAGTGTAGTAGCACCATAAGTAGACAAAAGCTTGCATACAAATAGAATATTAGATTAGACTTGTTTTACCTAGTATTACATTTTTAAGACTATATTCTTAAACAGGCGCCAGGTGTTACAGGTATATAGTTTGCAAAAAGTGAGAAAAAAAATAAGGTATTATTATTTATATATAAAATTACTAATTCCTACCTTTTCTTTTAATTTAAATCTAGAATGGGTTAATTTCGTTGCCGTAGGTTATTCTTTTATATCGTTTTTAGACAGGTGAAATTACATTCCCTCTTATTGAAAAAATTCAATTACAACTTCATCATAACCACCTTCGTAGTCATTCACCTCATTTTGATGTTACTAGCTATCATAGCGTTACGACACTCCTATTATATCTCTCTTTTTTAGTTTTTTTTAAATATATACGATATATGGCCTTTTTTTAGTTTTCCAATGCATCAGGTGCGAGTCAGTCCAAACAGGATTCTGGAGTAGGAAGACCATCCGTATAATTAATTATTACAACAACCATCCCCGACTCTGTACCCTCATTTTATACCCGTTACAGAATTCCGCTGTGTTGCCCTAAAAGTAAAATCAATGAATGCCAACCAATGAATATTCATTCCTCGTATTCCCTATAAAATACGACATACATGAGAATTGGTATGTTAGAAGTACGCGTAGAATCATGTATGAATTTAATAGGTTTTTCTAATTCAATGAGTAGACAGATACTTTTTTGTGGATGCATACAGTTCGTAGATTGCTAGTTCAACTCCAGCTCGATGGACCACTATATCCCAATCTTGAAACCAGAGGTGGCCTTGGGTCAGCTGAGGTGCTAGAGATATGTTTTAGGCAATCTCAGATTGCCTAAAACATATCTCTACTCGCCGGGACCTAAAACGCTGTCTTGGGTTTTCATATGCCAAAGCATATGAATACAAGACAACCTGGGGTTTTAGTCGGTTCAATTTTAAGGTAACTCTCCCTGTCACCAATAGGAAGTTTTGCAGGAAAAAATATGGGTCCACTAGTTATTTAGGTAGTAGTTGGCACTAGGTAATAGTTAATACTAAATGTTTAAGGGAACCCATATGCTGTACACTAAACATCACTTTACTGTGCCATTAACATTAGTAAATCCAATCCATTCAATCCAAAAATCCATTGGTAAATATTTATTTAGTAAACTAGGTAAATGATACGTTTTTATAGCTTTTGTTAAGAAGTTGAATGCTTTGTAACCAATTACAATATAAGGTAGCACCTACCAACGGAATTATGGTGAAATATATTATATAAAAACATAAAGTTCACTTAAAATTAGATTTACAATAATTTAGAAATTAGAGTACGCCAATATATAAAAATTAATTATTACATTATACAATTAAAATATTGTCCACATTTTTGTACAGTCAGAGTGACAGTCTAATCTATTAACCCGCCCCTCATCGTACCTGGTGCAAAGGTACCCATGACACTGGCGGCATTGCCCCGTTGAACAGCTATGGCCAACCGTTGCCCCAGGTACGAGCCGGAGCGGGAGTCACCGGTTTTGTCCCTCAACCTGCGCCCTAATTCGCTCACCAGATTCTTGGCGTCGGTACCCCAACTACCCATTGTCTCGACCGCAAAGGGAGCGAACATATATTGCTCTGTCAACGCCGCATACTTCTCTCGTTTTTTATCCGCTGCGTCCTCAGCAGCAGCTGCCGGAGACCGGACAGTACGGCTCAGGTGACTGGGCGCAACCGTGCTGACACACGTGGCATCCCACAGAAGGCACTTACCATTTTTCCATGGCACCAGAGTCATACCGTCCGGCCTTTTGCCGTCGGATCTGCTGAGGCCAGGTGGTTCTAATAGGCATGGGATATCCGCCGACACAAAGGCTCTCCGAAGTATGTCGTTGAGAGCATGGTGGCGCGAAAACCTACCCGTACTTCTACGACAACTCAGTGCGTGATGGCCATCGCTCGCCACCATGGAACCGCAGGTGCATCTATGGGGTTCACACAACCCGCAGCCCAGGCGGAGGGCCACCGCCACCCGCAACGAAATGTCATCCAACAAAGTGCCCAGGTGAGGTGAAGGCAGCGCGTGCAACCACGCTCCCGATTCCGGCTGTGACACTGCTCGGAGCCTGGCCATATCGGCTCCCGAAGCAACCTCCAATAACTGCTCCCTAAGCCTTACAGCAATGCCCTCGTCCCAAGCGCGCTGGACAGTGGGCACGACTGGTCTCGACGCCGCTGAACTGCAGGCGAACCACACTGTCTCGGCGCCGGGCGCAAAGGGCACGGTCACTCTGCCACCATTATTATGGAGGATTACAGTGACGAGATCCGCTACCCCATGCGCCGACGCCAGGAAAGCCGGCACACCCACATCCCGCGCGCGTCGCACCCCAATACCTCCGTGACGAATGGGAAGAGTCGCCTGTGTCCACTGAGACTCATTGAGAGATACATTTAAAATCGACTCAACAGTGGATCTAAGGCTGTCGTCGAATGCTGCGACTTCCACTGGACATACCCAGGTAGGCGTAGTCCGCAGGAGATACGTTAGCTTAGGGAGGGCAAAGCACATGCGCAATAAGGCCAGCGCCACGTGCGCAGAAAGGTCTTTGAGACGTTCTCGAGCGGTCAGGAGAAGCTTAGTGCGGGAAGAAATTGCTTCTGGCACTCCATCAGGGAAGATAGGAGACCCTAAGAGGGTGAAGGAGTACGGAGAAAGTTCTTTGATACCAGGCAAAAGGGAATTGAAGCGAGAAAAGCAAGAACGAGCTTCAGCACTGCAAGGGAACAATTCGCATTTAGAGGGATTCACCTCCAGACCCAGATTCTTGAGACGAGGAATCAAAGCGTTCAGATCCTGGTAGACGTCTTCCGGTGAACCCCCGAGGGTCCCATCGTCAAGATACCATAAATTCAAGTCGGATTTAAGCTCCGTAATGACTTTATGGATTGCCAGGCTGAAAATGAGGGGCCCCAGCGGATCCCCTTGCTGAGCACCCACCTGCGAAGAGACTAAGTTATTATTGAAGAAGAGATTAGAGGGATGATGGTACGCTTGAAACAGAAAAGGGTAGAGAGAGGGAACCTGATCCTTGACCTCACTCAAAAGAACGTCTCTCTCCAATGTGTTAAAAGCATTTCGTATATCGAGCTTCTGCACCACGCAGTCCAAACGGTCAGGGTCCATGACAAACGCGCGCGTTGCATGGATAGCCGCCTCGCATCCCCGACGCGCCCCAAAACCAAGCTGGTGCGGCAGCAAATACTCCGTCATCGCTTCCCTCACTGATCGGCACGCCAGCTTGGCCGTCAGTCTACGGAGTACGCTCCCGATCGCTATTGGCCTAAGCCCGCCGTCCTTCTTCGTAAGCGCACACAGAGATGCCCCATAGAGATAGGGACAGACGGCAGGATTCAGCCGTCCACTCAGCAGAAGATTTGCCAGCCTCGCCAAGCACCCCAACAGTCGCTGCCCATTCTCCCCCGCCGAACCCGACGTGAGCTCCTTCAAGTGCCCAGGACGTATACCGTCCAAGCCCGCCGCGGAGCCGCTATAAAAAGTACTCAGCGCGAGCGCCACGTCCTCCGCGGAAACCGTCACCGCCGAAAATGACGTGTCCGGCTCCGGCGGAAAGCTTAGCGGGCGCGATGGGCTCGGATGTTTCGCACGAAGCGCGTTAAGCGTATCCGTGTCGTGCCGTGCGAATGAGTCATCAGAGACCAAGATCCGGACAGCCCCACGTAGGTCACCCTCATATACCTTAGTCTCGATGGCTTTACGATTGTCCCGGGACCCAGACAAACGCGTCCCCCCCGGCTCCTCTGGGAACAGGCCCGAGTCGAATGACTGTATGTTTGCTTTCACCTTGGTTGTCATGTTGCCCGGCGCGTCCTTCGAAGGGACCCGCAGGGCACCATAGGCAAAAGTAAGGAGTGCCCCCCAGTCATCCACACCGTTGCCGTCGACACACCTGTCGAGGACCTCGCACAATCGACTCGCCGCCTGGTTCCGAGCGCCCTTGGGAATATGCTTCATCACGGCCGTACAAGCTCTCAAAGCGGCAACCCTCTCTAGCGGACAAGGGCCAGGCCCCCGGAGCACCTGACTTTGCTGACTGGACGGCCGCGAATCAGCGCCAGTAAAAGCGGGTGCTGTTTGCTGCAGGTTTTTATGTTTGCGGCCTATGTGGACCTTGAGCCCATGTACACTAAAAGTGCGTGAAGATCCTGGGCAGTGGGGGCAACACACTGGGACAGTTGAGGAACTCATTTTAAGTAGGTAATACAGTACCTATGGTTGTTAATATGTTAATATGTTCAAAATCTGTGTAAATTAACGAATTATATTTCCTTTTATAAGTCATCCATTATATCTTATCTAAGTTTTTAACTTGTCCTTGCTTGAAAAAGATAAATCTATACCGAAGATGTACCATTAATATTATTATAGAATATATTCTATAATTATAATATTCTTTTAAAATAAGGAAACTAAAACCTTTCTACTAATTGCATAGTAAATGTATGGAAGTGTTTAATGTCAAAATGTTGATACCTCTCGTTTGATTTTTAAAAAGTTATTGATGCCATTTTACTCATTAGGTAACGTACTTTTGATATCAGTTTAAAGTTTATTGATATCCGTAATAGTTACGGAACAGTCACCTGGACACACTTAACGATTACCTACATACCTGTATACCGAGCAGACGGCGAATGGAGAAATCACATACAAGTTTATAGCTTGTCCTCCGATACTATTACTTGCAAGATAATAAATCCAATCGAGGCAAGCGTTTGATATTCTATAAACTCCACATACCGTCCTTTACAGCCAGGACAGTGGTTTTACCAAGGTTTTGAGTACCCGGTAAGCAAAATCAGCTGGACGCAATTTTCACTAATTTATTGCACTTTTACACACACTTATTTACCTAAATACACTTTTATACTTATTAGATGTTGTTTTGTGATGAATTGTAAGCCTAATTATTGATAAAATTAATTATAAATTAATAAAAATACGGGACGAAATGCAATCAGATGTTAGTCGTAGTGTTGCCACACGCGAAAAAAAAACGTACTCTAATTTCTAAATTATTGTAAATCTAATATATTATATTATATATATATATATTAAATATATTATATTATATTAGCTCAATGGGGGGGGGGGGGGGAGGGGCTCACCAGCTTCTGTGGTGGAGGTATTCATGGGAGTTATGCACACATTAAAAAAAGTATATTGCCGCTTTGTAACTCAAGTACGCGCTTCAATGCAGCTTCGTACGGAACCCTTAGTGCGCGAATCCCACGACTCGCATTTTAATAGATAATTGCATGACTTTTGACCCCTAATAAAAAAACCAGGTTTCGGATCGAAGAGGACTTTTTACATTTTATATATGATGGTGTTTTGAATGATCCTTCCAACTTACAGCTGGGTGCGAATTATTGTAAACTTGAATTTTGTTATTGACCGGAGTATATAGAGAATTCTTAATTTGGCTGTAATGGCTGGAATGAAAGTAAATTGAACGTTAAAGGTAAAAATCAAAAGGCGAATATGAAATAATAATAAAAGTAGAAGGAGTGAAATGTGTGCTGGGTTCCTAGCATTTGTAGCAAACAGAATCAAGTGATCTCTGCCTGTCCCGTTAGAGTAGAGGTGATTTTACGTACATACAATTTAAATAACTTCTTATTTCATAATGATACAAGAGATCGGGACTAATCGCTATTAAATCATGGAACTTACTATTTCTGACGACGTTTCGGATGCGTTGCAGCACCCGTAGTCAAGTCGTGACCTTGTATAATTATGAATTCACACCGCGATAGTTTAAAAATAACTTCTTATTTAGCCACTTATACTTATTTACTTACGTATTATTATATTGTTTATAATGTACAATCAAAAATATCATTCAGGATATTAATAGTACTGCTTCAGTTGCCTTTGATTCTCATTTCCTGCTCCTTTCAATGGTAATAGAATCCTACTCACTATCTTAGCGTACAAATTGAAGTGTAGAGGTATATACTTAGTCGAGGGCTCTGAATTCGAAGGGGCAATCTTGTTATGTCTTACCTTCTCCAAGGTAGGTATAGTGTATGACCTAAAGCATTGACCTCGTTTCAGCTCCTACGGCTAGATTAAATCCAATATCTCGATATTAGGCCTTCTTGCAACTTTTCTTATACCAGATGACTAAGACCGAACATATTTATGTTGTACGTGTCTCGGGTTATTCAGCAAATATCAAGTTTACAAAAGTCCTACACATAGTATAGACGGTGTACACGAATATTATGGAAATCTAATAAATTATTGGGACAAGGAATAATTTGCACGATACCAATGAATTCCAATATATTATGTAATTTAAGCTGTTGTTGATGGCTATATATCAAATAAATGGGACATTATTACAGTTTATGATAGAATACAATTCGGGATAAGAAATCGAAATCTTATTTTACCAAATAAATTAAATAGTTTTTTAAGTTAATAATTAAATAGTAAATTTACTTGATTTAAAATTATTTTTAAGTTTTGTCGCGTTTTATTGAGTGTCAGTTAGTTATCTACTATATTCCTTACTAATGGTCTCCACGTGAACAAGGTGCACTGAGTAGAAACCAAAATATCTGAAATATTGTACACATAATAAATCGCAATATAATTTGTTAATCAAATTAATACAATATGTCAAAATGGTACAACAAGCAATGCTTAGTCCATGTACTAATCAAATAACCCGCCCCTGATCGCTCCCGGTGCAAAAGTGCCCATAACACTTGCTGCATTGCCACGTTGGATGGCGATGGATAGCCTTTGAACCAGGAACGACCCAGAACGAGTCGCCTCGATGAGCCTCTGTCCGATTTCTTTAATAAGGCTTTTAGCTTCCTTGCCCCAACTCCCCAGTTTTTAAGTTACCTATGCTCATTTCTACCACTGTAAGGTTGTGCAATCATCTGTTGCTCTAGTTTATGTGTTCAGTCCGTTGCTATTCCGATTTCTTTCTCCGTCGATCTATGTACAAAAAAACTACATATTACGTTAATTAAAAATTAATTGAACCGAGTTTAATTTAGGCGTCGCACACAGGAAAATAATTACCTGACGACCGGAACAATATTTGATACTGGTAATTGGGTATAAGGAAAGACATCTAATAAGTAGGTATAAAATAAGTGAACAGTGTAGCTTATACTTTTTATACTACGAAGGCAATTCCTCTTCCATTTTTCATAGCTTTGAATATTTAAAAAGAAAATAATTCAGTACTTTTCGACATTACTTTATTGCTTATTACACCGGTCAGGTGTAATAAGCAATAAAGTAATGTGGAAAAGTACAAGTGAGTTATCAATATGTGTAACAACAAATTCCACCAAGTGCCATCAATCTACAGTATAAATAGTAAAAAGAAAATAAATATGAAAAGAGAAGATTGAAAAAAGATAAAAAGGTACGGATAGGCACCCGACCCTCACACTAGCCGTATAGCAGAGTGTTAATGAATCTCAAAAATATATCTGAGGGTGCTGGAGGGTGAGGGAGGGAGCTGAGGGTGCAAATAGTTCTTTGGTAGGGTCAACATATTTGTGCTGGGAAAAGCTCTACAATAACTTGGATTATTTAAACATACATTTGATTATGGACTTATACTTAATCAAAATAGTATTTTTGATACACTATATCTACTAAGTGTATAAGGCACAGTTACAAATGGGTAGGCTATTCCTTTTTTTTATTTTTACTAGCGCGTTCGACTCCGTCGAAGCTTATTCTGATCGTGTAGCTTTGCTTTGCTAGTCGAACCTATAGTATATCTGCAACCCTCTCAGGGTTCATATGTTTTAATTACATTGGATCACGCATTCATTCTGAGACTCTTTGTCATACCAGTTCTCGCACTTTCGCACTATACCTTTCATACTATGGGATTTAGGAGCGGGGATGCGGGATAATGCGCTTTTTTATTTTTTACAAAAATTCTTAACCTATATTTTTTACATTACTCGGTTTCCCGTTTACATTTTAAAAGTCTAAACAAAAAAAAATGCAATGTCAGGTATTTCCATAGAAATGCCTGCATTACATCCATCCCTGTGTGGGCCTTGACCCAGAACAAGGATATTTCCTTGCCCTGGGTCAATCCCGCTTGATGGAAGCCCTGGCCTCAATGGCCAGTGGGTGGAGGGCGTGACTGTTGGTGACCGTCATGAGTGCGGCTCTGCTGTCGCTAAAGACGCCGAATGTGGCCGCGCCTCGCTTGAGGGCCTCACTGGCCGCTTTGCCTATGGATAAGAAGCTCTGCTTGGTAGACGGTGCAGTACGGGGAGAGAGCAAGTTTGAGGGTATTGGTTTCGGCCCCGTTATCCCAAATGGATAACGCGGCGCCGACGCGGCTCCAATCTTGCTCCCATCCGTAAAGATTTCTACCTGCGTACTTTGTTGTACGCGTCGGAAATGTTCCTCGTCTACCAAACTTACGAACTCCAGGTTCATATGCTCCGCGGGGTGAGGTACCTCGATAGCTGGAGCCATCCGCTCGACCTCCCGGTCTCTCAACCATGACTGGGGTGCTCCTCTCTTGGCCTCGTATAACGAGACCACCTCGCGAACTCTGAGGTCCAGAGGGAGCATCTCAGCCAGGATCAACCCCGAGTGTAGGGAGATCGTCCGGTAGCCCTTGCAGAGCTTCTGAGCGAATCCGCGCTGCACCACATTCAGCTGCTTCCGTACACCAAGCCTGTCCACCGCAGGACACCAGCTACTGGCGGCATACAGCACCGTCGGTTCCACAGCAACGTTGTAAATGGTCCTGATCACCTCGGGATGCAATCCCCAACCGATCCGGGCCATCCGCGTCAACTTGTGGTAGATGCCGATCGCCTTCCTGCATACATTTGTGACGTGTGTGTTGAATGTGAGCTTGTGGTCGATGGTGAGCCCCAGGATTTTGATCTCCTTGGGTAGGCTCTTCAGGATCAATCTCGCAGAATGATCTCCATCCCCACGAGCAACGGCCTGAGGGTGACGGGTGGAGCCACCTGTCACCCTAGGAGAAGCAGACCGTGGAAAGGGAGTGCGATGCCCACCTACCCATACTCGGGAGCTAGACTCCGTGATGTGGACTCCAGCTCGGGTGTGGACCCGATGAGGGTGAGAAATGGCCCTGGATCGGCTGGGTTGTGAGGGATATGCCTTCAGCAACTTCTCCTCCGGCAACCTATGACCCTCAAACGGCGTGCGTTTTAGTCGACACAAGTCCGACATAACCTCCCCGATCTGCTCCGAATTTACGCACAAAAAAATTCTGAATCAATCTCACAGAACATACACTGACTAAATTAATAAAAGGGCAGGTCATAAGCATTCCAAACTGGCAGGTTTGGAAAAAATATTTACCTAATGAACACAGGAAGTTTGTAAAGTGTCTACGTACGCAAAAATGCGAGAGCGTATGATAATAAAAATAGGAAACAGTCCTTAGACAGCAGACTGTATGCTGACTTCTAGTCACACGTCGTGTTAAAAGTATGGGCTTAGTGATATAATAATCTCCTAGACAGTCTTTACGTACGTAGTGACATTTTTTAGTGTTTGGGACAATATATAGGTAGTTATAAGAGTATAGCAATAAAGACAGGGTTATTGCTTAGTCTGACATTTTCATAGGCATTCTTGAGAATATTCGTCACAGTACCGTAACAATGTTTCTTGTAAACAGGGTAATATTTTCTTGAGATGTTAAAGGATCGAGACTAACTTAACATGAAAGTGGATCCTACGTCTATCGTGAAATAATACTGAATAATGACATTTATGACGTGATAAGAGAACGATATGGAGTGATAGAAGATGTAGTGATGAGAATTGAGAGAGGAATGTTGAGATGATTTGGTCATGTTGAGAGAATGAATGAAAAAAGAAGGACGTGGGTAGGTGTTAAAAACCTAACAAGTTTCTAAATTTGCTCCTTAAATAAAAAATAGTTAATATTCGAATATATCATTATTTATTACATATTTGTCATTAATAACATCTTATAAAGTGTAACTTACGTTTGTGGAACTATATGTGACATATAAACCGAAACTTAAACACCACCTGCCAGCTTCACACAATTTGCAAGATTATTATAGCTGTATTTCGAGAGCACTGAAAATGTCACAGCTTGAGGAAATCCAATCAGTGCAGAAAAGTCTTGAAGAGAGCTTTTTCAAGAAGATGGATGAACTGCAAGCGCAACTTCAAGTCGGAGGGGCAGCTAAGGACACAGTGGCAAAGGTTGCTGATGAGTTCCGTACATTCAGGGAACTCATATTCAACATTCTTGGGCTGCTCCGTAAACAAATTTCCGAATGCATCATGGTGACAGACTCCATTGATACTTGGCAGCGCCGCAAAGCTATCATATTCTCGGGGATTCCAGATGCTGACAAAGAAAGCTGCACCACTGCCATATTGGGGATCTTGCACAGCAAGATGGGCCTGAAGGAGATCACAACATCCTCCATAAAAACCTGTCATCGTCTTGGAGCCCTTCGAACAGGCCACAACCGTCCCATCCTTGTGAGGTTTAGCACTCTGGGCATAAAATCCGCAGTGTGGAATGCGAAGACACGGCTGAAAGGGTCCTCAATATCGGTAAGAGAATTTTTGACCAAGATCCGACAGGCAGTGTTCGTCAAAGCCCGCTTGCACTTCGGGATGCGTTGCTGCTGGACACAGGATGGCGTTATAGTAGTCAAAACGCAGGATGGACAGCGCTGCAAGCTCACCACTACTGAGGAGCTTCAACGTCTCATCGTGAAGCATCCTTTACCAGCATCAACCACGGACTAGTATTGTTATGAGTGTTGATTATAATCTAGTTTTACATATCCTGCACTGTTTGTGATCACACACTTAATACTACAAATAACTTCTTGTGCCATTAGCTTGTAATTATATTATAGTTTATAATCCATTATCTTGCGTTTTGGTGAGTCTTGGCGTTGGTTTTGCATGTAATTAATAATTATTCCATTGTACAATTTTTATAAATAACAAAACAATGTCATTTTGACGTCTCTGATTCGCTATTCACTCATCATAACTGCTGTGTCTGGCACAAGGGGCTTTTGCTCTCAAGTAGTTTTTCATAAAAATATCTATTATTCTCATGCTGTCTAATCACTTTTTTCTTTTTTCTCGTTTTATATACAGTGTTTAAATACAATTTTATTTTTACAGCAATTGTGACTGTTTGCTGGCGGGTGGTGCAGAGACTGAACTAAAACAACTTAACGTATTTATTGTATGGGTACATTTTTTTTTTTTTTTTAATACAAATATTACTAATATTATATATTTAAGTACTTAATATATTATTTATTTTTATTATTATAATTATTATGAGTGATAATGACTTGTCTGATAGTGATACCTACTATTCTGCCGATGATATGGATTTCTGTTCAACCCCAAATAATGCCGTTTTACTTGGTGATAAACTTTGTAAGCGTTTTGAACAAAATATGGGACAGTCATTTAATGTCTGTCACATGAATGCACAAAGCGTGCCCGGACATTACAATGACCTTGTAGCGACCTTTGCTGACTCTCACATCCATGCAATTCTGATTTCCGAGAGCTTTTTGAAGCCTAATCTTCTCTCTTCTTATTACCCACTCCCTGGATTTGTTTTGATTAGAAACGACAGGTTGGGTAAGGAGGGAGGTGGTGTAGCCATATATCTTCGTAGTGATCTACCTTTCAAAATGGTTGCCTCATCTCCTTCACAATACTCAGCTAGCGCCGAGTTCCTTTTCCTTGAGGTCTGGGTCAGGGGTGTCAAGGTGATCCTTGGCGCTGTGTACTGTCCCCCCACAGTCGATTATTTCACTGACTTTGAATTGGTATTAGAATCGTTGGGGTCTGACTACGAGCATCACATCATCATGGGTGACTTTAACACTAATCTTCTCGCAGGTGACTCTCCAAGGGCTCACAAACTCCTTCACATCGTCGAGGCAGCCAGTCTTCACGTTTTGCCACTTAAGGCCACACACCACAATAAGGACGTGGAGGATACCTGGCTCGACTTGATTCTCACTTCTTCTCCTAGTCTTGTCAACTTTCACGGTCAGTTTTTAGCGCCGGCCTTCTCTCATCATGATTTACTTTATGTCTCCTATATTCTTAAACCACCTAAACTCAAACCTAAAGTGCTGCAGAGGCGTTGTTTTGGTCGCATGGACACTAATAAATTGTGTGCTGATGCTGCGGAGATCGATTGGGCGCCTTTAGCAGAGGCTACCACAGTTGATGACAAAGTTCTGTTCTTCAACAAAACAGTAAATACCCTCTTCGATATACATGCCCCTGTTAGGAGGGTGAAGATGAAACATCCTCCGGCACCATGGCTTACAAATGAGGTTCGAATTGCGATGAAACGCAGAGACCGGGCATTTGTTAAATTTAAGAAAAGTCGTTCGGACATCAATTGGGACTCTTACAAGGCGGTCAGGAATCGGTGTAACCAGGTGATACGGAACGCTAAACGCCGACACATCTTCGATAACATAACTTGCTCATCACCAGCTGAGGTCTGGAAGTTTCTCGGGACTTTGGGAATTGGTAAATCAAGGCAGCTGGAGCTACCTAAGACAATTGAGTTAGATGCCATTAATCGTTTTTTCTCCACCTCTCTTGCAATTGATGACACAACCAAACGTCAAACGGTAGACTTCATAGCCGGGCTGACCAGTCCCAGTTATACACCTTTTCAGTTTTCTCCAGTTACATTGGATGAGATCAAAAAAATCATCTTGTCCATCAAATCTAGGGCAGTGGGCTGTGACAATATTAGTCGTCGAATGATTACCTCTATCCTGGACCATCTTCTCCCAGCCATTTCCCACATTATCAACTTTTCACTAGATTCTGGTCAATTCCCTACATTGTGGCGCAAAGCCTTTGTCCGTCCTCTTCCCAAAATTTCTAATCCTTCGCTTCCTAACCACTTTCGTCCGATCTCGATCCTACCCTTTCTATCCAAAGTGCTGGAGGCATGTGTGCATAGACAGTTGTCTAATTTTATACATCGTAATGACATTTTAAGTCCACTGCAATCAGGATTCAGGCCAGGACACAGCACTACCTCTGCTCTCCTAAAGGTAACGGGTGACATTAGGGATGGTATGGAGAAGTCTATGGTTACTGTGATGGTCTTAGTAGATTTTTCCAACGCATTCAACTGTGTGAACCATGACATTCTTTTGTCGATCCTTGCCCATATTAAAATCTCATCTGATGACCTGGATTGGTTCTCTTCATATCTTCAGGGCCGCCAGCAGTCAGTTTGTGCCGATGAGGAGTCATCGAGTTGGTGCAATCTTGACTCTGGGGTCCCTCAAGGCGGTATACTTTCTCCTCTTCTTTTCTCCTTATTTATTAACTTCATAACCTCCGATCTTCAGTGTGCGTATCACTTGTATGCTGATGACCTGCAGTTGTATAGCCAAGCCCCGGCGGATAACATTTCGGAGGCTATCGACAAAGTAAACGCAGACCTATCCTTTATACGTCGTTGGTGTGACGGGTTTGGACTGGCCGTTAACCCTGACAAATGCCAGAGTATGATAGTGGGCAGCATGTACATGATGCGAAGGTTGAAGAACGTGATCATGCCAGCTATTATATTCGATGGCAAAATAATTCCTGTCACACTTAGTGTTAAGAACTTGGGCCTAAATCTTGACTCAACCTTCAGCTGGCGGGTTCAAGTCACTAACGTCTGCCAGAGAGTGACGGGGACACTAAGGGCTCTTTATCGCCTTAAAAACTTTCTTCCCGTTAAAACCAAGACAATGCTTATGCAGACTTTAATCTTTCCCATCTTTGACTATGGTGATGTATGCTATTTCGACCTGAATGCAGATCTGCTCAATAAACTTGACCGACTTCTCAACAATTGCATTCGATTCGTCTACAATCTTAGGAAGTATGACCACGTTTCGGCTTGTCGTACTGAGCTGGGTTGGTTGCCTATACGAAGGCGACGTAGTCTGAGAGCTGTCACTTTGATATATACCCTACTAAACTCTCCCAATGCCCCAGCTTATTTAAAGTGTCAGCTCCACTTACTCGGCTCTAACCATAATAAAAATTTACGCTCGTCGAATAACTTACTCCTACACTGTCCCACTCACACGACAAGCCTTGTCCATTCTTCTTTCTTGGTCCAGTCTATTCTTTTATGGAACGCGCTTCCTCTGGAAATCAGAATGTCTACAAGTCGTTTCATATTTAAGACCAGAGTACACCAGCTTTACAGCAACCCATAGTTGGCAAACAATTAATTATTTTATATATATAATTTATATATATATATATATATATATAATATGTTCTTTTTAATTTTTATATTTATTTTTATGCATATATCTATGTATATATTGGTCTATATGTGTATGTAGTTTATGATGTTTGTATATATTTATATTTGGATATATTATTATTTATTTATTTTCCATTAATTTTTATTATATATAATTATTATTTGTGTACCAAACGTAGTGAACTATCACCACAACACTTCGTGCACCTACCTTTGATATAAATATCTCTGCATCACCCTAAGGTTGACTGGTAGAAAATGCCTGTGGCATTAAGTCCGCCTTTGTACAATACTTGTCTGTTTTGTGCAAAAAGTTCAAATAAATAAAAATAAATAAATGAATGAAAGAAGACTAACGAAACAGGTGTATGAGGCAAGTGTGTATGGTACTGTCGGAAGGTGAAGACCCAGGCGCACATAGCTGGACCAAATCGGGAAAGTTTTACAAAATGGGCAGGTCAGGAGTACTCCAAAAAACCGACGAGCATGCATGAAGAATGTAATGAGAGTGAATGAAGCGAGAGTAGTATGTCAGGATCGTAGCAAATGGAGATGCGTGATCTCTGCCTACCCCTATGGGAAAAAGGCGTGATTTTATGTAAGTATGTATGTATGTATGTATGTAATGACATTTATTTGATTAGATTAGATTAGAAATTCCTATAAAAGTAAGGTTTCATAATTTGACCCGATAGAGTTTTATTATAAGAGGCGAAGTTAAAATGCGAGACGCCTCGCCTAGATATGGTTTACAGGTAGGTATTGTATTATTTTTTTCGGATTAATTTATAATGAAATTCATGGTGTGTGTCTGCAGTTAGTGTCTAATAACACTATATCCAATTAAAAAAGCTTATAATTAAGCAAATGTAAAAGTACCTAGTTGCATACGTCTCGTGTAACTATGATTCAAATCTTTTGCATATCGCGACATGCATGCATGAAAACTCTAAACGATAGCTTTTTTAGCACTTATTATTAGTTTGTAATTACGACGAAGCTTTGGATGTAAGCATAACAAATATCATGGCAACATGTGTTTCCTTGACTGATTAAATTTAAATCGACGGAAGTTACTCTAGGGCATGAAGGAATAACAATTTCTCGACGCGTTTCTTTATTCTAGCTTCATTTCCTGCCTTCTTCAGTGGAATAAGCCGACACAGAACTACCAGGAAATGACTTGCCTAATCGAAAATGAACAATCAGCGCATTTCGATTTCATGTTAGTTGACTTACCACTGCGTAAATGCTCATTGCAGGTTATTAGTTCCCAATAATTGCGTACAGGATTCCAACTTATCCCAAGAGAATTTAGTACAGGCATAAACGTTTTTCTTCCCTCGAAGTAGCATATGAAACCATTCATAAAATGTACATAGAATACATACCGGCAGACCGGGGTTGAATACATTATATAGAAAGCAGCTCAAAAGTACTCGAAACTGACAGGCTTGATTGAAAGGTTTAGTGACAGTAGATACTCGTGATAGCTCGTGATACTTGGAAGCTGACCTGATATCAGACGGTTCACTCGTTTGATGTTCACTCGAGTAATTGCTTTATTTTTCATTTAACCTATCTCACGGCTTAAGCTGATATCAGACAGAATTCAACACACAGAGTACATTTGGTTCAACATTCATTTTTCTTTTATTTCAATATGTCGTCAAAGGAGGCTGTGCGTCGTCGTGGAATTAGTTTAAACGCAACACAGAAAAAAAACAAAGTTGGGCATAATATGACATCAGTCGTCTACATGACACGAGACAAAATAACAGACCCGAAAATGTTCAATCAGTGTTCAGACCCTTCATTTCAACGAGCGAGAGTGAAAGACACTAACTGCCAAAAGTGAACCGATCAAACACTGTTGCATATTTTCATAAGCGTAATCAATCGGTATCAATGGATTCATTTTATGTTCAGATGTGTCTCTTTGAATGATAGATGAAGAATAAAAAACTAAATAAAACAGAAAGTGAACTGTCTGATATCAGCTGTTGTCTTTGCCTTCCCCAATATACTCGTAAAAGGACATGGGGATTTACATTTATGATATGTATGTTAATATACATAGTAAATGAAATTGTAATGTTTGATGTTATATAAATATGTACATCGTTTACCTACTATTTGTAAACTTAAAGCTCATTTTCAATAGGATTTCTTTTTTCATTCTAGAGCTCTCATATTAAACTAAGCTGAAATATCATTACGAAATCAGATTCTAATCTGATTAAATGGAATATCACTGTTTATGACCAAGAGAAATACTCGAGCAAAATAATGATAAAAGTTATGAAGATTGTATTCCAAACGTAATATGTCAAAGTAAAAATAAAGTCCGCGCTAGCAAATAAGTCCTGCGGCAAATATCAGAACTAAAAAAGGCATCGCTACCATACTCAGTGTTGGTAGGTAGGCATGACAGGTAAGGTTTAGAGTTGCCAGCATATTTTTCTGATGTACTAGTGGGAATTATCTTGATGCCAACATGGACCAATGACATAAATGACATAAACCAATTAAAGTTTATTTAATGTAGAATAACATAACATAAACTCATACCTATATCCCCGAAGGGGTAGGCAGAGGTGCTAGCACCCACATTTCGCCAGTTTATGTTTAGGTCCCAATGTAATAGGTGGCGAGACTATTGCCATTAACCGGGCACTTATAAACCTGCGATAATTACACACATAACTTCGAAAAGCATCGAAAAGTCATTGGTGTGTGCCATGGTAAAACCTGGGATCGAACCCGAGACCTCGTCTCAGCAGTCCATTGCCCATACCACTAGGCTACCGCGGCTTTTCTTAATGTATGTAATGTTTTTAATGTAGAATATTAAGAGATAAATGGCACAGTAGAGTAATACTTAGTTATTCACTACACAATTCCTTTTTAATACTTAGTAATAGAAAAATAAGCCAACGACTTGACATGACAGTGCAACAGTGTCGACTTTATGTTAGCAATGAAGTGTCAATTAGTGTAAGTTACAAGCAACAATAGTCAATACTTGTTTACCCATTTACTTGTTTGTTCCAGGTCTACGCTCCACTTCACACGTGGGCGTGTTGACGATGCTCAACTGTTTGTTATACAGACATTGGTAAGATAGTTAATATTATAAGTTTAATTAAAGAAGTGTCAAGAATCTTATGACGACACTTTTAAAAAATTCAAATAATAGTGTATCTAATAAATGCTAGAAAGAAAAGACATGACATGTTGCATTAACAATGACAGAACATGTTGAAACTTGTAATGTATTGTATTATAAAATGCCACCTACACAAGTTTCCGCAAATAAAATAATCTTTATTTAAAAAAAAAAGAAAACAAATGCAGAATAACATACTTTTACTGTTTGTATATACATACCATATTATACGTAGAAGCACCCAGACGAATACAAATATACATAATTCATGCATAAAAATATTTGCCTGAGCGGGAAAATTGGTATAGAAGCATTAGAACTTATTCAACTGTTATTCATCATCTTCTTCGCATTCGTCCCGGCTCTCACCTTGGAATCCTTGGTCCAAGTTATTCAAGCGGAGTCATCAAAAATCAATGTTTAGCAATTACTGCAAGATCATTCATTGGTTCCGATAGTTCGTACGAATATCGGTACATGGCTCCCACAGTCGCCGTAAGACGGATATATGTATAGAAGAATTTGGATGGGTTCGGGCGAAGGTTCTGTGGCTTAGTGGTCAGAGCGTTCCCCCGTAAGGGAAAGATCGCGGGTTCGAATCCCACCTGAACCGATCCAATTTTGTCTATTTCTTAATCGATTTGAATAGTTAGCATACTAAATGCTTTTAAATTTCATTCAATATTATAGTTGCAAAGATTGGGTATTTCTAATTGACACTCAATTTCAATTTAACTTATCACCTAAGGTGGATTCTTCTGCACTTCCCAACTGACACAAATCAACTGAAAATTTTAGGTCCTAACTACTAAAGGTAGGAATTGAGTTTTCGGGATTGATCTTAACCCTTAAAACTTCGGTTACGGCTTAGCCATATCTAAGTACGAGTACCGGGATATGCTTGTTTATTTAATAATTCATTATTTGAATTTTTAACAACAAATCTGGTTTTACGTACGCAAATACGTGAGCAGGGCTAATACGACACAAGTAAGAAAAAATCGATATTCTCCGAATCGCGTTAATGCATCTAAAGTACGATACCTTCATCGAACCTTATAAATATTTACAAGGCACGGCACCTTTTATGGAGCTTTACAAATATTGAATGGTCCGAAATTATCTTTAAAGCTGGTAAACACAAATCGGGCGCGAGGGAATGTATTTTAAAATATGTATTCTACGTGGTCTTTTCGATGGTCAACCAATCTGTGATGCTATTATATTTGTAGTTAACTATTTACTGAATATTTAGATACATTTAATTTAATACCTAAATACAAATTACTAAAGTAAATAAGGCTGTCAAAAGCTTAGCGCATAGAAAATTGTTATAAGTAGTTACTCCGAGATAGTGTTTGTTTGACGATAGATATTAGATATGATTTTCACTTGCTATTATTGTTGACGTTTAATATAAAATAATTTAGCTAAATAAAAGTATTTCATTTTTGATGCATCCATTTATTAACTATATAACTATATAACAGTACAAAGGTGGATTAAGCCCTATGCATTTTCTAGCACTCAACCTTTTCTCTGCATCATCCAAGGGTTGACTGATAAGAGTAGATAAGTCGAAGTAATTACTACGATAAAAGTTTGGTCTAGAATGGAAATTTGGTCTAAATTTAGATTGAAATAGTCAACAGATAAGACGGAGCCATTTACCGCATTAAATTTTTTTTTTATAAATGCAAAAAAAAACAGTTTCAGAATTAACCAAGTAGAAATTATTTTGAGGTAGTAGTAGTAATACCACAGACTAACGGAGTTTTTCAACTCGTTATACTATGGCAGTACTATGAATACAAATAAGAGAGGAGAGCAAAAACGAAAGATTATCGTAACTACTTCGCTAAAAAGTGTTTCAGTCTTGTACACTATTGTCTGTCCGCCTGTTTGATACCTTTGTAGGACTTAATGCCTAAAAGAAAACAGAATATTTATGAGCCAGGAAAAAGATTTTTCTATGAAATTAATATTTTTTTAATAATTAGGTACATTATAAACATCAATTTTGAGAAACTCCTCCTTTTTGAAGTCATTAAAATACTTTTTAAATATCCTTTTAACATTTTTATCTCTCTGAAATCTGACCAATAACTCTTACGATTTTATTCAGAATTTGGTGTTGTGAGTTGCAAAAAAATGTTTTATATGTAGATATCTCCCAATCATGGCTGTCGATGCAGGAACTAATTGGAAATGGAATGAAAATAAATGGTGTCGTGGTTAAAGCGTAGCCATATTTCTGAATGAAAAAGTAATCATCGAACCACTATTTTATAATAAAATAATTTTGTTTCCTGGAACGAACAAAAAATATTTTACGATTAAACATGTGTTATGTATACCTATTAGATTTATTTATTATCTCATACGACTCTGTTCAAATCTACGGCAGCTCATTGATAGATATATACTACTGTATTGTACGCCCACATTACACCAACCCTAATTAGGTGTCACTTACCTAATAAAGGTTCAAGTTTGCGATTACACGATGGGAAGAGTACTAATGTCACTTCTACGGAAGAATTTTGTGACGTCATCTAAGAATTGTTCCCTGTTGCATCCCAGGCTTTTATCTCAGAGCCTGCGGTCCACGTACTCCTTCTACCTTTGAATTAACTTGTTAAATAGCCTTTACGATCAGTGCTTGAGTGTCGTTCGTCAATGGGTAGGGTAGCAAGTTAAGTTGGCATATGTAGGGCTACATAAGAAACCTTGAAATAAAACCCTGTACCAACCCGTCTGGCGAGCTTGGAAACCAAACTCAACATTGGGAGTGGACTGCGATGAGCTAATTGATTGATTGATTAATTGATGTAGGGTTACACCGGTAATTAAAGCTACGCGACGCAAATCGACCGTCTAAATGGCAATTGGCTAGAATTCGATAAGGCGCCCTGGTGAAACGATTAAGAGAAGCCGCATGGCGAAAATCAACCTGTGTAAAACCCTCATTACATCCTACGCTTGCGACTTTAAAACTGTAATGTAATTATTCAAATCGATTAAAATTGTAACATTAACTGGTTTTGATAGTTCGTACAAATGTCGGTAATTGGCTCCCTCAGTTGCCCAAAGACGGATATTTAAAAGAATTTGGATGGCTTGTTTCGAGAATTTTGCGTGGGTCGGCGACTCAGTAGGCAGAGCATTCACCCTATAAGGGAAAGAGCGCGGGTATCGGGTCCCCTCAGTACTGATAAAAAAATTCCTATCTTAATAGATATCAATAGTTAGCATACTAAATGCTTTAAATTTTCATTCAATCCAATGTAATTACTTGAAGTATATTTTTCAATATATTCATTTATGTTTACAGGTCTGTCCGATGATCAGAAGACTAAGAATATAATGAACTTGTCACTTTCTCTTCTAAAATCAGTGTTAGACATTAGTGATTGAAAAATAACATGAAAAATGATGCAGGTAAAGTTATTTTATCAACAACGTGAGTTGAATGTAGTGATTTTATACTTGTATATAATTAGACTTGTATTTAGGACCTTTAATGATAGTGATGTTTCGCTTCGACGAACCTTATGTACGTAACTGTTACCTTAAGATAAGAACTTCAAAATAAAGGAGATCCCAATTTTTAACAGCTATTTTATTTCTGTGTCACATTTCATCCATAGGTCAGCCCTTTGCTACTTCCATCAAACATCATCGGAAGTGGCGAAACTAAGGTAGTAATATAGGAAGGTAAGTCCGGAAAAATAATAAATATAAACAAAATATTATGTTTTTTTTTAAATCATACATTTACGCATATTAGTCGCACCATCAATGCTCCCGGTGGCGACGGCTGAGGACGCCGCTAGCAAAAAAAAGGTAAAATATGCTGCAATGGAGGCACAATATCATTTTGTGCCCATTGCGGTGGAGGCTATGTGCAGTTGGAGGTCAGAGACGAAGAGGTTGATCTCGGAAATTGGCCGCCGTAGACACAAGGCGGCGACTCCCACTCCAGCTCGTTCCTGGGTTAAAGGTTGGCTATTACGATTCAGCGAGGCAACGCAGCTAGCATCGTGGGCATCTTTGCGCCGGGAACGATGCGGAGTGGGTTGCTCGACGCGACATAATCACGGATCTGCCTCGTGTATTTATGTTTTAATTTAATAAATAAATTTTGACGTTTAGTAAAAAAAAATATACATTTTTAAATCTATATATTTATTAAGTTGGCATCAAAGAAACTCGGGAGTGTTCAACGGGGCGAAGCAATACTTCACTGCGGGGAAGCGAATCTTCTTTATGAGGGACAGATCCGGCCACACATTGAGTACTGCTGTCACCTTTTTGGTCGACCATCCCATACTGGCAGGTGATCTGAAACCTCTCAGCCTTAGGAGGAACTTTGCCTTGCTGTGTGTGACCTGATACGGTGCGCATTGTGTGGTATGTAGGAAACTTCATCTCACGCGTAAAGTTTGACTGTGAAATGAACTCCCTGTTGCGTTTTCTCCAAGCTCCTACAATATGGGGTTCTTCAAGAAGGTTTCGTCAGAGTCGGCAGTGCGAGCGTAACGCCACTGATGTAGCACACGTCCATAAGTCACGGTAACCACTTCCCACCAGGTGGGCCGTGTGCTTCTGTGCCACCTAAGTGGTATAAAAAAACATAAGTACGTTGAATATTATTTAATTATAAATAAATCGAAAATTTAATAAAAATTATTACACATTTCTTTCATTTTGATGATGCTTAAGTTTTTTGAATATGTAGACTCATCGTAATTCTAAAGATTTGCTGTTTGATTTTCTAATGCGTCATACTTGTATTGTACAATTTGTAATATTTATTTGTGGATCAGATCTGAAATACAAAAATACATATGATTATAAATAGTAAATAATAATATAAAGAATAAATACATTAAAAATACACATGTATTTTGCAGATAGTCTGCGATTATGGCATATTTTGAACATTTTTATACGAACATGTAATCTAAATTTTCTTTCGATCAATTATTAAACGTTCATTTACGCCTGAAACTTCAGTCACGGTAGGAGCATTTTAAAAATTCTATTATCAAAGATAACTTTACGCTAAAGCCTAAGATTAAGATTTTCTACAGTTGTACCAATCGTTCATTCATTTTCTTCAGTTGTAACGTACCATTTTTGGTTGAAAAAATCGAATATAATATATTAAATTCAGAAATTACGTCACTCGGGTACGCCTACCTTTCATAATTGTTCCGATTAAATTCCCTTCCTTGGAAACCAGCTTCACACACGCACTATCCACTACAACCAGGACAGATGCAGACTATAAACTGAGTATCATACTCTTTGTATTGTGTAATATCAAAAACTATGTTATAATATGTTGAAACACCAGTCTTTAGCTAACAAATCTTTCCGACTGCTGCAAGAACCGCAAATATATTGGGTAAGAAACGGATTGTTCACAAAATACATGAGGTTTGTTAAGCCAGATGTATGTGTGACAACAATATTGTGATTCTTACGAAGACAAGATTGAATAGTGATATGCTGAGCTGAGAGCTGCTCCACGACAGATTTACGGCTTACATAAGATATAGCAGTAAGTATAAGCAACCCCACCAAGTGTGAAGATCTATGGGTTGCTGTAGACATCTGAACTGTGCATCGTATAACTCTCTGCGTAGTGTATTTACCGTCTTCTTTAATAGAGGAACATGCTGGAATGTTTCATAGATAATTTTAATTTTATTTATAAACAATACAAGTGAGTAAGGCCAGAAAAAGGCATAAGTATATGTATGTTACATATATTAAAAACTTACATATATTATACGAGTATTATGTAACAGTTTACATCACGATGTGGAATGAACTCCTTGCTGAGACTTTTCCAAGACACTACAATGTGGGTTTCTTCAAGCAGGGTATTAAAATATTCCTGTACACATCCATAGGCCAACGTAACCATTTTGCATCAGGTGGGCGGCGTGTTTGTCTGCCATCTAAGCAGTCCGACCGAGGAAGTACCTCCGCCCTACAGAATAAGATAGATAAGATAAGATAATATTTATTCATTCAAACATAGTAATTTAAGTCACATATCATTAAATTAATACAGACAATGAGAATACCGCGGCCATAATAATTTCGTGTTGTATTCCCAGCGGTGAGTAGGGTATCCAGATCTAAGTGGAAAATTCGTGCTGTCAGTGGGAAGACTACAGGCTTCTCCTGCTTTGTCTTCTACACTGACGGCACAGAAACTCTGTGAAAACTCTGGTGTTACACACGTCTATAGGCCACGGTAAAAGGTGGGTCGTGTGCTTGTCTGGCACCTAAGTGGTATAAAAAAAACCACTCGTACCGTACTTTTTACGCCATTTTTATTTTTATTTTTTTTATATATATAGGACACGCCAACTTGACCTCACCTCGCCTGATGGTAAGCTAAAGGCAAAGTCTCAGGAAAGAGGGTCACCATTACAGACACTAAGTGCTACAATGGTGGCACTCAGCTTGGCGGCCTCATCAGATGCTTTTTCACGCCCCGCTTAAAGGCCCCGGGACTGTAGGAAGAAGGAAACACGTGTGCTGGTAATGAATATATATAATATAAATAATTATATTTTTAAAAGTACAAGTGGTTTATTCAATATATACCAAGTGCCAACAATCAATTGTAAAATAGTGTTAGGAATGATCTTAATTTATAGTGTACCTATTTTTTTCTATTATTTAACAAATTACATAATACAGATATAAATAAAAGTTTAACAGTATTGATAAACAACTGGGGTTTGCGCTAATACAAATTATATTTAGAACAACGGATAATTATTCTTAATGGCTTGAAACTTGTAAGACAACGTACCTAACTGCTAGTTTTGGTCCCTAGTATGTATAGGTCAACCTCCAATTGATTTCTGAACTTGAATAGCCTCACTCAAAACAATGGTATGGTAAATTGCTAGGGTGGCAGTCGATTTTGTACTAACTAATATGCAATCAAGTTGTGTAAGAGAGTCTTATAATGCCTTGAGTATCATAGATAGGCTTTGTCTACTGATCTCTATATACCTAGATATATAAAGGGATATACATATAGGGATCAATGCCTTTATCCTTCCAGGAAAATTTGCATTCGAATAGTGGATTATATTAAACTTACCTACAATACTAACTATGGTTTTACGTATATAATTCTAAAGTAATGATAATTATTCTGAAGATATATTTTTTAATTCCTGCCTGTGTTTAAACATTGTACTGAACGAATTTTGATGCGGTTATTTTGTTAGAATACATACATACATAAAATCATGCCTATTTCCCATAGGGGTGGGCAGAGATTACGTATCTCCATTTGCTAATCTCCTGACATACTACTCTCGCTTCATTCACTCGCATTACATTCTTCGTGCATGCTCGTCGGTTTAGGGTACTCCTGACCTGACGCTTTTCTAAAAATCCCCTGGTTTGGTCCAGGAATGTGCGCCTGGGTCTTCCCCTTTGTTAGAATAACCACTTCAAAATCAAATATGATGAAAAGCATCCAAGAAAAGTTAAAGCTCACCAGTTTAACATTGAGCATTGTTGATGTCCATAACAGTATTTATGTTTAAAATTGTGACAATCACAACATTACTGTATCATCTATGGAGATGTAACACATAGGGTGAGCACATAACATATTTATAGTATTATCACGGTATTATCGTGGGAATGCTCGACCCCTGAAGCCTGGGAAGCTCTCTGTACGTAAATGTATTATATATTGTGTGCGATGCGATGACGCTTAATCCTTGAAGAAAGGAGGCACTTTAGTTTTTTTGCAACTGTAATGGCATTTATTTTTTCTTTTTATTTTAAGCGCATCTCACAATGCGTCTCAAAACTCAGAAACATGGTATTATCAAATTGCAACATATAGACAGCAAGTTCAATGCATTCTCTATTTACTCTGGAGCAATGGCAAATTCACTTTTATATAAATAAGAAATAATTTCTACAAACGTATGTATATATGTATTCATGAAAATTTGTCGACGTCACTCGAGACTACATAGGGTTTTCCCGCAAAATTGTGCCATATTATTTTTCCTGCCGTTAAAATTTTTGGCAGTAGATCTAACTACTATTTTGCGGGCAAAGTCTATTATTACATCACACCCATTATTTTTCTACATTACCTTTGTTATTTTATAAAAATAGACCGTTTTCTTAGTTATAACATAATGGAACTGCACAGAAACTACATTAAAATTTCTGTGACACGTTTAATTAAGCAGAAAGCAGCAGGTACCTTTGTTTAGTGGAGAGAGATGAGCCCACCTGCTGATTGTTTCAGTGGAGTAATTTGAGCTATATCTAAATTGAATCTGATGTAATTATCTACCTAGAATGTTTAATACTAAAATGAAAATGGTTGTAAAAAGATTACGAAAAAGACTGTGAAGATTACGAAGAAGATCTTTTTCGTAATCTTTTAACGTCACCGTAAGAAGGGTATATTTACGAAGATTTGAATACCTTTTGGTGAAGTTCGATGGTCAGTGGTTAGAGCATTCCACCTGTAAGAGAAAGATAGTAAGTTTGAATCCCGTCTAACTGATTCAAAAATTTGAATTTAATGGATAACTGATTTCCATAAACTATCGAACACAATATGGACAGCATCAGCTCTTGACTTGCCCACTAGCTTGGCGCTTTCTTGCATGGAGTAGCCCTACTTATAGAGCTAAATGTCTTTTTGAAAAAGAATCCAAATGCGGACTTATTCCATGATGGGCCAAGTGTTATTGGTACGAGTGTCACAAAATATATGTGCAATTTATAGCACCCACTGTTTGCCTAAAATTATTATAATTAATGTATTTCATTTTATAATATTGGAGTTTTGATTTCTTTTTTTAATTTTTTTTTATTTATTTAACCAGAAAAACATACATAGGGTCTTATGCCTTAGTAGTGTAACAAAAACCAGAATGAACAAAAACCGGAATGTGCCATTTAATTATCTAATTAATATAATCTGTGATATAATGTATTGTGTGATGTAATTTTTTTGTAACTGAGAACATTTAAGCGCTTTGGTGCAAACTGTAAGCTTATATTGCGAATAATGAACGAATAAATAAATAAATGGAAAGCGCCTATGGACTACAGAATTACCCATTTAAGATTGCCTATATTGGGCACTCAGTAATCCCAATAGCTTAAGTGCATCGCTGTAGCTACTTCCATCAAATAACGGGCATGGAAGTGGAATTAACGGAACTGTTACAGTACATAACACAGGTTAATTCCTGCACGGGCCTGGAATTTGGTTCTAGACTCGCCGTGTACCTTGTCACCTTACTAGTGTAGGTATTAACTTTATTGGTTACTTTGGCATAACAGACCAATATTTTTCTTATTAATTATAGGTGGCAGACAAGCACACGGCCCACCTGATGGAATGTGGTTACCATGGCCTATGGACGTGTGCAAAACCAAGGGAGTCACACTCGCGCTGCCAACCCTGTAAGCACAGAGAGTTTCTCAGCTGTCAGTGTAATAGACAAAGCAGGACAAGCTTTTGGTCTTCCCACTGACAGCACAAAAACTCTCTAGTGAGCTCTGGCTATTCTACTCACCGCCAGGAACACAATACAAGCTTATTACGGCCGCAGTATTCTATAGGGCGGTGGTACTTCCACAGTCGGACTGCTCAGTTGGACGGAAATACCGTAATGACCTACCTCCGTGTTCGTGTCCGTTTAGAATGTCACATTAAGTACAGTCAATGATAGAAGTAGCTTAACAAATCCTAATTAATGATAACTGTGGGCCCTCAATCTCTCATAAAATAATGAACAAATAATAAAATATGTTAAATTGTCCTTCAGGGTATCATAAAACTTACTTAAGCTTGCCTTACTGATACATTTATTCCGATATAAAAGGTTGGTAAATATTTTAGTGTTAATCAACTTATGTCAATGACTGTACATATGTAAGGCAGGAACGCTAGGGTCGAGCTCACAGACTATGTATTCTACGATTAGTACTTATAGTAAATAATATGTCGAAAAAAGTCAGGTCAAAGACACAAACTGGTGTAATTGCATGAATGTAGTAGAGGAAGCTTCTGAGGGTTATGAGGACGCGCTAATCTCGATTGCTTGCAGTTTGAACCTGGGGTGTGTTCTCCTACTTCTCCTTTTCATTATTTAAATTATATTTTACGAGAGGAAGAACCGTCTAAACCAGAGTGGAAAGCTGAGCAGCAGAGCTTCATCCGTCCATCAGTAGATGACAGGTTTTTTAAGAAAGTTGCCTTGAACTCCAGGGCTCTACCCACATACACCAGAAATATGAATCCATACTAATATTATAAATGCGAAAGAAACTCTGTCTGTATGTCTCGTTTACACGCCTAAACCACTGAACCGATTATAAAGAAAGTGGTATAGGGGTAGATTAGACCTCGAGAAAGGATATAAACTATGTTTTAACGCGATAACCAATAACCAAGCGTATGAAGTCGCGGGCAACAGCTAGTTTCTAATAAAGATTTAATTACGTAAATTGTAAACTACCTTTTAAAAAGAACTGGTAAGATTATAAGACTGTATTTGAGCTTAACTTTCGTAACTGACATTCCTTTTGACCTCAAGATAAAAGTATAAAAGCTTCGTAGTTAAATTAAATTAATTATTAGGAAAAAAGTACCAACTCGATCTAAGGAAGCGTCGCCTCACTGCTTCCGTGTAATAAGTGCAGTCTCGGCCAAAGAATGTTTCTGGCATTTTTAATTTTTCGATGTTCAGACTACTACACAAAAAGAATTCAAGTTTCCCCTTTTTAGGGTTCCGTGCTTCAAAAGAAAAAAATGGAACCCTAATAGGCACACTTTGTTTTTCTGTTTTTCAAGGTGTTTCTCGGAAATGTGTAGAAGCATCGTGTAATTTATAGCAAATACTCAAGTCTGCAACCCATAACAGCTGTAAAAAATTAAACTTCTAAAGATATTGCCGTTTAACTAGTATACTTCCGTTGCTCAATTCAGTTTTGTACGAAAGCCTCAGTGCATAAACCCGACTCGCACTTGACCGGTTTTTTAAGTACCTAGCCTGATCACTGTAATGAAGTCGTTATTGTCACATAAAGATAAAGTCGCCTAGATAAAATGGAAATCGGTTAATACCACTAAACCAAGCTAAATTGATATTACGTGTAAAGGCTAAGGGATAGGGCTGTTTAACATCAGACAGATATGTATATGTCCCAGACTCAGCGTCAAATGCATGGCTCGAGTCAACAATAGCGCCTGGAAGACAGTGATAGGCTCACTCCCTATTATGTGCGACCGAATTTAATAATTGGCGAAATGTAGGTGTTAATTCACCTCTGCCTAACCCTTCGGGAATCGACGAGGGATTGCAAGCCAAGCTGTCCGCGTACGAAGGTAACTCGGACGTCGGAGGTCGATGAACGACCTCCGCCCCCCCATGAGCGCACCTGGAGGTTACTAGTGGAGTCGCCTGTCACCCAGGCAGAAGCAGGCCGTGGCGGCGGCGCGACTCCCGCGCCTCCACGTTTCCGGGGACGAGTTGGGGACTCTGTATTCCCCACACCCGAGGAGAGGGCCAGATTGTGAGAGATGATCCTGGATCGGCCGGGGTGCGAGGGATATGTCTGTCAACCTCACCTTTGGCAACCAAAAACGACCCACAGGCGGCGTGTGTTTTAGTCGGTTCGAGTCCGACATAACCTCTTCCACCGACTCCGGTGGGGGGGTATTCGTGGGGATTTTATTCGTGGGGATTTCGCGCACGTAAAAGAAAAGCCCTTCGGGGATAGAGGCGTGATTATATGTTTGTATGTATGTGGAAAATTTATACAAAACTATGCTAACTATACAATATATACAAAAATGAGATGGAGAAAAAGAGGGGAATTATAATTATTAACCCTCATCTCGGGTACAGTTACCTACCCCATAATAATTGATTTCACGGGGTGTGTGAGTAGGCAATTCTCGTAAAAATATTCTCATGTTTATCGTTTCTGATATTTGTTAAATTGATATTAGATCGAGACTGAATTCTGAACAGATTTTTGTTACGAGAATTTGCCCTCAGGACTAAATTTAATCTCAATGACTACGAAAGCAGTACAATGCCTTATCGCTTGAAGCGATTTCTCTAAGCAACTTATAAAATATATTTCAACTGAAGTCGTAACATTGTTTGTCTGTTGGAATTCGCTTCTAAACTATTTCAGTTTCGTTCTAGCTATCTGCAGCTCTCATACCTCTGCAAGTGTTAGGATGGCAAACACGATAACATTAATGAATTTGGGTTCGGTTGGCTTTCATTTCCTAAGTCTGGCGGTGAGTAGTGTCGGTGAGGATTATCTGAAACTCGTCCCTTTCACACGCACCACATTACATACGTCGGTCCTTTTCCCTCTTGCACTTTATGCGGTATTAAGTAACATTTGTATCTATTAGTACAGACGAATTTGAACTGAATTGTTTGAAATCAAAGTTGTGTTTTACATAAAATAGGAACACAACATTTTTTCACGTTGTGTTTCAAATATATATAAGTATATGCATATGTATTTCATATATATATTTTCACGTATGTATATTATGTATAGCATGTACTTATTTAGAAAAGAAATGTATATAATTCTTCTTCATTTCACCATCAATCCCATTCTCATGAAAAGCTTGCACTAAAACCTAAGATTCGCTGTCCAGCTGCCCGCTTGTATTGGTTTGCTTTTATGAGAGCGACTGCCGCTTGACCTGAGTAAAGTGTACACCAGCGGTTCGTTTGCTAATTAACAGATCCACAGGCTTGCAGGTGAGGTTAAGGTCTTTATAGACACTCAAAAAAAATGTCTAAGTACCTACCTATGTTTATCCACACTCTGAAACCCATAATACAATTTAGTTAAACCATACTATGGATCTAGATAGCTCTATGTAGTACCTATGTCTTATAATATGGGTTTTTAATGACGGATGAAGAAGGAAGGACACGACGGCATTTCCGTCCCAATTGAACATTTTGATTAGGGAAGTACTTCACCCCTACAGAATACCGCAGCCATAATAACCTCGTGTTATGTTCCCGGGCGGTGAGTAGGGTAGCCAGAGCACACTGGAGGGTTTTAGTGCTGTCAGTGGAAAGACCAAAGGCTAGTCCTGATTTGTCTTCTGCACTGCCGGCACAAAAAATCTATGTCCTTACCTCAGTGGTATAAAATAAATTTGAATTCTGTGAACCGAGTTTATATTCAGCACATTGCTTGTACAAACATTATTCAAACTTCAACATAACCTTCGACCCATCTCCACACTTATTAAAATACATGTTAGCGGTCTTATAAAGTTTTGGATGAAGTAATGTAACGGTACAGGGTATAGGGCCTTCCTAACCTTTAACCTTATATTTCCCTAGTTCAATATTAATATAACAATAGGTATATTGAATATTAAGGGATTACAAAAGAAACCGCCTGACATGGATGGACCTACATTACATATATTATGTAAGACAATGTCTTATATATATACTAGCGATTATCTTCGGGTACACTCGCCTTGATTAAGGTTATCGTGACGAAACATGATCTATATCCTTAGATATGCTCTAGTAGTCTAATTTATGTATGTACTAAATTTAATTAAAAAGCTGTTTAGTGGTTTAGGCGTAAGATCATAATAGACAGAGAGAAAGAAATATTAGTATGGATATAGCTACTGCTATATCTGTAGTAGAATTTAGACCACTCCATCTCTTCCCATGCGGTGTCGTACAAGGCGACTAAGGGATAGGGCTGTTTAACATCAAACAGAAATATATAGCCCAGACTCAGGCACATATACAAGGCTTGAGTCATCAATAGTATTCGGCAGACATGGTAAGCATAATTTAACCAGATTGTATTACGGAATCTTGAATGAGAATAAACATACATAGATACTTTTTTGCTTATTTTTGGTTATATTATACATAGAAACACCAATGCAAATATACATATTCGTTTATACAAATATTCGACCTGAGCGGGAATCGAACCCGCGCTTCCTGCGTAGCAGTCGCGTACACTACCGCTACGCCACAGAGGCTGTCATACTTTATATATTCAAATCGATTAAAGTCGGAATTCTTCCTGCAGTCCCGGGTCCATTAAGCGGGGCGTGAAAAAGCATATGATGAGGCCGTCAAGCTGAGTGTCACCACTGTCACACGGTATGTGTAAGTTATGGTGACCCTCTTTTTTGGGACTTTGCCTTCAGCTTACCATCAGGCAAGGCGAAGTCTAATTGACGTGTCCTATATAAAATAAAAAAATAAAAACTGCTTCAAGCGGGGTACGAACCCCGCGATCTTTTCCTTACAGGGGGAATTCATTTTTTTCTATATTAATCGATTTGAATAGTTAACATACAAAATTTCTTTCAAATTTAAAATATCCTTGGTCTACGGTCCATCTATTTTAGTAATTCTTTGACTACAATGCACAAGGCGACAATGTGTCGTACAAGGCGACTAAGGGATAGGGCTGTTTAACATCAGACAGATATATACAGCCCAGACTCAGTCTCAGATGCGGGGCTCGAGTCAACTAAAGTGTCCGATATACGGCAATAGGCCCACCACCTATTACGTGGGACTGAATACAATTATTGGTGAAATATGGGTGTCTATTCACCTCTGCCTAACCCTCCGGGGATAAAGGCGTGATTTTATGTATGTATGTACAATGTACATAAACAAGTGTAAGATAAAGTTTTCTGAAACATTTGTGAATAAAAGCTAAATTTTTCTTGTGTAAATGAAATATTTGATTGCGAAGAGCTCAAGATCTTGTAATAAACGACCCTTGGCGTGTAAATCGCTCCTACGTTTTAGGGCTTCGTAGATACTATAATATCGTCCCGTCAGAATACCTACTTAGACCTTACCCTCATAATTTGGTCTCTTCCGACGAGTAAGGTCTCGCAGCTTATACTTTCTTCAATGTACAACTGAATTTATGAAAATTTGCTTCAAAAGGTCTATAAACAAATATTATTTTAACTTATTATTTTTTATATTAAAAAAGTAACAACGTGAATACGGACTATCGAATTGTTATCAAAACATTAAATACACCAGACCAACCAGAGAAGTCTCTCAAGAATAGACATATGCAGAGGGTCAATTAGAACAGCCATATCAAAAGGAGCCTGGAATACGGCATTAGGCTCACTCCCTATTACGTGGGACTGAATACAATTATTGGTGAAATGTGGGTGTTAATTCACCTCTGTCCAGCCCTCCAGGGATAAAGGCGTGATTATATGTATGTATGTATGTATATAGAAAAACTGAAATAGAGTTTAAGCCAGTTATTCAGAACATTGAAATAAAACTACTTTTTAATGGATTCTATCGCAATAACAACATATTAATTGGTTTTTTTCTCATCTCATCTCTTAAACTCACGCCTATATCCTCGAAGAGATAGGCAGAGGTGCTAGCACCCACATTTCACCAGTTTATGTTTAGGTCCCAATGTAATAGGTGGCGAGGCTATTGCCATTAACCGGGAACTTATAAACGTGCGATAAATACACACATAACTTCGAAAAGCATCGAAAGGTCATTGGTGTGTGCCCTGGTAAAACCTGGGATCGAACCCGAGACCTCGTCTCAGCAGTCCATTACCCATACCACTAGGCTACCGCAGTTTCTATTTTTTTTATTTTAGTATTTCCAGTAAATATTTCATCCCAATATCCTTTATCGCATAGAGATTTACTACTAACACATTAGAATCATATGCTATAAGTGTCTATCCCTATTAGCTGCTTTCCAAGTCTTGTAACCAGAAACAGATAAAATTTGGATGATAGAATTATTCCAGCTGAATTGAGCTATTCAATGCACGCCGATACTCATCAACCTATCTGTAAATAAAACGACCGCCCTGAACATAATTGCCTTGGAAATAATAGATACTTATGCGGTGCTGAAATACCGAACTTGCTAAATGAAAGCTCTTAGCATAACGTTCAATATTCATCAACAATCGAATACCAAAAATCTGTTGCTATACTTGAAATTTAATTTAATGATATTATAAGAAAACCTAAATATCATAAGCGAGAAATCATCATATTTCTGGTATCTTTTCTTTTTAAGACAGCCCCGTCGGAACAGTAGTAAAGTATCGAGTTCGTCTGTAGTAAATTTTGGATGGTATTTAAACGTATATCAAAAAGAGTACATTTTGTACGACAAAATAATCCTAATTCACATCAAAAATACTAATTGAGCACCAACAAACTACTGCAAGTAAGTAGTTAGTTAGCAACCAACCAACCAACCAACCAATTATTAAAAAAAATACCACAAAGACATAAGGCGGGAGCTCCGCTTCGCTTCGCTCCCGCCTTAGTCTTCTAACCTAACCTATCCATTTCGGGGTGGGTGGTGATCATTCTGAACTTAATTAGATGCACAATCAGTATTTTTACTGAACGCGAAAATATTATCTGTAAATTTTCCCCGCTCAGTGCAAATATTTATATGCATAATGGGCATGAGACATGAGCCATGAGGCACGTCAAGATCAATGAAAATATTAAAGATATTTGCATTGGTCTGATCGCGCCTCGGAGAGCACGATAAGCCGTTGGTCCCGGTTGCCATAACAACATCTATGGCAGTTGTTACGAGTAGTACGAGCCTTAAAAATAGTCTCAAATTAAGAACATTTTACGTCAAAGCAAAAAAATTCAATCATTAAAAGTTTCCGCGCTATAACTGTTTAAAAACTGCCCATGGCCTATTAAAATCTGAAGAATTAAGTACTTGTTCACTGTTTATATACACGAGCTATGTAAGGAGAACTTTTTTGCTTAATAAGTAGATATAACGAACTAACTGTGGCGGCTTCGCCCACATTGAAAACTAATCTTGTCCCCACGGTCCATAGGCGCCTATGCCCGAGATACAAAGGCTATGTACTATTCCAGACTATAGTTTATCTTTGTACCAAAATTAATTAAGTACGTCTAGTTGTTCTGGAGTGAATGAGCATTAAACATCCATGCAACATTAAAACTTTCGTATTTTTTTGACTTTGTCGAACGGAAGTGGACGGAATATTCCACTTAATACTTCTCAACTGAATTACAAAAAAAGTTAGTGTGATTATATTTACGAGATGAATGCATGATGCAATACAGTTCACACTAGATTCCATTTTGGTTTTTCAATTAATGCTTTCCGACATAACAACCAATCAACCAATTAGTCTACATATTACATTGCACTATTAAACATAATAGGCCTCATATCACTCGATCTTCCGCATGAACGAAAACATAAACGTATTTAAATAACCATGCAAGCCCAAATATTAATTTTATGGTAATATGACGATATAAGAAAAACAATGCTTTAATTTGCATGTGTGCAAGCAACTTTGGAGAAATCTAGTTCATCAACCGATCAATACCCAAAAGTCATATCGGTTCTTGCTTCGTCTCGGAGAAAACGTGGAGCCGTCATTCCCAGCTGTCGTTTGAGGAAAACTCCAAAATTGATTCTGAGGCATATATTTTTCCTAAATATGATACGTAAAATTGATTAAAACTAAAATCTACGTAACGTAAAAAATGTAACATTTTATAAGAATAATATAAAAGCTTGCTTGATTCGAAAAGTAAAAAATCAATTGACTTAAGTGTTTTCTTTCTAATTAGATACCATTAAATAATCTGTTGAATCTACTGAAGTTTGAGTAGATTAATTTTTTATAAACACAGTCTCCACAAAATAAATGAACAAAATCTCACACGAATGGTCAATTTACACCTAAATAAAGTTGTACGAGCGTACCCTCTGAATTGATAACCTCACAATTCGAGGTTAAATAAGTTTTTATTACGAATAACTGTAGTGGAAACAACTGGCGAATATCGCTAAATGTAGATAAAGAACAATAAAGGTAGTACCTGTAGCGAGAGGCTTTGTACGTGGCTTTGAAGTTTCACCGCTAACGAGGGTGCCGACTGTACAAAGGGCAGTCCTATGAGACCATCATTGCCATTCGTTCAAACGAAAACTATTCCACGTAGGACACAACGCGACCTATTAATTAGATAGCTTTACTGACGGAAGAGAGGATGTAGGTAGTCTTTATATAACTGTATTATCTATGTTCTTTTGAATGCGGTTGGTTTTCGTAGGCAATCGCAAGTATACAATTTTATTAGTCTGAAAAACCTAGTCAAGCTTGGAGCTTTCCTGTGTGTTAATTTACATTATGGTTCAGCTCACATAAAATATTGATCCCAGGACCAATAGGTACTGAAAATAACTAGTAATCTATGTATTTTTATAAACCTGTTCCAAATTTAATCCAGATCCGTTCAACCGTTTTTGCGTGAAAGAGTATCAAATAATCATCTTATAATAAATATATTATAGGAGAAAGTAGCATAGTAAGTATACATATATATATATAAATGTGTATTATGTGTATAAGTCACTTTTTCGACTACAATTATGATTATCTAAGCCATATGTAAACGAAAAGGGAACGTCCGAAAAGGACTACATCGGATCCTTTAATACTATTGGAAGAGGCTCTGTATTACATGTACATAAATAGAATATGGAACCACTCACTCACTAATTACGAAATCTTGAAAATTATCTGACCTATGGCAGGTAGTTGGTTTATAGGGTTGTCAGGTGTCAGCGAAGAAAGGGTTTAGTAACAGGGGTGAAATGAGGGCTCTAAAGGTGATTGAAGATTAATATGAAAGTTCCATAACTTACTGTTAAAGGCATGAAAGTTTGGTACTTAAGTGGCAATGATATTTTATTGAAAGAAAACCAATAACTTTGTTAAAAATAATAAATGTTTATTGAAAATTCTTTTGATTTATTCGGCGATTTTTCTTGATTTATTTGGTTACCTTAATGTTCTTTCGTTTTAATGTCAGTGTACTCTGATCCAGTCGGTTTAACCGGGGTGTGTGTACTGTGGGATCAGTCGGAGTGTGAGGGATATGCCACTGTCAGTCACACCTTCGGCTGATGATAACCCAAGACAGCGTACGGTTTTAGCCGGTCCGAGTCCGACTTAACCACCCCCGCCAACTACGCGGGAAAGGGAATATCTGAAAGGATTTCTACACTATAAAAGAAATACTTTTGCAATAAAGACTGTTTGAAGCACGTGATTACAAAATATGTATATTTTATTCCATTCTCGGTACAACCTATATTAACATAACATCACATTACTCAGTATTACACTGGCTGGATGTTACGTAGATATTTAAATAAATACATACATTTACTTACTTCGTTTTATTCTTGAATTTCAATTAGAGTATTCAATTAAAGCTCTCTGACGCGCGTTGCGGGTACTGGACAAGGGACAAGGGGTATTAGAAGTAAAACTCTTACTGCCTTGTAATTTTTGACCACAAATTACAGGAGTCAACCAAAATAAAGTTAAGAATACAATTTTTATAAACCTTTAAAATCTGATCGTAGTATTGGAACTGGCATTCAATTCTACACCTGGATCCTATTCAGCTATACAATCGATTAGTTCTCAGAAAGCTCTGACCGGGATATTTACTAATCAGTTTTTTTAGTTTTTCGAGAATCCATGGGTGAGTGGTATACTATTAATGACATAGACTATAATATATCAAACGATAATCATATTATATCTGTCTGTCCATTACGCTTTCACTCCTAAACCACTGCACCCATTTTGATGAAATTTGGTACAGACATAGATTAGACCTTAGGAAAGGACATAGACGTTTTGTTACGATAACTGATACCCACTTAGGCGGCGCTAGTGTTCTAAACATAAATATTTTAGCACATTCTACATTCAGACCCAACGTAAGTAGACATAGATAAATTATTGTAATAAAGATTATGTTAGCATCATGTAAACAGTTTAGCTAAATACACATACTGATAATTCACTTGTACTTTTCCACATTACTTTTATCTTTGATTATTTGTTAGAGCTGACCGGTTTCGCCTTACGGCACCCTTCATAGGTTTACAATGGCATTTAAGAACATTTCTTTAGAAATATTACGACACTCAAAACTTTACACACCAAAAACAAATAATAAAAGTAATGTGGAAAAGTACAAGTGAGTTATCAATAAGTGGTTGCGCCGATAGTAAAATTTGTATTTTCCCGCTCAATAGTAGTAATTCAAATCATCTCTCAATTGGTTGACACTGAACACACGCTTCCTATACCCATCTCCCTCCCGCACTACCTTTAAAGTGAGATAGCAATAATTTTCCCCCCGCCCAATTGTTGAAATGGCCGCATCTTCACTTCCGCAAAAACTAGCAAGCATCAATGGCGGCGGCGCGCGCGACTCTCAGAAATTAATAATATTTGTTGGATTTAACCGCTTTCATAGACCTTTACCGATCGGATTGTGCCTCTCGTGTCCCTCAAGTGATTTAGTGAGGTGGGCAGCAGCTCCTGAGTCAGGAAGAGAAGACCGGTGCACCGGCTCACCGGATCACCTATCTTGTTTGTTGTGTAAAGTGTCGTCTGAAATATTTAGCTTCATCCCCCGCAAAAATACAGTCCACTAGCTCACGTGGCGAGAATCGCGCCACCAATAAGTGTAACAACAAATTATTATATTATTTATAGGAGGTAGGACACGGCGGCATTTCCGCCCAATTGAGCAGTCCGACTGGGGAAGTACCTCCGCCCTATAGAATACCGAGGTTATAATAACTTCGTATTGTGTTCCCAGCGGTGAGTAGGGTAACCAGAGCTCACTGGAGAATTTGTGCTGTCAGTGGGATGACTAAAGCCTTGTCCTGCTTTGTCATATACACTGACGGCACAGAGACTCTGTGCTTACAGGGTCGGCAGCGCGAGTGTGGCTTCTCTGGTGTTACATACGTCCATAGGCCACGGTCACCACTTTCCATCAGGTGGGCCATGTGCTTGTCTGCCCTCTAAGTGCTATAAAAAAATTCTACTAAGTGCCATCATACAACAGTACAAATAGTCAGTTTATCTAAATAGTACTGTTCACAAAGTAAAACGGTAATAATAACTAATGACAGCAAAACATCCGTAATATAAAGGCTTAATGCACACGAATCGAAACTTAAACAAAGTTTTCGATGAAGTTATTGATAATAAACTCGGTTTACACCAAATAACTATTCAGCGTTTATATATGTGCTTGTGGAAACAATTCTGGGTTAGCAATGGTGTGAAAATTGACTATAAATGATATTTTGTTGAGTGTTTCATTATGTTATGGACTCTGAACGTGATTTACGATTTATGTGTGTGTTTCGTTAAGCCTGATCAAAACAAGACAATAACACAAATGGTGTGGTCTTGGATTTAATTCCTTGGTCGGATTTAGGTCGATTACTTAAGTGTTTCTACCGCCGCATCACATTAAATTTTATTAACTGTGGCTCGCACAGAATTCTGGTGCCACTCCCACAACTTATGCAACCTGTATTACAGGGTTAAAAAATAGCATATTATTATGTGTTAATCCAGACTCTATATATAGAGTAACAAATATTCAAATATCTTCACAAACTTCCACATTTATTATATTAATAGGATAGGCAATATCATGTCTCATTCTACACTATAATAAATTTAAACATTGTTTAAATAAAAATGATACAGGTCCAGAATAATCTTTCCTTATTAACTACAAAAAAAAACTATTTCATCCCTTTCCTCCATCCATCCCCTGAAATTGAACCCGAAATCAGGTTGAATTTCAAACGAATCTCAACATACAATCAGGTTATTCCAGGAAGGGTGTTCGACTAACAAGCCTCTGCGTATTGCTCTGATTCTACAGAAATCTGGTGGTACATACAGGTATTTTGCATGGAGTTTTGTCAATGGATTTTGTGTCTTGAGCTACCACTAGTCAAAAGAATGTATACCCACATATATTGCATTGACTGATAACGTCGTAGATATTGATATTTAGTAACCGAATTATAGGTAGAGTCGGTCGAATAGAACTACTGACAAAACTCATAAATTATTTTCATAACATAACATAAACTCACGCCTATATCCCCGAAGGAGTAGGCAGAGGTGCTAGCACCCACATTTCGCCAGATTATGTTTAGGTCCCAATGTAATAGGTGGCGAGCCTATTGCCATTAACCGGGTATAAACCTGCGATAAATACACACATAACTTCGAAAAGCATCGAAATGTCATTGGTGTGTGAGACCTCGTCTCAATAGTCCATTACCCATACCACTAGACCACCGCGGTTGATTTAGGGGCTACTAATAAACACCTCAACAAAGTCTAGGGAACAAGATGACCCCAATTATTTTTTTTCGTGTAAATCTTGTTTTGCAAATAACTGGCAGCAAATAAATAAAAATAGAATAAAGTAGATTACAGAGTTGTTCGAAATTTAAAAGTAAATTTAAATAAGTAATGATTTTCGAACATGGAGGGAAAACTTTTAAAAGTGTTTGATTGTGCAGTTTCTCTGAGGCAATATAAAAATTATTTTTTTTGATTGTAAATAACGTTTATTATCAATAATACGTCTTTTACGTATGGTTTGTGCATTTTTGTGACTGTAGTCATCATGTCACGTCGTCATTTAAGTCGCGAAGAGATGTTAAGGGCTGTTGGTATGCTGCAAGCTGGACGAACTCAACGCGACGTAGCGGATGCTGTCAACACCCAACCAAGCGTAATTTGCAGATTATGGGCACGCTACAGGTCTACAGGGGATGTTGCCGAACGTCACAGGGGACGAAATAGGGTTACTACCCCGCGACAAGATCGTTTCTTGCAAAATTCCGCAAGGCGGCAACCCACGATTACTGCTCGTCACTTGGTCGCAGGCCTCCAGTCTCAGCATCAAGTGGTTATTAGCGATCAAACTGTCAGAAGAAGACTACACGAAGCCAATCTTTATGCTCGCAGGCCGCTTAGGGTTCCAGCTCTTCGACGTGGAAATCGAGGTCGACGCTTATTGTGGTTATTGTCGCATTTACAGTGGACCGACCATCAATGGGCACGGGTTCTGTTTTCCGACGAATCTTGCTTCGGTTTTCATCCTGATTCGAGAAGAGTGCGTATATGGCGAGTTCCTGAACGTCGGAGTCGTCTCCAGAATCCGCAAGAAGTTCATCCTTACCAAGGTGGAACAATCATGGTATGGGCTGGAATTCGCCTTGGTGGAAGGACCGACCTCGTTTGGATACGCGGCAATTTGAATGCAAACCAATACATTCAGGAGGTTATACACCCCATGGTAATCCCTCATCGACAGCAGTTCGGTCAAGATTTTATGTTCATGCAAGATAATGCACGGTCACACACCGCGAGGGTAGTGGTCAATGCGTTAAGCGAGCACAATATGACGACGTTGGAATGGCCTGCTCAGTCTGTCGACCTCAATCCCATAGAGCATGCCTGGGATTTGCTTGGGAGAAGAGCTTTCAGTGATTCTTTGGAAAATCTGAACACTGAAGAACAACTTTTTTTACACCTTCGCAGTGTATGGAGCCATATTCCACAGACGATGATTGACAATCTCATACTAAGTATGCCACGCCGTTGTCGAGCTGTTGCTAATGCTTTAGGAGGTCCTACAGATTATTAAAAACGTTTAAAGTACGGTTAATTACTGTATTTCTTACTACCTCGTTATTTTTGTGCCTAATCATAGAAGGTTGTAATACTCAACATTGGCACTATTCAATTCTTTCTTAAAAAAAAAAAAATATGGTATGAAAATGTTTTTATTAAAATTAAAATTAAAAACGGTATAAAAATACCCTTCTATTGATATAAAACACTCACTATTACAAGAAAGGGTTTTTAAATAAAAACTAGAAATGTCCTTGTTCCCTAGACTTTGTTGATGTGGTATTAATTTCAAAATATAAGTAATCCCTCTGCAATATTTGCATGGTTATCAAACCAAAATCTTAATTCATAAAACTCTGACGAGAAATTCTGACTGAAAATAATTCAAGAAGGACTGGCATAGTCGGTAAGCGTTTCCCAAGCTGGGACAGTGAGTTCTCAAGTAGTGGAGCCCCTACAGTTGTTATCTAGCAACTTCAAAACTACGGAGTACGGCTGCTACAAACGTGCTTCGCTGCTCAGCACTGCGAATCGCAAACAAATTCACCAAGCATTCTTTGGTTAGTTCCTTTATTTACTTTGGTTGGAGACTAACATTATGGTTACGTAATGAAATTGTATTTCATGTAATACTTTTTTTTTCACATGTGATGTGGCAACTGCAGAACGGTCTCCTTCGATTTCTGCCTGCTTTCATTTCAAATATTTATTTTTTTATTTCGAGAAAAAAAATTTGGTTGTCACTTCGTCGGGCTGGATGAAGGGACTCTTTTATGTTAAGAACTTTTTAGCGAGCGGAAAAGTTATTTGAATTTGAAACATAATATCATTCATAGAAATCGAACGCAAATAGTATGCATTACTGGCTACTGGCTGGCACGTGCTGCGCAGCGGCGAAGGTACTCGTGCTAGGTAAAAAATAAATAAAAAGCGCGCGCATTACTTATATCTCTGACTGTTTATACTGGAGATGGCGCTAGGTAGAACTTGTTACACACATTGAAATCGTTCTTTTGGGTTTTACAACTATACAGCTTATTGGTTTCACTTTATTTTTTTAGAATTGGAAACGTATATTAGTCAATAATAGTTTTCGTAAGTAATCAGTACATATCTAGTTACTAATAGAAAGGGGATGAAAAGTATAGTGTATGACTCGGGAGCAAATTATTTTTCCCTCAGGCGATGGACTTTGAAGTAGAGCCCTCGCCGTAAAAATACTACTTTGCTTCCTTGTTATACAATCTACTATTATTCCAGCGAATATAGGTACTCCCGAGGTTCCATCATACTCTGGAACAAATATAATATAATACTCTGGATAAAATCTATATTGTTATAATTACTAAGGAAAATATTCGGAGTCAATTCAAATTACATATTAAAGTATTAAAACATTGGTTTGGAAATGGTGATAGTGATACCGTTCATAATATGTAGGTACTTGCTAGAACATTATCACTATAATTTAAATATATTAGTAAGAGGTCAACTGTTATACTGTCCAGAGTCACATCAATATGAAAAGTAGGAACGGCATACTCTTTACTGACTAAAGGTCACACTCTGGATTCCAAAATCCACTTTCCTAGTCGTCTTTCCCATCAATGAATTATCAATCATACGACACGCAAGTGACATTGACTTAGCCTTTGAAAACCTGAATTGGTTCCCATACATTAGTATTAAAATATTCGGGATATTTACCATGTTGCATTGTTTTGAGTTTCCGATATTCTCGATCTCGAAAGAGGGTAGATCGATATATTTACAGGAGTAAATATATCGATCTACCCTCTTTCGAGATACAACAAACAATACAACATGGTAACATTGTATGGGGAACAGTAGAAAATTTTTTATAGGATAAAACTTTTCTACTGTTCCTCATACAACCCAAATACTTAGCATACATCCTATATCTAAACTCCTTACTTAATATACAAAGTTATTACATAACATACATTTGATTGCCCAATTGACACACGCAGTAGTAACATAACTGCACCTCAAACTACACTAGTTAAGGTACATTTGCGGGGAAAGTTGTGAGCATCGCGAGTAAGTTCGGAGGACTCTTGTCACCCGCGCAGTTGTTATCTCAAACACTTGGTGAACAGCGCAGCGCGACTTGGGACCGACGCCATCCAACCTTAAGAGACAGCGGACAACGGTGAAAAATGGCTTTTACAACGATAGTTTAAATGTTCCTAAAGAAAGTAGAGATTTTGTTTAGTGGAGCCGTCGTTTGTTTAAATGTTGATACTAGAGGTCTCTGGTATCTTGGATTCTTGTTTTTTTTGTACCTGACATGTGGAAGGTTTAAATATTTTTAACATAACAGAACATGTCATTTGTCATTGCAAACTTTTGAGAATGCCGTAAGGCGAAACCGGTCAGGTCTAATAATAGGTTTTTTAAGAAATTGGAGGAAACCCAATTTTCAGTACTAACATTTTTACATTTTTTTTAGAAATGACAAATCTAATTTTTTTTTGTGTATTAATGAGATAACATGAAGCTAACAAACACTTTTATTACATTTTTTTTAAAGTGACAGCTGTAAAAAAGTAACTAAAAAACAGTAAAAAAGTAAATTTATCATCAAAATGGATAGCATTTAGGAAGTACTGTTTTTGAAGATCTAATTATAATAATAATAATTTATCCATCAAAAATGAGGGCTGTACAGTGTACATTGTACTAATTCTAGTTTTACAATTATGTATGTATGTAATTAAATTTATCAAGCGGTCAATAAGAACAAAATTGTATACAGAATTATAAAATCTTGAAATCTCCTTTCAAACAAAATATAAATAATGGAAATAGCTATTAAATTACAGGAATAACGAACTCATGAATCCGTAAGAAAATTTCGGCAATTTCATAGGTAAAGACCTAATAACAATTAAAAGTAATATGGAAAAGCACAAGTGAGTTCTCAATATGTGTAACAACAAATTCCACCAACTGTCATTAATCAACAGTATAAATAGTCTATAAGATGCTTAATTTTCGCTCTTCTGATACTGTCTCCATTTTCAAGGAGCCTGTGCCAGAGCCTTTTTCTTCAACTAACAGATGAGGTTGTTTGGGCACTGAAGATTTTGGTGGGACACCATATACAATCTCTTTCCGTCTGTTTGTTAATTAAGTATACTTTCCATCATCCCATTCTGCCCATAACAAATTTACTTTAAATTTATAAATTTCATTATTATTACGAGTGTGTGGACTAGTGAAACTACGGACAAAGGTATCTATATCACAAAAATAAACTTAAAAATATTTCCCTTGTTTGGTAAAACTACGTATGTTAATTGGAATCGGTTTCCAATGAAATAAAATTTCCATCGGCGAAATGGAATATTATTTTATACGAGAATCATTAATATTGTTTTTATATTTATTCGAATTTCGAAGTCCGTATTCTGTTCATAAAATCATTCAACCGATACAGGTCAGTCGTACTAGTCAGCTATCCCAACTTATCCACGTCGTTTGTCAAGTTTAGATAATCTTATTGAACCAACTAACCGCACAATCTATTTGGCGAAGATCGTTTATCTAACGCTAGAGCGCTTTACTTGTGGTATCATAGACGTCTGTCTACCTCGTCGCACATCGAACTGCTTGCTCCACCCGTTTCCACGGCTTCTTGTTCATTCTCTCACAGTTTTGATAGTTATTGCAAACTACGACCGGTATATATCGTTTCCGTACGATATATACCGGTCTCAAATTAACACCCATATCTTCTGAATATATCAAATTTCTAATTTAGATAGTTCGAGTAAGGATCGAGTCATTAGCAACTGAGGTCTACGCAATCCCAAGATAATTCATAGCTATAAATTAATATCGATTGGGCGACCTATTTCCTCTGCATATGTATTAGGGAAGTGTAAGTTCTGAACAAAAATCCTACAAACTGAAAGTTTTATCCTCGTGTCAGTCTTCGTAAAGATTAGCGGATCATTAATTACAAAGTTTTGGGTAGCATTAATTCGGTTAACCTTTCCTTTTTAGGTCACAAAGTTGGTGAATAAATGCATTTTATATATAACAACCTCCGTAGTTAATGTGAGACTAGTTTTGTGTATCAAACTTCATAATTATGTTACTTGTTATAAAGTTTTACAACTTCAGCGCGCCTGTATTTGATTGACTGACTAGAATGTTCAGTGCAACAACAACCAACAGTTTAAGTTATACTATAACTATATAAGCACTATATTTCTATTTTAAGAACACAATATTTGGGATTCGTGTCTTTTGTAAATGTTAGCTAAATTTATGTACAGATTTGAATGGTATTCTTGCAGAATTTACTTGAGGTGTTAAAACATTTATTGTTTCCACCACAATATACATTATAATATAAGTTAGAGATGAAAGTTGTCAGGTAACATAGTTTTCAATTTATATTTGAATTGTTGATAGTCATTTTATTAATAAACAAATCAAGAAATAATTTATAAATATTAAATACAATGTTTGTTTATCTAATTGGTGTTTAAGTTTAGTCTAATTTCATATAGGTAGTCGACACAACATTAGATGAAAATTTAATACCTCCAACTTATCTAGCAGTAGAGTATTTGACAGTTAAATCAGAGATCGCAAGTTCGATGCCCGCTCAGGGCAAATATTTTTATGTATAAATATATTTGCATATGTCTGTCGAGCCAAAGTAAATACCTAACATCTACCGGAAGACCGATGAATGCTTAAGCAAACGAGTCTTTGAGTGGAAGCCGCAAATCGGTAAACGAAATGTGAGACATCACAGGGACAAGTTTTTTAAAATATAAATACTCTACCACTGGTGCAGCAACTGTTTATACAATTCTATTTATAAGCTTCTTTCTATTTTTTTAACACAGCGGCAGGGGGAGATCGGACAACTTGAAAAAAAGACTAAAAGAGACCATTATTTTCAAGTTTAATCCCCATTCATATGCGTAAGGCGGAGAATCGGGTGATATGGCGACCATTAGGAGAGGTCTATGTCAATGCAATAGGTTGTAATAGGTTAATGGATCTATTGATTGACAATACCTGGGCAATTTAAGAATCCGTAGCAGTAATTTCTGAGTTATCTAGGCCAAGCTTCCATTATCCAATGACGTGTTAACATGTCAACACCTTTCTCAATCATAAAAATGTCAATTTGTGAAATCAGGCTTTTTATGACAGTCGTCTCATTTCAAACAATCCTTATACTTCCATAGATTGTTTACAAGCATTCATCACCATATCTATTATTATATCACCTTTGAAGTCAGTGTTAATTATATTATATATTGATATTTCTATAATATATAAGCTGTAGAATTATTATAACCTAAACGTCAACATTTAATGAATCTTACCTTTATTCAAAAACTTACATACAGTTTACTCACGGCTTTCTCCCTCTGGGGACGGTAGACAACAGTAGTCTTCTGTTCTGACACATATCGCTAGCTTTCTCTTAAAACATTAAACATTTCATGCAAGCCCGCCGGTTTCTTGTGCTAAAAACCTGTCCTATTCGCGAAAGCTTTAAATAAAATGTCTATTAAACTCTTTTATAGGTAACTAGCTGGCACGGCAAACGATGTTTTACCATATGTTAATATATATGGCAAAACAACGTTATATATGAATATATGGCAAAACAACGTTTGCCGGGTCAGCTAGTTATCTATAAAAGAGTTTATAAAAGTGTTTCCCAGAAATAATTTTCTAGGAAACATTTTTTTATTTCATTAATTTACTTGTAATCGATAGCGTTGTAGACAATGAAAATTGAAATAGGGGTGGACTTAATATTTAGGGAGATGAAAAATAGATGTAGTCCGATTCTCAGACCTACCCAATTTGCTCACAAAATTCATGAGAATTGCTCAAGCCGTTTCGAACGAGTTTAACTACAAACACCGCGACAGGAGAATTTATATATTAGATGTTGTAATATTTGTAACTAAGTATCTATGATGCCTATCAAGGAAACTCGAGAAACATTTTCTTTTTTATTAGTGGCCAATACAATTTCACAATGTCAATAAAATAAAAAGAAGTCAAATTATCAACGGCGATACGCCAGTTGCTAGTATAATCACCATTTTTGGACTTGATCAGTCAAGTATTATTAAAAGCCTGTTTCAAATTGTTAAAATAATACTGGTTAGTGGTTACTAGAACACCTAGTTCTAGTAAAATACAGCAAATCTTCTTCATCTTCAGCCTAACGTCAAACCCAGTCGCATCCAAAGATTTCACTTTTGGAGAATGGGGTCCGCTTTTGCCAGTCAACTGCAGATTTAGTTGAACTTCGATATTTGCCGTGAAGCGACTGCCACCTGACCTCCACAACCCAACGGTGATATTAGACTTTTTAAATTGCCAACTACCCATAACAACTCCAATAGATGTTCATATGTCAACTGGGACCGACGGTTTAACGTGCTCTCCAACCACTCCGTGCAGACCAATGCAAATACAAACATTTACACTGAGCGGAGATCAAACCCGCACCTCCTGCGTAGCGGCGCTAGTGAAATACAGCAAATAGCCATCACGAATGCTTCAATTCTATATTGGGTTAAAGTTCATCTAAGCAACATCAAAATCGGTCTTAACCTGTTAGTAATTCAACTTCTTATTAACCTTACAATCTCTGACAAAATTCAGTTCCTGTAATTTACCATTGATACATAAACTTAATAATGGTCGGTAAACCCAATTTTCAGTACTAACATTTTTGCATTTTTTTAGGAATGAGAAATCCAATTTTTTTGTGTATGAATGATACAATGTTAAGCTAACAAACACTTTTATTACATTTTTGGAAAATGACAGTGGTAAAAAAGTAAGACGAAATTTATCATCAAAATGGATAGCGTTTAGGAAGTACTGTTTTTGAAAATCGAATTTAATTTATCAAGCGGCCAATAAAAACAAAATTTAATACAGAGTTGTAAAATCTTGAAAACAACTTTCACACCAAATATAAATAATGGAAATAGCTATTAAATTGCAGGAATAACGAACTCACGAATCTGTTAGAAAATTTCGACAATTTCATAGGTAAAGGTATAATACATAGTAGCATCGATATCAATCACAGTGTACTTCAAGACTCATGGTAAGTAATGATGATTGAATGAGCTATTTGATTATGCTGAATGTTAAATAGAACTTCGAGGCCTATAACTACCTGACCTGTGAGTCGGTACATCTGTGGATTAACTGACCCAGTTTATGGCATAGGTTTTCCTCGTATGGTTTGGGGGTTCAGGCCGCAGCTGTAATAATAACAGCTAAGATATATCAAAACAGGAGTTGAGGAGTGTGAGTAATGTATGGTTAGATATTATTATGTGTATGTATATTTTATTTATATATTTATGTATATATGTATGTATTAATATATATTTCACCTAGTTACCTTTCATAATGCACCTACCTTATTATTCTCTGCACCACCTATTGGGTTGACTGGTAGAGAATGCCTGTGGCATTAAGTCCGCTTGTGTACATTTGTGCATGAAGTTTAAATAAATATATAAATATATCAATGTGCGGCTCCTAAGTTTTGCCTTGAATGTTGTTGTCTGGTAACTTTCCAATATTATTACCATTATATGCTTAATGACGAGTCTGTTTGCGCAAACAACTTATAATACATATATATAATCACGCTTTTATCCCCGGAGAGTTAGGTAGGGGTGATTGAAGTAATATACACATTTCACCAATCATTAAATTCGGTCACACAATAAAGGGTGAGACAATTGCCCTCTTCCGGGCACTATTGTTGACTCAAGCCATGCATCTGAGACTCAGTCTGGGTTGTATATATCTATCTGATTTTAAACAGACTGATCAGAACTCATAATATACATATTACCACTTACATACGTAGACAACCACTAGTAGAGTCATCAAAAAAGAAATAAAATTTATTCTTATATCAAAGAGTAGCGATCCCAAGTAATGCTCGTGAAGGAGGAGGCGGGGCGGGAGCGGCAGCGGGAGCAACGAAGAATCGCAAGACAAGCTGCCCGCGTACGAAGGCAACTCGGGAGTCGGAGGTCGATGAACGACCTCCGCCCCCCATGAGCGCCGGCCTGGGGGTGACAGGTGGAGCCGCCTGTCACCCTGGCAGAAGCAGGCCGCGGCGGTGGCGTGCGTGGCGCGCCTCCCCGTTTCCGGGGACGAGTTGGGGACTCTGTAGTCCCCACACCCGAGAAGAGGGCCAGATCGTGAGAGATGGCCCTGGGTCGGCCGGGGTGCGAGGGATATGCCTGTCAACCTCACCTTCGGCAACCAAAGCGACCCATAGGCGGCGTGCGTTTTAGTCGGTTCGAGTCCGACATACCCTCCTCCACCGGCTCCGGTGGGGAGGTATCCGAGGGGATTTTGCGCACATAAAAAAAAAAAGAGTAGCGATCCGATTTCTGATAAACAGGTTGAACTTGATAACGGTATAATGAGTGGATAAATATCACCTTCTATATAGTGGCCCTCAGAAGTTTCTAAACGATCCCTTGCAGCCGATGTTGATGTGGGCAATTAAAATCTAGGTTGCAATTCCTCTGTGCACTTCCGGGTTTGCTGGAAGAAAACTCAATTTTGAGTTAAGCTCGCCTTTATAATAAATGTAATTTTGTGTATGTGTACAATAAAGTATAATAATAAAAATAATAATAACAAATTGAATATATAGAGTTAAAATTGATTTATTTTTATTATTTTATTTCAACATTTTAGAAAAACTTATAGCTAAAAAGCAACAGTGGATGAAAATCAAATAACATATTGAGGGCCACTTACAAGTTTTCACCAATAACATGTCGTTTAAATTTGAGGATATTACGGCAACACAATTTTACAACCAATTTCACATGTATATAAAGTGTTATTTATAGTAAGTATAATAAAAGAAAATTACTTAATCAACATAATGCTTTCTTTACTTTAGAGACACTAGTAAAGAATAATTTTAAATTTTAATAGGAGGTAGGACACGACGGTATTCCCATCCAATTGAGCAGTCCGACTGTGGAAGTACCTCCGCCCTACAGCATGCCGCGGCCATAATAACTACGTGTTGTGTTCCCAGCGGTGAGTAGGGTAGCCAGAGCTCACTGAAGGGTTTTTGTGCTGTCAGTGGAAATACCAAAAGCTTGTCCTGCTTTGTCTTTTACACTAACTGCACAGAAACAGCGCGAGTGTGATTCTCTTGGTTTTGCACGCGTCCATAGGCCACGGTGACCACTTTCTATCAGGTGGGCCTTGTGCTTGTCTGGCACATAAGTGGTAAAAAAAATAAGTCTATGTCAACATCCCGACATACCACATTGAATGTACGGCAGGCTCGTTGTAGATAAGATTTTTTTCTGTAGGTAGTTCTTGCCACAGGAAGGTGCAGTATATTTCGGTGCTGTTGCAAGTTGCGTGATCATGGTGATATCGTGATCCGTGATCTCGGAAACTTAGTAAATACAAATTGGTAAATATCCCGATTACTTTTATACTAATGTGTGATTTCTTAACTGTTCGAAAAACGTTGTATTCATGGGAAAGGGGTATGGGTGCCATGGGAAGGAGATGGCAAAGTAACAGTCTGATAAACGACAGACGTTTTACGTTTTATGTAATGTATACGTGTGAATAACAGCCCTTAATGTACTCTTTCGACTTACAGTAATCAAGAAAAGGCCAAACCATCATGGCCATTATAGCTTAAGCCGTCCCTCGGGGGAGACCCGTGTCCAGAAATTGACTGTGATGGACTGTTACGGTCAAAATTGTATTCAATCTACTTCAGATAAGGAACAAAAAGCAATCATTTGGTACTGAATATGAATGTCGTCTGTTCGAACTTATAAGTTACTAGCTTTTGCCCTCGACTTCGTCCGCGTTACGTTTGGATTATATGTATTAAGATATAATATGCTCACTTCTGTCTCTCGAACCTATGTGTTATATCTATTTTCAGATATTCATTATGTGAAGAAAGTTTCTTTCGAGTGACTGACTAATACTAACTATTACTAATGATGCTTTCTGAAAAAAAAAGTATAATTATCAAATTTTCAACCATACTTAACCATAGACAAAATAACATTTAGCTACCAGATGCGTTTTATTATTCCAAGTCAGATGCGTTTTTGTTATACCACGTTTTATAAGGACTTGTATTCGCTTTGAGGTTTTATGTCACGTCTTATGGGAACGCGGTCGAAAGGGATGAAGGTCAAATGGGATGCAAGGTATCCTATGTCTGTCTCCTGATTCTACGCTACATCACCACTAATTTTCACCTAAATCGATACAGCTGTTCTTGAGCTATGATTAGTGCAACTGACACGACTTTCTTTTATATACGAGTATATATAGATGCTACAAATCGAATAGCAATTATTTATTTTATCTTCCGTATAGCATATTTAAATTGGAGTTTAGTAAAGTTTATTTCATTTTTGTACTTATATAACATATTACGGTCAGACACAATTGCATGTTCAACATAAGTGGATAATCAAGCGTACAAGTAGATTCTAGGGTCATATCCGGAACCCCGTAAACTCAAAGGTTCAGCTATCCGCAATAAATATTCATGGACAAACAAAATTAATCTTTTCTTACACGAACCGCACCGAACCCATTGGGAACCCAAATCGTTTTACGGTCCATACCTTTACTGCCGTTCTATACTTTAAGTAGCGTTGTCTACAATCGAGGAGAATGTGAATTATTGCTATTGTTGTCCTTGAATAATTTTAGCGATCGGTGACACTACGCGAGTGCGGGTCGGATCCTCGATATGAATTTCATACAAACCGCGAATATTACGAACAATGGGCTCTGAGGCGGTGCGATGGTCGGTAACATTTCTTATCTCCTGGTACGTATTGGCGCACTTACTGCTCTCCACGGCTGAATGTAAAACGTTATTGGGGGCTACACTGAGCTGATATTGGACTCAAATGCTGATATTCAGTGCGGAGTCGTGGTCTCCTGAAAAACATTAGTAATTTAATATTCACATCAAGATCTTGATATTGATTCTGCTAGATAATATGCGGACGAGAGCACAGACGCACATTTAGATGAAACTGTGTTTAAAATTCTAAAGGTTTAAATATTCAGTGATAAAGTACATACATACATACAATCACGACTTTGTCCCCGGAAGGTTAGGCAGAGGTGAATTATCACCCACATTTCACCAATAATTGTATTCGGACCCACGTAATAGAGGGTGAGCCTATTGTTGTCTCGAACCATGCATCTGAGGCTGAGTCTGGGCTGTATATATCTGTCCGATATTAAACAGCCCTATCCCTTAGTCACCTTGTACGACACCACATGGGAAGAAATGGGGTGGTCCAAATTCTACTCTGCCGGGAACCACACAGTCTCCGGGAACCACGCGGTCTATTATACACATGTTAGATAATTAATATAAACTTTAATTAAGACAAATAATACAGCGGACTCTGGGCTCCAAGGTGAAGGTCTCGGATGCCACCAAGATTAACGCAGTGATACTACAAAGATAAAATATGTAAGTTTTTTTTTATACAACTTAGGTAGCAGACAAGCACACGGCCCACCTGATGGAAAGTGGTTACCATGACCTATGAACGTGTGTAACACCAGTGGAGTCACATCCGTGCTGCCGACCCTATAAGAACAGAGATTTTGTGCCGTCAGTGTAGAGGACAAATCAGGACAAGCCTTTGGCTGTCCCACTGACAGCACAAAAACTCTCCAGTGGGTTTTTATCATTTTTATCATTTCTAGCAATGTCTGGATACAATTCTGTGATTTAAGAATAAGATACTAAAACCACCTAGATATGGTTTACCTTCACCCCTATTTGTCAATATGCTCTGCTAATATGTTTTAACTTTTTGATTTATTTAACCATTTATTTTGTATCCATTTGTGTGTTTTATACAGAAATAATATTAAATAATTTATAAATATTAAATACAATAAAAATAAAATAACTATTATACAACTTATAGCTAAGAACAATTAAAATGCGTCGTAGAATTCCTCCGCATCGCATGCCTCTTGTGGCAGCGTTCCCAGAAGACTGGCAGCATTGCCACGTTGTATGGCAATGCTTATTCTCTGACCTAAAAAGAGGCCAGCCTTCTGGTCACGAGAAGCGTCGACCATACGCTTCGCAATCTCACGGAAGAGGTTGCGAGCGCTCGGACCCCATGACCCCAAAGTCTCGACTCCAAACGGCACAAATTCATAATCTCCGATGAGATTGGAGTATTTGCGCCGCTTGAGAGCCTCTGCAGAAGCAGCAGCAGCTCCAGCACAGCCAGCCGTGCTAGTTATATGGGTAGGAGCCATGGTATCAACGCATGTGGCGTCCCACACCAGAGTCCTACCCATCTTCCATGGCATTAACGACATGCCATCCGGTCTCTTGCCATCGTCACGCGCCAAACCGTTTGGTTCTAGTACAGCTGGTACACCGGCGGTGACAAGAGCACGGCGGATTATGTCATTGAGGCTGGCGTGCCGTGGAATTCGCCCTGCGCTCCTGCAGCACGACAGACCATGGTGTCCGAGTCTGTCAACGGCTTCTCCACAGCGGCATTGATGCGGAGAAACACACGGCGCACCTAAACGGAGACAAGTTGCGATGCGGAAGGTAGTGTCATCTAACATAGTCCCTACGTTAGATGACGGAAGAGCTTGTAGCCAAAGACCCGATTCCCACACTCCAACCTCCAGTAAACGGGCACGCTCAGCAGCATTGGAATTGGCTGCAGAGCGGCCCGTCCCACTGACGCTGTGAGAAGAGGTTCCTTGGGAGATCGGTGTTTGGACATGCAATTTTCCAAGCGTTCACTGCATCAGTCTTACACAATACTTCAGAATTAACTAGTGTAGGTGCAAGGATTTTCCTAGTTAATTCTTCGGTACTGTGGACTGAAGACAGGAACGCTGGTAAGCTGACATCTGAAATTTTGCGAATACCGAGCCCACCCAAGCGAATCGGTAGAGTCGCTTGTAGTAAAGCTCGGTCATCCAAGGCCACATTTAAAATTTTGGTGAGGGTATTTTCTATAATTTCGTCCATTTTTTTCAAAATCGTTAAATGTTTAAAAAATGGCGTTGATCGGAGAGCATGGGTGAATTTTGGAACGAATAGGCAATACCGAAGAATAGTGAAAGCCGAGTGTATATTAATTTTGAGTAGGCGATCCGAAATGTCACTAAAATTTTGAATTTTTTCCTCTATAAATGGGGTATAGGCATCTTCTAGGATTGGGGACCCGAGGAGACGTAAAGAGTCTTTTTCTAAAATTTTGATGGTGGGAGCTATGGAATTGAATTTAGAGATAGTAGAAATTTTGTCCGAAACGTCGTTTAAAAAAATCTCGCATTTGCTGTCATTTAGTTCTAAACCAATTAATCTAAATTCATTTTTAATAAATGCCAAATCTTGTAAAACTGTCTCCACATCTCCCCCTAGAGTCCCATCGTCTAGGTACCATACATTAAATTTAGAATTTAACCGCCGAATAATATAATAACTGGCTGCTAATTAAAAGAACACACAAAGATAAAGTGTAAATAAACGACGGCCAGACTCAATAGGAAAAAAAAAAAAAAGATACACACCACGTCGAAAATTTCTGGTCAAGTAGACTACAAAACTCGCGTGAGGACTTTGGCGGAGGAGGCAGTTGCCCGGGGTGAGGTGACGTTGGCGGTGTCCTTGGACATCTCCAACGCGTTCAACACCTTGCCCTGGAGTTGCATCAGGGAGGCACTCGTGTACCACGGTGTGCCTCTCTACCTCCGCCGCATAGTCGGGGCGTACCTGACGGAGAGAGCCGTCATCTACCCAAGTGCGACCGGCGTCGGTCGGCGTGAGATGTCGTGCGGTGTTCCACAGGGATCGGTTCTCGGGCCGCTACTGTGGAACATTGGATACGACTGGGTGCTTCGCGGTGAGCTTGCGGACGGCGCCCGCGCCGTCACGTGCTATGCGGACGACACGCTAGTGACGGCGAGCGGGGCTACATACCGCGAAGCGATCCTGAGGGCCACGACCGCGGTTGCTCAAGTCGTGGAACGGATCCGGCGGCTGGGCCTTGAGGTGGCTTTGCATAAATCCGAGGCCATGTTCTTTCATGGACCTCGGCGCACGCCACCACCTGGTTCCAGTCTCACAGTGGGAGGCACTCTCATCGGCATCAAGCCCCAGATGAAATATCTGGGGCTCGTGCTCGACGGCCGGTGGGACTTCGGGAAGCACTTCCGAAGTCTGGGCCCCAAATTGGTGGGCACAGCCAACGCTCTGGCGCGGCTACTGCCCAACCTGAGGGGCCCGGAGGACTCCTGCAGGAGACTCTACGCGGGTGTCGTGCGGTCCATGGCCCTGTACGGGTGTCCCGTGTGGGCGGACACCCTGAGTGATCGGCACATGCTCCTGCTGCAGCGTCCGCAGCGGAAGTTGGCGTGCCGCATCATAAGGGGGTACCGCACGATATCATTCAACGCGGCAAGTCTCCTCGCCGGATCGCCACCATGGATCCTGGAAGCGAGATGCCTTTCGGCGCTATACCGGTTCCGAAAGGCGGCGCGGGAGCGGGGTCACGATCCCGAGCCCGAAGAAATTCGGGCCGTGAGATCCCGGCTCCACAGGGAAATGGTGGCGGAATGGGAGATACGACTTGGGCGACCAGGCGCAGGGCAGGCCGTAGTAACGGCGGTAAGACCCATCATGGGGGAGTGGCTAGAGAGGCCACACGGCAGCCTCTCGTACCGTCTGACGCAGATGATCACCGAGCACGGGTGCTTCGGAAAGTATCTGCGTCGGATGGAGAAAGAGCCAACGTCCGAGTGCCATCACTGCGACGCGAGCGAGGACTCAGGTCCGCACACGCTCACCGAGTGTCCGGCGTGGGAGACGCCGAGGCGGGAGCTTGTGGCGGCCCTGGGAGTGAGAGTTCTCACGCTCTCCACCTTGCTCGCGGCGATGGTCCACTGCGCGGATGCGTGGGCGGCCGGCGCCTCCTTCTGCGAGCAAGTAATGCTCGTGAAGGAGGAGGCGGGGCGGGAGCGGCAGCGGGAGCGACGAAGGATCGCGAGCCAAGCTGCCCGCGTACGAAGGCAACTCGGGCGTCGGAGGTCGATGAACGACCTTCGCCCCCCATGAGCGCCGGCCTGGGGGTGACAGGTGGAGCCGCCTGTCACCCTGGCAGAAGCAGGCCGCGGTGGTGGCGCGCCTGGCGCGCCTCCCCGTTTCCGGGGTCGAGTTGGGGACTCTGTAGTCCCCACACCCGAGAAGAGGGCCAGATCGTGAGAGATGGCCCTGGGTCGGCCGGTGTGCGAGGGATATGCCTGTCAACCTCACCTTCGGCAACCAAAACGACCCACAGGCGGCGTGCGTTTTAGTCGGTTCGAGTCCGACATAACCTCCTCCACCGGCTCCGGTGGGGAGGTATCCGTGGGGATTTTGCGCACGTAAAAAAAAAAAAAAAAAAAGTAGACTACAAAACTAAAGCACCAACAACAATACATCTTCAAACAATAGAAGATAAAACTGTAAATGCTCATAGAAAAACCAGTGAAGTACACAACCATACATCGTACACAAAAACACTGTAACGTAACTACTAACTTTTTAAATTACATTTGAAGTCGTGTGAAAATCGCGATGCGGCGACTGTGGTGAAATCCAGTGGTTAATCTAAACGGGGGTATTACCCGGCCACCGCTCACGCCACGTAACTCTCTTTACTGACCTAACTCCTCCAAACAAAAACCTTTAAATTTATTAACACACTACAGGCAGTATACACACAATTGGATATACTGCCTGAAGTGTGTTACTTTATTAATTAAAACGAATAGTTAAACTGAGATTATTAAGTTAAGAATAGTGTCAAGGAGCGGTAGATAAAATTGGATAGAGTCTTGTTATATCTATTTTTAAGGGATACCCTGGCCTTAACAGTGGCTACGGTATCCCTACTCCTATATCTTACTATCCTGACTCCTGGCGGCTTCACAATGTATTGAGTGTTGCATGTTTGTCAGAGACCGAGGAAAGCTTCTTTTTCCATCGGCTTCCCTTTTTACTGCTGCACGTAGTAAGTATATTATCTATATTAATATAGTAAATGCGAAAGTAATTCTGTCTGTCTGTCTGTATTGTATATATCGCTTTCACACCTAAACCATTGAACCAATTTCGATGAAATTTGGTTCAGTGATTTGATTAGACATGGCTTAGGCTATGTTTGGTCGAGATTATCGAAATCCACGTGGGCGGAGTCACGGTCAAAAGCTAGTTTAAAATAAAGAAGTATGATGTTATTACCATCTACAACTTAACGTTTTTCTTCTTCTTCATTTTAGCGTTAATCCCAGTCGTATCCGAAGCCTTCACCTCGGAGTCTGGGGTCCGCTTTACCGGTCTAACTGCGGTTTTAGCTAAACTTCAACATTTTCCTTGAAGCAACTGTCACTGACCTCCACAACCTATCATTTAAACATTACAGCTAGACCAGTGGTTGAATTTTTTAAGGCTCCAACTACCCATAACAACTCCCATAGATGTTGGTATGGCAACTGGGACCGACAGTTTAACGTGCTCTCCGAGGCACGACCAGACTAATGTAAATACCTATTTTCATACATACAAATATTTGCACTGAGCGGGGATCGAACTCGGGCCTCGCCACCACTACCGAAACGCCACAGAGGCTGTCTTTACTTAGATTATCACCTAAGTCTTAGTCTTAGTATAGTTAGTCTACACTTTTTTTACGGGTCGTTTTTGGTTGCCGAAGGTGAGGTTTACAAGCATATCCCTCGCACCCCTGTGGACCCAAGGCCATCTCTCTTGATCTGGCCCTATCCTCGACGTTCATTTACACTAGACTTTGCCTCTCGTATTGCAATTCCTCTGTGTACTCCCGGGTTTCCTGGAAGAGAACTCAACTTTGAGTTAAGCTCACCTTTGTATATTATATCTCATCTTTTTGTATACATGTCTTTTATGTGTGCAATAAAGTATGAATAAATAAATAAAAATATAGTACCCAATACCCCTCTTACGAAAATATATCACTATAACAACGGGTAATTTCTAAACATTATAAATTGGCAACATAAATCTTGTTGTGCTCAGTGTGCCTTTGTTTGTGTTTCTACTACCATTAGAACATAGATTTTACTAACCAGGTGCCACGTCACTCGCTCCTAACCTGAACTAATGTTACCCACTGTAGTATTTTTAAATCATTTCTGAACATCGCTCTCAGTACATTAAATGGATATTCTATTTACTACAAACATATCAATAGTGCCGCGGTAGCCTAGTAGTATGGGTAATGGACTGCTGAGACGAGGTCTCGGGTTCAATCCCAGGTTTTACCATGGCACACACCAATGACTTTTCGATGCTTTTCGGAGTTGTGTGTATTTATCACAGGTTTATAAGTGCCCAAATAATGGCAATAGGCTCGCCACCTGTTACATTGGGACCTAAACATAAACTGGTGAAATGTGGGTGCGTACCTCTGCTTATCCCTTCGGGGATATAGGCGTGAGTTTATGTTATTTTATCAACATGAATATGTATACAACAAAGAAACATTAAAATAGATTTATAATAGTTAGCTTACAAATTGCTTTACAATTTCATTAAAATGTTTTAAATAAATCCTGTTTCCTGTATATTACACCTGCTTTTGAACACGGCTCCGCCCACGTGAATGTTGGTTATCACAACCAAACATAGCATATTTCTCTTCTCAAGGTCTAATTTACACCTACCATAGTATGTATACCTACAAAATTTTATTATAATTGGTTCAGTGGTTTAGGCATGAAAGCGTAACATACAGACAGATAGACAGACAGGGCTACTTTCAACATTTATAATGTTAGTATGGATTAATATTCTTTTATTTATAGTTTCCTGAAAATGTTAAATATTTCAATTCATATTCAAAAACTTTCTAACACTCTAGAAGGATTATCCAAAAGTTAAAATTTGCCCCAGATTTAAGTAAAATTTTGCATTATGTGACATCGTTTTATTAGCTTTTGAACCCCGAGAGCCTCTGGGAGCTCAGAGGAAGTCATAAATATCTCTCGCGTCCCCGATTCCTACCAAACTTTGCTTGCAATGTACCCTCTCTACATTTGCACTGTACTTATACGTTTATTGTCATAGCGTAGCACAATAGAGAAGTTTTAAACACCTCCCGTTCTACGGATTTATTTGGAATAAAAATAATATTTAGCAGTGAAGCGTAAGACTTAAACAAAAAGTTACATGAATATTTTTTCAATGAAAACCTTAAATTGAAATTATTTCCCGCTAAAGGAAGGAAGTGAGAAAAGTGAAGTTACTCCGAGGGGGTGGGCGAAAGAATAATGGCAGTCGGCCTGCCAGTACGACCTGTGGTACTTACCTACCCTCGCGGAGATTATTTCAACTTATTTGTCTCTGAATGAACGTTCTAAGGGGACATTAGGCGTAATTCTGACTTTTTATTTTCCTTCCTGGAATAAAAATGTGCGGTATATCCAAGGGTGAAAAGCCACAGGTACTTGTAATATAAGCTCAGAGGTGAATATAGCGATGGGAATCGTCTTATGTACTTGACTTGGAAAGAAAGTGAGTACTTTAAGTACCTAAAAAATCCTTTAATACATATATTATACACAATTGAACTAAGTTAAAAAAATTATGTCAGTATGAGTAAATCATAAGGACATACATTCAATTATCAATCTAAGTAATCTATACAGAAATAATTTATAAATATTAAAAACAATAAAAATAAAATAACTATTATACAACTTATAGCTAAGAACAATTAAAGTGCGTCGTAGAATTCCTCCGCATCGCATGCCTCTTGTGGCAGCGTTCCCAGAAGACTGGCAGCATTGCCACGTTGTATGGCAATGCTTATTCTCTGACCTAAAAAGAGGCCAGCCTTCTGGTCACGAGAAGCGTCGACCATACGCTTCGCAATCTCACGGAAGAGGTTGCGAGCGCTCGGACCCCATGACCCCAAAGTCTCGACTCCAAACGGCACAAATTCATAATCTCCGATGAGATTGGAGTATTTGCGCCGCTTGAGAGCCTCTGCAGAAGCAGCAGCAGCTCCAGCACAGCCAGCCGTGCTACTTATATGGGTAGGAGCCATGGTATCAACGCATGTGGCGTCCCACACCAGAGTCCTACCCATCTTCCATGGCATTAACGACATGCCATCCGGTCTCTTGCCATCGTCACGCGCCGAACCGTTTGGTTCTAGTACAGCTGGTACACCGGCGGTGACAAGAGCACGGCGGATTATGTCATTGAGGCTGGCGTGCCGTGGAATTCGCCCTGCGCTCCTGCAGCACGACAGACCATGGTGTCCGAGTCTGTCAACGGCTTCTCCACAACGGCATTGATGCGAAGAAACACACGGCGCACCTAAACGGAGACAAGTTGCGATGCGGAAGGTAGTGTCATCTAACATAGTCCCTACGTTAGATGACGGAAGAGCTTGTAGCCAAAGACCCGATTCCCACACTCCAACCGCCAGTAAACGGGCACGCTCAGCAGCATTGGAACATGTATTTAGTAATTTTTTTCCAACTAAGCTGCAGAGCGGCCCGTCCCACTGACGCTGTGAGAAGAGGTTCCTTGGGAGATCGGTGTTTGGACATGCAATTTTCCAAGCGTTCACTGCATCAGTCTTACACAATACTTCAGAATTAACTAGTGTAGGTGCAAGGATTTTCCTAGTTAATTCTTCGGTACTGTGGACTGAAGACAGAAACGCTGGTAAGCTGACATCTGAAATTTTGCGAATACCGAGCCCACCCAAGCGAATCGGTAGAGTCGCTTGTAGTAAAGCTCGGTCATCCAAGGCCACATTTAAAATTTTGGTGAGGGTAGTTTCTATAATTTCGTCCATTTTTTTCAAAATTGTTATATGTTTAAAAAATGGCGTTGATCGGAGAGCATGGGTGAATTTTGGAACGAATAGGCAATACCGAAGAATAGTGAAAGCCGAGTGTATATTAATTTTGAGTAGGCGATCCGAAATGTCACTAAAATTTTGAATTTTTTCCTCTATAAATGAGGTATAGGCATCTTCTAGGATTGGGGACCCGAGGAGACCTAAAGAGTCTTTTTCTAAAATTTTGATGGTGGGAGCTATGGAATTGAATTTAGAGATAGTAGAAATTTTGTCCGAAACGTCGTTCAAAAAAATCTCGCATTTGCTGTCATTTAGTTCTGAACCAATTAATCTAAATTCATTTTTAATAAATGCCAAATCTTGTAAAACTGTCTCCACATCTCCCCCTAGAGTCCCATCGTCTAGGTACCATACATTAAATTTAGAATTTAACCGCCGAATAATGGGCTGAATAGCTAAACTGAAAATTACCGGTCCAAGAGGGTCTCCTTGTTGACATCCAACAGCTGATTTCAAAAGGTTGTCCTTATATAATAATTTGGAGGGGTATCTGTGACATTGCCAAAGAAAATTATAAATTTTGGGTGTTTCTAATTTAGCTTGGTTCAACAAGGTGTCTCTGTTCATCGAGTTGAAAGCATTCTTCACATCAACCTTGAGAATGACCTCACCTTTACTGGAGCCAAGGTAGGTTGATAAAGCATGTATGGCAGCCTCACAGCCCCCCTTTGAACCAAAACCAATTTGGAGGGGCTGGAACTTCAAAGATAACTCGGTTTTGTAATATTTACAACAGAGTTTGGCTGCCATACGTCGGTACGTACATCCCACGGCAATGGGACGAATGCCACCATCTCCCTTGCGTAGGGCACATAAATTAGCCCCATACAAAATGTCTGTGATGGCATCATCCACACTACCGGAGAGCATCAAATTCATGAGAGCCGTTAGCTCCTTCAGAAGTGCCTCACCAGCCTCCCCGGTGCTTGGCCCTAAAAGATCTTTTAAATGTTGTGGGGTTAATGCGTCAAGACCTCCGGCAGAGCCACTTCGAAAGGAGACAACGGCTGCCAACACTTCCTTGGCCGTTACGCACAGGCAATCAGGGTCGGGGACAGGTGCCTCAGGAAAGGAAAGGCCACCCGCAGGCGCTGGATGCTTGCTCCGCAGACCAGTAAGGGTCTCAGGAGAGCAGGGCGCCACTACATCGCTACTAAAAAGCAATCTCGATGCCCCACTTATGTCACCATCCCTTAATTTTGATTCAACCAAGTTAAAAATATTGCTTTTCCGAAACGAAGAGTATATTGGGTTTAAATTTTCCGTTATGACGCTACAATTATTTCTAATTTGAGACGTCAATGAATTTGTTGTTGTTCGGTGGGCTGTCCGGTCTGTCCTGTCTGTTCTAATATGTAAAATTTTGTATGGGAAGGTGAGCAGTTGCTCCCAAGCCGTTTTACTATTTTCTCGAAGTACAAGACCTATGCAGTTTGACAAACTTTTCGCAACAATTGGTCTTGCACCACGAGGAATTCTCTTTAGGATCGAAACAGAGTTTTTTAAGTGAGATAGTCTTTGCCAAAAGGGAATTTCAATAATGTTTTCAGAAACTGTACTGGTAGAGGGTTGAACAACCAGAGGGGGGTTCGCAGATACATGTCGGGGTTTGTGTACTTTTCCGATATGTATCTTCAAACCTCGCTCACTCTTAAAAATACGGGCTTGGGAGCAGTGAGGGCATCGTATCACATTCAATAGCGAAGCAGTAGGTTGACTTACCTCCGCATCACTATCGTGCAACATATGTGTAATATGATGAATGAAAATGGAGCACTTAAAATTCTTAAAATTAACACATAGTTCCGTAAACACTATATATCCTCTTTTTTATGTAATATCATTGCTATATATACAAAAAAAAACACTTTATAAATTAAAAACAACTGTCACAATAAAATAGTACTGAGTATGTTTTTTCTGGCAGCTGGTTGCCAAGGAGCCCGTTGCCTTGGGAGCAAAGAGAATACAATACTACGTAAGAGCTACTACGTAAGTAATGCTTGGGAGCGGCGTCCGTCGCGTCCCGTCACAAAAACCAGCACCTTGCTTCTCCATAAACATTTACATCTGTATACGTTTTGCGAAGTAAAATGGCGGATGTATTGAATGTATTATACACAATGATATTATATACTCTCTCTTTTTATGTAATATCATTGATTATACACTATTTTTACATTTGAATCACTTTTAGATGTAGTTTGATATCAAATGGTAATACGTAGGTACTTTAAATGTAAACGTCGTGCAATTAAGACGATATAAACTGTAAGAGCTACGCAATTATGGCGAGATATTGTGATTATTGTAAACGACCTGCGCCATATTTTTATCATTCTATCACAACATTATAACACAATTTTTGCATGTCTGTTTGTGAATTCAGATTTTTGTATTATAGTATAATATAAATAATAATCTTAAGTATTTTATTGAATTAGAGAAAATATTTTATTCATTTCATTTAAGTACCTATAATATACATTTTATTGATATTAAAAGTAATTAGTATGCTAACTGGAACACTCAGGGCATGACTCCGTGACTCAGTGGTTAGCATTCCTCTGTAAGGGACTGGTCACGGGTTCAAATCCCGCCTGAGTCGTATCACTTTTTCCTATGTTAATCGATAATAAAATGTAATTTTAATATTGTATGGCAAATATTAATTGAAATTAATTTAACCGCGGTAGCCTCGTGTCGACCTCGTCTCAGCAGTCCATTACCCATACCACTGTATGGGTAATGGACTGCTGAGACGAGGTCTCGGGTTCGATCCAAGGTTTTACCACACACCAATGACTTTTCGATGCTTTTCGTGGTTATATGTGTATTTATCGCAGGTTTATAAATGTTAATGGCAATAGGCGCGCCACCTATTACATTCGGATCTACACATAAACTAGTGAAATGTGGGTGCTAGCACCTCTGCCTACCCCTTCGGGGATAAAGGCGTGTGTGAGTATGTTATGTTATGTTATTAATTTAACTGCTGTCTGTGTCCTGCTATCAAAATCATTTCAATCTTTTGGACAGTAGGTCGGAATTTTTATTTTTTCAATTGCAGTTAAATATTGCCCAAGACCGATATGTAGGTAGGTATATAAAACTCTCGCCCGTAATAAATCTCTAGTGCAGGCACCAACAATAAAACATAAACATTGACTCATCGAGTCATCATATTTATTCATACCTTGTATGTTCATGCATAGAAATATTTTGAACTAAGCGAGAATCAAACTCACGTCCCCTGACGTAGCAGTCGAACACCGTGCAGTACTATTCAAGTAAAACCTTCCATCAGGTAGGCCGTGTGCTTGTCTGCCACCTAAGTTGTTTTTTTTTATCTTTATTTATTTAGGAGCTTTTGGCCAAAATAACCATGCCAGCTCCATCGAACCCTAAATTTACATTAGTGAGATTACATAATTGCTTATTATAATTACATAAAATGCTTTAAATATAGGTAGATAGGGTATATGTAGCATACCAAGTACCTGCCTACTACCTAAGTTGTATAAAATAATTTAAACTAATATAATTAAGTAGATAGCCAATATTATTAACACACGAGATGCCATTCCTCTAAACTGTAAACGATACAGCTTACGAATAGCTGGTTAGGGGCTATGTGCACACTTACTTGAAACATATTTTATAGCACCACAGCCATTAGTCACACAGCTCGGCACGAGCTCGAACCCGCGCTAGGACCTAAGTAACGACCGAACCTAATGTGAGCACATTCCTCTCGTATTTTTCAAGTCAAGCTACTGAGAGAAATAAGATGTTTCTACTGGCTTTCGACTAGCGAAATAGCGCGATCATTTAGTTGTGGATTCTGGGTAACCCCCGTATTGTTAGTGAAGTATTACCGTAAACCGAGCGCATAGTTAAAGCGCGTACTTTATATCAATAGAGAGAATCAATGAAGGTTTATTTACTGTAAAATGCTACTATTAGTAATACTTACTTACAGTACCTACTTGCTATTCCAAAATAGTAAAAAACTATTCGACGCTTCGTATAATAAGACTCGAGCTTTTTCTTGTGCAGTACAAGTCAGTACAGTCTTCTGGGAATGTCACCAGACGAGAAATTTTAAAACAGAAATATTATTATATCTTTGTTAATCTAGTCTTGTTCACCGTAGTTTTAATTTTAAAAATGTACACATATTGTTAAAACACTTGTACTTTTCCACGATATTTATTATGAACCTGACCGGTTTCGCCTTATCAAAGGTTTGATAAGGCGTGATTATTATGTATTTGTATGTATATTCCACCAAATGCTATTAATCATCAGTATAGCTTGTACTATTATTTATATAACATCTATTATGTAACCTATGCTTCACGAAATAAATACATTTGATTTAAAAAAAATTGAATTATGTTTATTCAAAAAAAATTGACAAACTGACATAATAAACACCTCAACAAAGTCTAGGGAACAAGATGACCCCAATTTCTTTTTTCGTGTTAATCTTGTTTTGCAAATAACTGGCAGCAAATAAATAAAAATAGAATAAAGTAGAATACAGAGTTGTTCGAAATTTATAAATGAATTTAAATAAGTAATGATTTTCAAATACTGAGGGAAAACTTTTAAAAGTGTTTGATTGTGCAGTTTCTCTGAGGCAAAATAAAAATGATTTTCTTTGATTGTAAATAACGTTTATTATCAATAATACGTCTTTTACGTATGGTTTGTGCATTTTTGTGACTGTAGTCATCATGTCACGTTGTCATTTAAGTCGCGAAGAGATGTTAAGGGCTGTTGGTATGCTGAAACCTGGACGAACTCAACGCGACGTAGCGGATACTGTCAACACCCAACCAAGCGTAATTTGTAGATTATGGGCACGATACAGGTCTACAGGGGATGTTGCCGAACGTCACAGGGGACGAAATAGGGTTACTACCACGCGACAAGATCGTTTCTTGCAAAATTCCGCAAGGCGGCAAACCACGATTACTGCTCGTCAGTTGGTCGCAGGCCTCCAGTCTCAGCATCAAGTGGTTATTAGCGATCAAACTGTCAGGAGAAGACTACACGAAGCCAATCTTCATGCTCACAGACCGCTTAGGGTTCCAGCTCTTCGACGTGGAAATCGAGATCGTCGCTTATTGCGGGCTAACGCACATTTACAGTGGACCAACCATCAATGGGCACTGGTTCTGTTTTCCGACGAATCTCGCTTCGGTTTTCATCCTGATTCGAGAAGAGTGCGTGTATGGCGAGTTCCTGGACGTCGGAGTCGTCTCCAGAATCAGCAAGAAGTTCATCCTTACCAAGGTGGAACAATCATGGTATGGGCTGGAATTCGCCTTGGTGGAAGGACCGACCTCGTTTGGATACGGGGCAATTTGAATGTAAACCAATACATTCAGGAGGTTATACACCCCATGGTAATCCCTCATCGACAGCAATTCAGTCAAGATTTTATGTTCATGCAAGATAATGCACGGTCACACACCGCGAGGGTAGTGGTCAATGCGTTAAACGAGCACAATATTACGACGTTGGAATGGCCTGCTCAGTCTGCCGACCTCAATCCCATAGAGCATGCCTGGGATTTGCTTGGGAGAAGAGCTTTCAGTGATTCTTTGGAAAATCTGAACACTGAAGAACAATTTTTTTTACACCTTCGCAGTGTATGGAGCCATATTCCACAGACGATGATTGACAATCTCATACTAAGTATGCCACGCCGTTGTCGAGCTGTTGCTAATGCTTTAGGAGATCCTACAGATTATTAAAAACGTTTAAAGTACGGTTAATTACTGTATTTCTTACTACCTCGTTATTTTTGTGCCTAATCATAGAAGGTTGTAAAACTCAATATTGGCACTATTCAATTCTATCTCAAAAAAAAAAAAATTGATATGAGAATGTTTTTATTAAAATTAAAATTAAAAACGGTATAAAAATACCCTTCTATTGATATAAAACACTCACTATTACAAGAAAGGGTTTTTAAATAAAAACTAGAAATGTCCTTGTTCCCTAGACTTTGTTGATGTGTGTATAAGATTTTTATTGGCTATAAACCGATCGCCGACAAAATTGTCAGTGCTTCTTAAACTGAACACAAGGAAGGATCCCGTGCTACAGGCTTTAAGATTAAGGAACATAAGCAGTAACCTGCAGACAGCTTTGTATCTTTTGAGCAGTTCTGTGCGGATCTTTACATCACCACATCGGTGCCAACAATGAAGGGCAACTGTCGGATATCTCTGAGATACCAACAATGGTGACGTTTTTGTGTTTTACCAGTCCCATGCTACTTCTCTGGGCTTACTTCTGCTAGGGCGATGGCTAGACGACATCCCACCTTCCCCAGGCCCGCGCTCATGGAGAATTAAGAAGAAAATCACTGCAAAACAACATTCTCAGTTCGCCTGAAATACAATCAAGGTTATTGATGCAAAGGCAGCATATTAATTGCCATTTACGAATAAGGAAAAATGTCACATTACCAGAAAAACTTTCTACAAAAACACGATTCGTGTACCTAAACCATAAAATGAGGTCATTATTTTTAGGTAATACCACATAATAATAAAACAAATCAGTATATAGTATGTAGTCACGTATCACAAGAATAGATTTACTCACCATTTTTTACCCCACAAATCCAGTCAACGTTTAGGTACAGTAAAATAAATAAAAAGTTTTATCGCCCAAGCCAAAAAGGACATTAGGAGGAAAAATGTTGCCGCAATATAGTAATTGAGGTGCATTTATCCGCCAATTGGCCGCGTCCCCTGCGTTTCCGTTCGTTAGCCCGCTCGGAAATGTTCCGGAAAATTGTTGCTATTCTCACAGAGAGTTGCTCGGCACTATGTAAAGCAGAACTAAGGTGCACCTAGATGCCTGCCTCTACAGGATGACTTCCATTTACTCCAAACATTCTGTATTTTCAGTCATACCCACGGTTTTTAACTAACTTCCTTAGTTCATTAATCTATTTGATCATTCTGATGCAATTTACTCCTGATCCTTCGTCTCAAAGAGATTTCCGGCGGTAAATATATTTTTTGGACGGTTTGCTACAAATTAATTTACGCTTTTTGATGTTATTTTTTACGGAAAAATTTGCTTCGCTGCCAAGATAAAGTGAGGTATATTTTAACATCTATAAATTTGTCACTAAAGGATTTGTATGTATTCATAGGTTACTCCAAAAACATCTAAAACGACGCGTAACAGTGATAAGTTTGTTTTTCTCCTTTTGTTAGACTTTTCATTATGTCTGAAATAGACGTTTTTATAGCGTATTCTTGAATATGGGTATGTCACATAATAACGTGAGTTAATACAAACTATCGTTTCCCATATAATGTGTTTGTGTTCTCGTAACAATAATTGTCGTGTCAGTAACGAGGCTCACAGATGTTGCTGTTTAATTAAAACTTTGAGCCACCGTTATCCAACCCTTCGACAATATCTGACCTTCTCATAGCTCTCCTCTCGTAAGCTGCCAATAAACTTTTCGAATAGCTTCGATTTCATGGCTAGAATTTACGATTTTCAATAACACTGGTCGTTTGCGTAAGTTAGATCGTAACTCGATATGGTCCAATTAACAAGTATCTGTGAATATTCATAATGAATAAGCCACATTGGGAGATGTTTATTTCCAGCCACTGCTGGACATAGGCCTTTCCCAATGTCGGGACTAATTGACTGACTTGACTGGACTGCAATAGGCTAATTGATTGATTGATATATTCGTGGTACATTCGTAACAGTTTACAGCTTACCTCAATTCATCTGTTTGTCAATGAATGTTGACGTCAGCGGCAGGTTCCGGGGCGGGCTGAGAAAGCGACCCAACTATTATGGATAACAATTACGGAGGGATCTGCCGACCCTCGTTACAGAGATCACTTGGAAACGACTGCGATTCTTTTCTCGTTGTGGTCACACCAAACTCTCTAATATGAATACATTTATTGTGTTTTGCGTAAAAATACACTAAAAGTGACCCTCGTAACGTTTTCCTCTCGCGCAATATATGTTTTTACATTTACTCAACATGTTTCTGTTGCAACGTTATGAACATATAGTGTAGTATAGTGTGACATCGGTATTCATATTAGATGAATACGCAATTTGATGGTTAAAACTGAAAAATCTATGAACGAAGAGTTCCCTTCCAAGAACTTCAGGGCCAAACAAACCTCGCATGGAAGTTGATAAATACAGTACACCTACTGGTTGATAGACCTGTATCTGCCAAAGACTCTCCTGAAACCTCCCAAACCCGAAAGCAAAGTCTGCAGTCGTACCCGTATAACCAAGAAAAATCTCTCTGGATGGAAAATCAGGAGAACGATCCTGGACTCTTATGGAACAGTTTGGATGAAGATGATGTTAAAAATGCTGTTTAAAAGATTTTAAACATATCCATACAATATTTACCGGTAAATGAGTATCTTTTTTATTACTTTTTACAGAGACACGACTCTCACAGTTTCAACTTTTAACTATTGCATAATATGCACAACACAGTGTTTAACTCTCTCAGAGCTGAATGTTTCTCTATTTTTAATCTATTGTGGCACGACAAAACAGCTAACAGCAAAGCGAGTGCGACGTTATCCAGAATATCATATGAATGAATACAAAATTTACTCGGATATCTACAATTACAGTATCTTTTAAGTAGTTGCTTGTTATTCAAAAGATTTTGAGCACATGCCAACTATAGAAATTGTAACTACGGACTCAAATAGTGAGGCTACATATTTATTTATTAGGGTTGTTCACAAAACTACTGTAATAACAACAAATTATGTATCACAGGGCCTCTGGGAACCTTGTTCTCGTGAATCTCTAATCTATGGGTATTTTCAGTTGCAGGGGCATGGGACTCACGTTGAAGGTTTCACATTATTTGAGCTGATTTTCTGTGAATAAGCATTACTTACACGGTCTAAAAACATTACATGTTTTTTATTACTGAATGTATAATGAGTTGCCGAACGGACATTAATAATTTTAATTAAATTTAAGAGTTACAGACAGGGTGTGTGGGGTGAAAATTAATTAGACAGGGTAGTATTGGTAAAAATTGCAAAGGTAAATCGTAAAGGTATTTGTTGGTGAATGGAATTAACTTTTGAATTATACTCAGTGGGAACTTCTTACTGGTATTATAGATGTGAAAATTTGTGAAGATATTTGGGACTCGAATCATACTATAACGGCCGATTGATATTTTGTACAGAAACAGTAGAAAGATAGTCTGAAATGATACATATATTACTTTATATCTTTGTGATAGGTTTCAATGGATTGCTGAAACGGGACCATTATTCTCGATCATAAATACTTGCTGTGGTTTCTGAACCTGTATCGACTGACTCTTGACTTAACCTAGCTTGCTTTCACGGGTACAACTGTAATTAGACATTAGTTTCAATAAATGCTTTCCCTCCAAAAAGTCTCATCCGCAAATCATCCTTGCTTCATCTCGATAATTTTGATGTAGGTACAGTCGATAAAGATATAAGTTTAAGGATATAAGTTTACCTTTTCGTATAAAGTTGATGAAAAGGTGTATACTTATATAGTTTGTCAACTGTACCTCATAATATACCCTCATACAAGGACTCATGGACCTATAAAAAATTCGGACTGAGTCTCGCGTAAAATTTAAGTGAAGCAGAAAATCTGGTAGACTTATAATCATAATCATACAATTTATTCTGTGGATCATAGATTAGTTATAAAGGTCTCATAAGCTATATAACGTACGCTATGTTCTACCACATGTGACTTTGGTGTACTTTTCGTATATATACATGAAATACGCACACACACCAATCGGCACCACTCGGTTGTCATCTACTACAATATATTATAATGGCAGGAATCACTAAGACAACACACCCTAAATATACCGTCCTGCGAGATTTAATTTCGCATTAACCGTAGTGGTTTGCATTGGAAAAATCGGGGGATTATCGTCCACAGCCGTTTATTTACTTTATTTCGTCTTTTTATATTACGTGACAGTTTAGTAAGAATCATATTCTTCATAAACAATGTTGCTAAGCAACGCTGACGATAAAATGAAAAAAATACCCAAACAAAAAAAATTTTGGAGATACTACTATGTATTTAGAAGAAGCTGAAATTAAGAAGAGTGAAGTGAATCCAATTAAATAGCCTGTGGCTTGTCCTGCCCATTTTTGAAACTGATTTGTGCTACGGCCAATGCCGATACGTTATTTGACAATTAATAAATATACGGCATAAAGGGGTATTATAGAGTTTCGAAGTCTACTACAGACGAAGCCGGGATAGACTGGCTAGTAAAAATATAAGTAAATCATGATTCTCAATATTATGAATACTAAATGGTAGTGCAATTCAGTTAAAGTAAGGGTTAAAATTGGGTAAATATATTCGACACGTGGCATCACATTTGTTCACATTAAATTTGACAGTGAAAATTTCATTCTATACTAGCTGACACGACAGATTACTATTTAATTCGAATTGGTATAATTAATAAAAAAATGTGTGTTTATTATTTTAATGCTTTATGATATACAATATTCTTGTTTTTTTTTTCTTGCGCGTATATATGCAAATAGTTTTGTTGGTATTCCGACAGGAACAGGCGACATATAACTAAGATTGATACCACATACACTTAGCGACTGCCCTTGAGATTTATTTATTGACATTGCGAATGCTAGCCGCACTGGAAATTGGCATGTCGTTTGGAATCAAAGGAATCCGTGTAATCAAAACGTTTTCGCCTTTGTATTTTAACCCCCGACGCAAAAACGACGGGGTGTTATAATGTGTGTGTGTCTGTAGCTGTCTGTGGCATCGTAGCTCCTGAACGGATGAATCAATTTGGATTTAGTTTTTGTTTGTTTGAACGGTATATTAGTCGGGAGTGTTCTTAGCTATGTTTGAAAAAAATCGGTAAAAGATGGCCGCCGCTACAAAATGAGTACATATTTAATCTCAAATACCTCAATATGGATATCAAATGAAAGGGCTTGACTAGTAGAATACCATACAATATGACAAATTTCAAATCCAAGATGGCCGCTACCAGAAAATGGCGAATTATATTTTATTTCACAACTCCTTCAATATGGGTATCAAATCGAAGAACTTGAGGAGTAGATCAATTTAAAAAGTGTAAAATAAAAATTAAATTAAAAATTTAAAAAGTTCCTGTCACAAAAAACATCAAAGTCGTAGGGCTAACTAACACAACTTATTTTCGATTTTATGGGAGTTGTTTTTTTCCTTTGAAAATTGTGGCTTCGATGACGTTGTTCATTAATTTCTACAGCGAAAGTCGGGTGCCATTGCAAAGACGTGACTGGTTTAAATTCCGCTACATAGTGGTTACTGATCCAATATTTAATTGCAGATTATGAGGTGGTAATCCAGGCAATTTCAGCGAATTTACAAACTCAGTTGGACAGTTGACAACATCATCTTGGTTAGAGTTAATTATACATTATACATAAACGGAATCAATTGATTTGTATATCATTAATTCGCCAGCTATTTTGTTTTGAATCTGAAAATTCATTTCGTTGACATCAACGTTTTTTGCAGCCAATATAACTCTTTCGCTCAATCATACATGATCTGTGTAATTTTGAGCAATGTTTGGGAAAACCTCGATAAGTCATCTCTTAGTTTCAGTAAAGTGACAAAAATTGGTAGGAAATATCATCATATTATATCCAGACGATGAGTCAACAGGTATTTAGCCATTACCAATATCGAGCAATTGTTTGGCGAAAATCACCTGCCAATAAAATCATTGCACCACCAAACCGGTTTTGGTTCTTTCATAAATCTTGCCACGTGCGGTCTAATGCACGATAAATTAATTATTTTACATGTTTTTTCTATCAATAAAATAACTTCGATCGTCGCATTTGTTTTAAACGATATTTCGTATTTTTACATTCTCTTTGATGATAGTAGAGCACGCATTCTGTCAATTCTGTGTCAAATGTCACATATATTTGACACAGAATTGACAATGTAAACTTTTTTAATGTTGCATTAAAAAAGTTTACATTGTCCAAAGCGCTAGAGTTAAATTATAAATAATATTATATGGTTGTTAAGTATTCTTAAATAAGTATTCTTAAATTTTCTAAAATTCTCTGCGCAATTTTTTAGATTTTTTCTTTCATAAGAACCTTCTCCTGATAATAACAAAAACAACAAAAAAAAGTGAAATCGGTCCAGCCGTTAACGCGTGATGGCATGACCAAGGGAAATAGGGATTCATTTATATATATACACTACTAATTTTTAATTACCAGAGAAACTGCAGGGGCTGATATGGAACGTATATACTTCAATATATATGGAATAATACAAATACCCCACCATACAAAAAAACAAAGTTATTAACGTTTTTAAAATCTCACAATACGTGCTTAAAGAATAGACACCATTTATTTACGCACGATGTGTGGATATTAATAGGTCATCAATGAACTTTTAACTTTCATCGTGAACTTTCTAGTGGCAGTAATTTTTTAATACCGTGTTTAATACAAGTTTGGGTGAACTGAGTAAACAATGGTAAAACCACAGTAACTTTTAACGTAATTCAGTAGTTTTTTTAAGTACCTTATCAACTGGCAGGTAGGTGTAGGTACACTAGGTACCTACTAAAGAACTTGGAATAGTAAATTAGCTTAAGGATTAATTTCTGTACTTAACACGTGCAAGACTTACCCTACAAGTACTTTAATTGTTGCTCGAAATGTCCTCCGTCATTTTGAATACACAAACGAGCCCGCTTTAACAAGTTTGATTTTAAACTTAGGAGAATGTCTCTTTGTTGACGAATTTCATCGAAGGCGTCAATTATCCTTTGTCGGAGGTCCTCACGGGTGTTGGGTTCACTGACATACACTCTACGTTTCACTTCACTCCACATGAAAAAGTCCATTGACGTCAGATCCGGGGATCGAGCGGGCCACGCGACTGAAGGTCCCCGTCCAATCCACCTGCCTTCAAATTGCGTATTGAGGTAGTCTCTTACCGCGATGTGGTAGTGGGGTGGAGCACCATCTTGTTGGAACCAGAGGTCTCGCAAGCTTGCGAGTGGAATATCATCCAACATGGTTGATACCATGGTTCTCAATAGATCCAAGTAGGTTTCACCCGTTAGACGTCCCTCGATGAAGTATGGGCCCACGATGTTGTCATTTAGGACTCCAGCCCAAACGTTCACGCTAAATCTGTGTTGAAACGAATGTTGTCGCGCCAACTTGGGATTTCTTATTGACCACCAATGTTCGTTATGTTGGTTGAAAAGACCGATTCTTGTGAACAAACATTCGTCACTGTAAAGGACGTTGGTCTCCGGGTGAAGGATCACCCAGTTGCAGAATGTAATCCTGGGTGCTCGGTCGATTGTTGTCAGTCAACCTTTCTGTAGTGATAAGGGTGCATACCAGCCGAGTTCACAATTTTCCAAGCACAGTGCTGGCTGATGCCAAATCTACGTGCCGCATCGTTTGTACTTCGTCGCGGATCGTCCTCAAAAAACTCGAGTACTTCGTCGTACAAGTTCTGCGGATAGGCGGGTCTGCCCCGGCCTTGTGCGTGCGTCGGTACGTGAAATGAGCCGTGATCTAATAGACGTTGGTAGACGCTCAACATCGTGGAGTAATTTGGTTGTCGGGCATTCGTGTAGAGATCACGATACATCCGTAAAGCGGCACTCACATTTTCACCGGATAAAAAATAACTACGTAACATTAATGCGTATTCGCGGTCGGTAAATTGGTACGCCATCTCGATAGTGCCGATAGTATTGATTAGGATGCGTGCGCGAATCGAGACGTCACAACCGGAACTGCATTTATGATTTAAATTTTATTAACATCAAAGAGATGCCGCCGGCTTGACGACACGTGTAAGGCGGTGCGGGGAGGGGTGGTCGCACGCGCCGCCCGCCTTCAAGGACAGTAGTAGAATGATAGAAAGAGAGAGTGCGTGTTTATTATTTTATTAATGACTTCTTTGTGTGATTTTGTTTTCGTGAATTAGTCATATTCCATTGAGAAAAATTTTTTACGTCGTGAACATAATATTAGGTGGTTTTAAGAAAAAAACTGACATACATACTTTATTCATTTTTTTTTGCATGTATGTGTTTAGTATCGAATTACCTATCACTTCGCCAAAATTTTTCTGGTAATTAAAAAATTTTCGTATATATAGATAAACAAAGTTGCTATGCAACCAATTTTTCACTACTACAAACGCAATCGCCGACAAGTCCCCAAGTTTTTGGTCTGTGATAGTCCGTCCATATTTTTTACGATAATTTACACAAATACAAAGTAATTTTCTGCAGAAATTATTGGTTCCAAATACTTTTTATAGGCTGTCAAGTTGGCTTTACAGCACTTTAATATAAAAAATAAATTCTATGAATAAAATCCACCATTCAACGCAGTTTAGCAGATTTTGGCATTTCCTTTATTGTGTTAACAGAAATCCAACTGGTAACATTCGCAAACAAGGTAATTAAAAACCTGCGGTCATATAAAACCATCTGGGTTAAAATTGGGTTGTACATACTAAGAGAATTCATTGCATGTTGGTACCAAATTCGGTAAAATATCGTTTGTAAAACATGTTTTTTTTGTTTTTTCGAGTAATAAGAACTGGAATAACTAGTTCCCGTTAACCCCTTCGCGTAAACTGATTTACTAGTTTTAAGATTGGGTTCATTTCAGTAGTATAATGGCCAAGATTCAAAGCCATCACTTCTCGATTAAGACTACGTGAGACCGTCTCCACAACTACAGTACCCATAATTTCAAAACTTCTAGACGATTTCGTTCAAAGTGATAGATCAGTCACCTAATGTCTACTCTGGTTTTACTGAACATGTTTTTATCGAAGTTGACTTTTATCACGTTAAATGTCTTCTGGGGGTTTATTACAGTCCTTCCCTGAAAATTGACTATTTCTCTTCTTTCGAGTCTAAGTTAGAAAACCTATCCGCTTTATACCAGTACTCGATTATCTTAGGTGACTTCAACACGTGTCTACTAAAGGATGATGCACGCAGTCGGAGACTCCAGTCTCTGGTTTCTTCGGTAAACATGCACATTCTTCCATTAAATGCGACACATCGCACCCCCCACTGTACTCCTTCTCTTTTAGACCTCATTATTGTTTCGGACCGTGACAAAGTTGTTACTCATGGTCAACTTCCTGCTCCTTTCTCTTATCATGATCTCATTTATCTCTCCTATAAAATTCGCACGCCTAAACCTAAACCTAAATTCTTCCTTCTTCGAAGTTTCAAAAATATCGACCTGGACATTTTGAGGGCCGATGTAAGAGGAGCTGACTTTTCTCTTGTATACAATTCTGGGGACATTGACACTAAAGTAGACAGCCTTAACAATATTCTTATGTGTCTTTATAATAAATATGCCCCACTGAAAAAGATTAGGGTGAAGCATTTACCCGCCCCTTGGCTCTCAGACGATATTAAGCGTGTTATGTCTCAACGGGACAAAGCCAAAAGACGTTACAATCGAAATCCATCTGATGATAATTGGTCTTCTTATAAAATTATTCGGAATCGCTGCGGTCGTCTGTGTACAGATGCGAAAAAGCGCCATATTCACGACTCCATTAATAATTCTAACACATCTCAGGTATGGCAATTTCTAAGGTCTCTTGGTATCGGTAAGACTACCAGGGACAACACGCTGAATTGCGACCTCAATACGTTAAATATACATTTCTCCACGCCACCAACTGTGATAGATGATGTGGATAAAGTATCTACTCTAAGTTATCTCTCCAGTCTTCCCCTGCCTGAATGTGCCTCTTTTATATTCAACCCGGTTGCGGAGAGCGATGTACGGAAGCAAATTGTAAGAATATCGACCAAAGCAATGGGTAATGATGGTATTCAGCTGCAAATGTTACTGCCTATTCTAAATGAACTCCTTCCAGCCATTACCCACATAGTAAATTTTTCGCTTGAGCATAGCTCTTTTCCTTTGGCCTGGAAGAAAGCACTAGTCATTCCTTTGCCCAAAACCTCTAATCCATCCTTATTATCCCAGTTTAGGCCTATTTCAATCCTTCCGATTCTTTCCAAAGTGCTTGAGAACACGGTGCGTATTCAATTATCTTGTTACCTTTCCTCTAATGGTCTACTGAGTCCATTACAATCTGGTTTTCTTTCTGGCCATAGTACAGTCACGGCACTAGTCAAAATATCCGATGATATAAGACTGGCCATGGAGATTAAACTCCTGACGGTATTGGTTCTACTGGACTTCAGTAGAGCCTTCAATTCTGTTGACTTCGACATCCTCTTGGGCATCCTTTCTTCATTAAATATATCGTCCTCCGTAATCGCTTGGTTTAACTCTTATCTTCGGGGTCGCTCGCAGCGGGTTCGCTCTGATGAAGCGTCCTCTGACTGGCGTAACCTTACTGCGGGTGTACCGCAAGGTGCTGTCCTCTCTCCTCTACTTTTCTCAATTTTTATTAATGCTATCACCAAAGTTATTTCTTCAAGTTATCATCTCTACGCAGACGATTTGCAGTTGTATCGTCATTTTAGGTCTGATGATGTGGGTGGGGCCATTACTGCCATCAATAATGACCTTAAAAACATTAGTGCTTGGGCAAAATCTTTCGGACTGCTTGTCAATCCTGCTAAATCTCAGGCAGTCATTATAGGTGGCAGACACATTAACAGTAATCTTGACCATGCCTCTCTAACTCCTGTTTTTTACAACAATACTCTGATACCATTTTCCACGGTCGCCAAAAACCTGGGGGTTCTCTTCGATTGCAATTTGTCATGGACCAGTCATATCAACGAGGTAAGCCGGAGAGTTTTTGGTACTTTCCACTCCCATAGGCGTCTTCAGAATTTCCTTCCTTTTAAAACCAGAGTCTGTCTCGCTCAATCTCTTCTCCTTCCTCTCCTAGACTATGCTGATGTCACCTTTCTGGATGCAACTGAAGAACTCTGGAAAAAGATGGAGCGACTGCAAAATTTATGTATTCGTTTTATTTTCGGCCTACGTAAGTACGACCATGTTTCGGAGTTCAGAAGGCAACTGAAATGGTTACCAATACGGCGGCGGCGTCGAGATGTTCACATTCTTTCCCTTCTCTTTTCTATTCTTCACAACCCTCATTCTCCTTCATATCTTCGTGAGCGTTTTGAGTTCCTTGTACCCAGGGGTAAGCCCTGTCGCACTTCGTCTTCTCTTTTACTTCGAACTCCCTCGCATTGTTCGACTTGCTACGACAATTCCTTCACAGTTTCTGCAGTAGGACTGTGGAATTCTCTTCCTCACTCCATACGCGATAGTCCTTCTCTGAATATTTTTAAAAGACGTATAAGAGATTACTTTCTCTCTCAACAATAGCAGACATACATGATATGTATTTGTATGTATGTTTATTTATGTATTTATGTATGTATGTAGGTATGTATGTATATATGTATGTATGTACCTGAGTATGTGTATGTGTGTATATGTGTATGTGTATATTTGTGCCTATTGTCGGGGGTATACACATTTTATACCTTCTTATATTAATTTTACACTTGTGCAGTAGACTTAGCCTCTCGTATTGCAATTCCTCTGTGCACTCCCGGGTTTGCTGGAAGAGAACTCAACTTTGAGTTAAGCTCGCCTTTGTATATTACATCTCATCTTGTTATATTAATGTAATATATGTGTGTACAATAAAGTATAAATAAATAAATAAATAATAAATCCTTTAAACCCATTTTTCTGAACATTTTGATTCATTAGTCATTAATTAGAGGCAGCCTCTAGGCCTCTAGTATAGTACTTGCTTTAGTATAAAAATAAATTACATGATTATATTAAAGTTAAAAAGATTAGACAATGATTTAAAGGATTAGCAATCTTATTACAACTGGAAATTCATACATGTTTTATTTAATTAAACAGTAATGAATCCGCGCAAACAGCACAAAGTTAATAAAAATACTAATAAATATACCTTAATAAGTCTTGTAGTTGAAAATTCATTTGTTTCTATAATTTCGGTGGAGCAAGATTGTAAATTGAAGGATTTGGATGCCGTAGGCTATCATTAAAACTTTTTATGAGTTTTGTAAAGTTTCTTTACTATTGCGTTTAGATCTACGTCAAGATCTTAATGACTTATTTTATGAACGTGATCTTACAAATAATCATTTTATTGGTAGGTACTTTGATACTTGACTTTAATAGATTCGCATACAATTATAGTCTAAATACACTTCAAATCCATTCTTCCATTAATTTATTCCATAAGGTCCTTTTCCGTGCGTTAACTCCCTCGAACTTGACCACACTGGAGAATCGTCACATCGGTCTGTGTTACCGGAGAACCAGATATTCACGCAACGCACGGTTAGAGGTCCCAATCTCGCCTCCCCTATAGAGATGTACGATCGGAAACATGACTCTTCCGCATCATGCGGATCACTGCTAAAGGAAAGAAATCTCGTCGCCATAACTGATTTACTTAAGGAGAGATCTATTCAGCAATATATCCATCAAAACTTACATTTATTTATAAATAGGTAAGATTATTACTTAAGATTTATAAAAACGATAGAACCCGCTTTCGCATAACGAATATTTCAATATACGTAGGTAGGGATCGCTTTTACGATGAAGCTAAGAAACTTAATGTGATATCTACCTCGCAATACCTACGTCCCGATTAAGTACATCCAACGTAATATCTATACAATGTCTTCATTTGAAGCGGATTCTGATCCGAGATCAAAGAAAATGTAATTGAACCAGGGGTTGGTAAACCATTTCATTTTACGATTTCCGATGCCATAAAAGTCGAGAATTAATTCATTTGTTAGATTATAATGTAGGTACTAGCTATTTCCAGTGATTTCTGTACTATATTTCTAATATTTTATGCATTCCATCATCAAAATCATCACAGCATTCTTAGCTTTTTCTTTGGAACCCTCTGGTTTAGAACGTTATGGTCTCCTACATTATTTCTTGGTTTTTTTTATACCACTTAGGTGGCAGACAAGCACACGGCCCACCTGATGGAAAGTGGTTACCGTGGCCTATGGACGTTTGTAACACCAGAGGAGTCACAGTCGCGCTGCCAACCCTGTAAGTACAGAGTTTCTGTGCCGTTAGTGTAGAAGACAAAGCAAGATAAGCCTTTAGTCTTCCCACTGACAGCACAAATTCTCCAGTGAGCTCTGGCTACCCTACTCACCGCTGGGAACACAACACGAAGTTATTATAGCCGCGGTATTCTGTAGGGCGGAGGTACTTCCCCAGTCGGACTGCTCAATTGGGCGGAAATACCGCCGTGTCCTACCCCTAATTTTTTATATTTTGTTTATTTATTTTTTTCTTTTTTTATTTAATTTAGTTTATTTTGGCTTTTATTTGACTGCCACACGATTTTTCCAAACCCTGCTGCAAAAGAGAAGCCTGCAGCAGAGCTTCGTACTGATATACGGGGTTTAGAGATCTGCATTTAAAAAAAAGAGGAAAACACTTTCTGAAAACTACTTTAATTTAGGAAAAATCACGGGATCGATCTTTAGGCAACCGCTCAGACATGAGGATCGAGACATACTGACGAGCCCCTACGTTGCTGATCAGAGCCAGACTGATAGATGCAAGTCAGCAAGAAATACTGTAAGACAGAATTATCGCTATCATAGTATGGATATAACAGTACGTAAAACAGTAGGTGTACCGACTTCTTTTGGTCTCCTGAAAACCTCCTGTTTATGTTGCTATTCTTAATTCAATTCCACACGGGATGGATGCAACCGGAATTGGCACTCGGTTGAAGAGAGACCTTATCATATAGTTTACAACCCCTCTAACGCCATGCATAAAATGCAAGATATTTCAATAAAAAGTCATAAAATTATTTTACTACTAAACCTTATAGAGAAGCTATATCCATTACAAAATTCATGTTCCATTTTAGTGCTTAAGAGTAAAACTAAAGTTTGAATTCTATAAAATGCTTACATAACTTTAAGCAAACCTAACATGCAACGCTCGATCGCTTATAATATGTAGTTTTCTCGATTATGCAATAATCAAGAACTTGTAATCATTAATTTGAACAACATTGAATTTTATGTTTGTCAAACAGTTTTAATGACATTTGGAAAATTAATCAAAACTTGACAAGTATGACGAACATAATGCAAAAGTTTCGGAATTGATTGAATATTAATTTCGTCGTATAATTAAATTCTCATATAATCTGTTTTGTATTAACAATGTCAATGATATTGCAATGTTATTATGTTTGTTTAGTAACAGAGATTTACGCATTTGGGTTTGCCGGATAAATTTAGTAATAACAAATGTGATTCATACCCGGACAATTAATCACTCGAAATATTAACAACCGATTGTGTAGGTCTGGGTGTATCGTCAACATCTCCGGGGTCAACCTCACCTGCAAGCCGGTACTCCTGCTGATTACTACGACGAGGTTCCGGTGCAGGATATGATCGAATTACTTTGATTTATGGAGTACTAGCTATTTCCCGCAGTTCCGCCCGCGGGTATGTCGGTTATCGCAACAAAACATAGCCTATGTCCTTTCTCAAGGTCTAATCTACTCCTATACCAAATTTCTTCAAAATCGGTTTAGCGGTTTAGGCGTGATATCGTAATATACAGGGTGTATTTTTGAAACGGGGCAGTAAGGGCAAGTACCTTAACCGTTGCAATTACAGCAAAACGTTCTTAAAAGACCTTCCCTAACTTTTTGGGACATTTTGAACTGCATTCACAGATTTTGTAAAAAACTTACAATTAGCAAAAAAATGCAAAAAGTTCAAAATTTTTTTTTATGCCAATCGATTCTATTTCATGTGGGGATCAAAAAACTCTATGGGACCATTTTAGCTTTCAGTACTAGAAAAGACAGAAATCGCCAAAAACGTTTCCCATACATTTCGTACGGAAATATGATAAATCAACTCGAAACTCATAGGTCAGGTAAAATTTTGAACTTTTTTAAATAAAAAAAATCATTTAAACATTTAAGAAATTGGTTTATGAAATAAATTGCTCAAAATGATTTCCATTTTCACGAATACATAAGTCTATCCTTTTTTGCACTGAACGAATGGCGGCTAATAATGTTCTGGGATGAATATTACGTAAAATGGTCATTAATGCATCCTTGAGCTCTTGAACACTGGCGTACGTCGTCTTATACACCACGTTTTTCACGAAGCCCCATAAAAAAAAAACAAATGGTGTTAGATCGGGGCTACGAGGTGGCCACTGTGTTGGACCATGTGTACCTATCCACTGTGTACCGAATAGGCGGCTCAAATTGGAACGTGAAAGGTGACTGTTAGTGGACTTGCCGTAACTCTTAGTGGATTTTCTTTGGACCAATAGTGGTGATTTTTTCTGTTGTACATACCGTTATTGGAAAAATTCGTTTCGTCTGACCACAGTATGTAATTTAAAAATTCATGATCTCTGCTTATTTTTGCTCTTAGCCATCTGCAAAAAGTAAGCCTTCGAACATCATCACCCGGATGTAACACTTGAACTATGCGCCCATATCGATAGCACTTGTAGCCGTATTTCTTCCATATCTTTATCACAAGGGAGTGGGATACACCTACTTCAAGGGCGACTTGCCTGGACGATACCTCTGGATATGCTTCGACATAAGTCAGAACCGCAATCTCCGTGTTCATGTCCACACGAGGCTGCCGCTTTCTTTTGAAAGAACCCTGCAATTCCAGGTTTTTCAAAAGATTTGTAATAATTTCGATTATTGACAAAATACGCTTCTAATAAGTCAATTTTTTCACGATTAGAATACATTTTAGCGAAAATTCTTAACTAATAACTCATACGAAGTTTCTCAGCTGAAACTAAGTATAACACACAGATTTTCGAATCAAATTCGAAATTTGAGGGTAAAAATTCTTTTTATTTACTTTACAGTTAATTCTACCCACTTCCTGGCCATAACAAAAAGTTAGACCATCGTAGAAATTTGTTTCTGTTGCCGAAATGTATGGGAAACGTTTTTGGCGATTTCTGTCTTTCCTAGTACTGAAAGCTAAAATGGTCTCATAGAGTTTTTTGATCCCCACATGAAATAGAATCGATTGGCATAAAAAAAAAAAATTTTGGACTTTTTGCATTTTTTTTGCCAACTGTAAGTTTTTTACAAAATCTGTGAATGCAGTTCAAAATATGTCAAAAAGTTTGCTGTAACTGCAACGGTTAAGGTACTTGCCCTTACTGCCCCGTTTCAAAAATACACCCTGTATAGACAGACAGACAGATAGACCGTCGGACAGACAGATCGACAGACAGAGTTACTTTCGTATTTATAATATTAATATGGATTCTTTCAATAGCTCTTGTGACTGAAAGTTTGGTACCTTTATAGGCTACCTAGTTAATACTATTTATTTTTATTTTTCAACGGAAATTTTAACGGTTTTCAGTACTGTGCTGCTTTGTCTTCTACGCTGACGGCACAGAAACTCTGTGCTTACAGGGTCAGCAGTGCGAGTGTGGCTCCTCTGGTGTTACACACGTCCATAGGCCACTTTAACCACTTTCCTTCAGGTGGGCCGTATGCTTGTCTCCCACCTAAGTGGTGTAAAAAAAATTCGGCGCATTGTAGAATAGAATGACGAAAGTATGGGATTTGACGTTTATGACATGTGGTGACGACTTTCACATTATGTCAAATCCCATACATGAAATGTTAATGAATGAATATGGTTTATAGTCTTCCTATATTTGGATTTTTGCACTTGGTTTGTATAGTTAGTACCTATCGTGTAGTCATTGTGCTATCGTGTTGTCCTAGTGACCAGTAATACAGGTAATGAATTACCTACGACAGGCACCTGCCATCCACAACCAAATTCTGTGTACCCTAAACTGTGAATGTCTAAATAGTGTCTTTATTTTGCTTGCTTATTTTCAATATAGACTGGGGTCACACATTCAGCTGAAGTCGTATGCGGAGAGACTCGATCATTTCAAGTTGCAATCGCTTGAAGATTGCCGTAAATGTAGTGATCTTACATGCCTTCATAAGATAGTTCATTCCTTAATTGACTCTCCGGAATTATTAACCTTAATAGAATTTAATATTAAATTTAGACATCGTCAACCCCACGTCAAGAGCTTCGTATTAAATGTACACATCAACAACACATCTTTTTTTAACCCGATTGTTACAATGCGTCGTCTATATAATGAGCTTCTACATGAGCATAGCCATGAGATAGATATTTTCAGCCTTAGTTTCTCAACATACAAGAATGCTGTTAAAAAGGTTATAGCCAAGCTATAAATTTGTTGTTGCTTTGTTACAGGGATTAAATACTATGTATAATTTTTTAACCATGATATCTAGTAATTGTACTATTGTTTTGTTTTGTTTATTATTTTTGGTTTTTGATTATTATTTTTATTGTTATACTTAATGCACGCTTTTTAATTGTACCATGCTGAGTACACATGTTTTGGAACTCAATCTGGAACCGAACCTTCAAATGATATTTTGTAAAATTTTGATTGTTTTCTGTTTTATGTGCCAAATAAATAAATAAATAAATATTGTAACTTCTTGGTTGTTGGTGAGAAATAAATCATTTATTATTATTATTATTTGTCATTATATTCTACAATACGCTGGCCAGCGAATTGCCACTTGTTTAGAGGTGTAGATCTATTATTATTCGACAATATTAGGTTAGGCATTGTTGTGAGTCTTGCCGACGCTTGCCGCAGTGTAACGACTGAAAAAAGTAAAACTATTCTAATCGCATTTTTTTTGTTTATACTATTTTCGTCTCATTTACTTTAAAACGAGCCATTTTAACAAGATGCGCGTGTAATCCATTCGTTAAAATATGTAGTTACAAAACCTTTGCACTAATAGCACAGCTAAAGGGTTTGTTTTTTGATTGATCAATCTAATCTCTATAATCCCACCAAATGTGAAATTTTTCTTTGTGATCAAATTGACAATCTTTCTGTACTCTTAAAATTTAATCATTTGGCCCCAAAAAAAATTTTACAAAAAACTCTGTCCACCTTCTTGGGTCGCCAATCCTAGAAGATGCTTGCGAGCTTTTTGTAGCAGAGAAAATACCGATTGTACCAAATTAATATGAATGAATACTTTCACCATTATTCGGTATTGTCTCTTCGTTCCAAAAATACACACATGCTCTGCGTTCAACTCAACTTTTTAAATTATTGGCACTTCTAGGTCGTGTGGATAGAGTGCTGCAAGAGTGTCTTGCAGTCTATGCAAAATTTTAAATATAAATTTGAACAACCGGGTGTGGCTTCAGGCGTCCTTTCCAGTTTGTCTCGGGAACCTCGGCATTCGCGAAATTGCAGAAGTAAGTATGCCGGCGTTTTTGTCTTCGGTGTATGGCATTAAAGAATTAGTCAGGAAAATTATTTCTCCTTCACTGATCAATTCGTATGTGCCAGGTAATGCCGAAGCTGTATATACTTGGAAAATGACTTGCCCAAATGCCGCCATGCCCGCCAAGATATCTTCTCAGAGGCAATGGCATAAGCCACTCTGCATTGGTGTATAAATTCATTTAATTAGTACCTACAGCTACCAGTGCCGCTGAGCGTGCGCGGGGGAGTGGGAATATGGTGTTTGGCTCCAGGCACTTCCTTCGCCCAATAATGTTGGACGACACGACTTGCCGCATTACGACTTGCCTACGTTTAGGTGCACCGTGTGTTTCGTCGCATCGATGTCTCTGTGGAGATGCAGTAGTCGATAGCCTTGTACATCACGGATTAACTTGCAGCAGGTTATTAACGACATTATCCGTCGGGGTCTTGTCACCGCCGCTGTGCCAACTATTTTTGAACCTGTTGGCAATGTGCGCGACGATGTCAAGAGACCAGACGGTATGTCATTGATGCCTTGGAAGATGGGTAGGCCTTTGAAGTGGGATGCAACTTGTGTCGATACCCTGGCGTCTTCCCATTTTCCAAGTAAGTAAGATGGACTGCGCTTGCGCTGCTGCTGCATCAGCGGAGACTCTTAAACGGCGCAAATACACCAATTTAACTGGTAATTATATTTTTGAGCCGTTTGAAGTCGAAATGTTGGGTCTATGGGATAGAGCTAGCCTTTTGGGCACAGTACCAGTAATGATCGATGGAGAGGACTTTTTCGATGCCTAAGTTGCAGTCTCCCTCTTTTCCTCCATTTTGGTAGGTATATATTGTATAGTTAGCATAATTTTTACATATTTTATAAGTAATCACAAATAAGTATATATTTTATTACAATAAGGTAGTAAAATGTGTGAACTAAAATAAACTACCAGACTCCATAAATCTCTATAACTATTTCTGAGATATGAAAAAATATTTTTACATTTAGTCCAGCTCTTGAGAAAGGTTATAGCCGTTATAGGTCATTAAACATCAAGCTTCGACCCTTAGGAGTCGAGTAGTAATGAATGAAATAGCAGAGCACAACTAGTAGGTATATATATTCGCGTATACTGTCGAAAATACAGTGAAGTATCATTTCTTACTAGCGGAAAATTGCAAATTGAGGGTATAGAGGTACCTGCCGCCTTTGGGAGGGAACTTTTTCCTTATTGAGGGGTTCGGTTTGGCATTCATTTCAATCACATTTCGTTACGGGTTATCCTTAACTGTTACTATGGTGGTAGGTACAAAAATGTCATAAAAATGTCATTATAGATATATTAGATGATGATGACTATAAAATAATATAACACTCCATAGCAATAACATAATGTAATTAAATTCATTGAACTCATAGAGATTATTCAGGTGTTTATAATATGCTGAATCTCTCTAAGGAGCCATCGCCCTGTGTTACGTCGCTTCGCATTTGATTTTATTTGCATAAATAAATTAACTTTTTTACATCTAAAATGTTTTTAGATTGCTGCTAAAGTAATTATCCCAGCAATATTATGCTCCCCTAACTTCATTAATAGAACCGTATTTCTGTAATAATGTAATTTAAGGATTGCACCTAATGAAGCGAAGACCAGTAATCATTTTCAAATATCGATATTGCATTTCGAAATGAACCATCAAGCGCCGATTACTACCTTTAATAGGGTGGAATTTTTTTAACCCTACCTGGAAGGAATGTACTTTAAAAAGATCAGAAAGATACCAAATTTTAATCGTAAGGATCATTTGGTGCAAGATATACTAGATCGATCGAGGTAAGTTCTTTTTTCAATTTTTGAAAATGTTCACTCTTCGCCACTGCCTTCTACCATGGACTCGAAGACGGCAGACGCGCATCACTGAGCTAGTCAACCTATGGCCACCGGTGTTTGTCGCGTTAATTTCCGTTAACAGTATTGCATGTCATGGAACGCGAAAATTTAAACGTTAGCTCTGAATCACTTTTCATATTCACAGTAAACTTTCATAAACAAATTAATTTTGACAAAATATATATTCAGTTAAACCAGAAAACCATGTAATGAAACGAAAACAAATCGTTATAATTAATTAATTCCGCAACACATTCCCCGCATACATATTATAGTAAATATAATAGTTTTAATACATATAATGTTTATTATTCATAGTCCGTTTTCGATGCGGTCCAATATTTTATCGGAAGCCAGGCAGCGAATTAAGAGCAATTCACATCGGCCGATTTTCCGTCGTTGGTCTCGGCACGTGGTACGACAATCCAATTAATAAGCAAACCTTTCGTATTCACTGTGAATATCAAATATTTGCACGACAGAACAACCAATTGTACGTTTATAATAAAATATTCATATTGCCAGAACATAATTGCAACACGTCGATGACAAACTTGTAAATGCTTTTTGATAACGATCATAGTTGATAGCAGAAATGCAAAAAAAGTATGTACTACATTTGTTTTTGAACAATGTATTTGTTTTTTATTATGAAATTTTAATGCAATTAGTATGAACTATTGAAGTCGATTAATCCTGTCGGAGAATTTACTTCTTTCTAATCAAATCGTATTGTAATATATTGGTAGATACTGTACTAACTAAAGCTTTAAAACAGTCACTCAAAACTAGGCATGAATTCGATTCTAACAGAAAGCTTTTATAAAAATATCATATTCTTGTAGGTACTCAACCTTACACTCTCAGACACAATCTACTTCTCAAATTTAATTATCATCATTCGCAACAAGACAATACCATTTATATGAGTTCACTTAGTTATTTGTTCATATCTGACCATTTAGCGTTGGGTTTTCATCTGTATCTAAAGCATAATATATTATGTACATCAATATTCTGACCATGATTTGCTGAGCTCTCGCCTTAGACAAGTTGTGAAAGTAATTGTGACAGTAGTAGAGGTCTTATTCTGCCGGTTTTGTGAGAGAAATAACAGATTGCTCGGTCGCGGTTGCCTTGATTTCCCACAAGATTACCTCAATGAGGGTAAGAAGTCAACCGCAGTCTCGCTATGTTTCTCCTCCTGTGTTTATAATTTTGTCTCGTCTCATCAATCTTCTAATGTAGGGTTTGGATACTTTATTAACTGTGTTTTGTTTCTTTGCATCAGTTTTGGCAGTGGTTAGGTTAATATGTTTTTTTATATATGGGACACGTCAATTAGACTTCGCCTTGCCTGATGGTAAGCTGAAGAAGTAGGTTATTTAGAATTTTGGATAATATTGATGGTTGATCATTGGGTTTTTGGTATAAAGTAACAGTGGCAACAATATATATGATGATATTGTTGGTACCATGGCAAATATATATTTTAAAATAAATCATATTTTACATACAAACACCCATGTTTTAATTATAAATGAGATATTAATTATTTTATGTTTTTTAACTTTACAAACGAAACATCAATTTTTTTTTTATACCACTTAGTTGGCAGACAAGCACACGGCCCACCTGATGGGAAGCGGTTACCGTGGCCTATGGACGTATGCAACACCAGGGGTGTCACACTCGCGCTGCCGACCATGAAGAAACCTTCTGATGCTCCTCACAGCTTGAGTGTGCGTGGGATGAAGTTTCTTTCATACCGCACAGTGCGCACCGTCTCAGGTCGCAATGTGTGAGGATGAATTCCCTGCCTATGGCGAAAGGTGCGATGATAGAATGTAGCTACGGGCATCATGTCAAACAATTCATCTGAGCACAAACCATTGTATAGGCGGTAGAACACACACAGTGAGGCAAAATCCCTCCTAAGGCTAAGAGGTTCCACACTACCTGTGAGTATGGGATTGTCAACCAGCCTCAATGCCCGGCTTTGCACTGAGTCGAAGGGGTCAAGCTGGTATGCAGGTGCTCCAGCAAAAAGATGACAGCAGTACTCCATGTGAGGCCGGACCTGTGCTTTATAAAGAAGGAGTTGCTGCCCCGCAGTGAAGTACTGCTTCGCCCTGTTGAGCACTCCGAGTTTTCTTGATGCCAACTTAACCTTGTCCTGCAAATGGCTTCGGTATTGGACGTCGCTGGAGATATCGACGATATCGAATATCGATGATATTGAGATTATCAAGTAACTAACGAAGAAGATCTTTTTTAGATAATTTTGTGGATAAATTACATTCATGAATTATCCACACATTATTTCTACTCTTTACCTGTAACTGATGTACCTAAGATTTTTTGGCACAGTATTGATTTAAAACAATAGTTCAACCACGAGGTAAACATCGTGTTTTGGAATTTTTCTCTTTTTGTTGTAATGTATGTAATGATGTAATGTTTTGTCTAACAAAACAATACATTCTAGGTAAAAGTGGCATACGACCACGGCTATCCTTGATATTTTCTAGTTTAAAACTTTTTAGAGCGTGATTTTTCAGTAGTTGTGTTTTAGATATTGACCAATATTTACGTTAGGTATCCAGTGTGATAATCGTCCCAGTAATTTGTATTTACTGCCGCACTCAAGAAATCTAGCATCGAGCCAAACGGACAAATAGAATAAAAGAACTAAAGCTATTTATTGGCAGATTGTGCTATTAATTTTGGGCTTTTGTTTGCTTTGCTGTACGTAAAAGGAACACTACTTCTCAAAGATGTTTTACAAACGGAGTTGGTGCGATATTTAAGTTTTTAGACAAAACTTCGCTTCGACTCACGGCTTCCCCTATGAGAATAAATATAATAATATCTTTTGTAAAGAAGCACCCGGGCTTTTCATATACCTAAGCTATTTATAATAAAATTTATAATGAACGAAGTCAAATGCAGCCAGTTTCTTAGATTGTAATGGTTCCAAAAACAAACAAAAAAATTGGAAGGTAGAATATTACTAATACAATAACACAACCTCTAAATGTACGCAGATATTCATTGCAATCCATAATTTTATTCTTAAGTTAGGTTAAGTCACCTTGCCTTGTAATAAAAGATAAAACCAAAAATGTTAAGTACTCAAGAGATAGATTTCTTTTAATTATCATAAGTTATACCTACAACCAGTAATAATCAAACTTTATCTATTTTTTAATAAGAGTACTCTTAAAAACAAACGTTATCTTGAAAAATTAGTTCTACGATCGTTTGAGGCGTCTACTAAATTTTATCAAAATAGTATCACAACTTTTATCAATTATATAAACCATGTCGAGATAGGTAAAAAATAAACCCTTAAGCACAATATAATATCACTTAGTCTGAAATCAAGGGCACTTGGTACAAAAAGGGTAGGCCAGGGTTGGAGAAACTCATCTTCATCTGTTAGTCTAGAAAGGAATGCTTGCGTAATAAAAATTCCTTCTTGACGCGTCTCCCTACTAAATAACTTTTATTAATGTTTGCAGGCTTTCATTTCGATCCTTTCCGATGTTGCCATCATTATTTGAAGTCAGTGTATATTATATACATATGTCTTCACGATCTTCCTCCACCGGGGTAGGTAGGGACAACAGTTCATCATCTGCTTCTGTCCTTACAAATTTCACGTGCTTCATCTGCTGTTAAGTCATTAAAACTATAATTCAAGCCCGAAAATGATAGTAGTGACTCTTGAAAGGAATGAACTGCCTACTGTGCTTTTCCCAAGCGACAACAATATGGAGTTCTTCAAGACGGTTACTAGAATGTATCTTCAGGGTTGGCAGCCCGCGTGTAACCCTTCCTGATGTTGCACACGTCCATAGGCCGCGGTAACCACTTTCCATCAGGTGGGCCGTGGCAGATATGCATCTGCCATCTAAAATTCGGTGACTGACATTTCTTTATCATCTCTAGTAAAAAAAAACATTTTGATGTTGAATAATCCTTTATTATAAAATTATCCCTAGTGTGTGCAAAAATATTATTTCTATCCTCTTACATGACTTTGCAAGATCTTTCCCAATAGCATCACATATTCAGTAAACCCTATAATATCAATCAAAAAATCCTTCATTCGGTCATGGCTGAATATTCGCCTACGTGTACTCATAGACCAACATTTTTATTGTTAATAAATATTATCATAACAACTACGAATAGTAACGGTCATCTTTGGATTTACTTGATTGCTGAAACCCATTACAAGAGTAAACAAAACAAAGCGATTACAATTTCATTACGAGAATAAACTCGCAAATAACAGTTAGGACATAATGATAATTTACTTGTCTAATTCGAGCTGGGGCCATTAGATCGGTATTCGACAAAAGCACATTTTTCTCAATTCATTAGACAAACTTTTCCATTAGTGATTTGACAGTATTTGTGAAGGAGAGTTGATATATGTTGTATTTACTGCTGAGATGGACACAATAAACTTGCTGTAACAAGGGTAACCCTTGCCGTCGCATCTAAATAGAACATCTCTTTGTGATACTTCACTATAAATCAAAAACAATTGGCTCGTTCTTTTCACTTCATTTTTTTCCTATACAAGGGAATCCTGCTTCATATGATAATAAGTCACTCATAAAATTACGATATTCGATTTCAGTTTACTAAATATATGGTCATAAAATGCAGAGAAACACGCAATATCAAGTAAGTACCTACGTATTTATGCGCAGGACTTAGAGAATGATAATTATAATGGTTCTCCAGTTTCGTCAATCTGCTTAATTATTTCATTCGTAAATCGGAAAATACAGATGCTTGTGAGATGTCGGGATAACAACCGAACAACTATTTTCTATACCTCTGTACGATTTTTTTTTTTAGTTTATATCTGTTGCTTTTTCAATTAAACTCCGTAGGATCCGTATAGGATTGTATTTTATTGCATCCTCTAACGGAGTTAGAGTCAAATGTTGTCTGATGTGTTGTGTCAAAGTTAGACTCAATATCAAATATTTGTACAGAAATCCTCGCTGTAAATATGGTTTACCAAAATATTCGTGACCTTAATTACTTTGTTTACTTCATGTAAAGTAGTTATCACCGACCTTATTTAAATACAAAACAAGAAATAAGTTAAAAGAGCCCTTCCCTTCGGTTCGAAAATAGTCTAAGATCACGATTACGTTCTAAGAAATTTCATAAAAGAAATCCTACGATGTACGTGTTTTTTAATAAACCTCTAGTTTGTGAAAAATTGTTTTTATTTTGTTATATTATTTATATATAACCGCGTGGTTCCCGGCAGAGTAGAATTTGGACCACCCCATCTCTTCCCATGCGGTGTCGTACAAGGCGACTAAGGGATGGGGCTGTTTAAAACCAGACAGATATATACAGCCCAGACTCAGCCTCAGATGCATGGCTCGAGTCGACAATAGTGCCCGGAAGACGGCAATAGGCTCACCCCCTATTACGTGGGATCGAATTCAACGATTGGTGAAATGTGGGTATTAATTCACGCCTAACCCTCCTGGGATAAAGGCGTGATTGTATGTATGTATATACCTAGTCTAGCCATAAATATTGTTACGAAGAAAAAACATTTTTTTTATTGCAAATAATTTATTACTTTTACAGTGTTTAATACATAAATATAAAACAATTTAAAATATAAAAAGCTTATTCGAAGTGGTCTCCATTGGCTGCAACACAGTCCTTTAAACGTTGAGGCCAGTTATCAATAGAAGCACGCACTCTTTCCATGGGAAAATTCTTCACTGCCAATCGTATGGATTGTTTTAGGGACTCCAAATTATCATGGCGTTTAGAGCAAGCCATACTCTCTAAAACTGACCATAAATCATAATCCAGCGGATTAAGATCGGGACTAGACGACGGCCAGTCTTCAGCTCTGATGAAGTCCGAAACGTTCACTTCCAACCAAGACTGCGTGGACCGAGCTGTATGACCCGGCGCTGAGTCTTGTTGGAAGGACCATACTTGGTTATTGAACATGGTGTTGTTAAGGGGTTTAACTACCTTCTCAAGAATGGTATCTTGATACACTTGTGCCGATGTTTTGATACCTTTTTCACAAAAATATGGCTCAGTCACTCCTTCATAGCTAACACCCCACCAAACCATCACTGAAGTCGGATAATGCCCACGTTGCACTCTGTCGACTAATTAGGAAGCTTCCTTAGAGCTTTGGGCATAAATACGGTCATTTTGTTTGTTAAAATGTTGCTCAATTGTAAAGATTTTCTCATCCGTAAACAAAATTTTTCTGTGACCTCCCTTTGCGTACCGCTTCAGTAGTTGCTTCGATTTTACCACCCTAGTCTTTTTTAAATTATCAGTTAAAAAATGACCAGTGCGTCTCTTATAGGCTGCAAGTCCTAAGTCATCTTTTAAAATGCGCGACATGATTCTGGGTGCTATCTTCATCTCCCGAGATAAAATCTTTTGCTTTAGGACAGGATTTCTTCGAATTCTTTCCCTTACTGCTTTGACCACCTTTTTCGTACGAACACTACGTGGACGGCCAGATCTTTTTCTGTCACAAACAGAGGAGGTCTCATTGTACCTATTAATAGCCCGGTACACAAACATTTGACTAATACCAAGCGTATGGAGAGTTTTAAAAATTACATTCGGCTCCATACCAACTTTGTGTAATGCAATCACAGCGATTCGGTTTTCTTTAACACCCACTCCATTTTAATATAGCAAAATATTGTACAATGTATTGGCGCCAAAATTAGAAAACACAATGAACAATCGTATAAAATTTCTTATTTTAATTGTAACCGTATTTATGGCCAGACTAAGTATGTACTATTATTTATTCTGTGGGATAAGGTTTATATAATTTTTAGACTTTACATCAATTAATATCATTATATTTAGTTATTTACTAAATTAGGACTTGTCCAGGCTTATATATAAGTAAATATAATAAAGTTATAAATAAATCCAAAATTTCAAAATAATATATATAATAATAATAAGAAATGCTTAGTACATGTACTAATCAAACAAAATTTGCAAAAGTGCCCATGAGACTTGCTTCGTTGCCACGCTGAATGGCGATGGCCAGCCTTTGCACTAGGAACAACCCGAAATGAGTGTCATCGGTGGATGAGCCTCTGTCCGATTTCCTAAAGACTAGCAAAGTACTCAAAACGATCTAACTGACTTGCTTTTCCCTCCTTTCCCCTAATTGTTCTGATATTTGGTATACACCTTTAGTACGGACGATAATACAATTTAAATCAATCAAATAGCATACTATTTGATGGTTGTGATGGGTAACATCATTAGTAGGTAGGTTTTAAGATCAAGTTAGAAGGCCTATACTGAATTTGTTTCTAATTATAAATGTTGTTATCTGCTTCTATGGAAATCTAAATATAATGCACAAGATACCTATTATATTTAAACAAAAAAAAACAAATAATAGTTGAAAAAAAGTTCAGTTAAACGGTTTCACTGATTGAATTTGTATTGTTATTCGAACTAAAAGTGTGTACCTAACTGTCAAATATATCAAATCTATCATAAAGTCAAGATAAAGGGGGCAAAAATTCAATTACTAAAATTGACCCTCCAGTAAGCAGGCCGAACTAAATAAACCAGTTTTAAAACATTTGATATGTTACACATATTGTGAACTTTTCCACATTATTTTCAATTGTTATTAGACCTGACTGGTTTTGCCTTACGGCATCCTCAAAGATTAAAAATAATGTGGAAAAGTACAAGTGAGTTCTCAATATACACTGGTGGTAGAGATTTGACGGCACAAATTTGTCACAAATTTCGACCGGGTTGGTACCACCGTGCAATATTGCGAAAAACCCTTCATAGTAATTCAATTTCGGTTGGATTGCGTTCAGGGATCAGCAAATGCATAGCCGGGTAGAGGTGATGGTGGTCGCAGCACTAGTGGGACCAGTGGGTCTTGGCGTAGTCTAGTGAGGATGGTGCGGGGCGACGCGCCGGTCAGGGAGACCCGTAGAAACGGTGGTGCCGCTGGCCGCCCGCGGTATAGTACAGAGGCCCAACTGGGACTAACCACCCTGGAAGGCTGCCTCACCAGACCGCGCATAATCCCGGTATGGCTCGTCGTGCCGGTTGGTGACCGGAAGTGGGGGCCCGGCGACCATATTCGGGGGGGTACGGGGGCCCTTCCGTACGGCGTGTCGGCTCACGCCATGCCTCATAATCATAGACAAATCCAATATCCCGCACTTTGTCACGCGGAGCTGCGACGACAATCACCTCTTTTTTTCACGCCCTTTTCTCCTTTTCATCATGGCAGCTCATTTAAGAGTATTGGGCAACACAGCGGCTCTTCAAACTCCCACAAGCTCGCTATTTGAGGTGGAGTCCACTAACATCTGTGGACTCCATGCGAACCTCAACGCCGTCCACCAACACTTTGAGACGGCGAAACCAGATATGCTCTTTCTCACGGAGACACAAATAGGCCGCCCTGATGACACGACCTACTTGCTTTACCCCGGCTATGTTATCGAGGAAAATTTCCGTGCAAAAGCCGGGGTGTGCGTGTTTGTTAGGGCGGATGTTTGTTGTCGCCGTTTGCGCTGCCTTGAGGACCCATCCTTTTCAACCCTATGGGTACACGTAGACCATGGCTCTACGAGTCAGATCTATGTGTGCCTCTACCGTTCCCATACAGGAGATGCTGAGACAACTCGACTCTTTGAATACCTGAGTCAGGCGGCAGATGATGCGCAGGAACGGTTTCCGAACGCCGAAGTGGTATTTTTGGGGGACTTTAACGCCCACCACGAAACCTGGTTGGGCTCCGCCAAAACAGACCATGCGGGAAGAGCCGCCCATGCATTTGCTCTGGCGCATGGCCTGACCCAATTGGTACACGAGGTAAACTAGAATACCAAGAAGGTCGGGCCTAGCACCCTCTCTGCTAGACCGACCACTGTCTGGTCTGCTCCAAGGTGCCAATTATAGCGCCCTCACGACCCGTGCAGGGGAAGCGGCGTCTCTGGCACTACTCGTCAGCAGATTGGGATGGGCTGCGCAACTATTTTGCGTCTATCCCGTGGGTTGAACGCTGCTTTGAAGGTAAGAAACCCTCAGATTGTGCTACTGCTGTTGCCGGTGAGATCGGTCTGGGTATGGAATACTATATCCCGTACACTGATGTCACCGGTGCCCGAGGAGTGCGCCCTTGGTTCGGGCGCGAGTGTGCGAGGGCTGTTGATCAAAAGCAGTCCGCGTATCGCGCCTGGGTAAGGGCGCGTGCCACGCACGATCCCAATGTGGGCCACTTCAAGGCGGCGTACAACAGAGCCACAAAGGTCTGCAAGAGGGCTTACGTCAGAGCGGATGCCCTGCGCATTGCGCGGCTTGGTCAAGAGCTAGTGGCACATCCCACGGGCAGCCGTGGATACTGGCGACTGGCCAAAGCCGTGCAGGCCAACTTCTGTCAGCCTTCGCTGCCACCGCTGCGCTACCCTGATGGATCCCTGGCCCATGAACCGCAAGAGAAAGCCAATATGCTAGTAAATCTCTTTGCGGCCAATTCCCGAGTCGATGATTGCGGTATACAGCCGCCGACACTACCCAATGGTGACCACGTAATGCCTGAAATACGTATCAGGCAATGCGATGTCCGTGCGGTGCTTCAATCACTCGATGTCCGGAAAGCCAGTGGCCCGGATGGTATTCCAGCGGTGGTCTTACAAAAATGTGCAGCGGAGTTGTCTCCGATGCTTACGCGGCTGTACCGACTGTCCTACAGCTCGGGTACAGTGCCTTCGGCTTGGAAAGAGGCGAATGTACAGCCGATCCCCAAGAAGGGGGATCGCTCAGAGCCAGCCAACTATCGACCCATAGCCGTCACCTCAGTGCTGTGCAAGGTCTTCGAGCACATCATTAACAAACAACTCATGCGTCACCTAGAGGATCACTCCTTAATTAATGACCGGCAATATGGCTTCAGGCCGAAACGGTCAACGGGTGATCTTCTAGCATACGTTACCCATCTTTGGGGTGAGGCTATGGACAAGCACGGCGAGTCACTGGCAATTAGTCTTGATATCGCCAAAGCTTTCGATAGAGTCTGGCACAAATCGCTTCTCTCCAAGCTACCAGCCTTTGGTCTACCTCGTAGACTGTGCAACTGGATTGCTAGTTTCCTGCGGGAGCGCCGTATCCGCGTCCTCTGTGATGGACGGGCTTCGGAGTTCTTGCAAATAAATGCTGGCGTACCGCAGGGGTCTGTATTATCTCCCGCTCTCTTTCTTCTGCATATCAACGACATGCTGTCCACCGGCAGCATACATTGCTATGCAGACGATAGCACCTTACACGGGAGTTATCACGGACAACCTGCGGCCAAACAGTCTGATATCGTGGAAAAAAGACAGCTTCTTGTCACTGAACTGGACCGGATCTTGAATCACATTTCTCAATGGGGCTCTGAGAACATGGTCGAGTTCAATGCCAAGAAGACGCAGGCTTGTGCGTTCACAGCAAAGGTATCTTCTTTCCTTCCCCTTCCCACTCTTCAGAGCACGCCACTTCCACTGCAGGACAATCTCAATATCCTAGGCATGGATATTCGCTGCAAACTGAATAACAGAAATTACATCGAGAGCATCATCAAAACAGCCTCGCGGAAACTCGGACTCCTAAACAAAGTGAGACGTTTTTTCACGTCGGAGCAGCGGTGTCTTCTCTATAAGACACAAATTCGCTCCTGCGTGGAATACTGCTCGCATCTCTGGGATGGCTCCGCGAAATACCTACTAGATGCTCTCGATAGGTTGCAGCGACGCGCGGTCCGAATTATTGGGAACCCTGAGGTCACGAACACCCTCGAGCCTTTGCAGATGCGTAGAGATATTGCTTCCTTGGCTGTATTTTACCGTCTCTACCACGGTGAGTGTTCTGACGAGCTCTTCCAACTAATCCCACCATCTCCTTTCCTACATAGGACAACACGTGCAGGCCTTAGATGTCACCCTCACACTGTGCAGAATATACGAGCAAGAACCAAGCGGTTCGGAGACTCTTTTCTTTGCCGCACCACCAAGACCTGGAATTCATTACCAGCACACGTGTTTCCTTCTTCCTACAGTCCCGGGGACTTTAAGCGGGGCGTGAAAAAGCATCTGATGAGGCCGCCAAGCTGAGTGCCACCATTGTAGCACTTAGTGTCTGTAATGGTGACCCTCTTTCCTGAGACTTTGCCTTTAGCTTACCATCAGGCGAGGTGAGGTCAAATTGGCGTGTCCTATATAAAAAAAAAAAAAAATTATGTGTAACAACAAATTCCACCAAGTTCCATCAATCAACAGTATAAATAGTTAGATATGTTACATTACAACTAAGATAACGTACGTAGTAAAAAATTAAAATGGATTGGCTGCTTTCAAGGAATTCTACTAAGAGGATTAAAAAGAATGAGGTGTAAAAACTGTGCCGTATAAAGCTATACATAAATAAACCGCTTGCATTTCAAGATTTTTCCTAACAGAACACACAGCACGCTTGTGGGAATTGTTCTATAAATATTTAAAAGTCCCTCCTCTGCGTTGTGACTCGGTAAGACGATTTAGTGTCTCTCTATCGGGCCTTCCGACCGGTACTTAGTTCATAGGTATTCGGGTAGCACTCATTTAGTACCCACTGAATTGTAAAGCAGCTCTGATTACTGTAATGGACTTGGTGAATGTCGGATTAAATATTAATTGGATGTTCACGTAATGCCTAGATAATAAACTGTTTATTATGATTGAATTAATTACAAACGATAATTTTGTAGATAACTAGTTGTGCCCGCGACTTCACCCGTATCGAGTTAGATATGTGATTTTTTGCACGGAACCTTCTTAGGTACTTTTTCTGATGTAAATATAGCCTCAGTTACGCCAGTTATCAGTTATTTGCTGATAAAGGCCCGTCAAAATCGGTCTGACAGCAGTTCTTTCATAAATTAACTAAGTCAATCAAACAGAAAGATAGATAGACTATTATTTTGATATTATAAAATTAACATTAATTTTATTTATTTGTATAGATTAGTACTTTTACAACCAACTCGTATATTGTGAAATATACATATAGATATTACTCATAATATAAATAGCGTTTCATGGAAGTGAGCACTGAAATGGAAATTCGTAGTATTTGCTATTGAAAAAAACATTCTGATTCCCACGAAATATAATAGTTTTCAGAATTTATGTGAGCCGTTTCATGATGGGTTGAAACGGTCGTAACAAAATAAGTAACAAAATGTACATTATTAATATTAACTGACTTCGTCCACGTGGACTTAGATCTGGGTTTTATTTTATAATGGAGAACCGTAATACTAATAAAGCCTAAGTTACCGTGTATAGGTGCTATGTATACAATCATATGCAATAATTAAATAGGATAGGACCATCCTTCCCGTGGGTGTCTTAGGAGGCTACAAATGACTCCCTTGTTGTTGCACACAGTGGGCGGTGCAGGAGGGCGGTGTGCCTGTCTGCCAACCAAGTGGTATGAAAAAAAGAATAGGGCTGATATCCATCTGACACCAAATACGACGAAGTGCCCGCGTAGTGATCGAAAATTATAGTCGGCGAAATGTGGGTGTTAAGACACCTCTGCTTATCCCTTCGGGGATTTGCAGACCTGTATGTATGTAAATGTTACAAACAGACGCTTCAATAAGGTGTCTATATTATATTAGTCGAGACGCACGTGCTCCTTTTCTGTTTTTTTTTACATGCGACTATCCCCTCAGATACCTACCTCCTTATGTCGTAATCAAACCGGATCCAACTGGCCTCGGATACAATCGAGAGCAACAATGATAACTTTACTCATTTTTTATGCAACTTAGGTGGCAGACAAGCACACGGCCCACCTGATGTAAAGTGGTTACCGTAACCTATAAACGTGTCCAACACCAAGGGAGTTACACCCGTGCTACTGATCCAGTAAGAACAGCGTTTCTGTATCAGTGTAGAAGAAACAATCAGGACAAGCCCACTTTAAAAAAAAACTGCGTACATGCAGTCTTCGTACATACATAAGCCTAAAAACATTACCTTCACGGGCGCAGTCGAGTCAAAATAATATAACTACAAAGATCGTCAAATGTGGACTTAATCCTCAAATGGGACAGGTACTTGTGTGATCACATGTAGTTATTCTGAAACTGAGTGTACTCATTATTGTTTAATTATATGCGTGAATTAACTATAAATAACTAAAGGATACGTGTCACAGAATCGCAACTTTACACTTGACTTTTCGAGAATAGACGGTAATCAAGTTTAACATAGTTTGATTACCAATATGGCCAATATTTTGATTTTAATCGATTTACATTTGTTTTGGATTTGTTTGGATTTTGTTTTTGTGATTTTTGATTTAATTTTGATTTAATTTAATCTGGATTGAATTTTGAATTGAACAATTATAACTAATTATTATATTTGTTAATAGAATTTTATCATAAGTGTTGTTTAATGGTATTGCAGTTGATTAAGGAACAAAATTCTTAAAATCTTTTGGTAGACTACTTAAAATGAATAAAATTATAAGGTAACCAAACCAACTGCTATAACATATTATATAATTATTATTCAACGCTTAGATATTTATTAGGTAGGTATGTATTGTATAAATGAGCTGTTGTCTGAAATACGGATATTAAGTTATCTAGTTCAGACACAGACACAATTCTATGGAATGAGATATTTGATTGAATATGATAAATGTGTGATGTGTAATGTAATTTAAATAAATAAATGAAATAAAATAACCAATAAGGCGTAGCAGTAGAGGGTTCAATAGCTTAGTGATCACGGGTTTGACTCAAGTTCAGTGCAAATATGCAGGAGGATGCGGGGCAGGAGCGGCAGCGGGAAAGGCGAAGGATCGCTAGTCAAGCTGCCCGCTTTACGAAGGCAACAACATTAATGTAGACTTCACGTCCCTTTATTACTTTAACTGCTTCTCTGCTACTCAAAGGTTTGCTGGTAGAGAACTCATACTGAGTTAAGCCCGCCTTTGTACATATTTCTTATATATTTATTTTGTGTTTGACCTCTGTACTGTTTGTGTGCAATAAAGAATTAAGAACTCGAGAGTCAGAGGTGATGAATTACCTCCTCCCCCCATGAGCGCAGGCCTGGGGATGACGGGTGGAGCCACCTGTCACCCTAGCAGAAGCAAGACGAGGCGGCAGCGCGCGTTGCGCATCTTCCCGTTTCCGGGGACGTAATGGGTTCGAGTCCGACATAACATCTCCTACCAGCTCCGTGCGTCGGGAGGGTATCCGTGGGGATTTTTTTGCACGTTAAAAAAAGTGCTAATATGCATGTACACGCATATTTAAAGTAAGTAGAGTGAGTTCTTATCTGTTTAATATCGATGTGTTCAAAGAAAATGAATGTCTACAGTCCCGGGTCCTTTAAGCGGGACGTGAAATATTATCTGATGAGGCTGTCAAGCTGAGTCCCACCATTGTAACAAGGTTCGTGTCTATAACAGTGATGCTCTTTCCTTATTTAAAAAATACCAAAACAAATCCACTCGCATTTTACAATCCATATTACAAGCTTGTAAAACTACACTTACTTTGGATTTAGATAGCACTATTAAGACATTCAAGAATATTTATTATTTATTTATTCATTTTTTTACACTTAGGCCACTTAGGTGGCACACGGCCCACCTGATGGAAAGTGGTTACCGTGGCCTATGGACGTGTGTAACACCAGTGTTCTCTGCCGTCAGTGTAAAAGACAAAGCAGGACAAGCCTTTAGTTTTCCCACTGACAGCACAAATTCTGCTCTGGCTACCCTACTCACCGCTGGGAACACAACTCGAAGTTATTATGGCCGCAGTATTCTGTAGAGCGGAGGTACTTCACCAGTCGGACTGCTCAATTGGGCGGAAATACTGATAACTAATCCATAAAGTCACTAACATAGCATACCATTTTACTTCCAATTCCAAAAAGTTTATAACTCTTTCTTCATCAGCCATAATACCGTTAATTCTGGTTCAGAGCCACTCTGGGTATCTTTAAGCACTCTTTTCCGGTCGTCGCTAACTGTATCTCTGTCGCTGTCCTGCTGTTAAAAGTCCCAACTTTTAATTGGCCAGACTTACAGATTGAAAAAAAGTCGAGGGTCCTTTTGATTTAATTAAATTTACTCTTTAGCCAGTGAAACAAAATGGACGCCGTTTCATTCAATGTTGTCTATCCGAGAGCGGACGTAAACAAAGGCTTAATTAGGCGAATGAGTTTGACAACCGACTCACTTTTTGAATATCCTCTATCTTTGCTCCTTCTTTTGGAAGTTGTTCGTATTATTTCAATAATTAAAGGTATACGGTCTGAGATTCAATGGTCACGGTATAAGTTGACAGCGACTCTGCGAAGGGTTGCGATTTTCCAAGAACAAAATTACTTTAAAGAATAATTATTACAATCAAATATTTAGAATCCTCATGTCGCGGTGTTTGTAGTTAAACTCCTCCGAAACGGCTTGACCGAGTCTCATGTAGGTCTGAGAATCAGAAATCAGAAAAGAATAAGTGTAGTTCACCTCTATTTTTTTTTTGTTTTTAGATTTTTTTAGATTAATTTTATGATACAGCATTAGAAAATACATACAACCCTAAATTTTCAACCCTCTACGATCAACTCCTATTTTTCCATCGCGATTATATTTTTTATTATTTTTAATAATGGAGGGAATAGACAAAACTATTTCACTGTCAGCCCTAACATGGCACTTCTCTTGAGTGTTACTACTTAGCATAATATCTTCTTACATTAAATCACATCCGATAGCATCTCCAAAGTATATGATCCTCATTAACGTGAGAAACTGTTTCATATAAGCTAACTTTCACTTACCGAACATATATATCTAAATATGAATATGCTAATACTAAAATATTATTTTATTATTCTTTCAATGAAAGATAAAATAAGATAAGATATTATTTATTGTATATCATTAAAGTATTATAAGAAAACAATTTAATAATTATTATAATGCACAATGGGCGACAAAACCGTGGCACACAAGGAAAAAAGACGCACATCGCTATTGCCAGCTGAATAAGATAAAACGAATAAATCATAATTATTCTCTCAATAATTCCGATCTAAACCAACTATCTACTGACTACACAGCATCCTATTTCATTTGACTTCTAAAAACGTACTCAAAATTCTATTCATAGCCACTTAAACTAAAATTTCGTTAAGTTAAATATTACGGATTTAATCCGCGGTGAAGCACTCTCCCGGGGTTCGTAAAACGTTGAAATGAAAAGCTTATTTGAATTAAATCCTTTTGATACAAGCTTTCGATTCGAACTGTAATGAACTTTGATGAGAAATACGGTTCGGCTTGATAACAATTATTATTATTGGTCGTTAAATCAACGTCTTGTGATATTGATAGGACGTGAAGATTGAGCTTAATAGGTTTTGGAATTACTGATTCTTATCAGATGGAGCTTTTCTAAATATTTATTTTTAGTTCCGTTAGTATCCGTCTTATCTGTTAAACGTCCGAAATAGATGATAGATTAGAAAGTGATATTTATGTTGGACATATAGGTGTATACATGGAGGTAGACGGCGGTATTTCCGCCCAATTGAGCAGTCCGACTGGGGAAGTACCTCCGCCCTACAGAATACCGCGGTTATTATAACTTTATGTTGTGTTCCCAGCGGTGAGTAGAGAAGTAGTAGAGCTCACTGGAGAATTTGTGCTGTCAGTGGGATGACTAAAGGCTTGTTCTGCTTTGTCCTCTACACTGACGGCACAGAAACTCTGTGCTTACAGGGTCGGCAGCGCGAGTGTGGCTTCTCTGGTGTTACACACGTCCATAGGCCACGGTAACCACTTTCCATCAAGGAGGCCGTGCGCTTGTCTGCCACCTAAGTGGTATAAAAAAAACTGTAATGCATTTAGGAAGTACTGTTTTTGAAGATCGATTTAATTTATCAAGTGGCCAATAAAAACAAGATTTAATATAGAGTTGTAAAATCTTGAAATCAACTTTCAAACAAAATAAGAATAATGGAAATAGCTATTAAATTACAGGAATAACGAACTCATGAAATCTGTAAGAAAATTTCGGCAATTTCATAGGTTAGGTAGAGACATTAGAAATATAGTACAATAGATGGATTCCACATTTAAGGAGGTATTACTATCAACTCACAACCTTAATAAATCTGTTGAGAGCTGCTTGAAAAGAACTCATAAATTTATTTTATTGTATTGAAATAACATTGAGAAAACGAACAGAAATGATGCAAGCTTAAAGTAAACTTTAAATAAAATAACTCGACAACTACTTTTAAGGACTTGCGGGATTCAACAACTTTCTACATTCACTCCTGCTTTTTTTTTTTTTTTTACGTGCGCAAAATCCCCACGGATACCTCCCCACCGGAGCCGGTGGAGGAGGTTATGTCGGACACGAACCGACTAAAACGCACGCTGCCTGTGGGTCGTTTTGGTTGCCGAAGGTGAGGTTGACAGGCATATCCCTCGCACCCCGGCCGACCCAGGGCCATCTCTCACGATCTGGCCCTCTTCTCGGGTGTGGGGACTACAGAGTCCCCAACTCGTCCCCGGAAACGGGGAGGCGCGCCACGCGCGCCACCGCCGCGGCCTGCTTCTGCCAGGGTGACAGGCGGCTTCACCTGTCACCCCCAGGCCGGCGCTCATGGGGGGCGGAGGTCGTTCATCGACCTCCGACGCCCTAGTTGCCTTCGTGCGCGGGCAGCTTGTCTTGCGATCCTTCGTCGCTCCCGCTGCCGCTCCCGCCCCGCCTCCTCCTTCACGAGCATTACTTGCTCGCAGAAGGAGGCGCCGGCCGCCCACGCATCCGCGCAGCGAACCATCGCCGCGAGCAAGGTGGAGAGCGTGAGAACCCTCACTCCCAGGGCCGCCACAAGCTCCCGCCTCGGCGTCTCCCACGCCGGACACTCGGTGAGCGTGTGCGGACCTGAGTCCTCGCTCGCGTCGCAGTGATGGCACTCGGACGTTGGCTCTTTCTGCATCCGACGCAGATACTTTCCGAAGCATCCGTGCTCGGTGATCATCTGCGTCAGACGGTACGAGAGGCTGCCGTGTGGCCTCTCTAGCCACTCCCCCATGATGGGTCTTACCGCCGTTACTACGGCGTGCCCTGCGCCTGGTTGCCCAAGTCGTATCTCCCATTCCGCCACCATTTCCCTGTGGAGCCGGGATCTCACGGCCCGAATTTCTTCGGGCTCGGGATCGTGACCCCGCTCCCGCGCCGCCTTTCGGAACCGGTATAGCGCCGAAAGGCATCTCGCTTCCAGGATCCATGGTGGCGATCCGGCGAGGAGACTCGCCGCGTTGAATGATATCGTGCGGTACCCCCTTATGATGCGGCACACCAACTTCCGCTGCGGACGCTGCAGCAGGAGCATGTGCCGATCACTCAGGGTGTCCGCCCACACGGGACACCCGTACAGGGCCATGGACCGCACGACACCCGCGTAGAGTCTCCTGCAGGAGTCCTCCGGGCCCCTCAGGTTGGGCAGTAGCCGCGCCAGAGCGTTGGCTGTGCCCGCCAAAAGTCCCATTTACCAATTGCCAATTTAATTAACAATCAGAATCTGGGCTTCATATCTTTGGAGCCCTTTTCCGAGAAATCGGCTCTTCTCCTCCTCCCTTCCACAATTTGCTTTATTTTAACTATTACGGGAGCAAAACTGCCATCTGATCCCTAGCCCCGAGACGAAAACCTGCGCCAAAGGCTCGTTTGTCGTAAAGTTCGTCTTATATTGCCAATTTTTTTCTTTGATTTCTTTTTTTAATTATCTTATAGTGATAAAAATATTGCTGTGGTTTTTAAACGATTACGTTCGTTATAGGGTTCTTCAAGAAGGCAATAGAAATATCATAAGGGATTATGCTTCGTTACCGCAGCAATATGTAATGAGTAATTGTGCTGCAAGCCATGTGGCTGAAACTAAAATTTTGCTACGTTAAAAACAAAAAATATAAGTTGTTGCTTACAATAGTGATTTTTATAGATCATAACTGACTGCGGCTATAAGCCAAAAAACACTTTAGGATGTACTTAGTGATCGTATTTTGTTACAACTGTTCAGTAAATCAAAAAGTTAGACACAAAGTGGCAATAAGAAGCGATTTACAGCATTATTTCAAGGTGTAAACAGCTGTCTATTAAGTCGAATACAACAAAAGTTTAGCTTACAAGTACCGTCTAAATAAATTTGAATTTATTGAATCGGCGACCACATATATAGAAAAACATGCACTGAACGTCTGTTTAAATGTGGCGCGACGATAGCACTAGTTCCATGATGAGGAAGTTGAGAAAAAATGTTATTCGCTATTTTGTGCTGGTGACCATCTTGGATTTGAAATTTATCATAGTGTATGGTCACTAGCGCTGTCTCTTTAATACATATATATATATATATACACAATTGAACTAATAAATAACTTAATTTAAATAGTAAAAATACTTATAAAATTTGTACAAAACTATGCTAACTATACAATATATACAAAAATGAAATGGAGAAAAAGAGGGAGACTGCAACTTTAGGCATCGAAAAATTCCTCCCCATCGATCTCTACTGGTACCGTGCCCAAAAGGCTGGCGGCATTACCACGCTGAATGGCGATGCCAATTCTTTGATATTTATAGTGTATGGTATATTACTAGTCAAGCCCTTTCATTTGATATCCACATAGAGAGAGTTGTGAAAAAATATGCACTTCGTCATTTTATGGCGGCGGCCATCTTGGACCGTTTTTCTTTAAACATAACTAAGAACAATATATGTTTCAAAAAAAAAGAAATCCAAATCGGTTCATCCGATCAGGAGCTATGATGCCACAGACAGACACACACAAGCACACACATACACACGTCAAACTTATAACACCCCGTCGTTTTTGCGTTGGGAGTTAAAAATAGCAAAAATAAAAAAGATGCATGTTGTACAGTCAACCACCGCTGAACGAAGATACTTTTTTTTGTCAGCTAACTTCAGTGCGAGGCTTTCATTTTGTCAGTTGCAACTCAAAACTCAACGGGCGCAAGTAAAGGGCTACGATCCAGAAAATATACTGCAGCTCCCTTTTATTGTTCTGTTTGGATAAAACTATCCAATAACTAAACTATGGTTTGGTTACTTGGTCGATTTCTTTATCAATACACAATAACATAAATCGTCAATAGTTATCGTCACTTTCGTCCGAAATGGAAATGCTATTACTTTCATATGTCTGTTTTACGCTTGCCTTTGCTTTTGAAAATAATAAAATATCAAATATTATATTGTTACCCCGCTATCTAAGTTTACGGTACTTAATCTTCTATATTTATATCTATATATTACATGTATAAAAGAAAGTCGTGTTAGTTACACTATTTATAACTCAAGAACGGCTGTACTGATTTGGTAGAAAATTGGTGGGGATGAGCTTAGAATCAGGAGACGGACATAGGATACTTTTCATCCCGTCCGGCACGGGATCAGAAATCTTTGCGGAACCGCGGGCAGCAGCTAGTATTTATATAAAAGATAATCGTGTTAGTTACAATATTTATAACTCAAGAACAGCTGCACTGATTTGGCTGAAAATTGGTGGGAATGTGGCTTAGAACCAGGAGACGGACATAATATAATTTTCATCCCGTTTGACCTTCATACCTTTCGACTGCGTTCCCGTGTGACGTGACATAAAATCTCAATGCGAATACAAGTCCTTATAAAACGTGGAATGAGAAAAAGCTTCAGTCTTGAAATAACAAAACGCAAATGACAGCTAAACGTAATTTTGTCTATGGTTAAGTATGATTAAATATCCAATAATTGCACATATAAATGTTAACAAACTTTCTATACAATATGAATATTTGTAAATAAGTATAACACATAGATTCGAGTTACAGAAGTAAACATACCTTAATATAATCCGAACGTAACGTTATAAATTCTTTTTTTTAATTCCACTTAGGTGGCACCACAAGCACACGGCCCACCTGATGGGAAGTGGTTACTGTGGCCTATGAACGTGTGCAAAACCAGGGGCGTCACACTCGCGGTGCCGACCATGAAGAAACCTTCTAATGCCCCTTTTGAAGGTCTTGAATTGTAGGCGCATGGGAAAACCGCAGCAGGAAGTTCATTCCACAGCTTGAGTGTGCGTGGGATGAAGTTTCATACCGCACAGTGCGAACCATCTCAGATTGCAATGTGTGGCTATGAATTCCTTGCCTATGGCGAGCGATGCGTTGATAGAAATTTGCTATGGGCATCATGTCATACAAATCATCTGTGCACATACCGTTGTATAGGCGGTAGAATACACATAGCAAAGACCCTCCTAAGTCAGAAAGGTTCCACGTCACCTGCAAGTATGGGATTGTAGGCCAGTCTCAATGCTCGTCTTTGCACCGAGTCGAAGGGGTCAAGCTGGTATGCAGGCGCTCCAGCAAAAAGTCTGTAAAGTACCGCTTAGCCCTGTTGACCATTCCAAGTTACTTTAATGCCAACTTAACCTTGTCCTCCAAATGACTGCGGTACTAGACGTCACTGGAGATATCTACACCCGGGATCCCGATACTCGAGGCAATAGTAAGTGGAATTGCGGCATTACAATTAATGTGATTTTTTTAGCAATGGATAGTAGTGAATTCCGAACATAACGTAAAAGTTATTTAGTTTCTTTTTTAATTTCTGTACGACCAGTAGGCTATTTGACTAAAAATGACAATTCACTCTTTGAAGTGAATAGTTTTTGTGAAATAAGAAATCAACAAACGCCCAACAGCCATGTGAAGTGCCACCATTATGAAATAAATCGGTTATCTATATTTCGTGCGTGTAAGGCTTCAGAAGTGTATCAGTTTCTACTGTTTTTTTACAGATTTACGTTATTTGACATTTGTTTTATTTCTAACATTGCTTAAACTTATTTCGTTGCTAAGTGATGTAGTAATTTGCAAGTAGAATTAATTTTTCTCATCTATCGCTATTCTGGAAAGTTCCGTTTCACGACAAACGAGATACGATATTATTATAATGACGTGAGATATCGACATAGACGTGATGCATTATGTATGAATTATTTCTTTTACATAACTGATTATTACTGCTAATAAATTACTTTCACATGTCATATAAAAATCTTCCAAAATATGTCCTACTGTGTTCCTTAATAATAAGATATAATGCATAAAATGAATAAATTAAAACGCTATATACCTACAGTACGCTTTCATTATTAATATTATATTTCCATACAAAATACGCACCCTCGGCTTATGACTCGGCATGTGGTCTATTTAAATATCATCGTATACACACATGTTCATTAAAATAATAAATAATATACAACCACCTTATAGAACTCTAACTTATGTAATTGGATGATACATTTTATTTGTAAATTGTAAAAGAAAAAATAGGTTACTGTAGGTTATCCGTAAAAGATAGACATGTGTTATTGTATCAGTATCACAATAAACGGGATATTTACCATGTGTAACATGGTAAATATCCCGTTTATTCTGATACTGATGTGAGTGACCATGATAGTTTAAATACCTATAATGTGTTGTTGTAGACTTTCAGGTAGATGTTTTTAAGCCACACATTTTTGTAATACATTATTTTATTCTATCATAAATAGTTTTCGCAGCGCACGCGATATAAGGATTTATTGAAGGTTATTTTTACACCTTGGGTTATATTATTGGAGTTTTAGGAAGGATCCCTAGTTTTTTTTATTATAATGTAGTCTATTTTAGTCAGTGATAATGTAGCTTTCTAATAACAAAAGATTTTTGAATCGGTCCAGTAGTTTTTGAGTTTATTCGATATATACAAAAATACAAATCTTTCCTCTAGTATCGATAGCATTGATCGAATATCGACTATCATCGGCCGACACTGATTTCGGACCATTAATAAATAATAAATAAATAAATATTCCACGACATTCTACACAACGCTATCTAGACCCATGGTATAGCTTAACTAGCTTGTGTCATGGGATCTAGAATGCGGATAAACATACTTAGATACTTTTTTTTTTGTAAATACATACATATTATATATAGAAACACCCAGACCAATGCAAATATACATATTCATGCATACAAATATTTGCACTGAGCGGGAATCGAACCCGCGCCCCCTGCATAGCAGTCGAATGGTCTACCGCTACGCCACCATTGAATGTGAAAACTGCCTTACAAGCATTTTTGTCTTGACTAACTTTAAAACTGGTATTCCTTTATTTGCACTCATCGGAGCCTTTCTTAAGCCTGTTTATTATTCAAATAAATTGTATTTTTTTTTTAATTTAGTGAAACTACCAAACGCGCAGCACATATGAGACTGTTACATTTAAAGGAGATGAACAAAAGAACAGTAAAACTTCTATTTCAAAGCTGGAAATATCTATTAAAAATCCAGCGATGTGCAGATTTTAGCCTTCACTATTGTAAATGATCTAAGTGGTCTCACATGCATGGACTCCAATGTCATCACGTGCTGTGTTTATTACACTAGTGTACTATGCTGTGTGCATATCCACTCGCTATGATAGAGGTGTAGTACGAAGCTAGTAAGACATAACGTATAACCTAAAAAATAACACTTTTATAACGTACATTTTGCTAAGAACCATAATTCACTTAACAGCTATGACTTGTAGCCATTCCGGTGACATTTTTGTTGAGGTGTATAAAGGAACGGAATTCTCAACGGTGAAGCTAAGTGAAAGAATATGAAAATCCCATTCTTTTATGAATTATTTATGTATGCTACGAGATAATATTATTATAAGGGTATAAAGGGTAGATCTTATTCAAGGAATATTAAGTCTTCGTAACTAGAGCTCGTAGCCTCGAATTTATACAGTGAATTTTAATATTTTAAAACAGGAACTAATCTCTGTATAGGTACTAGATATAATACGTAGTGCCCTAGTTTCGTTCGGATTCTTTCCTTCGATTACTTCCTCAGTCGTTCTAATATTGCCGCGTGGGTTACAGTTGCCGTGTGGTTTCCGGTAGAATAGAATTAGGGCCACCCCATCTCTTCCCATGCGGTGTCGTACAAGGCGACCAAGGGATAGGGCTGTTTAACATTAGACAGATATAGACAGCCCAGACTCAGCCTCAGATGCATGGCTCGAGTCAAGAATAGTGCCCGGACAATAGGCTCACCCCCTATTACGTGGAACCGAATACAATTATTGGTGAAACGTGGGTGTTAATTCACCTCTGCCTAACCCTCCAAGGCTAAAGTCACGCCTTTATATGTATGTGTGTATGTATCTAATACAAGTTGCATAAGCCAAATCGAGAAAGTAATTAAAAATAGCTGAGTCCTGTCCAGTCCAAATTTCATCTTCAAGAGAAGAAGAAGCCAGATCGAAAGGAGACGAAGTAGTAGTAGTGGGCTTCGAGATGAAAGACTCAAATGCAACCGAGACCCACGCGAAGAGGATGATCTTTAGGGCACAGCGTGGCACACTCACAAAAATGAGGGGTTTTTCAAAAGGGGCATTAGGAGGTTTCTTCAGGGTCGGCAACGCGAGTGTGACGCCCCTGATGTTGCACAAGTCCATAGGCCACGGTAACCACTTCCCATCAGGTGAGCCGTGTGCTTGTCTGTCACTTAAGTGGTATATAAAAAAAGATATCTGCGTGTATCTTCTTTTTCATTCTTCTATATTCCATTGCAAATTATTATCCCTAGTATTAATTAGCAAAGATAGATTGTACGCGGTAAATAGATACAATGTATTAATTATAATAGATAGCTTATAGGTTTATCGTAGGAGCCGTGCGAGCTTAGGCCTATTATACGGAACCACGGCCGATTCCAGTCACGTACACCTTTATATAAGTACCTACCTCAATTAAGATATCGATAATAACACAACTTATTGTTCTATTCTGAGCGATATTGCAACGTAAATTGTAAATTATTGTGCTCTGAAATAGGAGGCTACCATGAAACGTGAGTACTTCCGAAACTTCGGGCACACACGAAACACGAACGAAGGACGTAGCATTTGCGCACCGTTAAATTATACAAATATAAAGGATCCCTTATGCCAGGCATACTGTCACCTAAGTTTTTATACAACTTAGGCACACCTGATCGAAATTGATTAATTAAGCAAAATACCCTACTTCACCATAATTACATATTCTATTTGATATCATGTACAGTTTGTAGATGGACTGATTGAAAATAGCAGGGACATACTGTTTCTGGAAAATGAATAACCAGTTGCTATGGCTCACATTAAGACAAGAAGCATATGTGTATTCAGCAAGCGACTACATCAGACCAAGTAAAAAACTTCTAACAAGAAGTGTCACAGGGATACCTACACCGCCATAGCACTCCTGTAATATCAAAGATTTACTTATCGCTTTACATCAGTCGAAATCTACACTTGCTTGTCAGCTCTGTGACATAAAATACTCTTAAAGGCTCTCTATACCATTTCACATCTAATGAAGGCCACAAAATAGAAAGATTATACGGCGCAGGAATAGAGCGGTCGCATAAAATGTATTCCTCGTGCCCCCAACAAAGACTACGTATCCTTTTATTCTTTTCTGTCGTCAGCGGCGCCGGTGGTAATTCTCGTCTTTTAACAAATGGAAGACATTATCGCTGTGTCTGGCTTTTGTATAAATTCATGTAGAAATAAAAGTTGGTAAAAAAAAGTTAACGCGCTTACGTGGCGCTCACATTTCAAATGTAACGGATATTTTAAAACGGGCAAAAAGTTCTCGTTAGTTGGTATACTCGTATATTTACAGGAAAAAGCTGTTCGACTTTATATTTGTTCCGTAAGCCGATGAAGTTTCGGCGCAGGTTTATTGATTTCTATCGTCATACAGAGTTGAATAACTGCTAGTACATGTACAGACAGAAGAGTCAACTGCACTTTTTAATAGTTACCGAAATGACTAGAACTCCACGTCTATTAGTATGTGTTTTAATACCACTTAAGTGGCAGACAACCATACAACCCACCTGATAGGAAGCTGTCCCCGTGACCTAAAATGCATTCTAACCTTATACATACCAATTGGTTTATTATTGTTTGTTTAAGGAGTGTGTTCGTGTAAAGTAGACACTTCTAACACATACAAATCCTGGTCATTATAAGGCCGAATAGCTATAAAGTTCATACAATTTTATCGCACTCGACAGAGAAACAGAAACAAAACAGCTCCTTGACTGGAACCAGAACACTTACCTTTCGGTACTTGACCTTCTGTTTGTTGTATGACTACTTCAACGCCACGGTATTTCACTCAAATCACTGATGCATATGTAGCAAATTTCTCTTACAACTTGGTGTAAACGAGGACATCATAATACGTGGTAAGGACTAGCCTCTCGAGAACAAACCTGCTCTATCGACATCTTCGTTGCGAGCGTTCAATAACGGCCTCTCCCGCAGTCAACGACGCCTCTTTGCACAAGATACTTGAACTGGCTAATAGTTCACAGGCCCCTTATTAAAATTACAGAAGTGGCTGCCATAACATTGTACTTGTTGAGAGCTAATTGCATACATTGCGACATCAGATTTCATTTTATTAATTGTGTAGCCACGAAGGCTACACAGATGTTGGTGCTACACAGATGTTGGTAGTTGGAGAATTAAATATAAACAATAATCAAATGTTATAAAATCCATAATCCATATTATTATCATATATAGTTACTCTGTCTGTATGTCTGTTACACTTTGAAATGAAATTTAGTACAGAGATGAAGGAAAGCTTGGGAAGAACTTAGGCTATGTTTGATCGCGATAAATGACTACCACGTGGGCAGTGACGCAGGCAACAGCTAGTCATTAATAAAAAAATACATAAGTGCTCATTACAGAGACAATTAAAAATATGATTTCATGTATGACATCGTACTTTTAATTTCATACAATTTTCTTCAGAGCTTACTGTTTTGACATTTAGTAAAAAGTAACAAATTTGACTGGATTTTTAAAAACCCAATAGACAGTAAGATATTCATTTTATTTATTTATGTAGTTTAAAGAAGGCTTACGAGTTCCGACTAATACAGAAATTGAGTACACAATTAATATTCACAGTTGGCTAATTAAAAGCCTCTACATTTAGGTAATCAAGTTTAGTTAAGACTACTTTTAAGATAAAAATTGTACCTTTCAAAATGTATATTGGTGACAATAAATAGTTTTTTTAATTTTAATTTAAGTTTATTAACAGACAAAAAACAATCCCCGAAAAATCTATAACAAGTTGTGTTAGTTAGCCCTATAACTTTGATATACCTAGTAATACATATTTTGATTCAAGCGTTGTCATGTCGGGGGACCATAACTGGTAGTAAATGGTAGAGCACTACGTCATATTATCGAAACGATCCAAGGTCCCCCCGACAATGACAACCCTTGAATCAAAATATGTATTACTAGGTATATCAAAGTTATAGGGCTAACTAACACAATTTATTTTCGACTTTATTGTTATATGTGACGGGGGTATTTTAAATTCTTAATTTAATTTTTATTTATACTTTTAAATTGATCTACTCGTCAAGCTCTTTGAGTTGATACCCACATTGAGCGAGTTGTGAAATAAAATGTAATTCGTCATTTTGTGGTGGCGGCCATCTTGGATTTGAAATTTTTCACATTTTATGGTATGCCTATAGCCAAGCCCTTCCATTTGATAGCCATATTGAGGGAGTTGAGAAAAAATATGTACTTGTTCAAATCGGTTCATCCGTTCCGGAGCTACGATGCCACAGACAGACACACACACACACACACACACACAGACACGTCAAACTTATAACACCCCGTGGTTTTTGCGTCGGGGGTTAAAAATAAAATAAAACACAAAATACAGCCATAGAACAAGAATTATACAAAACAACAAACAGTGCGCAAGGAACGTTACTTTAAATTAAGTAGGTAGTTACGTACAGAGGTACATATCAAATGCATAACTTAGCATGTTTATATATGGGCAAATAATAATAATAATAACATTTGGATCGTTATCTAATATAACCTGAGATTCACAATAATCACATTAATGATGATAATAACGAACATTACCACGCATTTTACTCCGAGAGTGGTGCGGCGAATCCGACAAATTATGAAAGAAATTCTATTACATATAGATTGCTAATCTATAGCCAGATGGCGTATCGGTAGCACCCTTTGACTGCTCCGACGTAGGTCACAGATTCTTTTCCCACTTGCCGCATTCCATGATCCACGATTTTACAGACGCGTACACGGTTTGGCGAACCAAGCACCGTGGGAGTCCATGATACTGCACACGTTTGTCATTGGAAATACGTCCGCGTCTGTCCCACCTCACACCGTGGAAAGCTGTTCTTTGGGTCTAGATAGCGCTGTGTAAACCTAGAATATTATATTACAAATAGAAAAGTATAATTAATAAAAGAAAACTGGATTTTAGTTTTCTTTTATTAATTATACTTTTCATATTGCATTGTAGTTTGGCAACTGATGTTTTATAACTAAGATGTAGATTAATAATCTCGGAAAATAAATGAAAAAAAAAGAAAACAGACAGATAGACAAGGATCTTAATAACATATTTGGTTCGTTCAAAATTCTTGGCCACAAAGCTGTTCAAAGGCGGACTCAGCCTTGGTTATTTTCTACTAGTTAACCTCAGGGTGGTTCAGAAATTACACATGAAGTAGGAAACTGTTGTTAGTTTAATATATTAGCTGTAGCTCGCTGCTTTGCTGAACTGAAATATTGATACCAGAGTTGCGAACCACCGGAACCAATTCTCTGAATAAAGTGTTCCTAGCTATATGATATACTTAGCTATGATTATAATCTCCCTCTGTGTCTAATTTCATCCAGATCCAATCACCCATTATTGTGTGAAACTGTGACAAATATTCACGGCACATATAAACCATCAATCATCACCATATAATAGGTACTGGTAGGATCGTAATACTTTCAAAGCAAAGGGATTTGTGGACACCAAAACTTACTTAATGAGATATAAGCAATTTAAAATATGATCATGTCTCTCGTCCTAAATAATATGTACTTGTTCGGCATGTCGATGTCGTTTAATTATAAAACCACTAAAAGTCGCCCACAGTCCCCGAACCAATAAGTTTTGATATTCCTGAATACATCCCTTATTTATCGTTTCCGCCAGATAACTATACTACCGCATAAACAAGGACACATTATCTATAATATTTTACATGCGTCAAATTTCACGCTATGCCCATACTTATCACGATAAAATGTATGCTGAGAGATGTTTCGTTGTAAAAAAAGAGATAATAAAGATTAAAACCGAGTGGGAAAGGTGAGGTGGATTTTTATTAGGGTTTACTAATAACACTGAGATAAGTAGGTACAATCGCCCTCAGAAGTTACTGAACACATACAAAACAAACATTCTTTACATTGAGTCTTCACACTGGGCATGACCCTTCCTGAATCAGGTGAAAGGCTTTAAACATCTTCTTCTTAAATCGAAGCAAGGAGAATCGGTCTAGGGGAAGTTTTTCGGGTGATGCAGATCTGCAGTGCGAACCTGGGGTTACCCCTCAAACTATGGTCTACCTTCTAACGTGTGCTCCTTGCCTATGTATACATGTAAACCGGAGGATCTCATGAAAGCGATCCCAGAAGAAGAATAAAGTAGTGAAAATATATTCAATAATATTTATTATTATTGTACCTTTCAGAGGTTTTTTACTTTAACAGTTTTGGGTGGGTAATAATTTTTAAGCAGAAAGTGTAGTACGTAAGTGTGTGCATTAAAAGCAGTACAGACTTTTTAATAGCTGTAAAATATTTAGTGACAGAGAGAGAAAGAGAGAGCGGACTTTGACAGCTCTGTGGCGTGGCGGTACTGAACGAGGTCACTACGCAGCAGACGCGGGTTCGATCCTCGCTCTGTGCAAATATTTGTGCACGAAAATGGATATTTGCATTGGTCGTGCCTCGGAGAGCACGTTAAACCGCCGGTCCTGGTTGCCATACGAACATCTATGGCAGTTGTTACGGATAGTTGTAACCCTAAAAAATCCCAACAGCTGGTATAACTGCAATGCTGGCCTGGTCGTGCCTCGGAGAGGACGTTAAACCGCCGGTCCTGGTTGCCATACGAACATCTATGGCAGTTGTTACGGATAGTTGTAACCCTAAAAAATCCCAACAGCTGGTATAACTGCAATGCTGGCCTGGTCGTGCCTCGGAGAGGACGTTAAACCGCCGGTCCTGGTTGCCATACGAACATCTATGGCAGTTGTTACGGATAGTTGTAACCCTAAAAAATCCCAACAGCTGGTATAACTGCAATGCTGGTCTGGTCGTGCCTCGGAGAGGACGTTAAACCGCCGGTCCTGGTTGCCATACGAACATCTATGGCAGTCGTTACGGATAGTTAGAACCCTAAAAAATCCCAACAACTGGTCAAACTGCAATGCTTCCGGTCTCCGAGGTGTAAGATTCGGATACGACTGGGATTAACGCTAGGATGAAGAAGTGAGAGAGGACTATACACTTAAATCCGGGTCAAGAGAATTCAGTATATCTACTGGACTCTGAACATGGATGAAGCATCCTAGCATCCTGTCCAGGCCCTGTAACTCCGTTTTCTGCTTTAGATTTCGCATGTTATGAGGTTTTAATGAGAGCGACCATCACCGTCCAAGGAAGACTGCAAGTCAATAAATAAAACTAGTAAGTTTATTTGAAAGAACGGATAAAAAATGTATCGACTAATGTTCTCGGTACTTGCCTTCATTTTCGAATGATGAGTGTCGACGATCCTCAGCGCCAGCCTTTGCACCGAGTCGGATGAGTCAAGTTGGTATGTAGATACACCAGCTAACAGTTGACAGCAGTACTCCATGTGAGACTTACGACTTATAAAGAAAAAGTCTTTGCTCCGTAGTGAAGTACTGCTTCGCCGTTTCACCTACGTAAGGCCGCAAAACATACATTACATACTATTACATAACTCTCTTTTCTAAACTTCAGTAGGGTAAAAGCTCTTCGAAATTTTATGGGCACACCGAGCAAGTTTCATCCCTATAAAAATATATGTCAAGTGCTGTACAAAAGTTTTAGTGTGCACCTACGTAATGTTATTGTATGATCAAAGTGGCGGTAAATCAAAGGAAGTACGGGGTGGTGACACATGAACGTAGCGGCTGAGGAACAGGGAAACGGAACTGTGTGCGGATGTTATGCGGCTCCGTCGTAACGTCTCCAGCGAGCTGAATTAATCGGCCAGGGAAGAGACCCTTCAGTTTGGCATTGTTTTGAATTGTTTTGAAACAGCTAATGGTTGTAAATTAATACAAAATTTATTTATCACCGGAAAATTATGTAATCTTTTATTATATCTTATGTATGACTTCGAGGACCATTTTAGCGGCGTATGCATCGACGGGGATATGTGTGATGTAGTTTAAAATCAGAAAAAGTAAATTCATACAAAAATCAAGCTTTGCTTGAATTTGAATAGAAGTCAGCAGAAGAATAGAAGGCGGATATTAAAGTAGCTGAATTTTGGGCTAAACTCATTCAGTACAGCTAGATATTACCATTGTTTCGAAGAATGTCCAATGACCAAGAGGGAATGCGACCGGACCTAGCACTATAATATACATAGAAACAGACTAATTTAAAGATACTCGTATTTATAATATTTGCAGTGAGCTTTAATCAAACCTCCAATTTCTGGTTTAGTAATCGATAACTCTACCACTATGCCCACACATGTCTTTATGAATAACGTACAGAAATCTTTATACATATAATAATTAACAGAAATCTCGAAGTGGTTCCTTTAATTAAATATTTGAAGATAGTTAACACATACAATGTGCCCAGTAAATTTTCTTACAAGTCTTGATATGCTTAAATTAACTAATTGGGGTGTAATCCATCCCACTCCTGCCGTTTCACGTCTTATAGCCGGGTCTCTTAATATGTAACTTAATTCCTTTACTTCGCTTTTACCTATATCAATATTTAATCATTCACCTACATCTGTATGCTCCATATGGCTATCAAAATTTCTACGAGCGTCATTGATAGTTACGTTTATTATAAACATAACTTAACATAAACTCACGGCTATATCCCCAAAGGGATAGGCAGAGGTGCAAGCACCCACATTTCGCCAGTTTATGTTTAGGTCCCAATGTAATGGGTGGTGAGCCTATTGCTATTAACCGGGCAATTATAAACCTGCGATAAATACACACATAACTTCGAAAAGCATTGAAAAATCATTGGTGTATGCCATGGTAAACTTGGGATCGAACCCGAGACCTCGTCTCAGCAGTCCATTACCCATACCACTAGGCATGTTGTGTTCTCGATGATGAGCAGGGCAGCCAGAGCTCACTGGAGAGGTTTTATGCTGTCAGTGGGAAGACCAAAAGGCATGTCCTGCTTTGTCTTCTGCACAGACGTGACGCAGTGTATGACGTCCCTGATGTTGCACACAGTCCGTAGGCCACGGTAACCACTTTCCATCAGGTGTGCCGTGTGCTTGTCTGCCACCTAAGTGGTACAAAAAAAAACACTAAACTTTTAATATAGGCCCATCGGTTTCGAGGGTATCTGAACTACAATTTTTTTCATTAATTGGATCAGTGTACGTTCTGTGAAATCGAGCACTGGTTGACTGCACCCTTACACATACCTTACATACATGGTGTGTTGTTCGATTCAATGTAAAAAACTCAAGCGTTCAATATTGCACTTTTTTCAATTAGCTCTGCTTATAAAAAATAAAAATAAAATATATTTTATTTCGAACGCATTGATACATATTTTGTTAGTAACAATATACTTAGGACTATATTAGTAAACAAATTAAATTACATTTTAAAACTAAACTAATTACTATTCAGAGACCAATTGTACGGCAGACATACATCTACGCGTACAATGGTTCAAAACAGTATTGTATAAACTTTACTCCTATACTGGTAGTTTTCAACTGGGATTACATTAATCTCGTTTTATTAAAAATTTAAATAGCCCCGTGGTTGCCGGCAGAGTAGAATTAAGGCCACCCAATCTCTTCCCATGCGGTGTCATACAAGTGGACTAAGGGATAAGTCAGTTTAACATCAGACAGATATATAAAGGTCAGATGCATGTCTCGAGTCAACAATAGTACCCGGAAAACGGCAATATACTCACCCCTCTGTACTTATAGGGTTGGCAGCGCGACTGTGACTCCTCTGGTGTTACAAACGTCCATAGGCCATGGTAACCACTTTCCATCAGGTGGGCCATGTGCTTGTCTGCCGCCAGCTAAGTGGTATGAAAAACCCCTGTTACGTGGGACAGAATACAATGATTGGTGAAATGTGGGTGTTATTCCACCTCTGCCTGGCCTTCCGGGGATAAAAGCGTGATTATATGTATGTATGTAAAAATTTTAAATTGTAATTATGAGGATAGATAGCATGAAATTCGAATCATTCTAAAAGTATGAGTGTTATTTAGATACTTTAGATTTTGATTCGGTGGTGTTTTATTAAGTGGTTATCTCCGCTCACGAAAGATGGAAACATCTAATCTTAAAATTTTCCTGCGGCTTGCTCTCCACATAATGGCTACGTTCATAATTTACAAATGTAGACATGAACACCGGTCATATCATCTTTCACACATTCTGTCCAGTACGCCGAGCCACGTCGCCTGAAAAACGGTATGTAGTGTAAATAGTTTTAGTCTTAAGTTTTGTAAAAAAAGAAAATACATAGGATAAGCATATAGGATAAATAAGTGTACATTAGAATTAAGAAATTGATTTTTTGCTAAGAAATTATTCAATTCAATTCAATTTATTTATTTGTGGATCATAGGTTTGTGTACAGTTCTTATTCTAGATTACATTAAAGTGCGCTATATATATATATATATATATATATATATATATATATATATATATATATATTATTGTAAATAAAATGTAAGAAAAAAGTACTCCTTAAGCCCCACTGCGGCCTAATGATAAAAACTAGTACTTGAGCACGCATACCAGTCGGAAACAGTAGCCGCAATGACAAGTATAGTACACTAGGTACTCACACTTTGTAACTTTAATGCTGATTGAAAGAATAAAGAAACAAAGTTGTTTTGAAGAACTGCGGTTTTTATTGAAGAAATAATCCTGGTTAACAGATTAAAAGTCATACAGTCCACGACACATTCCGTCCATCTTTTCTTGAATCTTACTCCCTCCTTGTATCTACTTTCATATCAACGTCTGCTTTACAACATCTCTTTGATTAATACGTAACGTATGTTCGAATCGAGACATGCAATTTTCTTGTAACCCCTCTAGGTAATTGCATAATGAAGTTGCACACGTATACAAAAAAATGAGTTTAAAATAAAAATCCGACTACTGAAAAATCACGCTCTAAAAGTATTAAACAAGAAAATATCACGGCTCTGTTTATTGACATTATTTCAGAGTAAGCAATGGGTATAATTTATACATATTTGAAATGTGCTAATTAGTGCCTTTCAGTTGATACTACTTGATACCAAACACGACATATTTATCTAAAATATTTTAACACAGTTTTCACGACCGCTAGATGGCGCTCCAGTAGTTCAGTGACACATCACATAGCCAGCGGACGACCAATTCGATTCTAATTATTCCTCATTTGTTCAATTCTAATAAGTAGTTGAGGAGCTATGAAGGTACAGATGAACCTATATACATACATACATAGCCTGTCAAAATCATAACGCTCCTTTGGCTTTGCCGTAGTCGGGTAAAAATTAACCAAAAAAGTAGTTCAAAGCTGAAAATGGAATATACCTTTGAGTAGACAGCCCGTGTTACAGCACGACTAAGTCATGAAACTCAACTTTCATTGACAGATATATCAGATTGTCAACGACAATCTGTCATCAATTATCTAAATATAAAGCGTCGAACGCAGAGCTGCGACAGCCTGCATCGATTTTTTTTTTTTTTTAGATCTTCAGTGACGTCACCCAATCCGACCAATGACAATATGACAATCTCTTTCAAGCTGTCGCAGCGCTGTGCTTACAGAATTGCACAGCAGCACTATTTTAGTTATACATTAAAATTGAGGAACGAGTATCAATGCGGAATACTGGCCTTTCTCTATAATTTAATTAATCCTTCTTTGAAATGGTACCAATCACATATAACGAAACAATGTAAAACACAAAGTACCTACATACATTCACACAAGAACCGAAAACGAACAATAGTCGAGAGAGGCAGGCGTAGTAAACACGTACTCAAAAAGTGTTAACTTAGTTAAGCACTTACTTATCCCAGACACATCACGAACTTACAAAAAACTTGCTCTAAGCCGCGCCAAATGATGAAAAACGATGGTTTAAACCAAAGTCTTGGTAGTTAACGTTTTAAAGCTTTTAGTTTTGTTTTGTACCCAAAATATTGAACCGTAGAGCATAAAATTAAGTAAATTTTATGTGGAATGATAACAAATGAATGAAAGATTTATCATTGTAAAATATACAGTCAAGGCTCTTGATGAGCAGGAAGAACTTCACTCCACTGGTATCATGTTTTACACTTTTACTTTGTAATAGCAGTTACAATAGTAATACAGAGATACATAGAACTACAGGCATTCGTATCCACACACACACACACTACCGTGCTCTTGTGACCGCCTTTGTGCCAGCTGTACTTGACCCAAACGGTTTGACGCGCCACGATGGCATGTTGTTAATGCCATGAAAGATGGGTAGGACTCTGGTATGGGACGCCACATGCGTTGATATCATTACTCCTACCTATATATCTAGCACGGCTGGCTGTACTGGTGCTGCTACTGCTTCTGCAGAACCTCATCAGATAATATGAATTAATATTGTGCCGTTCAGCGTCGAAACTTTAGGGTCATGGGGTCGTAGCGCCTGTAATCTCTTCCGTGAGATTGCGAAGCGTATAGTCGACGCTTCTCGTGATCAGAAGGCTGACCTATTTTTAGGTCAGAGAATAAGCATCGCCATACAACGTGGTAATGCTGTCAGTCTTCTGGGAACGCTACCACAAGAGGCATGTGATGCGGAGGAATGCCTCGACGCATTTTAATTATTTTAAGCTATAAGTAGTATAATATTTCTTTTAGTTTTATTTTAATAATTACATGTAAATAAATGAATTAACCAAATTAATAAAAAAGTTATTAAATGAATGTAAGTTTAAAATAAATAGCCACTGTGAAATAAATGTACGCAAAGTAATTCTCGTGAATAGCATGTGTCGTGCGACCGCGTGTTTCAGATTTAATCGCTGCGGTCTATTGCGGCTATATACAAAAGTCCCGCCGAAACGATGACTCGTTAAACTTTTAAACGACTACTAACTTCTGTGTCATAATTGCGCACCGAATTGTTGCAGATAACCGTTCTATTATTATACTGCGTACCACGTTTCAAGAAGTCCAAAACACACTGTGCAAATTCTACAGTTTATTTATTTGTTTAATTTTATGTACCTACGCTTAAATAACATAAAGTGGATGGTGGAAAGAGTAGCATAATGGATACAGCTTATTTCATAAAGAAATTTCTTGCAGTAGATTTGTGATGTAACATTGTTACCAAAACTTAACTCCTCTCTAGTGTACTGTTTTTAAAACCACGACACGACGGTATTTCCATCCATTGAGCAGTCCAACTGGGGAAGTACCTCAGCCCTAAAGAATACCGCGGCCATAATAACCTGAAGAGTTTTGCGGTTGTCAGTGGGAAAACCACAGGCTTGTCCTACTCTGTCTTCTACACTGATGGCACAGAAACTCTCATTGCTTATAGAGTTGGCAGCGCGAGTGTGACTCTCTGGTGTTGCACACGTCTATAACCTACAGTAACCACTTTCCATTAGGTTGCTTGTCTGCCACCTAAGTGGTATATAAAAAAAGACAAATTATTTTATAAATGACATGATTTGCAGGGTAACCACTTTTCATCAGGTGGGCCGAGTGCTTGTCTACCACCTAAGTGATATAAAAAAGACAAATTATTTTATAAATGACATGATTTGCAGGGTAACCACTTTTCATCAGGTGGGCCGAGTGCTTGTCTACCACCTAAGTGATATAAAAAAGACAAATTATTTTATAAATGACATGATTTGCAGGGTAACCACTTTTCATCAGGTGGGCCGAGTGCTTGTCTACCACCTAAGTGATATAAAAAAGACAAATTATTTTATAAATGACATGATTTGCAGGGTAACCACTTTTCATCAGGTGGGCCGAGTGCTTGTCTACCACCTAAGTGATATAAAAAAGACAAATTATTTTATAAATGACATGATTTGCAGGGTAACCACTTTTCATCAGGTGGGCCGAGTGCTTGTCTACCACCTAAGTGATATAAAAAAGACAAATTATTTTATAAATGACATGATTTGCAGGGTAACCACTTTTCATCAGGTGGGCCGAGTGCTTGTCTACCACCTAAGTGATATAAAAAAGACAAATTATTTTATAAATGACATGATTTGCAGGGTAACCACTTTTCATCAGGTGGGCCGAGTGCTTGTCTACCACCTAAGTGATATAAAAAAGACAAATTATTTTATAAATGACATGATTTGCAGGGTAACCACTTTTCATCAGGTGGGCCGAGTGCTTGTCTACCACCTAAGTGATATAAAAAAGACAAATTATTCTATAAATGTCACGTTTTGTACGCACATACTTTAGGAGGCCGAAGTGATACCCATTACAGTAGACACGAAATATTACTGAAGAATCCAAAAATACGAGCCCGGGCAGATTTTCTCTTAACTACAAGCTTCACCCACTTGGGTTCCTCTTCCCGTGAAAATTCAGGAGCAAGCCATGAGAACCCATTCTAGGTATAAATTCATGTTATTTCAACCCATAAGATATCCCTGTCTCTAATTTTAGCCAGATCTTCTCAAGCACGCAATTGAGGATAAACATCTTAATTTCTTTTTAAACTTTCACAATTATAAATGGCAGTGGGAATTAGGAACTACATTAGAAATGCATACAAACATATACTGGCAGAGGTGTATTAACACATTAAACATTTCACCAACTATAATTATCGGTCGACGCAAGCTTATTAGAGTAGAATAAATTTTATTTCAGATTTTCAATCCATAAATTGTTAGTAGCATACGATCTTAGTCTAGTGTTAGTAACTTAGCAATAGATAAATTATGGCTTTCGGTGCTGCTCCCTGTAGAGGTGCAGATGTTGATGTACAGGGGCATGTAGCTGGAGCCAACGGCTCAGCAGTGAGGAGTCCCACCGATCAGCCAGAGTGCTCAGGATGATGTAAGGGCTGCCGCGAACGCGCGCCCATAGTGAGGCGCAGCGCTTTCTGGTGATGGTATAAATACAATCCGTACGCGCCTCAGCGAACATGGATGAAACGCTACAATGGCGCGGCAAGCCGAACATCAGCCTGAACGCATTATTGTATTGAACGCGCAAAGCAATGGTGCATATGCGCGCTGCGTACAGTTCATTATATAGGTATCTAAAGTTTATTGCCGTCAAGCGGGCCCTTAGTCATTGACTGTATGTTTACTGTCGAATGAAGAACAGCCATTTCCCTAAGTCGCCTTCTACGACATCCACAGGAAGAGATGGGTTGGCCTTATTCTACCAAATATATCCTCGGGACCCAACACGACAATACAATACATTAGAAATAATATCAAACCATACATAATATATCTATTAACTACGGTTATTATATTTAATAGCCGCGTAGTTTCCGGCAGAGTAGAATTTGGACCACCCCATCTCTTCACAGGCGGTGTCGTACAACGCGACAAATGGATAGAGCTGCTTAACATCAAACAAATGTATTTTATAAGGCCCAGACTCTGCCTCAGCTGCATGGTTCGATTCAACAATAATGTCCGGAAAACGGCAATAGGCTCACCCCCTATTAAGTTTATCCAAATACAATGATTGGTGAAAAGTGGGTTTTAACTCACGTCTGCCTAACCCTCCGGGTATAAAGGCTTGTTTATATGTATGTATTTTTATATTTAACTAGTTGAAAGAGGTCGAAAATGTTGTGATTGCTCTACTTGCCTCTATAAAACATAGAGGCAAGTAGAGCAATCACAACATTTTCGACCATATTTTTTAATTACGTAACTGCAATAAGCTGTTTATTAGCTGTCATAAATCACAGGATCAACCCCACGCGCAGGTAAATTATGGCAGAAATGCAATTACATATTTTAACATTTTACATATTTATAATAATTGTTCGATTTGTGAAGACTGAAAAATTTGCATGCTGCAGATTGCGGCTAGACATGCTGTACTCATACATATTGTAAGACCTATGTGACCATGTTTAAAGGCAAATAAATTATTCTTATTCTTATTCTTATTCTTATAATAATTAATTATGATCAATATAAATAAGTCAACGTGAGACGCAATACCGTAATAAACGACCAATCAGAAAGCAATCAATGTACAATTAGAATCAGATCAATATGACTATTAGAAAATGACTGTCAGGGTACTCAAAAACATCTTAATATAATGCTCTGCATTGCATGCATTATGATCTTTTTTAGTACTATTCAGGTCCTGATCGATCTGATGCAGACTGTACCTACTTATGTACCTACGTATTTAAAATCCAGTTAAATTTATATTAGTTCTATAGTTAAAAACGAATTGTTCGTGAATGTTATTGATTCTATCCTCAATTGAATAATTCAAATGAGGACAATCATATATCTACTTTATTTAATGGCCAGAAATTTGATAAGCTAATTATTTTGAAATTGTTAGCAGTCCGAAGCGATATATGCGAAAATATAATAATATGAAGTGAGTATATAAAGTTATCGGTGATGAATCGTATGTAAATTTTTAAAACTCACGTTTCATCAGGAATTTTCAGTGTTATCAAAAGTTATCAAAGTAAATGTAGACTAAGATTTGTACTTCGTAAAGTAAATAATGGAAGCACTAGAATGGAACCCGCGAGGAAAATGTAAGCGTGGCCCTATTGTTGCAGAAGAAGTGAGCCTCAGAATTACTTGGAGCGAAATGAAGTATGAAACTCAAGACCGACAGGGATGGCATCGCTCTGTGGACGCCCTCTACCCCATCTAGGGGCCACAGGACCTTAAGTCAAGTCAAGTAAGTCAAAGTAAATAATGATAAAATCACAGAAACAATACTTGATATTACTTTAATAAGATAAACATCAATAGAACTTAATATTAATATTATTCGCAAAGCAAAGAATCGATTTTGACAGTTATTTGAGAACAAAGGAAATTTATTCAAATCTAATTAATTCTGTAGGTATAATACTCTGAAGATAATTAATAGTCTAAAAGAACAAAATAAGTTTATTAGCATTATTATAGAACATAACATGATTAGAAAACATGGTCGTAGATACAGTGTACCTACCTATTGTTATAATCGTGATCAAATTTTCCAGTACAGACCTCATTTTTTTAACGTGCTTAATATAACCCTGTATATACGTGTTCATTCATTTATATGTATTCTACCTCCTAAGTTCTTACAATTTCACGCTTGTGTATAAAAAACTGTTATTATTGTAATCTGTTTGAACATTGATGGCACTAATGCACGGAAAAACTCTAATGAGTTTATGTGGCATTTTTATGACGAATGTTTTTGTATTTAATTAAATAAATAAATAAATTTAAAAAAAAAACTAAAACGCATCAGGTCTGTGGGTCGTTATTGGTTGCCGGAGGTGAAATTGCCAGGCACATTCCTCGCACTCCGGCCGACTCCGGGCCCACTCTCTCGATCTAGCCTTCCTCGGGGGTACAGTACCCCTAGCACGAAAAACTATCGTCTTAGTATCGTAAACGTATCGAGAGAACGGAGCTTAACACCCAAACAGATTCACAGCAGGCAGGCGGCCAATCGCAATGCTTCGTTCTCTCGTAACGTTTACGATATGAATACGAGAGTTTTTCGTGCTAAGGGTACAAAAGGTTTAGGAAAACTTATTAAATATTTGAAGATTCTATGCAGGAGAGTTGCCTTCGCTGGTGCGGCCACGTTTTGCTGTAATTCGTTAGGCTACGAGAGTAACAAATGTCTGGCTATTCCTTCCCCGCCGGGCTCCGGTAGGAAGGGTAGTCTCAAGAAGTGCTACCTTAATGTTAACAATCAGTTAAGGAGGTAGGACACGGCGGTATTTCCGCCCAACTGAGCAGTCCGACTGGGGAAGTACCTCCGCCCTACAGAATTCCGCTATAATAACTTCGTGTTGTGTTCCCAGCGGTGAGTAGGGTAGCCAGAGCTCACCGGAGAATTTGTGCTGTCTGTGGGAAGACTAAAGGCTTGTCCTGCTTTGTCTTCTACTGACGGCACAGAAACTCTGTACTTACAGGGTTGGTAGCGCGACTGTGACTCCTCTGGTGTTACAAACGTCCATAGGCCACGGTAACCACTTTCCATCAGGTGGGCCGTGTGCTTGTCTGCCAATTAAGTGGTATAAAAAAAAAAATGTCATATGCATGCCAATGGTGTCATTTTCACGTTCAAACATCTTCACAAACTTTTATACTTATAATATTAAGTGGGATTTTTTTTTTCTTTTTTTTAAAGAATATTAGAACCGAAATTACTAATATTCCCCCTAACCCCTCAAGCTAAGCAAAATTGCTTGTGTTGGGAGTGGGTTTACGTCGGTAGTGTAATGGCCAGGATTCGAACCTGGGAACTCTTGGTCGTAAGACCGATTCCTTAATCACTAAGCTAACCCACGTTATTTAGTGACGAATTCCAAAATCTACTGAATTAGGACGGCATAAGCATAAAGGTCAAGAATCCTTGGAACTCAATTGTTTTGTGAGAATTATCGGTAGAATTTAATTTGGCTGTGTTTACCTCCCGTATTATTTGAACACGAAGAGGGCAGAACTTCAAACTACGTATTTCACAAGTCAAATAAAATACGACTATATTGCTGTGTTACATTTATAATATTGTTGTTTTTACAATTACTCGGTACCGGTACTCCGATGGGGAGGTATCCGTGGGGATTATGCGCACGTAAAAAAAAAAAAAAAAAAAAAGAGTGGAAAGGCGGCTCCACCTGCACGTCTCCCTATAACATAGTCCCCATCTAGTCAAATGGGGACTCTGTCGTCCCCACATCCGAAGAGGGCTAGCTCGAAAGGCCAAAGTGCACAACCTACAACCCACAGACGGCGTGCGTTTTAGTCGGTTCGAGTTCAACATAACCACTCCAGCCACATCCAGCGAGGGGTATATCTGTGGGGATTTTGCGCAGGATAAAATGCTGAATACGTTATGAAGTTCCACCAAAATCTTCGCAACCCAAGCCTGCCATCCGGTAAACCAACTGATTTACGAACGAGCCTGGAGCAGACATTCCTCTCAGGTTTCTTTTGCCGCTATAAAAGCAATCCAGCCATTTTCTCCGATCCTCCGCCTTCCGCATCCAGTCTGTTCCAATCACCTTTTTCAGGCCGTCCGTCCATCTGGCTAGGGGGCGTCCTACCTTTCGTTTACCTTCTCGCGGTGGCCACTCTAGGACTCGTTTGCTCCAACGGCAATCGGTCCTTCGACAAACGTGGCCAGCCCACTGCCACTTCAACTTGTTTATTCTGTGACCTATGCCGGTTGGTATTGTTCCATCTAGGTAAAATTATATCATTCTCCTGTACATACATATAATCACGCCTTTATCCCCGGAGGGTTAGGCAGAGGTGAATTATCACCCACATTTCACCAATAATTGTATTCGGTCCCACGTAATAGGGGGTGAGCCTATTGCCGTATTTCGGACACTATTGTTGACTCGAGACATGCATCTGAGGCTAAATCTGGACTGCATATATCTGTCCGATGTTAAACAGCCCTATCCCTTAGTCGCCTTGTACGACACCACATGGGAAGAGATGGGGTGGTCCAAATTCTACTCTGCTGGGAACCACGCGGTCTCCTGTAGTCCTTATTAAATTTCACTGCGATGCAAATATTCTACCGACACAAAGGAGAATGATGAATCGAGTATATAATTATGTTTACTCGATGTTTCGATCGATTTTCAGGTACGCCCCGGGTAAACTGACGGGCTCACCCGTCATCCGGATCAGTGCATTTCGACCGATACGTAAGTTAAATGAAAGATACGTATTGTTTCTGAAGGTACAATACCTTTCAACAAAGCAGATGTTGTTAGTTACACTGCCATTAATTGAGTATTAACAGAGTTTATCATTCTATGTAATATAATGGGGTTCCGTATCTCAAACGAAAAAAGACGGAACCCTTATAGGACCACTTCATTTTTCTTTATGCAACTTAGGTGGCAGACAAGCACACGGCCCACCTGATGGACAGTGGTTACCGTGACCTATGAACGTGTGCAACACCAGGGGAGTCCCACCCGTACTGCCTACCTTGTAAGAACAGAGATTTTCTGTGCCCTCAATGCAGAACACAAAATCAGGACGAGCCTTTAGTCTTCCTACTGACAGCACAAAAACTCTCCAATAAGCTCTGTCTACCCTACTCACCGCCTGTATTTCTGTCAGTCATGGGATTTTTCTTAGGAATGCGTGGAGGTATCAAGTTGAAATTCATACCACATATTCAGGTTTATAGCGTCTTGAAACCATGCAAAAATCATACATCTAAGTCAAGGCATTTAAAATATATCACGGTTTTTGTAGCTAGGCTGCAGAAGTTTGTTTTTTACCAACTTTAATTTGATACTCCGTAAATTTTGTTATAATAAAGCAAAAGTAGTGATTTGTGGTGACTTTAATATAAATACACTTGATAATAATGATGTATCGACTCAATTTAAGCAAATGCTGTATAGTTACAATATGAAACTGGGCATTAATGAACCCACACGGCTATCAAGCGGAAGATGCTTAGATAATATTTTATTTAATATACGTGGATGTAGGGCTGACGTCATCGATTTAGAATTATCAGATCACACAGCACAGTTACTGTTATGTCCAGTAAAATCAGTGAGCTGAATCAGCGAGTCCGACTCGCACTTGACCAGCTTTTTCTCAGGTATGGGTTTGAATCCTGACTATTACACTATCGGCGAGAAACCACTCCTGACACAAACAATTTAACTTAGCTGGAACGTTACCACAGCATACCAAGCATGTGATTCCACAAGGAGAAATTCCACGACGCGTTCTAATTTTATTTTAGAATTAATTCTTTTATTTTTGGTGTTATTGTTAATTAGTTGTTGCCCGGGGCTCCGCCCACGTGGATATTGTGACAAAACATAGCCTATGTAAGGGACATAGGCTATGTTTTGTCTCGATAACCGATTACTGACTTAAGCTCTAATCTACCCCTATACCAAATTTCACCAAAATCGGTATAGTTGTTTAGGCGTGAAAGCGTAACGTACAGACAGACATAAAGAGCTACTTTCGCATTTATAATATAAGTTTGGATTTGGATTGTATACCTGTTCCATACCTTTTTAACAGTTTTACGGTTAAGGCCAACATCTCGAGCCGTTAGCTTAGTTTTTGCTTTTCCTAAAAAAATATACATACATACATAAAATCACGCCTGTCTCCCATAGGGGTAGGCAATGATTAGGAATCTCCATTTGCTACGATCCTGAACTACTCTCGCTTCATTCACTCTCATTACATTTTTCATGCATGCTCGTCAGTTTAGGGTACTCCTGACCCGCCCCTTTTCAAAAACTTCCCCGATTTGGTCCAGATATGTGCGCCTAGGTCTTCCTCTTCCGACGGTACCATCCACACTCGCCTCATACACCTGTTTCGTTGGTCTTCTTTCATTCATTCTCTCAACATGACATCTTAACATTCCTAAAAACTTCTTTCATTCATTCTTAAATATATATTTCTAGAAATACAAAGTGCATAGACTATCCAAATATAAGACAACGACCACAGCTATGTATCTCGCCCCTACTAACTTTTATAAACATTAACATGGTCTGTAACATTTTTCGCTCACGATTAAACATTATTACAGTGTTTCGTTGGACGTTACAGTCACTTTACTCGCTCGCAAAATAGTGGTATTACAACGTTACGGGTGCGTTACAACCACGTTTATGAGCCTTTAAACGCATCTTGAAACTCCACGAATGTGTAGTCGTGTTGACGCCAGCCTTGGGGTTAACACAACCCACGCATTTTGGAAATTTTATTACATGTTATCATTGTCATAACATGGTCTGTTATGTCTCGTATGAATCTGTTATGTAAAGAAATGTTATATAAAATTTAATTTTAATTTCAATTCAATTACAGCCTCTGTGGCGTAGCGGAAGTGAACACGACCGCTTACGTCAGAGGTGCGAGTTCAATCCCTGCTCAATGTAAATATTATAATATGGGTGATTGCATTGGTGTGGGTGTTTCTATGCATAATATGTATGTATTTTTTTAAGTATTTAAGTATGTTTATCCGTATTCTAGATTCCACAATACAAGCTAGTTAAGCTATGCTTCTAGATAGATAGTGTTGTGTAGAATGTTGTAAAAAAAAATTAGTTGATTTCGCTAAGTTAATTTCATTATAATAATAAACGCTTTTCGTGCTATGTTTAGATAAGATAAAAAATACATCCGAGAAAAATAGCCGGCCAAGTGCGCATAAGGGCACACTAAATTTAGGGTTCCGTATTTGTTTGTGATATTTCATAGGAGATGTATTAAAATTAAATGACGGGCAAAATCTGATATTGTTGGTTGAAATATCAATATGTAATTTATACTACTTAAATGTTTACTTCTCCGAAACATTTAATAAGTTGTTAACGATTAGGTACTCGCAAAATCGTAAAATCTACTAAGCTTTACCAACCAACTATTTGCCTAGGAGGGACAAATCTTCGTCACTTACAAAAATAACATTCACAAATACAATTTTTAAAAGATTTCGCTAATGAAAACGATATGGGGTAAACAGCAGACGAAAGAACAAAAATATTGTCATCATGGATGTATATAGGGTTGATACATACCCTAAAAATATTATTTTCCTAGAGTTCATTTTAGCAAAGATTTTTTTATAAAGTAGTTATTTTAGAAAATAGTCTTTGCAAACTACAGCTTTGCATAGATTGAAACCTTAGGTTCCGTGTGGACCCCTGAACTCTAAAAACGGCTTAATTACTTCAGTAGATACCCAAGATAAAATCCCCGTGTTTGTCATTTAGCCGTCTTGTCATTTATAAAACTGTAATTCATTAAAAGAAATGTCTAATTTTACTTCACAAATGAAAGGTCGAACCTTTTAGTTAATTGCCATTTTCATTTGGAAAATATTTTTATGGCTAAGGATTAATTAATGTAAAAGAGGTATTATAGAAAGGTGATATTTTGACTATTGCTTCCCACATAAAACTGTGACTCTTTTACTTGGCTCTAAAGCAAATGATGTCTCTAAAAAATAAAATGGCAGTTTCATTTTCATTACGGTACCTACGTCTTTGAATTACAGTTAAACTATAGATTCTTCTTGTTTAATTGAAGAAACACAGACGCAAGCTTTCCTAGAAGAGGTCAGGTGGCAGACGCCTCATAAAAGCTGTAAACGTCAAATAACAGAAGGAGAAGGAGTAAGCGGATTTGTTAGCTCCGTGGCCTCGAAAGCAACAGGTAAACTGATTATCATAAGATCCTTTTAGTTTGATGTCATTATACTCAGCAGAAGTACTAGCCACTTACTACATTTTAAATATAAAATTACAACAAAAACGTTTTCTATATTTGAGGATCCTTATATATTTTCTTTTCCTTATAATTTTATATTCTATTAACGATTTGCGTTATTTCACAGTGAGAATATAAAATTCTAAAAATTCAGTCATCCAGGAAACAAAGCAGTATTAAAATATTTTATTATTTCCTCAAATTCAAAAGTCGTTATTCATCTCTTTTACAAAGTAACATTTATGAATGTCAAGAAGAATATTGTTCCCACATTTACTGTCAGATTCATAACGCAAAAAATCGCCTTGGACTTTTACTACTACCAAGTGTCACAGCAAGTAAATATAATTAGAGCAGGCGCCAAAGATCTCTTCGCTTTCAAATTAAGGCGCCGCAAAATCTTGTATGATTCGTGCAACTGAGACCTTCAGCTATTTTAAAAACCATGTTGCCATCAACGGACTTGGTCCAGTTTTCTGCAGCGCCCCCTCAACTTTGCCCTAGTGATCGGGTATATATTACAGGCTTAACCTAGAAAAAATAGGCTGCCGAGGGTCCTGGTTTGAGGGATTATCAAGTTATATCAAAAGTAGCTGCAAATATGCTATATTTATATATGTGTGATACATTTGTACACCCTTTAAACACTTATCCTGACTCAAACTACGTAATTTAATAGTCTTTTGAGGTATGCGAACAATGTTAATAGGGGCAAGGGAGAGGGATCTGACCACACCAGCAGCTGGCAACATCGCAACATAGCACATATCAGAAGTTAAAATGCGGTACTCAAATTTCACGAGCCACCTTTGGCAGCCGTTCTAGGAGTGAATTCATACACATCAAAAAATGACTTCAGCCCGATAGATGGTAAGAAACAGTAAGGCGTGAAAACCTTCATTTGTAATTACGGTTAAAATTCAACATAACATTCAGGATACCTTGTTATTCTCTGCACCACCTATTGGGTTGAATGGTAGAGAATGCCTGTGGCATTGAGTCCGCCTTTGTACATTTGTGCATGAAGTTTAAATAAAAAAAATAAAAAAAAGAATGTCTAATAAAGTTCTAACTTAGCATTTATTTAGATAAAAGCACATCTACCGTTTGAGGTAGTGGTTAACTTAACTTTTACAGAAGTGGCTGACGTCTACCTCCCTACTTCTTGACTCTAAAGGATGGTGTGAGGTGTGAGAGCTGGTGCCCCGAAGATCTAAGTATCGCCCCATACACCCTTTCGTTCCCACTGCTTCCAGGTCATTGTAACGGTATGTATATCTTCTTTTGCAGGTATAAACAAACCTTTTGCATTAACCTCAAGTTAAAATATCATCATTCTCTGAATTTTGTCCCAACTCAGTTGGGTTTGGGTTTCCAGTTTAAGTGCAATGGGCTGAACTTTGATATTTTCGTGAAGTGACGGCCATCTGACCTCTACAATCAATTGGCGATATATAATAGTCGGACTTTTGAAGGCTCCAACTACACGTACGGCCCGCACCGACTAACATAGAAGTTCGTGTGTCAACGTGCTCTCCGAGGCACTGAAACATCCAGACCAATGCTATTTGCATCATATTCACGCATATAAACATTTGCACTGCCCTCAATTAAAACATAATCAAATAGAGATCTCAAAACAATGTAAACAAAGCCTTATCGTCAAACAACCCAGATTTAGAAAATGCGAACATAAAAATATTAACTTCGCATCATCCCTTTTATGAAAATATTATGCAAATGTGTTTTGCTTATAAAAGATGTCTACTAATTATAATAATATTTTCGTTTGTTAACCTTGGGACTTTGTTTGTTTCCTTAACAGAGTTTGATTACATTTCATGTTCACTTTGCCCACCTTACCTAGGTAAATAAGCGACGAATTTACAACTTTTACTCCGGGGGATTAATTTTAGGAGACCAGTGGAACCGGTATGCCTTTAAGTGGTCATTACTTCATATTCATGAATGTTTGAATGTGTGATGTTGGAATCAGTTTTAGAGCAATATAGGTATGTGTGTGATGCCTTACCTATAAAACCTGTAGCCAGTACCTACACTTGCTAATAAATGACTTGATTCTGACGTAACCTTTATTCTCAGAGTTGGAGGTTAAACGGCTTATACTCGTAAAATACCAACCAATAATGGAAGAAGATAGCGGACCTCGGCTTCCAAAGTGAAATCTTTGGATGCATCAGCAATTGCCGCTAGGATGATGATGAATCTTCAGGTGTGTTCCCTCTAAAGAATGCCGTGTTGGGTCCGCGTGTGAGAGTCATCTTTAAAACAATACAAGTAAGAACGATGGGTGTATAATATGAAATATTACAATATACCTAGACGAAATAAATAGACATATTCATGCATAGGTACGAATATTTGCACTAAGCTAGAATCGAACCTGCTAGCTACGACGTAGCAGTCAAATGCTCTACCGCCATTAGTCTTCTGGTATCCAAAATGTCGAATATAATAAAAAAACAATATTTCAAATAGAAATAGAATTCGTTCATAAAAATAGTTTAATATCAATAGGAAAACCAGACGAACTAAATTTGATTTGTAGCCAAGCTACAAGGAGTGGTTGAATTGATTGAATTTACACTTTGCAAACTAGCGACTGATTAAATTTGACATCTTAATCAGACAGTATAAATTAACATATTAAACTATGCGGACTGCGCTCTTCCTTGGGACAAGACAACTGTTACCGTGTTGAGAATGGGCTGCTTGTGCACAATGCATTGTTAGATTATTTATCTTTTTACATTTGTACATATCAGGTCTTTACCTATGAAATTGCCAAAATTGTCTCAGATTCGTGATTTCGTTATTCCTGTAATTTAATAGCTATTTCCAGTATTTAATTTTTTTTTTGAAAGTTGATTTCAAGATGTTACAACTCTGTATTAAATTTTGTTGTTATTGGCCACTTGATAAATAAAATTCGATCTTCAAAAACAGTACTTCCTAAATACTATCCATTTTGATGATAAATTTCGGATTACTTTTTTACAGCTGTCACTTTTCAAAAATGTAATAAAATTGTGGTCTTATTCATACACAAAAAAAAACATAACATTTGGATTTGTCATTCCTAAATAAATGCAAAAATGTTAGTACCTACTGAAAATTGGGTTTCCTCCAATTTCTTCGAATACACGGCAATTTCATATATTATGAATTTCATATAAGTATTGATATTTTATTCATTCATAATATAATTCAAATACTTAATCGGTAACCTTTTTGACTATCAAAATTTGTCAACGAGAATGTTAAGATGTTATTAATTTGATTAAATCCAATCAAAATTAATATAGCTTTTCCTTAAAATTTTCGTTTCGGGTATAGCTAATTAAGGACGCTTCTCTGTATCAAGTAAATGAAGATAATTATGGTTTAAGTCATTGATGTAGGTAGGTTGTATGTTTAAGTAAATTCGTAAATTATATCCCTGTTTTGCAGATTTCTCAAGCGTAATTGGGTATTTTCTATAATTAAAATAAATTATTTAACTGAGCTTATTAAATTAAGAATAGTAAAAGAACGATAGAAATTGCGTCTGTTTTTATTTTATTGTTTTTATTTATTTCTAATCATCCATGACATAACATAACATAACATAAACTCACGCCTATATCCCCAAAAGGGTAGGCAGAGGTGCTAGCACCCACATTTCGCCAGTTTATGTTTAGGTCCCAATGTAATAGGTGGCGAAACCTATTGCCTTTAACCGGGCACTTGTAAACCTGCTATAAATACACATATAACTTCGAAAAACATCGAATAGTCATTGGTGTCTGTCATAATAAAACTTGGGATCGAACCCGTCCGTCCCGTGGATCATCCACCCAACCTATATTAGTAAAAAATTTGACTAGTAAATATTATGACGTCACAATAAATTATTTCATGCAAGTTTCCTCTTAACTTAACGTTTTCGTTTAGTAAAAAGTAACTTATTTGAATAGACAGTCCAATACCAAATTATTTTATAGTAAGTTATCACTAACATTATAAAGAATAATGCTTTCTTAGAAATATTCAATCAAGAACCACCGGAAAACCAAACATTATTGTATATAACTAAGTATATATCTACAGATGACGGGTATGTATTTCAGTAGCGTGCTGACAAAGGTCATGTCAAAATAAACCTGAGGCAAAACGGATATTGATGGAGGCCAGCCGCCCACCGATCAGCTCTCTGTATAACATCTGTCCTTGAAAAAAATCTACACAATATGTTTCTAAGGATCCTTTCTAAAGATCACTGATATTATATATCTGTTTATTTAAACTCTGATGGAATCTCTCATTTTTATAATCATATTTCTGCACAAATAACGTCTGTTTGAAGAGAGTACCTTCGGATGTATCTATGATATATTGCTTTTTCTTGGAATTTCTTGAAATCATACAAATTATATTTTTTACAAGTCGCGTGACGTAGAATTTGGGCCATCCCATCTCTTCCCATGTGGTGTCGTACAAGGCGACTAAGGAATAGGGCTTAGTCGCCTTGTACGACACTGCATAGGAAGATTTGGGGTGGCCCAAATTGTACTATGCCGGGAACCACGCGGCCATAACACAAGTTAGTTAATCTATGCTTAGTGTGGGTCTAGATAGCGTTGTGTGGAATTTTGTAGAATTTATTTCTTTATTATAGGTATGTATGCATTGTAATTTCATGTACAATGAAACTAAAAAATAATGGTTACGTACTAAGTCATCTGATGTGCGTTTTAAACGTAAATTAATGACGACAGTAGTTAAAATAACCGTAGGCGAATTGATTCGTAACCGAAAATAAGTACCGACCGGACTCCATATTTTTAATAATAACCTTGTACAACGTTTCAAAACTGCTCTACATCATAAGCTTTGATCAAAGTCTCTGCCCCACCACGAGGCATAACTACTACATAAACTAATTGGGTTGCGGAACTCAGTACAGGGTGGTATGTAAATATTGGACGAGCCACAAGCTGAATCAAATATACTTGTTAAAAGGTCGTTGAATAATGAAGAAAACAAACAATGTACCACTTTTCTATTAGCGCACACAACGTCGCAAGCACAACACAACCGCACTGCTGCCGCATCGACTACCGCGCGCCGTCAAATATTGGCATATTGTTTTTAATAATTTAATACATATCTAAACACTAACATCACATGTTACAAACATTAAAAGAAGAATTTGTATTCTGTGTATTCAACTATATGTAGGGTAGAACCCGTAGAACAACGGAGGACGAAAGATAGCGGAGACATGCCAACAATATTTCTCTTTAGAAAAACACCTCTCCAAATTCTCACCCGGAGAATGAGACGCGTGAGGAGGTGAAGTTAGTACCTTGTCCAGACACGCATCTGTTTCCCTCTAAGTCTACGCCTCTTCCACTTTTAGAAATCCATCTAGTGTTGCATATTGAATAATTGTCTCCTTCGAAACCAAGCCAACAGAAGAACGCACCGACACGGCGGCAGATTTATTTTAAATTAGTTTTTAAGATTTGTAATGTTTTTGATAATAACCTGCTAAAATATGTAGGTACTTAACTAAAAAAACTATATAAATAAATTTCATTTAGGATTTATTTTTCTCACTGTTAATTAATGATTTCAATTTCACCAATTTTATTAATAGGTTTTCTTCGTGACCTGGAGACGACTTAGAGAATATTAAATAATAAAAAGTAGGTGCCTAAATGCGATTCGGCATTTGTATGTACTTTTGTAGATGTAATGCATTTGCTCTATGTTTAAACATCTTAAATACCAGCGATATAAGTTTAATGTCGAGAATAACTTCGCTGAAACGTTTTCTTTTGAGTTCTCAAAGATAACATTCTACAAAAACTTATAAAATATCAAGACTAGCGGTTTGAAGATTTTCTTTTATGGTTTTTGCTATCAGATCTGTCTATTTCGGCTCTGAATAGCTTCTTAAAAATTGCCTGTTTATTTATAATGCTGAAGTGGTAACGAATTCTGTAAAGTACCTAAGTACCGTAGCTATTAAAGTTTAAAAGTGTCATCAAACTACCAACTACCAACTCAGTCTTTTAGAAATTGAATCGGAAACTTGTATATAAGAATCAAAAATGATATTCGTTGCGTACATGTAGATAGGTACTTAACGACTAGGACCGACTTTAATGAATAATTTAAGCCTAACAACATACATACATACATATATTCACGCCTTTAACCCCCGAGGGTTAGGCAGAGGTGAATTAACATCTACATTTCACCAATAATTGTATTCGTTCCCACGTAGTAGGGGGTGAGCCTATTGTCGTTTCCATGCATCTGAGGCTGAGTCTGGGCTGTCGGGTGTTAAACAGCACTATCCCTTAGTCGCCTTGTACGACACCGCACGGGAAGAGATGGGGTGGCCCAAATTGTACTCTGCCGGGAACCACGCGGCAAATTAGACATAAGTCATTGATATTCTATGTTTAGGTAGTTTACATTTAATATTCGGTTCAATTTCCAAAAAAAAAAAAATACTAGGATAATGGAGATACGCAGCGGTCAAAGGCAGCGGTATATTAAGTAGTACTATTACTTATTTTGTGGCTGTACTGTACGAAACTGAGTAGATATAACTAATGTTCTAACATATACAAAACTCCTTCCAGAATAATGTACAAAAAAATATCAATATAGGTATTTAAACAATCATGGTCACTCACATCAGTATCACAATAAACGGGATATTTACCATGTTTTTGCAAAAACAACCGGGAACAAGCCAAAACAAAATCGCGAGTGGATACAGTAAGCATTGTGTGTCGTGAACGTGATCGAGATCGGGTTCGAGTTTGTAGTGAGAGTGAAACCAATAGTAGTGCAGATACGCGTAGTAAAAGAACTCGAAAGAGGGTAGATCGATATAATTACTCCTAGGAAAAAACTTTTTCTCTGTTCACCGCCACTACTCCAGTTCCTCCGTGATCATGGTGCTTGCAACAGCGCCGAAATATCGGAAACTCAAAACAATGAAACATGGTAAATATCCTGTTTATTGTGATAAAAAATATCAATTACTTCATCAATAACATCAATCAAAAAATATCAATAACAAATAAATTGAACCGAGTGGGAATCGAAACCACCATTTTGTCAATAGATTTTCCATTCAAGGCGTGGTGTGTGTCATATAATATAACACAAACCTCCCGAATTAAGCTGACTACACACCAAAAGGGCACAGAAAATTACGCTGGCATTATCTCATTGACAGGTTCTCGTTTGAACAGTACCTAACCTGCTGCTGATGATGTGGTCTACGAAAAAACATACTTGTCTGGAAGGAATCTGATTACTCGAGAAGCATATTTTCAAGATATAGCTTTCCGAAATAAGTAGTGTGTAGAAAACCTTACTTTTGGTCGAATCATGTTCGCGCCTGTTATGGAGAGGTGACGAGAGGTGTCCTAGCGTGTCCTGTTTCTCTCACATGTATGTCAAAGTGACGCGGCAAATTGCTGTCCAGTAATTGGCTGTGCCTGTCGCGCTGTAAAGCGCTGTATTGGATTATATTACTTTTCTAGTGAAATATTGCATGTGCTCCAATTTGCAACCTTATGTTGGGGTTACTGAAAAACGGATTTATTTTATGCTGGACGAATATGAAACATAGGTACTCGGTAAGTAGAACAGCGGGAGAGATTATACTACAATATAGACTAGTACCTACTCGATTTTTAACTAAGCACGTCAAAAAAATTGGTATGCTTCTATTTTTTTAATCAATAATAAATTAGAAGAGGTTCTCAATTAGGTATTATTAAGTATTTAAATGTTTGCAACCTCAGAACTTCGTCATTTATGAACCGATTTAGAAAACTGTTTTCAGTAATGCAAGTAAATATAAAATAATGCTAACATTGTACAGAAATAGATCCCACGATTTCTCACTGAGCAGCAAAACATTCAACCGCTGTTACTGTTATGTACCTTGCACAAAAGCAAAACTATGTAAAAGTCCACACCAAGATATTCAAACCACATTGAAAATCTGCAGCAAGCATCTGGTGTCGGCCATATTATGTAGAAGTGAGCGGCATAAGCCGTACTTTGTAACAAATCCGGGACTTGGGTTGGATTTGCCGGTGTCCGTTTTGTGCTTGTTATTCCAACGCTGCCGGGCCGGGCAGCTTAACTGTAGCTCATACACTCGATATAAATTCGCGTCCTACTAAGTGAACGAGAACTACTTAGAAGAGACACGGCGTATGTCACATCAATACGGATCATCCTCACGGATGGACAGATAAAAAGGGTTTGATATCAATTTTAAAAGGGTATTAAATTTGTACCTGCCGGCTATGGCTGTGTGAAAGACGGAACCAGTTCCCGTACCTTCACAGGAACCTATTTCCGGAACAAAAAATGGCATATAGCTGTTCAGCGGTTCTGACGTAATCGCATAACAAATATTCATCCATATTCAACCATCATTCTCATAGTGATTCAGAACAGCGTCCAAGCCTGCTTATAGTTTTTGATTGGTATGTGTATCCTTTTCCGGGAGCCAATGACGAGGAAAATTCTTTATGCAGCAAGTACACTGACTAGCAGATGAAGTTGACTTGGACTCCAGGGGTGTTGGTAGGGCCCTGCACAGCTTTGTTTTCGTATTTTTATTTACTTTGCTTTGAAAGATTTAGGTTACCATATAAATAATCGCAGAATAACCTCCATTCTCCATGAGCGTGGGCTTGGGGGTGACGGGTGGAGCCGCTTGTCACCCTAGCACAAGCAGGCCAAGGTGGTAACGCGCGTTGCGCCTTTCCCCATACCCGAGGCATAGATGGGGGACTCCGTGGTCACACACCCGAAGAGGGCCGACTCGAAAGAGCTGGTCCTAAGTCGACTGGGTGCGAGGGATATGCCTCCGGCAACTTCACCTCCGGCACCCTATGACCCTCGAACGGCGTGCGTTTTATTCGGTTCATGTCCGACATAACCTCCCCTACTGACTTTGGCGAGGGGATATCCATATGGATTTTTACACAATAAAAAAAAGTTACCTTATAAATAATAAATACAAAAATAGAGTTTATGCAATAATATGTCAAAATGACAAGACTGCCTCTCCTGCCGATGCGATCGAATTATGTTCCAGATAGTTTGAGCCAAATCGCCTCATCCGCCTCCAATGTATTTTACAACGTTAACGCTTGAGGAAACGTAGATACACATTATGGCTTTCGATATCTTACTTTATAGTGCACCTAAATAGATATTCACTTCAATAAATACGGCAATCGCTACGGGTAGTTAGAGCCTTAAAAAGACACAACTTGTCTAATACAGAACTTCAATGTCTTCAGTGGGTTGTGGAGTTAAAAGGCAGTCGGTTCATAAAACAAACCCGCGTCACAAGAAACAACTTCCAAAAAGATAAAAATAAATTGTGTTAGTTAGCCTTTTAACTTTGATGTACATAGCGATTTACTTTTTTTTAACTTTCACTTCACTTTCACTCTAATTTAAGCGTTGTCCTTTTGGGGGACCCTAACTGATAAAGCACTCCGTTATATTATCGAAAATATCTAAGTTCCCCCCGACCAGGCAACGCTTGAATCAAAATATTTCTGGGTATATCAAAGTTAAAGAGCCAACCAACACATTTTTTACTTTTTTAGAGGTTCATTTTTGTGAAAAATAAAAATGAAAAATAAAAATTAAAAAACCCACTTTAATTTTTAATTCTATTTTTATTTTTCACTTTTGAAATTGATCTACTAGTAAGTCCTTTCATGTTATACCCATACGAATATGTAGTTATGAAAAAATATGCAGCGGCGACCATCTCTGACCGATTTTTTTTCAAACATAGCTAAGAACACTCCCGACTAAAATACCTTTACTTATACTATCCGTTCAGGAGCTACGATGCCACATACACAGACACGCCAAAAAGGACGGGGTGTTATAAGACCCCGTCCTTTTTGAGTCGAGGGTTAAAAATGAAGAAGTTCAAAGTTGTATTTAGTGGTCAACCTCTTGGCCTAACGACTATTGACAGCCGGGGTTGACTCTTAACATGACCTCCGTAGTACGGAACCGCTCAGATGAAGCGCCCACCCATTGAAATGGCAACCTCGCCTAGGTACCTTAACGAGTGAGCGCACGTGGCCACGAGTGGTGCCAGATCTTTTTAACTAATATTATTAAATCGTTACTCTTGAAAAAGGAAACTAGCTGACTGAGTCAGTCAAGGGAAAAAAATAAAACGAGTAGCCTGCCTTAACGACCGTCAAGGGATGTCATTAGCTGATGTCCATTGCCCCGTGGTTCAAATTAGACTCATCTACAATGTAAGTTAGTAAACGTCTCTATCATGTTAATAGCGTTATATCTTCTAACACCTAGAATTAAAGTGATATCAAGTCCGTAATATTAGACTCTTTGCTGCTCGTTTTGGATTGTGGCTATCTGAATTGTCATTATTATTATTGTTATTTTAACCGTAAAATTGAGAAACCATTGCTAAATATGTACTTATTTATAAGAAAATAATGTCTAAATGAAATAATTTCACACGTATAAACATAAAATTGTAAGGTAGGTAAATCGGAGAACTACTGATAAATATTTATACACTATAAAAATATCTAAAAATTGGTTAAATGTACTGGGTTACATGTGACTGATGTATGATACACCCAACATGATCTGAACTTATAGGTATATATGTCAGCGTGTATACCTATGTACTTCTTGTGTGCATAATGTCTGCGAGAGTGATATATAATAATTAATAATTAATGCGAGAGTGATATATAAAAATGTAGGTACAACAAGCTACCTGACTGGGCTGGGCTACGGTTGAAAATCAGCGCTGCAGATTGTACCCAATCTGAAGCATTTAGCTGAACTGTGGCCATTTAGACACACACTCCACACCGGCCGACATGTAAGTTATGTAAGTGTAGGTTGTTATATGTAAAGTTATGCATAACGTCAATTTTATTGGTTTTATTTTGTATTTTGTGTGTTTGTGTGTGTGTCTAATAAACGCATTTTCTTTCTTTCTTTCTTTCTTTCTTTCATATCATACATGATGTTAGACGTCCTATGTGGCTCAGTGGTAAAAAGCGTTCGTAGAAAAAGGTTACAGGTTCGATTCCCGCTCAGTGCAATTATTTGAATGAATGAAAATGTATATTTGCGTTGGTCTGGTTGAGTCTGGATCTAGCTATTTAAGATTATGATATTATGAATGAATTTGTACTTCAGAATCGATTTTTATTCGTAATTTATAAACTATAATAGGTCTCTTTTTCGTACAGAAACCATCCCACCGGCTAACGAGAGGTATATATATACCGCACTTGAACCGCACGCCGTTTCGGGTTTCAAATATCGACAACAAGATGCTTACTTTGTCGCTGTATAGCGCTGTGTAGATAGACAGATAAATCTTTATTGTACACTAATTAATGACAGATACATTTACGGGCAACATAAGAAAGCATTGTAACATGGTATATGTAAGTAATGGTGACCCTCTTTTCTGAGAATTTGCCTTCAGCTTAACATCAGGCGAAGCGAAGTCTAATTGACGTCTCCTGTACCTTTGGATGGACATATTTTTATTATTTTTACAATAATAACTAATGGGTCATGGGGTAGTATATCCTAGAATATTGTTAAACGAAGATATTATGGTATAGTAGTGGTATAGCCACTAGGCTACCAGTGGTATGGGTAATGGACTGCTGAGACGAGGTCTCGGGATCCCAGGTTTTACCATGGTACACACCAATGACTTTTCGATGCTTTTCGAAGTTATGTGTGTATTTATCGCAGGTGCCCGGTAAATGGCAATAGGCTCGCTACCTATTACATTGGGACCTAAACATAAACTGGCGAAATGTGGGTGCTAACACCTCTGCATACCCCAAATTCATTTATAAAAAAAATCATTTATATGTAAGTGTTGTACCTTTATAAAGTATGTATATGGAGAGAGCTTGTTATCAATACGTTATAGTCGAGCTTTTTATTGGAATAAGACACTAGTTCATTACCTCGTACAACCAAAAGTTTTTTCATGCCTACACACTATGAAAGAACAAATTATATTGTTAGCGTATTCTTATCACGGACAGCAATTTATTACAGAAGTATTTGGCTCAATTCCAATTGCGGCAGCCCTTGGAAACTTTTAATTGGCTACTCTAACAAACAATTAGTACGGACAGTCTAATTCCGTCACATTGCACTATTTCAAATTTATGGCCGAATAAAATTTTAGGATAAGGGACGCACAGAAATATAAACGCGTGAATTAAGTTTAAATTAAGTTCAAATTAAAAGTAGTTGATACCAGCACGTTTTCAGAAATAAATACAGTCGAGAATAAACATGAACACTGTTATTGTTATTTAATGAGATTTTAAAGCAATTATTAATAACTCTATGTTAACTTTTTTGTAGATCTAATTTTACGTAATAAATAAAGCCGCGTGGCTTCGGGCAAAGTAGAATTAGGGCCACCCCTTCTCTTCCCATGTGGTGTCGTACAAGGCGACTAAGGGATAGAGCTATTTAACATCAGACAAATATATACAGTCCAAACTCAGTTTCAGATGCATGGCTCGAATCAACAATAGTGCCTGGAATACGGCAATAGGCTCCGATACCGAATACAATTATTGGTGAAATGTGGGTGTTAATTCACCTCTGCCTAACCCTCCAGGGACAAAGGCGTGATTATATGTATATAAAATATGTACGTAATAAAGTTTTTCCGGCGGGGCATTGGACTTTCACTTTCTATGATTTAATCAATATTTATTGATGTTTTTATTAATTATTATTTTTTTAAATTTATAGCAATAACAGTGTGTTTACCAAGCTGGAATCGAACCCACGGCCTCGGATGAACAGTTTACCATCATCACGTCACAGCAACCATGATGTACCTACTCAGCTTCATACCCTCATCATATATTTATTAGGGTGGGAAGAACAAAGTAATTTGATATATCCCTATTTGCAGTCATCTCAACATTCACTCCTTCCCTGGTGATAAGTATATAGTCTTTTGCACAGTTCATCACTTTCCTGTTAGGAAATGTCCTTCCACTCCTTCCGTAACCGTCTACTTTTATAGGCAATATCATCCTCATAGTAATATCCCAGTTGCCTCCAAAGTTTAAACTTTGGCCTTATACTATTTATTTAAAATATATATATATATTATACTGTTGATTGATGGCACTTAGTGGAATTTGTTGTTACACATATTGAAATACTCTTGTACTTTTTCCACAGTTATTTGTATTATTACACCTGACCTGAGTGTTTGAGAAGTATGTTCTTAACTGCAATTATAAACCTTTGAAGATGCCGTAAGACGAAACCGGTCAGATATAATTATAATGACACTTTTATAAAATAAATTATTGTGACGATATAATATTTAATAGTCAAATCATTTACTATCATAGGTTTATTTATTTATTTATTTATTCAACTTTATGCACAGTAATTTTTTTTCCGGTTCCGGCGATCGCATCGTAAACACACACGTCAAAGTGCTCCGCGAACTTAAATCATTTACAGTGCAAAAAGTGAGAAATAAAGAGTGCTACGTCGAAAATACAATAGTGTGAACATTGAAGAACGAAGTGGAAAACTATCACAGTGCAACTAACACTCATTTGTATTAAAAAGTGCAAATAACGCAATCAATAATTAGAGACTATATACAGTGCTGTCAAAAATAGCTTCAATCTACCCTACATAATACACAACATCGCAGTGACAACTACTGACATTTTCCATTGACATAACAGGGTTACCAGTCATATAATTTTATTCTACCTATAATTCAGTGTCGCAAGTAAAAAAAAAAAAAAAAAAAATACATAAAAATAAAAATGGATAAAAGTATGGAACTGCTATTATCGAAATTAGAAGAAAAGCTAAATAAACAAGCCATAATTATAACAAATGCAGTGACACAAAGTGTTATGGTAGCGTTAGATGAAAAAATGAAGATACTAACAGAAGAAAATACATTCCTAAAGACAAAAGTTGCTACACTCGAACAGAAAATATTCAACTTTGAAAAAGAGAAACGTAAATATAACTTGGTCTTTTTCGGAATTGAGGAGAGAGGAAAACCTGAAGCCGAACTAGTTGATTACCTCAAGGATACCATTCTAGACACAGGAACACACTTGGATAGCCAAGAAATCTGCAACTTGTATAGAATAGGTCAGAGCACCGAGACAAAAGACCGCCCTGTGGTTATCACAATTTCATCTATGTGGAAAAAACACTTAATATTGAAAAATAGGTCTAAACTACCCCCAGGTGTAAATGTCAAAGAAGACTATCCCAGAGATGTCCTGGAAAAGAGGAAGCAGCTACAGGGAAAGGTTGAAGAGGAAAGGAAGAAAGGAAATTTCGCCTACATAAAGTACGACAGATTGATAGTGAAAATGCCGACAGATGTAACTCGAGACAAAAGGAGAAGGGAGGAGTCAGGCTCACCCAACCTATCTACGCAGAAGAGAGCCAACACAAAAAACAACCCATCGTCATCATCTGCCAAACATACAGTCAAAGAAAACATAAGACCTATTCTGAAATTTGTTGAGCGCGGCAGGCCAGCTTCTATGTCTGAAACACCAAAAAACTAAATAACATAGCCAGCCGGGATCGAATAAACAATACAAAAAATACAACGAAAACTATACCAACTTACATAGAATGCACCCCAAGCCGGCTGGTCACCGTGGGGGAAGATGACCATTACCCTCCAATCAACATACCCCAACAACAATACCACACACCCCAGAGAGTAACAAACTACCAGAGCAATAATTTAACAAACATAGACCACTCCGAAACCACAAGCTCGCATAAAATTCTGCCAACAAACCAAGCTCTGAATTGCAACAACTTGCAGGACAATGTTATCTACATTGCGACGTACAATACACTGACGTTAAGAACTAATGACAGTCTGCTTGAACTTGTAGAGGCACTCGAAAATATAAACTGGACAATCGTTGGCTTGAGTGAAGTACGGCGCCAGGGCGAAAAAATTGAAGACCATGGTAAATTTATTTTCTACTACAAAGGTGAAACGCCTGGCAGCTATGGCGTTGGCTTCCTCGTAAAAAAAGAAAAAAGATACGACATTCAGGAATTCATTGGTATCTCGGAACGCATTGCAGTACTGAATCTGGTAATACCACCTAAAAACGAAACATGGTCCATAGTTCAAGTTTATTCACCAACTGAAAAATCAAGTGAAATGGAAATAAACTCGTTTTACCAAAGTCTAAACGCGTCACAAAAACATCATAGTAATGGGAGACTACAATGCACAACTCGGAAAAAGAAGACCAGGAGAAAACATTATACTAGGACCATACTACAGTGGCATAAAAAGGACACGGAATGGAAGGAAACTATTAGAGCTAGCGTACGAAAACAACCTGAGGATATTAAATACGGATTTTAATAATCGTCCCAAAAACAGATGGACCTGGACATCACCTAATGGATTAGTTAAGAACGAGATCGACTATATCCTTACAAACAAACGGAGTCTTTTTAACGACTGTAGGGTCATTAATACTATTAACTTCAATAGCAATCACAGGATGGTTAGAGCGAAACTAAACTTAGGTAAAAAAAGGCAAAGACACTTCAAGGCAAACACCCACCCAGATGAAGCCCCATCACACATAACTACCAATTTCGCCAACTTATTACAAAATTTTAATGAATTCACAAAAGGAAGAGATACACAGGAGAAATTCAACCACTTTTATCAACTGATTGACAACCATAACGTACCTACAAAGTCAGAAAGGAAAGACCAGCTATCAGATACATCCAAAAACCTATTACACCAAAGAGCCACATTATTAGCTACAACTAACAAAACAAAGGAGGATAGGCAGGCAATAGCGAAATTGAGTAAAGAAATTAAAGCCAATATGAGGAAAGACAGAAAATATCTAAGACTTAAAACCTTCGAAGAACACATTGTAAGAACAGGAGGGATTAAGAAGGCCATAAAAGAATTAACATATGTGAGAGAATGGATTCCTAAAATATTGAATAAAACAGGGAAAAGTACAAACAAAAGACCTGAAATCATTACTATTGCTACAGAATTCTATACTCAACTCTACTCGAATCAGATAATAATGGAACCAACTGACCTAACAGGCTACTCCGACGTGGTTGATATATTACCCAGAGAAATCGAGGTCGCTATTGAAAGCCAGAAGAAAGACAAAGCTCCAGGACCTGACAAGATTAGTAATGAGTTCTTACTACAATATAAGCACTATATTGTTCCAGTACTTACCCCAATGTTTAACGATATTCTAAAGAATGAAGTGGTTCCAACGCAGTGGACGAAATCAACCATAATATTGATACATAAAAAAGGGGATATTAATGATATCAACAACTACCGACCCATCAGCCTTCTATCGAATGTGTATAAGGTGTTTGCCAAAGTGCTACTGAACCGTCTAACAACACAACTAGACGAAAACCAACCGAGAGAACAAGCGGGATTCAGACATGGCTACTCAACCCTTGACCACATACATACTGTAAAACAGATCGTCGAAAAAAGCAAAGAGTATAACACTCCTTTTTACTTTGGATTTGTAGACTATTGCAAGGCATTTGACTCACTGGAACACGGAAAGATCTGGAGTGCATTGAAGAACCAAGGAGTGGATAACAAGTACATAAGAATCATAAAAAACCTTTATGAAAGCTCTACAGCAAAAGTGAAATTGGAAAGAGAAGGGCAAGAAATAAAAATAAAAAGAGGAGTACGACAAGGAGACCCACTATCGCCCAAGCTGTTCTCGGCGGTGCTCGAAGAGGTCTTCCGGAAACTGAATTGGGATAATAATGGCCTCAACATAAATGGAAGAAAACTTACACATCTCAGATTTGCAGATGACCTAATCATATTTGCTAACACCAGAGAGGAACTCCAAGGCATGCTCACAAATTTAGACACAGAAAGTCAAAAGGTGGGGTTAGGCATGAACTTTCAAAAAACAAAAGCCATGACCAACAGTATAAAAGAGTCTTTAACAATTAATAATCATCAAATATTGTTTGTGGAGGAATACAATTACTTAGGTCAGACCATTTCATTCAATGATCTCACAACCAAAGAACTCGACACAAGAATTGGAAACGCTTGGAAGAGATACTGGTCATTGAAGGAGATTATGAAGAACAGAGAAATTAGCATACAGATGAAGTCCAAACTGTTCAACACCTGTGTAATGCCCATACTAACCTATGGTTGCCAAACCTGGGCCACCACAAAAGCACAATGCTCTAAGCTGAAATCATGTCAGAAGGCAATGGAGAGAAGCATGTTAAGTTTGAGACTATCAGACAGAGTAAAACACACACAAATAAGAGCAAAAACTAAATTAGAATGTGTATCATTTAAAACTAAAAAATTGAAGTGGAGATGGACAGGTCACACAATTCGAGGAATAGATAAATGGAGCAAAGAGATTATGTACTGGTACCCAAGGGATGGAAAAAGGAATAGAGGCCACCAGTTCAAGAGGTGGGAGGATGAGGTGAAAGCCACGGCAGGACCCACCTGGACCAGGCTGGCAAGAGATAGAGAGGGGTGGAAGGCGTTGGAGGAGGCCTTTGCCAACAGGCAAACAGATATCAACAACTAAATTATATACTTAGACTTAGTTTGAAACAGTACATGTAGACACATCTGAGAATAAAGGCTTATTATTATTATGCACAGTAATTTTGTACAAAGGCGGACTTAATGCCAAAGGCATTATCTAACAGTCAACCTTAGGGTGATGCAGAGATAGGTTGGGTGTTTGATAAAAATGATTAAATATACTTTTTACCATTCTTAATTTAATAAACTCAGTTAAATAACTTATCTTACCCTCAGGAAAATACAAAATTGTTGTGACGAAATGGCGAGAAGTCCCTATAACCCGATTGCTGCCGTCTTCACAATAGGTCACGTAGTGAATGACAAACTAGATCAAGGTAAGTTTTTTCCATAGACTTCCCTTTTGAAAATTTTTACCCTTTGCCACTGGTGTGAGTGACTACCATTTGACCTACCATTTGCCAAAAGCCAGAAGCTCAGCCGTTGTTTATATAGATATTTAGATATACCTACAACAGGCTATCATGTGAGGTGGCTTGGATCCTGAGTGGTGCGCGAGTGAGCGCGTGTGTGACGCCATTGTTGTTGCACACGTCCATAAGCCACTGTAACCACTTACCATCAGGTGATGAATGATTGAGTATGCTTGTCTGCCACCTAAGTAGTATAAAAAATACCATGAATCAATGTAGGCAATTTATGCAGTAACAACACGAAATGCTCATTTTACTTGACGAGTTTATAAAAGGCAAATTTGATAATAACAATACCTACCATTATAATTTTATTGTAAAATTATAAAAGTATTGTTATAATAAAATTTGCCCGTTATAAATTCGTCAAGAAAATGAGCAATCGTGCAATTACTGCTTAAATTCGGTAAAAGAGCCCAGAAAAATAACGTTTGCGTCCTCGTCCACAATTATTATTCTCTGTGCGTCATTCAATCGTCCAGCCTTAAGTGGTACGAGGCTCATTTTCAAGACTGGCATAAATTTGATTCATGAAAATTAAATAATAGCTGTAGCCCGCGGCACCACCCGCGTGGATGCCGGTTATCGCGACCAAACATAGCCTACCAAATTTCATCAAAATTTGTTCAATGTTTTAGGTGTGAAAGGACAGACAGACAGACTGAGTTACTTTAACATTTATAGTATGTATGTGATGACGGAGAAAGAATACAAGTATCACCACCCCATCTCAACCGATGGGTCTCGTAAGAGGCGACTAAGGAAAAAACTACGCAGACGATATCACTGTGAGAGAAGGAAAACTCGAAATAAAACCCCGTATTAACCGTTTGGCCAGGGTGGAAACAGTAGGCCAGGGCCTCCCAAAGTTGGGAGAGGCCTATGTCCAGCAGGAGATGGCGATGAGACTAGACTTGAAATAAAATTTGTAAGTACTATTCGCTTCTTTAATAGACAGGTCCTGGTAAGATATAAATACACTTTAGAAATTATCTGAATCGCCTTTCAAAAATGCAATCGCATGGTCGTTTTGATAACCACACAGTAACGCAATGTAAGCATGTTAACGTATTACTACAGTGAGACTATTTAGATTCCATTTGGCCTATGGCCAAGGCAACTAAATCTGTATATACAAATTAACTGATTTGCCTGTTTTCTAGGTTCGATTCAAACGCTGATTTCACCGAATCCGACCAGCGGGTCAAAAAAGCCACTTTGAGCGATTCTGCTAAAAACTAGTAACTTTTGAATTCCCAGTAGATCTAATAGATTCCTATAAATTTCGTTAAATGGTCACTCATATGAGCTGAATCACGATAATTCAATTACTACGCAGATCCTAATTTCGTGTGAATTTTGCTGCAAGACAAAATGGTATTTTAACATTATCTATATTTTAATTAAACCTCGACGCAAAAACGACGGGGTGTTATAAGTTTGCCGTGTATGTGTGTTTGTGTGTTTGTGTGTGTGTGTGTGTGTGTGTGACTGTCTGTGGCATCGTAGCTCCTGAACGGATGAACCGAATTGGATTCAGTTTTTTTGTTTGAAAGGTAAGTATATTATTCGGGAGTGTTCTTAGCTATGTTTGAAAAAAAATCGGTCCAAGATGTCCACCGCTACAAAATGACGAAGTACAATTTTTTTCTCAACTCCCTCAATATGGGTATCAAATGAAAGGGCTTTACTAGTAAAATATCATACTATATGACAAATTTCAAATTCAAGATGGCCGCCACCACAAAATGGCGAAATACATTTTATTTCACAACTCCCTCAATATGGGTCGTCTAACCTCCCAACCCTAAGAAGGAAGTAGGTGCCTGAATCTCTTTCGTCAATCAGTAATAAACTTCTTACCTACTTATAAAAAGTTAAGGCATTATTTAGGTTTACAAATTATTTAGACGTTACATGCTGTAACGCTAATGTTAATATCTAGGTAGATAGCTGACCAAAGGCTTGTCCGGATTTTGTGTTCGGCACTGAAGGCACAGAAAATCTCAGTTCTTACAGGGTTGGCAGCACGGGTGTGACTCCCTGGTGTTACACACGTTCATAGGTCACGGCAACCACTTTCCACCAGGTGGGCCATGTGCTTGTCTGCCACGTAAGTTGTATTATTTTTTTATCTAGAACACGCCAACTTGACTTCACCTCGCCTGATGGTCTCAGGAAAGAGGGTCACCATTACAGACACTAAGTAATGTTACAATAGTGGCACTCAGCTTGGTGGCCTCATCAGTTTCTTCTTCACGCCCCGCTTAACGTACCCGGGACTGTAGGAAGAAGGCAACACGTGTGCTGGTAGTGAAGTCTTGGTAGTGCGGCAAAGAAGAGTCACCGAACCGCCTAGTTCTTGCTCGTATATTCTGCACAGTGTAAGGGTGACATCTAAGCCCTGCACGTATTGTCCTATCTCGGAAAGGAGAGGGTGGGATTAGTTGGAAGAGCTCATCAGAACACATTGTATAAAAAATATCAGGTAATAATAATAAAAATCTGTTTAACAATTACAGAACCTGGAAAACTAGTTTATTTGTAAGACTGATAAAATATTAGCAGTATTCAAAATTTTCCTTCTGAAATGTACAGTGCAGTACAAAGTGCATGTCGTAATAAATAATTGTGAAGAGTGCCATCTGTTGGCTGCGACTTCAACTACATGGAGAAGTTGTGAGCTGTGGCACTACACACAACAGCACCGCACGAAGCTAGGCTAGGAAGTTTGTAAACAAAAAGCTAACCTTTTAGTAATAACTTCACTAACGATTTTTTAAATTAAAAATAGCTTTCCATGAGGTATGTACTTAGTTTCAAAATTAAATTACGCAGTACATTTATATGGATTCTGCAAGGGACCGAAACACGTGTTTCCCGCTTACGCAAACCGCACCTTAGCGACCGACAGTGTAGGTAGCTAGCCTTATTGGGTCTCCGTCTGCCGGTTATGTAACGACACTGAGTACTTAGCGGGAATAATGAAGTTACCTAACATCTGTTACATAAGCGACCTCACCCATCATGTTTGCGTAACTATGAACAAAAACTAAACTGATGAAAGGAATGAAACAAACAATACATCACATTTACACTTTAATATGGGTTCATAATAATTTATGAAAAAATTTAGGTATAGTCAAATTTTGGTATAAGAGTTGGTATCGAAGTTCTAGGTACAACCTAGAAATAAGACTACAAATATAATATTAAAATAGAGTAAAAAGAGATGACTTATGACTACTGGTCAGCTTACAAATGTTTAACAATAGGATTGGAATTAAATTAGTCACAATGAATTTGAGACTTTAATCATTCTTTTCTTCAGCTTGAGTTGTCACGCTACTCTTGAACTTCTTTGCTTGGGTCCCCTCAGAATCATTAGGCACCTCCTCCTTACATATCTCATTTAGATTATACTTTTTATAAGTAAAGTAATTGTCCACAATGCTCAACAGGCACATGCCCTTAATAATTTCAACTATAATACAAAGACCAGGATTCTTCAAATCAGCTTTGTTATCTCCGTTCTTCATTACAATAAGATCTGCAAGCTCTTTAATAACCAACTCTCGAGATACACTATTGTTGAAACGTTTATTAAAGACCACAGCAAATGTTGATGGCTCTTTTAAGAAAAACTTATCAAACAATCTACCCGCAGCCTCCATTATATCGGGAAGATTGGCTTTACAAGTAGCCATGATCGGAAGCAAACGCAGTACATGCCGTGTCTTCTGAAGCCTCGTCTTAAATAAGTCTTTGATAATGGCTGTGGTTAATTCTTCTGGACTAGGAAGGTTTGTTTTGACAAAAATGCAGTTTGATGCCCCAGTTTCCACAACCTGGAACCTTTTATCTCGTAGAGATTTTTGGGAATTCTTTTTGATAGATTCAACCTCTCGCCTCAGTATATCTCCAATATCAGTATCGTCCTCGGACTCGCTCTCCGACCTGTCGTCTTCGGGCGCAGGTGATACAGGTACTGCAGATGTTTGTTCGATGAATAGGTCTGGATACAGTTTGCCGGCGTACTCATTTAACAGATTGTAAACTTCTTTGACACAGTCCTTTTCTCTGAAGTTACATGTACAAAAAAAGCCTCGAAAGCCGGGTTCCAAGAAATATTTGTTTCTGCGTTTCCGAAAGTAGAACTTTTTCTTCTTTCTCGCATCACCCATAGCGTAAACTGTTAAGATTAACTATAGAGTTACAATAGGGTTATGATGGCGGACTGTGATGATATAACGAAATATTCAGTGTTACGTATGAAGTCGAATTATATGATTATGAATTCAATAACACAACAGCATCAACATCCGTAGAATACGTCAACGAGATGTCAAATAAAAAGTGTTGCCATTGTCCACTATCTGGATTCCCCACAAACAAGACTGAAATTACCCACAAATATAAGACCGAACAAAATTATTAGAAAAATCTTTGCAAATACGCATTTCCGCGTGTATGTATACTTGTAAATTGCTTTATTATCTCACATATGGTCTAATTAGCTGGTTAAAAGTGATAATTAAAGCATAGTGTTTCGTTCGATTTCTCTTAAAAACCCAAATAAAATTCTACAGGTGTTTAAGAAACATAAAAATGGCAAAATGATGGATTGTAAGTCGTTAATCAGTTTTATGTTCATATGAAACTTAAAAATGGCATGAACCATACCCCAAAAAAGATCCTTTATCACTTCCTTATCCGTCTATCTGTCTATCTGTTAAAAACGGTTTCTTAGGAGTGCGTTTTCAAGTCTAGAGGAAATGTCTAAATTCCCCGCATTCTCACCACAGCCCAATCCCCTCAAATACCCCAATCGAGTTGGAAATCAACCCAATCTGGGAAATTTCCCACACATTGGCAACTCTGCAAATGGCACTCTAACACTGACTGACAGATAAGACATTTTTCTGAAGATTTTTGGCTTGATTACAAGACCTTTGAGCCATCTTGCGTAATCTAAAAATAAACATTTTTAATAATAAAGTATTTATTTCTTCAAATGTCATCAATAAAACATTGAAATAGAAAAATATATATTTGAAATAATTGAATGAAATTTTAAGGCATTTCGTATGCCAACTATTTAATTCGATTGAGAAAGTAAAAAATTAATCGATTCAGGCGGATATTCGAACCTGAGATCTTTCCTTTAGAGGGGGAATGCTCTAACTACTGAGTCACCGAACCTCGCCTGAAGCCATCTAAATTGAACTATTTAAATTATACATATTTGAAATTTAAAAAAAAAATATTCGTATGGATATTTCAAAGATTTATCAGTGACACTCGTGCTGCTAACCCTGTTAGAATAGAGTTTCTGTGCCGTCAGTGCAAAAGACACAATCAGGACAAGCCTTTGATCTTCCCACTGACAGCAGAAAAACTCTCCAGTGAGCTCTGGCTACCTTACTACTCACCGACGGAAACACAACACGATGTTATTATATAGCGTTGATATTCTATAGGGTAACTGCAGAAGTACCTCCATACTACAGAGCAATCCAACTGGGGAAGGTACTTGGATACCCCAGTTGGACTGCTCAATTGGGACGGGAATACCGTCATGTCCTACCTACTTGGTAGTTTATTTACTACAATACGCAATCTTTTTATAGATTGATGGTGTCTTTCACGATTTTCTAGTTAATGTAGTTTTCAGTAAAATGCTTGGGGAACTGTACATTTAGGTACAGAAAATCGTGAAAAAAAGCTTTTAGTCTATAAAAAGAAAAATATTACAATCTACCTCCAGTAGGTACTACCGACTGTGTTTTCAAATTAGTACATTCTACAGCGGTCTCTTTGGCGTTAGCACATCCAACTAGGTACTACATCAAGGGACGTGGCTTCCATTCTTCTTTCCATTCCATTTATTGATACAAACACTTATTTTTTCTTCTCAGAAAAAATAAGTGTTTGTATCAATAAATATGTCTTTTTGCAATGATCTGGGTGCCTTAGAGAGTTATGGCGTCGGCCCCGGTTGTTAAAAGAACATTTATAGCAGTCTATATGGGTAGTTGTGAGCCCTACGTCCCACAACTGGTTTTACTGTAATATTCCGATATCGCTTCTAGGTTGTGGATGCAGAGGTCAATGGCGGTCGTTTCACGGAAAATATCTGGAAAAGGCGGACCATACGTGCATGCTCTTTTATGGTGCTGGTTGTATTCAAGCTTACATTACAATGTCTTTTTTCTCTCCGGGATTCCCGTTTCCGGGATAAATTTGGTTTACATATAAAGAGGAACGTTTCTGTTTGTTGCTTATTTTTTTTATACCACTTAGGTGGCAGACAAGCGCACGGCCAACCCGATGGAAAGTGGTTACCGTGGCCTATGGACGTGTGTAACACAAGAGAAGCCACACTCACGCTGCCGACCCTGTAAGCACAGTCTCTGTGCCGTCAGTGCAGAGGACAAAGCAGGGCAAGCCTTTAGTCATCCCACTGACAGCACAAATTCTCCAGTGAGCTCTGGCTACCCTACCCACCGCTGGGAACACAACACGAAGTTATTATAACCGCGGTATTCTTTAAAGCGGAGGTACTTCCCCAGTCGGACTGCTCAATTGGACGGAAATACCGCCGTGTCTTACCTCCTATGCTAACCCGTACTGTTCATTTGCGATATAACTACAGTACCTATATTAGGTGCATACATTGGAATTGTTTCCTGTTACAAAAATATTAAACTAAATTAAAAACACACTGTTATCATTAATAATATATTTACATTATATTTATTCAACAAGAATATACACCAATATAGCTTAACTTAAAACATAGTAAAAACATAAAACATGTTTTTGTCTTCCTTAATCTAATTTTAAATATAACAAATACTATATGAATACTTTTAGTACACATTATGTAGGCATTGACTTAAGTGCATTGTCCTAATCGAATAGATCATTTTTGAATGATACATTTTAAATCGTTTTATTTGCCAAATTTGCAATATTTTGTCTTCATTAAAGTAGGTAGGTTGGCAACGATAGGCTTGTTTTGTTTTGGGCAGACAGTTATGCTGAAAAGAAAAAAAGATGGTAAGTATATAAAAAAAGGTGATATTCGAAACAAAATGGGATGTGGGTTAGATCTCTAAATACTTAGTTTCATCCATACACCCATACCACTTTCCAATGTGTATAGGGCACCATCAGGGTGTTTAGAGGTCCCACCAAGAACGAACACCTGCTGATTAACGGACAAGGTTGCGTAGGCTTTCCTCTTGGGGCTGGGGAGGTCAGCAGCAGTGGCTCCCATAAAAGCCAAAACAGGAAATGGAAAAATGATAATGATTATGGAGTAGTACCGGTGTATATTAGACGGCAGATACTTCACGCCAAATGAGTTGGGAAAAAGCTCGGAAGTGGAGAATATCTTAGCGTCAGGCAGACCGCGATTTAATTTAATATTTACTTCTAGCACACATACATATCACGCCTGTAAATTCCACAACTATGATTTCGATCCCAGGAAATAGAAGACGGGCCTATTATTACGGGTCTATTGGGCTGTATGTTTACTGTCCGAAGGAGAACAGTCCTATCTCTTACCCCTCGTTTACTCCTAAGTATAAAACATGTATTTGATAAGTTGCAAAATGTCACAGGCTACAGTGTGAACGCAAATGTGTTTTATACTTGTTTACAACTTGTTGGCTATAAACCCTGTGTGAACGAAAAAGTATCTGAGATACATGTATAAAACAAGTATTGCGTTTTGATTAGTCTTCTACAACTTGTTTCGTGGTGTATACGAGGAGTTAGTCTCCTATGATACCCATGAAAAGAGATAAGGTAGTCAGTTTACTCCACCGGGAACCAACAACTTACTACTATTTTTTTAATACCCCTTAGGTGGCAGACAAGCGCACGGCCCACCTAATGGAAAGTGTTTACCGTGGCCTATGGACGTGTGTAACACCAGAGAAGCCACACTCGCGCTGCCGACCCTGTAAGTACAGAGTTTCTGTGCCGTCAGTGTAGAGGACAAAGCAGGACAAGCCTTTAGTCATCCCCCTGACAGCACAAATTCTCCAGTGAGCTCTGGCTACCATACTCACCGCTGGGAACACAACACGAAGTTATTATAACCGCGGTATTCTATAGGGCGGAGGTACTTCCCCAGTCGGACTGCTCAATTGGGCGGAAATACCGCCGTATCCTACCTCCTATTGAAGGGTACATAATGCTTACTAAAACATGATGCTTACTCTGTGTTGTATTCAATAGACGACAACTTCAGATATTCTAAGTAAATGCTCGAGCTCTTCAATATGCGCCACGTCAATGGGTTGAACAAATTAGTCTCATACTTCCATTCCACGATCACAGATATTGGTGGAAGACCGGTGTCTTTAACGGCGATCATTTTCGTTTCTACGTCACCTGGCTTGTAGAATTTTCTACAAATCAAAAGAGAATATGTATATATGAATCCTAAGGAACAAGTAGGGGAGCGGATCCTAGGTTATATAATATAAGCTTTGCGTGCAACTCCGATGAAAAAGAACGATATATAAAATACCAGCTGATGCCACCGGCTCCGCCTGCGTTGTGTTTAGATCCCATTCTCTCAAACCATGGGAACATATTCCCAGGATAAAAAGTAGCTTATGTGTTATTCCAGACCATAATAATATATTCCTAAATTGACTTCGGACTTCGGATGCAGATAGGCCGAAGTAATGAAAATCGGATTAGGTGGGGCTTCTCAGATGAGGTGGACCCACGGTGTTTTTGTTTATTTTTAATCATCCAACGAACTGATAATAGCCAATTATTTGACTATTTTATATTATGACGTCACAATAAATTATTTCATACAAGTTCTCTTATAACGTACCGTTTTGACGTTTAGTAAAAAGTAACTAATTTGACTAGTCAGTCAAATACCCAATTGCTAACGTGTGCTCCCTGCCCAAGCACATGTTCACCGGCGGAACTAGTGGCTGTCGTTTAGAACGCTATCAGGGTGACTGCACATTGCGAGGGATATGCCTGTCAACCTCACCTTCGGCAACCAAAGCGACCCACAGGCGGCGTGCGTTTTAGTCGGTTCGAGTCCGACATAAACTCTTCCACCAGCTCCGGTGGGAGGGTATCCGTGGGGATTTTGCGCACGTAAAATAATAAAGGGTGACCGCACACTGGGCAACATTCTATTTATATATATTTTGATATATTATTTCAATATTACGCTTGCTTTCTTAATATGTTAACAGGAAAAGCGGTGCACTGAGTCAGTCAGGCTGTGACCACGGCTGGTGTAACTTGGTCGAAACGTCAGGCAAACCAAAGGTATGTACGTACTTATACCATGATCGCGTTAATTCCCGTTAACATTACGAACGCTGTGCATATCTATAACTAGCTGACCCACCCCAGCTTCGCCCGGGGTATATTTTGAAGATTCATATCCCTTTGAGCCCGTATGTTTTAGTCTTCAAAATATGTATGAAAAATTGCCGGATTTGTTAACATTTATTATCAACGCTCCGCTCCCTTAAGTAGTAGCGTGATGATATATAGCCTAAAACCTTCCTCGATAAATGGACTACCCAACACTGAAAGAATCATTCAAACCGGATTAGTAGTTCCAGAGATTAGCGCGTTCAAACAAACAAACAAACAAAGAAATAAACTCTGCAGCTTTTTAATATTAGTATAGATTGGGTTATATACTAGATATAAATACACAAAACCTGTTATTTAAGTTTGAAATGTAATACCTATACATAATCTGTTGATGTGCCTAATAAAATAAATAAATAAACATTATTGTACATCAAGGAACGCAATAAAGTTATTTTTCTTGTTCTTGAATAACTCATGAATATACTGATGAATAAGTGATTGAATCACAAATATTCCAACATTCAAATACCTTCAATCTACTAATAGGAAAGATTAGTTCATGGTAATATCTCAAAGGGCATATTTTAATTATATTATATTATTATTATTATATCCTATCGCGCAGTAGTATGCTTATCTAGATAATAATATTGCATATAGTTTTATTAAGTATAGTTATGCAACTATATAACATAAATAAATAATATTATAAGTGTCACTCAAACGGCTCACGTGACAATGTTTGTGTTGAACAATTACGTCGAAATTATACACATTACGTATCACATACGTAAATACTATGATAAAAACATTTTACATAACATCCACTTAACTATGTCATATACGTACTATGCATGTCAGAAAAGAAACGAATAATAAGAATTATCTTTTAATTTACGACGCAAATTTTATTAAAAACAAACAAATACTATCAATATCGTATTCCACGGTCAACCGAATTGAAAAAAAAACTAGGTATCTACATACAAAGTTACCGAGAAATCAACAACTCATGCAAAAATATTTATATAACATATATATCCGGATTTTTGCAGCTTGAACTTGGCCTGTAAAAACTAAATGGACCCAGTAATGGGGCTATCTGGTGTCAAAAGTTCAAGACAACAGGATATGCGATATACTTCTTATAGTGACTACTAGCTAATAATATTACTTTTATTATTTTTTGCAGGGAAATCGTCAAGCTAAGTGATAACAAATGTCTGGCAATGGCGCTCCCGCGCACTGGTAGGAGGATATACCCAAATAGGTTTAATATCTTACAAGGTGACGTCCGTGCCAATACTCTCATTGTCCAAGACTAAAATACTAAATAAGGGCGAAAAAGGCAACCCTAGTAGGAAGGCCTACACCAGAGTCTTTTCCGTTGTCCGAAGATAAACTCACGCCTATATCCCCGAAGGGATAGGCAGAGGTAATAGCACCCACATTTCGCCAGTTTCTGTTTAGGTCCCAATGTAAAAGGTGGCGAGCCTATTGCCACTAACCGAGCACTTATATACCTGCGATAGATACACACATAACTTCGAAAAGCATCGAAGTCATTGCTGTGTGCCATGGTAAACCTGGGATCGAACCCGAGACCTCGTCTCAGCAGTCTATTACCCATACCACTAGGCTACCGCGGAAATCAATATGATATTTTACTAATAATAATATTATAAGCTTGTGAAGATGTTTGGATGCTTGTTATTTAATCACTCCCTAACGGTTGAACAGATCTGGCTAAAATTCGGCAAGATAAAGTATAGTCTAGAGACGGGTCCTGGGCCGGCCGGGATGCGAGGGCTTTGTCTGAGATAATTTCACTTCCGCAACCTGCGGTCCACACAGTCGGCGTGCGTTTTAGTAGGTTCAAGTCCGATGTTGGTCCACACAGTCGGCGTGCGTTTTACTAGGTTCAAGTCCGATGTTACCTTACCCCACCAGCTACAGTGGTGGGGGTGTCCGTGGGGATTTTACGCACAAAAAAAGGATAGAGTATAGTCTGGCTATTTATCCTGGAAATAGGTTCATGGTTTGTGGAAACACGATCAATATTCCACGCGGGCGAAGCCATGGGCAACACGACTAGTTGTTAATAAATAACTATGTACTTACTGCGCGTCATCCAAAGACATGTGGTCACTTTTATTGCGATTTTTATCCACGAAAGTTATCATTAGCTTGCCAGATTCTGGTCCGTGCGTTACGCTCTCTGTCGAATTCGCCACTTTCAATACAACTTTGTAGTGTACTCCTGTAGATTTAACATATAATTTATTACATTACTTATTTTTAATACAGTTTAAATTTGATTATTTCATAACAGAAACATTATAATGAGTGATTCCATTGCCTCATCCTCATCCGCAAATCCTGTTGATGAAAACGGATGAAACTCTGGTGCAGACTTTCCACTCGGGGTTTGGAAGTCACACGACAGTCGTTCACATCAAAGTCATACAAAATTAGGAGGTACTCTGGGCTCTCCGGTGGCATCTGAGGCTGTCACCTCGGAGATCCGAGTTCACTTTCCGTTTTTTATTAGTTCACGGTTCACCGTGTAGTAACGAAGAATACAAATATCACCACCCCATCTCATCCGAAGGGTATCGTAAGAGGAGGACGAAGGAGAAAATACATAGACGATATTACTCCAAGAGAGAAAGAGACGAAATAAAACCCTACACCAACCAGTCAGGCTAGCGTGGAACTAGTAGGCCAAAGCCTCCCAACATTGGGAAAGGCCTGTCTAGCAGTGGACTTTAATGGGCTAATTGAATGATGGAAAAAAAATCTTCAATTCGCACTGTCTTGGGTATCACATCACACTCCAGTTATAATAATAAACATAGTGCTCATACTTACTGCAAAAAGGTTTACTATTCCCAGTTATAGCATACAGCGCGATATTAGAGTTTGTGTCAATTAACCCGCCGAGCTGCAACCGTTTGTATATGCTGTTTGAATAATAACCCATTGGAATGCAATAGTGATGGTTGTCACAACTCGTGCAGTTCCCAGCTAAGAAAGCCTGAAAATATAACATATTATTCACACATGGCACTTTAAATAACATTAATTCTGCGGTGGTACGTGAGATATCAGCTTGACTTCTTTCTTTCACAGACACAAAATATTCAAGTAAGTTCACAAATGTGTCTATGACGATATATGTCCACAGTTTTACTAGCACATGACATAGAATTAATTCATATAAGAAATATAGGATCGAAGAGTCGTCATAAAAGGTTATGTATACAAAAATATTCATCAACACACATACATACAGTCACGCCTTTATCCCCGGAGGGTTAAGCAGAGGTGAATTAACACCCACATTTCACCAATCACTGAATTCGGTCCCACGTAACAGGGGGTGAGCCTATTGCCGTCTTCCGAGCAGTATTGATGACTCAAGCCATGCATTTGAGACTGAGTCTGGGCTGTAAATATCTTTCTGATGTTGAACAGCTCTATCCCTTAGTCGCCTTGTACGACACCGCATGGGAAGAGATGGGGTGGTCCAAATTCTACTTTGCCGGGAACCACGCAGCTGATATTCATCTAAATCGGTTTAAATAGTTTTGTGTGGGAAGTGACGGAGACTCTGTCATACTAACTAACGGACCACTGCCACAGATAAACCAACTACCATAGTCATCCTCATAACTATTTCACAGTTTACACTTTAGAACTTGACCTCAGCCTATAAAGTGCAAACTTGAGAAGCAACTGCATATTGGTTTTGATTGGTTTGTCGGGATATCGGAATCGACTGCTGTCTGACCTCCCTCTTCCGAAAAGAAAACTTGTGCCAGAGCCTCGTCCGTTGTTTAACAGGTGCACCGACTAGCAGGTGAGAGTGACTTAGGTCCTAAAGGTAAGGACCTGTACTGTCAGCATCATATCGATCTTGACTAGCAAAGTATCTATAGTTTGGATTTTAATACAATTTCAAACCAATCAAACGGTTTGACTTGCCCTTTTTATTTATTTATTTATTTCTTAAAGGTACGCTTACAGATTACTGTCATTGCGTGACTAAACATTTGGATACAATAAAATATATTATAAGATCTAGACAGTATTCCAAATATAGCATACACAACATGAAATTACATCTACATACTCGTCATGCTCATACAAAATATACAACTAAAAACCTCTTTGAATAGGTTACAATAATACATACTGAATATATATTTAAAAAAAAACATAAAAACACAAGTATAAATAAAAATGCTGCTCGAATATCATAGGCATTGTACCTACACCCACTAAATTTGAGAAGGCCTTCTTTTTGCCCTTGGTATTAGGATAATTTTGAGACAAGAGAAAGAAATCGGACAGAGGCTCATCGAGGCGACCGGTGACACTCGTTCCGGGTCGTTCCTGGTCCAGAGGCTGTCCATTGCCATCCAACGTGGCAACGCAGCAAGTGTTATGGGCACTTTTGCACCGGGAGCGATCAGGGGCGGGTTATTTGATTAGTAGTTTTGACATATTGTATTGTAATAAATGTATTCGATGTAAATAAATTATTGTTACATAATTTTTATTTTGAGACACATCGCACTTGTAGTTTTTCCTACATATTATTTTTTATCAATATTTGTAACAACAAATTCCACCAAGTGCTATCAATCAACAGTATAAATAACTTTGAGACTTTCTGTCAAGATCGATCTGATGCTGACCGTACAAAAGTTAGCTTGTAAAGATTGAACACTTGCAGCAATACTTACATCGTACGATTCACACTGCACAGCACTAAAGGGGCAGGACGGAGCGATACTCTCAGTGAAGAATTCGTGACTCCTCTGGTGGTTGCATCCGAGAAACTTCACGACTTGTTGATAGGACAAGTCGTTTGACGTGGCGCCACTCGGCGAGTTCGATTGTTTGCATCCCGGCTGTGTGCTCCCGCCGTTAGGGTAGAAGTCCACGTGGCCTATTGGCTCGGATATCCCAAAGCCTGTGAATGAATTAAATTGTACTTACTTTTGTAGACATAATTAATGTGCCCTAGCTAATGAAAAAGAAGACCCTAGTGTGTAGCAGTATTCACATAGAAAGATAGATGCTCTTTATTGCACACCAAATGACTTACGCTGCCGAAACGTAAACACTTACAGTGGGGCTGGTCCATAGCTTAAAAGTCGGGCAGCGGACTATGGAGCGAGCTATGCTTGGAGTTTCTCTGAAGGATAGAATTCGGAACGAGGTTATCCGAAAGAGAACTAAAGTTACCGACATAGGTCGCAGAATAAGAAAGCTGAAGTGACAGTGGGCTGGCCGCTGGTCGAATTAAGTATAGAGTGGAGACCGCGAGAAGGCAAACGGAAGATAGGACACCCCTAAGCCAAATGGACGGACGACCTGAAAAAGGTGGCTGGGACAGACGGACGCGGAAGGTAGGGCATCGGATAAAATGGCGCACATTGGGAGAGGCCTATGTCCAGCAGTGGACTGCGGTGGGCTAATTTATTGCACTCCAAATAGGATGCGTACAAAGGGCAGTCCATGTTAGTAGCATTCTGCAATTTATTTAACACTTGGTGGATGATCAGTAAATTTTAAGCTATTTTAATGAGTTCAAATGAATAATGGCATTTTTATGACGAATGTACGTTTTTTTTTTTATACCACTTAGTTGGCAGACAAGCTCACGGCCCACCTGATGGAAAGTGGTTACCGTGACCTATGGACGTCTGTAACACCAGAGGAGTCACAGTCGCGCTGCCAACCCTGTAAGTACAGAGTTTCTGTGCCGTCAGTAGAAGACAAAGCAGGACAAGCCTTTAGTCTTCCCACTGACAGCACACATTCTCCAGTGAGCTCTGGCTACCCTACTCACCGCTGGGAACACAACACGAAGTTATTATAGCCGCGGTATTCTGTAGGGCGGAGATACTACCCCAGTCGGACTGCTCAATCGAGCGGAAATACCGCTTGTGTATATGTTTTGTTATTAATAAGAAAATATAGACAAATTGTAATAAATTACAAATGTAGATTCTTCATAAAAACATGCACTTCCATTTTATTATTTGATTGATTACTTCATTTAAACAATATTATATCAATCAATCAAAGTATATAAACAACATTCCATTTCAGCCATGTTAACCCTGTCCTTATGCCTTTTTTGGGAAAGACCTCCTCATCTTATTCTATTGTTATCCATCAGACAAAGAATTCCGTATATTATCGAAGAGAATCCAATTCTATTCAGAAGGTAGGAAGTCGCAGCCGGGGTGCGAGGGATATGCCTGTCAACCTCACCTTCGGCAACCAAAACGACCCACAGGCGGCGTGCGTTTTAGTCGGTTCGAGTCCGACATAACCTCCTCCACCGGCTCCGGTGGGGAGGTATCCGTGGGGAATTTGCGCACGTAAAAAAAAAAAGTAGGAAGTCGAAATAAGAACAGTGGCAGAATGCGGTGTAACAATTAAATAAAGATTTCATAACTAATCTTACCTGAAAAATACAGAGGCACCGCGTTGCTGTGAATAATATCAACATATTGAGCATCTGATCTATCCAGACGTACTAGCGTTACAGTTTTACTGAAATACGGAGCGGCTGGGTCCAATCCTGTTATCCGTCCTAGTTTTAGATAGAATTTCTGGAAAATTAAAAATATTCAAATTGAATTATTTAAGCTTCTTAGACATGTCGGTACTTCAACATCTTTGTGTGAAAATGAATTCACATTTACTGCAGATTAGTTCACAATAAAATTAAAATTGCAGATCTTTGTTGTCGTACTTATATGCCTAGAATGAAATTTAGTAAATGATCTTTGAATGAAATTTGAAAGCATTTAGTATGCTAACTATTCAAATCTATCAAGATAGGAAACATTTCAGGCGGGATTCGAACCCGGGATCTTTCCCTTACAGGGGGAATGCTCTGACCACTGGGTCTTGATTAGTAAATTCTATATATCGATAATATATCAGATTATAGCTGGCGTGGCATGGTTCCCGACAGAGTAGAATTTGGGCCACCCCATCTCTTCCTATACGGTGTCTTGCAAGACAACTAAGGGATAGGGCTGTTTAATATCAGACAGATATATACAGCTCAGACTCAGGCACAGATACAAGTCAACAATAGTGGCGGTTAGACGGCAATAGGCTCACCCTCTATTACGTGGGGCCGAAAACAATGATTAGTGAAATGTGGGTGTAAATTCACCTCTGCCTTACCATTTGGGGATAAAGGCGTGATTATATGTATGTATGTATGTATGTATGTATGTATGTATGTATGTATGTATGTATGTATGTATGTATTTATGTATGTATGTAACATATATCATAATACCACTTGCATTACACAACTACACTAACAATACGTCTTCACATCTTTTACTTCATACCTGTACCGAGATTTCAGTAAGCATACGTCCCTTTATGATTTGTCAAAATCATGGAACTCGCGTCATCGTCACGTCACACCACTTTTATGACTCGTTATCAATTTGTAAAGTTAATATTTCTTATTACCTTTTGCAGTGCATGTCCACAGTATCCTCCTAAGTGTGCTCCCAAAGAGTGGCCGATAAAGTGGAAGTTGTCTATGTTTTGAAGATTCAGCACTTCCTGCAATAAAAACATAATTATTCAAATGATAAAAGCAACTTTTATACAAATTTGGAGAGGCATTGTCCAGCAGGTCTACCATATATTCTTAAAACAGGTCTGGCGTATACATATTGTATACCTTTTATATTAAATCTACACTTTCATGTACACTAGATTTTGCCTCTCGTATTGCAATTCATCTGTGCACTCCCGGGTTCGCTGGAAGAGAACTCAACTTTGAGTTAAGCTCACCTTTGTACATTACATGTCATCTTTTTGTATAAATTTCATTTATGTGTACAATAAAGTATAAATAAATAAATAATTGAACTGTGCGAGTAGGTAATAACCGCAAATATAACATTGTAACCTTATTTATTTAAGTATATTGGATTACAAAGTTACATTTATGAGGAGGTAGGTAAGACACGAGGGTATTTCCGTCCAATTGATCAGTCCGAGTGGGGAAGTACCTCCGCTCTACAGAATATCGCGGCCATAATAACCTCGTGTTGTGTTCCCAGCTGTAAATAGTGAAATACCAAAAGCGTGTCCTGCTTTGTCTTTTACACTGACGGCACAGAAACTCTCAATGCTTGCAGGGTTGGCAGCGCGAGTGATTCTCTTGGTTTTGCACGTGTCCATAGGCCACGGTGACCACTTTACATCATGTGGGCCGTGTGCTTGTCTGCCACCTAAGTGGTATAAAAAAAAGCATTTGCTGGAACCTGGCACAGAATTCCATCTTGGGGGAACCCCCCGTCAGACGCTAGTCTCTGCCGTAAAAACCCCGTAAGATTTTTTTATGATAACGCAAACGTACCGAGCTCCTATTTTAAATAGCTTTATTACAAGATGTTTAAATAAATAATTAACATAAGGTGACTTACATAAATATTATGTATTAGATGTGCAGTCATGACTCCGACAAGTCGAATGTTGGCCACGGCCTGCCCGTACGGCGGTTGGGCTCCGCCTCTCCAATCCACTATTATTACAGTCGCGGCTGCGTTTCCTTGCAAGTTCAGAAGAGCATCCGCCATGTTTTTTATCTGTGTGAAATTTTAAAAATAAAATATCTGACACCGTCTGAAGTTTACCCGAATAATATCCCGGCGGCGGCGCGCCTCGCGCGTCTCCCCATTTCCGGGCACGAGTTGGGAACTCTGTATTCCCCACACCCGAGGAGAGGGCCAGATCGTGAGAGATGGCCCTGGGTCGGCCGGGTGCGAGGGATTATGCCTGTCAACCTCACCCTCGGCAACCAAAAACGACGACATGGGGGTTGTCTAGATAATGATTACGTAAACCGTAACTAGTTTTTTACTTTTTCACATATAATATAGCATGCAGTAACCATACATTATCCTAAAAAACCAAACATGAAAAGAAATATGCATAGGTACCTAACGGCCCCTAATAACAAGTAAACCGCTAATCCATTAAAAAGTGATTTTATCAATAAAATGTAGGTACATAAAAAGAATTCAATTCCTTACAGATCAACATTACATACAGGCTAGGTACAGCCACGGCGGACTGGCGGTTATGTGAGACGCGAACCGACTAAAACCGCACGCCATCTAGTGTCTCAAATGCCGAGGTGTAAAGTGCCCCATACTCGACACTGGGTCATCTCCGGTTTCGAAATGAACCCCTTGGGTGTTCCTCGCCATTTCCCGCTAAATAGGAACACGCATCGGAGGGACCCGCCTCCGCCCTCGGCTAATATAATAGGTACTTACCCATAGTTTGTGTCCGCCTTCCAAAAATCCATGCGATATAAAATAGAATGGACCTCTCGGATCAAAGTTCGCTGTTTGAATTTTTACTTTATCATCTGCTTGTAACAAGACTGGTGTAACTCTGTTTCTTCTAGTAAACACGGCATATCTGCAACGAAGAAAACAGATTATGTTTAGTCATGTACTGAGGAAATAATACTACGAATTACTATACATTTTAAATCAAATGTGTTGTTGTTACCTTGTTAAGTATCTCTGTATCGAAGTGGTGTGTTTGAAACCAATATGGGACAACTATTTAGGTAGTTGCTTCAAGTAGGTAAACATTTACAGTCTTACTTATTTTATACCGACTGCGACTGATAAAACTGCAATTTGTGAGCAACATAAACATCTCGAATATTCTTTAAGGTTTACCAAGTCTGACAGCGAAACCTAACACTTTTCATGCTGATAATAAACCACTGTTGAGCAGTGGAATATATATGAGTACCTAACACAGAAAACTGTTTTAAAAACGTAGCGTTTAAACAATGAACAGCAAGTCAGCGAAGCCTAACCCTTTTCATGCTAACAAGAAGCCGCTGTTCATAGAGGAATTATGAATACCTCGAACTGAGGGCTATTCAACAAAGATAGAGCTTAAACAGTAAACAGCGAGTCAGGGAAGCCTAATCCTTTTCATGCAGAGAAGAAACCGCTATTCATCAGAGGAATGTAAGTATTATGAATACCTAATACTGAGCTCTATTTTACAAACGTAGAGTTAAAACAGTAAATTCGCTATCTACTGTCAGCGAAACCTAACCTTTTTCATACTGAGAAGAAACCGCTGCTCAGCAGTACCTACCTAGCACTGAGCTTGCAATCCTACAAATATAGAGCTTAAACAGTAAACAGCGAGTCAGCGAAGTCTAACCCTTTTCATGCTAACAAGAAACGGCTGTTCAGAAGAGGAATATATTATGAACACCTAGCTATGTGAGCTATTTTAAAATCGCAGAGCTTAAACAATAAACAGCGACCTAGCAAAGGCTAACTAACCCTTTTTATGCTGAGTATAAAAAAAATCCGCTGTTCAGTAGTAGAACATATTATGAACACCTAACTACAAACATAGAGCCTAAACTAAACGCCAGAGCCAAACAGTTTATCAATATCGGTACTAAGTCCAATTCTCGTCCGCCGTATCTAAGTATAGAACATTCAAACTGCGAGACGATAAAAGTAGCACAAAATGCAGTGGAATAAATAGCTTGTGAGCCACGTCACTGTAATTATGGGACGTAAACATTTGTTATGTCTCGTTTGTGATTGATTGATGTCACGGACGAGCCCCCGAGCTTATCAGTCAACGTACAAATAAGATAGAGGGAAGCGGATCTTCTAAACTAATGAGGGCTTTGATTCAATCGCTATCACTGCGCATGTATCGTAATAGATAAAAAGCTTTTATCAGGGGCATTGATTTTATTTAGAAAGTTTATTAATAATGTTGAGTTCCTTTTATACCATATTTCTATATAACGCATTAATCCTTATGATCATTCTTTAGAATATGTACCTAGGTATGCAAGAGCTTCGTAACCGAAATTATCGAGGTTGGAGGTATTCTTCCTAACCTCTTTAGTTAAGCTAAGTTGCTAATGTTAGGAGTGCGTTCACGTCGTGCGTGTAATCGCAGATTACCTCATAGTTGGATATACTCGTAATGGCCAATATTCGAATCCGGGATATCTCGATTGTAAAGTCAAACTCATTGTTGATCGAATTTAGCCTGAAATGCAATCAACGCCGCGATTCTTAATATATTTAGAATATTACTTGGCCCTAAAAACATCCTTGAGGATGTTGAAAGGGCTAAGATATAATTCCCATAAAGCCTCACGTACTAATAGGTGCTAAACAGCGGAAAATGTTTTGGCGGAGTCATTTCACTAAGTGTTAGGAGGTCAGATTGGAAGACGCTCCCGGATCTCGGGCACCAAAGTGCAAACTTTTGACGCAATTGGGATATCGCTATAAGGATGATGAAGTACGTCTCGCGTGCGTGTGTGTGAGTGACAGAGCTGACAGAGCGGACTTTCCTCAATCATGTTTTTATAGATACACAAGTGAACTTCTCAGAATTTTGAGATAAAGAGAAGACTAGCAATTGCCATATTATGAACTTAATATTTCTGTTCATGTAACCTAATTTTTGAGCAGATAGTATTCACCAAAAAATAAGAACTGGAAGTACTTAGTCTGGCCATAAATACTGTTACAATTAAAATAAGAAAGATATTACATTTGAATGTGGAATCTGTCATTTTTATACGATTGTTCATTGTGTTTTCTAATTTTGGCGCCAATAAATTGTACAATATTTTGCTATATTAAAATGGAGTGGTGTGATAAAGAAAACCGAATCGCTGTGATTGCATTACACAAAGTTGGTATGGAGCCGAATGTAATTTTTAAAACTCTCCATACGCTTGGTATTAGTCAAATGTTTGTGTACCGGGCTATTAATAGGTACAATGAGACCTCCTCTGTTTGTGACAGAAAAAGATCTGCCTGTCCACGTAGTGTTCGTACGAAAAAGGTGGTCAAAGCAGTAAGGGAAGGAATTCGAAGAAATCCTGTCCGAAAGCAAAAGATTTTATCTCGGGAGATGAAGATAGCACCCAGAACCATGTCGCGCATTTTAAAAGATGACTTAGGACTTGAAGCCTATAAGAGACGCACTGGTCATTTTTTAACTGATAATTTAAAAAAAAATAGGGTGGTAAAATGGAAGCAACTACTGAACCGGTACGCAAAGGGAGGTCAAAGAAAAATTTTGTTTACGGATGAGAAAATCTTTACAATTGAGCAACATTTTAACAAACAAAATGACCGTATTTATGCTCAAAGCTCTAAGGAAGCTTCCCAATTAGTCGACAGAGTGCAACGTGGGCATTATCCGACTTCAGTGATGGTTTGGTGGGGTGTTAGCTATGAAGGAGTGATTGAGCCATATTTTTGTGAAATAGGTATCAAAACATCGGCACAAGTGTATCAAGATACCATTCTTGAGAAGGTAGTTAAACCCCTTAACAACACCATGTTCAATAACCAAGTATGGTCCTTCCAACAAGACTCAGCGCCGGGTCATAAAGCTCGGTCCACGCAGTCTTGGTTGGAAGTGAACGTTTCGGACTTCATCAGAGCTGAAGACTGGCCGTCGTCTAGTCCCGATCTTAATCCGCTGGATTATGATTTATGGTCAGTTTTAGAGAGTATGGCTTGCTCTAAACGCCACGATAATTTGGAGTCCCTAAAACAATCCATACGATTGGCAGTGAAGAATTTTTCCCATGGAAAGAGTGCGTGCTTCTATTGATAACTGGCCTCAACGTTTAAAGGACTGTGTTGCAGCCAATGAAGACCACTTCGAATAAGATTTTTATATTTTAAATTGTTTTATATTTATGTATTAAACTAACATACTGTAAAAGTAATAAATATTATTTGCAATAAAAAAAAATGATTTTTCTTCGTAAGAATATTTATGGCTAGACTAGGTATTTTATACCACAGGCACATAGCGCTTCTAATGGAATGTGGTTACCGTGGCCTATGTACGTATGCTGCACCAGTCACTCGCGCTGCCGTCTAAACTCTAACCACGTCTAACGTTTAAAATAGCAACAATATTTTTTGTTCAAAACATTTACTTTCACAATTGGAAGTTGAATTAAGTCATGGTCTTTTTTTCGTGCAAAAATCCACACGGAGACCGTCCTCAGGGGTGTTTATGCACTGTGAATTGTGTAAAACGGTTTGTCTAAAATCCAGTGTGTGCTCAGATTAATTCAATGTTATTGAGGTGTAGTAATAATCATCATCATCATCCTTGTTAACGGCAGTACCCGAGGTTTTCAGTTCATAGATGACCTCTTAGTCTCCTTCCAATTACGTTAATCAAAGTTTGAATGCGGTTTTAACAAAGTACTTTACTGTGACCACTTGAACCCTAGAGGAGAGCCTTCGTCAGATCGTCATTGGCAAGCCTTATATCTAACTTGCATTATATTGTTTTTAATTTATAAACAAGAAATTTCAAAATTCAAATTCTTTATTTCTCAAAGTATTTGACGTTAAATTCTGCTTTAAACTACCACCGCTTCTTAGGCGCTAGTGAAGAAGTGAACTGCCTTTTTTTATTTAAACTTCTTGCACAAAGCAAAAATATTGTACAAAGGCGGACATAATGCCATAGGCATTTTCTGCCAGTCAACCTTAGGGTGATGCAGAGATAATTATGTCCAAGGTAGGTAGATGCACGAAGTATTGTGGTGATAGTTGGACCTCAATCAATCAACTAGTTAGCCGATGCAAAATGGTGGACTTAGCCTTCCAACATTGGGAGAGGCCTATCTCTCCCTATGTTGGGAGTCTTTGGCCTACTGTTTCCTCGCTGGCCAGACGGGTTGGTACAAGGCTTTATTTCGAGTTGTCCTTCTCTCGCAGTGATATCGTCTGCGTATTTTGCCGTTAGTCACCTCTTACGACACCACAATGAGTTGGGGAGGTGATACTTGTCTTCTTTCTCCGTCATCACACGGATTGATAGTTTGACCTAGTTTAGTAGGTACAATTAATAAGTTTTATGATGAAAATTAATACCTTCTCTGTATTTGTGAAATCAGTGAGTAAGTAGTATAATATTACTTGAGGTTGCTTGTTACTGCCTTCATACTTGTCGCTTGACTAGTAAAGTAAGAAGACAGTTACTGCAAATTAAACTAATTTTTAGGTCATCTACCTCATATTTATTTCCCAGTTATTTTGTTGTTTTTCATAGATAAACACCTCAACAAAGTCTAGGGAACAAGATGACCCCAATTATTTTTTTTCGTGTAAATCTTGTTTTGCAAATAACTGGCAGCAAATAAATAAAAATAGAATAAAGTAGATTACAGAGTTGTTCGAAATTTAAAAATAAATTTATATAAGTAATGATTTTCGAATATGGAGGGAAAACTTTTAAAAGTGTTTGATTGTGCAGTTTCTCTGAGGCAAAATAAAAATTATTTTTTTTGATTGTAAATAACGTTTATTATCAATAATACGTCTTTTACGTATGGTTTGTGCATTTTTGTGACTGTAGTCATCATGTCACGTCGTCATTTAAGTCGCGAAGAGATGTTAAGGGCTGTTGGTATGCTGCAAGCTGGACGAACTCAACGCGACGTAGCGGATGCTGTCAACACCCAACCAAGCGTAATTTGCAGATTATGGGCACGCTACAGGTCTACAGGGGATGTTGCCGAACGTCACAGGGGACGAAATAGGGTTACTACCCCGCGACAAGATCGTTTCTTGCAAAATTCCGCAAGGCGGCAACCCACGATTACTGCTCGTCAGTTGGTCGCAGGCCTTCAGTCTCAGCATCAAGTGGTTATTAGCGATCAAACTGTCAGAACAAGACTACACGAAGCCAATCTTTATGCTCGCAGACCGCTTAGGGTTCCAGCTCTTCGACGTGGATATCGAGGTCGTCGCTTATTGTGGGCTAACGCACATTTACAGTGGACCGACCATCAATGGGCACGGGTTCTGTTTTCCGACGAATCTGGCTTCGGTTTTCATCCTGATTCGAGAAGAGTGCGTATATGGCGAGTTCCTGGACGTCGGAGTCGTCTCCAGAATCCGCAAGAAGTTCATCCTTACCAAGGTGGAACAATCATGGTATGGGCTGGAATTCGCCTTGGTGGAAGGACCGACCTCGTTTGGATACGGGGCAATTTGAATGCAAACCAATACATTCAGGAGGTTATACACCCCATGGTAATCCCTCATCGACAGCAGTTCAGTCAAGATTTTATGTTCATGCAAGATAATGCCCGGTCACACACCGCGAGGGTAGTGGTCAATGCGTTAAGCGAGCACAATATGACGACGTTGGAATGGCCTGCTCAGTCTGCCGACCTCAATCCCATAGAGCATGCCTGGGATTTGCTTGGGAGAAGAGCTTTCAGTGATTCTTTGGAAAATCTGAACACTGAAGAACAACTTTTTTTACACCTTCGCAGTGTATGGAGCCATATTCCACAGACGATGATTGACAATCTCATACTAAGTATGCCACGCCGTTGTCGAGCTGTTGCTAATGCTTTAGGACGTCCTACAGATTATTAAAAACGTTTAAAGTACGGTTAATTACTGTATTTCTTACTACCTCGTTATTTTTGTGCCTAATCATAGAAGGTTGTAATACTCAATATTGGCACTATTCAATTCTTTCTTAAAAAAAAAAAAATTGGTATGAAAATGTTTTTATTAAAATTAAAAACGGTATAAAAATACCCTTCTATTGATATAAAACACTCACTATTACAAGAAAGGGTTTTTAAATAAAAACTAGAAATGTCCTTGTTCCCTAGACTTTGTTGATGTGTGTATGTTGATTTTTCCGGAAGCAACTGCTATCTAACTTCTTAACTCCAAAGAGAAAGGCTACGCCAGAACCTCATCAATTTATCTGCAGGCGTACCAGCTTGCAGATGAAGTTAGCTCCGATGCTCTTGGTTTCAGTATGAACTAACTGATATTCCGACATCGAAAATAATGTAACAGCTACTCACCGAACAGCCATAGCCTCAGGTGCTACCGGAAAGTAATTGTCCGGTCGGTTTTCCGTCCACGGGTATGCCTTAGAGAAGCACCCGTAATCACCATAACAACGCTCCAGCTCCACATCGTCTTGAAAGAACAATGCATTATAATTTTTAATTTATTTATTCAAATGTATTGACTACGTAATATAGACTTAAGGTACATTTTTACATAATGTTACAAAACTAAATTATCGAATATGAATATCGGGCTTATCAACATATATATTTGCGTATACATATGCCCTTCTCATATGGACATGATGTCTGGTTTTTCAGTCAGATATGTTATATCTGCTAATTTTACGGTAATATGAGTATTCGCTAAGTTTATAGTAACCAATGAACTGGTAGTAACAAAACATTATATTATTTAACGATAAATAACCCTTAACATATTATGTGTAAGAAATAGATACATTTCTTTTTAATACTGAAGCATTTACCGGCGTTATGCACATACAAATAGTTTATCTGGGGTAAACACGAAATAAGCCTGCACTGCAGTTTTTGTGTTGTACCTACAAAATTTTAATTCTAAAACATAATCTGTAAATATTTATATCCATAGGAATTATGAATTAAACCAGTGAAATCAAATTTACGGTCAGCAACAATTTAGTGCAAAATAAATTGTGTACAATTCAACACATTTAATATTTATTTACATACAAATACCACAAATATCCAAACTAACATATTATATAAAAATAAAATATTACCAAAATAAAACTAACCATTAAAACTTGAAGGGAAATTCGTCACATCAGTAGTATTCTGCTTATCCATCAACACCATAATCGTCTGCAGCATCAGGGTCGCACTAGTTTTGTTATACATCTTTGCCGTCCAATATTCACAGAAAAGTAAATGCAAAACGCCAATGCCGCACGTGTGGACGTTACAACAACACTTATCAAAATATGTTCGGACGCAGAGAAATATGATCAGTCGTAGACAATAACACGCTGTGCTAATTATTCAGTGTTATAACAAATGAAATAGGATGACTCGCTCCGTTCTTTATATAGAGACTAGTGAATGCACCGTACACAAACTCCAGCCTCGTTACCTAACGTATCATCGCTTGTAGTTCGCAGACGTTCCGGGATACAGTGATAACAGGGGTTACAACGTTATCAATTTAGTTATTTGTTAAAAACGATTGACGCACGAGCTGTCGCGACGGCCATGTATACGTGTGGCAATAGCTACCGTTGTATAATTACGGATCATTAATATGCACAATCTTAAATTGTAATAAACAATGTTAATTGGTTTATTGATTTTAACGAGAATAATATTTACATGTTGGCAATTAAAAATAATATGTAAATATATCGCGGTAATATGCATTTATTAATCAGTCTTTAGTATTGTATTGCACTGATTAATCATAACGATTCTGCACATATTCATAACGGTAGTGCAGTTATTTCATACTAGCTGTTGCCCGTGGCTACGCCCAAATGGATTCTCCAAAGCCTTGGGAACGAGAGATAAAGAATAGCCCGTGTGTTATTTCAGAATGGCTACCAGCCGAAACACGCACGACAGACGCATTTCGTGCATTTAGTTATAAAATCCCTTCGGCTATCTTCTAGTATTCGAACCGAAGTCTCACATACCGTCTTCCGAACCAATTTCGGGATAAATGTAGTCCATGGAGCCAATTGCTCCAAACTCTACTACTCTATTACTCAACTCATCCCGCAAATGTGGATGTTTCATGGTAGGCTACAGCTACAGATTACGCTGTTTCTTATTTCTCAATCAATCTCGATTCTCAATGAAAGAACAGCAGTCGACAGCAGCTTTTTGGGGCAAAATATTACAAATCATTTAGAATCTTATATACGGGAGAAAAAGGTCATAGTCATCTGCAGGCAAAAGAGTGGCAGCGTTACGGAGCGAAACGTGGCACGAACTTTCTCGCAATCATTTCTAGTAACAAATTCCGGTAGCTGCCGCTGCTCGTTCAGTGGGAATTGGCCCTAAGTAATAAAACGTTACAAATTTGCACATTTATAATATTAGTAGAACCTCCGGTTAGTGGATTTGAACTACTTTGCAACTGACAACTCAAGTAACAAGGATGCTACTCTGGCTTCTCAAACTATTAATTTTCCCTCCCAAATCCCCCTGTAAGATATATTCCATCCCATCTTATAATGCCGAAGTGGCCGGAGCCGGGAATAAAGAGCTAATATTAATTGGGTAGGTTTCACGCTTGACTATATTTTTTTATAATAAAGGTTAAAAAATGTTAGCTAAAGATAGGACCGCTAATTAAGTCATTTAAAAACAAGAGTAAACAAAACACGGACTTTGGAACGGTATTGATAATGTCCTCTTATTGCTGGCGTTCTGTAAACATTTGAATTAACTTGTGTAGTTACACTAAACGATAAAGTAAACCTCACGCTAATGTACACATTAATAAACATAGAACCATGGACCTCTATAACTCCATGCATAGAGTTATCTTAGCTAAGCAGGCAACTTATAAAAAGTAAAAAATATAATAAAAAAATAAATTTAAAAAACAAACTTTATCTAAGACACGTTGTTGTCTATTAATTAAAAAGGTCAGATGACAAATGGCATAAACAGAGTGATGGACACTGTGCAATAGACTATATTACGAATAATTACAAACAATTAAACCACTTAAAGGAAAACGTTATCATCAGTCTTAAAACTTTATTAACTTTACTTGACCCAAGTAAACACACAAATTCTCAAAGTCACAAAAAAATAGTTATCTCATGCAAAAATATTACTCCTTAGTCATAACACTCATACCTCCGCTTATAAAAATCAATTCATCATAATTCCTATAAATTATCCACAATAATGGAGTAAAGTCATAAACAGCCTATTAATATATCTAGTCTTGTAAATGGATATAAAATTCATATTATCTTATACATTTAGCTAAGTTAAGAATGAGCCTTGCGTGCTTTGTTCTTGGATGGCGTTGAAGAAAAGTTACAATTGAATGTCAACTCGTCAGTAAAGATATCTGACATCGACATAGCTTCGTTTTTGTTCGTTTGGACGAGAAAGTCCTCCGCTACCAAGTTTTCTTTATCATCTAACTTGGCTTCAGAGAAATGGAACCCACCGAAACGCTTTTTCGATGTCAATTCTTCATTCTCGGGATAAAATTGCGTGGCGTCTGAAGAACACTCGTCTTTAAAACCGCTGTCAACTCGCATCCAATGAACGTTAGATATTTCTTTCAAGGCATTCTTACTATTACTTTTAGATACGTTTGTCACAGTTAATTCAGAAGGTTTTATGGCACTTTCATAGTAACTAGAAGCGTTTGCATAGAATGTATTCTCATTGAAGCCACTATCTACTTTCTTATAACTAGTTGAGCTATCGCTTCCCACTTTGGTAACATTACTGGCAGTATAATCAAATTTAGATATATTTTCAGTCAAAAATTTGAGATCAACTTTGCTAAAGTCTATCTTTTTGTCTTCCAAGGAGAGTGGGATATCTGAATTATCTAAACTACTATCTAGGGACATATGAAGTGGGCTCAGAGGAAGTGGGGCCCGAATTTTGCTAATTTCGTGAGAGCGTTTACTACTCTTAGATTTGCCTTTGATAGGTGTTTCGTCGATATTTACAATACTGTGTATTTGAGTAGACGATTGTATATCGCAGGTGCTCTTCGCCGATTCTACTTTAACTAAGTGATGTATACTTGTTTCACCCACTAACGACCATACTGGTTCTTTTGCTAACGGTGTCGGAGATTCTAAGTCCGCTGAAAACAATGAAAAAATGTTTTAGAAAGGTATTTCAATTTATAGTATGACATGGAAACACTTAGGCCATATACTTGCTCTTCAAACTGTCAATGTGGGCATGTTCTGGGACGTAGGTATGTATTTATCAACTTATACCGTAAGGATTCGGCCTTATGATCGAGGAACCAGGTTCGAAAGCTGACCATTAAACTACCAACATAAACCCACTCATAACACGAGCAAATTAGCTTAACTGTAGGGGTTAGGTAGAATTATAGTAATTGAGATATTTAATTTTTTTTAATACTCCAAAAAAACCAGTACTTTAAATCATAATATTTTTTTGTAAATTGACTGTTTATTTCTTTTTTTGTATTCTAATGATAATGCAAGTCTTACCTTGTGAATGGTTATGCAAAGAACTGTCTATACTCATATCCATGCTGAAGTCTAACTTTTGAACAGACCGACTTCTATGCAGACTAGACATACTAAGACTGCGTTTTTCTGAGAAGGAGAAGGAACTTTTCCGACTCCTCGGAGGAGATTCCTTGAGTGACGCACTTCGTTTTATCTTGTTCGGAGTCAGTTTACAAAAGCACTTCTTTTCAATTTGTGTGCGAGATTCGACACAGTCAAGGCATGTAGCCATTGTTTCAGATTCAGGCGATGCACAAGTATTCTTCTGTAATGAAAAAAAAAATACAATTTCACTCTCGGAACAATAAACAAGTTGATTACAACTGAACAGATTTTTTTTTAAATAAAAGATAATATAGATAATGTGTTAGCAGTCCTTTGTGAAAATAACTTCATTGGAGGTCCTTGATTGATCCTGTCTAGGTCTATTCGCTAACCCCATGTTGCACAGCATTTAGGAAACATTTTGTTCTTGAAACAGTAATATCCGAATTAAAGTAAAATCCGTGTTTGAAATTGTTTTTTGAAATGTACTGTACTTTGTAAAAAAAAAAATACCAGCCAGAGGTCTTTATGCTGTCTTTACAGATGCTATCAATTGTAATCATTGCCGCATAGTTTTCAACTACACCTAAAGTTACGAGCAAGGGAGCTCCATTCAAATTGACGGACTAAAAATAAATTTTCACAAAAGTACGTCAAAAATATCTCATTAAATGATTACAATAGCCTTCGGTTCTTGCGACTTTTGGCCATATCTCCGGTTCTATCCAACCGATTGCGAACAAAGTTACGTAAGATTTTAAGTCTTGCCATGACTTCAGACAAGAAAAATCAAAATCCGTTCCGTATTTTTTGCGTCCATTGCGAACAATTAGACAAACAGATAATAATTCAAAAACAAAAAGTGATTTTACAATCAGTATCGTCATTATAACATGTGCCAAGTACCTATTTCTTTTTAAATACCACCAATGTATAGACACAATTATTTACAACTAGCTGTTGCCGCGTGGGTTTCGGTAATCGCGACAACACATAACATATGTCTTTTCAAGGTCTAATCTACCTCCATACTAAAGTTCATCAAAATCGGTTCAGTGATTTAGGCGTAAAAGCGTAACATGCATACAGAGAGTTACTTTCTCATTAACAGTAAGATGAACTATTGACGTCAGACTCTAGTGTGAACACACTAATTGCTTAGGACAGATGTACTTAATTATTATATCAAACAGTACCTCTTCATCGCTTGATCCAGCCTTGATGATTGGAGATATAGAAGCCGACGCCAAGGATGATGACGCGGTAGAGTTCTGGTCAGTGCGCCTTGGGGTTCGAAACTCTCTAGGGTTATAGCTTGGTTCACCAAAGTCACCAATATTAAGTAATTTATTCCGGTAACCTGTTTTCCCGTTGAGCAAAGATCCTTTCTTGAGAGGCGTGTTAAATGAAGGATTTGTGCCTCTTGAGTTAAAATCTTGACTCTAAAACGATATAAAGGAGTATGAAAGAAACGTTATTCGTGAAATCATAAAGAAAACGTTGTGGTATGTATACAAACTTCTTCGTCACTTGATGCAGCTTTTGTGATTGGGGATATAGATGTCAACCCCAAGCTCGATGATGTAGCAGAATTCTGGTCAGTGCGGGTGGGAGTTCGAAAATCTCTGGGGCTAAAACATGGCTCCTCAACATTAAGAATTTTGTTTCGATAACATGGCTTCCCGTTGCCTAATGATGCTTTCTTCAGGGGCGTGCCAAAGGAACGTTTCATTCCTTTTGATACATAATCTTGACTCTGAAAGAAAAAAAAAAAATTGATTAAGAAGCCGCTATAAATCAAATGCAAGATGTTTATAAATTAGTAGTAAGATAAGTAATAGATTAGTATAGGTGTAACAATTACTGTTGGGTAAACGATCAGAGGGTTAAACTACCTAGACGCGGTTGCCATTTGGATGGGTGACAGCTTAAGTGATATTTCATTTGAGCGCTTCCGTGCTTCGACGGGCACGTTAAAAGCCGTCCCAGAAGTCAATAATCGTTAGGTCAAGACAGAGGCGCACTGAACGACCCGAAAAACTCTGTCAGTAGTTGGTAACATAACATAACTCAGGCTCAACGGCAGTCGCTTGTAATATAGCCGTAAAAATCAAACTCCATCGTATTTAAGCGGACCAAGGACAGACCTTCACCTTGGTGAAGAACTCGGATGTGGCCGGTACTAACATACGGTGTAATGATAAAGGCTGTTTTTGTTTTTCAATTTAAATGGGTTCGATTCCCAGCTAAGATTATTGGTTTTTCATAAATCTAATGATGAGGTTTTAAGTTTCATTAAAATTGGGGTCGTGACTCCTTTGAGCATTTTTCGCTATTCCTTATAGTTTCGGATTTGGCCATCCAATCCCTTTTGAAAAATTCACCCTGTATATAATAAGCATTTGTGACGCACACTCAGGCCCCTCTTCCCCACTGGGCACTATGGGCACGTGCCCAGGGCCCCGCGATCGAATGGGGCCCCCTAGTTCCTGCCAGATTACCAAATGATAACCGATATTTAGGTAATACCGAAAAACATTAATTTTGAAAAATCTGATGATAATGACTTACTACAATACCTACGCTTATTATATTAGCTTTAGTTTGCCGCATGCGGATAGCTATACCTTGTACAACATAGCTTGAACTTTTTGACAGATGGGTCAGTGATGGGAAACAGAAAATATCTATTGGTGTAAAAAATGTGTTGGCTAAATATGTGGCTGTATGTATGTTTTAAACTATTCAAAATAAATAAATTCATTCGTCAATCAATTTTATTGCACTAGACATAAAAACATTGGGTAGGTACCATTGTTTTCAGTTTTTCTATTTAAATTTTACTTCGAAGCAATAAAAACCACTTAAGACTTTCGGAAAATGCTTGAGTCCTTAACAGGTACTCTTATGTTGTGTGTCTATTCTTATGATTATTATCAATTTTTAATATTATTAAAATAAAAAAATATTGTTCGTCGTTGCAAAGTTATATCGATTTCAGATTTGACATCCGTCAAAAAGAAAGATCAAACTAATAAATAAACAGGGTATAAGTACTCCACTCTCTCTCAAAAATGAGTTTTTCCGATATTAGTATATTTAGGTTAATTTAAATACCTATATGTAAGTATAAGAATACAATTAAAAGAAAAAATATTAAATTAAAAAAAGAAGAATTATTTGATGCGGTGTGGTTTATGTCTTTAAGAAACCTATTCGAACGTCATTCGTAATACCAAAGACAAAAAAGGGGAATTCCCGACTCCCGATCGTCGTTTGACTTGACGAACGGGAATTCCCTTCAAGTATTTGTCTGCGATGTTGTGGCGTTTGTTTTGTTTGTAGTTGTTAGTTTGTCACTGACTGTGCTTGAGCTCTGACAAAAAAATAGTATTGTTTGATTAAATCGTCGTTTGTCTGTTTTATGTTAGCGAATATTTTCGTTATAAAATTAATTAAATACTGAATTATAATATAAAATGTCGAAACGGTCATATCCTAGTGGATATGAAAAAAGGAAAAAAGCTCTACATCAGAAAGAAATAATTGAAAAGTTACCAAAATTAACATCATATTTTACTACTACTACTGGAGAAACTTCTGTAAGTAGCAATCAACTCATAAATGTTCCACATGATGACTCAGCTCAATTACAAATTGCGGGAATTTCTAAACCTTCATGTTCCAATTTTGAAAAAGAGATTGAATCAGAAAGCGACTATTCCTACGACGAAAGTGCAACGACTTCAGTAACTTCACTAAAACCGACAACTCCAACTGTGTCAATTGAACAGCAGTTTTCCAACACAGAAGAATTAATATCGCACGATCCCGCCGATTATTTTCACGAAAAGTTTGTTGAAATAAATCGCGAAATTTTAATTCGTAAGGGACCAGTATATTTTCAAAATAAAGATTCTGACTTTTCCGAGGCATCCAGAACCTACAAAGATGGTAATAAATTAGTGACGAGATATTTCAACAAAGCATTATTTATTCGCAAATTAAAGAACAATGAAAGCGTCGAAAGAAAATAGTTGCTGTATTCGCCTTCCAAATGCTCTGTATTTTGTTTTTCATGCTGCTTATTTAAACCAACTGATGTTAATCTTTGCTCTCGGAATGGATGTAATGATTGGAAGCATATTAATCACATAATTTTAACACATGAAAATAGCCCAGCGCATAAGCAATCTATGATGACTTATCTGGCACGAAGTAAAGCGGTTGGTAGAGTAGATATAGAGTTATTATCTCAACATCAAAAGGAAGTGGATTACTGGAGAAACGTACTTAAACGGATTGTAGCTGTTGTAAAATTTTTGGCATCGAGAGGGCTTCCATTTCGCGGCGACAATGAAATCCTAGGATCTCCAAACAATGGAAATTATTTGGGTTGTGTGGAATTATTGAGTGAATTTGATCCATTTCTTGCAGATTACTTAAAAAAATTTGGGAAGCCTGGAAAGGGTAACATTTCTTATTTATCAGCAAATATCTGTAATGAGTTTATTGAAGTAATGGGAAAACAGGTTCTAAAAAAAAATATAAATGAAGTTAAATCAGCAAAATATTTTTCCATAAGCGTTGACAGTACGCCCGATCTGTCTCATATTGACCAGCTAACTTTCATCATTCGATACGTAAAAGACTGTGTTCCTGTTGAAAGGTTTTTGAAATTTATACCTATTAAAGAGCATAAATCTAAGTATTTAGCGGAGACCATCTTAAATTTTTTAGAGATACATGATATTCCCATAAAAGATTGCAGAGGACAAAGCTACGACAATGCTTCAAATATGTCGGGAAAGTATAGTGGTCTACAAACAAGAATCAAGGAAAAATGTGAATTTGCCACCTTTATACCATGTGCAGGACATTCACTAAACTTGGTAGGTGTCCATGCTGCTGAGTGTGTACCGGAGGCATCACAGTTTTTTGAAATAGTTCAGAAAGTGTACAACTTTTTTTCGGGCTCTACCCACAGATGGAATATATTAACAGAACATTTAGGTTCAAAAAAAGTTGTTAAGAGTCTTTCACAAACCAGATGGTCAGCCCGAGCTGATGCAGTAAGTGCTTTGCATGGGGGTTATAAAAGAATATTAGAAGCTTTAATCACCATCGCAAACGATACTGAAAAGGCACGAGAAACAAGAGACGAAGCCCAGTCTGTCTAGAAAAATGGGAAATCTAGAATTTATTATACTGACGGAAATCTGGAGCACCATATTGGAAAGAATAGACAACACAAGTAATTATCTTCAGAAAGAAACAATAACACTGGACGTTGCAACCAATTTGTTGACTTCACTTTATGATTTTATTACTAACCTCAGGGATAAATTTGATAACTTCGAATCATCTGCCAAAGAAAATAACCCAGAATCTGACTACAAAGATCTATCTCAAAGAACAAGACGTAGAAGCTCACGGCAGATTTTTTTTGATGGCTCTGCGCCATCAGTCCAATTGAATGGAAAAGAGCGATTCAACGTAGAAACCTTTCTCCCAATAATCGATACCTTGAGTGTTCATCTAAAACAGCGACAAAGTTCATATGAGACCGTCAGTCAACGTTTTAGTTTATTTTTTCACTTAAAAACTCTGAATTCCGAAGAGATACGACAAGGATGCAAAGAATTTTCTCAAATCTATCACGAAGATGTAAATGAAAAAGAGTTAGAAATAGAATGTCAACATTTAAAAGAATACTTAAAAAATGTTCAGAGTGATAATGAAGCATCTAACAGTGTACAGGAAGTATATAATCTATTAAAGCAAAACAAAATTGAAGACACGTTTCCTAAAGTAGAAATTGCATTGAGAATATTTTTAAGTATGATGGTAACTAACTGCAGCGGAGAACGCTCCTTCTCCAAATTGAAACGAATAAAAAATGAATTAAGAAGTACAATGCTTCAAGAGAGATTAACTAGTTTGTCGCTGATGTCCATAGAATGTGATATTCTCAATACCATAGATTTTGAAGATGTGATTAACGATTTTGCTCATCTTAAATCTAGAAGGGTACCTTTGCAATCAACATAGAATTAATCTAAGGATTTTATGTTAAGCGAGTTACTTTTGTAGATTATTTTTTATATTTCCTATTTTTTTATAGTTAGTAACTAAATAAAAATAAATTTAGAACCTTGTTTGTCTTTCTTTATCTATTGTAACTAAATAGTGTTTTCTCAAGGTCCTAGGGGCCCCATGATCCTAATGTGCCCAGGGCCTCAAATAGTTTAAAGACGGCCCTGCGCACACTGTACAATGCAGTTCTGCACAGTTCAGCACACTAGTGGAATTTCACCTTAACAGGTTTAGATTTAAATCGCAATTAACACAAACCTTAATTTATAGATACTTACATTTTATTAAGAAGGGAAATAGATTTCGTTATTTACATACATTTCTTCATTAACAACTCTAGTTTCCTTTTTTTTTTGTTACAAAGTCTAAGACAATTTACCTCATGAATACTGACATGCCAACCAATTGAGAAGTTGTGGGATCAAATTTATTAAAATAAAAACAAGCACTTACAAGTTCAGGACTGACTACAACAGGCGTATGAGCTTCATATCTGGAAGGTGGGCGTGGCTCCACGTGTATTTCGTCATCTGTCTGCTCTGAATCGTAATGTTCCATGTCACTGTGTTCTTCAAAGAAAAGCTTTCGTCGCAGTGACCCGTTTGCCGTGATCTCGTATTCATCAGATATGTTTTGATCCTGAAATAGTAGTTCAAGACTTGGACTAAAATTTGAAATTTTAAAAAGAGGCGGTGGTGAACGCATCCGCTGAACAAGAGGCGCGTGTTCAATCCCCGCTCAGTGCAAGGGTGCGGTATGAAAGAAACATCATCCCACGTACACTCAAGCTGTGGAATGAACTCCCTGCTGCGGTTTTCCCATGCGCCTACAATATGGGGTTCTTCAAAAGGGGCATTAGAAGGTTTCTTCAATGTCGGCAGCGCGATTGTGACGCCCCTGGTATTGCACACGTCTCTAGGGCACGGTAACCACTTCCCTCTTCTCCTAAGTGGTATAAAAACATAAAAATATTTGTATTTTTTTTTTTTTTTTTTTTTTTATATAGGACACGTCAATTGGACTTCGCCTTGCCTGATGGTAAGCTGAAGGCAAAATCCCAGAAAAGAGGGTCACCATTACTTACACATACCGTGTGACAATGGTGACACTCAGCTTGACGGCCTTATCATATGCTTTTTCACGCCCCGCTTAAAGGACCCGGGACTGTAGGAAGAAGGAAACACGTGAGCTGGTAATGAATTCCAGGCCTTAATGGTGCGACAGAGAGAGATTGTATGCATGAATATGGTTATTTGCATTGGTCTGGTTGTGCCTCGAAGAGCACGCTATGGCTGTCATGACGGGTAGTCGGAGCTCTAAAAAGTTCAACAACTGGTCTAACTGTAATACTTCGTTACATATCTCCAAAGAGATATAGCCCTTTGGAGATATGATATTTATTACCTTTAGAGACTCCGAAATGAAACCTTCGGATGCCAATGGGATTAACGCTAGGATGAAGAAGTCGCGTGAGGACTTTGGCGGAGGAGGCAGTCGCCCGGGGTGAGGTGACGTTGGCCGTGTCCTTGGACATCTCCAACGCAGGGCAACGTGTTGAAAACACGTTGCCCTGGAGTTGCATCAGGGAGGCACTCATGTATCACGGTGTGCCTCTCTACCTCCGCCGCATAGTGGGGCGTACCTGACGGAGAGAGCCGTCATCTACCCAAGTGCGACTGGCGTCGGTCGGCGTGAGATGTCGTGCGGTGTTCCACAGGGATCGGTTCTTGGGCCGCTCCTGTGGAATATCGGATACGACTGGGTGCTTCGCGGTGAGCTCGCGGACGGCGCCGCCGTCACGTGTTATGCGGGCGACAGGCTAGTGACGGTGAGCGGGGCTACATACCGCGAAGCGACCCTGAGGGCCACGACCGCGGTTGCTCAAGTCGCGGAACGGATCCGGCGGCTGGGCCTTGAGGTGGCTTTGCATAAATCCGAGGCCATGTTCTTTCATGGACCTCGGCGCACGCCACCACCTGGGTCCAGTCTCACAGTGGGAGGCACTCTCATCGGCATCAAGCCCCAGATGAAATATCTGGGGCTCGTGCTCGACAGCCGGTGGCACTTCGGGAAGCACTTCCGAAGTCTGGGCCCCAAATTGATGGGCACAGCCAACGCTCTGGCGCGGCTACTGCCCAACCTGAGGGGCCCGAAGGACTCCTGCAGGAGACTCTACGCGGGTGTCGTGCGGTCCATGCCCCTGTACGGGTGTCCCGTGTGGGCGGACACCCTGAGTGATCGGCACATGCCCCTGCTGCAGCATCCGCAGCAGAAGTTGGCGTGCCGCATCATAAGGGGGTACCGCACGATATCTTTCAACGCGGCGAGTCTTCTCGCCGGATCGCCACCATGGATCCTGGAAGCGAGATCCCTTTCGGCGCTATACCGGTTCCGAAAGGCGGCGCGGGAGCGGGGTCACGATCCCGAGCCCGAAGAAATTCGGGCCGTGAGATCCCGGCTCATGGGAATGGAAGTTACAACTTGGGCGACCAGGCGCAGGCCGCGCCGGAGTAGCGGCGGTAAGACCCATCATGGGGGAGTGGCTAGAGAGGCCACACGGCAGCCTCTCGTAACGTCTGACGCAGATGATCACCGAGCACGGATGCTTCGGAAAGTATCTGCGTCGGATGCAGAAAGAGCCAACGTCCGAGTGCCATCACTGCGACGCGAGCGAGGACTCAGGTCCGCACACGCTCACTGAGTGTCCGGCATGGGAGACGCCGAGACGGGAGCTTGTGGCGGCCCTGGGAGTGAGGGTTCTCACGCTCTCCGCCTTGCTCGCGGCGATGGTTCGCTGCGCGGATGCGTGGGCGGCCGGCGCCTCCTTCTGCGAGCAAGTAATGCTCGTGAAGGAGGAGGCGGGGCGGGAGCGGCAGCGGGAGCGACGAAGGATCGCAAGCCAAGCTGCCCGCGTACGAAGGCAACTCGGGCGTCAGAGGTCGATGAACGACCTCCGCCCCTCATGAGCGCCGGCCTGGAGGGTGACAGGTGGAGCCGCCTGTCACCCTAGCAGAAGCAGGCCGCGGCGGTGGCGCGCCTGGCGCGCCTCCCCGTTCCCGGGGACGAGTTGGGGAGTCTGTAGTCCCCACATGAGGGCCAGATCGTGAGAGATGGCCCTGGGTCGCCCGGGGTGCGAGGGATATGCCTGTCAACCTCACCTTCGGCAACCAAAGCGACCCACAGGCGGCGTGCGTTTTAGTCGGTTCGAGTCCGACATAACCTCCTCCACCGGCTCCGGTGGGGAGGTATCCGTGGGGATTTGGCGCACGTAAAAAAAAAAAAAGGATGAAGAAGTTACACAATCTTAGCTCGAGTTGAAAAATAAAAAACATACCACTGACCATCATAACATAAACAACGTAATCGGTATTTTGGCGTAATTGCGCCAAAATACCGAGTTATCTATGCAATTAAACGAAATTGAAGAATGTTTGTTTGTAATATTAAAATAACAGCTTTTTAATAATTGCGTATTAATGTATGGATACATGAAACATAAAAAAAATTACAATTCTTAAAATTTATGTCTGTCATTTTAATAGTTTGTTCAGGTTATCTCAGAAGTGGCTGGGTCGATGTTGTCGGGATTTTATTTCCAGATAGCTGATATCTTACTACTAGAATTCAGTTGCAAAAAAATCAGAAGTCCATGCGGATGAATACGCAGGCACAACTAAATAATACGTAAATACGAAATCATCAAACCGATATTTACAGGTGAAAGAGTCGGATGCAACTGGAACTCAACGCTGAGATGATGACGATGACTATGAAATATAGACAAAGAGAGTTATAGGTAGCTGAGCACTGGTAGTGCCTGCTCTTGGTTTAGAGCGAAGGATTTGGTAGATGCTAGTTGCTAATATTCTGACAAAACTCGTTCAGATCAACAAGGTTCGTACCAGGCCATAATGAGTGTCTAATTCTGCAAGCTGCGGGTAAAAGTCTTGGGACACAATGAATATCAATTCGAGAACATGCTAATGGTTGGCCTACAACTTAACCTAAACCCTGTCAACATATAACCTTAACCATAATCAGGATCGTCAGAAATGGTGACTGACTAGCAATTTGCTTAGTAGAAGAATGTCAGACAATTTTGTCTCATTTCAGATACCGAAAAAACTGTCTAACTAAATCAAACCGCACGCCGCTTCGGGTCTCGAGTTTTGGGTTATAAGGTGGCCCCATAAGACACTGCACTCGATCGCGGTTGACCCTGGGCCATCTCCGGCTCCGAGACGGGTCCACACATGTGTAGGCAATGGGGTGGTACTTAACAGTTCTTCACGAAAAAGTAATTTGTCTGCAATGCGATAGAAATTGTCATACTTGGTGGTTACCTCTGCTGTGTATTACATCACTTCGTTATATGTATTTATTAAACTTCGAACCTTTGCTTACCTGTGTGTAGGTGCAGAATGGCTTAAGAAGTAACTCAAGTTCAGGAGGAAGCTCTGGCGGCAATGTGAGTATAGTTTGAACTGAAACTAAAAATACACTCTATCTTTAAGGAGTAATAGTAGAGTAATAACATAGCATATTCTTTACTTTTTAAGTGCTGTGTGATCCTCTAATCCCAAAAAAACCTTGCCTAGTTTGTAAAACATCAGTTGCACAACTGGCAACAAGTTTGCCTGCCTTGCTTTTCTTGGTGAAATAACCAACTTTCTATAGGTGCACAAACGGGCTTCATCAACTTCATGCACTTAGCTAGTATTCCTTCTTTAGGAATAAGTGTAAGCCATTATTTTAGTTATGGCCAGCAAAATATGCTGCACATATTTATCATATTGTGGCACATTATCATCATTTTTACTTTTTTTAAAAGAATACATGCATAAATACTAATTCTTTCAATAATCTATGGTATAACTATAATTCACTCATCTGTCCAGCTTCCAGAGTCCCCATTTTGATATAATAATAATAAATCTAACAATGAGTACTTGGATAGACAGAACTAAGTAGCCAGGATTGTCCATAAACTTAGGGTGAGTCGAATAAAATGCCCACCCTCACGCAAAAACCGCACCTTGATGTGAAGTTGCAGATATCTTACCATTCCATCAACTTACTCTTAAATTTAAACTTGTGGATTCAGATGTGCCATATTACAGGTATGTACCTGACCCAGTACTTAATGATGGTCCAATGTGTAATATTAATACACATAAATAATAATTCTAATCGATCTATCACCACATCTGATATAGTAGTGATAGATCGATTAGAGTGCTGCACAATAATTATCAATATCATCATTTCGTATAACAAGAATCTTGTGAATAAGCAAATAAAATATTTGGATTTGGCTCACGATGTTGTCGATGTATGGATTTAGTAATTATTGTTCTGATAGTCGCATATTGATAGCCAAGAGCCTCAACCAACATGTCAAGAGGCTTGTATTAGAGAAATGTGTCAAATGGCCTGCACAGCAGCAGCTGCTCCTCGACACTGCACAAATTGTGAGGTTTCTCTCTCTGGAGCCCTAACCACCAATCCCAGTACCCGATGCGGGTGGGGTACTATTTTCGAATATATTTTTTATATGTATATGTATTTGAAAATATAATCCATAAAGGTTTTAAAATGGAATAAAAGGAATTTGTTAAATACTTACCATCACTTTTTACAACAATTTTCTCTTGTATCAAACTGTCTATTTGAATACTTGCATCACAAGATGTCTGCAGTAAAGGTTTCACTTTTTTGGATGATTCTACTTGTGGACTTGGCATTACCATTTCTTGGGAGAAAAATCTAAAAAATAAAGATGTTTTTACAACTACTTGAAATAATTTTAGTGTCTGATTTGTCCAGCAGTGGAATGCACCTGGCTAATTGATTGCTTGAATGATTGATATACTATAAATAATGTAATATTGTCTCTTCATCTGTATACCAATCTCTATTGCTTCCAAAAGTTGGCACTACTGAAACCAGGATCTGTGCCACTGAAATTCCATCATTTGGCCTATTTTGAATTCTTTGAAAGATAGTCATTAAACCTATCAACATCTAGAGATAAGCTAGAAGCTCATCTACCAAACAGCAGGTGAGATTGGCTTGTGTCCTGAACATCTTAGTGTGGCTCCATATAAGCAGATCTAACATGTTCATAACACTATAAATGGTGCTTTACATAGGTCATGAACAAAATTTTTGTACTCTTAGTCATAAATTGAAAACAATCATTAGGTATCATTATTAGGGGTTAGGTACCTAATGATATTTATGAATATCATTCAAGAATATCATTAGTTTACATTTACTAAAAGAAATTTTTCAAATTTTGATGTTGTCATATCTAAACAAATTAGTTCACTTTCAACACAAAAAAAATACACTTTATAAACATGTTACAAGTCTGCACTTAATCATATATTTAATCAACCACTTCCCATGACCCAATCAAGTAATATACATGTAAAATATGATTGGGTCGACGGTAGTAAGCACAGGCATAAATACCACGAAAATTTAGACTGGGTACAAACAGTTTCCCGCCCAGAAAAGGTTCGACAAAATATTGAACATTTTTTTTAATAATAAATATAATAAGTAAATGATTTGTTACCTATCAGTGGCTTCTTCAGCTATCTTCTCCAAAGCAGGATCCGGCGAGGGTTCATACTGACTGTTACAAACGACGATATCCGCAGGTACTAATGTGCAGGCTTGATCTATATCCCATCGAAAAGTACCGTTACTTTTCTTCTTGTATATCTTACACATTCCCGGACTACAGAAAATAAACAATACATTATAATAATCACCATTAAAAAAGAACATAATTACTGAATATTATTATAATGAAATTATAAACTAACCTGCATATTGGCTTGTGTAACTTATCAATTAAGGCTTTATCAAATGGATTTCGTACTTTTCTGTTTGTTGGGGGAGGTGTAGATTTATGTATAATATTTTGACCATCATTTTTGTCCCCCATTTCAAAAATAACGTTATTTTTGTTGTTTCAATTTCTGATCCGTGACAATACTGACACTCATAGCACAATGACCTCTGCCACAGATAACTGTTAACGACAGTGCTGCCAATGACCACAATCTGGATTCCTGATTTCCTGACGTAAAATCCGCTATTTGGGGGCTTATAAAATTAATATTCCCCACACATTCCCCACAAATTAAACATTTTCATTAGAAAAATCTTTGCAACTATGCTTTTTCGTGCGTATTTTTAAGTATATTTTTGGAAATTTCGTTATTAACTACCTATATGAGTTAATAATGAAATTTCCAAAAATACACAATTTCAATCAGCGGGATATATAAACTGATAATGAGTGAGGTATGATATATCGTTTGATTTGTTTTAAAAACTCAAATAAACTTCGACAGGTGTTTAAGAAATATCAAAATTGAATTAAATTGTAAGTCTTTAATTATTTTTGTGTACCGAACCTCAAAAGAAAAAAACAGACACTTTATCACTTCATCGTAAACCCTTTTCCTCAGAGATGTGTGAAGGTATCATACACTTCTGAGGAAAAGGACGAAAAGGAAGTTGTAATTTATGTCAAATACTCTGCAACTTCTTGCAACTGTGAAAAAATCAAGTTCTAAGTCACTACCATAAAAATATATAGGTACTTAGATGATGGGCCGTTTGAGCACTCGCGAGTAGCAAGAAAATCAAGATTCAAGACCTATAGAAAACTCCTCGTTGGGTTGGAAGGAATTTTATATATTAGTAACATTATCACTTCTCATTTGCTGTTTGGGGAATTCCACACATTGGCAACGCTAGTTAACAAAAAAACAAAAAGTGATACCAACTCATATTTGGCGTTGACTATAAAAGTTGCTAGTTTATGCCGGTAGTTATACTCAGTTTGAATGTTTTTGACCAATTCTACTTTCTACTTAGAAAAATAGGTAGAGTTATATGTACTTACTGTATATTCTTGACTCCAGTGAGGTTGAGGTCACAAAGAATAAAGGTCTATATTATGCGCACTACAAGATTTTTTGGTTGTCTTTAAGGATATCGGGGTACTATGTCGGCGGAGGAGTTCAAATTCACCAATTTAATAATACATCAAATCAATGTTTTTTTCGTGACTTAGGTCAATACTCATATATATGCTGATAACTATACATACCTATTTATTCACGGAAACTCTCTCTTATTTTGATCACTCCACCTGTTCTAACTTTTCCTGATCATCCGAGGTTTCTATGCACTACAGTATCACAGTTCCGTACTTCCCATGGACGCGAAACTAACTTAGGGCACACTAGGAAAAACTGACCGGGAAGGCCGGAGTTACAAAGCTTTAGAACCAATATGAATAGCGTCATTATTATCATATTTGGACTTTTTAGGCATAGATGTTCGTATTGCAACCATGACATACATACATACATACATAAAATCACGCCTGTCTCCCATAGGGGTAGGCAGAGATCACGGATCTCCATTTGCTACGATCCTGACATATTACTCTCGCTTCATTCACTCTCATTACATTCTTCATGCATGCTCGTCGGTTTAGAGTAGGTACTCCTGACCTGCCCCTTTTCTAAAACTTCCCCGATTTGGTCCAGGTATGTGCGCCTAGGTCTTCCCCTTCCGACGGTACCATCCACACTCGCCTCATACACCTGTTTCGTTAGTCTTCTTTCATTCATTCTCTCAACATGACCAAACCATCTCAACATTCCTCTCTCAATTCTCATCACTACATCTTCTATCACTCCACATCGTTCTCTTATCACGCTATTTCTCACTCTATCTTTCAAGGTCAAGCCACACATACTTCGCAACGCACGCATTTCTACTGCATTTACTCTACTCTGATGCTTTTTCTGCCACACCCAACTTTCACTACCATACATAAGAGTCGGCACCAATACTCCTCCATGTACAGCCAGTCGTGCCTTTTCGGACACTTTCCGGCTGCTCATAAAGTTGTGTAGTGCCCCATTCACTCTATTTCCAGCCATCACTCTCCTTTCAACATCTTCTTCATGCTTTCCATCTCTCGTAAACAATGTTCCCAAATATATGAACTCATTCACTTGTTCCACTTTTTCTCCATCTATACAAATCCTACACTCTGTCACACATTCATCTCTTTCAAAAACCATAACTTTTGTCTTACTAACATTCACTTTCATTCCTTTCCTCTCAAAAGCTTCATGCATAGTTGTTACCATCTCCTGCAACTCATCTGCCGATGACGCCAGTAAAACCTGATCATCAGCATAAAGAAGACATTTGACGAGTAAATTCTTCATTCTTAAACCACATTCTTTATCTTTCAAATCTTGCAAACAACTGTCCATGAATAAGTTAAACAGCCATGGTGACGCTACACATCCCTGTCTAACCCCTTTTTGGATACTAAACCATTCAGTGTATGACCCATGTATCCTCACGCAAGCTCTGGAGTCCTCATAGAGAGACTTCACAGCTCGAATAAGGTTGCTGCTCACCCCATACATAGACAGTACCGACCAAAGTTCATTCCTCACCACTTTGTCATAGGCCTTTTCCAAATCCACATGACGGGCCCCGATATATACGACAATACGTCTTTTACAATACGCCTTGTTAAATTATATGTGCCCGGTTAATGGCAATAGGCTCGCCACCTATTACTTTGGGACCTTTTTTTTTTTAATTTTAAAATCCCCACGGATACCTCTTCACCGGAACCGGTGAGAGAGGTTATATCGGACTGGAACCGACTAAACGCACGCCGCCTGTGGGTCGTTTTGGTTGCCGAAGGTGAGGTTGACAGGCATATCCCTCGCACCCCGGCCGACCCAGGGCCATCTCTCACGATATGGCCCTCTTCTCGGGTGTGGGGACTACAGAGTCCCCAACTCGTCCCCGGAAACGGGGAGGCGCGCCAGACGCGCCGCCGCCGCGGTATTACTTTGGGACCTAAACATAAACTGGCGAAATGTGAATGCTAGCACCTTTGCCTACCCCTTCGGGGATATAGACGTGAGTTTATGTATGTTATGTAATTATAAAATAATATGAGGTGGTGTAATATGAAATTGGCGTTTTGTACGGGAGAAAGAAGTTTTTTTTGTAAAATATATTTAATCAATCAAAGTATGCACCGTTGTCATCCATGCACTTATACCATCTTCTAGGTAGTTCATTGACTCCCTTTACTAAAAAACCATGAGGGTGAAAATCAATAAATTCTTTGAAACCGGTTTAGTATGCGGCAGGCATCGGAGTTGATTTTATGTCCTTGTAAGAAGTTGTCCGAATTTCGGAAAAATGTTAATCTGTTGGTACGGTGGATGTCGCAGATCTTTGGGGCATTTCAATCAATATAATACAATCAATAATGCCCGCTATCGCGCCTTACCTGGCATTCATTTTCAATAAATGCATAGATCTCCCCAACCCATCTCCATACTTCCAGCTCTAAGTAAAATTTTTGAAAAAATAATATTTAATCAACTGCTTTCACATTTTACAGAAAATAATTTACTTCATGATAAACAGTTTGGTTTCACTAAAGGTAGAACACGACAGATGCAGGAGTTGCACTTGTCAAACATATATTTGATGCATGGGAGAAGAAGCAGGATGCCATTGGTATTTTATGTGATCTATCAAAAGCTTTTGATTGTGTTTGGTGGCGCTTGGCAGCGTGCGGTAATGGACTGTATTGCGGGAAGTAGCTAACTGTTCTATTGACGCTTTACACACAAAACAAGACAGGTGGCCGGGCTGCCGCGGATTCGATCCAGGCAGTGAATGCAGCCCGAGAAATTAGGAGAGGATGCACTAACCTTCACGACACACGTGTTCTCATCGCAGCCGGTACACGGATCTTCTCTTCCTTGCTCAGGAGCTGCCGTCAGCATCACTAGATCGCTTGAGGAACACACGAGAGGCACAATCCGATCGGTAAAGGTCTATGAAGCGGTAAAAATGTAACAAATATTATACATTTCTGAGAGACGCGAGCGCGGTCCGTCCGTCTTTACGCTGGCTAGTTCAAAGCGAGACTGAGTCTATGTCTCACAAATGGCGGACGGAAAACTATATCTAGTTCTACACTATGGTTAGTGCGGGAAGGGAGATGGGTATAGAAAGGGTGTGTTTCCGCGTCAAGAAATACAGCTTCTACATCGGCGCAACCATTCCCCCCGGCTTGAAGGGTTACCTTCGAAACGACAAATGCGAAACAAATCTAAAGTCTAATCTAAATCTAGGTTTGGGGAATAACAACTAAAATATAAACCTAGATTGGAACTCGTGCCTACTGCTGGCTAGGCAGAGGGCAGAGGCGAACAACCGGGCGCAGATACGATCCGGTTGCAGTTTTAACCCGTACAACACGAGTTACCCCGCGGGAGTCGGGAAAAACTTCCTCTACTACTCCTCGGTGCGGGATAGTGTACGAAGGCTGGGTCCCGCCAGTGTCCGCAGGCGCAGGTGAGATGTAACCTTTATCTAAATATTCGTTAACAACCTCATCATAGGCCCGCTTCGACTTTGGGGACGCCTGCATCTTTCGTTCCAAACAAAGACGTTTTTCAGCGGATACACGGGAGCCACCGAGCGAAAACTTGCGGATGGTAGACTCCAGTGGCGGCTCGACGGTGCAACAGAACGAAGCAGTCGAGTGACTAAAACTATCTATAGAAGCGGGTGCGGAACCAATTATAACAAAACCCAGAACTGTTTCCAGGGCGTGCGGAGCGGGGTACGTCGGTCCCCCTTGAACCTTACGTAATAGCTGGAGGTGCGGGAGAATCGAAGCGCCGATCAATATATCGACGACTCCAGGAACAGCGTAAGTCTCATCTGCTAAAGGCAAGTCTTTAAATTTCGTTAATAAAGACGTGTCAACCGGGACGGTAGGCAACTGTTCAGCTATTCTATCTATAACGAGCGAATCCATGTCAAACCAAATATTATTATTAAAACGAGATCTAAACCTTGTTTTAACGGTGCCACGAACAGCTGACTGTAAGCTTCCAAAACCCTTCACCACTGAGCGGGTTGAACGCTTATCAACATTGAAACCAAGACGCCGACAACAATCTTGAGTAATAAAATTACTTTGCGAAGCGCCATCTAACAGCGCTCGAACAATGCGCGGCTTACCTAATGCATCAACAATAACAACGCGAGCGGTCGCAAGACACACGGTAGTGAGTGCAGCACTAGCGGAGAACGAACACAAGGTGACATCATCCGCGGCGGTCACCCGGCGGGCCGGAGCGCGCGCGAGAGCGGGCTGCGGCTGCGGCGCAGGCTGCCGTGTGTCACCGCTCGACGAGCCAACCGTGCTCACATTGGATGCGGCATTACTATTCTCAAAATGAAGCAAAGTGTGGTGTCTCGCTTGGCATTTGCGACAACTATTTCTACTATTACATAAAACAACGCGGTGTTTAGTACCGAGACAATTAAAACAAAAATTATTAGCGCGAATAAATTTATAACGATCACTAGGCGACAACTTTAGAAAACCAGGACACCTGTACAGTTGCGAATGATGAGTACTACACAAAGAGCAAACAGGTGATTGTACATGTGCTGGTGCGGTACTAACATAAGTATGAGTTGACCTCAGTGACTTCGATGACGCATCTACTTTGCGTGCAGAATCAACAACTGTCTTCGCGCCTTCATGTTTCGATGAAGAGCGTTGCAATACCTTTATATGCTCGCGAACAAAACTTTCTAAGTCTTCGAACTTAGGAATCCTATTGCCGCGATGATCCGACTCAAACAAACGAATGGTTTCGGAATCTAATTTCCTTAAACCCATATACAAAAATACGAAGTCGCAGAGGTCATCGACCTTTAGGTTCTTTACGGCGCGAACAGCTGACGCGAAAGTATCTAGAAATTTCTCTAAGTTTTGATCGTTACATGCCGTAATAGATTTCAAATCAAACATCTGATCTAAATAGGCGTTAGCTACCGATCTTTTATCCTCATACCTAGCTTTCAAAGTATTTAAAATTAAATTATAATTCTCGGCACTAAACGTAATTCCAGCGCAAACGGTTATAGCTTTACCAGTCAATTTTTCAACGAGATAATGCAATTTTTCGTGATCTGTCAACGAATCGTTCTTATCTATTGTATTCTCAAAACTATCTATAAATAGACACCAATTGCGAATGTTACCATCAAATTCGGGTATTTGAATTGGTGGCAACTTAGGTCGGTCGCGAGTGGGGTTGGGTAGGTCAGCCGGTTTCTCCAAACTCCTAGCGACGCGTTTGATACGACAATACAAATCGTCAAACGACGACAAGGCCTGATAACTCACTGAGTAATCGGGATTCAAATTCAACTCTAAAACGTTGATGTCATGTACTAAGGTTTCGAAATCCGCGCGTAGACTATCTAAGTTTTCTATAGAACACAAGAACGAATCTCTGATGACCAAATCAGAGGTTTTAAGTGCATTATCATAAATCGATTGTACGCGAGAGTAAATCATTTCTTTTTTAGCGTATAAAAGTTTCAATTGAACCTTACCGGTCCTATCAACCTTTGGGGACATGTTTACAATTAAATCTCAAACTAAAGTGCGGTAAACAACAAATATGAAGTGACTTAATCCTAGCGGTACAGAGCAGCGACGCGACGCGAGCGTTAACTATGTAGGTAGGTAGGTGCTTACAACTGTGAATGCACGCTTGAACAAACGCGCATAGCAACAAGGTCGTACCTACGCGATGGTCGCTGTCTAGGTTCAACTATTATTTCAGAGATTAAGTATTGCGTAATATCTATTCAAATTAAAATACTTTCGTATGAATTGGAATGAGGTACAACCACGTGTCTACCCACGCAGGTACCAGGCAAATACGACGTAATTGAAAAAAACAAAACAAAGCCAAATGCGTTAGGTATTACACTGTGCCTATGCACTAGGGTGTCTAGTATACCTAAGATCTAAGCCTGAATTCCTAGATGCGGGGTTTTCTACTAAAATAACTAGGTATTTAGGCGCGGTGCGAAAATTGCTAACTACGACTAAATGTTGATACGCTACCTAACCTATTTATGTATTAGGTAGGTACAATGCGAGCCAGCGGCGAACGGACAACAAATTCTAAGCCAAAATGTCTGGATGCGGGGTTTTCTACTAAAATAACCAGGCATTTAGGTGCGGTGCGCTTATTCCCATTAGAATAACAACAAAATACGAACTACGGCTAATGATCCGGTTCGATCAGGACCAAAAATGGTGGCGCTTGGCAGCGTGCGGTAATGGACTGTATTGCGGGAAGTAGCTAACTGTTCTATTGACGCTTTACACACAAAACAAGACAGGTGGCCGGGCTGCCGCGGATTCGATCCAGGCAGTGAATGCAGCCCGAGAAATTAGGAGAGGATGCACTAACCTTCACGACACACGTGTTCTCATCGCAGCCGGTACACGGATCTTCTCTTCCTTGCTCAGGAGCTGCCGTCAGCATCACTAGATCGCTTGAGGAACACACGAGAGGCACAATCCGATCGGTAAAGGTCTATGAAGCGGTAAAAATGTAACAAATATTATACATTTCTGAGAGACGCGAGCGCGGTCCGTCCGTCTTTACGCTGGCTAGTTCAAAGCGAGACTGAGTCTATGTCTCACAAATGGCGGACGGAAAACTATATCTAGTTCTACACTATGGTTAGTGCGGGAAGGGAGATGGGTATAGAAAGGGTGTGTTTCCGCGTCAAGAAATACAGCTTCTACATCGGCGCAACCAGTGTTGATCATGAGACGTTATTACTAAAATTAGAATATTATGGTGTTTCAAGCGGCTCACTTAGATTACTTACGTCTTACCTTACGGACAGAATTCAAAAAGTTAATGTTAATGGCACTGACTCTTCTGGTGCCCCATTAGTTATGGGAGTACCCCAGGGCTCGATATTAGGACCCCTTCTATTCTTGATATATTATTATGTTAATGATCTTCCTTACTTCGCGACAAATCTTTGTGAAATTGTATTATTTGCTGATGATACATCATTAATTTTTAAGACTGATAGACATAAAGTAGTACTTGACGAAGTGAATAATTCCCTTTCTGATATATTACATTGGTTCACAAGTAACAACTTACTGCTCAATGCGAAGAAAACTAAATGTGTAAAGTTTGCTATGCCAAATGTAAGACAGGCAGATATTAATATTAAAATGAATAACGATTTTTTTTTTTTTTTTATATAGGACACGTCAATTGGACTTCGCCTTGCCTGATGGTAAGCTGAAGGCAAAGTCCCAGAAAAGAGGGTCACCATTACTTACACATACCGTGTGACAATGGTGACTCTCAGCTTGACGGCCTTATCATATGCTTTTTCACGCCCCGCTTAAAGGACCCGGGACTGTAGGAAGAAGGAAACACGTGAGCTGGTAATGAATTCCAGGCCTTAATGGTGCGACAGAGGAAAGAGTCTCCGAACCGCTTGGTTCTTGATCGGATGTTTTGCACCGTGTGCGGATGACATCAAAGACCTGCACGTGTTGTCCTGTGTAGGAAAGGGGAGGGTGGGACTAATTGGAAGAGCTCATCAGAACACTCCCCATGGTACAGACGGTAAAATACAGCCATGGACGCAACATCTCTACGCAGCTGTAAAGGTTCTAGGGTGTTCGTGATCTCGGGATTCCCAATAATGCGGACCGCACGTCGCTGCAACCTGTCGAGAGCATCTAGTAAGTACTTTGCTGAACCATCCCAGAGATGCGAGCAGTACTCCACACAGGAGCGAATTTGTGTCTTGTATAGAAGACACCGCTGCTCCGGCGTGAAAAATAGGCGTGTCCAAATAGTCAATAACACAGTTTTTCTTGGAATAACTCTAGATAGTAAACTGCAATTGGGTTCTCATATCACAGCCTTGGCAAGAAGACTTAGCTCAGCTGCCTATGCGGTTAGAAAGATAAGGTCACTGACTGATGAGGAAACTGCACAACTAGTTTATTTTAGCTACTTTCATAGCGTTATGTCATACGGTCTGCTGCTGTGGGGCTCAGCTGCCGATATTGAAACTATATTTGTACTACAGAAACGAGCGATACGAGCGATCTATAGCCTCAGACCCCGTGACTCGCTGAAAGAACTTTTCAAAGAAATTAATATTTTAACAGTTGCTTCTCAATACATCTATGAAAATATCTTACATGTACGAAAAAACCTAAATATTTTCAAAAAACTATCTGATGTACACAATTTTAATACGAGAAATAAAGATAAACTAGTTGTACCAAAACTTAGGCTTCACAAGGTTGGTGATTCATTTGTAGGTAGCTGCATAAAAATATTTAATAAAATTCCTCAGGACTTGATTAATATGCCAATAAATAAATTTAAAACAGAAGTGAAAAAAACTTTAATGAGTAAAGGTTACTATAAAGTGGATGAGTACCTTAATGATGTTAATGCGTGGTCAACATAAGTCTCTTGCTTGCTCGCACAAAATAAATTGTAAACCAAAACAAATTTATAAAAGAAAAATAATCTAGTTCTAATGTAGTTCGCTGAGTTTCTTGCTGGTATCTTCTCGGTAGAACTAATCTACCGAACCAGCGAAAGAATCATTTTCCAATGGTTTATTTTTACATTATTTAATATTTTTATATTATTTCTTGACATACATAATTGTAAAATTTTGACGTTCATATGTGCTCTTTATGTGCCTAAACTGAATAAATGAAATTGATTCTTTGATTGATTGATTCTTTGATTCATGGTCCGAACTGGTCCACCTGGAAGTCCCTAAATAGGTTAAGGACTCAGATCGGCTAAAGAGTAAAACGTGATTACCTAAATGTGGGGAATGATGGCTGTGACAGTGGTGCACCTCTGCAGTCAATCGACCACCTCTTGTCATGCCCGCTGTGCCCCTACTGCTGCAGAATTTCCGACCTGAATGAATCGACGGATAGTGCGGTCAATGTCACCGAGTCTTAGTCTGGGTGCATCTAGGTATTTTAAATTATTGCCACAGACACGAAGAAGAAGTGAATTTGTAGATTATAATGCATAGGTAAAATGTGCTTAAGGCAAATTGCATAAAATCAAATCCATTTCAAGCAAAAAAAAACATCATTTTCTGTAATATCCATGGAACAACATCAATAATATATTGGGAAAATACAGAAACTAGTTCTGACAACCCTGCGACCGACGTCACTTCAGTATTAGCACAGATAATATAATATAATTGTTTCAGTCAGTATTTTGAAATTTGTAGATGGCAAAGACGCACGCAGTATCGATATTGATTCTTACCTTTTAAATCGACTTCCGTTTCTTTTCTTAAAGTCGATAAATCACTTTTGATAGTCAACTTTTTAAATCAACTTTAAAAAAATATTCACTGTTTTTGGACACTACTAAGTATTTAAACTCCTATTAAATAATAAACATAATTAATATTTTTCTAAACATTTAATATAAAATTATAAAGCTGCAGAGTTTCTTTGTTTGTTTGTTTGTTTGAACGCGCTAATCTCTGAAACTACTGGTCCGATTTGAATGATTCTTTCGCTGTTGGGTAGTCCATTTATCGAGGAAGGTTTTAGGTTATATATCATCACGCTACTACTTAAGGGAGCGGAGCATTGATAATAAATGTTAACAAATCCGGCAATTTTTCATACATATTTTGAAGACTAAAACATACGGGCTCAAAGGGATATGAAGCTTCAAAATATACCCCGGGCGAAGCTGGGGTGGGTCAGCTAGTTTAATATAAGATTGTATGAATCGTTGAACATTAAAATTAAGTAGGCCAGCGAAAGATGGTTCAAAAAACGGTGGCAAATTTGAAAAATCAACAGGTTGCAACACTGATTATACATCAACAAAACGAAGTTGATACCATGATTTAATTTTCATTATTTTTATTAGGTACGCATAAAAACCAGTATACATGGAACTTATGAAATGTGTTCATTAACTTTTTGTGTAAATTCCTTACTAACAATTCAAGAAAAAAAAACATGTGTGTTATGCAGTATAACGCTTCCAGACTTTTGTTACCGAAAAAAACTGACGTGTTTGTATTATATAATACAAACATTTCTTTTAGATATTCATGAGTAATAAATTAGGACTTTTAAAGTTCACCAATATAAACATCAGACTCAATACAATACCCCATATTTAAAAAATAATTATTGACCAATTACTATAAAATATTGAATAATTATATAAAATTAATAATTTATTAATCATACAATTTGACCAGTATTAAAAACAATTAATTCACTATTTTACAATAACATTTTATAAGTATCAAGAAGTTTACAATGACTATAAAATACTAACTGACAGGAAAAAACTGTTGCCATATAAAAGTTTTAGTAAAATAAAATAACTAAGAAAACTACACATTTTATTACATTTGACTACACTTACTTAATTAATTCTTGAGCAGTGAAGACATATAAAACTGAGAGTCATAACAAAATGTTTACCTAATATTGCGAAGTTTTTTGGATTGGCATAGAAAAATGTAGAATCGTCAACACAAAGTCACAACCTACCTACGAGTACCTACACTTTTAAATAAAAACAAGAATAGGTAAATATCGAGAATGAACTCGAAGGTCAGCGACTGCGGCAAACTTCAAAAGAGTAGGTAGGTAGTTTTCGCTCGCGTATTTTCTAGATGATTCGACCCTCCTAATTGAGAGGTATAAAAACACGCTAGCATTGCGGCACCATTCGTTCTATCTTGGAGATCGATAACAAACACAGCGAGCTTAAGCGCCCGAAGAAGATTCTACCTACGACCTGAGCAACGACTGTGGATTACTGTGAATTACTGAGCGACCGGAACTGTTGAAGAGTACTGTGTGTACTAGTGATTAAATTGTCTAGTTTGTGGCGAGCTAATAAATCTCTTCGTTGAGTAAAACGGCATTTAATTGTACCCCGTGCACGTAACATTATTATGACCGAGGACGTGATTTCCTAACTTACAACATTTTAATTTATACAATTCGATTTCCTAATAGAAATCACGTCTTGTTTTTGCCATGACCGCCATAGTACTCCCCCTTAAATAATTTCTCAATATTATATTTGTGCTGCAATGAATGCTGTACTGCGTAGGTGCGGTGCTCTTGAACTTGTCGTCCATGTCGTTAGTTGACGCTTGTTGTGACGTTGAATTCGTGCGTCGACAGTGTCTGCGAATGCATTTTTGTCCTTTTGTTTGTCACACATTACTAATATCTCTTATCACCTTAATTATCTTCATGTCCATCGCTTTAGATTCTTTTCGAAATAAGGTGATGTTGATGATCGTCTAATGATAGAAAATTTATATGTCAAGATTAGTTTATGGAGCATAGGGTGTCGCGACTTTATCACGAGGCCATTAGATTCAAATGCCACAGTCAACTTAAGAAGTATTCCATTTCTTTCGCGTGGGCAGTATCGCGAAGTTCCTTCACGAAATATAAACTACTTTATGATTCTTAGATTTCAAGTTGACTTGCTAGCAGCTTGTTCTATGTTGACAGATTTAAACGCTATCTTCTTTCAAACATTTGTACCTAAGTTAAAGTATTGGTATGTTTGTATACAAGATAAACTATGGAGCTATCTGGAGAAGCAAGGGTTCTTCGGAGTTACTAAACATAAAATTTGAGTCTACAAGGTATTGGGGAGCCCTATGAATAGTAGTTCACTTCCATTCAGCATTCTCGAGCTCGGTGGTAGCAAATACTTGTTGAGTCAAGTTTTTGCGCATAAAAACTAAATTATCATCAGGCATTAAATGCGAGTATACTTAAAAAAAATTTAGTCGACTTGACGCAAGCAAACTCGATTCTAGAAAGTTGATTTTTTGTGAGAAAGACTGATTCTTGACTAAAGTCAGTCAGAGTTGACTTACCCATCCCTAGTTTGAATTTAAACTTATTCTCCGAAGTGGTTGAATTTGAAAATATTTTCATGAAGATTGAAGAACGAAATATTTCACTACAAAATGTAAAATATTCTACTTAATATCAGCGTTATGTACAGACACTTTGATTAGTTTATTTAAAACGTTTTATCTTCTTATAATGGAGAAGAATAACTTAAGTTTTGAACCCATGGATATAGACCTGAGTAGTCAATCTGTGAAAGAAATGGAGATCTCCTTCAATGATATTTTTACTCAAACCCCTAGTGTTTCACCTTCTTCGATTGACCAGAAAAACCCCAGGAAGCCATTTATAGAGCCAAGTGTTAAGAAATTTCATATAAACTTACGGAAGCAACCCAAAAGTTCTAAGAATAAATTGCTCAAGATAATAACTGCTATAATTACTATTTTAATATCATTATTTATTTACCACGTGTATAGCCTAAAGTGTAGTGATCGACTGAACTTGGAAAAATTAAGTGACACTCTTTCATCAAGGTTATATGGACAAAAAGTAGCAGTCAGTCTTATAATGAAAACATTAGAGACGAAAGCAGACAGTAAGATTCTGTTCTTCTCTGGTGGGACAGGTGTAGGTAAAACATTTACATCTTCAATAATATTAGATACAATAAGTTCTGGATCAAATGTGTACCACTATGTGATGCCCACTTTTAGACATACATTTTCTTCAGATTTGATGTTTGGCCTTACCATCTGTAAAATGTCTCTCATAATTGTGGATGATTTAACTGTAAATGACATGGATATAAAGGAACAAATAAAAAGTGTAATTGATAAAAGTGCAAGTTTAGGTAAAGAAATTATTGTGATACTAATCTTTAACTGTAATGAGAACTATAATGGTTTTGAAAACAGATGTCATAAATCCTTTGAAACTAGGCTTGAAGACAACTTTTCAGAGATAAATGCATTAAAAAGTTACATTCAGTATGAACCTCTTTTAGAGATACATTTAAAGAAGTGCATTATGCAAGAATTGGGAGACAGGAAACTAAATTATCCAGACTTTAATGATGTGCTTAAAAATTTTAATGTGTCTGTTGATGGCTGTAAAGGTGTTCACTCAAAATTGAAGTATTTAAGCACCGTGTAAGGTATGTGTTCCTATTATTGTAGGCTTTAGTAGTCATTAATGTTATTAGTTGAATGTATAGTGTAGTAAGTAGTCAAATTACAAATGTAAAATTTGATTGATAAAAATGTATTTTTGTAACATGTACAATAATAAGGTTATAAAAAAAATGTTATTGTAGATCAAAAGAACTTTATTTTAGAGAATTTTACATGATAATCGGCAATGCAGAGGTTCAAGAAATGATGTTGATACAAATACAATTACTGACAATTCTTTAATACACACCTACACTTCCATAATTTAAAATTATTCTACTACAAACTTAGCCCTGTTGACAAAAAGAGCAACTCCTAAATGAAATTACTGGTGCATTAACATATAAAATACTTTGGTATGATTACTATGCAACTATAAAATATAAAATAATTTAACCACATACCTAGTCAAAAGTGCAATATGTTTGTAATTCTGACTAAACACATTTGATATTCTCATAACACACTAATATTTTGTTTAAATTTGATGCTCACATAGCCTTACAAATATCATGTTTGGCTAGGAAACATTAAACACATTACTAGCTGAATAGATAATGTTTTATTCTATTGATGATAATCAGCAATTTCACTACACAAGTAATTTTACACAAAAAATATTTTTATTCTAATATATTTTAAAAAATGTACCCATATTGCAATGCACCCATATTATGTTTATAATTTTATCCCCATGAAACCATTTAGAACAGCTCTCTTCAATTAAACACATGTAGATTGAGAGTTCTGTTTGAAAGGGCAGCATGGAGTATGTATAATATTTTAAGTACATTTGTTATGTAAAACAATTTATTATAGTTAAGTATATATATATAAATAGATTTTGTAAATGTAATAATAAAAAGCAGCCAATAGAAAGAGTTAAATGTCATTTCAAAAGCCCCTTTCCCCTAAATATGAAAGCCAGTGAGATAAATGCATGCATACAGGTATATGTAAATTTGTGAAGAGCAGATAATGTCCTTGTTATAATAAAATAATTAAATTGAAGTTGATAGTAGCCTGAATAGGCAGCCTTTTAAATTGAATTACATTAATTTGGAACACTGTTGAGGGAAGACTAAAATATATTGTTATTTATGTCCTTAAATATTGTTGTTTTGTGAAATTTGTGAAGTATTCTGGAAGATATTAACATGAAATATTTGTGCATCTCACATTGCATTAAGTTATTACTTCAGGTTCTTACCTCTACTATTATATTCTGAGAAAGTAGTATGGAACTAAAGCACATATTCAATTAAAAATACAAAATACTTTAATTCAAGTAATATTTCTTAGTATATTTTAAATATATGAATTCAGAGTAAATATGTAGCAATATGGAACTTTAATTAGAAGGAATTCCAATATATGTAAACTTTCACCTTTACGTAGACCCTATAAACTGATAAACAAAGTGATTGTACAACTATGTTAGCAGGTATGCTACAGTATAACAATGAAAAATAAAATTTATAAAATTATAACTGATGGTACCTATACTTATAAAACTTAATAGTAGACCTACATTATGGTGTGATGTTCATATTGAATTTAGAAACCTAACAAGTGTTATGTCTATGTGTATGCTATTGACTATAGATCAGCACAACAGATGTTCCTATAGCCATCTATGCTTTCTGGGGGTCCAGCAACTCAGTAAGCAAGTTGGAGCCATTTATTATTACTGACAAGCAACTAGTTTGATAGAAGTAAAATATCAAATAAATTCAACATGATCTATACAACAAACCCTCATTAAATATTTTCAAAGAAAATACTTTTTATTCAGCTAATGACAAAGATGACACTTAAAAACATGCAGTGTGCAAATCAATATCTATGTACACAATGTAAGTTTATGTATCTATGTATGTATATATAGTAGGTATTATATATACTTATATATTTCCATAAAATTAATTTAAAAATGTTGATTAATTACTAAATATGCGTAGATAACAATAAAGACTAGAATACATTTTTAGTTTTTACAGTTATTGGCACTAATTTTATTATAATGGCACAATTATGTACTCTGTATACAGTGAAAACACCGCCATGATTAGTTGATTAAAAATTCTAGGTAGACATCTCCCTTATTATGCATTTTTAATATTACAATTCCAACTCCCATGAGGTTTATAAATTAGGTTTTGCTAACTATACTAAAATATATTACAAAATTGTAAAAAACGTGGTTATATGTCATTTATATCTAATTACATTTATAGGAAATACTGAATTTACTGCAGACTTACAGTTTAGATCCAATAGTTAAAGCATATCTCTTAAGTGAAACTGTGCAAAAAACACTTTACCTCATTACATTAATATCACTGTTGACCAAGCTCCTCTTAGTAAATATGAATACCTACTGACATACAGACCATTCTCTTGCACAGTTGTCACTTTAAAATTCTAAGCTATATCAAGTTTGTTTTGATAATCAGGTACCTACAGAACCAATATCGCAAACAATCAATCAGTCCAGCTTAATGAAATAGTAAGCAAATTAAGAAAATATTTTATCACACACTGAGGCCTTGGTGAGGATAGCCAAAAGCATAATAACACGTCACTTATGTTAAAATCTAAAATTGACAAAATTGATATAATCCACTTAAAATACAGCATAAGTACATTGATTTTGCACTAGCTAATACATAGGATTTAAATAGGTGAAGAAAACCTAACTCAATATAATCTACAAATAGATGAAAGAGTTAACTTTATTAAACTACTAAAGACTGACAATGTTAGATAATAATCTCTAAGTGAATAGTGCCAATAACTGCATTTTATTAGTTACTTAAATCTTACTAACTAGGTATTTGATAACAAATAGAACACCATTTTTAAGCACGACAAAACATTCATAGTTAAAAATGTAGAGAGACTTACTGAGAAATGTGCTAATAATTCTAAATCTTGAAAATGTTTGCTGATTCACTTATTATATTAGATTCATTAGTTTCAGATCTATTAGTTTGATGAGATTTTTTTATTCTTTAGTTAAGCAACTTTGCCTTGATATTCGTTGACATGTCTTCGATTTTGTCAAGAGATCAGATTTTTGTACATTACTATAAACTAGCACAAAGCATTGGATTTAACAGTATCACATTTAAACCACATAGTGAATCTGGATAAGTTATGTTACCGGACAAGAATTTATTTTCAAATACTGCTTACACTGGTGAAAGGTAACATTTATCTAAAGGTAATTAACTTAAATATGGGATTACAAAGAATCTAATAAAATTCGTGTAAGTTTTATAGCAGAATTGGATAATAAATTTTATATTATACGACACAGTGGATTTCTAGTCTCTTTGATAATGAAATATTTTAGAAAGCTATAAGAGTTGCAATGGCATCGCATTGTGAATGATCTGATTTATGAGACTATCATCCTCTGGCGTACGGAAGTGGATCGTAAAAGGGACTAGTTAGGAACGATGGAAATGAATTGCTGTCCACTTGTTCAGGCGTTTGTGCCAGATACGTGTCTCTTGTGACTGGTGAGTAGCTCGTCGTCCCTCAGCATCCACACTTTGCGTTACGCATACATAAGCTATAACGGCTACATCATCTCCAAGTAGATGCACTCTAGGATTTAAAATCGTGGTATTGGTTTTTACGTGAGTTGGAGTGTTGTAAATGAAGAACTTATGAAATTCAACTCCTTCAACAAGATTTCCTAGTGCATCAGGATCAAATGATGTTACATTAGGATCACATAACTTGGTATAAGTGTCACAGTCACCGTTATTAATAGCATCTATGAGGACTTCGGTAAGCTTGATTACTTCTGCTCGACGTAGAGAAGCGTTGCTGTCTCCTCGCGCCTTGCCGAATGAATCTGCTTTTGTTAAAGCTTCTTCATCGTGCTCTTTCGATATGACTGTGCAAGCTCTATCAACGCCTTTCTTATCTTTATCCAAATCGTCATCCTCCAAAGTCGTACTGCTATCGGTGGACTCTTTCACTTGCGATCCATCTCCTTTCTTGTTTACCATAGATTTTCCAGAAAAGTTGCGCGTAGCAAGCATTGTAGTCAATATTGCTCCTTTCAATTTGCGCCGTGCATTGAATTTCTTCAAGCAGTCCACGGTTTCTTGCCTGTGCATAACAGACGCAACACGTTCGCGGTGGCAAATCCATGGATGTTTCAGAGCCTCGGAAGCCGTAATTCTCTTGCTTGGATTAACTGTTAACATTTGATTGATTAGACTCTTAGCTTCAGGCGTCACTGTATCCCACTCTGGAGACGGATAGTCATAAGCGCCGGCTTTAATTTGTCCGTATAGTCGATGTTGATCTTCATCCCAAAATGGTGGATATCCAACGAGCAAAATGTATAAAATTACACCGCAAGCCCAAATGTCGACAGGTTTGCCATAGGGTTCTTTTTTAAGAACTTCTGGTGATAAGTACCCTGGGGTACCAGCAAAACCAAACCACGCCTGTTGATCACCTTGCACTTCAATGGCTAATCCGAAGTCGGCCAGTTTGACAGCGGCTCCTTTGGCTTTACTGGCTAATAATAAATTTTCTGGTTTCAAGTCCCTATGCACCACTCCATTATGATGACAGTGGTGAACGGATTCCAGAATTTGTTGGATACAATGAGATGCATCAGCTTCAGAGTAAAATTCTCTGGCTACAATGTCTTCAAATAATTCACCACCTGTCACTAAATCAAAAACCAGATAGTGAAAATGTTCTTCTTGAATAGAATCATGAAGTCTTACGATATTAGGATGTTGCAGCTTGCGGCAAATTCGCGCTTCTCTTTCCAACTTCTGGAAGTCTCTAGCTGAAAGCTTTTTAGTGTTAATAATTTTAGCCGCAAATTCATAACCAGTGGACTTTTGAACCGCCCGACGCACAATTGAAAAAGCTCCTTTTCCCAGTTCTTCTTTGAGATCGTAATTATCGGAAAATCGAGTACTGACACTTTCACGATTTGGATTGGCCATTTTTAACACAAATGTATTTACTTCACTGTTTTACAAGTAACTTACTGCGTAAATTTTGAGCACAATTCTTCAATATCGTGTTGAGTATGTAACTGTAACAAACAAATAATAGCCTTATTGGAATGTAAATAGAATATTATCTACAATTTGATAGAAAAAATACTCAATCACTACTCTTATTCCATATTTCAAAAAATGATAATCTATTCTTATTGGAATCTTTTAAAACATAATAATAAAATCTTATTGTAATATTTTAATAACATTATCACTATTTATATATTTTAGACCTGGTATTATATTATATACTATATATATATTAGTTATAGTTTATTAAGTTAACGCCGTAAATAATTTCTAATTTAATAAACCTAAATAATTTCTTTTTATCTGAGAAGCTGATACTGTAACTGACTCTTTAATAATATCTTTGACTATTTATTTCCGTAATATACGTAACACTAATTTACATGAATATATATTATATGAGCGATTTCTATTTTCAGTTAAATCGTACTGTTCCTATTCCACTCACGAAATTGTCAAAAAATAGATATTGTCAAGGAGCGGATGATATATCTGAATGAAAAACGTCGACACTATTTTGGTCACTAAAGCTAAATTGAAGTTCTGCATGCTTAATATAAAACGCGTAGATGCCTAGACAATAGTAATCGTGGTCACATAGACTTCTAATATTAACACTACGACACCAGGATGACATTTAGTTAAGGCAAAATAATCGATACACCATTGTCTCAACACATTCACCAAAATCCCGAGGATATTATGATCTCAAATTGAAACGTTTGTAATATAATCACAATATAAATTCAAAATACGGATTCACTAATAGTTTAAAAATATCACTGATATGAAATTTTGTCCTAATAAAATTATCATTACTCGACTTTGGATGATATTCTTAGCTTTACTAACTCGTACTGATGGGTCGCAATGTATTTTTAATACTACAAAATAAGCCGATTATAGGATTGTGATGGTAAACGGCTATAAAAATTTATTTAAATAACATATATACCTATTATGTGCCCATTTTACACGATATTCAACAAGATGATCAAAAACGAAGGGCCTGGCCCTACACCACACTCTCCTTCTGCTCCGGACACGAGCTTCGGGGTCAAATTCATAGACATTTAGTGTTGCCCGTATAATAAACGTTCAATAAATCCTTTATCAATATATGTGAAATTGCTTTACTTATAATTTAAAAACTTGTCGTATACTGCCATGCCCCTTAGAAATACTGTAGGCATAATTAGCTCCGCACATGAATCCTGGTTCTTTTTATACATCAATTTTCTTTCGTAAGATTTTTTGAACTGAGAACCCAGCCTGTTGTACGCAAAATCGATACACTAGCGCAACGCTAAACCAAAGAGAATTGATGAAACTGTAGTGTGCGCCATCTTGTGAAAATATCATGTAAAAATATTATACGTTCAGGAATAACTTAAGTGTATCGAAATTAAATTGGTTATATTTATATCTGACATATATTTGAAACGAAACAATCATGGAATTTGTGCAGAGATACATTCTAATACATATTTATGGAGATAGAATTCAACTAATTATTGTTAACATGTAGGAATTGTATGCATTCCTCTGAATTATCCAAGCGTTAATAATATTTTCTCGACTGAATTAGAATTGTAGCTCCCTCTCAAAAATACATTATTCTGCATAATGTGATGCGCTAGACAGCTTTCTTCGTTCATGTGGATATATTCAAGCCCATCCTAGATTCTGCAATATTTGCCATCCAGTCAACAACATATTTTTCTTCATAATTATAGTTGCTGCACATTTCATAAACGGTATTGCTTTTATTGTTATAGATTTTAACGATACATATGTTTTAGACGTTTTATTGCCCTATTCTTTTGTTTCAAGACCGATTAATTTAAAATTTTACATGTGCCTAGCAGTGACGACAATGCAATAATGTCGTCACTCTAATTATTTTATGTTACTTTCGCCTTATATTCTGACCAGAATATAAATTGTAATAAGACAAAATTATGAATTAAGTTGTGTGTATGTAGTAAGAATAGAGAATACCAATACCAAAAAACAAATAGCAAGACTACATTTTATTTTGTTTTGATTAAGATAAAAATATAATAGTTTGAAAATAGTAAGAAACAGGCTTTAATATTTTTGATTGTTTTGTTATCAATATCTGCGATCAGCATTGTATTTTTAACGGAAGTAGTAGGTATAGATGTAGTGTGCCTTCCAGTGAAGACATCAACTTCTTATTTGAATCAAGAGGTAACATCCTTTCTCTTGAGGCGCCGCGCTGGGTGCAAGCAGCTTTATTGGCAGTATGTTAGGATAATTTTGATACTGTTCTTCTGTCCTTAAAATCTCCTCTTTCACACTCTTCATTTCTAGTTGTTTATATATTTCGTTGTTGGTGATATACCATGGAACATTGGTTATTGTGCGAAGGATTATGTTTTGCATTCGCTGGAGCACAGCTATGTTGAAGTTACAAGCACTTCTTCATAGCTGGATGCCATACAACCAAACAGGCTTCAGTATCGATTCTTATTGTTTAAAGACAGCTTGCTATTTCTGCCAAGAAACCACAGCAGATTGTCTTAAAAAAATCATCAAAAATATAAAAAATAGAAATTAAATCGACTTAAAAATGAAACTGTAAATTAAGAAAAAAATAAGTTATGGGTCTACTATTTTTTTTTGATGGCGTATCGCATGGACAACAGATGTGTCGAAATTTGATTGGTATTTTAGTCATTTTTCTTTGGGCCTGACGTTCAGTCGAAAGAGAATTGGAAAACCTTTGTCTGTCTGCACTATTCCGTAACCTTGATCGGCTTGCAAGTTTTAGTAAGCATAATCAAGGATCTCGGGCACTGCTTTCTCTTTCTCCTGCTTTTGGTTTGGGTTACTTTGACTTGGTCGGGAGCACCTGAGAAGACACGATGATTCGCAATGTCAAACAGGTGGTTGTATTAGCAGTATATGGTCTATGTGAATAAAATGTCAAAAAGAATAGGTAAAAATTTAAATAGTTCATTTTTAAGACAGTGATGAAAATATGTGAAAATGTATAGCGTTCAAAGCGGGTTCTAGTGTTCGCAAATAAGTTCTAAACAAATAAAACGATTTTATCCATTATACTATTTCTGCTTTATATAGTCATATTTTTAACACCCAACGACGCGATGACGGAAAAAGCGAAGTAATAATAAGTTTAACCTGTGTATCATAATCATCGTAGCTCCCAAACGACTGATTTTGATACGGTTTCTTTTGCTTTTATTTCGGTAGTTACGGTAACTTCCTGTCAAAGTCAAAAATCATATATTCTGTATAGACCATTATATCGGCACTTACAAAACGTCAACAAAAAGGAACATTATATCAGTTTAGTAAATGGACCATCGGTTCGAAACGCGGCCCCGACCTGAGAAGACTCCGGCAAGAAACTCAGTGGGCATTTCTTTTTTTTTGGTCTATTTACAAACATACACTTAGTCTACTTAATCTAAATACAAAAATTTACTTGAGTAGCATAGTTGAGCGAACAGCTCATTTCCAAGCTTGTTTATCATCCAAGTATTCTTGGATTTTATAATAGCCTTTCTGGCACAATTTACGTTTAAAGAGGTTTTTTAAATTTTTCACAATTTCATTAGGGAGCTTGTTAAAAAAGCGTATACAGTTGCCCTTTTCTTTTTTTTTCGTGCGCAAAATCCCCACGGATACCCCCCCACCGGAACCGGTGGAAGAGGTTATGTCGGATTCGAACCGACTAAAACGCACGCCGCCTGTGGGTCGCTTTGGTTGCCGAAGGTGAGGTTGACAGGCATATCCCTTGCACCCCGGCCGACCCACGATCTGGCCCTCTCCTCGGGTGTGGGGACTACAGAGTCCCCAACTCGTCCCCGGAAAGGAAACGGGGAGGCGCGCCAGACGCGCCGCCGCCGCGGTATTACTTTGGGGCCTAAACATAAACTGGCGAAATGCTAGCACCTCTGCCTACCCCTTCGGGGATATAGGCGTGTGTTTATGTATGTTATGTAATTATAAAATAATATGAGGTGGTGTAATATGAAATTGGCGTTTTGTACGGGAGAAAGAAGTTTTTTTTAGGCTTTTTAATCACCTACCTACGTTTAATTAGTTATTATATTTGTTTTTCAATAATGTGGAATAAGAATGAGTTCATAATAGTTACTGAGATTTAATTCAATTGTGTTATTAGTTTGGATGTGGATTATTTGATAAGTAAATTTGCTATTTAATAATCTTCCATAGTGCTTATATATCCATCTAATTAGGTAATTATTTTTAAATACCTAAATGGTTAGTTGAACTGCTCCTTGACAGCATTTTTATACCCTGTGTATTTAATTTGTTTACTTTGTAATAAAGAGCATTAATTAAACACATACTTCCGTATTGCCTCGTAATTTAACATTGAAGTGCTAGACTTCAACATCAAGTGGTCTTCGGTGCACACAATATGGCGTATTTATGCTGGAGACGCTTTGCCAACCTAATTTGCGAGCCGGTACAGTGCAGCTGCTGATTGACAGACTCCGGCGCAAGTTTTTCTCTCGGGGTTGGAAAGTCAAATAGCTGTTGCTTCCAAGAAACCCTTTAAGCAGGGCCTGAAAAAGTATTTGTTGAAGCCGCCAAGCTGAGTGCCACCATTATAACTTATTATGTGTCTGTAATGGTGACCCTCTTTCCTGAGTCTTTGCCTTTAACTTACCATCAGGCAAGGTGGAGTTAAATTGGCGTGTCCTAGATAAAAAAACAAAAATAAAAGGAAAGTGAACACCGGACTTCAAGTAAAAGCTTTAGAGGCAACCAGTACTAACGCTTATGCTTCTGACCACTCCTGACTGATTGCGCACCCTAGACTAGCAATTGATTTGACATTTCATAATTATACTAGGTATCGGGACTTCTCTTGACATTTGTACTAGGTTTGTTTGTTAGATACCGTAATTAGGGTTTGGGTAAATTTTCGTACATTTTGGTTGTCTGAACTCCTGCGGGACTTACGAGACTCGAGACGAGACACGATTGTCGAAATTGTATAATATTGTCTTACAAAAATTCTCAATTGTGGTAGCTAACAGGGTAAAGACAGTGTGAATCAATTTCTTAGCGAAGGGCCAGGATAACCCATCGTGCAATAGTAGGTAGGATAACGTAATATATATTAACTTATAAATAGCTGCGCGAAGTTCCCCTGTGTGGATGTTGGTTTTCACGACTTTTTGTCGTATCCTCGGTTCTACACAACCAATCGCAATAAAACGTTTTTTACGTTTATCGCGAACAAATGGAGAATAATTAAAAAAACCATTGTACAGAATCCTTAATTTAGCATAACCACATAACTAGTATTTTTTATTATTATCTTCAATGTACAGACACGACCACTTAACAATTTTTGAATAGCATACACAGAATATTTAAAAAAATTGTGGTTAGTAATATTTTTTTTAATGTTGGAATCTTTGTTCAAATTGTAGGAAAAAAATACCGTCAAATCGAAATATTTTATCCCTGCTACCCCTGCTAGCTGCCACAATCGAGAATTTTCGTAAAACAAAAATTGAGCATCTAATCAAAATGAAGCTACTCGCAGAAAAAATAACTGGATATTAGACAAATCACCTGTAAAAATGCCCAGGGTGGTCCAGGCTCCATGGATTAAGAATAGATTTATTTAGTTATTTATTTTAAATTTTATGCACAAGTACATAGGCGGACTTATTGCCACAGACCAGTCAACCAAAGGTGGTGCTGAGAAAGACTCAGTAGGTGCATTATTGAGTGTAATATTATAGAGAGAATGTACTGTATACAGGAACAAGAATTCTATAAAGTAATATATAGGTACATACATACCTACCATAAGGTATATAATGTATAGTATGATAAAGTAGGTAGATTATGATGTAGGTACTTACATATATACATAATATAAGTGAATATACGTATTAAATACAGATATAAAATATATACATAACCATACAAAAACATACTTAACACATATACCTTAAATATCATTGATTTGTTATTATTCGGATTATTCTCCCATTTTCTCGAACAATAGATGCCATTAAATTTGAATCAAGTTACAAGATTACGATAGTTGATGGATTATTTATGTAATATTATGTTGTTTCTGGTTTGCGCCGATTAAAACGGCATGCGGATCAAATACTAGGCTCGATTTGCCTAGCTGGCAACATAGGTTCGAGTGGCGATACGACTCCCATTGTAGCATGAATCCTTATAATAATGAGTCTGCTTCCTAGCCGTGGCTAGAATTTTGATTTGAATGATAGATGTGTCAAGACTTGAACGTTGTTCTCGTCAATACTGTGGCAGCTGACGTATAGGGTCGTAATACGTGGTTATTATATGCACCCCATTTTACTGAACATTCGTGGGTCATCTCGTGAGATATTGAATGCTATTAAAAATGTAACCCTACATTTTTTGAAAGCTTTTTGTGTAGAATAACAAAAAGGATGGATAAAATCTGTAAACAAATTTTGGGCTTGGTTTGTAAATTGTTATCACCCACGAACAGTGTGTATGACAATTGTTTATACCGGTCTACGAATACGCTGTGGGACGAAAGACCCCTTGCGAACGAACTAACTTTACCAGTTGATTTACAAAAATCAAAACTGGTTCGCATCTTGCGCAAGTGCAGGGGGACTATACAAGGGCTTTCGGAACGGGCCCTTCCAAAATTCGCCGGTGCACAATGCACCCTTCGTACCATCCCCACGCAAGCACTCTTATTATTACGCGACTCCGGTTCCTGTCCCCATATTGTTCATATTATTTTGGTATTCGGTAGACGCGTTACGAAGTTTCCGTATCTCCGTACAGCTCCTTTAGAAATCTTCCAAAAAAAATTTTTATCAGTGTCTCAGTGTTAATTTTTAGCATTTGTTTACCGGAACACAAGCAATAGCCAATTAGGCCAGTGTAATTGCAAATAAGTTCAATCAGAACAGTGCAAATTATTTGCTTGTAGGTAGGTATTCATTCGATTGACTCTGTCTTCGATTCTGTCACCTAATATTTGCAGGGAAAGGAAGTATTAAGGTTTCGAACGCTGCGGTCGTCTCAAGTTGCTTTTCTCATGAGTGGACGTGCGTGTAAAATAATAACTTGAGAATAATATGTGTGGTAGGAGCGTCCGATGCACGGCGTGCCGCGTGCAGGGCCCGCACGGCTTTGTAGTGTACGAGTATCGATCGGGGACTACTTTGCTATCCGTGAAATGCGTTCTGTATATTCGGTGATCGGTTCAAATTGGCGGGAGTCGGGTCACGCGCTAATCTGTATGTGGCCGTACATGGTAAGTTCATAAGCTTCATAAACTACCTATTTTTTAATTTTCACTGGCTACTATATAGTTACTTCCATTATAATATATTATTTCTTGTGTGCAACTGTGTTAACTGTAGTATTAAGTATACTTCTTTCTAAGAAGACGTAATTAGAGCTATTATTTGATATTGCTGTCACTAGTAAATACACTGTGCCACAGTTCAAGTTCAATGACGATCAAATCAGTATAATTAAAATAAAAAATAACGCTTATGTCAACGAGGTCGATGACCTCGTAGCGCCCGAAAGAGAACTGTTTCGCTTGTGAAGCCTACTAGGCTACCAGCCATCTTAAAATTGTTGTCCCTCATCTTCTTATGTGCCATTTTTTATAATTATATTAGCTAATGACTATTAGTGTCTATTTAATTAACCGTAAGACGTAATTTTGCAACTTATCCAAAGTTAGTTCCGCGTATTTTGTATTGGTTATTGATTTTTAGTAGACTTCGGTCGTTTCCCTGAGAAATATTTATTACGATGAATAATTTTCTCAGCAGGTAGATGTTATTGCATTTACTTCGAAAAATAAATAGTTTTCACTTGGCAGCTTTTTTATTTATCTGATACGTTACTTCGAATATTAGTGATAGGATAATAGAATGCATCCATCGTGATTTTGTACCTTAGATCAATATCTGCATCTAATGTTATATGTAAAACAATATAGGTACTTCGTTAAATAAAGTCGATAAGTTAAATTGAAATTAATGACTACAATAATTAATTTCGCCGCTACTCAACCCTTTTAAGTAATTAAAAAAGAACAAGCGAATGATTTTCTTACTGATTTGTCGTACATACATTGTATCTGTACATACCTTGTACATAAAGAAGACAATACTCATAACAAATATCAATCACCAAATGACCCTAAAATAATATACTAATCACCAAAATATCTACTTAATTCACATTTTTTTTTTTTTATTTAATCATTTACATTTATCTGTCTATTTATCTATATGCACTAATAAATATTTCAGTTTCTTTGAATGACTCATACACATCAGTGCATAAATTTTTGTCTGATTATTTTATTTTTGTTGTTTTATGCCACTTAGGTGGCAGACAAGCGCACGGCCCACCCGATGGAAAGCGTTTACCGTGGCCGATGGACGTGTGTAACATCAGAGAAGCCACACTCGCGCTGCCGACCCTGTAAGTACAGAGTTTCTGTGCCGTCAGTGTAGAGGACAAAGCAGGACAAGTCTTTAGTCATCCCACTGACAGCACAAATTCTCCAGTGAGCTCTGGCTATCCTACTCACCGCTGAGAACACAACACGAAGTTATTATAACCGCGGTATTCTGTAGGTCGGAGGTATTTCCCCAGTCGGACTGCTCAATTGGGCGGAAATACCTAAATTTTACGTTCCTATGTCGACGCCACAATAATATGTTAATAAGTTGCACAATCCCATTCCATAACCTTCAGGTTTTTCAGCCTCGTTTTTCTTGTGTTTTTGTTATTTTTATTTCTTTTTGTGTTATTTCTTCGTGCATAATCACTAACTTAACAAGAAGAGATCGGCGGATCGCACCTCACCAATCTCTTCCAATATCCAGTGTCGTGGCGCGCGGTGTCATATTCTGCGGACAAATAATCGATATATTTGACGGTAGATTTTCCCAACGATGACTAAATATAAAGTTTGCTGAAAAAGTTCAAAATACGATAATTAGATTTTTCGTAGCTGTAAGTTTCGTATCTTTAGATGCAGATCATTTTCGAGACGAATGAGAATGCCTTAGCTACGGTATAATCGGCCCCTAACCATTTTGGATAACTAAATATTATTTAGTTATCCTGTTTATATTTGAGGCTGCGAACGCAAGAAGGCTTCATTGTCCCATCAGGAAAAAATAAATTAACCTAATGTTTATTTTTATAGTGTCATCTCTTGATGGTTTAAATGAATATCAATAAAAAGGTTAGCTTGCTTATATGGGAAACTTATTTCGATTGGCTATAGGCCGTTTAACTATTTATGGACAAAATATGGGCCGTGCGCTCGCGGACTAATTTTACCTACATTAATTTATTATTTAGTGTAATGATTTATTTTCTAGGCCAATGCACAACGCTATCTAAGACCTACAGTAAGCTAAGCATAGCTTGTATAATGAGGTTTTGATGATTTTTGAAAGACTATTACTTTGCAATGCAAGCTATGATGTACTTACATATTAGCAAAACATGGTAACTTTAAACCACGTGGCAAGATAACCGGCAGCTTAAAATACATAGTTTCAAATACTACTACTCGTATCTTTCGTTACGTAGCTTTCTTGAATTCACGCTTGTAGGTGGTATAATAGTGTGCGAAGGCCGCATTACCCCCTGAGGTAGCGTAAGGAAATGTCTGCCACTGATGACGTCACTAGTATCTACGCCTGAAGTATGTGTTTCATTTTCCGGAGTTCTTTAACCTTGATAAATATTTTAGCATAGGAAAGTGTTTTTGAATGTTAACACTTTTTTTTAACACCTTACCGGAATATACTTCATAGAGGCGTAAATGTTAAAACAGTAATGGGTAAGGCTAATATGTTTCTCCTGTCACAGAGATATTGTATGACATTATGTTGCTGGACTAGTACGCGGACGCTACGTTCAATATAAATGCTAATTTCTAGATAAGGTGTTTGCAATCTATGATCACATTTGTGGCAAGTCTCGGCTAGCATCACTTTATTATTATGTAGGTACAGCACGTTTAACACTAATAGACTTTGTAATTGGGGTGTGTGGAGCGTCACCAAAACCTTTGATATCCCGGACTCCAAAGTACAAACATTGGATATAGCCGTGTTTGGCGCGATAGTACATATGTAGTTTTTTTACTGAGTGGTAGCTACTTAATGTTTTACATTATAAAGTGTAGCTAAGATTAGCGAAGTGAAACAAACTTTTCAGATTTAGTCCAGCGTATAGATTCCGTATCAATAACCTGCATTCGCTTTTAATACCTATATCTAGAAAATATATCTGCAGTTCTAGATTAAAATGGTTACATGATATTCTACAGCTAGTTGTGTCCGTACTTGATACACATAGTTGTATGCGTAGGGCGGTTGGTCGACATCGGACACCACTGTAGCTCCAGTTACACACAATCCTTCGCAATTATTTTATTGAACGCAACAGCAGCTGAATCGTAACAAAACTTTTGCACAAATTGATTTTTTTCCCTGGATACAGTTCAAAACGACAAAATATTAGCTAATATACCTACAGCATAGACCACATTTGTTAAACAACGCTTAAATAACGTAATAACAACATTCAAAAATAAGTGCAAGCATCGGAATCAATAAATAAGGCAATAAATTAAAAAAGCCTAAATTTCGTATGATCGTGAATTTGTGACCCACATGAGCGTTTATAGATACTGGAGATAAGGATGAATGTTATTGACATTTTTTTGTGTTACGTGACGAAATTCCGAATACGATAAGAGCGGAGAATCGCAGACACGCCGCTATGTTTCACGCTGGCCGGCTTCGCGTGGGATCTTGCCAATAGATTCGTCTTTATCACCCTCTGTATCGATTGTGTTGTTTTCTTTTAGTCTCTTAAAAGTCTAAATAATTTAGACTTTATAATCTAAAATCTAAAAACGATTTGTATTTTGGTATGTTGAATAAATTCAAAACTAATGAACTGATTTAAAAAATTCTTTTACTATTAGAAAGCTATATTATCACTGACTAACATAGACTATATTACATTTTAAAGAAAAATAGGGATCCTTTGTAAAACTCCAATAATGTAACCCAAGGTGTAAATAAATGTCATTTACTCGGTAAAGTCCTTATATCGCGTATGCTTCGAAAACTATTAATGATAGAACAAATAATGTAGTACAAAAATGTATGGCTTAAAAAGTTCTATAAAAAAGTCCGTGATAGCATATATCTATGCCTTAAGAATAACCCATAGTAACCATTTTTAACCCCCAACACAAAAACGACGGGGTGTTATAAGTTTGACGTGTCTGTGTGTGTGTGTGTGTGTGTGCGTGCTGTCTGTGGCATCGTAGCTCCTGAACGGATAAACCGATTTGGGTTTAGTTATTGTTTTGAAAGATGTATTAGTCGGGAGTGTTCTTAGCTATGTTTGAAAAAAATCGGTCCAAGATGGCCGCCGCTTCAAAATGACGGAGTACATATTTTTTCTCAACTCCCTCAATATGGGTATCAAATGAAAGAGCTTGACGAGTAGATCAATTTAAAAAGTATAACTGTTTTATACCCCGGTAACCTTAGACCTGACACAGCGTGCGGTTTTAGTGGGTCCGAGTCCGACATAACCACCCCCGAAGGCCGACGGAGTTGGTATCCGAGGGAATTTCCGCACGAAAAAAAATGTTTACAGGATCAAAAATTCAACGCAGTCGGAGCCGCGGGCAACAGCTAGCAGTTTATAAGTCAATAACAACTTTGGAAAGATTTTGTTAAAAACCGAACGAAGTCTTTAACAACGTCGATAAAATTGTTTGACTTCAACTGACTTTTGATGTGAGGAACGTGGCAAAGTGCGTAATTTTGTGGAATCATGTAAATTGACTTTATTTGATTTACCTCCGTAAATTGTGGTCGGAGCTTGGGGACAGGGCACATGCAGTGCCCATATAACCTATGTAGGGATAATTCTAAATTAAATTGTTGTTAAAATAATTGTATTCGAAATATACCAGTGGTGAAGATAGATTACTGAGCGATGTGTCTTTTGCGAATTGTTTTTTAACTAAAAAAAGTGTTACCATAATTGTTTTTTTTTAAAGTAACAGAAGCGACTATTCCTCCTAACCCCCCCAGCTAAGCTAAATTGCTTGTATTAGTATTGGGTTCACGTCGGTAGTGTAAATTATCTGGGACTTTCAACAGACTAAATTAAAAACGGTATGCGCCTTTCTCCATCTCGTGAGCTACTTGAACTCCTTAACCCGTCAATTTCGGTTCATTTTTATCTATTCCTTCTCAAAAATACCTCAATTCTAAGTGTTCATACACTTGGAGGTACCAAACTAAATAAATAACATAAGAAATTGACATACGAACGTAAATTTACACACTCGGATAAATCTAGTGATCTATTATATGTTATATTGAAGAAATCCTCGCTTTGTCCCATATACAAACCGTTCTGTTGTTTCATACAAGTTGAGGGTTGTTTTATTTGCTAAAGTAGTTACTGCGGCATCATAGCGATAAGAGTATTCACTGCGTAACGTTACTACTACGTAAGTGCTGTAAATACATTTTATACTACAACTACTTAGAAAGTACCTACTTTAGTTGATATTTATGCAGGAACGTATCAGAAAGTATTATCATACAAATACGCGGGCGCTAAATGAAAATGTATGAAAATCCATTACTCTGCTAGCGCGGGTGGTATTGTATCGATATTATAATCATTTACATGTCTGCTATTGAGTTGAGTCTAATGAGTAAGAAATATTATTATTATCTACTAAAAGTGAGTAAATGTAGTGAGTGAAAGTTGAGAAAATATATTTAATCAATATGTTCAATCTGCGTCAATATTTCGAGTCTCGTAGCAATCTAGATTTTCAACAAAAAGTTTTACCCAATTTTCGTGACATGCTTGACATTCCAGCAATTCATTTGTCCTTGAATATTGGTACAGGCTTTATATAGTTAAGTACTACATCATTTTATGCAGATTCTGCACAAATGGTATTTTAGTTCATTATAGAAGTACACCGCGAAGTAATTAGGCGGCATCGACTGTCGACCAAATTATAAGTTCTCTGTAATGAATCTCTACGTTTATTTGCTATATGAATGAGATACCTATACGTACACAAAAAAGATAACACCTCATCTATATTCCAAGTATTCCAACTCATAATGTAACTCCATATCGTAATGGATCAAATAAAAGTCTTTTTTAGTACCTACATGTATATGAAAGCTCTATATTAAAAAGTGAACACACCAGCAGACTTTATTTTCTTACCAAGTAAATAAAGACGCAAAACAGGGATGGTCGTGATGAAATTCGCAGAGACGTGGCGGGCTGACAGGGTGTGCGTGCCTTATCTTACAATGTGGACGGAGGCTTACGTCCATACCTAACCCTCCTTCGAGCTACTTCTTGTTTAGATGTACAGACTGTACACTCATTATACATACTAAATCATTTATTTTTCAGTAAAAGCCTGCTGTTGATAATACTATAAAAAAGAGCAGCTTTATTGATATTATGGACGTAAGACATATTGGAAAATTGGAACTCCAATGGAGCAATAAACATTTTTTCTAATAAAAAGATTACAAAGAAGAGAAAATGTTAAGCGAAGCACTACACTAAGAGACAGTGACCCTAACAGGGACGTCAGAGGAGGATAGTTGCGGATTCGCGTTTAATATCAGAGATTCCATTCTCTCCACGAGATGATGTTCACTTTGGTTGCAAAAGAACGCTTGGGGTGTTTGAATGTTAGGTATTTTATTTTTTCACTGACTCTTTATTGCTTCCGAAACATCTCTTGCTTATCTATAAGGTATTCTTGTTTATCTAATGAAATTAATAAAATTATAATAATCAATCCTGAAATCTAAAACCAATAAGCATACAAGACAAAACCCTTTTCAGAAGTGTTAATCAATCAATCCACCGCAGTCCACTGCTGGACGTAGGCCTCTTCCAATGTGCGCCATTTCGTCTGGTCCTCCGCCATCCGCGTCCCAGCCACCCTTTTTAGACCGTCATTCCATCTGGCTAGGGGGTTCCTTCAAGAACATTATGTTCTTATTTTGTAGTTAATTTTATTTCACACTTTCTCAGCATCCTTCTAAAAAACCTCTAAGATATCTAGAGTCAGAATCGATCTCATAAAGACCGAATGCAGTTGAAAACGAGGAAACAACGCTAATATGATGATGATGATGAATACTTGAATGTTAACTTTTTTCCAGTTGACTTTAAAAACAGGAATTTTCACTAAATTATTGAATGAGGGATAATTCATATTAATATTTTGAAACCGCTTAATTCAAAGCAATGTCTCGTATGACTGCACCAGCACGTGATTTGTAAAATTATTACTGCTATTAAAGTGGTTTCAATTAGAGGTTAGTTCCGGGCAAGCGGCGCGTGGCGTCACGCTGTCTACGACCGAAACCCATATCCATAAAACTAGTTACGAGTTTCAGGAGTAAGTGTTATATATGTGCGGGACATTGGCATATTCAATAGAAAACGACAGCTAGACGCATAAATGCTATATGGAAATTTCTAGAAGGATGCTGAGATATAAAGTTACTCACTTCACTCAGAATATTAAGCAGTGTTCCGTTGGAGAAATTACTATCCAAGGATTTAGATCATCGTTTCAGGTTAAATTTATCGACGTAAACAAGTAGACCTACAGATGGAAAATTTCAAAAATAAGGAATAATCATAAAAAGCATAATATAAGATACCATGTAATCATGAGATCATTGCTCATATGAAGGAAGAAACAAACAAAAGCATTACCAAACATAACCACGACCAGAATTAAGTAATAAAAGTAAAGTTTGAGTTTACCATTACTGCAATTATATTTTAAAATACAAGATCATGTTACCATGCTGGCGCTCTTTTGCGATTAATCTACACAGGCCACACTAGGCGTTCATTAAATACCAGCATGCAGTCAAATGGTTAGGCAGGCTAGGCTAAATTCAATTTACACGAACTAAAATCACTCAAAGTTTAACAAATGTGCCTTTTGAAATCCCATTTTCAATGTTTTGTCGAATGGCTTTGCGAGAGGTGGACTAAAAGAAACCTCCGAGGACACTTTCGAGCCCTCGGGAAGTTCTTGTTTTAAGTGCATGACTTTAATAAAACCCTCAAAAAGCCCTATATTAACATTAATCGAGCTATGCACACAAGGACAATCGACCATACAGTTCTATTATGATTTCATTTTCTTCAGATAGGACTTGTTTTTAGATCTTGTAATAAGTTCGTCCGGTCGGGGATTGGACGATAGCGAGGACGCAAAGCGACGCGGCGGGGTGTAGGTCGATAAAAGTTATTTAATAACAAGGAACACCCAGCTTCAGCGATGTAGTTTAGCACCACGTGATCTGACTACTTACCGTCCGTAATTGTTGGTGTATAAATTATTCCTTTACTGTAATAAGTTCCTTGAAACGAGAACCTTCCAAATTTATTTAACAATTAGGACTAATTTTGCTTATTAAGCAGTTACCGCAGTAATCTGTATTAAAGTGAATTTATCACATAACATTGGCAAAGGTTAAGTGATTTTGACCTTTTTCTTGGAGGGATCAAATTCCTGAAATCCGAAGGGTAGCTTTAACTGCTTAAAGTATGAAAAGCTGCCTTACTCATCTGTAATAGGTATATACATACATAATTATAGTTTGGTGGTACTAAATCCATAAATCGTCTTGCTCTCTGTGCTCCTCATAACCTGAGTAACTACTTCATTAGTACACCTTAAACAAGAATGGTAAAATTCATAGTTTAATAACCAGTTCAAAGATATTTGAAAATTTCAAACTACCTGCTAATTCCATTGTTAAATATTTAACTCTCATTTTAATTCTCCAAGTAGTCTACGTTTAATTTAACTAAGTATATTAAACAAAATATATACTGATTTTAATGTAAAAGGTAATCAAATTTTCTTAAGGCTTTTCCACTAACAGTTTGTGAAGAAAACGGCCTCTCCTGAAGTGTAATTGAGTTGAACCCTTATAAAAGAATTATTTTCCGTTTTCATTTTAAGTAAAATACTCCTATAATCGTTGTACAAATTATCTCAATAGGTATCTACTTCATTTAAAGGTAGACTTTCGATGTTTATGATGAATTCTTGACGATATTAGAAGAAACATATCATACGTGTTATTAATGTTTCTCAATTTAATGGTACTTACTTATTAAATACTGGAATTTATGTATCTACCTACCTACGTTATGACGTGACGTAGGTAGGTAGATAGATAGATGATGGTGGTAAACCATCATCAGTATCTAAGTTGATGAAAGATAATGTCGTTATAATAATAAAATAAAGCTCTACAACACTCATAAAATGATATATAACACAAAGATGTATCACTTATAGATTCGTAAAAAAAGTAAAAATATCACAGTTAATACTTTAATGGGCTCTCCTGTACAATGTACTATTTCCGTCATGTAACCTTTTGGCATTTATTCAGCAATATATAACCATCTTAGAATACCTATCTTCATCTTAGAACCTACATACACATACATACATATAAATACATATTATATACATCTGTTATTGTTGAGAGAGAAAATAGTCTCTTGTTCGTTTGTTAAAGTTATTTAAATAAGGGCTGTTCCAAGTAACCAACTTCAAAAAGGAGGTTTGTTGGTCCCAAAGTTTGAGGATGATTATAGAAAAGCGCATTTCTAGAAACTAGTTTTGGACATCAATTACTTAATAAGCAATTACTTAAATTATAAACTATAACTATAAAATAAACATAAAAAGGCGAAAGCTCGTCTACGGCCAAGAAACTCGATACTGCTTACGAGTTAGGATTGTCGACAATCATCAAAGCTTTTCTTTGTACCCAACGATATAATCAAACGGCTTTAGTTGATACCCGGATGTTCCAGCATAAAGGAGGCAGTACTACCTATTTCATGTGACACCGGACGACTTATAAAAAGCTGTCTGTGCTCAGTAATGAAGTAAATAATGCTTCCCTCTATTGAGAATTCGGATGTTTTCGCGTATCAACTTAATCTTATCTCAATGGCTCGTAAGTTTTAACCCTTACTATTAGGTATTAGGGCAAATGGTAACATTTACTAATTTTTAAACAAACTAGCAAATGGGAAACGTTAGCAACATTGGTCATGCATGCAGCACGCTAAAACGCCAAGATCGGGAAAACGCTCGGTATTTTAGAGCCAAGTGCCATCGCCTTTTGATTTTAAAATTATTAACTTGGGTAATCCATAATCTGGGAACTGCATTGGAAATGTACGCACAAAAACTGCTTTGGAAGATTTCTATAAATCTTAAAGCATTCACCGTTGGTCTGCCAAAGCATGATAAATTCAAATATATCTATGGGTTGAAACGTGGAGAAGCCCCTTACTCGTTTCAGATTTTTGATTTTATGTTGGTAGTCATGATTTATAAGATTCATCCAAAACTAGTATTGTCCAGAAATAAGCATGGTTTATTCACAGACGCTTAAATTGGTAGTATATAGGTACTAGAAGTGATTGACTTGTGGGTTCTCACCAAGATCTGTAGACTGCTTCTGTTTTTAAACGTGTGAACATTTATCTGAAGATTCTATTGATTGCGTTTAAAATATAATACTGATAAAACACACGTATAATGCATAGCGCCCAACGCACACTATGTCCATCCTCCGTTAAGATTATGCACTGTTTACCTAGTATCAAACTGTATTGAACCTTCAATAAACACTTAAATGATAAATGGTTTTCTTTTTAAATTGCGATTACAGATAATCTATAATGTAATCTAAGTTAATGGTATTAAAACGTGAAAATAAGTGTAGCATTTTCTGCAGTGAATTGTGTAGGTATTTTGTTTGAAATAAACTTTATTATAAAGTTTATTTAACTATTATGAGATAATGAAATTGTGCAGCGTGGCATCGCGTCGGCTGGCACCGCTGTGTTTGCATTAAGCCATTTACCTTTATTAGTATTAATTTAGCAGAAGCAAGTTGCAGCTCCGCCTTTCTACCCAACAGAACTGGGTCAATGACAAACCCGCCGAGAATAGAACCGTCTCTTTAGGGGTGGATGAGCTCTATTGTTGTCCCCGACTCGTGAGGTTTAGCGATATTTCCTTCAATATAATTATCTGCATGACATATCTCGATATTCTGCAAAGTCACTGTCGGAAATATCTAGATAATTTTATTAGCTTTTGTCGCATTTCATTACCAAAGCGAAGCTAGAGGGTGCGGCAAAACAGAATTGATTATATTAATATATAGTAGCACTGTTTTGCAACTGTGGGAATGTTAGTCAAATCACCACCGCGCACTCTTTATATTAGTAGCTTCACTCGAATCTTTGTGATAGAATCTTTCAACGTAATTTTGCACACTTATGAAAAATCATTGACAATACAGTCATTTTATAATTTTGTAATCATATCTTGACTAGCGCTATCAGCATTACAGTTCAAGAGCACTATGGTAATGATCTTGGGAAGGGTCTTGGATGCAACCGGGATACCTACTCCTGGTTGCATCCGAGGTTTCAATCTCGTAGGTGTTTCTTTTCCGGTCGTTCTTCTCCGCTACTAACGATTTTCAGCATCACCATTAGACCATTACGTATGTTATTCCTTTTGATGTCTATTCAGTCTTCCCCTATTACCGGAAGTGGCATGGCCAGACATTTGTTACTTGTTACGTGCGTAGCTATTCGATCGCCACAAAACGCAATCGTACCAGGGAAGGTGACTCATTCATTATTCCTACTTTATTTATAACAACATGGCAGGGCATATCTATCGAAAGAAAAGAAACGTTTTATTATGACCTACCTACAAGCTTTCTATAGATGCCTATCACTTATTTAAACTTTAGCCTTTGTTTTTATGAAGCAGGTGTAAGTAATTAAAACTTAACGTTAACTGGGTCAGCGCTATCATAAGATAAGCAAGAAGTAACGAAACATCTTATCAATCTAATTAATAATCTTAAAGTTAGTTAGTAAATAAAATCGTTTTTCAGCTGTCACTGGACTCCTTGCTGAGGCGATTTTTCTAATTATGTTAGTTCAATATATCTGTCCTATATACATAGAAAATGTGGCAATTTTTATGATATCCTTAATCAAAACTGGTATCCTTGTACAAAAGAGAAATAAAATAAAATAAAGCTTTACATATCTTCTTATTTTAAACAGCCTTGGATGTTTCACCCAAAAATATTGGCGGTTCTTAAGAAAACTTTTCCATCCTATTAAAAAAGCTCTCGACAGTAGTTAAGTTTTAATTAAAACAAAGAACATGAGTGTAAAGTTAGGTGAAAATCGTTTAAAAAATGCGCCCTCTAGACGGGAACTGACAAACATACAGATAAAAGTAAAATTTACCACCTTGTCGAAACGGCAACGTACGGCGAACGGCTTGCGCGCTACCCATCTGGCAGTCGTGCATTTTGGTTGCTCGCCAAAGCTGCCGAGGGAAACTTTTGCCGGTCTTGCCTTCCACCGCTGCAAAAATCCGACGGTAGTCTGGCCCATGGCGCTAAGGAGATGACCGATCTTTTGGGTAATCTCTTTGCGTCAAACTCGACTATGAACGACGGGAACGCCGTACCACCCATCATCCCCAGCTGTGGTGCTTCCATGACCGAAGTTAAAATCACGCAACGGGTGGTCCGGCGTGAGCTTAAGTCCCTAGATGTTCGGAAGTCGAGTGGGCCGGACGGTATACCGGCGATGGTGCTTAAACACCGTGCTCCCGAGCTGTGCTCTGTACTTACACGCCTTTTCGCACTCTCATACTCTGCGAGGCAGGTCCTGGCCTCGTGGAAGACAGTATTCGTGCACCCTGTGCCTAAGAAAGGTGACAGGACAGATCCGACCAATTACAGGCCTATCGCTATCACCTCCCTTCTCTCGAAATAATCATATTGAAGTTATACGCTCTGCATCTACTGCTGTGCAACACTGCTGCGTGCTGTAGTGTTTTGAAGCATACCTGAACTGTACGATGTTGTAAAAATCGGTGAATTCAGATTAGAAGATCATAAAAAGTTAGGATACTTTCCTAAGAACGTTTGTAACTATAACGGTTGACTTACTTGTCCTCATTGACCCGTTTCAAAAATATACCCTGTACATACATAGACTAGGTAACAGTAATCGTATCGCCAGTTCAATTGTTTTTCCCATCACAAAAATCTCAAGGTTAAAGTAAAAAGTCCTTTTTTATGGTGTAAACATTATAGTTTATAATATTGTTTTATAGCTAACCTTGTAACAGTTACAATCAATATTGTATACTAATAAGCCATTTACAATAATAATGAAATAACGTGTGTGAAGCTATGAAGGACACGTGTCGTATTTATCAGCGATCAGTGGTCGGTTCGGTACATGAACATGTAATTATATTATTATTAATAGTTCATAGAAGTATCCAGAATTTGAAACGAATCTTTTTTTCACACACACATACACAAGTTTATGTACTTAGGACGTACTAAGTTTCCAAATTTCATTTTACACGATCTGTAACGATTCTCACATCAATTCAGCAATAACATGAATCATCAATTTGGCGGAACCAATGTTATAATCATATAACTTTAATTTGGCATTATACCTGTACATATGTAGTATTAAGTCTTGGGGTGTGAATTACAAGCCTCTGAGTAGCGCTTCCAGAAGAATCCACCACTTTGATATCAAAGTGGCGGGACCAGGGACGTCTTGACATACTTCCTTTACCTTTAAAGGTACAAATGTCTTGTTTTGGGTACAAATATTACATATGTAGTACAAACACTTCAACGTGATACATTTTAAATTGGGGGCTTGGTCCCGCCATCTTGATGCTCACAAAGAAGCGTCTTGCATATTTTTTAATCGATAAATATTTAGATTGCATTTGTTACTTATTTAAAAAACAACACGGCACGTCATTCAGGTCCAGAAAATATTCGTTTGCTTCGGTTGTGTAAACATTTATCACTCGCGCAGCGCGTATCTGTAGCTTGATATACTTTCAGATTAGTTAAGATCAAAGTTGTAGTTTTAATATAAGAGAAATACAAAGGGTTCTAACCACCCTGTAAAGGAATCAAGTGTCAATCTGATTTGAGATAATAGAGAGAACACTACAAAATTGAAGCGAGCCGATCCCTGCTGGAATTAACTCTTAGTCATGACATAACAAATGAAACACTGGGTATGTACTATACCAACAACATTTTACACAACTCGTGCGCATCAACATTAGTCTATAGATAATATTATCAAAATTTTAGTGACTACGTATTATGCTACGGAATGGTTCTACGACGTAGAACCTAAATTAAATTAGTGGAGTTAGTAGGCATTAGGCTGGAGTTCACCAGGGACAATCTATTCAACAAAACTAAGTTTTCAAGTTTTAGTCAATGAGATTCATTGAATATAATATGAAAAAGGAACTTTAAGTGAATTAAATGCATTTATTTTATAATGCTTGTAATGCTACGTATCATCGCTACGCTGAACTAAAAGTATATAAATGAATAATAAATAACTTATTACAAGTTACAAAGATTCCTTACATTACATTATAAAATACTATTACCAACACAAAACATGCACGTCATTAAAAATGTTAGCATGCCTACTTCACAGGATCACTAAAACATGTAAAAGCTATTATGATATGAGGCAATATCTAAATTCGGGAACAAAATAAACATGGTCATTTATATACTAAAGACAACCAAACGACATGTAAGCATTCAGATACATGGACAACCATATATATCTATAACTTATAGCTTTTGTAACATAAATGGGACCGAATAAAACAAGAGAGGCGTAGAGCAATGTGGGTACAGCCAGCAACAAAAGTCAGACATGAACAGTAAATCTCATCGTCCGAATATTAATGCATTAGTTTATATATTTAGTTGGGTAACCGGTACAACGTTGTTTAAAACATGCAACCAAAATATTCAATTTTATGCACAGCATTTGAAGGTTCACACCATGTTTTAATTATACGTGGGGCGCACTATAAGTTTCCGGAATGAATATGAAAAAATACTATTAAAGGTACAAAATTAATTTATTGTTTTTCAAAATAATCTCCCTTGGCGTCTATGCACTTTTTCATTCGATCAAACCAGTTTTGAAAACTTTTGTGCCACTCCTCTGTGGTGACCTCTGAAACGTGTTTTTCATACTCCTCGACAGCCTCTTCTGGTGATGAAAATCGTTGGCCGCGTAATTGGTTCTTAATTTTTGGGAACAGATAAAAGTCACAAGGTGCCAGCTCGGGACTGTATGCAGGATGACTCATGAGTTCTACATTTTTCGCCTTCAAAAAGTCGTTTGTCTGTCTGGCCGTGTGAGAACTAGCATTGTCGTGGTGCAGGATGATACGGCGTTTACGGTTATTTTTACGGAGTTCGTCAATAACTTCCGGCAAACAAATGGTCGTGTACCAGTCACTATTCACAGTACGACGATTTTCTAAAGCAACAGTACCCACGTGTCCAGTTTTATTAAAAAAAGAAGCAATCATCCGCTTAGATGCACTTTTCACGCGCGCTACTTTGGTTGGTTTCGGCTCATCTTGAAAGACCCATACGCTCGATTGCTGCTTTGTTTTGGGATCGTAGCAATAAATCCATATTTCGTCACCTGTTACTATGTCCCACACCAAATTTGACGCACCTTCGTTGAATCTGGTAAGCATGGCACTGCACTAAGTGACGCGGTCCGTTTTTTGATCCTCGGTCAAGTTATGTGGGATCCACCGCGAGCATAGCTTTCTCACACCCAAATGTTTGTGTAGGATTGATTGTATTTGACTCATGCCTATTTCTAAGGATGCGCGAATTTCATGGTAGGTCACATGCCTGTCTGTTTCAATCATACGGCGCACAGCATCGATGTTTTTGTTGGTCACAGCGGTGGACGGCCGACCATCGCGAGATTCGTCACTGAGATTGATACGACCACGCTTGAATTCTGCAAACCAGCTATAAACAGTCGTCTTGCATGGAGCTTCATCGCCAAAAGCTGTTTCAAGCCGAGCGATGCTCTGTTGAGCCGTCAAATTACACTTAAAATCGTAGAAAATCATACTACGAAAATTTTCCCGAGTTAAATTCATGTTGATGCAGACACACAATTTTTTAAATGGCGCCACAAGGTAAAAACAAAAGACAGTCAGATGAAACAAACTGTATTCTACAGCCAAAGAGTTCTATTTTCAAATGTTGTAATAAATTTTTAAATATTGTTTATGTAAGTGGCCAGTTCCGGAAACTTTTAGTGTAACCTATGTAATACCTATGTGATTATGTGTACAATAAGGTATAATAATATTCGGCATTAGAGAAGAAAAAAGACACAGTAGAAATTTTAAGATAAGTATGGTGTTATCGCATAATAAGGATTTTTAACGGGATTGATCCCTATTATACAGTGGACATATCTGCAGGTCGATGAACGACCTCCGCCCCCCATGAGCGCAGGCCTGGGGGTGACTGGTGGAACCGCCTGTCACCCTGGCAGAAGCAGGCCGTGGCGGTGGCGCGCCTGGCGTGCCTTCCCGTTTTCCGGGGACGAGTTGGGGACTCTGTAGTCCCCACACACCCGAGAAGTGGGCCAGATCACGAGAGATGGCCCTGGGTCGGCCGGGGTGCGAGGGATATGCCTGTCAACCTCACCTTCGGCAACCAAAACGACCCACAGGCGGCGTGCGTTTTAGTCGGTTCGAGTCCGACATAACCTCTTCCACCGGCTCCGGTGGGGAGGTATCCGTGGGGATTTTGCGCACGTAAAAAAAAAGTGGACATATCTGCGACTAGACTAGTCTAGGTTGACTGGAAGAAATTGCTTAAAGTGATAAGGCCGCCCTTTGTACTGCTCTTGTCTTCTCAATTTCTGTATCATGAATATTGTAATTGGCGTATCTTAATCGTAATCATTTATTTCAGACCATAGTTTAAGTCCATTTTGTTAGTATCAATAATTACATTGCAATTCAAATATGACCATTCAGTAATATTTATTTTATCTCTCTGTGTCATCATAGCGTTAGCGCATTCAACTATTACATTAAGGGACGGGACCGTAAAAAACAATAGTTTGTCGTGACAGTGTACAGTATTATAATCATTTTAATAGCTTTTACAAAATCCAGAACATGAAGATATAATTTATACGTAATACACAAGGTTTTAGCTTTATTAAGCTGCTAGCTATTTATTTATTCATGCTTTCATGAATATATACTCACGAAATTTATGCTTTATAGTCATAGGCAGACAAATTGAAAGAGTATATATGCTCGACTAGAATAAACACATTCTTGTTTACCTCCCTTCAATAAATAGACGCTCATGTTGTAGCGGTCTTTAATATTGATCGTGGAATTGCGCAATCTCCTGTGAAATGAAACCTGCACAATTTTTACCTAAATTCTACATACGTTTAGATTTCTTTTTTAGTAGGCTCATAAAGTAATTTACTTTCTTTATTAATGCTATTAGACTGATGCTGGTTTTAATAAGAATTGTTAACTCAGCTTTTTACTCTCAACTGAAGTAATGGATTATTTCACCGATGTTTGCCACAGAACCTCCGCTATCTAATCTACACATAAATTGGTAGTATGCTCAAATACTAATCTGCACGTGATCTAGGTATTTCACACTAGGTAGTTTCAACCCATAATACTATTCTGACCTGAATGAGGAAACGGACGATCAGCGTGTGTTATATCTTTCATCGCTGATAGCTGATGAAAATGATAGCCGATGAAACGTTTCCTAGCACGAAAATTGACTATGCCTTTTATAATTTGGTATATGTATAACGTAGTATAATAAGGACACACATAACAAATACACATTAATCTAACCCTTCGTAATTTCTTGAACCAATTTTAAAACTGTTCTCAATTTTGGTCCTATAATTACGGATCATTTTAAACCATGCTAAACCCCAACTTGTGTAAGTCATGATACTTATAGTATTATTTATATCAATAGACACAAGTTCTATTTTTATTATTTCTGCATTTTAGTTGTGCAAGAGTTTGTGAAACGGCAAAAGAGTGAAGTCTGATTCATGTAGTTGGATTATTTTGCAGACATGCCCTACAATATAGGTATTCAAGGATAATACCATATTATCCTTGAATACCTATATTGTCGAAGAGTGTAAATTTAACGACATTAAATATTTACACATTTTTAAGCCGAACCGGGGGTTCCTTATCCGCCCATCCAATTTCTCCATTAATATATACTGTCATATAAAAAGATTTGCAGTGTCGCGTAGGTAATAATAATTGCCCTTACAGCATTCTTTTCTGAAATATATACAAGCCAACTATTAGTAATATCGTAAATCGAATAAAACTAGTCAGCCGTAATCAGAAAGAAGTTTCGTACCTATAAGAAGTTATATTAAAGGGCGCCGCCGTGTGAACTTTTTAGATCTCGTAAGCTCAGTAGTCAGCGAAGTTGGCTAAGTATTATAGGTAAAGTTCCACTATAAAAACCGGCGCACGCACTATCTATGTATTAGGAAGATACTAGATCCTTATTATCCTTAGGTTCTCTAGGTTTGTAGGTTAGATGTTGCCTACGGGTACGTATTAATACTGATTTCATTCTGGCGACCAAGCGAACTTATTCTCAAACTCAAAAAGTATGCTAATATGCTATTCCATAAAAAATATGTCAAACATTTAGATTCTTTTATCCGTTTTTCTGACATGAAAGAGTAGAGGATAATCGTTACATAATATATGAACTAATTTCAAGGATAAGTTACTGCAACATTGCCCACCGAATCTTCAGTCGTTACGCTTGTGTGACTTGTGTTTAATAAATGGTCAAGTAAACTATATACGTCATATACTGCATTTTCCTTATCGTCCGGTCCGGACAGCAACTTTGTCAGGTAATGCTTGGAACGCGAGGTAACATTTTGTGTTTGCGGTTCGTCAAAGGCAAACTTTCCAGGTCCTTCATGTAATTTAAGCACCATTGTACACAAAATGTTTCTCTTACCAAATATAATGAGCTAAATATAATTTCGTTATAACAATGTTACGCAAACTTGGACGAGTTGTACAGAAAATTGAATTTATTGTGTACCGATACCATTATCCAGACTCAGAGGTGTACGTACAGAGTTTATTCTAGAGCATATATTATCCTTGAATACCTAAAAGACTATCATTTCCCAGGAAAATAATCCAAAAAAGGAATTAAATGTCTTTAGGATATCCGGAAATACCTGTGCAGTCACTGCTATTAATATTATGTTGATCCATCCAATAAGATATTAATAAAATTAATTTTGCGCACACTTAGTATAACTCGATTCGCTATACCAGTGGATACTTAGTTCACCTATAATGAATAAGATGAATGAATCATCTTTCTACAACTTAACGATTGATGTCGGTTATCAAGAATGGTATAGTATTGTTTCCTTTGTTTAATATCTACATTAAATAGAACTACACACTGACAGCACTTTTCAACGACAACAGTAAGTGGCCAAAGCTTTTAAAGTTGTTACCGTTAAACTTCAGATTAGGTACGGTTAGAAGCAAATGACGTCAGTAAATCCTAAAAATGTGTTAGTTACCATAATAGGATAATCTAATATTAAGTTCTTTGAGTAGAACTCACGTTCAGTAGTTTTCGGCGATTTGTATCCATAATTGTCAACCTTGTGTTGACAAAACAATAATGTTACTGCTTAATTAAGTTTCACTGTGTCAATTCAAGTAACAGCGGGTGTTTACTCGAACACTAGACCTTTCTACTATAGCAATTGTTGACTTTAGTGATATTGTTATCTGTCTTATAGTCAGGTGGATATAAAAACTCTGTACTCTGTTAGCAATTGTTATTATGAATATAAATTTATTCTCTAATAAACGTGAAGAATGAGATAACATTATCTACTTTATTTCAATAAAACATCGTTACAAGAATAATAAGAAACGCGAAAACTTAAAAGGTAAGTACTCCTTTGTGTATCGCAGTACTGATCCCAACTAAGATCATAAAGGCTATCCTGAAACTCACATTTCACTTACGCACCGCTAGGCTTCCATTAGTCCACCCGTGACATCCGTCGGCGTCGGTGCAAATCGATCGAAACGTCGTGTAAACATTAGGCGTCGTACCCTGTAAACATTACCGTGAATAAGTCCCGACAGATGTCTGAAATGAATACAAGTCGGGAAGTTAATAAATAATATACTCGCATATTTCGCCCTCCAGAGTTGATTGTTGATAACAACCCTCCATTTACTTCTGTCTTTACACACTTCATCTATTGTCATTAAACCTGTCATGCGTATGTTCTGCAAGGTCGACCCACGCTAGCTTACAGAAACCGCAACTCCACGAAAGAATTCTTGACTCCATTTTATGATATACCTACCGTCTTTTTCAAACCAAACTCAACCTTCTGCACTTTTTATTGCCGAACTTCCTAGTCAAAGTATTGATATTTCCAAAAGGTACAGATTTTGGTTTTCGCTATCTATACCAAATTGATTTTATCAGCCGTGTTTGGATATTAAACCGATATTCAGCTTTGTATACTCTTTAAACAATTTACGGAAACGTAATACATGTGGAAGCCGAGTTGTTGAAAGGCATCGACTAAATGTGGTTCTTTAGAGCTGTTGTACAGGAATTTTTGTTATGACAACTATCTGCCATTTGCCGTGAGTCCGAATTGTTCGTAAATAAATTATATATCGTTGGTATCTACTCAGCTTACTGGACCGAATAAGATATACCCTGGGGAGTACCGCCTCATTTGATACGTTTTATTATTTTGGTACTATGTTTCTCGGTACCGTTTTTCGGTACGTTACTTCAGTCAACGTTTCTGTCAGATGAAAATGTGAACGTTATTATTCTTCTTTGCCGGGAATTGTGAACTATCTAGCAGCTAGACATATGCCTCTTTTCGGTATTACAGAAGTTATGTGATTTTAGTCATTTAAGTTTTATAGCTGGTAATTACATACCATTTGGGTGAAAGATATAAAATGTTATATTTCTCAAAGCTACTACAGAAATTAGCGTAAAAGACGCCTAGTGCGTGTTTAGCTACCAACAGAAAAGGGTTATTTTCTGTGGTTGCTTTTTGTATTTTTTACTTCTGCAAGTGTATTTATAAGTTAACACTACCATGAATTTTCATAAATCTGAAAACGACCTCTGAGCTGACAGGAGAGAGGACGGAGGAAACCCACTTGACTCTTACAAGAATTTCCCCTTTAAAACTTAATAATTCATAAAGGATCCCTTAATCGAAGAAATTGTTTTCACAAATCCATGCAAAATTACAGCTTTAATTATAACACTAACAGTATCTGAACTAAACTACGGACAGAAGAATATTGAGAAATTTTAAGGGACGTACTGACTAGGGACTCCTAAAAATGTTCTGTCGTAATGACCTAAGTCGCAAGGCAATTTGACGCTAACTACACTCAAGCTAATTAAGCTTAGAAAGGCTCCTTGCTTCGTTAGAAAACGTAGGTAGATTACTTGTTACAGAATTGTTACTAACACAAAAGTTCTGTCTAAGAATGTATTCTGTCGCAAAATTATCATATATATATTTTGTGAATTTATAACAGCCCCACCGAGGCCAATGCTGACGGTCTTTTCAAAAGAACTTTCAAACGTTTCTATTATAAAAGCTTAAATTGCACTAAAGTCGTGAACCGTGAAGCGAAAAGTTTCAGTTATATAGAGTGCAGCGTTCTTTTGCAGTTATTTTCTAGTCAGAGCTAAAATATGTATTTTTAAAAGTAATATGAGCGCAGAATGCTTCCTTCTTCGTTACGTAGTTAAAATTATAAGTGCCTATTGCAGGTGTTGTATAATGTAGGTATGTATGTAAATAAAAATGCTTTTGATGTAGGTATGTTTCAGTCGGTTACTTTAATAGGTCACACACTGCCCGTTCTGTACACAAGTCGATAAGGGTAAGCGAGTATCGCACGGTTGTAGCGGCCATTATACCTCTCTTGTTATGATTATTTTGTTTACATTGTACCATTATTCTCGCTTATATTCCGTTCGGTAGCTTTCATACTTTTCGTCGAAAATAGCTTTTTTTTTGAGATCAAATTTTATTATGTGCTTTGATGTCAAATTTTATTATTACATATTAAGTGTAGGTACTTAATACTTATATACTGATGTATTTCTTTGGTACAAATAAATTATAGGTACTTTGTTCTATACATTTGAAACAATTTCAACGTTTTAGCTCTTCGTATCATTAGCCTATGAAGTCGCGTTACAATACTTGAATACAAGTAATACAACCTTCGTCACGATTTATCATGACAATGTAATTGTATTGAAAGTTTCGTACAGACATACATCTTGATTGCTTGATTGATAATTCACATCATGCATATGAGATCCTGTAGACAGGATTTAACAGGACCAGCACTGCAATAAAGTAGATTATAAAGTAGATACCACTATATTAGAATTTGATTAGATTTGGGTGCAACGCAGTGCTGTACCTGTTCTGTACCATTTTTTTTTCTCCAAACAGTCTCGAAATTTTCTATAATTTCATTGTGCCAGCAATCAATCAGCATTTCAAAGCCCTTATCTCCAGGGACGAAAAGGACATACTCTCAAATATAAAAGTATTTTTTAAAAGATAATCAAACACTAATAGTTTGAATATAATAAAATAATAAATATGAGAAAATTCAGTCTCTGTATAGTTTTCTTTGCTGTTGACACTGCATAGGTACTATCGTACCATGCATAAACATAATATATTAACCAATTTGCAACCGGTGTACTCATAATACAGGTTTCAGAGCAGTTAAATTACCGTGATTTTTTTTTATTTTTTTTTTATATAGGACACGTCAATTGGACTTCGCCTTGCCTGATGGTAAGCTGAAGGCAAAGTCCCAGATGTACTCAAAAGAGAGTAATTCATCCGTCTGTGCTATTCCCATTTTTATTTCTCTTTGATAGATATTTTTTCTATTTTTTTCTAAATTTCACAGGAGGCTGGATGGTAGTGAAACAAGTTCCAAGTCATATGTTCCTTAAAAATTATAGTTTATGTCCCTGTTTGTTTGTCTTCTGTGAGAACTAGAATCAGAAATTCTGGTTAAGTAATTCAACTTTAAAGGCTTCTGTGCTAATATTTTTGTGTCGATTTATTTATTTATAGAATTAGTTTTATTGTACACAAATATAAATATTCAACTTACCCGTAATACAAACATACATATAATCACGCCTTTATCCCCGGAGGGTTAGGCAGGGGCCGCAGAGGTGAATTTACACTCACAATTCACCAATTATTGCATTCGGTTCCACGTAATATGGGTTGAGCCTATAGCCGTATTCCGGGCACTATTGTTGACTCGAGCCATACATCTGAGACTAAACCTGGGCTGTATATATCTGTCTGATGTTAAACAGCCCTGTCCTCTAGTCGCCTTGTACTATACTGCTTGGGAAGAGATGGGGTGGCCCAAATTCTACTCTGCGGGGAACCACGCGGCCAATATTCAATTTAAGTATAAACATTCAGAATGACCTAGTTGTAGAAATCGTATTATTATTGTATTTATCTGCTGTCTAAATAATAACTAGGATTATCTTCTCATATGGAAGTATTTGATGTGCACGAAAATGTGATTAATAGTTTTATGGTGTCTACAAAGACACGGAAGCCAAAGAAAATGTCTAGTTGGAAAGTAGGTAAGTCAGTTAATGTGCGCATATATATCTAATCCACAAGCAGGAAAAGGTCAACGTACGATTTAGGTAGATTACTTAAGGCAATGAATATTATCAGTATTAGAAATGTCGTAAGTGCCATTTGGTTGTATCTGCTAAAATGCACGAAAGTATGATATTTCTACAAGATACCTACATTGCTTCCATTTTCCATTACCATTACCGAATCTTGGAGAGTGCTGATTTCATGAAATGAAGATAAACGTTTCTTTGTATGTTTCCCATTTATGCATTGCTGGGTATACATGGGTTATACGTACCGTTGCAGTGCAGAAGCTTTTTTATTTTTATGCTAAAGAAAAAGAAGTCATTATATAATATTGCATTCGCTCTATAAATCAATCCAGTACCGTTTTTTTTCTTTTTTACGTGCGTAAGATCCCCACGGATACCTCCTCACCGGAGCCGGTGGGAAAGGTTATGTCGGACTCGAACCGACTAAAACGCACGCCGCCGGTGGGTCGTTTTGGTTGCCGAAGGTGAGGTTGACAGGCATATCCCTCGCACCCCGGCCGACTCAGGGCCATCTCTCGTGATCTGGCCCTCTTCTCGGGTGTGGGACTACAGAGTCCCCAACTCGTCCCCGGAAACGGGGAGGCGCGCCAGTCGCGCCACTGCCTCGGCCTGCTTCTGCCAGGGTGACAGGCGGCTCCACCTGTCACCCCCAGGCCGGCGCTCATGGGGGGCGGAGGTCGTTCATCGACCTCCGACGCCCGAGTTGCCTTCGTACGCGGGCAGCTTGGCTTGCCATCCTTCGTCGCACCCGCTGCCGCTCCCGCCCCGCCTCCTCCTTCACGAGCATTACTTGCTCGCAGAAGGAGGCGCCGGCCGCCCACGCATCCGCGCAGCGGACCATCGCCGCGAGCAATGTGGAGAGCGTGAGAACTCTCACTCCCAGGGCCGCCACAAGCTCCCGTCTCGGCGTCTCCCACGCCGGACACTCGGTGAGCGTGTGCGGCCCTGAGTCCTCCCTCGCGTCGCAGTGATGGCACTCGGACGTTGGCTCTTTCTCCATCCGACGCAGATACTTAGTCCAGTACCTAGAATAAATGTATTATTGTATCTTAACTAGCCATTAAGACATCATGCAAAAGGTTTACTGTATCAATAAAGTTATTAGTGTTATTATTCATCAGACATACATTAAATTTAAATAAATAATAATATAATGCTCGAGCCACTACTTACTAAACCAGGCATAAACACATAGCCCATTGTTTACACAGGTCGGTAGTTTTGTTGTTTGCCTGGCGACGATCAACATTTCTTGCCCACGCCCTGTCAATATGGATAATGCTCGTAATACTACCCAAAACCATCTATATCGTCTATATGCGACGATAAAAGGGGTGCTTAAGTTTTGTGACAGTGACGAAAAAGAGAGTAAAGTCCGAATAAATAAAAGCTACTTCAAGAAACAAAATAGAGGCTCTGAAAAGCGAAAAATAAATGAATTTACAGATTTACTGATCTGTTAGAAGTCGTTGCCTACTTTGTTTGTCCACAGCAAATATTTCATATTTCATTTGATGGCAGGCATAAAACAAATATCATAAAAATCCGTTTCCCAGATTACGATTTTTGCATACAACGGTTCATTGCCTATTTTGCCTTCTTAGTTGTGAATGTTTGAAAAATGCTGATACACGTATTCATTTATGGCTCTACCTCAGTAGTGTTCGTGACTTGTGACTACGTGTTCTAAGTGACTTATTGACTTGTTATATGAATATTATTATTTTATATTTTTATATATATTTTATTTTTCACTATAACCGTGTACCAACCCTTCTGGCCAGGGTGGAAACAGTAGGTCAAAGCCTCCTAACATTGGGAGAGGCCTAGTACAACAGTAGACTGCGATGGGCTAGTTATTGTTGTATGTTTTTTTGATAAATGATATTGATGCTTCTGATTGCTAATACAAATTAAGCAGGCGTTTCGTAATTTTGAAAGTTTCTCCAGATTTCTCCATGATCTCAGCATCAGATCAGGATTTCTTGGATGTGAGACCACTTTGAAAGTATACTCTATCAAACAACGCAAGAAAAATAAAATTCCGTTTATAATTGGCTTTGATATCGTGTAACAAACATACATAAAAATATATATGTATACTCATCAAATTGAAAACCTCCTCCTTTTTTGAAGTCAGTGAAAAAAAAAAGTTATTTGTAGGCACTTATAAAGGATTACCCTGCAAACGTTGCTCTGTTATATAAATTAGCAGAATAACGTTTCCTAGGTTAACTAGGGTATGGTAAAGTGTGGTCTTTTGTATCCATATTTTAAAACCCATAATACTAGCTTTTGCCCAAGTCTCATATCATGTAAGTATGTTATTAATTAATCCATTTAATTAAAAAGTAGATACTGTATTTGCTCAGATGAAAGTAATCCAGATGTTAAACCGAACTCAAAAGTATATTATTAATAAAGTTCCCAGCAGAGTAACGTCGACTTTGTTGCTTAAGAGGAGTAGAAACGTCAATCTCGTCTTTAGGCGTAAATTTAGCAACAAACTACTTTTTTATTTGTGGACGTATTTAAAAACTGTTAATACTGCGTTATTTGTTGGTTTCTTGGCTACATTTTGAACGATTGTTGTTTTTCTCACCTTTTAATTACAATATGAAATTCGTTCCCCAAGCGAAAAGGTCCCTTCATAAACTCTTGAAACTACTTTTAAACGGAAATGATATTTAAGTGATTTTTTAACCAAAATAAAGATAAAAATTTGAAGTATAAGCTGTACGTTAGTCTGTTTTATAGAACGATTTTTGAAGTCACAGGCCACCATTTTGTTAGTTTCTCGAGAGCTTTTTTTTTACGTGCGCAAAATCCCCACGGATACCTCCCCATCGGAGCCGGTGGAAGAGGTTATGTCGGACTCGAACCGACTAAAACGCACGCCGCCTATGGATCGTTTTGGTTGCCGAAGGTGAGGTTGACAGGCATATCCCTCGCACCCCGGCCGACCCAGGGCCATCTCTCACGATCTGGCCCTCTTCTCGGGTGTAGGGACTACAGAGTCCCTAACTCGTCCCCGGAAACGGGGAGGCGCGCCAGTCGCGCCACCGCCGCGGCCTGCTTCTGCCAGGGTGACAGGCGGCTCCACCTGTCGCCCCCAGGCCGGCGCTCATGGGGGGCGGAGGTCGTTCATCGACCTCTGACGCCCGAGTTGCCTTCGTACGCGGGCAGCTTGGCTTGCGATCCTTCGTCGCTCCCCGTTTCTCGAGAGCTTGATTTAGATACCCATGCGGGGGCCGGGCGGCAGTGCCGTGATGGCTTTTGGACGGGGAGGTTGTGCTTCATTTTTTCGCAGCTTTGACATCTTCACGAGTTGAGATTAATGGACAAGTGAACAGATACACCGCTTTAAGATGCCGAAAATAAATTATGTAAAATACATGAAAATGTGTTAATTATTTTAATCACACCTTGTTACTAGCTACTGTCCGAGGCTTCGGCTACGTGGATTTTTGATTCCATTCCCGCTACTGAACCTTCCTAATAGTGTGAGGATATATAATCTATGACACTCACAAATAATGTGGGTAAAATATATTAATCGGTTATTTTATTGTAGATCCCAAGGTCTACAGATCGATTTAAAAATATATCTCTAGATAACCTCCTACGACGTCACAAACCATCTCTTTATTGAAGGAGGAGAGGTGCGGCAGTGGGAAAGATGAAGGATCGCAAGCCAAGCTGTCCGCGTACGAACACAACTCGAGCGTCAGAGGTCGATGAATGACCTCACCCCCCATTAGCGCAGACCTGGGGGTGACGGGAGAAGCCGTCTATCACCGTAGCAGGAGCAGGCCGCGCCGGCGGCGCGCGTTGCTCGTCTCTCCGTTTCCGGGGACGAGTTGGGGACTCTGTGGTCCCAACACCCGAGGAGGGCCAGATCGCTAGAGATGGCCCTGGGTCAGCCGGGGTGCGAGGCATATGTCTATCTACCTCACCTTCGGCAACCAACAATGACACACAGGCGCCGTGCCCTTTAGTCTGTTCGAGAGAAAAATAAATAAAAATTATTCTCCAAAATTCTACACAACGCTATCTAAAACCATGGTAATCATAGTTTAACTAGCTTGTGTTATGGAATCTAGACTTTAAACCTAAAAATCAAATGTGTTTCGTATTGTTATCTATTCTAATTCTAATTGTTGAAGGTACATGACGGTGGGACCGTCCCAATTGAGCAGTCCGACTGGGGAAGCACCTCCTCAAAATACCACAGCTATAATAACCTCGTATTATATTCCCGAGGGTGAGTAGGGTAGCCAGAGCTCACTAGAAAGTTTTGATGCTGTTATTGGGAAGACCAAAGGCTTGTCCTGATTGTGTCTTCTGCACTGGCGGTTAGAAACTCTGTTCTTACAGGGCCGGCAGCACCTGTGTGACTCCCCTGGTGTTGCACACGTTTATAGGTCACGGTAACCACTTTCCATCAGGTAGGCCGTGTGCTTGACCTAAGTTGTATTCAAAAAAAACTATCATATAATTTGTAAAGTGTCTGTGTCTACGTAATGGATATTTGAAACTTACTTGTTGGTTTGTTCGCGATGGACGTAAAAACTATTAAACAGATTTGGATGCGTTTTTTTTCTTTGAATGGTCTTGTTAGAGTAGAACCAGAGATAACACCAAAGTCGCGATAACCTACGTCCCCGCGGGCAGAGCCGAGGGCATAGACTAATATATTAATGTCAAAATATTACCAAGTGAGATATGTGAAGTTAGGCATAATAAGTTGAACTCATCCATGTGTCCACTCCGTATCGTTTTTACAGATATCTTTTTCATATTTTTATATTATAATCACTTTAGTGACGTGTGTGCGGGTGGTGCGGGGCCTTGTTTATTTCATTCGTAAGCTCCACCCATTTGTTCTAAAGTATCGTCTCTGGTAAGGACCTTAAGGCAAAGTTGGCAAACATTGACGGTAAGCATCCAAGTGCGGCGGGGACGCGGAATCAAGACAGATAATAAAAGATATTTACTAAGGATCTTTTGTTCCCGTTCTATGTCCTCACTTTAAGTCGGGATTCATTTACCTTTACACGTTTTACAAAGCTTTCTGTAGAACTTGTAGGGCTACTTGGGTTGTTTCTGTTCGAATACTTTGAACAGCCAGCCAAAGAAATTAAGCCCTAACATTTCTGTATTGGCTGTTGTTAATGAACTTCTACTCTTCATAAGTTTGCTAAGGCTTTTGTTTTAGTTCGTGGAAGTATCGAGGAAACAATATTCTGTATTCAGTATTAACTCCTTCTCAAACTCAATAATTTGATATTATAATATTACACAATCCATTGATTACCTATTATTATATTTTATGTTCTTTTGTTTATATAAATATGTAGGTATGTATACAATGTATCCTACAATTAACATCCATAAAATGTACATAACTCATGTATATTTATTACCACCACAATCCTATGTTTGTGCTAAGGGTTGGGAAACGGAAAACTGAGCGCACTTAATTTATTCACAGTGGACGTAAAATACGATATCATGTAACTTTACATAGAATATTTTATGCATATTAGTAAATTTGCTCATGAAAGTTCTTTTTTATGCTGTTGCGAGTGTATATTGAACAAATAAATATGTTAATCACTCCTCATAACCTAGTTAGTACTTTTTTGGTGTGGCAAGAAAATTTACCTCATCTGCATATCGCACGACTAGCACGACACAAAAGAAGCCTTGACGGTTAAATGTGTGGAGTGTACTCCACACATTTAACACATAATAGAAATATGTCGATCATGTGCCATATTCTGTATCTAAGAGGTAGACCGCCGATAGCCCACTAAAAGTATTATGTCGTGGACTTCTATTTATTGGATAATGCTCAGAAATACTTAGCCAATCCTTCACGGCAAGGTTTACTGCGAATGGAGGACGGAATTTTGTTCCATTAATCCGTTTCCATATTAAGAGAAGCTCTTCGTTCTCATTGAATGTTGCAACTGCAGTAAATTACCTGTCATTAGTAGTCATGAAAGAAAGACTAGTAGATAGAGATTTAATTTGAATACCACTGCAACGGTCATTCAAACAGGAGTATTCTGAAGAGGATGCGCTGTGGTTTCATTAGCACTAGATGGAAGTGGCAGTCTTCCCCGAAAAAACATCTCTTTTACGTAGCTGCTACGTTCAAATTGTTAGGTTAAGTGGAGTGGCAATTCAATAGTACATTATGGTACAAGTTGGTAATGTTGGTGATTAATGTTGGTGAGGTACCATTGAGACCTGAGCTATTAGGCGAGCGTCTTAGGTGAGAGATTAGCCGAGGACGCTTATCATCATTACACACGTGTATCATTCGACATTTTTCAACACACCTATGAAGAAAATAATACTAAAATAGATATTTATCCTTGTCTTTTCAGGTAGTAAACTTTCCATTATGTTAAGGGAATAGAATAGAATAGAAATGTTAAGGGTTCACATCTTATATCGGGCGGTGTACAATATAAATAATTTTCATCATAACTAGTACTTGTAGACAATTTAATTTATAATTAACTATAATTTCAATAGTGAAAACGAGTTTTTTCGCAATAACGGGCAAAATAATTAGCTTTCCTAGGCGCGCGCATCTATCTAACAATGGTAAACGGCCATACCCTAAAAGTATGAGGTGTCTTTTTTCGAAACGTAGAAAATAGGGGATTTTAAGTTTTTACAGAGAAAACATAAGTTACATTTGAGTGAAAATAGATATTCAAATACCAAGTTGCAATGACCTAATAATTTATTTGTACTATTTGAACTACGATTTTGTTTTGTGTCGAAACTTTTTTTTTAGCAAAAAAGCAACTCAACTAATGTAATTAAAATAAATCTATAACTCAATAGTGAATTATAGCGTTGATAAAGTGTCAGTTTGATTACATTGCCTAATTGCGGTGAAATTAGAGCCACTTTATGAGCAAGTATTTATTACATATATATATACATATATATATTTATTTTTTATAAAGAATATTAGCAACCGCAATTACTAATATTCCCTCTAACCCCTCCAACTAAGCCAAATTGCTTGTGCTAGGAGTGGGTTCATGTCGGTAGTGTAAGTGTGTTGAAAAGGTAATTTTGACCGTTTATTGATTAATTTTTATATAATTGCTCTTGATCTATCGCATAAAGATGAAAACTGATTTCGGTACTATTGTACTATTTACAACTGAAATACAGCTCAAGGTAAACTCTCTTTTAAACAGACCACAATACCCAGACTGATAGGTACTTTATTAAGTATCCATTAACTAAGTTTCAGTGACCTATATTCCAGCGCTCTCACTGCTTTGAATCTCGCTGTCCTCTTCAATGACAAAGCGAAGTTTATCATGTCCAACCATTATATTTCTTCTCATCTTCAATTTAAAATACATAATTTTGTAAATTATATAGAGTCTTGGCATCTGTTTAGACGCTCCGTTTTATTGTTCCCGAGCACCTCTGAAGTTATATTACTTTTCGTCAATAACATTTCCACTTGGGTAAATGCGGCTTTTTAACAATCACATTATGCTCTAAAAGGCTCGTTTAATAGCCAAATTAAAATTTCATCGCTTTGGCGACATTGGATCGAGAAACCACCTTAAAGAAATGTTGAATCGATGGAGAAACATGAATATCTTATTCGGTTTCGAATTTACGAGGCGCAATGTATTTTATACAAATAGTGATGATCCGGTTGGATCTGAAGTTTTTGCTAATCCAATTCGACATATCTGGTAGTGAACACTAAAAAGCCTAAACCTCCAATTACTAACCTTGGTCGAAGTTAGGTACTATATAAGTTTATAGCTTTTAAATATAAACCCTTTACTTGCAAACTGCTTATAATCGTTCCCCGTATCAGATTTCAGCAAGATCTGTTCAGCAGCTTGTCTGTGATTGAGGAACAGACATCGAAACATTTTCACAAGCTTTTCATTTATAATATTAGTAGAAATGATAGTAATAGATAAGAACTTTTTTATATACACCCTTCCATAAACCAACCTGTAATTCAAATAGAATAGGTATCGCACTGAAGAGTAGAAAATTAATAAATGCTTGAGTAAACACGTAATTGGATTACTGCCGAGACGCAGGTATAAGCTCGTGTATAAATATTTTAGAATTTTGATGAGCTAAGCGTATTTAATAAGCCGTATAAATATGTTGTTGTACATAGGTTCAGTTTTATTATGTAGGATGTAGGTACTTCAGCTTTAAAAGAACTGGGAGAAACATGATTTAATATTGTTTTTATGAAATCACTTATTAAAAAGAGGTGTATATCTTGGCCCCGAAGGTGTTGGTGACGAACAAGACCTACGGGACTAAGTCAACCTCACCTGCTGACAATCCTGCTGATCGACGAACACTCAGGGGTAGGCTTTCTTACCGGGGTTGCCAGATGACAGTCTCCCATTAAAATTATTTAAGCCAAATTTAAAGGAAGAGAAGGATTAATCAGATCCCGGGGTTTGTGATGTGAATCTCGGATACAACTGGAAATCATACCAAGGTGATGATTATGACTGATTAAAAAAACAAGAAACTTGATTCTTTCATTTAACCTACAATTGCACTACAAAAGCACTGTATAAAATGTATTTTGTTGTTTGTTTTATATGTATTTCTTTTATATACAAGAGATTAATCGTACAAAATATAACACGCTCACAATTTCTATTATAACGGTAGAACTTGACGCAACTAGATCTGTAGCATCAAATAACAAAGCCTGGCGCCTCGATAGGATACTTAACAATGGGGATTATATTCCTTTATACTTATTAACTGAATACTGAATAGGTATAACAGCCACACTTACGTTTTGATGTAAGAACTTTGAACGAAGATCTCGATGATTTTAGATTTTCTCTATTGAAGTCGGCAGCTATTTTTTCTTCTGCTGAAAATGTCGTAAAAGATGTAATATTAATTCGATTAGTTTATCATTTGGAGTTTCAGATTAGTATGAACATAGTCTAGATATAACTGATATTGATCAAAATTGTCGCTCAAATAAAACTGCTATGCTGTTGACGCAATCATAATCTATATATACATCTTGCGAGCATGTATGGAAACAATTATGAAAGCAGAAGAAGTGAAAGGTACGAGTATAACCCTATGCCAGGATGTTGTGGTCTCTGCTTTCTCCAGAGACGTGACTGTATGTATGTGTTTTATTATTCTCTACTCGAGAGGTTAAACACATTCAAGACTTAAAGAGAACGACCGGGGAAGTTACCTCCGCCCTACAGAATACCGCAGCCATAATAACCTCGTGTTGTGTTCCCGGCGGTGGGTAGGGTGGCCAGCGTTCACTGGAGAGTTTTTGTGCTTTCAGTGGGAAGACCACAGGCTTATTCTGTTTTGTATTCTGCACTGACAGCACAGAAACTCTTTACAGGGTCGGCTGCACGAGTGTGACTCTCCTGATGTTGCATAACGGTAACCACTTTCCATCAGGTGAGTCGTGCTCTTGTCTGCCACCTAAATGTATAAACAACCTGTTATTCATTGATAACATTCACATAGGAACTTCTCAATGTGTGGTATTTAAGTACTTAACAATACACTGTTAAAATACAACTCGCTACTGCCTAATAAAACCCGACAACTGAAACTTATTTCCGTACTGGGGATTAGTATATGTATGTTGATAGCACCACACATTTCGTACTATTCTTTGGGGATTCGCCTGGATGGATTACAATGAACCTGGCATTTTCTCTGTACCTATTTTTTGGTAAAAAGAGAGTAAATAGACACTATTGTTGTGTTTGACATTCTGTACTAAAATATAGTAAAAAAATAGGCGCGACAGGCGTAAAAATAGCAAAAGGTGAAACTCATTTTCAGACTTGATCGATAAACTACGATGCATGAAAAACTATTCTTATTTGCCTCATGGCTTCGGCAATGGCCAAATCCTTAAAAAACTTTTTCGAAAACCTGAACATACAACAACCAGATAAAATAAAGTTATGAACTTGCATAAATTCGCATAGAACTGATTAATACACCTTTACCCACACGGTAATGGTGTATTTGAACATCATTACAAAATAAATATAAAAAGTTCACGTGATGGGAACTTTTGCTATTTCTTCAGATATTTGTTGATATATAAGACCCCCTTCAATTTTCAGCTCCATGAGAATTTATGCAAACTTGCCATTTTATTCCGTCTATTTTGACTGAATTATGGTGGACTTATTAGAAACATTATAATTGTGAAAAAGGAACTTCACATATATTTCTAAGTAATTTAGTTATTGCCTAATTTTCAATTTTATATCAAGTCCATGTTTGTCTGCGAATCAGATTTATTTTTTATAATATAACTATCAGCATTTTATTTCATAATATCAGTCACCACAGAACATTAAGGATGTTCTTAATTAGAATATTTAATGGCGTGTGTCGCTTTGTGATCCGCTAAGGCGTGTGTAACATGATGTTAAACGTGACATTTGACACTAAGTCATTCACCGTTAGGGGTTTCCTTTTTCTACATCAACTTTTTCCATCTAAACAAGCATATAATCAAACGTAGAACATACGTCTAACTTATCCGCTGACGTGTAACGTTCTTATGAACAGGTATCAGGGTTTATAATGCAGTAAACGTGTGGTTATTGTAGAGTTTCTCTATTCATGTTGGCGTCAGACTAGAACGTCTCTAGAACCGACTGAAACCTTTGTTATAGGAAGTATCCCCTTACAGGCTTTGTGTGCAGGCCGGCAGCTCGCGACGGGATGCGCTCACGTAATTGTCCTGGACCCTTCGCGCGTAACATCTCTTTGCTTTAAATAACTATCACTGGATAAGTAACATCAGTATTCTGACAGCAGTGCAGTGAGATCACTACTTGTTTTCTTACGAGTGTTTCAAATTGCGTACAAACATAAATACAAGTTGTTAAAAGTTTAACTATTACGTAGACGTAGCTAGTCCATAAAATTGTTTGTCCGGTACTCACCACAGTAAACTATTCGGGTAGTTTGAAGTTTGAAGAACAAGTGAACAATTTTCGATAAAAACATTTGTTTACTTGATATTACACACGAAACGGTTATTGTGTTCCTATTGTTTGTCTAATTTAATAGTATCATGGCGACGAAGGTCTAATAACATAATCAAAATTCATATGACAGAGTATTTTGTCCAACACTATTAATAAATGATGTTATTATGACAGCAGAATACATGTATACACGACAAGTTTTGCTATGATTTTTCAACTTTTCATCGTATCTTTTCACTTATTTGTCAACGTTTATGAATCAGCCTCGAGGCACCTAAGCGATTGCCTTAATAAAATGGGGAAATTTTAATGAAAGCTTTACGATGAAAAGAAAGCAAAATAGTCATTGCGTTCCGTCCCTGAATACACAAAGAGGGATTGTAAAGTCATCGGGTATCGGATCACGTTTAGTATGTACCTCCACCTATTTCAGGATTTTCAGGCTTGCTTCTGAGGCAGGTGTACATACAATGCGTAATAGATTTAAATAACCTTATTCATCCAGTCTACCCTATTTTTTGTTCGATTCATACTCATTTAACTTTCATGAATAAATAATTTCCATTTCGTTCGATATAGTCGGCATTATACTGATCCTTACCTTAATTTAATGTCAATTTATCAAGAAATAATTATTCAATATCGGTGTTATCAATCAATCATTCAGTTAACATAACTGTCCACTGCTGAACAATGTGCCAAATATGCGCCATAGCACCTGTTCCTCCACATTGCGCATCTCGGTGTCCTATATGCAATATCAGACTTAAAATCTTTTGATACATGAGTCATTTGGTCTTTAAAACTCAAGTTTCATTTAGATATGCGTACGTTGTAATCTGAGATGTCAAAAAAATGTCGTGCTTACGAGTAATCATGAATCGTAGCATCGATTTAAGCTGTCACCAAGTTATGATTGTTATAACACAACAGTCAAGTTCAGTGCTACTAGCGTATCATAATCGTATTAGACTCACGTGTACCAATTATTTTTAAATTTAGTCAGTTGTGACGGAATCGCGGTGGTGAGGGCGCGGTGCGGGGTGGCGTAGCGCGATCGATACACCGCCGGACAGGTAGGTAGGTATACTAGACGTAAATAATGAAAGCGTTCAGCGGCCCTCTGAGGACGACTCGTGTCATATGTCAATAGCAATCGGATGCGATGTGGCACGTGGCCCGCAACGAGTCTTTTTATAGATAACAACGGACACGCTATTATTCGAAGAAGGAATTATGACTCTATTATAGCTCTATTTTACGTTTTGATATAAATTGGTTTCAGAAGGTCGAGGTTAGAGGTAGCGATATTTATAATTTTATTATAGTTGAAGCTCTTGTAAGTAGAATTATAACTTATCAGTACTGTAAGTAATGTTACAGAAGCTGTAGTCCTTTATAAACAATAAACTGTTCATAGAATATTCGGGAAGGAAGATTACGCCATCTTTTGAACGCAAAGTGGAATATTATTGTACTCCACCCCTGTGTGGAAAGCTCGCCCCATTCCGCAATAACGGTACAAAGTTTGTATTAAGTTATTTCTTACCTCCACCATAAGATTCATATTCCCGAACTCCCAGTATTAGTACGTATCTTACGCTACGAACAAGTAGGCAAGTATAATCTCAATCAAGAAATAGTTTCCGCTGCCGGATATTAATCTTGTGGCGTTTTCTTAAATAAGGTTCCGGAAATTTTAGTTGGCTGCTAGGCAACTGAGTGTATTTTGGTGTTTCAAGTAGAGATTAATCTAATTTACAAAGATAGGTTGATTAATTTTCCCTAAATTGAGATGTTTTTTCCTTACAGGTAATATTCGTTGCTGATTGGAAGTGTTGTGATTTGATTTACAAGGAAGCCGCTCAAATAGCTTTGGTTTCTCGCGACGGAGGATTAATCTTGGAAGCTTTGAACTCGAGAAGCAACGACGGCAGGCAATTTACATCATAATCCATAATTTGACAACTGTATTCGAGTGTGTGGGTGGAGTGATTACGTTCTCTAGCACCATTCGAATTCAGTGCTCAAATTGGGATGTTCGACGGAGCAGAAAGAGCAGAAAACATTCTAAAGAAAAGCATTAATTTTACAATTAACGTTCAACAAATTTGTGATAATTCGGCGTGTCGATAGATTTGAGTCAGATACTCTTGTGGGAGTACTGATGTGATATTATACCTGTCGAGCGTACCATTATAATTATTGTTTGTAGGTACTGCGGAAAGGTAACACTTACGTCACTGACCAACATTAAAACGAATGTGTCTGTTATTTTTATGATAATATGTATGAAGGGTGACGTGAGTACGCGACCCACAAAAATGTGTTTTTTAGCCGACACAACGATGTTACAAAGCTTTGTAATGTCGGTGTGTGTATGTGAGATATAGAGATATGATAATTATGATAATAATGTAGACTTAGTACGCCTTTATACCTCTGCTGGTGGTGAAGGATTAAGTTATACGAATTCTAGGAGATTCGCTTTAGAGATTTATCAATGGAGAGTTTGATATTATATAGGTAACTTCTTATTACAATAAAATACAGTTTTTTTTTTGCTTATTAATTTATTTAATAATAATTAATTAAAAATCATAATAACTTCTGTCATTAATATTTAATTTTCAATTTACCTACTGTATTTTATTATAATTAGTTTTGAAGTAGGTAGTATCAAATTGTTTATAATAAATATTGTTCTTCTTATTGAAAATTTTCATCATTGTAAGTTGAAATGGTGAATGTTGTGTACTTATATTATTATAAGAAGTTTGTGCAGGTTCATGTAAAATTGTAATGATATATGTATTACTATTGATGTACTTACTTGAAATAAATGAATGCATAAAAAACCAAAAGATAATCTGCATATCTATATATCAGGCGTTACATGTCATTCTCCTCTGTACATTCCTATCGGGTATCATCTCCTCAATGAATCACTAATCAATTTAACATTCGCAACTCCGCTACATGCAGTTGTCTTTCATTTTCATCCCTCGATTTTAAGGTCAAACGTGATCCATACAAGACGCCTTGAACATAGTCTTATAAATTTTTCTTAGTCTTATAAAGTTTGTATTCAAATAAAACACTTGTATTTCTTTGTTTGTATTTTTGTACACCTACCACCTACTTAAGTAAATGCGTGAAAGCCTACTCGTCATAACAAATTCTCAAAAGAGTTATAAGGATAGGCGCACTTCACAAATAAAAATACGAAAAGGCCGCTGTATTTTTCAACATATTTGGTAGTAAGGTATACAACAGAGACATGTAACGCGGCATCCACATAAATTACCGTTATTCATACGTACTGTTAGACATTGACAACTCGCAAAGGCACATATTACATCACTGTACTTTTATGTATGAGGATATTTTCTGGTAGTCGTGAATGGTATTGTAATATGTGTACTTTACTTCATTTTTATATCAATAAAATATTATATATAGGTACGGCTCGCTCCGCGGCGGGTGGTGCGCGTTGCGCGCCTCCTCATTCCCGGGGATACGATGGGGACTCCGTGGTCCCCACACCAGAAGAGGGCCGTCTCGTCAGAGGCGGACCGGGACCGGCCGGGGTGCAAGGGATATGTCTCAGATAATCTCACCTCCGGCAACCTGCGGCCCACACAGTCGGCGTGCGTTTTAGTCGGTTCAAGTCCGACATAACCTCCTCCAGCGGCTCCGGTGGGGGAGGGTATCCTTGGGGATTTCGGGCACATTAAAAACCGGTGTAATCACACTGATCACTTTAGCCTATGAATTTATTGTTTTAATTTTAATTTGCCATACTTTGCCATGCTGTGCTTCCTATGTCTCAGACACCCAGTTCACTCTAGACTTCAGTTCCTCCGTGATCATGCATGGTGCTTGCAACAGCGCCGAAATATCGTAAACTCGAAACAATACAACATAATAAATATCCCGATAGCTTTAATACTAAAGGAAAAATACTTATAATAATTTTTCCAAGGTTTCTTCCGGTGACTTAAAGCCCAATGGGGTTTCCGCACGAGATTAAAAAGGCCTATTAGATTACACATTTGTCTTTTCTTGTGTTTCTACCTAAATCTTGGTTAGTCACGTAATATAGATGAATAATATACCCTCTAGTAACTTACATAATCTGATACCTAATACCTAATATTAAATAAATACAAAACAAATTAATCTACCCCTCTTTAACTAAAATATTAATTAGAAAGTAGACAGGTATTCATATCCACCCTTCCGAGTGAGACAGGTTTTTAATTTATTTAACGTTAGTTATGTACCTACGTTTATTAAGCAGTACGTACCTAAGTAATGTGAAACATAGTCATTATTCACCTTTGAAAAGGACCATTAGCATGAATTAATTTGCTCAATTGCCGGTTAGTATGATTGATTAAATTTTTAGTCAATTTTTTAAACCATACCTAATAATTACTAGGTGAGCTAAGTCTGTTAGTAAATGATCTATGTTTTATGAAAATTCTAATGTATAGTTAGCATGTCAAATTATAGCTCGCAACAACTAAGGGTTCCGGATTAAGCTGTAGAGTGTAGACGGCCATACTGAAACTTCCAATGGTTCCATGTTGACCACGGTACCCTCAGTAGGTAATTGCAACCTCATTGAAATAGGCAGTTGACCATAATACATATACCTACACTGGGTTCATCAGCCTATGTTGGGACTGTTAGGTTAGGTTCTTTTTTAAATAATACATGGTCTTTTTTTAAATAATAAATAGCTAATATTGTAACCATTGCCAATTATTGATTTTACTATTTATTTCTTATTTGAGTAACTCGGAAACTATCTCGATACCGTGCTTAATTACAAAGTTCCATCGAATGAATAATATAGGTATGGGCGCGGATAGAAGTAGCGAAGGCCACTTAGACCATTGTTTTGTCACTCACTAATCAATCTGAAAATACTTCTAATTGAAGCTAATGCTTTGGAGCTTTGGATTTGAGCTCAAGAATTTCGGAAAGTTGTCGGTGATTATCCCGTACCTAATACATTTCATTGCTAATCGGGTTGTAAATTCAACTAAATTCTCGTGATTTGAATCGGCGCGCGGCGGCACGCAACGAGGTTTCCATCTTCTCACCCGCATCTATTGTCTTTAATCAACCTCCATAAAGTTACCGTAGCGCACAGTAAAAATTACATTTAAATAGCATAAAATGACACACATTGGGAGAAGTCTAGGTATGTCAGCAGTAGACTGCGGTGAGCTAATTGATTGTGCTTTTCAATTCTGTTTTTTTTTTCCTAACAATCACTATAAGGGTAAACAAACTTGTAGTCAGTTTTTATAAAAACACATTAGGTAAGCAAGTTAACTATGCTAACTAACTGTAGGCAGTTAATTTTAAAGACTAATAACTGATATTGAACCACTAGTTAGTATATATTCTATCATCGCACCTCTCGCCATAGGCAGGGAATTCATCCCCACACATTGCGACCTGAGACGGTACGCACTGTGCGGTATGAAAGAAACTTCATCCCACGCACACTCAAGCTGTGGAATGACCCTCCCTGCTGCGGTTTTCCCAAGCGCCTACAATATGGGGTTCTTCAAGAGGGGCATCAGAAGGTTTCTTCATGGTCGGCAGCGCGAATGTGACACCCCTGGTGTTGCATACGTCCATGGGCCACGGTAACCGCTTCCCATCAGGTGGGCCGTGTGCTTGTCTGCCAACTAAGTAGTATAAAAAAAAATTAAAAACCAGTGGTTCAATTTCGGTTCGGTAGTCTTTAAAATGAGTTCTGAACAGAAAAATAGCAATATACTGAGCTTTTAAATTGTTTACGTTTAGTTAAGTAGGTACCTAACCGAATGGAGTATAGTAATCCCCTCAGAATACAGAATAATTCTGTATTCTGAGGTAATCCCCTAACACCTCCAGCTATGCTAATTTGATTGTGGAGTCGGTTCACGTCCCTGTCGGCAATGTGATGTTCAGGATACGAAGACGCCTATTGTAACTGCACAACAAATTAACTAGTGCGCATATAGAAGATACTACGCGTTCAGTCAAAATACTGATTGTACATCTAATTAAGTTCAGAATGATCACCACCCACCCCGAAGCTTGCTTATAAGCAAGTAAGTAGTTTGTTGATGCTCAATCACTATAAATAATGTGTTTTCTAATATTTTGAGTTTAGTATTCTGCTGTGCAATCAGTAATTTTGATGGAAATTTGGATTATTATTTCATAAAAAAAAGTATTTTATTTGCGTTTAAATACCACCCCTATTTAACTACTAAGCTACTAAGATTTTTGCTGAATCGAGCTAATACTGAGCCAGAGGTGATTAAACAATTAGCTAAGTCTGTTAGTAAATGATATATGTTTTATCAAAATTCTAATGTATAGTTAGCATGTCAAATTATAGCTCGCAACAACTAAGGGTTCCGGATTAAGCTGTAGAGTGTAGACGGCCATACTGAAACTTCCAATGGTTCCATGTTGACCACGCTACCTTCAGTAGGTAATTGTAACCTCATTGAAATAGGCAGTTGACCATAATACATATACCTACACTGGGTTCATCAGCCTATGTTGGGACTGTTAGGTTAGGTTCCTTTTTAAATAATACATGGTCTTTTGTTAAATAATAAATAGCTAATATTGTAACCATTGCCAATTATTGATTTTACTATTTATTTCTTATTTGAGTAACTCGAAAACTATCTCGATACCGTGCTCAATTACAAAGTTCCATCGAATGAATAATATAGGTATGGGCGCGGATAGAAGTAGCGAAGGCCACTTAGACCATTGTTTTGTCACTCACTAATCAATCCGAAAATACTTCTAATTGAAGCTAATGCTTTGGAGCTTTTTGCTCAAGAATTTCGGAAAGCTGTCGGTGATCATTCCGTACCTAATACATTTCATTGCTAATCGGGTGGTAAATTCAAATAAAATTGTCGTGATTTGAATCGGCGCGCGGCGGCACGCAACGAGGTTTCCATCTTCTCGCCCGCATCTATCGTCTTTAATCAACCTCCATAAAGTTACCGTAGTGCACAGTAAAAATTACATTTAAATAGCATAAATTGACACACATTGGGAGAGGTCTAGGTATGTCAGCAGTGGACTGCGGTGAGCTAATTGATTGTGCTTTTCAATTCTGCTTTTTTTCCTAACAATGACTATAAGGGTAAACAATCTTGCAGCGAGTTTTTATAAAAACACATATTAGGTACCTAAGCAAGTTAACTATGCTAACTAACTGTAGGCAGTTAATTTTAAAGACTAATAACTGAAATTTAACCACTAGTTAGTACCAGTGGTTCAATTTCGGTTCGGTAGTCTTTAAAATTAGTTCTAAACAGAAAAATAGCAATATACTGAGCTTTTAAATTGTTTACGTTTAGTTAAGTAGGTACCTAACCGAATGGAGTATAGTAATCCCCTCAGAATACAGAATAATTCCCTAACACCTCCAGCTATGCTAAATTGATTGTGGAGTCGGTTCACGTCCCTGTCGGCAATGTGATGTTCAGGATACGAAGACGCCAAAAAACCTCTCGATTGTGAGGCCGGCTTCTTAACGGAATATTATTAATTGCACATCAAATAAATAATCACATATCAATATATTACATTACTTTTATCCTCATAATGCGATACAAATAAATTTATTTAAGTACAAAAATTATAAATGTTTATCAATAATACTAACTGCACAGCAAATTAACTAGTGCGCATGTAGAAGATACTACGCGTTCAGTAAAAATACTGATTGTACATCTAATTAAGTTCAGAATGATCACCACCCACCCCGAAATGGATAGGTTAGGTTAGAAGACTAAGGCGGGAGCGAAGCGAAGCAGAGCTTCCACCTTATGTCTTCGTGGTAATTATTTTTTATAAGCAAGTAAGTAGTTTGTTGATGCTCAATCAGTATAAATTGTAGTGTGTTTTCTAATACTTTGAGTTTAGTATTCTGCTGTGCAATCAGTAATTTTGATGGAAATTTGGATTATTATTTCATAAAAAAAAGGATTTTATTTGCGTTTAAATACCACCCCTATTTAACTACTAAGCTACTAAGATTTTTGCTGAATCGAGTTTATACTGAGCCAGAGGTGATTAAACAATTATCTCTGGCTGTTACTATATTTTTTCTTTCTTTGATCACCTGCCACGTTTCATTACTCATTAGTTACACTTTGTCTCTAGATTTACCAGATTCCTGGTATTTGTTTAGGACTTCTTTCTTTGATCTGAATACTCGTTAATTAGCGAACTTTTCCATGGGTTCTATTCGATATCAACATTTAAATCATGAAAGACATTTTTTGAATTGTAATGAAACAGTATTTATAGTAGAAAGTTCATATATAAAAATATATTTACCGGATGTTCTTCTCATCATCATCTTCATGGAGATGTATTTTCCTGATTACATCTGTGGCCAAGGTGCCCTCTTCCTCCTTCACTCCACACGATCTTAGGCATCCATGGTGGTGAGACCATTTGCACGCATGTCATCCTCCACGACGTTAAGTCAGGACTTCTTGTGTCTACCCCTTCTACCTGGACCCGGCGGGAGCGCCATTGCCAGGCATTTGTTACCCACGTAGCCCAGTAGTTGTCATATGAGGCTGCCGCGGATGCAACTTCCTCGCGCGAATTTAACGTGTGACTCCACCCATCCACCGCAGTATTTTCAGCTCAATGACACACAGCTCCTGCTTGTGTCACATGTTACCTTGACATGTTGTATTTGTGTGTAACAACTGTTCATTTCTAGTCTTGACCACTTATTGAGTATTTGTGTTCTGCACTGAAGGCACAGAAAATCTCTGTACTTACAGGGTCGGCAGCACGGGTGTGACTCCCCTGGTGTTACACACGTTCATAGGTAACGGTAACCACTTTCCATCAGGTGGGCCGAATGATTGTCTGCCACGTAAGTTGTAAAAAAAAACTGTAATCAGTAATCAACTATAAGTTCTAACTGAATTACTCTGATAGACCAATCTCATCTAGATACTTACAATTTAGTCATACATTCACGCCTGTGAATTCCCGGAGGGGTAGTCAGATGTGTAAAGGTCGCTAGTATCAAAGGGTTGTGTACCACTGCAAGCAGTGCCCTAAAACCCAATCGACCATGCTAAGTAAATTTCATGAAGGGTTCTCCACACATAGATTGTACCGTTTCGGTGTTGCAATACCTAAACAGTATAAACGAAATAAAACGCATAATTTTAAAGGCTATGTGTATTTGCTCGTCTTTATCGACATTATACTTAAATTACAGTGCATAAATAGGAAAACGTTATTTACATACATCAACTATAGAACATACATAACTAAATCGTAGGATGCAATGATGGCAGCCAGCTGCCTATCAAATTATAACAACAATTCATAAAGTTCACACTTAGTAAGAAAAGTAATAAACACCACATGACGTTTACGATACAGAACGTACAAGATTGTACAATAATTAGGTAAAGTGTAGGTTACAAAAGAAACATAAGATTATCCCGTCTAGACAAGTGACAATTCATTTGCAAAATGTTCAATGGCTTCTGCAGCGAAGCGCTGCAATTTTGCCAATGTTAAGTAAATACACAATTGTAAATGTTTATAAAACTATTAATGGTACTAACGGCGAGACGCCATTTTGAATTTTTCAAGAAATTCTACCAGAGCCACGTTAGTCACGCCATTAAATTTGTTTCCGTGTGTCCACCCACCAGGAGGTTTTAGTGGTCGATCAGGACGTGTGATTGGTTTTTAGGAAGCCTGTCATAAACGTATTAATAAATATTTTTATTGTACAAGCGAATTGGGTATTTTGACTGTCTAGTTAAATTGGTTATATTTTAATAAACGTCAAAACGGTAAGTTATTAGCTTATTGTATGAGGAAATTTGTATGAAATAATTTATTCTGACGTCGTAACATTTAATAGTCAAATCATTTACTATTGTGGATGATTCAAAATAAATAAAAACGATAAAATAAGAACAGACGCAACTAACTGTAAGAAAATACCCAATCGCCACTTATCTAGACGGTACGGTAGGACCTCTAGACAAAGTGATATTCTATTATAACGCCAGGGATATCAATCGGTAACGTATAAAATTGATATAATCATTAATGTGTGCAAAAATTCAATGAGATTTACGTGAGTCTTTGTAACTAGAAAGAAGAAATGATGGTACATAGATATTATCACCTAGTAGATAGATAGTCACCGCAGTATCACGTGGTCTATTGGTAACGAATAGAACATGTTTTGCTTCAAAGTGATTCAACTAACATAATGTCACTTGATCTAGGCACAGTGGTGCTATTATTGTTTCCAGCAAGACAATATTTTTTTACATACATTCATAATCGCAGTACCTACGTACAAAAATAAAGTCAATATTAAAATTTCTAAATAAACATCAAAACAAAAACTATTTTACAACATTTGACGTAAAATTTCGATGGGGTTTTCGTTACTATGCCATACGGTCGAACTTTTACTTACACACACACAACCACACAGAGACACACACACACATTTTACTTGAGGAACATTTAATCCAAACACAAATTATTGCCGTCCGGTATCTAAGGCCATGTTTAAACTATGATTAGTACAAGTACAGTAAATAAAGTGTACGTGTAGTGTACCTACTACTACTTCAATTCTATTCAATTAAGCGTCTAGTACAGTGGTGGTCAAACAGTTTTTATGGGGGGGCCATAAAGTGTAAGAAATTTTAGAGAAGGGCCATTTGCTCAACACTACTTGAGCAAATTAGTAAAAAAATGCATATCAAATCGATAAAAAATAGGTATGTCAATCTTTGTCTCTTCACCCCGTTTCTTTGCTTACTTGCGAGGACCGTACTTTGCCCATCACTGGTCTAGTACGATTTTTTTGGTCAATGATTAAGAGATTCAAGTGTATAATAGAGATTACCAGAGAACCTACTAGTTACTTCATACCTAGTAGGAGTAACCCTGTAAGGAGTAGGCAGACGTGTTGACGTGTGCCCACATTTTGGCAACTATCAGTTAACTCACGTAATAGAGATGCAGTTATCAATGCCACGTAATAAGGGGCGAGTTACTTGCGCTAATCAAAGTGTAAACACGGTCTAAAACGTAGCTAACTTCATACAAATTGTACTGACAACTACATTTTAGCCACGGACGGTAGAATAGATTTCGCTAGACGCTCTAGCTCTGTACATCAAACATTCAATGACTTTTATTTACAACATTATAACTTAACTTACTAGTGAATTGTGCAAAAGCGCTCGTATTGAGGTAATAACTTACAATGTGTAACTGGTGACTAATTGACTATTTATATTTCATTTACAATTAAATAACAATACAAAAATATTACCAAAACCTAAGGTAACAGAGTTGTCATGGATTTTGATTTGAATATAAAATTAAGGACGAATTTATAGAAATCACTGTAATGACAATACAATACGATTGTTCAAGAAAAATAAATATTCTATCTACATAGAATAACAATCATCTATTTTGCTGATGAGTTTTTCTATAAATAACCGTAACGTGAACCATATATGAGATACATTTGTCGTCACACATCTGCCCCCTTAGATAAGTGGCATTATTCTACATTAGTTAAATAGAATAGAATAATAAATGTATGTGAATGACACGTATTTTGACGTTTATGACAATAGTAAACGTATATCAATCCCATACGTTGACTATTCTATTATATTTCACTAAGAATTGCCATTTGTCTAAAGGGAACGTAGTCATCTCAGTAACATCTGTGAAAAAGTCCTTAACAAGTACACTATCTGTACTCGTTATCAAAATAATAGCTTTTTTTATGTAAAACGAGTAGGAATTTATTGATACTCCAGTTAGTATCATGAAAACGCCTCATAAATTTTACAAGGTCATAAACCGAACCACCCATCGGCTTAACTACCGTTATTATATCACCACTCCGCTCCTTGAAATAATTTTCGTCGTTTGATCTTTTGGTTTCTCACTGTCCGCGTCTAATTTAAGTTTGGATGACTGTATTTGTTTCCACGTCTCGCCTAAGGCTTTACTGAAGTGGTCATCCACACCGCCCTTGCTTACCTGTACTTTTTCATTGTCTTTTAACCTTGAAGTTTGAATTTGCTTCCATGTATCACCAAGAGCTTTCGCAAAGTGATCGTCTACAGACATGCTGGCATCGTCCACTTCCATAGCGATGATTTTAGCTGGTTTCGGTAACTCCTCAGTCTTGAACTGAATAGGGCTGCTAGCGCGATCTTTCATGTTAGGTTTGGGTGTCGGTTGTGTCACCTCTGGATTGTTTTTCTTGAATAGATTCATGTAGTCGTCGCCTAGAGAGCGACGAAAGTGTTCATCTATTACCGGATCGCACATCGACATGGAACCTGATAAAAAAGATACATCTTTTATTACTAATAAGCTGAAGTGAGTGTTTATTTGAAAGATTTAATCTCTGGAATTACTAGAAATGATTTGAAAAATTCTTGTTGCATTTGATAGCCCACAAGGTTAGGTTAAAACATGATTATGGATTTTAGGAGTACATCAATACAATAAAAAGATTAGAATGACGGTGGTAGGCGGGTCATAAGTCGCGATGGAATGGAACAGAGAACGACTGGTGAAACAGCTAGTTGGTAAACAAAAGTAAGCATACAAACATCCTTTAGTAGAAAAAAGTAAGCGAAAGTGATTATCTTACCAGGCGGTGTGTCACTCTTGGTAATGACCGAAGGCCGAGTGTACGGAGGTGGCGCAGGCCGTGAGCGTAGTCGCATATCAATAGGAGCTTCATTCTTGGTAACCGGATACTCTGGCGGTGCCCCTGTGACAACAAACCGTGTACTAGATGAGTCTACTGGCTTTTTTAAGGGACGTGTTAAATAACTATCGGGAAATTAAGCAAACTTGCTTAAAAAGGTAGCTACATTTTTAAGGAGATGGATGGATGGATAAATTAGATGCGGTAAACGGGTGGTCCTATGCTCAACATTGGAATTATTCCCTGCTGATTGTAATGTTATGAGGCCCTCGGGACCAAGCCACTTCACCTGCAAACAACATGCTGTTGACGACGCTCTGGCGCAGGCTTTCCTCTTTAGGTTCAAAGGTTAGCTGGCAGTCGCTTCCAATAAACATATTTTTTTTATAAACTCACGCCTATATCCCCGAAGGGGTAGGCAGAGGTGCTAGCACCCACATTTCGCCAGTTTATGTTTAGGTCCCAATGTAATAGGTGGCGAGCCTATTGCCATTAACCGGGCACTTATAAACCTGCGATAAATACACACATAACTTCGGAAAGCATCGAAAAGTCAATGGTGTGTGCCATGGTAAAACCTGGGATCGAACCCGAAACCTCGTCTCAGTAGTTTTTTTTTTTTTTTTTTTTTTTATATAGGACACGCCAACTTGACCTCACCTCGCCTGATGGTAAGCTAAAGGCAAAGTCTCAGGAAAGAGGGTCACCATTACAGACACTAAGTGCTACAATGGTGGCACTCAGCTTGGCGGCCTCATCAGATGCTTTTTCACGCCCCGCTTAAAGGCCCCGGGACTGTAGGAAGAAGGAAACACGTGTGCTGGTAATGAATTCCAGGTCTTGGTGGTGCGGCAAAGAAAAGAGTCTCCGAACCGCTTGGTTCTTGCTCGTATATTCTGCACAGTGTGAGGGTGACATCTAAGGCCTGCACGTGTTGTCCTATGTAGGAAAGGAGATGGTGGGATTAGTTGGAAGAGCTCGTCAGAACACTCACCGTGGTAGAGACGGTAAAATACAGCCAAGGAAGCAATATCTCTACGCATCTGCAAAGGCTCGAGGGTGTTCGTGACCTCAGGGTTCCCAATAATTCGGACCGCGCGTCGCTGCAACCTGTCGAGAGCATCTAGTAGGTATTTCGCGGAGCCATCCCAGAGATGCGAGCAGTATTCCACGCAGGAGCGAATTTGTGTCTTATAGAGAAGACACCGCTGCTCCGGCGTGAAAAAACGTCTCACTTTGTTTAAGAGTCCGAGTTTCCGCGAGGCTGTTTTGATGATGCTCTCGATGTAATTTCTGTTATTCAGTTTGCAGCGAATATCCATGCCTAGGATATAGAGATTGTCCTGCAGTGGAAGTGGCGTGCTCTGAAGAGTGGGAAGGGGAAGGAAAGAAGATACCTTTGCTGTGAACGCACAAGCCTGCGTCTTCTTGGCATTGAACTCGACCATGTTCTCGGAGCCCCATTGAGAAATGTGATTCAAGATCCGGTCCAGTTCAGTGACAAGAAGCTGTCTTTTTTCCACGATATCAGACTGTTTGGCCGCAGGTTGTCCGTGATAACTCCCGTGTAAGGTGCTATCGTCTGCATAGCAATGTATGCTGCCGGTGGACAGCATGTCGTTGATATGCAAATGTAGTCCATTACCCATACCACTAGGCTACCGCGGTTAAAAACCAAAAAGCTTTATAAGGTAAATTACAAGAAGGGGTGAGCACCACGGTGAAACCATATGACCGAGCCCAACGGTAATCGAGATTATGATTACCTATTACGAGCTTACAACTACTTATTATATCAATACACTTATTACATTAGTTAATTCACCTCTGCCTAACCCTCCGGGGATAAAGGCGTGATTATATGTATGTATGTATGTATGAATTCATCGTTACTTATTGTTAATGTAATAATAATTCACATAATAATACTCAACTCATAAGCAGCGTGTTGAGAATTACTTTATGAATTTATAAAGTTGTGTTTTTAAAGATGCTGGAGTATCAGTAAATTTAACGATCAAAGAATTTAGAACAAAGTAATTATAAGCAAGCGTATAAAATAACGATGTTCTTGTCTAAGAGAGTACATGTACATTGTTACCAGATCTATATTATTTACAAAGGGAAGATTTTTGTATATAAGACAGCTTGTACACAGACATCAAAGCGAAATATAGGTGCCTACTTATAAAACAATATTGTTGGAATCGTATATACACAGAGCCCTGATGAGATTAGGAGGCCAAATTCGATTAGTCAATTGGAATTTTTACGGAATCAGAAGTTCGTAAAGTGTTGTTATATTGGCTTCTCTTTGAGATGGTATTACACAGCTGGCTTGGTTTACAAATTTTGTAAAAATAATAAAAGAAATTTCTTACGAGTCGAGGTGGAAGCTTCGGATCCAACCACGACTCTAACTAATTTGATAATGATGATGAAAAACATTTTAAATTATCCTATCTCTATCTCTTGGTATCATGCCTTTAGAGATTTTTCTGTAATTTGACAGAAAAAGGTGATAAAGTGTAAAAAAACATAAAATTTACATTTACCATTTTACCCCAATTCTATTATACCTAACCAAGAAAATCTCACTTCAATCCTATTTCTAACTATCCTACTAATAAATAAATTATAAGTAAATGTTTCTACGTGCAAGCGTGATTGAATGAATCCCGCATTTAACGCTGAACGGATCTGGCTGAAAATTTTACAGAAATAAATTACCTACAGTCCCGAGGAACACACAAAGGGTACTTTTTATACCGGGATTTTATAGCGGGAACGAGATTAAAATTTAACGCGGGCGGAGCCGCGGTCATCAGCTTAGTACTTCTATATTACTGGTGGGCCATAAATTGAAACGCAAATAGAAAAAATAAACTAATACTAATTAGTGAGCCATCCTTACGTTTTCCACTAACAGCTAAATTGGCCGGCGCATCATCCGCCTCATCGGACAGTTCTCCTTCACTGTGGGGCTGCGAGCGCGCCACTGACGCCACGCTCCGTCGCTCATTGAACGACTGCGATCGCAGCGCCATCTTTCCGTTCTCCCTGAAAATAAAATTTAATTTATGGAAATTAAATCGGAAGATGCAATCCGTTTTTATTTTATTATCTGTTTGGGATGGAATGCCTGCGTGGCATCCAGCTACTGCTTTTTAATATTCGTTCTCATTATCATAACGTAGGTATTCATATACTGAATTGTGTTGTTACGCAAGGTATCAACTTCTTTTCAATATTACTCTTCAGAGACCTTTGCCAATTTAGATAATTTGTGTCTTAGCTGCTAACTTAACCGTTTATCTTACACAAAATAATGAATGATGTACCTAACTAATAACACACTGACCTAGGTCTATAATCAGGTAGACGAGTGGCCCGTCTTTCCCTGCGCCATTTGCCAGTCAGCTCTTTGGGTTGCGCTCGTGGTGTCTCAGGAGACAGGGTGCGATCACCTTCCGACTCGCCACTCGATGCAGTGCTGGGCGTCTCTGAAATAAGGAAACCGATGAATACTTCTATCTCATGACACGAAAGACTTATGAAAAGATTTCGTCGTTCATATCCTTCTACAATTCGGGGTAATTGACGTGGTGCGTGGAAAAGAAGTGTTTAGATATCGAGGGTTTGGAGATGGAGACCATTATTTCAGGACCGTTGGCATTAACAACTGATGTTGGGCTACATTATCAGCTCACGTCTCATCTATCGTCAGGAGAGGTGCATCGTATCAGTCTTTATATTATAATAATCATCAGTAAATTTGTACCGCGGTATAATAATCATCAGTAAATATGGACTGCTGAAAGGAGGTCTCGGGTTCGATCCCAGCTTTTGCATGGCACGCACCAATGACTTTTCGATGCTTTTCGAAGTTATGTGTGTATTTATCGCAGGTTTATTAGTGCCCGGTTAATGGTAATAGGCTCGCCACCTATTACTTTGGGACCTAAACATAAACTGGCGAAACGTGGGTGCTAGCACCTCTGCCAACCCCTTCGGGGATATAGGCGTGAGTTTATGTTATGTTATGTTAAATATGTACAAGCAGTAGATGACAATGACGCTTGTACGCTTGAAGCCCAATTACATATTGATTCTTATTGTTCATGTGATAGTTCCATTAATTACCTTATTAATATGTATAAGATGGGAAAAAGAAAATAAACTTTAATACTTAATTTATTATTCATGAATCAAGATATTGTTTCGTCAAAAGTAGTGTGTGTGAAAGTAGGATACTTATTGGTAATTTAACATTTTATCATTTGTTTACTAAGGAATCATTCAACAAAATGCTAGGTATTTCTAAAACCCGAGGAGATTAGATTTTAAATTTTACGTCAGTAATTAAATCATCCCTCCACAACCGAGATATTGGATTTCCCGCCTTTGTCGCAAGTTTATAATCTGATAACCTGACACAAGTCGAACCTGATACAGGAGATAACGAACGATATAATAATCGATAATTGGATGGTACTAATAAAATATAATGTAACCTACCTATGATTACTTATATTTACAAAGCAATACTAAATATGCCAGTACCTGAGTACTCTAGAAATTATACACCAATACTTCACAATGCACACACTCTTGTTGTTGTATACCCCTTTACACTTACACTATAAACATAAGTAAAATACAATTGAAATTCAAAAATACCTTTTTCTGGCGATGCAACCCATGGCTGCCAAAGGGCCACATTAAACTTAGGAGATTGCGGAGGTTCCATCGAGAGAAGGTTCAGATTACTTAACGAAGTCCGAGCCAAAAGGAACAGATAGTGCGGCAGTTCCATCATCATAGGACACAGACCAAGAAACACTTTTAATTAAACGTAGTCACATGTCCACAATAGTAATCCAAGGGAAACGTCACTCCAGGTAACTAAATATCACAACACTTAATAAACAGTTTGTAGAACGGCCGTTCCTTTAGCAAAGTCTAAGACAATAATATAGACAAGGTTTTAGCGTCCCGGCACAGGTAACACTGAAGGCCGACTGAATAAAAAATGAACTGGAAGAGATTACATTGGAATAAATAAATGAGATGAACAAAAAACAAACCGAAAAGGAAAAAGAGCATCACGCTACATCCACGCGGCCGGACGTTGCGGCGCTTCCTTCGAACCTTTGATGCACAGGATGTTAGTGGAACGACAGGTTTGGCCGCATAACAACGTAGAGATTACCACTGACTCGCAACCTGATTTTCATTAATGATAACTTTTTTTTATTATTAACTTGAAAATAAAATGAAACAAGAATTAAAGGTCTCATAAGGAAATACAAACAAGGACTAAGTGACAACAACGAAGTGTTTGACGGTAGTGACACAACAAGTGATTTTGTCAGAGACAGTGCTAAAAGAATTCAGATGAAATTGGGTCGTCTGTTGCAGTGATCCGTTGGTAACACAAGACAAAAGAATTGATGACATCACAGTATTTAGAACTCAATGAAGACTTCGCGCTATCCAAACATTGTTTTGTAATTTTCATCGGTGACCTTATTATCAGTATAATATAATCATTTTGGTCAGTAACAGCAATACTAAATTTATTGAAATATACGTGACATTAATATCAGAGCAGATTTTCATTTTAGGCGTCTGCCTAAAGGAGACTTATTATGACTTTTTTTTTTCAGGGTTCAAGTAATTTAAGTAGTATGTGAGTTTGTTTCAACATAACTTTGAAATGTCTAAACAGATTGGAATGATGGGCAACGAAAGAGTTCTTATTTCATCGCGGTTAACACTGGCTGTTAAATTAGCAGGGTAGTATAAGTTTGAATTTTTTAATTTCATATTTATTTTGGTCTAAAAAGAACCATTCTAAATAATAGAAGTTCACCGTCATGTTAACTATAACTCATTTTATTGGAGTCTTCAAAAGTAAGAAAGCAAACGAAACATCCTGTAGTTAAAACACATCAACCTGTTCGGTCCATTCATGAAAGTGCGTGTGCGCAGGGCGCGGGGATTAATGAACCTCCTTACCCCACTCCCTTCCTTCGCGTCTACAGCCTTATTTGTTTATAATTCCTGCTATCTTAAACTGTATTGCCAAGACCTTAAAGTTTGAATTTATTTGTACGTTAGACAGCGGCTGTTTCTATAGTATGATAATTGAAAATGAACGCTGTATTTTACGCAGTAGTGTTGTGTTTCGCTTGCCAAATTTATGCTGATATGTTGAATTTAAAATTACGGTGGTTGTATCCTTGGAAGGTTGTTTTATTTCTGTACGAGGTGTGCGGGGTGGGGCGAGGTAGGGGAACTGTGAGAAGTTGCCGCATCTCTGCAGGCCCGTAATACCAGACAAGCATTAATTTTTTTATTATTGTCTAATAGAGAGCGGCGGGCAAAGGTACACCGACAGGTAGAGTTTGGCGCCGTGCTTTAATTATGTCTGAGGATTTCGCCGAATAGAAATGGTAAATTAATAAGAGAATTAACATGGCTATTATAGAACATGATAGTTGAAACTAATGATTTCTCTCCTTGCTCACGTCGCTTCATCGTTTATTCTGACAATAGGAGGAGCGTTAGTGTTAGTATGTCCATTTTCATTAATTGCTGTCTAAGGTGTTAGGATGGATGTCGAAGTCAAAGACTAACCTTTACACAAATTTTATTCCATAATAAGAAAGCCTTTTTAAACCCTTCTCTTAATTTGCATGGTATCTCTATTAACCACTATAAGCACCCTAAATATATGAGAGTTACCTTAGACAGTTCTGACCTTCAGAAGGAACTGTTAGGACGTCAAGCGGAAGAGACTGTCATTTGACTATTACAACCCAGTTCCGTAGCTAGCTCTAAGTAAACAATGACAAGCGAAAAATTCATATCATCTTTCTATAAACCGCGAAGCACACCTAGTTTGACAATAATAAGAACTACTTGACTATTACTCGTGCAGGCGTAGCTATATAGTAGCTTTTTTATCAAAGACTTATGTATCTTGGGCGCAGTGACGCGTAACAATTGTCGGTCATTGTAATTGTGACAGGCTCAGCGTTAGTCCGTCTATTCTTAGAAGCTCTTCAATTAACTACGTTACTAAAAATACTTACGTTGACTTGTGAGAAATAGAAATCTTGGGTTAAATTGACTATAATTTAGATACATTGAGACAGTGTCTCTTGTGTCCTAGGAACGAATGAGGTGGAAACATGACAAAGAGTATCACATCGGATCCTGGTAAAGTACGACCAAACGGTTAAAAACTACGAGTAGGTATTTATCGACGACGGCTTGTATAATTACCTACCAACAGACTGAAAGATTTTTTAACTACAATATAAACTATCTAAACTGCTAAATCTAATGTTAGATAATACTAGTCAGATCACTCTTAGGATTCAATCCTTGTATCAGAGAGCACACTGCTATGCGAACTTTTGTGGCAGTCATTACGCGGTAGTTGAAGCCCTACAAAGGCTAACAAACTAGTCTAATTTCGGTACTACGATATCACCAGTATGTTATGGAGGTTTGAATTGCAGTTTTGTAGTTCGACTGAGAGTATAGGCGGATGATGTAAGCACAAATTTGAACGAATTGCGTTGGTTTGTGGTCGAAGAAACTTAACATTTGAAACGATAGCAATGTATATATATTTTTTGAATGTATATTTGAATCATACATTTAGACAGCTAATTTGTTTCTGTTCTATCTACTTTAAACGTTAGTGTCAAACCTTACCCAAATTGAATACGAATATAATTCAGGATAAGTTTCTAATACGTAAGCAAAATAAAATAAGAAATAGTATTCAATCGGAAGCTTAAACGGCCGACAAGCGTGTCGATTTTATTCAGGAAGAAGAAATCCAGTATCACATCAAAACGGATATAATATATTAAATAAAAATTACCATCCATTGATGTTGTTTCCAATGTAAACGAGATATTATTAGTGGGGTGGGATGATCGTTGGCTGTGTAATTCGGTGTGCGCATGCGCGTTTAGAACGCCCGGGGCAACGGGCGCCCATCCGGTGGTAGCTTATAATATCCTCCTTTGGCCCTCGGCCCTGTTTATTTGCACGCATATCGATCATTTAAAAAGGGGTTCGCAATACATCTGTGGGATCACAGCACGTTTCAAGTATTCCGTGCCTATTGAATAAAACTCAAGAGATTCCCTTCGCGTAATAACTCGCACACTTATGATTTCGGTAAAACGATTTATTGGAGAAATACCTCGGTTTCAATAAGTAGATGTATTTTTTAAAGCGTTGTACCTATTTCATTACTTGTGTTAGTTCATCTACGATGAGTCTAAACCGTTGGCATTTAAGCGTGGTTCCCGGTTACATTCGAGGCTTTCACCTTAGAGCCTGGAGACATTTTCTTCTCCATCATCCTTGACATTTGACTTATGCGATTTAATAGGTGCGACTGCTGCCGAACCTCCCTTGCCCCAGAGGAAAGCCTACGTCAAAGCAAGTATATCGGTTTGAATTGTTGAGGCGGGCTTGGCCCGATGTTCTTGTTAAGGCATCATATTATCCAATGGGATATTGCAATAACGTTTATTAGTATGTGAATTCTCATAACGCGACGCAGATTAAATTGTGTGAAAATGTATACAACGTGATACATAAGTAATTCAGTTTCTAATTCATGAAATAAATCAATGGCAATCTATTTTAATTAAGTTAATATAAAAATAATGCATTAAGAAGTGCTATGAATAGATAATTATGGTGCACTCGTTTGGTTAAACTAGTTGGCAAATTGGACGCTTACTACATTAGTAGGTAGCCTATACTATTTAGGGATTATCCCTGCTGGTGATGGTCCAGGCACCGGCGCAGGCTACCCTTTTGCAGTTGGGGAGACGGGGTAACAATCAATGGGCTCGAAGGTGCCTAGGGTGCTGGATTTTCTTCAACTTGAATTGTATGTTTGCAAATTCTTGCGTATAGCAATAACATCTGCGCGAATTGTTTTAAAACCAAAATAACAAGTAAGATTTACATAATATTTGAATAGTTCATATTCGTGTAACCATAAACCCGCTGGTGATTCCGCATTGACGTGACGCTTCCCAACAACGTGTATGTGTATTACGCGTCAAGTTCCGCATTCCTAAGTAATTTGTGATTAGATTTACATTCATGACTTGAGACAAAATGAGGAAATTGTTTAACTTCAACGGTTTTACTTAACCGTAGTATTCTTTATTATTTGAGTTCGATGGAGAACACTCAGATCAAAGCCTTTATTCCCTATTACCATCTCTTTTTGCCTTCATCAAAGGGTCGATCCCAGTAGCAACCAAAGATAATAGTTTGGAGCCTGGAGTTCGCTGCCCTACTCTTCCAATCCATAATTTGGTTTAGTTTGTTTTTCGGAAGCGACTAAGCGACTACGGAGGTATAAGAGTTAGACTACAGAACATGCACCAGAGCCTTGAATCTGCAGATGGTCCGTAGGTGAGATCTTTCCATTCATGTCAGGTTACCATGATTAATATAATTTTCGAACTGTCTCTAAACCATTTATCTCCTTAGTCAAATCACATTTATGGTAGCTCTATGAATACATTTAAATGTATTAGTTCTACACTCGTGTTACGAGTACCATAGGATACAGAAACAATTTCCTGTACTAAAATATTCAAAAATCGAAATCCATCAATTTCATTTTCGTTTGCGTGAATCAGTAGCAGCGTCCATGTCTCGAGGCGGCGCAATCTCCTAACATTTATGTTTATCAACTAAAGGAACGCATGCGCACCTCAGGGGCACATTTTACTGCACGATTATTAGGCAGCCGGTAGCTGTTTCCAGCAATAATAACTCCAACTTATTTGCATATCTAAATGAAAGTTTGTTGGAAAAGAAGTTGCCTAATCAACAAACTTGAGGTACCTACGTCAGGTAGGTACACGACTCTGTCATTAGGTAGGCACTGGAAGGTAGAATCAAAATGGTCCTTTGAAGGTATCCGAGAATAACAAGTGGTGAGAACCTATCAGTCCGGATTCGACATATTGGACAAATACGTAATGAATTATCTAGCGCACTTTTTGTGGTGAGGAAGCTGTTTAGATCAGAACAATGCTGGTTACTCCCACAAAATAAACAGGTAAGTACAGAAGATCAGCTCCATAAAACAATTGAAACTTCAAGTGGGTTCACAGGCAAGCACCTATTCTCAAAGCTCAGGAACAAAGACCGATTATAGCTTCCAGTTATTGCTGTAGCTTGAGTTTAATATTGATGGACGATGTTTATTTAGCCTACCTTAATATTATATGGGAACAAATAAATAAATTTATAATTTAACTTACATTTAAGTAAAGTTAGTAAGGTATATTAGGGTATCAATGGTTTTGTTATATCGTCTAAATCTAAACTATGAACACGACTCGAATCAAACAATACCAATGACGAGTTCATGAAGCAGGCGCCCAAATAATTCAATTGGTCAAAATTCAAAACAGATTCGTCTATAGCTGACATAATATACCAAAAACTGTTTATAAAACAGTAATTGTCTCGATGGTAGTAAAGATGTGTCGAATGATTTGTTTACATAACAACCGGAGTTAGCCACTGCAGCTAGGTACGGAAGGCGGATGTTGAAGCGAAAGTGAGGGAAGCGCCACCCAAACATTCCGCATTCCGAGCTTCATATAGACTTGAATGTTGCACTGAATGATTCAATGGTGAGTTTAAACTGTCGCCTTGTGCCTGTATGTCTTTAAACAGGTTCTGGCAACAGGTTACATGGTTTACGTCACCTCAGAGGACTTACTGTACGCATTAAAGCGCCCGTGTTCCCGGCGAGAGAGAGATGGTGTTCATCATCATTCTTACGCCAGTTTCAGTTACATCCGAGGCCATCACATCGCAGTCAAGGGGAAGCTTTTTTCTGTCTAACTGCGATGTGACTGAGCTTCTATACTTCCCATGAAGTGTGCGATCTGATCTTTACAATCCATTGGCGATATCGAAGTTATGTAGGTAGACCAGTTGTAGAACTTTTAGGGCTCCAATTACCCGTGTCGACTGTAAACCTACTCTACCAGTTTTTGCCTCGTGTCCCTCAATGATGGTTATACTTATACACCATATTTAGGTTCATCATTCTTTCTTGCCGAAATGAAACGGCGACTCTTCCGAGCTCTCAAAAAGGGGCTAGCCAGGAATGGTGACATAGCTGTACTTGGAACTAAAAGGCATAGGCATCATCACTATAGGTGCGATGTCAGAGGCACCGCTAACCAACATCCACGCGAGTGCAGCTGCGGACATCAGTTAGAACTTTTATATAATGTGGCAGGGTGTTTGCATAGCGAGAGCGTCCCTTCTCTCGGAATACGAAAACAAGGGCCTGCCGCCTGGTAAACACAACCCGTAAAATCGATAGTGTTTTTTATACCGCATCTTCATAGTAGCGACATCTGTTGGTAGCAATAACTAAAAAGTGGGCATTTTGGTACCAAATTTGCGATCAGCGCCACCTAGTATGTATCTTTAAAAGCAGACATTCAAAAACAAGATGAGTTTGTAAGTGAAGTTATATTATTTAACATAGCTTTTGAAAGAGGGCGGCACTATTTTTAAACGTAGAGCCGTTTTCATGAATATGTAGGTAGGTGTAGGTATTCGTACTTATCATCTGATGATTGTATATTGTATGCATAAGGCAGCAGGCAGTGGAACGGGTTATGGACGGTGGCAAATTGCTATCGAATGTAATTTTCATTCTTGCAGTCTGCTTTTCAACAATGAATATTAGTAAGTACTTACTGATCTACCCAAGTAGCGTTTTGTGCTTAAAAGTTTATATAGATATCCTAGAGTTGAGAATTCATCTAGGTATTCTTAGGAGGTAATATATTTTCTTTTAATACCTACATAATAATTATTATGTCCTATTATAATAGGAGTTACGGTTGCACGATTTTATAAAGTTCCAAGTAAAGGTGCAAGCACATTTCTCTTATCCTCTGTATCTATTACAAGGCTCGCCCGGACAAAAATTGAAAAATACCTATATAGCTAGAATCATTTTAAAATTATGTTAACATTTATTTTATTTACTTGTTGTCTCAATATTTATCATTGAACATATCCATATTGACGGTAATGTGTAGGTAGGTATGTAAAAAATGTATTGTATAATGAATTACTCGTAGGCCAAAAATGTAGAACATTTAACTATGCGGGCAATGTTGTCAACATTGCCCACTCAAAAATGTTTCAACATTTTTTACGATGGCATTAATTGTTTGGTATAAAATATCAGCCAATATTATAATAATGATAAAAGTTTGTCTCTCCCGCGGAAATGCCGTTTCACACGTTTTTTACTCACAATTTGAGAAAAGTTTTGAAACACATTATTTGCCCAATTTACTATGTTCGAAAAGTCCTACATAGACTTCAAGTGATATTGTTTAATCGAAGTTAGACCCACTCAGTCTTGCGTGTTGTGTCTATTAAAAGATTGCACCATAGATAACATGATCATGTTTTTTCCTGCAAGCGGTACGTATTTTTTTAAGTTTTATACGTTTGACGTAGTAAACAGGCAAGTATATCACCTGGTAAGGTAAGCGATTACAGTAGTTAATAATGACAGATTACCTAAATAGTTGGTAACACCAGGGGAAGGTATAACTTGACGTAAGTTTGCGATTATTATCTAGGTACTCTGTGGTATCTATTGTTTTTGACTCTGTCTTTAATTAGAACCTACCATCTGATGACCCTACTCGTGGAAACAAGATCCAGATATATTTTTTAGATGAGTGCAGATAATATCAGTAAGTAAATATCAATTTATTTGTTCCTAAAACACAGTTCAGCTCTAAATACACATAAACATTTCATAGCTAAAGTCCCCTTTACCCTATTTTCGTACTACATCCTCAGGAGCTACAGGAGGCACAGTACAAACAAAGAGCTAATAAATTCAAGTTGTAGCCTCAGCAGTTCAGGCTTTGCGTTGATAAATGTCATTCAGTTAGTCTGGATATGGAATGATATATATTCATTCCATATCCAAACTAATATTTCTATATCTGTAGCAAATATGTTGACCTCTACCAGTAACAGGGCAAAAGAAACAAACTATACAATTACAGTATACTTATATATCTATTATATTATCAGTCTAGCTTTACGTTAGAGGGAGATAAAACGATGAAGTGCAAGGCATCATCAGGGGCATTCATTGTAACTTTGTACACAGTATTTATTTTTATTCTTCCTACTAGAGATTACGTTGAAACTACTTATAATATCGCATAATAATACGATGTAGTTGACGTTGTATCCTCGGGTATAGATACAATAAATATACGAGTACTACAGCTCACGTACAGAGCATTTCCATGTGACCTTTTTAGAATAACTATCAGTAAACCTGGGGGTGACGGGCGGACCAGCCTTTCACTCTGGTAGAAGCAGGCGCGCGGTACGTTTCCGGGGACGAGTAGTGCCATATCGAGAGAGATGGCCCTGGGTCAGCCGGGGTGCGAGGGATAAGCCTGTCAACCTCACCTTCGGTAACAAAAAAACGACTCACAGGCGCCGTGGTTCGAGTCCGACATAACCTGTCCCACTGGCTCTGATGGGTGGGGTATCCGCGGGGATTTTTCGCACGTCATAAAAAAGGATAACTATCAGCGCTTAGGGGGCTTCTACACGGGGTGCTTAGTCCGAAACCTCTACGCAGTGCACCCTGGGTAACGGAGACGGCAGCGCTTTCTCGCAGGGGAGACGCTGTCGCGAATACAGCAAATTCCAGGCGAAGCTGGAGTAGCACAGTATAGGTCTGCTCGGAGACTTTCCAGGTTTCCCTCTGTAGTAGAGGGTACAGTGCGGAGCTGGCAAGAGCCGGACTGGTTCACGATGCGCGGACCTAGGGATAATAGGTGCGGTTGCCAGTCGCTTCCTGTGATCAACCCGGGAAAAAGTGGGGTTCTACGTAGAGAGGAAGTAAAAAGGTAACACGTTGCATCACGTAGCCGCGTGGTTCCCGGCAGAGTAGAATTTGGGCCACCCCATCTTTTCCCATACGGTGTCGTACAAGGCGAATAAGGAATAGAGCTGTTTAACATCAGACAGATATATTCAGCCCAGCCTCAGCCTCGGATATGCATCCGAGGCTTGAGTCAACAATAGTGCCCGGAAGACGGCAATAGGCTCACCTCCTATTACGTGGGACTGAATTCAATGATTGGTGCAATGTGGGTGTTTATTCACCTCTGCCTAACCCTTCAGGGATAGAGGTGTGATTAAATATATGTATGTATGCATCACTGTATAAAAATAAATCGTAACTAACTTTTCACTTTTTGGAACTCCCCCCGTCATATTGTCTAGTATTTTCTGCCTACCTAACAAATATACTGTAATGTTAAAAAAGCTAGACCTTGGCTGTACATTTATAAACGACTTTTTGCGATTACAAATAGGCAGCATACAAAATAATAATACCTAATACTCGTAAGTATAATTTTAGTATTAAAAACATGGTCACGCTTGCAATCAGTGAATCAATCCCCTCCACCCCATTTGGATGGTGATGAAACTCGCGTATATGCATTATAAAAATCGCATATGCAGTAAATAACATTATTTGAGTAAGTACACAATGTATAGTCAAGGAATTATCAAGTATGAATTATTACGACTTCGTAATTATTATTGCTCTACATAAGAGATAGATATACTTTTTATTGCACACCAAACATGATAGTTAGTTCAATAATGTTATGATCATAATCATAATCAATTACCGGGATTTAACGCGATCATGGTATAGGTACATTAACATACATACCTTTAGTTTACCTGACGTTTATACCAGGTTACAACGGCCGTGGTCACAGGTCCTTTTCAGACTGTAACCACGGCCGGTGTAACCTAGCAAACCAAAGGTATGTATGAACCTATACAATGATCGCGTTAATTCCCGTAAACATTATTGTATATCATGGAACGCGATAGTTTAAAAGTCATGACAGTTAGTTATACATTGAAGCTGGTCTTAAACTAGTGCTACCACTACTGTAAGCCAGTGCTACAATACAACTAGAACATTATTTATGTATACACTACCCAACACTAACACCACAGATTATCTAATAGTTGGTAACACGCTTTAGAAAAAGAAATAATAATGGTTACCATTAGTATCGACTAGAAAATTTTCTCTTTCTCAATAATAATTCTGTAGCTTTTCTGTGTTGGTTAGCGGTGGATTAGAATAGGGTCACCACATTTCTTCCCGGGGGCGTAGTAGAAGAAGACTAAAGGACAGGGCCGTTTTTTATCCGAAAGTAAACATACAGGCCATGACAGAGCTCCCGCTTGACTGCAATAGTCTCTAGGGGAGGTGGGACTAAAAATCATAATTGGTGAAATGTGGGTGCTAATACACCTTTGCCTAACCCTTCAGAGGATTTACAGGCGTCTAATTATGTGAATGTAAACTATAAAATGTTGTTGTTGATTAAGAAGGTGCTGCGAAAATTGTGATGATAATGTTGATGAGTTTTTGTAGAAATATAAAAGGTGTAGCTGTCTTTTTAAAGTGTCATGTACTAAACAAATAAAATTGAACTGTCTGTTTGTAATATTAAACTAACAGCTTTTTAATAAATGCAAATGAATGTATTGACGAAACCTGCATATAACGAAAATATAATTTTTAAATTTATCCCGTTTTGACAAGATTTTCATTTCCAGATAGCTGATGATGTCTTCTAAAATGCTTACCTTAACTTAGGCTACTTCTATTTTAGAAAAGTGTCAGTTTCAGACGAAGTCACGGGCTTAACTAGTTTGTGAATACAATGGAACGTCAACTTAGTTTTGTAGAGCGGTTACGGTGGCGGAAAAACGCCGCGTAACTGCACATTAATAATTACTGTTACGTAGGTTAACTACGGTCTTAGTAGTTAGTACACAGTTAAGCATTGTTTCGACTTTTTACGCGCACAGTTCATGTACTATGGTATACAGACAGACCTGTGTTAATTAGTTATACCAGTGAGCAATCATAGTACAAACTTCTCAATACTTACATTTACAATTTTTGAATTCGTAAGGTTTATAAACTAGAAGAATTTATTTGTAAATGCCCGAATACTTGTGATCTACTCGTAGTTAAATAGCTTGCACAATTGTATCAGTATGAAAATTTTACATTTAAAACTAATTAAAATCTATTTGAAGTCGGTGTCAAGGAAGAAAATAAAATGTAGTCGGTGCTGAGTGCTAAGTAAAACATAGACAAATGTATAGGTACTCTATGTTTTACTCGGCATCGCGTGAAAAATTATATAAAACAATTACTTATAATAAAGACATCGTTACATGGCTCCTTTTTAAGATTAACATACATTATAATCAGTTTATTCTTTACAGAAAAAGAAATTTGTTTAGCATTCAATCCTAGCCTTGGTGCAGATTTTTAAAATTAATTGTGAGCTATGAGACGCACTAAACGAGTATAATAATTAACTAACGAAAGTGATACTGGACATCGAGCACGACTGTTTGAAGTTACTTTACCAATTATTGAATTTTGTCAGACTAAAATAGTGCTATTTTCCAGTCTCTCATATATATACATATATATATTTTAATGATAATATCAGAAATGACTATTTAACTCCTTCAGTTAAAACAAATTGCTTGTGCAAAGAGTGGGTTCACGTTGGTAATGGCCAGGATTCGATTCTGGGACTTCATGATCGTAAAATTTACTTCTTAGAAATTAGTACAATTCAAGCTATACGATAAATATACTTCATATATACTTCAGCATGATTTCCACAGCGTTAGACTCAGTTGTATTTAGTTCGACAGCCTCTATAGGGTGGCGGTAGTAACCGCTACCCAGGACTTCGATCCCCGCTCAGTGCAAATATTTGTATGCATGAATATGGATATTTGCATTGGTCTGGTCGTGCCTCGGAGAGCACGTTAAGTCGTCAGTCCCGGTTGCTATACGAACATCTATTTGTAGTCGTTACGGGTAGTTGGAGCCCAAAAAAATTCAACAACTGGTCTAACTATAACGCTTCGATATCGCCTTCGGGTTTTGGAATTGAGATGGCAGTCGCTTCACGGAAAATATCGAAGTTCAGCTAAATCTGCAGTTAGACTGGTAAAGCGGACCCCAGACTCCGAGGTGAAAACTTCGGCTGCTACTGGCAATAACGCTAAGATTGCAGTGCAGTTGTATCCAAAGCCTAGACTTTGAAGTACGGGCGCGATCTCCTACTCTTTCTCTTGATTTGACTGTTGCAGAGGCTTTTTGGGGCCGGCACGAAGAAGAGCTCATCGTGCTATTAATTTATTGCCCGAAATTGAAGTGAATTCGAGTTTTTATATATAAAAATAGTGGATTTTTAGACATAGCGTCTTTGACAATGCATACAAGTATAGGAAAGTGTGCCTTTTCGTGTAGGTTTCAAATCTCCCTAGGGGGAGAGGGCCAGATCGTGAGAGATGGCCCTGGGTCGGCCGGGGTGCGAGGGATATGCCTGTCAACCTCACCTTCGGCAACCAAAACGACCCACTGGCGGCGTGCGTTTTAGTCGGTTCGAGTCCGACATAACCTCTTCCACCGGCTCCAGCGGGGAGGTATCCGTGGGGAAAAAAAAACTCCCTAGGGAACTTCTAATAAAGTTCCTATAACTTTACTAAGGCAGCAATCATCTCTTTGATGTCACCAACATAATCAACTAATAGTCATCGTCATCATCAACAATCATTCTAAAGGACCGCAAATTGAAAATCTTGACATTGGCGTCTCTCTATTTAAAGACATTTACTTGACATTGGCAAAATTGCGGCGATTCGCTGCAAAAGCCATCAAAAAGAAAAGAAGACTGTTACAGAAGCGAGTACCGTCTGAGTCTAACGTAACCCAACCTCGAAAGGGAAAGCCTGCGACTGACCCTCTTCAATCATGGTATGTACCAGGGGATAGTGAAGGTCATAAGATGATAATAGCCGAGCAAATACGGCTTGTACTAAGAAGGCAAACAATAGAATACCTTAGCGATAAACAGCACAGATGTACACATTGATAATAATTAATGTATGTATTAAGTTAGTATCAGTGCCTATTGTGTCAAGCCTGTTGTTATCTCGTAATGTAATAATGTAAATAAATAAAAATACGCTAGACTTCTAGTATTGTATACCTACTACTATTACTACTAACTTACAAGTTTAGTTGTTATGAACAAAAAAACGTGTGAACGGAAGGCACAGTCAGCATCAGATTGAACTTGACAAGCAACGTATCTACTCAAAGTAATAATTTTGAGTCACTTATTTTATTACATTTTATTTGTTATCAATAAAACAGTATGTTTATTAATAGAAATAGTATTATCGATCGAACTAAATGTGTGTACTAAATATCAGAACAATCAGTCAACAGGAAGGGGAGAATATCAAGGTAATAACATCATTTTGAGTACTTTGCTAGTCAAGATCTTACTGAAGAGGTAAGACACGGCGGTATTTCCGCCCAATTGAGCAGTTGACCGGGGAAGTGCCTCCGCCCTACAGAATACCGCGGTTATAATAACTTCGTGTTGTGTTCCCGGCGGTGAGTAGGGTAGCCAGAGCTCACTGGAGAGCTTTTGTGCTGTCAGTGGGATGACCAAAGGCTTGTCCTGCTTTGTCCTCTACACTGACGGCACAAAATCTCTGTTCTTACAGGGTCGGCAGCACGGATGTGACTCCACTGGTGTTACACACGTTCATAGGTCATGGTAAACACTTTCCATCAGGTGGGCCGTGTGCTTGTCTGCCACCTAAGTTGTATAAAAAAAAAAACGATCGATCTGATGCTAACTGCGCTCATGGTTCCTGGGTTAAGCGAGAATGAATTTTTAATTTTAAATTTCAAATGGGATCCAGAAACTAGATAAATGTATTAGTTAATACATAATAATGCATTTTCACATCTACAATGTACAGCTTTTTCTTTTCGTATCTTATATCATTTGTATGACATGACAGCTATAGAGCTACGAAAAGATGCAAATTGTTAAAATGTAGAAAAAAACGTTTGAAGAATTGTAATGAATTTGCGATTAGAAAATAGAGAGAATAACATAACATTTATTTTATTGTTTCAAAATTAGTTGTGTACAAAACTCTAGGATAAAGAGAAGAGACTAATGAAACGAAAGTGGGACATCTATCTACGCAAAAGAAAACGTATAATATCTCTACTATATCTAGAGAACAACATTATCGCTACTAGACGACTAAGTTCTCTAAGTATAGATTGTATAGCATATACTTTTTAAGATACTTATACCAACATATTTGGCATGTGATTAAGTCATGAATACCTATAGGGAATCTGCATCTATAGATTGCCTTATTACTTTGATTGTAATTTTAGCTACTTACACTTACTTTACATAACATGCAGCTGATAACTAACAGGAAATTGGTCAAATGGATAATGTAGTGTTTTCTAATGTAACTTTAGACTGTTTTAACTTGATAAGTACAGTACTCGGCTTTTGAATTAGCACGTTTGATGCCTTTATATACCAAGTAGTTGAAATAGGCTGTGATTATGAAAATTTAATTGTGTTGAATAAGTGGCATACGATCACGGCTATCATTGATATTTTCTTGTTTAATACTTTATTGAGCGTGATTTCTCAGCAGTTGGGTTTTAATTTTTAACTTAATTTCTACTTATATTATTTTGGGAAAGCAACACAGTAAGTACTTTATGACCGCTAGAGGGCGCTACATTAAATTCAGTGATGCGTTATATAGCCTATAAACCAGCGGACGACTAAGATGCTTCTAACGATACCTCATTTGTCTAGTTCTAATAAGTGTTTGAGGAGCTATGAGGGAACAGATGAACCTATATATATATATACATACATAGCCAGTCAAAATAACCCTCCTTTTGCTTTGCCGTAGACTGGTAAAAACTACGGCTTCGGTATTAACTACTCTAAAAATATATCAAGTCTGTGCAGTAGAGAGAACGCTATCCAAAATCAAAGCAAGTTGATCCTAACCGGACTTTTTCTTCTTGTGCCAATCAAAAGCCGGGTAACATTTGATTGATGAGAATGATCTATAGTTAAGGATCCATAGTTAGAAAGAAAAGGTTTCTTTCTAACCTATTCATAAATTTCGGCTAAAGAATAAATAGGATTCGTAGCTCACACTCAAGACACACTGGTTTTATATAATGTAAAATAAATTCTATATTGTAGATTTTTCTTAATTAATATTTGACCGATTTACCATCTCAAATATGCCGAATGGTCGTTGTATTTTTTATCAAATGCCTAATAAATTCTTTTTTAATTGGTAATGCCCAGTGAAACGCAGCTAGCAACCCCGCTAAGTATGCGGCGAACTCTGTTATTACATAATATAACATAGCTCCACGTAGGTACGTTTGTATGTCGATACGTGGTAACCCTGACATGCTTCGATCAATTCGATCGTTACTATAAGGAGATTCCTTATGTGGACTCAAACGGCGACCTAATGTTTCATATGACAGCCCACCATGCATACGAATGGAATTCGGACAAAAAAACAAATTATCATAAAGTCTAATGAAGCGGAAAAACACATCTCAATTCATAAACGTCGAACATAATCGGGCAAACTGACTAGATTAATCATTATTAGAAACTTTCTACAATTTATTATCATTTAAGACACTTAAAATGTCCAGTTTAATATATTAAAAAATGACGTGGTTCCGGCGGCACGACATTGCACATTGCATCACCGCGCCACGGGCGTTGTCTGGAATCCATGCATGTTTAGTGTCTGTCTACTTACTGTTTATTGAGAATTTTATTATCTACAATGTTGTATAAGCTATACATTCCTGATGGCGTAAATATTCAACTATTCGAAGACACGATAACATGATTACAAGAGAGGTCAAATGAAAAATCAAACGCCTCCGAAGGCTATTAACATTCCTTACTTATTAATAAGTATGTACGAGCCAGCGAGTATTACATGTAATACAATATGTATTTGCTGAACTCATGTCGTTGGAATCACGGAACGAATTGTAAATGTGCAAAGTGGTTAATGCATCTCTTGAATCAGTAAATTCATGCGAATAATACAAGTATTTGACCAAATAATATCTTACTGTGAGGTCACGGGCTTTACTAAACATGATTTAACTGTTTTTAGAATAAAATCCGAACAATTCAGCCATATGTCTAATGTTCATCATAAATTAATATTACAATTTACATTGACTTAAACTAAAGCGTAATAAAATTTAAATTCCTTCCCAATGTCACATGAAACAGGTCGAATGCCGTTGAGTTGGTGATATTGTATAACTACTTTATTTCTCTTTACTATTTTCTGCTAATCTGAACATTCTGCACATTTTTATGCTCAACGATGGTGTGCCCATTTGGGTCTGGAGCTGTATAATTCGCGTCTATTTGTTAGCTTCTATTAGAACATTGCCACAATATGTGAGACGGCCCGAATAGATGGAATTGCTGCACTCTCGCTTCGTTGCCAACGAAATGGAATCCGTTGCCATTAGAAATTCTACTGTACATGATGACTTCATTGCTATTGGGATTCCTTCAGTGTGTTTCGTGTGAGCACACGGAGCACCGTCCACAGGTGTCACACTAACACGCACGAACGCACATTCTTTCATTCAAACCATTATTTCTTGGAATTCACTAACTACACATACCTAAGCTTTCATATTTTTATTGGACATTAAATTTATCTACACATCATGTGGAATGATGTAGATCACTATCGCATTCATTAATTGGGATGTTTGTTTTTGAAATCGATGGACGTAAGCAGTTGTCCTTATTAATGTATGATCTTCGAAAATAATGCTTGTACTTACAACAATAGTGATCAGCGATTGCATACCTTCCTAAGAATGTTCGTAACTGTAGTCCGCAACGCAACCTACATTCAGCATTCTTTTCGAAACCGTAACACGCCGCCTCTGCGTTCCGGATATACACGTTCACGCTACATTCACCCCAATATCATTTGGAATAAAACCTATTTCAATTCGATACAAATGATAGAATGCCAGGTATTACATTTCTAGAGAGCTGTAAAACTACATACACAAACTAAAGTGCGATTGATATGATAAATTTGATAACGTTAGCAAGATTTCTAACTACAAAACTGTGTGTGTAGCAGGAATATTAGGTGTAATTTTTACAATTATTACCGTCATTAACGTAGGTAATTAAGGTTATGTCTGTCTGACCGTGTAGGTTCCACTAGTAGCTGAATTTACAAAAGATTTTCATGATAAATATTCAATAACCTACAGCATTAAAGTCGACGATAGCTAAATAAAACACTGAGGAATCTATGTTGTAACAATTGTGACAAAGTAAGGCACGCTGAGAGCCAGCTCTAAAAGATCAAGCGTGCCAATTTCTTGTTCGGTAGAGAGCATGGTACGAACGACGATCAAATTCCTGAACGCTTTCTCTGGTGGTAGCCGGGTACGCGCACGCACGCGGCGCTTGGGGCCAGTGGCGGCTCTTACGGCCACTCCAGTCCACACGCAGAGCAACGAAAGTGAGTGCCGACGCTGCGTGCGCCCGCGCCGCGTCTGTCATCGAGTTGCATAATTATCCGCGATCCAACCATTGTTTGTAAACACTTAATAAACAAGAACACATCACTTAACAAAATGCGTGGTCGTATTTTGATTAAATAAATTTGCATCGTTAACGAGAAATAAGTTTGCATATTTGACTTCAAAATTCTTCATTAAAATTGCCAATCAATATTAATAGACATACATTAAGATGTTACAGAGATTTCACATTGTAGTATAAAGAGCTGGTGACGAACTTGGGGGGGGTGTTTAGAGCAAGTTGTAATATTAAAAAATAGTTATTCTAGACAAGACACGGATGAGACTTACCCAAATCTAAGCATATTACTTTTTGTCGCACCACGTACCACTATATTAGTCGAGCTTTTTGTGCATATTTTAAAAATAAATCAGTAAACGTTTATTTTTTAGAGTAGGAGCTTGCCAGGTCATACTTAAAAACCGTCAAAATACTTTGCTGCTAATGAAATTTTTATTTTGTACTAGCTGTTCGTGCTTATGGCTTAGGCGCGTATGGACACGGGTGCCGTCTTTTCCGTGAATTTTCCAAAATACATTTTTTAAAGAAGATAACAGCTTATAATTAATTTAAATCGACCAAGTCTCGAGAATTGGTAACGTATTTAAAGAATGATTGTTTCCTTTATTCTTTTAAAAATACATAAGTATAAATTACAGTTTTAAATACATTTGTGAAATACCTTTCAAACAAAAAAAAACTAAATCCAAATTGATTCAGGAGCTATGATGCCACATTATATATTTAAAACTGTAATTTATACTCATATTTTTACATACACACAGACAAGCCAAACTTATAACACCCCTTAGTTTTTGCATCGGGGGTTAAAAAAGAAATCCCACCAGCATCGGGTACAAGTGTCAAGCTATCGGTGGTTGGAACTTCCTTTATTGTTATATTATTAACGATTGACATACATACATACATACATATAATCACGCCTTTATCCCTGGAGGGTTAGGCAGAGGTAAATTAACACCCACATTTCACCAATAATTGTATTCGGTCCCACGTAATAGGGGGTGAGCCTATTGCCATATTCCGGGCACTATTGTTGACTCGAGCCATGCATCTGAGGCCGAGTCTGGGCTTTTTATATCTGTCTGATGTTAAACAACAACAGGGAAGAAATGGGGTGACCCTAATTCTACTCTGCCGGAAACCGCGCGGCAAAATTTATAATGGATATATACATAATTTTAAAATGGATTGCATACATATTATATTATATTCTGTAGTGGTCGCGGGACCACTGCAGAAAGAATAATAAATCAAGGTAGCACGGACGAGAGAGTCGTCTCTACATTTTATTTTTATAGTATGTATAGGTACAGAATAGCACAACATTTTTTAAATATAATGTGGTTATACTGTAAAAGTGCTAATACTAATGATATTTTTTATAAAATGCGCGCTGTGATTGCTGACAAATAATTAATGATTGCACTGGCAACCGTCTAGTATCGTTGTATGATTTGGCATACCTTCATATAGGTCATAAATGTCTACGTCATATAAATATAAGTATATGGATACTCATTAGAGGCATATTAGGGGGGTGAAACCAAAAGGGTTGAGGGCCAATTCACGTAACAGAAATCTATTCAAAATTTGGTTTCGATATAATCTGGCTATAAAAAATATGTCAAAAACGGTATTCTCACAATTTCTATTAACATCGTGATTACTTTTGACATTTAAATGACTAACTTTCAAACAGTTTTGTTTTTACGAGAATTTGCCCACAGATGATCTATTCACAGAACACTTTGTATTCTGTGGTCTGTCATCTGTGACGTGTCGGCGAAATTTGCGCGGGAAACTGACTGTGTGCTCGCTGCTGTTAACGGAAAGCTCTGCTTTCTCATTGAGGATTTACTCCATTGTTAAGTTATTCCTAGAGAGAAAGTGTTATTAATGCTTAATCGTTCACGACTTTGACAATTAGGTTTGGTCGTTTGGTCAATGTGTGCGAAATAAAACCACATTTTAACCCGGATGTATCGCTCTAGTGCGTTGCAAAGAAAAAATGGCGTGACGAGCATACTGACCATCGGCTGGTGGAAGTGAGGTCTAATCGTCAATGGAGCCTTTTATCATGAAATCAGCTCAAGCTAATAAACAACAGTATCCTGTCCTTTGTGATAGGCAAAGCAGAATGTAGACTGGTAGACTGGGTGTACGGAACAAACAAAGCCGGTCAAGTGCGAGTCGGCCTTGCGCACAGAGGGTTCCGTAACTTAAGCTAAATAAACCGTAATATATTTTGAATGTGTTGACTTAGAAGAGTTGTAGACCTGAATATGTGGTATGAATTTCATATTGATCCTCCACCCATTCCTGAGAAAAACGTCATGACAGACAGACACACTGACAGACAGACAGACAGACAACGAAGTGATCTTATAAGGGTTCCGTTTTTTTCCTTTTGAAGTACGGAACCCTAAAAATAGAAGAGATTGAAGTCAGGAGAACGTTAACAAATTAGTCACTTTTGAGGTTACAAATGACATTACAATAAAGTAAGCTATGCTATGCATATAGGTTCAAATGTCATTTATGTAGTTTCTGCATCCCGTTCCATATTCAGAACTCATTCCCACCGCATTCTGCAGGACCATGACATTTTTTTGTACTAAACAGCTTGTCGTATACATGCCTACGTAGAAGTTATTGCCAGCGTCAATTTATATAATTGTCAATATATAGAATACATGAGTGAAATCGTAGCAATTGTATAGAGTCCTATCTAAATCTTAGGAACTCCATTCAACTTGCAAGCCAATACGTACTGATAGATGTGCGAGGTTCTGGCACAAGTATTCCTTGTGTTTGAGGAGAAGCAGTGGTAACTCCCGTAAAAAAATGCACCCGGAATTGGCGCTCGTGAACTAGGTATTTGGCATAACTCAAACGACGCAAAACACATTGTATGGGAAAGCATGTGTATAAACTGAATTACCGTACAAACGTACAGTTGAACTGTACTTACGATATTCTAAAACTAAGCTAATATAGGTATGTATGTGTATAAGAGATATGGATTCCTTTCCTTGCAGAGCGGCCAGCACGCGACAGTCTCGGATGTCTATTAAACAATGTCAGCTGGAATCTGGAATGCGACCCGCCTACAAGGCCGCGTGCCATCTCGCCTATAGGTAGTCGATACAGTGAACGTTCTGTCAACCATGTGTCGCATTTAATTATATGTATATAAGTATTAATTTGCCTTAGCAATACAAAGTAACTCAACTATAAACTTTCCATGTAGACGCTAAAATAAACATGAAATTCTTAGCTATAGGTTACTATAGAATTTGAATTTAAAATACATTCAAATAAGTAGGTATGACCGCAGGATGCAAAAATGTCCGGACACGAAGTATCAAGTATTACATTATTAGTTGCTTTACAAATTGTATACTGCCGGTACACACCGAGTAGAACGAGGCGATAGATTGCTAAAGAACACGCGAATGAACGTTTAAAGAAAGGGAGTGAGTCACATGTGAAGCAACACCATCAGGCTATACTTTTTTTTTTTTTTTTTTTTTTTTACGTGCGCAAAATCCCCACGGATACCTCCCCACCGGAGCCGGTGAAGGAGGTTATGTCGGACTCGAACCGACTAAAACGCACGCCGCCTGTGGGTCGCTTTGGTTGCCGAAGGTGAGGTTGACAGGCATATCCCTCGCACCCCGGCCGACCCAGGGCCATCTCTCACGATCTGGCCCTCTTCTCGGGTGTGGGGACTACAGAGTCCCCAACTCGTCCCCGGAAACGGGGAGGCGCGCCACGCGCGCCACCGCCGCGGCCTGCTTCTGCCAGGGTGACAGGCGGCTCCACCTGTCACCCCCAGGCCGGCGCTCATGGGGGGCGAAGGTCGTTCATCGACCTCCGACGCCCGAGTTGCCTTCGTACGCGGGCAGCTTGGCTTGCGATCCTTCGTCGCTCCCGCTGCCGCTCCCGCCCCGCCTCCTCCTTCACGAGCATTACTTGCTCGCAGAAGGAGGCGCCGGCCGCCCACGCATCCGCGCAGCGGACCATCGCCGCGAGCAAGGTGGAGAGCGTGAGAACTCTCACTCCCAGGGCCGCCACAAGCTCCCGCCTCGGCGTCTCCCACGCCGGACACTCGGTGAGCGTGTGCGGACCTGAGTCCTCGCTCGCATCGCAGTGATGGCACTCGGACGTTGGCTCTTTCTCCATCCGACGCAGATACTTTCCGAAGCACCCGTGCTCGGTGATCATCTGCGTCAGACGGTACGAGAGGCTGCCGTGTGGCCTCTCTAGCCACTCCCCCATGATGGGTCTTATCGCCGCTACTACGGCGCGCCCTGCGCCTGGTCGCCCAAGTCGTAGCTCCCATTCCGCCACCATTTCCCTGTGGAGCCGGGATCTCACGGCCCGAATTTCTTCGGGCTCGGGATCGTGACCCCGCTCCCGCGCCGCCTTTCGGAACCGGTATAGCGCCGAAAGGGATCTCGCTTCCAGGATCCATGGTGGCGATCCGGCGAGGAGACTCGCCGCGTTGAAGGATATCGTGCGGTACCCCCTTATGATGCGGCACGCCAACTTCTGCTGCGGACGCTGCAGCAGGGGCATGTGCCGATCATTCAGGGTGTCCGCCCACACGGGACACCCGTACAGGGCCATGGACCGCACGACACCCGCGTAGAGTCTCCTGCAGGAGTCCTCCGGGCCCCTCAGGTTAGGCAGTAGCCGCGCCAGAGCGTTGGCTGTGCCCACCAATTTGGGGCCTAGACTTCGGAAGTGCTTCCCGAAGTCCCACCGGCCGTCGAGCACGAGCCCCAGATATTTCATCTGGGGCTTGATGCCGATGAGAGTGCCTCCCACTGTGAGACTGGAACCAGGTGGTGGCGTGCGCCGAGGTCCATGAAAGAACATGGCCTCGGATTTATGCAAAGCCACCTCAAGGCCCAGCCGCCGGATCCGTTCCACGACTCGAGCAACCGCGGTCGTGGCTCTCAGGATCGCTTCGCGGTATGTAGCCCCGCTCGCCGTCACTAGTGTGTCGTCCGCATAGCACGTGACGGCGGCGCCATCCGCAAGCTCACCGCGAAGCACCCAGTCGTATCCAATGTTCCACAGTAGCGGCCCAAGAACCGATCCCTGTGGAACACCGCACGACATCTCACGCCGACCGACGCCGGTCGCACTTGGGTAGATGACGGCTCTCTCCGTCAGGTACGCCCCGACTATGCGGCGGAGGTAGAGAGGCACACCGTGGTACACGAGTGCCTCCCTGATGCAACTCCAGGGCAAGGTGTTGAACGCGTTGGAGATGTCCAAGGACACCGCCAACGTCACCTCACCCCGGGCGACTGCCTCCTCCGCCAAAGTCCTCACGCGCATGATGGCATCCACGGTGGACCGCCACCGGCGGAAGCCATATTGGGCATCCGCCAGGTCCGGCCCCCTACCAGAGAGGTGCTCGACGAGGCGCTTCGCAATAACTCTTTCAAAGAGCTTGCCCACCTCGTCGAGCAACACAATGGGCCGGTAGCCGGACGGTTCGTCCGCCGGGCGACCCTCCTTTCGGATGAGGACCAGTTTCCCCGTCTTCCACATCTTCGGAAACTGGCCCCGCTCCAAGCATGCGCTGAGGAACCCTCTCAGTCGGGGTTCGAGACCGTCTTCTCCCAGAGCTAGGACCCATGCGCGGCCTGGAATGCCGTCGGGTCCCGGGGCGGTGCTCTTCTTGGCTCTAAGCCTTCGCACCGCCAGCTCCAGTTCCACCCAAGTGACCTCGGGGACATCGTCGTCAACTACCACACTGGGCGCCATAGGCGACCGAGGTGGCGGAGTCATCTGCGGCGGAACGTGTTCCGCTCGCATCGGGAACAGGGACTCGACCACTCCACCGAGCAGAGCTGGCTGGAGAACCTGGGTCAACGGTGGGGCCCGGGGGCGCAGCTTTCCTCTTACCATAAGGTAAGGCCGCCCCCATGGGTCCCGCTCCAGCGTCTCTATGAGCTCCTTATAAGCCGCGGCTTTCGCCCGCTTAATCTCCGCTCGGAGGGCATCTCTGGCCTCCCTGTATCCCACATGAAGCTCCGTCACTCGGGGCTCCGTATCTGCGGTTCGGCTACGCCTCCTACGGAGTCTGGTCCACTGGCGGTGCGCGATCACGCAGGCTTGCCGTAGCCTCGCGATCTCCGCAGACCACCAGTAGACCCGACGCCTCGGACTATAGGGTGGAGCCCTAGGCATACCCGCATCGCAGACACGAGTCATGGCCTCCCGGAACCACACCGCCTCATCGTCGATATCGACAGGCCTGTCCGGCGCAATGGCCCAGGCCTGTACGATGGCGGCCTCCAGGAGGACCTCCCGATTCAGTCTCCCAAGCACCCAGCGTGGCTCGCGTGGGGCCGGTATGACAGGCGCATCACCCGCGGGGGGGGAGACATCAAACCGAACGTATCGGTGATCCGCTAGTGTCTCCACCCCCACAACAACACGCCAGTCCCGCACACGGTGCGACAGCGAAGCGCCTGCGAACGAAAGGTCGATAATCGAACTGCGCTCCGCGGCCACGAACGTGGCTTCGGCCCCGCGATTCTGGAGAACTAGACCGTGATTAGCGGCCCAGCTCTCCAGAGCCCTACCTCGTGGGTTCGTGTGCCGGGACCCCCAGGTCATTGACCAGGCGTTGAAGTCCCCGAGCACAAGAACCGGATGAGGGTAGCAGGCGTTGACGACGTCGGTCAGTCGCTCCAGCGACCGCCGGTACTCCCCTATGCGTCGGTGTAGGCTCGGCGTGAAGTAGACAGCCACGACCGCAATCTCCCCCACACGCGCCGCTACGATGCCATGCTCCCTTGCCACGACAACAGGGGGGGGGGCACCCATAGCGGCGTTGTACACCAGTGCCGCCGACCCGTCCAGGTCGACCACCCAGGCAGGCCCCAGGTGCCGGTGGGTGTACGGATCGGCGACAGCGGCGACGTGTATGGACCACTGTGCCATGCTCTGGAGCAGAAGACCCTGAGCATCGGCACCGTGGCCCACGTTCGCCTGCAGGATGCGGAGCTGGGGATCCATTATGGAACCATCTCCGCATCCCGCCGCGAACTTTGGGTGGAGCTCCCGCCTTGCGGCTTCGGCTCCCCTCCGGTGCAGGCCTTGCTACCAACCCTATGGTCGGCCGGTTTGCCACCCGCTGCACACCTGAAGCAGTGCAGCGGAGCTTCGCATCCACCGGCCGTATGACCGGGTTGGCCACAGCGGAAGCAGCGGTCGCCGACCGTCACCGCCGCTGTGCACTGCACCCCCACGTGGCCGACCGACAGGCACCTAAAACACCTAGTCGGTCGAGCCTGCAGGAGCCGGACCTGCACCCGCACCACGCCTCCTACGGCGAGGAACCCTCGGTCGGCAGCCTTTTTGGCTGCTGCGATGGGGCAGCCGACAACTGCCGCCCCCAGTCCGCGGCGGCCGAAGCGGATTGCTCCGACCTTCACCGCCTCTAGGGGGCAGCCCCCGGCCTCCGCCACGGTGAGGCGGATTTGCTCCGCCGTGATGGAGTCGTCCAGGTCCGAAATGCGCAGTTCTGCGCATTTGTTGGGCCTGGACACCCGGACGTCGGCTGCGTCTAACGTGTCCCGAAGCTTAGCCGCTAGGGCATCAGCCTGGGGACCGCTCGAAGCACCGGGGATCTCGAGCAGCCGAGCACCCGTCCGAGTGGGTTTCACCCGGATGGGGCCCGGCATCCCAAGGGCCCTCATGTCGACGCAGGCTCTGGCCTGCGTGACGATCTGGGCGTACTGCACGCCCCTCTCCGCCGCCTCCGCCGTCATCGTTAGGACGACGGCGGTTGAGCGGGGAACGCGCAGCCTCCCCGGCACTCCCCTCGCAGCAGCCTCGGCCTTCCTAGCCTTTTTGGCTGCCTTCCGGAGCGCCTTGCGCCGCTTTTTGGAGGCTCCGGCAGCCTCCCAGCCCCCCTCTGGTGTGGAGACAGCCCGCGCCGGAGCCGAGGACGGACCCGGACGTTGAGCCGGGGCCGGGGTTGGGGTCTGGGCTAAGGCCGGGGACGTCTTCCCTTTACCCTTGCCCTTTCCCCTGCCCCCGGCCCGGGCACCCCGTGCTCCCTGGGGACTCCCGGCTCCCACGGCGAGAGCAGCCCGAGCGGCCGGAGCGGCAGGAGCGGCAGACGCAGCGGATGGGCCGCTGGCCGGCTCCTGCGGGGACCTCGCCACCGCCGGACAGGTGGGACCCCTCTTTACTGCTCCGGCATACCCGGCCGAAGGCGCCAGGGGCGGTCTGCGGCTGGAGTCCATAATGGCCTCCAGCCACCTCTGGGTGCGCTCCTCCTGCGCCACCCGCCACGCCCGCTGCTCCGCCTGCGCCGCGTCCTGACGCTTCTCCATGGCGGCTACTGCCGCCATGCAGAGCGCCAACGGGTCCGCAGACCGAGCCGGCTGCAGCACCGGTGACTCCGGTCGATCCGGTCGCGCCGGCGACCTCGGCGGCTCCGGTTGCGGCAACTCAGGCTGCGCCAGCGGTTCCGGCCGCAGCGGCGACCTCGACCGCACCGGCGACAGCTGCCGCGTTGACGGCATTGGCCGTTCCGGCTGCACCCCCAGCCTCCGCCGCGCCGAACGCGTCACCCGCTCATTCGGCAGTCCAGCGACGACCTTTTTGAGCTCGGCCAGCTCCGCCGCCATCTTGCTCATCTCCTTACGGTGATTGGCCGCCATCCGCTCATAGCTGTCGAGGAGCTCAATATGTCTCCTGCCCATATGAGCCCTCTCGAGCCGCAATTGTGCCAGCTCCGCCCTGAGGTGGTCGTAAAGTTGGACAAGTCGCGACGCCGCCTGCGTTACTCGATTCTCCTCCGGCGTCGGAGAATCGGTGCGGGTTCCGGCCCACCCTTCCAGAGCCTCTATCACCTCCCTGGACGTTATATCGTCCGTCGGCGTCGTATCTTCGATACGAGGCGAGGGCGCCGCCGAGGCGGAGAAACTCGGCGGCGCCCTCACATCCTCTGGGGCCGGAGCCCGTGAGGAGGGGGCTTTGGTGCTTCCGTCCTGCAGCTTTCGGCGGCTAACCGCCAGCTGCTTGGGTGGAGGAGGGCGCATCGTCTCGTCCCCACCGGAGCTGCTAGAAGACGACGAGTCGGTCAGGGTCAGATCCAGATCCGAGTCGCTCTTCGGTGCGGGGATAACTTTCTTCTTGCGGTTCCTCTTCCGCCGTGGTGCAGATTTTCGGGTCTGCAGACCCACCGGGCTGTTCGCCCTGCTTCGCTCAGTGGCGGTGTCGAAATCCTCCGACACCGTCCCTGCTTGGGACGCGACCTCCGCGTCGTGGTGCTGCGCGACCTCCGCGCAGACTGTTTCACTTGGTTTTTTGGGATTTTGGTGAAAAGGTTCCATTTAGTTCCCACGAGTATGACGCGATTTAAACTACACTTCCTGGGTGACGCTCATTCCAGGAAGCGGGGTAAATACTGTGGATTTCCCCAGGTGTCCACAGGTTTTAAGCGACTTCGCTGTCGGGTTTTTAAGACTTTTCCTTGTCGCGGGCCGGCCAATTAAGGCAAGCCCCGCGGCCTTCAGGATACCGGCTTCCCAAGTGTGGCTAGCACTCAGGTCGTTGTCGATATCCTGGAGGTTACGCGACGCGGGAGATCAGCCAACTCTCCCAACACCGACGGTGGCACGAATGCCTGCCAGCCACTGCGCGAGCAGAAGGCCGGCCCGTCCCTGGATCCCGAGGATCCTTGTGTCGCCCCCATGTCCCCTCTGAAAGCAGAGGGGTACTGGGAGCGACAGGGCCCAGACTTTAAAAGCCTGGGCTCGCTAGCCCTAAAAAGGGCTTGTTGGGTTATTTGTCGACGGCTAGCAGAGCTCCTTCTCCTTGGAGTCAGAGTCTACTAACCGTCGTCCAGGGTGCACCAGCCTCCCCGCTTCCTTTCCCCAGGACCGCGGTCCAGAGGGAAAAGAAACAGGTAAGCCAACGTGGAGGTTACCCAACCCGCACCCCATCAGGCTATACTTGACAGGGTATGGTAATGATCGGTGAATACCATTCGTTCACGTTCGTTTGCCTCCTTTCGGCGTTTGGTGTGTACTCAGCATCAGGCATACCTAATTTGAGTACCTATACGACTTTCTTGAGCCACTAATGTATGTGCATTTATCATAAGTAATTAATTAAGTAATACAATAACGAGAAACATTTTAAAGTAAATATTTACCGAAGCTGTCTGAATCACTAGCTGGATACGCAGGGCTTGGTTGTACCATTGTCGCAGCGCGTGATAGCACATCCAATGCTGATTCCACCTTCTCCATGACTACCTGTGGTAATAAGGGAAACGGTTAGTAAAGAACAATTACAACTGTCAAATAAAAATATAGAAATAAAACAATAGAGGTAGTGAATCCACCATGCATGTGGGAGCAATCCTGCCGGGGTACAACGGCGCGACTCGCACTCTCGGCTTGTCTGTCCTTTCGGTAGGAACTGCCAAAAACATAAGCCCTATTTGGCTGATATTATAGGAGATGTTTATGTTTAGCAGTGGACTGTGGTGGGCTAATTGATTGATATCATAGGGCACTGCGAAACTGGGTGCTTGTTAAATTCCCCTCGGCAATAGTAATTTGCAATGGATTTCCGCTAGGTAATGCCTAATTGTACGCCTAGAAAAAAAGTATGTGTTATAAATAAATTGAGGAAGGAAACAATGCCTATAAAACATGTGAAATATTTAAATCAAGTAGGTGCCTTATCACAGGTCGTTATTTACTTGGATATATCTCAAGGAATTTGAGTCTGGCCGCGCAAGTTTGTCATGAAATTAAATTATGGCAGACTAAAAGTCATAAAAGCATGCGAATACCAAAGCGGCGGAAATTCCTAGCACGTAAACGACTAGACGGTGAACAGACGTGCGCCAAGTAGTGCGATCACCACGTAAATAAGAGGGAGGAATCAGATGATCAAACAAAGAGTTGTGAAATGTGTCAGCCGCATACCACGACCGCGTCGGGAACGAAGCCAATGGAGCACTGTATCAGACATGCGCGCCGACGACGCCTGACACATCGCGAAAATATTATCATACCAATTTTTAATTACCTACTAATAGTTCATGCCAATGATCATGATGACCACAAAAGTATATGAGTTGCCAGACGCGAAGGAATTTAGAAATATAATGTAAGACATAGAGAAAAGGACAAAGTGCTTTTTACATTCTATTATTTTCAGTAGATTTGAATAATTAGACTACACTTTAGAAGATAACTACACAATATTACTTGACTGTTAATTCTCTATCGATGAACGTTTTTATGAAAATCTAGTTAGGTAGTTAAATTTTGTTTTAGTAGCGCATAATTTAACATGTATGTCTGTTGGACACGTGTTATCCATTGTTTATAATTACTTGGGTATGTCTAGATTTTATCAAATTTGCTGACCCCATAAAAACAAGTTTCCGATGATAAGACGCTCGTACGTTTTGTCATAAGTAATGAGCTAATAATTGATTGCATATTGATGAAACACTTAAAATAGCTAAAGATAGTATCAAGAATTTAAGTATGTACTTCATCATTAGCGCCGTAAAATATTCAAAGTTTTAAGGAATTTGGATCAAAAATATATTAATAACAAACGTACAATATTAGCATAGTCAAACTTCACGAAGAAGAAGCCAACACAAATACTTATAGGCTTATAGGTACAACATAATCATTGGCTTAATTATTTAGTTAATTGCAAACCTGACCTCTGGAACTAAAACTGGTAAATGGACAGTAATATTGTTATAATGACAAAGATTATAAAGCATTCTCTACATAGCAATCGAATAATTCATAAACAAACCTCGTTAACGAATCGAAATAGATGTAACATTCGAGGAATGTGGAGGAATGACATTACATTTTAAAGTAGGTACCTAACACAAGACACGCTATTTAGTAAGTAAGGTAAGAAGTTGCCTGAGGAGGGAAGGGCAAACAAAACATTCGAATGACTGTGTTAATGATGAGGAATTTAGTACATTAACCACAATAGAATTTTTCTGGCCGGAGGCGGAGTCACAAATATGGACAGTGTTGGTATGTCGGTATCAGACACGTCGAATAGATCATTCGTCACATAGTCAAATGGTCACGAACTCACTCAATGGAACAGAAAACTCAGATTGGAATTCTATCAAATAACATATATAAGTACATCTTATAGATTTTTTTCTAAAGCTTAGCTAAGGTCAATTGGTATTGGTTAATTGTAATTATTATGGATTTTCAATATTTTTTGGATACTAACAGTTTTCTACATTTACATTTGTGAAAAATCTAAAAATTAACACATAATATGTATTAAAAACATTTGCTAAAGTACTGTACCGCGGTAGCCTAGTGGTATGGGTAATGAACTGCTCAGACGAGGTCTCGGGTTCGATCCCAGGTTTTACAATGGCAGACACCAATGACTTTTCGATGCTTTTCGAAGTTATGTGTGTATTTATCGCAGGTTTATAAGTGCCCGGTTAATGGCAATAGGCTCGCCACCACATTGGGATCTAAACATCTGGCGAAATGTGGGTGCTAGCACCTCTGCCTACCCCTTCGGGGATATAGGCGTGAGTATGTTATGTTAAAAAATAATTAACAGGTAATGTTATTGAAGTCATCTGTCATTTAGTATTTACAGCCGGCGTGGTAATTGTTAGATTAAGTAATTCAAATAGAAATTATATCTTGTCTTAAGTGTTGTAATATCGATGATTATGTAAATCAATGCGGTCCTCAATTTAAAATTATATTAAGGTTACTTCAGGCCGCCATTTAAGAAATTGTTGTTGTTACATGCGATATGGGTTCATCCACGTTTGTAACGAATATAGAATTGTTTTCTTGCTTGATAACTAAACACTTGTATTGCAACCTATCTGAGGAATGCGAATAAAACAGTCAAAAAAATTGTTACTTGAAGGTTTCTTTATAAATTTTTTGGAGGTAAGCTACATATCGTAGTTTTAAAATTAGCTTCCTTTGTGCATGTGTAAGTACAAGATATTTTATTTGAGAGATGTGGAAAGATTTTTTTTTTTCATAAATATTGGTCTCATAAGTCACATAGGTAATAATCATAATTAATGACATGAACTAAAATAAGAAGGGACATGATAAGTTAAGGGGAAGGAAGATTTTGGGACCTGAAGAAAGATAGATCCTACAGTCCCGGGTCCTTTAAGCGGGGCGTGAAAAAGCATATGATGAGGCCGTCAAGCTGAGTGTCACCATTGTCCCATGGTATGTGTAAGTAATGGTGACCCTCTTTTCAGAGACTTTGCTTTCAGCTTACCATCAGGCAAGGGAAAGTCTAATTGACGTGTTCTATATAAAAAAAAAAGATAGGCAGATATTATGGTGTTAGAATACTTACAAGCAAAGGTATACATTTGATGTATATCATCACAAGAGATTTTTTGGCGTAAGTCGCTGTTAGGTTTGTCATGAGCTGTTGAACTTACATTTTGAACAAAATGTAGACACCTACACCTTTTGCGAGGTGCTCTATTTGCAAAACGCTCATTTCGAGAAGTGCACAATTGCACATTTTGCGAAATATCATGTTGCGCCCACAAAAAATACAACAGAGTGCGATGCGATAATTTATCTATCTATCGTGTTAGTGATGTACTTTTTTAAATCCATGTAACAAAAATGTTAAGCAGTTTAGTGTTTCTGTTTCCTGAGACGTAAGAACTTCATAAATAGAATAATGGAACAACATTTCTTAAGAATTCCCTTTTTGGTCTGATTTCACACAAAAGTTTCTTATGGCTTTTGATTTTTGGAATGCTTTTGAGACTGAGAATTACCGTCGCTGAGTTAAAGTTACTATCGTGAATAAATTTTGATTGGTGATAGTAAGTAATGTAGGATATTATTTAACTTTTTACGGGGGACAGGATTGGTTCTAGAGTTTTAGGTAACTAGGTATATAAAGAAAAGATAAAATATGCTATTATAATATACAGAAAAATATATGCAATTACTTATAGAGAAAAAGAGGGAGACTGCAACTTTAGGCATCGAAAATCGATATCTCAAAGATAAAATATATCGAAAAAGATAAAATAAAGTAAAACGACCTGTTTGCACTCTTAAATATAGTCTAATATATTATGTCTGATATGATTGATACAAAAACAGTCAAGTGTGTAACTATAGGAAGCAGTGTCTACGCGGAGATATTAAATTAAACACGCGTTACTGTCTACCGAATTCACTGACTATATTTTTTATTGTTAATTAACTATTATTTAAGTACTAGTAAAGATGATTATTAAAAAGCCACCCGCCAATACTCTCAAGTTAATGAGATTTGTTTATTAAACATTAATGGAAACACGTGTGAAATAACTAGATATTGTCATAATCTTTTATTATTAGTCTTGAGAGTCGACTAAGTCGTGGCCGGTGGTCTATTAAAAATCATCTTTTTTAGTAACTTAAATACTAGTTAAGTACTTAACAATAAATAATATAGTCAGTGAATTCAGTAGACAGTAACGTTTGTGAAATTTAACATCTCCGCGTAGATACTACTTCCAACTATAGGAAGTAGTATCTACGCGGAGATGTTAAATTTTAACACACTTGACTGTTCTTCATTATTATATTAATTATTATTACCTATAATAAATATCAGATTATGTTATGACAATTTTTTTTTTGTAGTAATATTTAATATATATATATAAAAACTGTTGATTTCATTTATAAAATTATGTATAATAAAGAAATGACCTTTTTAACATGAACGATATATATGTTTTAATTGCGACGGTAAGCAACCTCATTGTCTTTATCACCAATTACATTTAAATACATTCGTAGGTTACACGTGACATTGTGCTGAAACTGGCTGAAACCAACAACAGCGGACCGAGGAGGCAATGCCAAATTAAATACAACCTAAATTGTTATCACCTGCTAGTTTCAAACGCTAACCACATTGTAGTGGAAACCTTGACATTCCAAATGTTAAAAATAATACGCTATTTTAGTACGCGTGCCTTTCTTTTAAATTAAGCCTTAGGACGTAGAGATTAAAGTTTTGATTGAGTTATTTGTCGGTAGCCCGCATTTGGGGTGAGGCGTATTCTTTTATGACGGTCGCTACCCCTGCTGTGCGGCTGCGCACGTGGCCATGGGGCGAGGGGATATGGACAGGCAGATGTTTCGGTTGTACGGCTGCCCCAGCCCCTTGCGCCGAATCCTTGTGTCGCTGTCTCGACAACTAACGCTGTCTACTTTATTGAACCATAATAAGCTTTAGTCAAATATTGAACAATTTAGGATCATTGTCGTTAACTGAGAATTTTAACTGCCATTTTTATTTTCATACGTTAATTTTTAAATCATTGTCTTCTAAGATAATAATGATTTTAAAATTAGCAAGAATTCAATTTGACTGATACCCTAGTGACAAATAGAATTATGTAGTAACCAGCTGACCCGTCCCAGCTTCGCCTGTGGCATATATTGTAACCTATTTGAATCCGTATTTCTTTAGTTTACTTATTGTATGGGAATCTACTGCTTACTGGATTTTTTGACATTTATGATCCATGCTCCGCTCCCTAAAGTGGTTGCGCAATGATATATAGCCTAAAACCTTCGTCGATAAACGGACTATTCAACATATAAAGATATTTTCAATTTGAACCTGTAAGTAGTTTCTGAGATTAGCGCCTACAAACAAACAAAAAAACTCTCCAGCTTTATAATATTAGTAAGTATAGATATAATTTATAAGATTTAGGTATAATATTGGAATTTCAATAACACGTATGTAATTCAAAATCGGATGTAATGCCATATCTCATGAGTACTGCTAATGGAATTCGCGAAATGTTATTCATTAGTATTTTAACACAAGTCGTCACATTGTCATTAAGGGAAATTCATTTCATATAGTTAGCTAGCAACATTCAGTCGTAAATATTACTCATACAGTGTGTGATAAATTAAAGTCTACCGAGAAGTCTGGGTGATTCCGATACAATTGATGGAATCCGAAGTCGGGGTCACCGTCAACATTGGCTAATCAGACGGCGGCGTTTATCGTACTCTTATCACGGAGTACTGGCGGCATGCGCATGTGTGGGAAATACAGCGGTTGTACGCCGCATACGGTCGCATTCCACACTATTATGTTCGCAACAGTCCATGCCATGTCGCTGAACACCTTGTTGCCTTTACTGTGTGTAGCGGCGAATTTTTTTTGCATGGCGCGCTCGCAAATCAAACCGGTAGGTAGATACATAGCTAGTTATTAAGTACATTATGTACGTAGCATAACTAACATAGCGGCGTTATGGTAGTCACTTGGATGGGGTACGATGACAACTTATTAAGCACACCTAACTTATTTAGACGCATAAGTATGTGAGCTGTTGATATTTATTTATTTACTAAACGAGTTGTTCTTACCTATACATATAGGTAGGTATGCAATGTAAGCTGGTAAAAAAAATATCTGTGACAGTTGAAAATATAAAAACAACTTGAAACTTACTTAGATCGTAAAAAATATAGTAAGTACTACAATGTAATTACTTCCAACCTTATAAATAATATAATAAATAAACGTTATGGATAGGTACTTACACAATGTATGTTTTTCCCACGATGTTCTTCAATGAGAGCCAAGAAAAATATTTTTCTCACAATATTTATAATTTGAACCAATGACACGTTGTGATACCAAAGTTTTTAGTTATAAACAAAGTCCTATGCAACTGAAACCTTCATGACAACGTACAAAACCGGCAAAGAACAAAAATCAATAGGTAAGTATCGGAATCGCGATAACTCTGTAAACATTCGTCAGATTAACACGACACGCTAGCTAGCTCTGCGACGTAAAAAATGTACTGACTTCTATCGTTTATTATCCATTGTCCGTCAAACGCACTGTATAGAAGTATTTGTTGTTATTTCATAAAATCCAACTATCGCGCCACGACTCTGTTGACGAAATAGTCGCGTTTGACATTTGAGCCGTGCCCACTGCGATTGGAATCCGCGGAATGTCAAATATTTTCACTGCCGCCATCTATGTGATGGAACGTTAAATCACTGAGAGGCGGCACACTGGAGTCATCGCGACTTTATTTCACTACAGCTTCAAAAACTAAAATTTGCGTTGAACACGACAAAAACCTTTTGTTGTGATGATGTTTTATTGTAATATGTCAATGACTCTTTGTTAATAGGTTTTTGTTAATATAAGAAAGTTTTGTTGCGCGGTCGCGAATTCATTGGAATGCGTCCAAGTTTGTGCCGCCGCTAGGAGACGTCACCGGGCGGCGCAGGCGTGATGTTGGTAAGCCGCGTCTGCTGCAGGGTTATCGACACATGCCGTGGAGGCGAGGAGTAGGGTCGCCAGTTTGCCGGCCTGCGCATGTAGCATAACAGACTGTTTCGGTTCGATACTTTCGTTGGAATTTATAATATAACATTATGGAATTTCTCAACCATGACGTAAGAAAATTACAATTCTGAGGTACTTAGATATTATTAACATCTTTAACGGACGAAAAAGAGATTGTTTGGCTGCGACTCTGCAATGCTGCTATTTCTATAAAAAATGCAAATGTACCGGGATAACTATTACGATGTTAAACTTGCATTCCCTTTATTTTCATATGCAGGTATATTTGTAAAAATATGCTGACTAATACGTAGTATATATTTTTTTATTTATCAATACAGACTTGCATCCTTAAAGACATCATTCATTTTATAGGGATGTTCATAATTTTATTATACGTCTTATCAAGATTGGGTTGCAAAAGTAAATTGCTCACTAACTTTATTTACACGCATTTGGCGCCATCTGTTTATACTTATAGGAAGCTATATGAAATGTGTGCTTGTTTATTACAATACTATACACTAGATGACACTGCGAAGTCTTGTTTATTTTTTCAATTATTCTATTATTTTTCAACATTAGTTTCTTTTCTTTCTAGAGTAGAAGTTTAAAACTGATCTTATTTTTGAGGTGGAATCTTTTAACTTTACAATATTAACTCAAATAAATAATTTAATAAGTCACCGGCAGTCGCTATTGTAAAAGCCAAGGACATACAAATCAAAGAAAAAGTAGATCTTTTTCTAAGATCTAAGAGATTATTTTCAGTAACCTGTTATAGTTCCAGGGTTCTTGGCTACCGCTACGAGTTATATTCACGGACGGGTCAGATTATTCTAAATGGGCGTTCCAGGACCTGCTTGCGCATTGGACGTGCTCGGTGTAGGTACCTGTCCGTGTACGACATTCCGACTGTCTCGGTCAGTTCAAACAGCGCTGCTGTTACAGCTAATAGAGGGCAGTAGTGTTTACATAGGCGGTTACATCTTATCTTACTCATTCGGTCATGTAGAACCTGTGAAAATTGGTGCTAACCTAACGACCTCTGGTAAAAAAAATTGAGCCAGATTTTTTTAAGTCAAAGTCAAAAATCATTTATTCTGTATAGACCATTAAACAATACTTACGAAACGTCAAAATAATAGGCATTCTCCAAAAAGCCCGCATTTTTTTTTAAAGAATATTAGAACCGAAATTACTAATATTCTCTCTAACCCCTCTAGCTAAGCTAAATTGTTTGTGTTAGGAGTGGGCTCACGTCGTCGATAATGTAATGGCCAGGTTTCGAACCCGGGACATTTCGATCGTAAGGCCGACACCTCGAAGCTACCGAAGGGGAAGCTTTAAGTGGCATTCAGTCACTAAACCGAAAACACGTCATGAACGATAGAGCTGGAGAGGCAATACCCTATTGTCTGGTGGAGGTACTCATCAGACAAGTCGTTAACAGGAACTTCAAGTCGACTATTATAGACTGCTGCTCTTGTGGGTAGCTAACACCTGTCATTAATATCATCCCGCTAACTTCTATTTGTCTAACTTATATTTTGTCAATTGGGTTTTCAGTGTTCTTTTTGTATACAAACTTAATTAAGGGTAGGTATAGTCAAACTATGGTGTCCAGACATATTCTTTATTTCTAACACAACGTTCTCGATAAACTTCAGAATTAAAATTAACGCATTCGTAACATAAATAAAGCGACAAATATTTTCTTTCTAAACAACAAATTATTTTTACGAGTAGTTTAATTCTCTAAACTAAACGGCCACCACATAATTTGCATTTTTTGCTAAACCTAATGTGGTGTAATTTACAATAATAGCTCATGGGATAATTCGTGTTTACGAGTAACATTTAAGTGTGGCCTTTTTCTAACTACAAGTATAATCACTCGTCCAAAACGTTTATAATTTTTGATTTTTTCAGTCTTCACACTTAAATTGCATTAGGATTAAAATTAGAATTAAATACTCTGTACGATTAATCAATATAATAAGGAAAAATTACCATTAAATATACCCATTACAGGAAGAAATGAATGAAATAGGTTTGTATGAATGTAATAATAATTTTGCTACTTTAACTTATAAATGATTTTTGATTCCATTACAAAAATATAGGAAACAGTTATTCCCATTTCAAAAAGTCTAAATTTCATTTTCATATTGCAAACTGCAATAGCCCTTAAACCAAGTAAGAAAATACTGATGTTGACAGTAAGTTGTTATTATACTTCATAGTTAGAGAGAGACTCAAAAATCTATAATAATTTAATTGTAATATAATATGTTATCATGTGTATATATTACAATATCCATTTAATTATATTACAAACATCTCACTTAGGATTCGTTTCGCAGGTAACTAGGACCTATACTAATTCATAATATTTAATCATTTGGTTCCGTTTTTATCGTAAATACATAGTTTTAAACGAACATATAACGAACATTTCGTCTGGAAATGGTGTCATTATGTGAAGGGTCTAAGGTCACTATCTATGTAATGGATATCTTCGAACCCTTATTATAACTCTATTCGTCTAAGGTAATCTTCTTACAACGTCAATGAAGAGGATTGGAAAAGATTATTCAATCTATAAGCACTAATTGGTAATTCCATTGTCTGCTCTATTCCAGACATTCGAACCTGACTTATTCTTTAGAACTAGAGCAGAAAATGCAGTTACTGTTTAGTGCTTATAGATTGAACAATCTTTTCCAATCTTATTGATTGATGTTGTAAGAAGATTCCCATTGAAGGGAATCTGGGAATTACTGAGATCCAAAATTAAATCTAACTTTAATTGCAGGTAACTATTTAAAATATTATTTATGGTTACATTCGCAAGTACTTGAGAACTGGAAAATTCTGTTCGTCCCACCAAATGTGATTTTTTAAAAATTCTATAGGGATTATTTTTCATAGGAGAATGGAGAATGTCTGAAGTATTAAGTTACTTATTTTTTGAACCCGTCTGTTGTCTCGTCCAAGAAATGATTAATAGTAATTTTATATTAAAAAAAACTTAAATGAGAAATGGTAATTACATTATTAATGAGATGAGATTTTTTTCTGCCATGAATCTAGTATGGGATAGAATAACGGTTTACAGGTAAGAAGTAAAAATTGATTTCTAACATTAATATATCAAAATTTAAGAGTGTGTTGTTGCGTGTGCGTTGGGTTATATTTTCATGGTCTGTTGTTGCTAAGTCAACGAAATCACCATTGTTTTCTTTCTGATCCGATCCGATCCGATCTTTTCCATAAAGACTTCAAGTCTTATTAATACCAAAGAAAAGTTCTCTACTGTTATTTTTAACGGCTAGCGTAATCAAGATCAATCAATTTCTTAATTTATGTGTGCATTTCTATTGCCAATACTTATCTAAGTCTGATGTTGTAACATATCGGCCGATCGCGTGTAGAGCTATGAAATATTTGTAAAATGCGAAAAAGAAATGGTGAATAAGATATTAAATAGTAAAAGAAAACTATTTGGATAGTTTAGTGCCACGTTACCACTATCGTTTAGGGTTGTGGGTTAGACGAATACTTGAGTACCTTAACCCACTTAGTACCTGCTTAATTATACAGATTCGCGATTATCCGAATTATCACCTGTGAGCAATTTTAGTTTATTTAGGTGGTGAACGTTATTTAGCTAATCTCTTGTCAAACACTCACAGCACATTTTTTATAGCGTAGCTAGGTACCTACTTATCTAAAAGATAAAACTACGCTGTCATTGAAAATTTTCTTCAGATGTAAAATAAATCTTCAATTAACCGATTTTTAATTATCTAAATGACTGTTAATAATAAATAAATTACTCCGACTAACTGAGTCCCCACCACAACCGAACTGTAGGATGAGTCCTACAATTCGGTTGTTGTGGCAGTTCTCTATAGATATTCATATCTTTACTACTATCTAGTTGCTCTGAGTCTAGAATGTCTAGATATAATTTATACCCGTTAATTGTGCTCAGTGCGACACATCATACCTCATACATTATTTGTATTTTCAAGATATAAGGAGACTGCTGTTCTTTAGAAGTTGTATTTCAAGAACTCTCCTACGGTGGACTTCAGTCATAATATATCTATATATACCTACGGATATATAACCTTCTCCCGCCGAACCATATTTTTCAGTGATACTATGAACTTTTACTTCGGCCGCTAACATTACGTTTTACGTTCTAAGCTACCATATGTAATGTGCATCTTATTATAATTTTGGTAATGTATATATTTAATATATCCATATACGTATATATTGTTAAAACTTCAGGGGACGGCTTAACGTGTTAACTAAAATAATACGTTACACACTAAAGTTATCGATAATATAGGACATTTTATAAATATATTTTGGGTAATATGAATTAAATAATATAAATCTAGAATTAAAATAATATTAATTTTGAATTCATGTAGTGTTAGTTACATAACTACGTAATGTACCTATTGTTACTTTTATAGATGGTAAATTCATACTATTATTAGTTCTTGAAACAGAAACACATTTATTATTATGTTAAGTACTTTTTACCGTCAGGTTTGTAGAATCTGGATGGCATGATAGAAGACGCTAGTTTCGACGAAGAGATTGCGCTAGGTATATAAAATAATGCGAAGTTCACTTTAGTATATTAAAAGGTTAGGAACGATAAGAGTTACCTAGTAAGAGAAGACGAGGCTCACAAATTGAATCCTAATAGATTTATCTAATGCGTAATATATTTATGTGTAATGTCTACCAACTAATAGGTTCTTAATGACTTAATGAGTCATAGAACATGTTGAAAGTATGCCAGTGAGACAATATCTATGGTATCTAATCCCTCGTTTACACGTAGCCTGTAACATACTGCAACTTGTCATATCCATGTTTCATACATGGATATGACAAGTTGCAGTATGTCACAGGCTACAGTGTAAACGCAAATGTGTTTTACAGGTACTTGTTTACAACTTGTTGGCTATACATCCTATGTGAACGAAAAAGTATCTGAGTGAGATTGTGTTTTGATTAGTCTTCTACAAGTCTTTAACAAGTTTTTTATAAACAAGTTTACAACTTGTTTCGTGGTGTAAACGAGGGGTCAGCAAACTAATTTGGTTCGTTATGTCAATAATATGTGGGTACATTTACATAGTGAGTACATCTGTGGTGATAGGTTACATGTATATACCTAACTATATTTCCTACATTGTCACACACTGTTCTTAGCTAAAAGGCAGAAAATACATTGCAAATATATAACATTGTTATTTTTTTATACATTCTGTTTATTATTTACCAACGAGAAATAGTTTTCTACTGTGTTATAATACAATGTTATTTGAAACTACGTTTTGTATCTGAGTGCAATGATGAATAAGTAAGTAGATATAAAATAACTAAAGAAGCATCGGGTCTGCGGGATATAAGTATATCACTTAGGAGGGTGACAGAGATAGTCGCTTCTCAGTTCAGCCGCTTCGAAGTTAGAGTGGAAAACTCGGACCTCGGACAGAGGCCTCGGTGTTAACCGGCACTAACGCAAAAATAAGATGATGATAATTGTAAATTTATAAATAGCTAAGTAGTAGTATTTCTCCATATTCTCAAATACTTTAATAATTAAATTTCAGAGATGTTAAGCCTGTGTAAGGCGCCTTCTGAACCACTGTGGTGCAATTTATAATTTTTATTCCAATTATTTAATGTTCGCTAACATTAAACGAATAAATTATTAAATATTAAATAAGAAATATTATGCACCAACTAAGCAATGCTCTCTTCACATGCAGTGATCATTCATAACTATGTGAGCAGCTTTCCCAGATGGCGGAGATGAAATTTAGAAATAAGAAAAAGTGTTAAGAATTTCACTAGAAAACTATTTCAAGAAATAACAAGTCTGATTTATTCGAAAGAAGTTTTTTGAAGTGAAAATTTCTTTGGCCGTGTTTTTGCTTTTTTGTAGAACTTTTTATGGGAAAAAACCATTGAACTCACAACACCGTTACTGAAAAGTTTGGTGAGTTGTGACAACTCACCAATTGAGTTGACGTTCAGTAGTCTTATTAGTTGGCACTCCCGGGTAGGAGGGGGGAAGATTTTCTTTCTATATTACTGAGGACTTACATGATTGGCAGATTAAACGATATATTTTTTCAGAGACAACTATGAGAGTCCGATCCTGAGAGGCAAAGAGAGGCCTCCAAAGTCCTAAAGAGTTTCAATCGTTCAGAAGTAGGTTCATGTTCCCTTGAAAGCCTTAGGAGGCTCTTAAACGATTGGATATCCTCCTTATAAAAATGAAATCGTATTAAAGTAAAGATACCATTTAATAAAAAGATACCATATAATAAAATAAGATAAAGGTACCTAATATAAATGGATGTTTACCGTACAAAATGATAATATTACCAGAGTAGAAAAAGAAGTCCCCTTTATGTTATGGTGTAAGTTGATTGCCGATTATAACGAATATTAAATTATCTATATTCTTATTTACAATGGCTATTGTTACGTGTTCACAGTGAGATGCAAATAATAATCAATTTACTTAATCTCCGTGCAAACTAATCTATTCTTTGACATTAATAATTTTATTGAACTAATTGTTCTCTATCTACAAATATATTCTTTATCTCTTTATTCCTATCCGTTTCTCCCCCCCGAGTCTATATTAGAATGTGGACCTATACATACATAAATACATATCATCATTTAATTCTGAAAATACAGCAATAGCGCAAAATAGTCTTAAACGTCTATTGAAAATTTTACATCCCAATTAAATAAAAATTATCACATTGTATTCAAAATGATATGTCACCAAGTAATTTTTATAAATGGACTTATTATATATTTTATAACACACACAATATATATATTTATCATTCAAGATACATTACTTAATATCAAATTATGTAAATCGGGAGACATAAATTTACTAAAAGTAATATATCTATATATATTTATATCATAGGCCGCTCTTTTACACCTAACCATTATCGTTTTATCCCAATTTAGCCTAAAACAATCATCACTCGATGCGCATACCTACATAAGAATACTTCCGATATCAAAATCGCAAACCGCTGTAAAGCTGTAAAAGCTTAATTCAGAATGAAATAATTTTCTGTACAAATGGCCTACTCAAATATGTCGGATAAAACGCGTATATTGTAAAACATATAAATATAAAAAGGGGGACTACAAAAACAGTTGCTTAACGAAATTTAATGGGCGGTCACGTGACATTAGTGGGCGACGCTCGACAGTACGCGGTTCGTGGAGTGCGTGCGCGTGCGCATGCGTCTGCTCAACACCGACACACGGCGTCATGCGCAGAGGCCGCGACGCCGATGACGCCCCACATCGCCGGCATGACGCGCGTCTCACACCCAGCGGGCGGCGCCACCACCACACACCCTCCGACTCGTAGCTATGCTTGTAATCCTCGTTCCCCTTCTCGTACCCTGTAGATCCTTCGTAGCTCGTTCTATACTCCCCGTAACCCGATTTCTGATACGAATCGTATCCCGATTTTGTATACGGTGCCTCATAGTTTTTGTTATATACCGAGGGGACTTCGTAACTCGCTTTGCTGCACGACGGTGCGTCGTAGTCAGGTTGATTGAAGTTAGATTCATAGCTAGAGTTATCGTAGTCTGCGTAGCTGGTGGAAGCGTGTCCTGCGGAGATTTCGTAGCTAGTTTTGCTACGCACGCGTTCTGACCAAGTCGACGCTTCACTGTCGCACGGAGTGACGGGAGCGCTGCGGATTGTTTTCGGTATGTAGTGTGGTATAATTTCATCTGTTAGGGACCCGCGTTTCTGAAATAAATAAATAATAAAATGTAATTATTGTACACAATACAGTATTCACGTTAACTTATTCAGTTTGTATTTCAGACATTGTTTGTTTGTGTTCAGACTTGTAGCGAATAGACATGTTTTCTTGGTTTTTCTTGGTATGGTATATTTTTACAGCGGACGACCATTTTGCCGCTGAGCGGGCACTCTTAGTCATGTAATATTTAGATATTATAAGAAATAATTAATTCGTGTATATACAGATGTTTATTTAAATACCTTACATCTATAACATTCTTAGATTCATTTTTTTTATACCACTTAGATCTGCCTATCTGATCGGCAGTGGTTGCTGTGGTCTATGGACGTATGCAACACCAGAGGCGTTACACTCGTGCTGCCGACCCTGAAGAAACCTTCTAATACCCCTCTTCAACAACCCCCTATTGTAGGCACTTGGGAAAACTGCAGTAGGGAAGAAGAGTTAGATTATCATATGTATAATACGAATAAAAACTTACTCTCATAAAATCGAAATTAGGCAGCTTAAAGCGTCACACCTCCTGAAGAAACTTGACCGGACAAACGCCCTGGCGGTTGTCACCCGACCGGATCACGACCATGCCCTCGACTTCTTCTCCCACTTGTATCACAATCTGATCACGAAGGAGCATTAACCCGTTGTCACCATCAGTCACCTGAAAAATGAAGGCACGACATTGAATGCAAATTTGTATCCCACCAAAATCATACCATGCAGCTATGGGACAATTTGGGAAAAATTCGAAATAGTGCAATTTAAATTAGTCACTCAGTGGTATGTTCTGAAAAAGGGCATTAGTCAAGTAATTATAATTTACAAAGGCGGTATTTATGAAATATAATTATAATTGGGAAGTCTGTTTAGGAATCAAATGTCATATAGCGAGATGATAAACTCAAATGGATCACAATATTATGTAAAGGAAATCGATTATAATATTATGTAAAGGTTCTGTGAGACTCAAATAGATCACAATATTATTTAAAGGTTGTGTGAGACACAAGTAGATCATAGTATTATGTAAAGGTTGTGTGAGATTCAAATAGATCATAATATTTTGTCACGGTCGTGTGAGACTCTACTGAACCTAAATCGGCAGTGACACATTATCAAGTTGTTTATCAGTCATTAATTGCTGACAAACCATAAAAGCCACATTACACTCAAATTAATAAATGAATTTGAATTTACCAATTTTATTCTGCACGGCAGGAGTGTTCCCTCCTTAAACTTTAACGAATACTTACACTTGATATTAAAATTGTACTTTATTGGAAGAGCTAACAAGAATTACTACTCTAATTTACTAAATGTAGCAGTTTATAAAAAATACCTTAAGATTATGCGTGACTTGTAAAGGTCGCTCTCCAGCATTCAGCTTGGTGCAGTATTTGGAGGGGAAGTATCCGATCTTGCCCAAACACTTGCCTTTCCACCAGTCCGGGTCCGTGGTATCAATCACTGTGACCTTATATCCGGCCTTCAAGTCCAATTCGTCAGCGTGCCGTGATTTAAAGTTGTACAAGATCACGTACAGGTTTGTTGGCAGGAGTCGTTGGTGCTTCTGCAGAATCAATTAGAAAAGTTTGATTATTTATTGTTTATTGAGGTAAGTTACCTCAATATATAATGTCACCGCGAATCTTTTGCGTCGGAAATAATGTAATTGCAAAGTGACAACGATCTCGAACCGATTATGCGCGCAGTGTGTTTATAACTTGTATTGGCGTTCCGATGCGAAAGATTCGCTATAAATTTTCATCGAATCTAGCGTAAGCGTTAATGCCAGTATGTACGAGTATATGGGTATTCAGCGATGTTGTAAGTATTATGTGTTTACATCTGAGTTTGAGAAAGAGCGAAATGAAGTGCTAAGGTCTAAACCGGTATTGCGGGGAAATCCCCATCTAGAGTCACAGGACCTAAGTCAAGTAAATCATACAATCAAACACTTACACTGTGCTGTTTTACTGGTGACGGACAGGGACTCGCGCTATTCGAAGATAGACTCTTGTCAGGCTCATCAGGTAGCTCTACGCTGCTCATACGACCACCTCGTGCGCTCAGCAACCTTCGGGTTTGCACCGGCGATGATGGGGCTGTACAGTTTATACTCTATACATGTTTGGGGCGTAAGCGATTGCGATTTCAACGTTAGCGAATTGTGTGTGTATGTTTTCCTCATCAGTCACAAGGTCGCGAACGCAAGAACGGTCAAAATAATACTTTATCAGATTTAGTGTTTAGGTGGACGTGGATCGTAAATGGTTTAATATCGATATTTTGATGGGTAAAAGTTGATCTTGGGTTAGTTTGATTCCATAGCAAATTACTTTTACTTTACTTTGATAGCACCTATTCAAATCTTACCCAAATTATCCCATAGCTGTATGTAATAATTTTGGTGTGATTCTAATTTATTGCGCTACTTGTCATACGCCGTACTTGCGTTCGTAGCCTCAAAATACCATTTTATTATTTTGTAATGTAGTGCCTAAGTTACCTCATATGTCGTAAATGTTTGGACAGCGGGTGTACCGATCAGAATTCTGCTGATTTTTTACAGGCTGATAGTACCTTTAATGTACCTTTAATAGAATTTAGTATACCTCTTTTATTAAAATAATATGTATCAAAATATGTACACGCGTGATCCAAACGTTTGGACCGCGGTTGTACTTATTTTGTTATATAATTTTTAATCAAAAGAAGTAAACAAGATTTGTTTGTAGGTACACTAAAGTACACAGCGGGTATATGTAATATCAAAAAAGAAATAGAGAAATTAGCAGCTCCTAACAGAAATAATCGCTACACCCACGGTCCGCGGACCGTGGGTGTATCTATTTTATTATATAATTTTTAATCTAAAGAAATATACCGGATTTATTTGAAATTACGCTGAGGTACACAGCAGGTATGTTATAAAACTAAAAATATCTAAATTAGCGATTACAACAGACATAATAATAACCGCGGATGTGCCTATTTTGATAAATAATTTTTTTTATCAAAACAGGTATATCGAATTCTATTAAATGTACACTGAGGTACACTAAAGGCACTATCATCCTTTAAAAAATCAGCATCGGTACACTCGCGGTCCAAACGCTCACACTAGGTCTCACAATTCCCTAAGGCCTCGATGACAAAATCGCGTTAGTGTCCTGTCAGCAAATCCAATTGGAATGGCCAAACGAGTGAGGCTTCCATTTTATATAAGTAATAGGTATCTGTTTATGCTGGGCTCGTAATAAAAACCGTCATACATTCTAATAGTACCGTCAAATGAAGCACAAGTCTCTGTTCAATTATTATATTCATAAATGGATTTGAATATTATTTATAATAGCTTTTGCCCACGGCTCCATCCGTGTGGATGTCGGTTCCCGGCAATTATTCGATTTTTCTCAACTTTTATACCTTTCCTAGACCTCCACGAAAACTTCAAGATTAATGAAATAAATCCATTAAGCCGTTCTCGAGTTTTAGCGAGACTAACGAACAGCAATTGATTTATATATATATGTATATATATATACCATGGGTCTAGATAGCGTTGTGTAGAATGTCGTGGAATATTTATTTATTTATATATATTCATAAGAGTAAATTATTAATTATTAATATATATATATATATATATATATATATCAATGAGATGCATTCAAATATATAGTGTGCATGATTTTAACATTACCTGAAGGGGTACTCAAATTACTGGAGATAGTGAATTTCACTCAAAGAAAATATTCCTTTATTTGGAGTACTTTCCCTCCAGGTAATGTAAAAATCTTCCATATGAATTATGGAGCTTACCAAAGCGAAATTGTCATCGAGAAGGGAATGTTATTTGATTATTAATATGAAGAAGAATATATCAATTACATCGGTAAATAATTCAATTAAACTACTTTTTTAAGTAGAAAACAAAGCCAACCAGTAATTTAACAACGTGATAAAATCAATAGAAGTGTTTTGTATTGAATACTACTTATCTATTAACAACACAGAAAAACAATGTCGTATCAGTAAAGATAAGATAAGACTTCTAATGAATATACGATATTTATGGCCAGTATTAGATTGTGTTATCTATTACATTACTTAAACGAAAGCTCAACATATTAATTTTTAATTGAAAATGTTAAGTAAAAAGGCAAACAGCTTTGTAAGCGTCTAGTTTTGACGGAACACACAATACATACTGAAATAACCATTATTTAACTGTTAAATACTATTTCAAATTAAATAATAACGTACATGAACGTGCATATCTACGAATCGTGTAGTTATTTATTCTATTAAAGCCATGTCTCATGCAAACTGTTCTGCAGTTACCTAAAAAAAAACAAACGTAAAAAATCATAAATGCCATGCATAATAAACTTTACTTACGATGGTTCATTGAAGAAAATCTAAGTATTTGGCAGTGAATGTTCATGACAATGATTAAATTTACTGATGACTGATTTTCCGGTACTAAACTTGTGAACAAGTCAAAGACATTTTTTTTCCAAGTAATCATTATCTGCTTACTTCCTTAATATAATTCGTTGGCTTAAACCTTACAATCTTAGTGATATCTGTACTTACATACAGCGGATTTTTCTCGTCATAGAATAACCTCAGAGAGCGCAAGAATGTCTAGATAGCAAATAATCTGTGGGTACCTTACCAAATAGTTCAATACTAACACAAAAGCTAAGCTGAAGGGATAAATTTGAGAGGTAAACATTGCTTGTTCTCACAACATTGCTCGACATCAAGTACCGGAGTCCAAAGAACCAAAAACAACGAAACGATTATCTCTGCTGTGTTCATAAATAAAGTAATTTCCAGTCTGCGTAGTCTCGAAGCATTCTTCTTACTAAAAAAACAGGGCTTTAAAACCAGACGAACCAATTCGTAAGTGGGTATAATTTTTGCGTCAGAACACATCAAACTTAAGCATAAAGTGTACATCGTTATTGAATTTCTATATAAAATGGATATATATAAAAAAAGAATCTGGTTGTCAAGCCCTGGTGTAAAGCAAAAATATAACGTGAAGCATAAGGTTGTTTGGACCCAGGCATGTGTATTACTGGCATTTTCGTACATAAAACGCGGCTGCCCTGCGCGGTCTGCTGGTCGCGCGTCGGGCGTCGCCTCAGCTCCCCACATTCCGGCGAATCCAAGGACAAGCTCTTCATCCTAAGGTTCAACTTTTGGCGTCTCGGAGAATGCGGCGCTATAACATTGATGATGTATGAGGTTTCAGTCTAAACTCACCCACTTCATTTGTTATATTTCCTTAAAAACTTTTGTGTCGTGTAGTTAAAAAGGTACTAGACTGTATTTATGTTTGTTTGTATACGAAAGTGTATAACAAAAGAGCATTATGAACTTTGTAGTTGTGTTACTTTATTAGAGAAACCATAACAAATATAACTAATGTTGGGTAAGTATTTAAGTTTGCTGACTTTTAACGAGTTTACCAGTAGTAAATGTTTATACTTAACTAAGGCACTATCTCCGTACTTCAATCAATGCTACAAACGAGGTTTAACGTATTGACTAATCAGATTGTGAAAAATAGTCTTAATTAGTGTAAACATCGAATACAGGCAAACTTGTAGTTAATATAAAAGACATCTATAGTCAAAGTGCGTAAGCAGTGCAAATAAAAATGTTCAAAACGCGAAAGAATTTGAGATGCAAAAAGTGAGACGGATAGTAAAGAACCTAACAGCTACGAATAGAATATTAAACGTTATACTACTGTAGTGAAAGCTACATTTTGTTGTAACTTTAATTGAGTGACTACTAGGCGTATAATTATATTAATGTATCTAATAACAGATGCTTGTTATTAGCAGTTATCAGATAGTAACAGAAAGGTTCATCTTATGAATGAAGATTTTTGCCAAAATGCTCCTCGATGCAACGTATATCGGAACCAATGTGGAAATAATCTACAGGGATTCGCTTATATACGAAGTCAATGTCGGTACCAGGTAAGGGACTGGTGCGGTCTGCTTGCCTCAACATTTGGGCACTCTTGGAGTTCTTCATTGAACCTGTGAGGACAAGTAAACAGGAGCGAGTCTATAAATATTTTAGTACTAATTGAAGTTATTCCTTTTGTAGATGATATCCCAGATAAAGGAATATAAGCACGCTTGCTGGGCACTCCCTAAAAGTGTCAACTAAACCTCAGCAAATTAGTTATTAGGTGGGGTTAATATTAAGTTGGGTGTTCGGTTATTTTGTCCAGTTCAACATGTTAGTCTCTAGATTATTGTTTAGAGTAGTTAGTATTATCGCAATTACGATAGAAGTAGATTGAGTTATACAAGGTAAGTGAAAGCTAGGTAGGGTGCCGTGAACCAAGTGAAACTTCCACGTGAAATGTGTGTACTGGCGATGGTATTAAATGCATGCACCGGCGCACCGCCTTAAGCCATGCACCACTCACAATAAAACGCACTCGTAGATATATTTAAAGACGACTCCAAATAAGAGTAAAATAGAGTGTTTAAGGGTAACTAGATAAAAAGGAAGCTTATTTTTGAAGTTTATTGTAACAGTAACAATATATGTATAATATATATCACAGTACGCGGGGCGCTTCGGGGTTATTATAACAAAGACATTCGGGAAACGGCTATTGGGGGCCATCTCTGCCACACCGCACCGCAAAGGCTTATGCCTGTAAGGCGTTATGATTTAAGGTTTCGTTCCCATGGGCTAACTACGTCGCCTAACTTTATTTCTTGCGGACGCTCGCTGTAGACTTGAGGATCGAAGGCGGTGGATCACCGTTTTCATTAACTAAACATAGAGGCTGTCCGAAAGGTCGCGTCGTCGTCTCCTCCGTCTCTGCAAAGACAATGTGCGGACAGCAAAAATAAATAAAAGAAAAATAAAGCATAAATTAAAACATAAATATTAACATAAACCAAAACCAATACAGAAACATAAAATATAATGTAATGTTCGGGACACCTATGACGTTTTGTTGAGTTTGTTAATATTGCCTATTGTTTTAGGGAGAGGTAAATGAGCCCGGGTAATGGATGGGATAAGCATCTAAGGTGCTTGCCGAGCTTCGACTATTTTAAGTCCTATTGTCTAAGCTAACACTGCAATCGCGAAATAAAAAGTAATTGAAAATAAAATATCGAACACACAACGAAAATGTGGCACCGTAACCCTGAACATGGGACAAATAAAGCTGTGAGACTGAGAGAGCGATGTGCTACAGCCGTGGGCGCGTACTTTCCGGCAGTGAAATGGACCGGTGCTGCGGCGAGCCGCGGCGCGATCGGGAGCCCCACATGGACAAACTCTTGACACCGGCGAACAGTCTGCGCCGCATGCCGCCGTCGGTACGCGTCGCCCCGCCTATCGACAAGTATCTCTCAGTATCGACCGCACCCCGCCCCCGCCCTGCGCCCGCGACTATACAATGCGTGCAAAAAAACAATTCGACACTACTGAAAACGAGTGAATTTGAGTGAAGCTGCCGGTCGACCGTCGGCGGCCGCCAGCCTACGGCGCGACTCGAGCGGAGAAGCGAGCGAGCTCGGGTGCGGCGCCAGACCTGAGCTAGAGGAGACGGGCTGCGGTGCCACGGCCAGTCCGGCGGTCGGCCGCGCCGGCGAGCGCGCGGGCGGCGGCTCCTCCGGGGCCGACACCCGCACTACCGGGCCCCCGCGCGAATCCCCACCCGGCTTCGCTATTTCGTTGGCTCGCTTGAGGACTTGGTAGGTTTGATCCACTTCCTCCTCTGAGCATCAGAGATCAGGGTCAGATTCGCGATCATCATTATGGATACAGAGGACTCAAAATGTTTATTATGTACACGTGGGTAGCGGGTGATGTCTGGAACTTGCTTGTTAGTAAACCGTTCGTATACAGTATTTGCTAATGAGCTGGGATCGTAGGACGTTGTTAGTCGTACTGAACGCTCGGCTTCGGGTGGGTGCACAGGGGTCACTCCTGGTAGTTACCGTACCATCATCACAGTAGTTATCGAAATCGTCATCTGAGTTGACAGATCCCTTGTACGAGATCTTGGTTAATCTCTGTCCCGGCAGCCACCCGTCCTCCACCCCTGAACAATGGGAGTTAGCTTCTGATAGTGTCTGTATAAGTGATTATTATGGTCGTTTCGTGTTTTTGCAAGCTTGGTGAGGCTGTGTGTTATATTTTTATGTAGATATACCTATAGAATAATATATTAAGTTATCGGTAACAATACAGAATAGTTCATATTTGAGTAATTCTTAATGGTTATTATAACGATCAAAATGAATTATTGCATATACGTCAACACAATTATGAAACTTACCAACACTTCAGAATGCATGTGCTAATAGGTTAGAAAATCAGTATTATAATTGGTATGCAATATCTTGTATGACTTTCTTTGGAGCTTATTCCTTCGTGCTATTTAATTAGGCTGGTAGCAGTAAGTCATAATAATAAGACTTACTTTCATCGTCGAAGGCTGTTTCCTGCACCCTGTGGGATTCAATCTCGGAGGTACTCTTCTGTCTGCGTAATAGCCGTGACTTTGTTACGCACTTGCCGACTTGTGGCATGCAGTCTGTGTGGATGTTCATTTTGCAGAGACGACAACGCAATCCCTGCCTAGTATGGCCTGATTAAAAAAAAAAAAAAAATTCAGTTAATTATGGAAATAAAAATAACACTTAAATTAATGACACTTGTAGTACCTATATCGTTTTTCATACTGCTAAATAACAAATGTCACTTAAAACTTTAGGTAAGATCTGTAGGCAGTAAAGAAAGTCTACAGAAATCACAGCGATTATATTAATATATTAGGCATAAACGGTACGATATACGATACAAGTTAAGAGCTACTTAAAGATTTGGTACAGCTATTTTAGACACTTATTAAGAAACATAACTAACAGAAAATCTCGTGAGTTTATAATAATTTTCTAAATACCACCATTGTCAAAACCTAAACATAAATCCTTGAAACACTTTTTTATTCAGTCGGCGGAAATAAGTCCTTGAAACGCCTGAAGTTAACCCAAAAACTATGAAGTATAAGGTTATCAATATTATCATCAGCGACAGAACGTTTTAATGTAAGGCTGAGGTTGTATCTAGGTCACAACTCACACGGCAAGTTTTTACAACTGGCCAATAACTAAAGATTGCCAATTAATGTCGAAATTTCTGAAAAGAACATTTTTTTATACTACTTAGTTGACAGACAAGCACACGGGCCACATGATGGAAAGTGGTTACCGTGGCCTATGGACGTGTGCAACACCAAGGGCGTCGCACTCGCGCCGCCAAACCTGTAAGCACAGAGTTTCTGTGCCGTCAGTGTAAGAGATAAAGCAAGACAACCTTTTGGTCTTCCCACTGACAGCACAAAAACTCTCCAGTGAGCGCTGGCTACCCTACTCACCGCCGGGAACATAACACAAGGTTATTATAGCCGTATTCTGTAGGGCGGAGGCGAATCCCCAGTCGGACTGCTCAATTGGACGGAAATACCGTCGTGTTCTACCTCCTGTGTATTTAAAGATTTAACTTTTACTTATTGTTCAACTAGCTGGCTCCAACCGCATGTAATTCGGATTCGAATCGAATTTTCGTGCAGAAGTTCCTTCGCATACCACCCCCGTCAACCATCAGGAGTAGTTATATCGGACTCCGACCCACGAAAACCGCATGACGTCTCGGATATTAAGATGATGAGGTGTAAGATTGCCTGCCTAGAGCATCCCGCGCTCCTCGGCTAATCTAGGTCACCTACGGCCTAAGATGACCTCCTCAGGAGTGGGAAGCACGGTGTCCCTATCATACCCCGCGATGCGAGGCATAGCGATGTAAGGAATTTTTTAGGTTATTTTTTACAACTTGGCTTACATGTGTGTGTTTTTGAAAATATGATATAGTCTATGTTAGACAGCGATACAGCTTTATAATTGTCGAATTTTTGAAATCAATGCACTAGTTTTTCAGTTCATTCGAATACAAAAATACAAATCTTTCCTCTTCATAACGATTCATTAGTATAGATTTATAGAAATCTGTCGGGTTTTTGACATTTATGATCGCTGCTCTGCTCCCTTTTGTAATAGCGTTATTTTATATACGACGGCCTCTGTGGCCGGTAGAGCGTTCAACTGCTACGAGGTGCAGGTTTGATACCCGCTCTGTGTAAATATTTGTATGCATGAATATGCATATTTGCATTGGCTGGTTGTTTGTATGTATGATATGTATGTATTTACAAAAAAAAAATCTAAGAATGTTTATCCGCATTCTAGATTCCATAACACAAGTTAGTTAAGGTTACCATACTTACTTACCATAGGTCTACATAGCGTTGTGTAATATTTATTTTATTTTTTATTTATATATCCTTATTTATATAACCTTCGTCTATAAATGAACATTCAACCGAAAAAGGTATTTTTTAATTATTTTTTCAAATCAAACCAACAAACAAAATCTTCAGCTTTATAATATTAAGTACAGATATCAAGATTATACAAGTAATTTATTTAAATTTGTTAAGACCAGTCATTTGGTCATATTAAAAAAGTGCGTAGCGTGCCATGGAATAATTTGTTAGGTCAGGTTAGTTATTTAATTAATAACTTGTATAGTTACAAATTGCCATTCTGTGTGCATAATCAGAAACGAAAATTATGATAAACTTTGATGGACATAACTGGTTCAATGAATTTCAAATGTGGGCGAAGCTATCTCGATGATAATTGGCGTGAGGGTTGTCCTTCTATAGTAACCATTGAAGATAACGTGAGTGCTATGCGGCTCATGATAGATTCTGAAAACAGAGTGACATAGCAACAATGTCGGTCTGGTTCAGATATTGGTACATTCATACATACACAAAAAAAATGTATGTACGTAACATACATTTTTTTTATACAACTTAGGTGGCAGACAAGCACACAGCCCACCTGATGGAAAGTGGTTACCATGACCTATGAACGTGTGTAACACCAGTGGAGTCACATCCGTGCTGCCGACCCTGTAAGAACATAAAATCACGCCTGTTTCCCATAGGGGTAGGCAGAGATCACGGATCTCCATTTGTAACGATCCTAACATACTACTTTCGCTTCATTCACTCTCATTACATTCTTCATGCATGCTCGTCGGTTTAGGGTACTCCTGACCTGCAACTTTTCTAAAACTTCCCCGATTTGGTCCAGGTATGTGCGCCTAATTCTGCCCCTTCCGACGGCACCATCCACACTCGCCTCATACACCTGTTTCGTTAGTCTTCTTTCATTCATTCTCTCAAAATGACTGAACCATCTTAGCATTCCTCTCACAATTCTTATCACTAAATCTTCTATCACTCCACATCGCATTCTGATCACGCTATTTCTACACTCTGTCACGCATTCATCTCTTTCAAAAACCATAACTTTTGTCTTACTAATATTCACTTTCATTTATTTCTTCTCAAAAGCTCCAGGCAAAAACAAAAAAGAAAAACAAATGTTTATATTTAGAGGCTTCCTTAATCTAAATAATAATTTGAATCATAGATACAGATGCCTACTCAGATTAAGCACGTTGTTGCTAGGATTATTGATATTATTTAAACGATACGATCCTGTTTCTATTACAACAAAATAAAGATAAATTTTAGCGCAAAATGACTCGCAATAATGTGTTACTGGGTCCGTTTACTTCTCAATAATGACTAGGTATGTAATGACTTCGTAATTATGACTCTCATAATACCTATTCCTCGTGATTCGTAATTGAATGGAAATGGTGATAGCGGTGACTTGGTACGAGCTAACTCGTCAGTGGTACTAATATAATTATTTCGTGCTAAAAGTAGATATAGGTACTTGGTATATATATATCTGTTAAAACGAATTAGTGTCGTTTGCTTTCAGTATTACGCATTAACTTTAGGCTTTGTCAATTACAAGGTAATCATTTATCAATTTCCATAAATCAATTCTCGTGTTTTATATATATACCTACAACGGTATAGTGCGGCTCCCGCGAGCAATTGGTTCGATCTCTTTTCATAAAATAAGAAATCAACAATCCTTTGGAAGTAAGTCCTTTTGTTCAAAATGATATTTAACGGTAAGCTTGAATTTGTGTAGAGATAAATACAACATTTGACAACCGAGTTTTGCAAATGTAGGGAACGAGTTGACTTGCGATTTGCAACGTCATGTCAAGAAAACTGAGTCTGGAGTGGTTGTCTAGAGTATGAACACTAGGAGCAAAACAAACTGCAAAGCTTTGGTAATACCTAACCGGATTGGCACTTCAATTATGACGGTGGCATACCAATACCAATATCAATAGGTTATCAAAATAGTCCGAAGTGGAGGTTTTGTTTAAGCACAAGAGGTACTTTTATTAGAAGGAGGTAGGACACGGCGGTATTTCCGTCCAATTGAGCAGTCCGACTGGGGAAGTGCCTCCACCCTACAGAATACCGCGACTATAATAACCTCGTGTTGTGTTCCCAGCGGTGATTAGGGTAGCTAGAGCTCACTGGAGAGTTTTTGTGCGTCAGTGGAAAGACCAAAAGCTTATCCTGCTTTGTCTTTTCCACTGAAGGCACAGAAGCTATCGTGGTTACAGGGTTGGCAGCGCGATTGTGACTCGTTCAGTGTTGCATACGTGCATAGGCCACGGTAACCACTTTCCATCAGGTGGGCCGTGTGCTTGTCTGCCAACCAAGTAGTATAAAAAAACTCTATTTATTTTATTTATTGAACCTTATGCACAAATACATAGGCGGACTTAATGCTCTCCCCTCAGATAGCAGCTATGTGCAATCTGCCGGACAAATTATATAAAGTAATTCATAACCTGTACCACACTATCCGTGTGGTGACGGAGAAATTATACAAGTATCACTATCCCAACACAACCCAAGGGTGTCTAAGAGGCGGCAAACGGAAAAATACGCAGACGATATCACTGCGAGAGAAGGAAAACTCTGTACCAACCCGTCTGGCCAGCGTGGAAGCAGTGGGCCAAAGCCTCCTAACATTGGGAGGGGCCTATATCCAGTAATGAACTGCGATGGGCTAATTGAATGAAAATCTGCAGCTTCTCTTCGCGTTACCATAAATTATTAATTTTACGTTAGAGTTCATTAACATTAAAAAATAATCATAATTTGATACCTTTAACTTTCAAATATGAATGCACCAAAAGTTGCTTTTTTCGTTGGATTTAAGTTACGTGAAAAATTTTTATACAAATGGCATATGTACTGTGTACCTCTCTTTAACCTTTACGATTGAAACCTCAGCTTTGTCAAGTAAAAATCTAAGTACCTTTCTAAGTATATTTATCCACATTCTAGATTCCGTATCATAACCTAGTTAAGCTATATTTACTTTGGGTCTAGATAGAGCTGTGTAGAATGTCGTACATTTATTTATGTATGTTATATTTAAGAGCAAAATATTATATTTTTCCATTGGTGGCATTGGGTTGGATGTCATATAAATCTTTATGTAACTGTAAATAGGTATTATTTATTTACCTCTTAGGACTTGTGAACAAACGTCGCAAGGCGTTATTTTCTTGTAGGTGTATTCTTGGAAGTTGTGCGCCTCGGAATCTCCCCCGCCACGCATTGCATCTCTTGCCGCTCCGTTCCTCCTAAAAAATTATTAACATTTAAATTACACATATTACTATCTACTCTAGGTATGTTACTCTTGCTTTTACTGAAAAATAAACTGGATTGATAGAACTGTTGATCTCATTGCAATTAAATTCCTGAGAAGGTAGGGTAGCTATATCTTTACATAATGATTTATTTTAGAATATATTATTTCATATGAACAAACACATTCGTAGAATGTTTCATATTTCATTGAATATATATAATGAACGAATGAAGAAGCCTTTAATGACTTGTACAGTTTGTTCGATTAAATTATTGTTTATATCTATTTATAACTACGTATTATGTCGTCATTGCTATCGACCGATGACGGCCAAGGTCAAGGGAGACAGCCGATGAAAAAATCGTTGAGGTAGCCGGTAATCAGCCCTTAGTCACCATAAGTACAAGAACTAATGAGCTGTTAGTAATGACCTTCAGTCTCCTTAATGTGTGTTGAAAGCCGAACTGTCTCTTGGTAAAATAATATTAGTAAATGAATCATTCAACACTGAATTGAACTGGAAAACAAAGCAAGCACATATATTACATTTTTATTGATTGCGAACTTAATTGAAAGCCAAGAGTAATGAGCGCAATAATTATATAGTTCCAAGCATTTACTTGGCGGAAAGATTGTTTTACTGTAAAGAAAAAGTGGTGAAAAGTATTACTAATTTAATATAGTTATTTGTGGCACATCTACACAGTTTAAGCATGCCTAATAGTGGAATAATTTCTACGTGACAAGAATGAGCAATATCCGATACGTTTGGATCAACTTAAACGTAAACAAACTTAGGCTCACACCTACAGGGCACAATTACCTCATCGCCATTACCGTCGACACCGCGTGGTACATTTGATTTTTTCTTTATTGATGCAAAAAGAGAGAAACATCAAGATGAACATAACACGAAATAAAGTGATAAAATACAATTTGTCAATGATGTGCAGAAACCTGTGAGATAGCGATGTGTTTGACAATAAATAAATTGGAATTATATTTATATATTTTTTTAAATAAGTAGTTATTTTCATTTGATTGTTAATTTGTATAAGTATCATCACATTCATCACAGATTACATCGGTTTATTGTTAGCCATTTAATTTTTGGAAGGTAATGACTGGTAATTTATTGTACAAGGACATTTAAGATAGATATAGATTATTTTATTGTAAAAGGTTCCAATTAAATGACTTACACATCGAACATATGCTTTTACTGGACATCAGGCTTAACCAAGTTTCTTATGCGGCTTCAAAATGGATGTTATTCACGATTTGCCACCAGAGCATGGTATACAAATGGATTTAAATGTCGTACATAGGTACTAAGATTATTTAGTATAGTTAAGTTAAACTGTACGGATTCATAAAAAAATCATTACTAGAATGCTTTTCCAATTTGCTGTAGGTACTTAAATATGCTAAGAGCCTACGCACTTCTACGCGGTTTTGGTCAGAATGATAATCTTCTTCTACCCTTCTACAATTATGCACATGAATTAATAATGTCAATAATTTGGTTAGAACATTTTGACAACTTATTTTATTATTTATTTTAACAATTTAGTTATGGCTCTTTTTATTTCTTCAGTCGAATTTAAGATAGCCTTAGCAACCTTGTACGACATGACAGCGGCTAGAATGTAGCGTTGGATCTCGTATAGTAACAGTTAAGATAATTAGGGACTTATGTCTGAAAATTTTAAGCAAATTCTTCTATTAACTTATCAAGTTAGTCCTATAACCTGTCTAAGCTTAAATATTTGCGGAATAAACGGAACAATATTTTTTTAAATAGTACACGGCAATATAACTTCTCGTCCGATGGTAAGCTTAAAGCGAAGTCGGAAGGAGAGGTCCCCTTTACAGACATCAAAAATATTACATTAGTGACCCTCAGTTTGACCGGCCATGATCTACATGGCCGTTGACCTATTATATCATCCTCACATGATTTGACAATGTTTTTACCACTATTGTACATAATATACCTAATAATACATAGTGAAATTCAATTTATGCCAGTTACGACAAACACAGCAGCGTCATCCTTTCAAATTCCGCGAATGTATGTACATACAAATATACCAATAACACGCGAGATTAAGCTTTATATACAAAGCATTTAAGTATCTTCAATACATACACACCCTCAGCCCATTAGAAAATGAAAAGAAGGTTCGTTATGAGCGAAACACTATTCATTCTATAGTGTATGAAATGTACCTACCTATATATTATTTAGATAGTTCTGCTTGCTGCTACTTTTTGTGTGCATCTCGTTATCTCGAGATTTGTTATTTGGATAGAGTTTCATCTTTCAAATTTGTCTTGTTATAATTTGTACTATATATTTTCTCTTATTATACAATATACCTACTGTTATTTTATTCAAGGAATAATGAGCTTAAGCTCGTATAGAAGCCTTACGTGCAAAGCGGATGCATGTTAGTAATCTTATTTACAAACTCAGACGTAATGCTATTAAATAATGAACGTGATCAGTAAGTTGTAATCCGATTCCTGATAATGATCCTGACAGTGAACTGTCTACATATTCCATTAGCGGCCCTGGTCACCTGCTGATCACATGGGTTGGAATCTAGCTTGTTCAATTTCGGAGTACATGGCCTTGTTTTAATGGAGTATTGGCAAAGGTTGACCTAGTACCACTAAATATGTCAATGAAATCGACTCGAATCACAGGTGCATTATTTTCTGGGACGGAGCATTGTGTGCATATCAAGTCGGGGAAAAGTATTTTCATATTTTTCATACAAAGGAAAATATTGTTTATTTTTTTTATTTAATTTTAATATGTATGTGCCGTTGATCAATGACTTGTTGCCATCTTGTGGGTAGTGCCATGATCCCATTTCAGTAGATATTTTGAGACGTGCAGCTCACGTGTTTCCTTCTTCCTACAGTCCCGGGTCCTTAGAGCGGGGCGTGAAAAAGCATATGATGAGACCGTCAAGCTGAGTGTCACCATTGTGACACGGTGTGTAAGTAATGGTGACCCTCTTTTCTGGGACTTTGCCTTCAGCTTACCATTAGGCAAGGCGAAGGCTAATTGACGTGTCCTATATAAAAAAAAAATGGTTCCTAAGCAGTTCTGAAGTGACCGAAACAGGTGAAACTCGGATGGAGTAAGGTCAGGGCTATATGGAGGATGCATCAAAACAAACTCTCTCAATTTTTGCTGAGTGGCTATAGACGAGTGTGGTCTGGCATTGTCATGATAGTACACCACACCCTTCCTGTTCGCTAGTTCCGGCCGGTTTTTCTCAATGGCTACTATTAACCTCATCCAGTTGTTAGCAGTAGAGGTCAGAATCTATAGTTTTACCCGGCGACAAAAGCTCAATCAGAGCTTTCCAATCCCACCATACACAGCATCACCTTGTTCCGAGTTAGGCCGGGTTTGGCCACGGTGTGTCAGGACGTCCAGAGCGAACCTCATCTTTCACACTAAAATTTCCAGACTTGAAACGTTCAAGCGTTTCAAGTCTAGCAATTTCTGTTACTACATATATACTACTCTTTTTGATACCGCATTAGGTCCGTAAACTGCACAAATTTTATTCGTCGCATTTTTACCTTTTTGAAATTAAACTTAAAAATATACCGAATTTCTTTGTCACATTTATTCATTTTACTTGTTAGAAGACAATTGAAAAATGGCGGGCACTAGTTTTTTAAATTTATTCTATCTTCGGAATGTCAACATTTAATGGTATTACAACCAGCCAGTTACCTACAGTACAATCAAAGAGGTTTGACTACTAATAATACCTACATTCAAAATACGAAAATACTTTTGCCCTTACGTGTTATTTATGACTTTAGAAGATGGATCGTCATGTCTAAGATTTTTTAATGTTGAACATTCAGAATGTGTACCACGAATACTAGATATATAATGGAAACAAACCATTATTTATTAATTGCTTTGTTTAAATATCCCCATTGCACACTTTTACATATAGAATCAAAATATCAAATTGATGAATCTTTAGGTTTAGGAAATGTGGTACAAACCCCTTAACCATTACACTGAGCCTGTGTGGATTCCTTATACTGAAGTTCAGGAAGAAGGAACCTTACTCCATATTTTATACGTAATTCCATTCTATACTTGATCTACTTGTATGCATATCAATAACAGTAAATTGAACAGCAAAATTTGAATGCTAAAGGGATCTTCGTAAAAAAATTAATTTACAAATTCAACATCCATTTTGATGATACGAATGAAGAAAAATCTGTAACCTGTGATGTTTTGATTAGTCATGCTTGAATTGATTGCTTGTGATTGATTAATCAATGTAAAGAACGAAAATAAACTGGGATCGTCTTACTTGTCTGGTGGTGCGGCGTGTGGTGGGGGTGCACTGGGCGGCTTGAGACTCCTGAAGGCCTTCAGCCACTTATTCTTCATACTTCCGGCCGATGATGACGATAGCTTACGATCTACAGCCGCTGCACCGCTATCTGCTTTTGCTGCAAATAGCTCCCGCTGTAACAAAAAGTCTTTTAAGTTGTTTTCTTTATTTAGAGAATAATTTTGCATTAGGAGAATTAGACATTAATAAGACATAGTACATAAATATGCGGCGTAGCGGTAGAGCGTTCTATAGCTAATTTTGAAGTGGCTGGTTTGATTCTCGCACAATTCCTATTTGTAGTAGGTGTATCGCAGTAACTGTTTGTATAAATATTAATCTGGACGTTTCTATGTATAATGTGTTTTTTTTAATTGCACAGAGGTTTCTGTGCAAATATGAAGCGAAGGATGAACATGTTACATAAACGGCAATATCTATTTATTGCATTGACCTAGAAGTTTGACTTTCTCCCAGCTGTAAGAGGTTGCAGACTTGAGTATTTGTTATAAATTTCAACTGGATCCGTCCACACATAATCGAGAATGTCTTGATAGACAGACAGACGCACAGACAGACGAATAACGAAGTAATAAGAGTTCCGTTTTTTCCCTTTGAGGTATGGAATTCTAGAAATGCAAATAGTTTAAATTAATTCTTGAACCTACAATTGAAGATAGTATTGTCTAATTTCTAGGTCTAGTTAGTGCTATATGGCATTTCATTACATTACTTATTTTTTTAAATAGGTATAGGACACAAATAACTCATCCAGGTTTAGTTCAAGCAGACGTAGACAGATGCGAATACCGATGCAAATCACACATAAATTGCCAGATATGGATCGAAACCGCAGTATGACGTAGTCACAGGTGGCATAGTGCACGTGCTTAATCAACTGCGCGATCAAAGTCAAAGTCAATGTCATATAAAGCCTCCGTCATTAACCCCATAAACATATACGAACTAGGTAGATACCTTACTATAATAACACGCGACGATCGAGGTGCCTATGCCTTACTTAGTATACCTCGTGACACATGTCTTGTGCCTAAATAGAGAGACAAACGATGCCCTGACGTGCGCAGATTGTTTTATTATTACATACATACATATAATCACGCCTTTATCCCCGGAGGGTTAGGCAGAGGTGAATTAACACCCACATTTCACTATCATTGTATTCGGTCCCACGTAATAGGGGATGAGCTTATTGCCGTTTTCCGGGCACTATTCTTGCCTCGAGTCATGCATCTCTGGCTGAGTCTGGGCTGTATATATCTGTCTGATGTTAAACAGTCTTATCCCTTAGTCGCCTTGTACGACACTACATGGGAAGAGATGAGGTGGTCCAAATTCTACTCTGTTTTTATGTATGATTATAGTGATTTTGATCTCGTCCACCGCTGTAGCACCTCGTGCTATCCTCAAAAGACACCTAACAAACGTATACTTAGCGTTTAGAGCACTTTTTGAACACAATTAAGGTCCAAGATATACGTCCCGAGGTATTCCTACATAGGTAACAGTTGCGGTCTGGGCTATCGCACGCTAGTCAATATTCTACTGTTTGGGAACGAAAATCATGCGATGTTTACCTATAAGCTGTATTTATTGTTTCAATAACACCGCGCTTTATTGTACTGGAGAATAATGTACTATGACAGCTGTCAACGCGATAATAATTAATAGACATTAGACTTACAACGCCTAAATTACTGGTAATTATCATATGTGTACGTAAATTAGATACTGCGTGTACGTCTACGTCTGCATTGATTATTGTGACATCTAAAGATAACATTAGGTACACCTTTAGTTATTTAAATCATGAAACACTGCTTTGACAGCTTTTAGGAGACTACCATTTAGTGTACTGCGATAAAGTGTACTAACAAGTGGAATAAAGTGACAATTGGTAGGTATCATCAGTACCACGAAACGCTTTTATGCTACAATCAGGCTAGAATTTGCAATTTCCGGGACTGAGGAGGGATACAGATATCCCGGTACCAGACCATGTCATCCCGGGAAATTCGGTACCGAACACAAATCAATTAAATGGGTTAGGGAATGCAATCTCGCGAGATTGGGAGCTCTGGCGGGATCTCACGAGATTACGAATAACAATACCACGAGATTTCGCTAATTTGGGGATCTCGCGATATTGGTAGTTTTGTGTGTTTATTCTTGTAAATTATCACACTATTCCAATAAATAACGAACTACCTACAGAATACCGCGGTTATAATAACTTCGTGTTGTGTTCCCGGCGGTGAGCAGGGTAGCCAGAGCTCACTGGAGAGTTTTTGTGCTGCCTGTGGGATGACCAAAGGCTTGTCCTGCTTTGTCTTCTACACTGACGGCACAAAATCTCTATTCTTACAGGGTCGGCAGCACGGATGTGAATCCACTGGTGTTGTTACACACGTTCATAGGTCATGGTAACCACTTTCCATCAGCTGGGCCGTGTGCTTGTCTGCCACCTAAGTTGTATAAAAAAATAATAATAAGGATTATTTGATATTCGTATTATTATGGACTGGGTAAAAGGTCGAAAATTCCGTAACGTGCCGTGAACCGAGAAATCCAGGGTGCAACCCCTAAATCAGACCCGAAGACGTTACATGATGGTCTAAGCTCTTTTAAAGAAACCCGAAGTAATATGATGGTACAGTCGACAAAAGAAATACGGTTTGCACCTTTACATACAACTTTATATGAGAAAGTGCAACTGTACTCCTTTGTCGACTGTACATACTTTCATTAGTAGATACTCTGTGCGATGCTGAAGTTTCGTTTCATGGTAATCCTTCGTGGTAACCCGTATGACATTTAAAATACTGTATAGGCACCTACCATGCCTACCTACCTACATCTTAAACTTTTGGAATAGAGGACTCTCCTTAACCGGCTACTGTGTGATGTAAATTTAGTAATTTGCATCCCTTTCATTCTCACCAAGCCTTTTTCAACTTTTTGCGGTGGTTTTTAAATATCTACCATCCAAATTTGCATCGTTCGGTACCAAAATTTTAGACACATCTACGATAGTGAAAAATGCAAACTCTGAATAGTGGCATGACTTTATTAGAGCAGAGAGTCCCCTGATTTGATCTGAATAATTTAGAAGCGGTCTTGTGAGCTTAGGTTATGTACGCTTAGGCGGCTCATGTTACTTGGGTAGGTACGTTAATAAAATCTGCTCTCAAGTTTAGTTCTAGAACAATCTGTACTTCAAACTTCCTTCAAGCAGAGAGTCCTGAGTTTTTTTTAAAGCATATTAGAACCGAAGTTGTTGTGTTAGAAGTGGGTTCACGTCGGTAGTATAATGGCCAAGGTTCGAACTTCGTAAGGCCGATTCCTTAACGGCTAAGCTACCGCCGCTTATTGTTCTGGAATACGGGTGTTTAATTCAATACTTATTTACCTATTAAAAAATAACTTAATTTTTAACCTCAGCTAACAAAACCGGTCTAGATAGGTTCGGTTCTCACTTTTGTGTCTGAAGTTTTTGAATGGTTTATTTTGGACCAGTGACTATTCTGTGTGGATGTTAGTTGTTAGTGTTGCATAGCAACTCCGTGTTCAGTCTTACAATGCAAGATATGTCACATATCTTGCATTCAAGTTACGTTACTTAATTTACCAACCTATTAAAAAAATTTCAGGCCTCATAAAATAGGTAGGTGGTATTCAGAATAAATTTTTAAACTATCGTGGGGTGAATTCGTAATTATACACTTCTCGCGAATTAAATCATGGAACTTACTATTTCTGCCGACGTTTCGGAAAGTTCCATGATTTAATTCGCGACAAGTCGCGATACCTTGTATAATTATGAATACATAATATAATTTTTAAGAACTCTACTGGATGCGTAAAAATATGATAATGTGGGAAAACATTATTACGCTCAATGTTTTAGATTACCACAACGAGTCTGGGTAGCTCGCGCTGTGTATATAATTATGGCTACTAAGGAAGGTAAGGATTGAGAACGTAGAAATTCAGCAATGCTCGACTCATTATATAGGTACAGTGACTTCGAAATATTAAAAGTAGGTACGTTACTTCCAGTCTATTTGAATATTACTTCGTGAAATAATCACCCAGCAACGTTATTGCGTGAGCTTGAACATTATAAAAGTATGGTGATTTCACTAAGGGATTACCTACACCTACCTACCCACTGCTGTATTATAGTTAGAACCGACGAACAGGCCAATTACTTTCTGATGATATGTAAACGTTTAGCTCAAATCATATTGAATACTACCTAGGTATGTCGAATTATTACGTGTTAGTGCAGTTATGTCTAACGAGTTCGGTACCGCTCTTTACGCTTACTGCTGTGTATATTCACGTGGATGCTTAAGACATTACCAAGACCTTCGCTCTCTTAAAAGACGTTTATACCAAATGTAAAGGAGATGGTATATGGGGACCCCTCGGGATCAGATTTTAAAGCCTCGATTACAATCGGGAAAAACGCTAAGATCATGATACTGATAAAATGAGCACATTGAGATAACTCCTCTCAGCCTGATACCTAACTAGGTGAGGAATTGCCCGATAGCTAGCGTTTTATCACCATCATCATCATCATCAAAGTTTGTACTTTGGACCTCAGGATCCGGTTTCCTACTTCTAATTTGGTTGATCTTGCCATTGGGTATGATCCTTCAACCCCAAGAGGAAAGCTGCACAAGAGCCTCGTCTGTCAATCATCAGGTGAGGTTGACCGCGAAGATCTTGGTGGGGCTCCAAACACACCACAGCTTGCATAACTTATACGTGATTGCCACGATTGGCAAATACAGGTCGTTTACATTAAGTTTGTACCTAGCGTCGATAATGCCATATAGACTTCAAGTAAACCGTTACTATACAACAGTATTGAGCAATTAAACTTGCAATTAACCCGACTGCTGTCTTAGACCGAAACAAGTTTGAAAGCTGGAGGTACCATTGACTGTTCTATCGGTTTATGATGGACAATAGGGCACAGCCTGAGTCAAACTTGTTTCGATCTTTTAGACAGCAGTCGCGTTTACTTTTTTGATCTTTTAGATAGCAAGTCGGGATTAAAACTTTTTTTTTTAATTGCAATTAAAATTTGCCCAACACTGGTATACTCTTACTAACAGTTTACTTCAAACTAGAAGTAAACGGTTAGCTAGAATATTCGTTCCTAAAAACGTGACGTGTTTTTCCCCCGACTGCCAAGAAGGGTTATTAACCAAACACATCATGGCTTTGCAAGACGTGACTCACGTGACCAATCACGATAACTAATAATAAGTAGGTACCTATGCGAAATTTTGACGATATGAGTTTCCAAACTATAGAATCACTTCCAAACTTTCGAACGCAACAATGCTAAGATGATTCTATACACAGATGTTTAAAGAGTTATATGTCTGTGCTGTGATTCCACTAGAGATATGACCAAAAGTCGCGACAAGGGACGTACACACGGGTGGTGCCGCGGGTATCAGCTAGTAGGTAGGTACCTAATTAATGTAATTGGTATTAGCCTCGATAGATGCTTTTTCACAACCCGAGATTAGGTATTGTAGATTTATATGGCTTGTCGGCTTATTTTCTACAAGTTAGATCGGTTTTGGTTGATTTTTCAGTGAGTTTACCTCCTTTAAAATATTGTTTGTTCATGTAATTGTGGAGTCAACAAAAGCTTGTTTGTATTTTAAAACGTTTAACTGCATCAAGATAGAAGAGCAGAATCGTGTCAAGTTTAAATAAAGGTCGGGACTATAAAGCCTTCCTTATCACAGCGGATGGACGGTGACGGTAAGGCAAGTTATCAACCCTTTATATCGCTTTTTTATTCAAGCTTACCTCAGGAGCTTACTCCTTTGACAAGACATTTTAAAGGACGGTTTCTTTCTATAGGTACCTACTAAGACATTTGTTTACTATATAAGTACATATTCTCTGTTCTCACAACACTGAATTAAAAATGAGATGGAGATATTTATTCTTTGCCAGTGACGAATTTGGAATGAAAAGAGTGGCTCTAATACCTATAGATTTTTCAGTTTAGAATCCACTAAATACAATGATTGTGTTCAAGGAGCTGTATCATATGTCCCAAAATATTATTAATAAACCGTAATTCCACCGTTAAGTAGGTAGGTACAAAAGTACGTAAAAACGTCGGATTTACTCGTATTTATTATTAACTAACAAATCTGAAACGGGCATTAGGCAGGGATTATGTTACATGGACTCTTCAAGTCTTCACCACTGAAAAACGTATAAACATATATAAGTGCCTACACAATTAATATTTTACAATAGCATATAAACTTGAGTAAGTACCCACCTACCCTATTTTCATTTCAAATGATCGTAGGTACTTATAAGTAGGTACTGGAGTTTATTAAACAACCTTGTACAAGTACCTACTTAAGACAAAATAGGATGTTTCGCTTACCTTTTCTTTAGAAATATTAATTTATGATTCTTGGGTATAGCTGGTGAGTCTGTAACACAATGCTCAAGCACACTTGCAAATAGGCAAGTGAGTAGGTATAATCTCGCAAAAATAAGTATTTTTTTGAATCGATATGATGAGCATTATACACACATCAACAAAGTCTAGAGAACAAGGACATTTCTAGTTTTTATTTAAAAACCCTTTCTTGTAATAGTGAGTGTTTTATATCAATAGAAGGGTATTTTTATACCGTTTTTAATTTTAATTTTAATAAAAATATTTTCACACCAATTTTTTTTTTTTTAAGAAAGAATTGAATAGTGTCAATATTGAGTATTACAACCTTCTATGATTAGGCACAAAAATAACGAGGTAGTAAGAAATACAGTAATTAATCGTACTTTAAACGTTTTTAATAATCTGTAGGACCTCCTAAAGCATTAGCAACAGCTCGACAACGGCGTGGCATACTTAGTATGAGATTGTCAATCATCGTCTGTGGAATATGGCTCCATACACTGCGAAGGTGTAAAAAAAGTTGTTTTTCAGTGTTCAGATTTTCCAAAGAATCACTGAAAGCTCTTCTCCCAAGCAAATCCCAGGCATGCTCTATGGGATTGAGGTCGGCAGACTGAGCAGACCATTCCAACGTCGTCATATTGTGCTCGCTTAACGCATTGACCACTACCCTCGCGGTGTGTGACCGTGCATTATCTTGCATGAACATAAAATCTTGACCGAACTGCTGTCGATGAGAGATTACCATGGGGTGTATAACCTCCTGAATGTATTGGTTTGCATTCAAATTGCCCCGTATCCAAACGAGGTCGGTCCTTCCACCAAGGCGAATTCCAGCCTATACCATGATTGTTCCACCTTGGTAAGGATGAACTTCTTGCGGATTCTGGAGACGACTCCGACGTCCAGGAACTCGCCATACTCTTCTCGAATCAGGATGAAAACCGAAGCAAGATTCGTCGGAAAACAGAACCCGTGCCCATTGATGATCGGTCCACTGTAAATGTGCGATAGCCCACAATAAGCGACGACCTCGATTTCCACGTCGAAGAGCTGGAACCCTAAGCGGTCTGCGAGCATAAAGATTGGCTTCGTGTAGTCTTCTTCTGACAGTTTGATCGCTAATAACCACTTGATGCTGAGACTGGAGGCCTGCGACCAACTGACGAGCAGTAATCGTGGGTTGCCGCCTTGCGGAATTTTGCAAGAAACGATCTTGTCGCGGGGTAGTAACCCTATTTCGTACCCTGTGACGTTCGGCAACATCCCCTGTAGACCTGTAGCGTGCCCATACTCTGCAAATTACGTTTGGTTGGGTGTTGACAGCATCCGCTACGTCGCGTTGAGTTCGTCCAGCTTGCAGCATACCAACAGCCCTTAACATCTCTTCGCGACTTAAATGACGACGTGACATGATGACTACAGTCACAAAAATGCACAAACTATACGTAAAAGACGTATTATTGATAATAAACGTTATTTACAATAAAAAAAAATTATTTTTATTTTGCCTCAGAGAAACTGCACAATCAAACACTTTTAAAAGTTTTCCCTCCATATTCGAAAATCATTACTTATTTAAATTTATTTTTAAATTTCGAACAACTCTGTAATCTACTTTATTCTATTTTTATTTATTTGCTGCCAGTTATTTGCAAAACAAGATTTACACGAAAAAAATTAATTGGGGTCATCTTGTTCCCTAGACTTTGTTGAGGTGTTTATGTAATCATAATCTATGGTACAATGAAACGAAACTTTCCTCTCGGGGTTGGGAGGTGGGGCGGCAGTCACTCCTTTAAATGCCAAATCAAAAAGAGGAATGGCTGCCCGAAGGTAAAAGTAACGGTTGCAACCGGTAACTACGCTGAGATGATGATGATTATACCAATACATATTATGATAACATAATCAAACTCATTTATTAAATAGCACACGGCCCACCCGATGGAAAGCCACCAGGTGGGCCATATGCTTGTCTGCCACCTAAGTGATATAAAAAAGAACAATTTAACGGAACTTACACATCAAAATAAAAAAAATAGCAATTGGGTGACCCTTTTTTTATTTCAATAATATTGCAATAGTTATAATATCATAGAAGCACCCATAAAACCAGTATTTGCTAATTAAGATCCGGTCTAAAGGCATCTCCGACCTGAGAGACTCTGGAAGGAAACTGAGCGGGTTTTTGGTCTATTTACTAACATGTTTACTTGATCTAAATATAATGATTTGTTTGAGAGTAGCATAGTTAAGCAAACAGCTCATTTCCAAGATTGTTTGTCCTCTAAATTATTCTTGAATTTTATAATAGCTTTTCTGGCAAAGTTTACTTTGATTAGACTTTCCTTAATTTCATTTGGGAGCTTGTGCCTGAAGCCTGGAATGAATTAGGTACCTTGTACTAATCTTGTGGAGTCGATTATCATCATTCCAAGATTTCTTTTACACTTGCTATTTTTTATATTATCTATCTAATTACAGAACTTCGATATCGCCATTGGTGGTTGAGGTCAGATATGGCAGTCACTACACGGAAAGTACCTATCGAAATTCAGCCGCATCACAGTTAGACTGGAAAGCCGAAGACGAGTTATGAAAAGGCTCAGAGAATGAGATTGTATTGCTACTAGCTGCTTCTGATCCTAGGTGTACCTCGGGCCACATATCTCGGATCTAACTGGCGAGAGAAACGAGGTACTTGCGCACGCGAAATGATTTGATTGGTGGATTTCAGCTCGTTCACCACTGGAGCACACTATATCATTTTAGATTCAAGATATTATATGCCCCGAGCTATATACGTTAGAGTAAACTTACATCATTAAAATATGCTTGTTCAAATCTTTGCCGCGATTTGCTTGCCCTGCTATATTCAGGCAGGCTGGATTGTCGCCGTACTCGCATTCTTTGCTCACGGTCCATCGTCATTAAATCAGATTTCTGCGACAGTACTAAATAGTGCAACCGATGTATTATGTCCATTTCGAACACTTGTTTAATTTTTAATAGAATTTTTTTGTTATTCAGACACTTGATAGTATAAATTCGGATATTATTTTCACAAAAATCTTTCGAAAAAATCAAAAATCTTTTGTTTTATATTTTATTTTGTTTATCCGAAAAACTATTCGGATGTAAGTAATCACAATATCCTTTCGAAAAAGAATCTTTTTGTTTTGAATATTTTATTTTGTTGACGCGAAAAAAGTTTTATCAGGTATTGTAATAATATAAAAAAATGGATTTTTATGTATGTAATATATGCGTAACAATACTTAATAAGAATTATACTGTTATAAGCGTATGGGTATACTAATAGGTACTGAATCTGAAAACGCGTTCGCGTATTAGCGACCCGCTATTGAGGGCGGGCGCGATGTGACTGGGCCGGGGCGCCGCCGGATGTAGTGTGGTGGCGGCGCTCCTAGTCGCCTAGCAACTGTTAGCAAACAACACGCAACCGGAGATATCAAGTCAAGAGTATATTTTAGACAATATTTACTATCTTTTCGAGTAGGTAAAGCACTGGCACAAACTGTTCAGTTTAAAACCGTGGCAATTATCGCCTTCAGGTTCACATTCCCGCTTTTTTTTATTTTCTTGGCTTTTACGGGAACTACTAGGTACTCTTTGATCCTCCAATCGCGCTAGAAACCCTTAGGAAATTTGCCTTTATGTGCGTATTCCTAGGAATTCAGAAGAAATTGTTCGATATGGTGTCCCTGTACTCGTACCGTTAGCCACAGAGAAAAGTGATTCGAAAAGAAAACCTACGATAATTGACACTTTATCTTTAACACTAGCTGACCCACCCCAGCTTCGCCATTTTGATGCTTCATATCCCTTTGAGCCCGTATGTTTTAGTCTTCAAAATATGTATGAAAAATTGCCGGATTCGTTAACATTTATTATCAATGCTCCGCTCCCTTAAGTAGTAGCGTGATGATATATAGCCTAAAACCTTCCTCGATAAATGGACTACCCAACACTGAATCATTCAAATCGGACCAGTAGTTCCAGAGATTAGCGCGTTCAAACAAACAAACAAACTGCAGCTTTATAATATTAGTATAGATTACGCAAAGGCTTCAAGAAATATCTTCGTGCAGGCACATGCTGTAAGAACGTTTCGAACAATAGTACGGACTCGACAGCTAAATCCCCGATAAGATTTCAATTTCGCATGCTGTTTTTGATGACGTCACGTTGTCGAGTACAAAAATATAACAACACTATCAGCTTGTGCTCGACATCATCAAATTTACAGCAAGCGAAATTGTAATCTCGATCGTTCTAAACGTTCTTAGAGCATGTACCTGCTGACCCTTGGGCACTATTAACAAAGATATAATGTATAGTCATTTTCAGTCAAATTCATGAGAATATTAAGTTATCAGGATAGTGGAAGAAAAAAATTTCTATGAATATGTATTTTATTAGTAATTTAAGGCCGGCAAATATACCTCACGAACATCTCACGAGGTGAGTCAAATAAGTTTGCAGTCAAAAAGACTACAATATACATAACTTAACGTAACCCTTTATACAATACAACAATCAATAAATATAAGTGTAAATTTTCTGCTCAACAGTTTCAACAAATAGCTTAAGATTTCATTTTTAAAGACTTTTGGTTTTTAATAATAGTTGTGCAAGTTTGTAAGTAAAAAGAAATCACCGACTCAATAGGCCTAATGATATGTATACATCCCGGCAGAGTAGAATTTGGGCCACCCCATCTCTTCTCATGCGGAGTCGTACAAGGCGACTAAGGTATAGGGCTGTTTAACATCAGACAGATATATACATTCCAGGCCCAGCCGCAGATGCTTGGGCTTGAGTCAACAATAGTGCCCAGAAGATGGCAATAGGCTCACCCCCTATTACGTAGCGGATTCATTGATTGGTAAAATGTGGGTGTTAATTCACCTCTGCCTAAACCTCCGGGGATAAAGGCGTGATTATACGTAAGTTAATTATACAATTGAGGTTTTAAACATAATATATGTATAGGGTTTAGCCACCGGCGTGAACATAATTAATAAAACAATAACTTAATATATTAATCAGCTTATACGATAATATTCTGAGCCCACTGTCAGCTTTCCTAAATATTTAAAATATAAAACATATTGATGTCTATATTCTTAGGCTGAAAAGTTTACCATCAACATACAAAATTAATCTGTATTTTGGGATAGTTACTTTTTAGCTACAAGCACATAACAATTATAACTAATTTATGGGTACAAGCATGTTAATTGGTCAATTGTTAGGTACATATAGCGAGTTGTAAACCCCAATGGAGCTATACAATTGAAAGAAACTAACATTCAGTGGCGAAGGAATAAAGGGAAATCAGTGGCAAACATTCTGGTTCGGTTCTAAACAGGTCACATTGAGGAATATTGCTACAAACAAGTAAATTTATGAATTCCAGTGGATCTCAATAGTTTCCTAAAAACTTAAATAGTCAGTCATGAGCAAAATCACAACAATTCGTTTATTATGCAGTTATTAATTTTGTGTAAATATTGCCGCATGAAGAAATATTATCGTAATAAAATTCCAATAAAGTGGCCTTTTTAGAGCTACTGATTTCAGATACTTTAACATTAGTTTTAGATTAGGATCATGTCCAATTATTATTCATTAGAGTAAATTTAAACATCTCTATCACGACTTCCCTTTGCAAAGCAAGGTGACAGGAGTCAAGTTTACGGAACCCTCGCCACTGCTAACAAGTGAAAAATTGCAAATATCATCTTTGCAACAAAAATTAGTGACACAAACACACCTAGCAACCGTAACCAGCTTCACTCAACTTCATCCAAGTAAGTTATACTGACCTGTACCACAGAAAATATTACGTGGATAAAGTAATCTTTACACTCATGGAAAAAAGATAAAGCACACCAAATAAACTCTAGACATATCCTATAAGCAAAGGATTTCACACAGCACCATAACACCTATCTCCAAGTTTAGATTTCTAGATAAACAAGATTGTCTTCTCAAATCACATTTTGGCCTTTATTAACGGTGGAAGTCTTCCAAACCTTGTAAATTTAGTTTGATTTGGTATTGGATAAGACATTTAATTTACAAGCAAGTAAATTAAAAACCTATATATATAAATATATATACCATATATATTATATATAGTCACTTGTGTGATTCAATAGAAAAGGCAATATATTATAATTAAACAGTAAATATTTTGAATAGGAAACTAAATAAAGTACTAAAAACTGAATATAGACCACTATTGTACTTGAAAGTTTTTAGTCAGCTCACCCAAAATAGAGTGAAGAGGTACATTCTACCTCCTCTCAATAGGACTGTGCCTTAGCAGTAAGGCAGCCAAATATTATTTGAAGTTTACAGATATTACCTTACTAAACAAATATCAATTTAATTTAAGGTGACAACAAAAGGAAACATGTTACTGGTAATACTAAATATTATAGATAAAACTTAGGTACACGCTGAAAAAATATAGTGGTAAACTTATGTGGTAACAACATAATACAAAATACATAGTAACAACTCTTGTATTTATAAGTTCAGGTCTTGTGCAAAGTAATTCAACTTAATTTTCAATACAAATTAAATATATCTATTGTACTTAAATGATATTATAAACTTGATACTTTTCAGTACCTACAAAAGTATTTAAAACATTATGAACTTAGTCTCAAGCACCATATATAACACAAATGATTTTGTTTGAAATTATGCTGGTTTTTATAAATAGGATCGAACCATATTATGCTAAATATACTTCTTAAATTTGCCTAATAAAAGATCCCGAAGTCATAGTATTATGCGTCAGTAATCTTTGATTTGCCATTAAGTTTGCCGAGTTGCCCCAACATAAGAACAGTGTTTATTAAATTCTCTGAATAAATACGCTGATTTGTCTCCATTCTTCTCAATTTTTGGACTACATATTTAGAGAAGAACTCAAGTTCATTTTCACTCCCTTGACTTCGAATATCTAAATTTTCTGAACTTCTCTTACGCTTAGTCTCACGAGGACTTGTATCAGTAGAGCTTTTCAATTTTCTTTTGGAATTATTGGTCTTTGTATCAGTACTGCCACTGTTGACAAATGCCAAATTTAAATCTTCAGCTAAATCGTTAGCTTCTTCTTCATTTAACTGTATTGTCAAATCATCAGGCACTGTCACCATAGGTATGTGGTTATCAGAAAATATTGGTGAAGGTAGGAACGACACTCGCTTTCTCACTTTCACAACTGCATTTTTTGGTTTGTTATCATCTTCAGCAGTGGCAGCAACTGTGTGTCTGCGGTTTGTTTTTTGTTTTGTTGTATCTTCTTTGTGCAATCGGCTGACAGACTGTTTATTGCTCCAAAAATTTACCTTTATTTTCTGCTTCGATTTTGGTTTTTGATCAGATAGTTTAGTCCGATTCAAGAGAATTGTAGGAAACTTGTAGCGAATATTTTCATCATCATTTATCACATTGTTAACTTTCTCAGTTTTTATAGTCTTGGGTGATTTGACAGTGTTAAAATATGCTGTGTTTATCTTGTACCTAACATTATCATCATCTGATTGGTAGCCATTTTTCTTATAAGCAGCTTTGTCCACAGATATAGGTTTCATTTTTTTGACCTTAAAAAACCAAGTAAGTATTAATAGCTTGCGACTGCACCTGCAAATTAAATAAAACAGTATGTTTAAGTAAGACGTTAATTATTAATAAAAATTGATCTTATAATCTCTAAACATTTCTATGCGTTTATTTTCAGTCTAGAAATAGTGACAGATGTTCTGTACTAATATTCATTTTCCCGCCTAAATGTTTTATCACATTTTAGGCGACAAAATATATGAAATGGCACAAAAATATTAATACATTAGAGTTCTATGAGTTTTAAAAAGTGACACGTTCAGTGTCCTTAATACAAGCCTACAGTAACTACACGCAACACCAATAAAATCTAAGATAAGTAATAATATTTTGAGGTTATGAAATTAACAACTTAAATTAGTTTATTTGTTGATGTATTGTATTTATAATTAAAGACAGTACCTTTTATATAAATAGTAAATAATTAATTGTGTATTTGCTTGAATTATTTTGCAATCATACAAAAGGGTGTCTCGTCATCAATAGTAGTTCGAGTCAGATTACTATTACATAATCGAGGTAAATCATAAAAAAAAACTTACCTTCAAAGAGTTTCATAATTATCCATAAAGTTTCTTCGTACTATGTTGTTCATCAAAGTCAAAAATAAATAAATATTAGCTACGAATACAAACACGACACGCACGAATTCGAGAGTTCATGACATGACGCGAAGTTGTTCCAAATTTATCCGCTAGAGGCGTGATTTACAGGCGGGAAAAGTACGGCCGCGTTCATTTTAAAGAAAATATTGACTGTCAACGTTAAATATCAAGCATAGAATCTTATTTGACTTAAGTGATTATTTTGTTTTGTTTTTTATTAAAAAAACCGCATCAATTACTTTTTAAATACACTTAGCGTAAGTACAGAAAATCTATGTAGGTACATACCTATATTAATTACAACTCGTTATACTGTGCTAATATTTTAAAGCGAAAAAGTTTGTTTCTTTGGTTGTAGCTACTCGTACAAAGTACTAGTTCAAACTGAATTTTCTTTTTATGCTAAACAGGTCATAAAGTTATGAGCTTAACACTCGAGTTGGTGGCGTTGTATATTTGGAACAAGGGCCGGTAACTACATGATTTTATAGGTTATTAAAACGGTAGCTTTTTCCAATATCAAAGGAGTGCAACTGTACGTAGTACTATTATTTATTTTGTGGTACAGGCCACTTATACGTATTATATCATAATATGAGTAGATCATAATAAACTCGTACAACACTTAAATGCGATCATCAAAATATGCCTTAGTTTTAAGAAAATATTTGTGTACTTACCTGACGTGATTTTTTTGTTTCAATAAATAATTTACTATGAACTATGTTGTATATTATGTTGTGTGTATAAATGATTAAAAGCACTCTTTTGGGTTTCAAAAAAGGAATCGTTTGCATAAAGTTGCGTTTGAATACATAAAGTACCGATACATATGTGTATTTATGTACCTATCGATATTTGTGTATATGTAACATATAAACAAAGAATACGAAAACATAGAACGGTGAAGCTCATTCAATAATTCAATAATTGAGACCCGTAGTGTGACCACAAGACCAGAATGAAACTATTGCCGATAATGGAAATTAGGTAGGTAGTAGTGGAATGACGAGTCAAACGCAGGTGGGACCACGAGTCTGGTGAAGTACAATTGGCAGGATAGGACAACAAGTAAAAGCATCCAATTTTCGTTTACAAAACTGTTTGTAGGTACAAAACATTATACTTAAATAGTTTTGTACAATTTTGTACAAAGCTAAGGTCAATGTTTAAGATACCTACTACTGATTCTTAATGAATCGAAACCAATGAAATGAATTTATACAAAAGAGTTATTGCTCGGGACATATATCATCATAGCTTGGACCTGAAATGTGCTTTCCTGTATGCGCAGTACACGTTTCTTGAGTGTCTTTTGAGGATAGCATGGGGACGAGCTCAAATTCACCAAGCATAGATTAAGAGGGCCAGATCGGTAGAGATGGCCCTGGGTCGGCCGGGGTGCGAAGGATATGCCTGTCAAACTCACCTTCGGCAACCAAAACGACCTACAGGCGGCGTGCATTTTAGTCGGTTCGAGTCCGACATAACCTCCTCCACCAGCTCCGGTGGGGAGGTATCCGTGGGGATTTTGCACACGTAAAAAAAAACAGATTATTATTACACAACAATTTGTGCGCCAGGGCCTCTATTTAGGTCCAAGATATGTGTCCCAAGGTATATGTATACCGCACAAATCAGCAGAAATTATAAACCACAATAATAATAACCCACGCAAAAGGTATGTAGATATCGAACCAGCGCACAAAAACTATTAAAGATAATAGTAATATAATTACTCATTATAATTATAATAAGATAATGCATTAGTGCGCGGCAAATTGCAGCAGACGATGATATTAATATCAATTGCAATTCTTTTTGAGGTTTTAATTTATTGTAATATACATAGGTATATTATAATAAATGAAAACCTCAAAAAGCCCCCGTTGCGAAAAATCTACATAAAGTAAAAAATAAACGGCGTTCATTGTTAGTGTTAGCCATAATGAGGTCATCAGAAGAAGACTCATACATAGTTATCGAAATAGCTTGCAGAATAAGTAAGCTGAATTGGCAATTTGCTGGTTGTCATTGCAATGCGATGTCCAAGTGGCTATTGGGACATACAAGTCCTTGAGTGAAGACTACGAATCGGCAAATGCACAATCCCCTGCCCCCTCAGCCAGTCTCAGTCTAAGAAAGTAGGTAGCTGGGAAAGACAGTATACGAGAGACGGAAGATCGGGTGCTATAGCGTGTTCCTTTGGGCTCTCCCAATGCACTTCATACTCGTAGTACCCTGCTCTGATACTGTAAGACATGCGCCTCTGGCTACATCCAACAGTGTACTGCAACTTGATCGATTAAAATCTTTTTAGTTATGGAAATACATTATCTTCATACATAATTTAAAAAATAATTTTATTTCAGCATCAAAGATAAGTAAGTACCTTTTCTTTCCTTTAAATGTGTGGAAAGCCCTCAGGTATTAAAATAATATAATAATAATGAATTGCTAATATTATTGCGCTTTTTCAACGAAAATTAATCATAACATGATTATAAATAACAATTCTAAACGTTAAGTTGAAATGTCTTATTTTTATTTTTTGATAAAGTGATAAATAACCCTAACACCCAAGTTCGTGGCGTTGTATGATCGGAACAAAGAGCAATACCATTTATTCTATGAGCGAGGTGACTTAATTTTACCAACTTTGCTTTTGAAAATACTTAAGTACTTATTTGTATTCAAGCCAAACTTGTTGTTATAACAGGAATATGGGTGTACGTATGGAATGTGGTGCGAGTTCCATACTTGCACCACATTCCATACATACATCCACCACTTCTGAACCGAGGAAATAATAAACAGCAATTAAGTAAAAATGTATGTTTATTCATCAATCAGAATGATATTGGTAATAGTGGCACATTTATCGTTAAAAATTTAAATAGTCTTTAATTCCATATGGTATTTTCTTGAATTTTACGTGAAATTTAGTCGAAACTCGAAAATCGAAATTCTTCTTTCCTGCTGAAAAAAAAGACGTAGTAGATAAGTAACTCATATTCATATAGGTATCAATACAATGACACGTAATGGTTTTACAAAAAACTACTTCGCTATCTTTTTGTAAAGAAGGTCAATCGGAATAGACCAACTTTACAATAAAATGACTAAAATTATAACTGATCTTCCGAATAAAAATATTAAATAATAATAATGCAGAAGGCACTTCTGCTGGCTGCGGCAAGGATAGTGAGGAAATTCCAATCTCTAGAGCTGTTAACAATAATTGTACTTGGTCCCTCTACACCTTATCGGGCAGGTACTGTACAGGGACTATTTTTTATATTTTGAAATACTATATTTATTAAATATAAAAAGAAAATAATAATAATAAAATGATGGTTTACCTCAGAATTCTATATCCTTAATAACAATACATCCATCCACCACTGCAACTCGAATATCCGCTGTGTCCATGAGCCCTGCAACATTCGTGTCTTTCGGGCACAGTACGTGGGCAAACTTGATCACAGGGTCCAACATAGGTTGCTGCCTGGGCAATGTCAACGGTGATGACCATTACGCACGCAGCGATCAAAAGTAAGATGGCAAGTTTATTCATGACAGCCATTGTTATTGTAGAATGTTTATGATTATTTCACAAGTCAACAAGTCTTTAGACTGCAAGAACTGTTCTGTTGCTGTAGCTGCAAGCTTTACTATATATACCATCTCACAGGCTAGCGTCTTTTTTTATTAGGACTGGTCTTGTATATATGTGTTAATTCAAAACTCACATGTACGTACACACACGCAAAATAACTACCCGTCTTGTAAATGACGTGTAAATTATAGATGGGCGGTCTGCATCCGAAGAGTTTATTAATATTTTTCCTATAGGGTAAACACGCCTGTTCTTATACCATATCTTTTGTTTAAATTGTTTTACAATTTAAAAGCCGGTCTTAGTACTTGTCATCTTTTATTGGTATCTATCATTTTTTTGTTTTTGTTGCTTGATCTATAAAAGAAGTTAGAAACAAGGCATTATATTTTATTAAAAATTAATGTTAAGCGAAATTATTTATTGCTTATCAAAACAAAAACAATAGTACCCCTGGCAGGGTTACCAAGGCTATTGTTTTCACATACTACACAAACATTTTAGCACTTACACATATACAGCTAAGGAAGAACAATGTTAGTAATAGAGGTATTATTAGGTAGCCGCCAGTTGTTACTTAGGTAAGGTAGTAAATCATAAAGGCGGGTGCCTTGGCCATCTCTAAAAGTAGGATTTAGAGCAATAAGAAAAAGTACTAGTTCAATAATCACGCGTTCATAGGTAGGTAAGCACTTTCCATTAGGTGGTCCGTGTGCTTATCTGCAACCTAAGAGGCATAAAAAAGTAACCTCTAAAACATCTGTTTTAGACGTTACTTTTTTACTAAACTAGTCTAAGATATATTTTTATTATAACGTTTTGTGAGTGCCGTTTTACCGGTCTATATAAAATAAATCATTGTTGACTTTGACTTTGTAAGTAAATAAACATAGCTTTTTTCTTATTTTCTATCTGTGTGTCTGTTTATTTTTTGTCTAATCATCTGATTAGACAAAAAAATAAGAAAAAAGCTATCTTTATTTACTTACAAAGTCAAAGTCAACAATCATTTATTTTGTATAGACCGGTAAAACGGCACTTACAAAACGTTAAAATAAAAAAATATCTTAGACTAGTTTAGCAAATAAACCACTGCACCAGTTCGAAGCACGACCCCACCTGAGAAGACTCCGGCAAGAAACCTAGCGGACATTTTTACAACATGGTAGCAGATTTTTATAAAAGTTTATAAGTACGTTATATAACTAGGTAGTTGTTCTCTGAATGTTTCGTCTACGGTGCGGCATACACTTAATTAGGAGTTTAACTACAAACATTAACCATTGATGGAAATGTCTAAACATTTTGTTTTTAAAAGCATCATCCTTCAAAAATTAGTAGTAGACTGCTAACTGGTGCACCAACCCTGTGTATGAGGATAAACGTTATATATACTATTTATCCTCAAGGAAATTTTATCTTGGGTTTTTATTTGAGACGAACTTGCATGAAGTGACAACTTGTTTTCCTCTGTTTAAGCCAGTATCTATTGATAACCAAGTTTATAAAAGCGTTAGCAGGTTAATTGCGTCACACAACACAATGAGCTTCAGTGTTGCGAAGTCGACCAGCGGAAAAACAGGTAGGTGAGAACATTTTTATGTAGATTTCTAATTATATGGTCAATAAGGAAAATAAACAAATGTTATGTAGTCCAGATATTGCAAGAATAGTCAAGTGCAAATAGTTTTTGGACAGGAAAAAAATAAAATAAATAATTTAAGGATAACAATGGAAATTTTCAGTGACTAGATTTCGGGGATGATTTTTTTTTACAATTTCCAGCAAGACTATCCTATAGAACTATAATAGGATAGATATTTTAGTCCTATAGAAAAAAGTTAAATACAGAATAAAAGTTGTAGTCAGTGATAAGTTTTATAACTGTGGTACAGGTTATATATAATAATAATAATAATAAAAGTTTATTAAATAAAATAGTTACAGAAATGTACACAAGAAGATATACCTAGCTAATGGGTAGACTAATTCTAGACATTACAATATGTTTCAAAATTTCTGTATACAATTATATACCCCTGCCTCTTAAACTAGGCTAACCTGTATTTTAAGAGACAGTGCCCAGCTTGTAGATTCACTATTTTTATACAACAGTGGACAATGTCGATCTACCGTTTAAACTTGATAGCATTAGTAATAGTTGTGCGTGTACGAGTAAAGTGTGGAGGGGATGTGTAGTGGTGTGATGTGGTATGTGCTTGTTGTGGGTTTGTGTGTGGGAATATAGGGGGTGAATGTGTGTGTGAATATAGGGGTGAATGTGTGTGGGTGTATGGTGTGTGAATATGTTTGTAAGTGTGCGTTTTTTCATTTAGGCGATATAATAGGTTATATATATTATATAGGTTATGTCGGACTCGAGCCGACTAAAACGCACAGCGGCTGTGAGCCGTTGTTGGTTGCCGAAAGTGAGGTTGGCAAGCATATACCTCGCACGCTGACCGATCCAGGGCCATCTCTCTCGATCTGACCCTCCTCAGGTTTGGGGACCACGGCGTCCGGCCGCCCATCCATTCACGCAGCGAACCATCGCCTTGAGCAAGGTGGCGAGCATGAGAACTGTCACTCCTAGGGCTGCCACCAGTTCCTGTCGCGGCGTCTCCCACGCCGGACACTCAGTGAGCGTGCGTAGCCCCGAGTGCCCACTCGCGTCGTAGTGATGGCACTTGGACGTTGGCTCTTTCTCCATCCGACGCAGATACCGCTCGAAGCACCCGTGCTCAGTGATAATCTGCGTTAGATGGTTCGGGCCGTGTGGCCTTTCTCGCCACTCCCCTAAACTTCCTATTTTTCCCATAATCTTACATTTTCGGATTACATTGACGGTTTTTTTTAGTATTTCATTCTCATTAGTTGCTCTTTTTCTCGTTAGTTTGTCTCTCAGAACATTGATTAAATATACACGCACATTTTTCTTTTTATGTTCAACCAAATAAGTCATTTTTAATGTCTGAAAATGCTTAAGCCTAAACTTGATTATTTTCAAAAAAGACTTGTCTATGTTTCCGTTGAAACGTCTACTTTTAGGGCACAGAAAAAGGTAGCGGCAGCCTACACACTCACGATCCACACCATGGCCGCTACCATGGTCCCGATCGAGAGGACTCCGATAGCTGCCACAGCTTGTCATGATACCCTACCAAACCAACTGATATGATTCAAAACAGTAGGCAGTCATTATAATAATTTCAAAGTCAAGAGTTGAATTTCCGGGTGCTATTAACATTTTTCAGTTTTAATATTTAATTTCTGATTTCCAAAAAAAACTGTAGGAAATAATTTTCCTTTACCTACGTTAGTTTTTGTTCTTAATTTTCAAGGCTCACGGAGCTTGACCAAAATTGTTGTTTCATTTTATTAATTATCGGCATGGTATTTTTGCTATTGTACGGGGAAATTCAAGAAACCAAACACTTCGTGTAGTTTTGAAAGTTATTCCTTAAGGTACCCAGATGAACATACTAAAAGTCCCCGAGAGTCGGACAGGAGCCTGTTTTGGGGGAGAGGGAAAGGTCACTTTTTCAGACTTTTGGTTGTACATTGAAAATTATTAATAATATCTCAACTTACATCTATAATATTTATCTACATTAAATTTACTACAAAATAATTGTAGTAAATTTAGTAATACTTTAATAAATACGAGAGGTCAAATGTAACAAAGGTTACAATTACCGGCAAAATTAACTCAGCTAAACCACACAGGACGCTTGTTACAGTATTGGTGGTTTTTGGTGATTAGATGTTTCTTCAAGTACACCGAGCACCCAGTATAATAGGAGAGCCGTTAGACATTTCAAGGAAGGTGTTGGAAATTCATTGCCTTAAACTTATTAGCTGTTCATCGCCTATTTTACCCATTAGTAGTGAAATTTTTACAAAACACCGATACACCTGTTCATTTATTTCTAAACAGACGTATTGACGGTATGAAATTTCGTGCTATTCACTTTAAGAACATACTACCTAAGTGGTATAAAAAAATATATTTTTATACCACTTAGTTGGCAGACAAGCACACGGCCCATCTGATGGGAAGCAGTTACCGTGGCCTATGGACGTATGCAACACCAGGGGTGTCACACTCGCTCTGCCGACCATGAAGAAACCTCCTGATGCCCCTCCTGAAGAACCCCATATTGTAGGTGCTTGGGAAAACCGCAGCAGAGAGGTCATTCCACAGCTTAAGTGTGCGTGGGATGAAGTTTCTTTCATACCCCACAGTGCGCACCGTCTCAGGTCGCAATGTGTGAGGATGAATTTTCCAGTGGAGTCACTTTAAAATTTACAGGCAATGGAACTCAGCAGCGCGTTAGGAGCAGGAGGATCTAAAGTCGCAATTGACTCTAAGTTTCCATCGACTCCTCATTTAATTCCCATGCCACTTCTGCACTTGATAGAATACTCTGTAAGTACGATATTTTGCTAACCGGACTGGATTTGGTAAATGAAAACGAATTAGATATTTGTTAATCTCAGACTGAATACTGGGTGCTAGGTACACTTGAAGAACCATCTTTTCTCCAAAAAATAATGATAGCACAAGACCGGTCCCTCTGTGACCCAGCTAAGTTGATTTTGTCACGAATTATAAGCTTTGTTACATTTACATTTCTTCCGTATTTATTAAAGTTTTGATCCTATAGTAAAAATGTGTATAATAATCTATAGGAAATGTAATGTAGATAAATAATGTAAAAGTAAATAAGAGATATTATTAAGAAGTTTTCGAAATACAAGGAAAGAAACTGATAAACAAAGTGTATAAGTAATAATACAAGTTCTCCGAGGACAAAGTATATTTCATGTTTTGTTTTAATTTTATGAAAGGATTTTAAGTGAATTGGGTGTACAGGGCACTACTACACCTTCGGGAGCCAACCCAGTTGATCTGCTAGTCAGTGCACCCGCCAAACAATAGATGAGGTTCAAACGCAGGTTTCTCTCTCGCAGTTGGTTCTCTCATTTGGTGTTCAAACGGTAGTCGCTTACGAGAAAGTCCGTTCCGAAGTTTCCGTTCTATTAAGCAGTACGACTGGGGGAGTACCTCCGCCCTATAGAATACCGCGGCCATAATAGCCTCATGTTGTGTTGCCGGCGGTGAGTAGGGTAGCCAGAGCACACAGAAGAGCTTTTGTGCTGACAGTGGGAAGACCATAGACTTGTTCTGCTTGGTCTTCTAAACTGATGGCACAGAAATTCTGTGTGCTCACAGGGTCAGCAGCGCGAGTGTGACTCATCTGGTGTTGCACACGTTCATAGGCCATGGTAACCACTTTCCATCAGGTGGACCGTGTGCTTGTACACAAGACAAAAACGATAGCCTGTCTAGTGATATAAGTATTATACAGATCGTTATATTGATTTTGGCAAGCAGAAAAAGTCACCAGTATGTTCTACATAAATGTGTGTGTAACAAAACTCGTTTCCTCACTCACACACACTTATACACTTGCAAATTACAATTGATTCAAAACCATTCGTATTTATTTATCATCAGTTACACTTTCTTTAGTAATAATAATAACTCATAAAATTCTTATTACTGGTATATGAACGTAGGTTTTGTTAAATTCTTGTAAGTCTCCGTGACCCTGGGGTTTACAGATTCGCTTTTAAAGTGTTAAAATCCTGCAAAGTTTTGAGTTCGAATCCCAGTCAAATTTTACTTTTTGAACTTTTAAATATTTGTATATCTTCATGTTAATTACTTACCTACTCGTTCTGAATAGATACATTAAGGGAATGTTGAGGTAACATCACAAAAGTATCTTGATATTTTAGTTATTTTTTTATAGCAACTTAAATCAGTAGTATTTTTATTATTACTGAGCGAGTATTGTTGCACACACATTGCATTAATGTTTCTCGTATTGGAATTTATGCTACCCTCATTCTCATGATTAAAATAACATGATAATTTTATTTTTAACTGTCAACAATTGGATGCATTGTGCTTTCCACACGGTTAATTAACAACTTAAACGTTCTTTAATATCACAAACAAAATAAAGAACAAAAACAAAACTATTTATTAACGTAAACGACTACATCAATATAGTAGCGGTTCGAACTCGCTACCTTCGAAATGTCTTTACGCTTGTAATACCACTCAACTACGTGAGCATGTGCTAAAATGGTGAAATTTACTTTCTCATTCGATGGCAGGCAAATCACTCACACATATTCAAACGTTCACGATTCACGAATATTCATGATCATGCATTCTGGCACACATAAACGTATTACACTAATACGCCTTTAACGATGACGCACACATGTGACTTCAAAGCAATGAGTTATTGTTGTGTGAACACACATATGTAAAGCATACGGGTGCTTCCACTTGACCCAGATCATAAATAGATTTTATTAGATGTATAGGCTATCTTTTTTGTCTTGTGTACCTAAGTGGTATAAACAAAATAGACTCGCCGCATCAATTAAATCTAAATGATATTTATTTTTCAGTAACAGTCGTCACAATTTGCAGTTTAGAAAGGGAAAGAGTTTGAGGGATGTGGAGAAACATTTCTTAAATTCATCATTCAAGATCAGCCCCTCTAGACATGTGACATCATGTTTCTTCTTAATTTATTCAAATGGCTCATTGCATCGGTTATATAGGTAGGTACCGATAATTCTGCCAACCTCAAGGTTTAATCGTTTCTAGAGTCACTGAAAAAGGACTGAAGGACTGCCGCGGTAGCCTAGTGGTAAGGGTAATGGACTGCTGAGACGAGGTCTCGGGTTCGATTCCAGGTTTTAGCACACACCAATGACTTTTCGAAGTTATGTATGTATTTATCGCAGGTTTATAAATGTCCGGTTAATGGCAATAGGCTCGCCACCTATTACATTGGGACCTAAACATAAACTGGGGAAATAACGTGCTAGCACCTCTGCCTACCCCTTTGGGGATATAGGCGTGAGTTTATGTTAATAAATATGTAAGTATATATCTATATTAGGATATTACGTTTTTAGAATAAAATAGATTGAACAATTTTGGCGACTGTCGTCGAAATACATGTCAATCCTATACATTTATCATACTATTCTGCAGTACGCCAGTCAACGAATTGTCACTTGTCTAGGGGAGAGGGGGGCAGGCCAACCAAGGCCAACTAAGTTGAAGAGACTATTCTAAATCGTCTTATTTAAAATAAATGGTACGTATTGTGAGAAAAATTATATAATTTGTGCAAATTATTGTGTTTTTTTTTGTGTATAAAATGCCTTTTTCGCTCATTTTCGTACATGTTCTGTAAAGGAAACTAAATAACTAGATAATACCACAGATAATATAATATAATTCTTATAGTAATATAGACTACAGCTTATTACGACCACCTTTTAATGTTTATTTTTACCACATTATTAAATAAAACCAACCTATTATTAGATATATTACGATATTTGGACCATAATAATGTCAACTCCTCAATAAGTATTTGGATTTCCTTGATCATTTTATACGTTCAATAAAAGGGAAATTATTATATTTTTATTATATTATAGAACTTCGGTATCACTAATTTTGTTTGTGGAGGTCAAATGGCAGTCACTTGACGGAAAATATCGAAGTTCAGCAGAATCTTAGTTAGACAAGAAAGCCGACCCGAACTGAGTTGGGAAAAGATGATGATGATAAGGGAAGTTATTGCGTTATCTTATCAATGTTATCATGAAAGTATTTTTTATTCGCAAATCAGTCCAAGTAATTTAATCAATACGTAAAATTATATAAATTATTTGATGATTAACTTTTACAATACCTAAATACCTTTTACCAGAATATTCCTTAATGAATATTTTAAAATTACGTTAACAATTAAAGACTGCAATATTGTTTACTTTGTATATCTACTTACATTTTAATGCTACATCAAACAGATAATTATAAATAATTTGTGCACTTTTATGTTTATAAAAACATGATAATATGACGTTGTTATTGATTAAAGTATTGTTTTTCTTCGCTGATAATTTTCCCATTGCTGTGACACCACGTTAGCAAACAATACATAACACAGAACTTGGTAAGTGCAAGTATTCTAACAATAATAAGACTTACCATATGGTTTTTCATTGAAATCCAGCCCATCTTGGCACGGAACTTAAGCTTATGTTTGTTATCCGTGGTTAACAGTTTTATCAATACAGCACCTTTTAAAATGTCCACTATAGTCTATTTCATACAAATAATACGATTTTTTCAAGCGACACGAATTCGTAGGTTATGACGGCCTTTGAGATGTCCTCTCAGACTGAGTGGGAGGCTGTGCGCAATGCGGCAACGCTGTCTACAAAACATTAAACTTTAACAAGTGTTTTTGTATGTAGTGAATACTCAAATAAAAATATATGAGCTCATTTTGTATAGAAAGCAAGGATTCATCTGATACTGTTCACTCAATTAGTAAAAAAAATTACAAGACCAATCAATGTCGTGTTCAGTCATACAATTTTAATTTTAATTAGTAAGTTGTTACTGTAACTGTTACATATCTACTAGAAGAGCATTTAAATTAAGATGAACATGTAAAAACAAAATATTTTGTTCTTATAACATGGCGCTCAAAGTTTGAATGTATTGATTACATTTTATGTTCTGGTTTCGCATGTGCCTAGAGCTAGGCGTGCGCAGTAGTGCGACGTCTATGACTTGATTTATTTATTATCTATTCGCACTAGAAAGTATCATTGTTGTCTATTGTAAAGCCTGTACCCATAGATAATCAAATGGCTCACAATAACAGGTTTGTCTGTTTATATAAAGCAGTGATCGTCTTTACTTCAACTTATTCACTCGTTACATACACATTACTTACATTAGATTCTGTTCTGCTATTCATAGTTAATATGGAAGAATCTAAAGAGTAGTTAGTCAATGTTATTTAGAAGGATTATGGATATAACATACAAAGCTTTGTGATCAATTGTGAGAAGAATATTGTGTACTTAGGTAATACATATTTTCATACGTATTTTCATATATTTATCACGAAAACTTGTTTACGTATGAGTTATGTTTACAAAACACAAATACCTACGCAGAATACCAAAACATATCGTGATTACAATTATGCTGCCTATATCGAATATTGTGGGTTCGATTCCTATAGTAAAAAGTTGTTTGGAGTGTGAAAAGGTTATACCTACTTTGTAACTGTTTGTAATAGTTGCATTAAACGTTTGCGGGTATGACGTATGTCCTAACGACACACGTCATACCCATGAAATAATACATCTTTAAATATCGCTGAAGTTAGTGGTTAATAATTTTGTCTACGACAATTTTTTTGAAGTATTCACGCTAGAAATAACAAACAAATATTACACATGAGATTCTATTTTTCTTGAAATAGTTAATTTCACTCGCTTAGTGGCAGAGCACTATTATGCTTCCAGCTAATATTCCATTCTTTATGAATCGCGAGTATTGGACTTTTTATTATATTTACAGTGCTCAGCTTTTTATTAGGCATGTTGTGCATCGTCGGGTAGAGCATTGAGAGAAGCTAAGATTGTGACGATATGGCGATGAGAGAAAGCTATTCAATATCGAAGGGATCCGAACTTTCCCGAACTATCGCTATTCTTTGTGAAGTGTCAAATCAAAAGTCGAGTACGGTACTCTGTACACAACTGTACCCGCATAATTGGGTATAGTTACAGTTAGTACCGTACTCGACCACGCTACGAGTACTATTGAACTGACTATTGTTTCTAATTATTTCTAAACGCCATCACTATACCTAGTCTAGCCATAAATATTGTTACGAAAAAAATCATTTTTTTTATTGCAAATAATATTTATTACTTTTACAGTGTGTTAGTTTAATACATAAGTATAAAACAATTTAAAATATAAAAAGCTTATTCGAAGTGGTCTCCATTGGCTGCAACACAGTCCTTTAAACGTTGAGGCCAGTTATCAATAGAAGCACGCACTCTTTCCATGGGAAAATTCTTCACTGCCAATCGTATGGATTGTTTTAGGGACTCCAAATTATCATGGCGTTTAGAGCAAGCCATACTCTCTAAAACTGACCATAAATCATAATCCAGCGGATTAAGATCGGGACTAGACGACGGCCAGTCTTCAGCTCTGATGAAGTCCGAAACGTTCACTTCCAACCAAGACTGCGTGGACCGAGCTTTATGACCCGGCGCTGTCTTGTTGGAAGGACCATACTTGGTTATTGAACATGGTGTTGTTAAGGGGTTTAACTACCTTCTCAAGAATGGTAGGTATCTTGATACACTTGTGCCGATGTTTTGATACCTTTTTCACAAAAATATGGCTCAGTCACTCCTTCATAGCTAACACCCCACCAAACCATCACTGAAGTCGGATTATGCCCATGTTGCACTCTGTCGACTAATTGGGAAGCTGCCTAAGAGCTTTGAGCATAAATACGGTCATTTTGTTTGTAAAAATGTTGCTCAATTGTAAAGATTTTCTCATCCGTAAACAAAATTTTTCTGTGACCTCCCTTTGCGTACCGCTTCAGTAGTTGCTTCGATTTTACCACCCTATTCTTTTTTAAATTATCAGTTAAAAAATGACCAGTGCGTCTCTTATAGGCTGCAAGTCCTAAGTCATCTTTTAAAATGCGCGACATGGTTCTGGGTGCTATCTTTATCTCCCGGGATAAAATCTTTTGCTTTCGGACAGGATTTCTTCGAATTCTTTCCCTTATTGCTTTGACCACCTTTTTCGTACCTTTTTCGTACAAACACTACGTGGACGGCCAGATCTTTTTCTGTCACAAACAGAGGAGGTCTCATTGTACCTATTAATAGCCCGGTACACAAACATTTGACTAATACCAAGCGTATGGAGAGTTTTAAAAATTACATTCGGCTCCATACCAACTTTGTGTAATGCAATCACAGCGATTCGGTTTTCTTTATCACCCCACTCCATTTTAATATAGCAAAATATTGTACAATGTATTGGCGCCAAAATTAGAAAACACAATGAACAATCGTATAAAAATGACAGATTCCAAATTTAAATGTAATATCTTTCTTATTTTAATTGTAACAGTATTTATGGCCAGACTAAGTAATATAATATTTATAGTTTTGACTTCGTAGTTAACATTGACAATGTTAAATTTTGATTTTTTTGTGATTTGGTTACAGGTTTTACTTGGAACTGTCAAGAGTTCAAGGTTGGGTGGATTTGGTGTCCAAGCCTACGTCACATAGCCGGTACACCTGCTAATTAACGGATGAAGCTCTGAAATAACCTAAGGAACATTTGTCACACGGCAGTCGCTAAATCTAGATCCAAGAAGAGAGAGATTCCAAGAAAAAGCTTGGATGCAACCAAGACTTACGCCGTGATGACAATGATGGCACGGGTTCAAATCCCGTCATTGATTTTCTGTTGTAGGAACGTTACCGTACCTATACATCAAACTTTCATCCATATGTTTTTAAAAAAATTAAATCAACATATAACTATATTAACTAAGTACCTACATTAAAGGTAAACCGCGCTGAGGGAATTAGCTCTGCAGCGGATTGACGACGACGCGACGCGACGCGGTAGTAAAGTGAACTGGCATGGCACCCCAGTGACCCGCACGACAGTGCGTTGCAAATTTTGTGTGTCATTAATTCGACAACCTCCAAAGGTTTGACAATAATGGAATGTGATAATAATCCTATTAATATTATAAATGTAAAAGTTATAAGATGTTGGGATGTCCGTTACTCAATTATGCTCAAATTCTTGAACGGATCTGACTGATGTTTGATACAGTCAGTATCAGATCTATGTTGACTAGCAAATTGTTAAAATAATCTTAATACCAAAATTCCAATTTTATATTAGCTATCACAGAGCTCAAATAGTTGTAAGCATGCAAAGTGGTCAAAACATCTTAACAATCAATTCTCCATAAAAATGTAAGATAGCAAAGTGTTCATATTGAAATGAGCTAGCAGGTTACTCAACTGTATCCAAGCGAGCAGTGTTTGAAATTATCTTTACATAATGACACATTTATACGGATACAAATGTCATTAAATAACATTACGTAAGATAATTTTGAACATTCTGCTCGCTTTGATATCATTGAGCGACCTGCTAGTACATATAAAATTTAAATTCAAATTCTTTATTTCTCAAAATAGTGTGACGTAATTAAATCTTTTTGATGGGAATTTCTGTTTAAAGCTAATTTTACCTCCGCTTCCTAGGCGCTAGTGGAGAAGAAATGGCGCATCAAACTCCACTGCGGCATATGAACACTCTGTTATCTTACATTATTATAGAGAATTGATTGTTAAGATGTTTTGTCCACTCTGGATTCATTCAGCAATTAGCTTTGTGATAGCTAATATATATTTTGAATAAACATAACATAACATAAACTCACGCCTATATCCCCGAAGGGGCAGGCACACGTGCTAGCACCCGCATTTCGCCAGTTCATGTTTAGGTCCTAATGTAATAGGTGGCGAGCCTATTGCCATTAACCGGGCACTTGTAAACCTGCGATAAATACACACATAACTTCGAAAAGCATCGAAAAGTCATTGATGTGTAACATGGTAAATCTGGGATCGAACCCGAAACCTCGTCTCAGTAGTCCATTACCCATACCACTAGGCTACCGTAATCGATTTTCTTTATACCACTTAGGTGGCAGACAAGCACACGGCCCACCTGTTTGTTGTAAAGTGGTTACCGTGACCTATGGACGTGTGCAAAACCAAGGGAGTCACACTCCGCTGCCAACCCTGTAAGCACAGAGAGTTTCTGTGCCGTCAGTGTCAAAGACGAAGCAGGACTTTCCACTGACAGCACAAAAACTTTCTAGTGAGGTCTGGCTACCTTACTCAGTAAAAATCTATGCTTCATAAATTTGAGATCTATCCACAAAAGACATCCAAGATACGTGTACTGCGCGTGTAGAGCACATTTTGAGAACATTTTAGGTCCAAGATATATGTCCCGTGCAGCACTTTATTATAATTTTTTTTTTACGTGCGCAATATCCCCACGGATACCTCCCCACCGGAGCCGGTGGAGGAGGTTATGTCGGACTTGAACCGACTAAAACGCACGACGCCTGTGGGTCGTTTTGGTTGCCGAAGGTGAGGTTGACAGGCATATCCCTCGCACCCCGGCCGACTCAGGGCCATCTCTCACGATCTGGCTCTCGTCTCGGGTGTGGGGACTATATATAGTACTTTATTAGTAGGTATGGAATAGGTTCCTATAGGTCGTGGTCATCATCAATCATCCTACTTCCTGCTATTTAATATTAGATAAATAAATCACAGATGCACGGAATTGATAGGTAGGTACAGGGATAGATTACAGTCTGGAATAACACATTGGTTATCGACATGATATATGACGGAGCCGCGGGATCCGGGGGATACACTTCCCCCCCTTCCCCCGCCAGAGCCAGTGGGAGAACCGAACTGACTAAAACGCACGTCTTGCCGGAGATGGGGTTGGCAGGCATATCTTATGGAGGTAAGGTACGGTAAGCACTTTCCATCAGGTGGGCCGTGTGCTTGTCTGCCACCTAAGTGGTATAATAAAAGAAATAACTTGTCTATATGAGATCTTACTCGACAAGTTATGCGACGCTGCGTATTGTAGTGCGTTCAGTCTATTAACATAATTGTCAGTTGGTCTTGTTTTTACCGCAAAAGGAAAAACTACTACGCTCTACTGCCAGGAAATGCAGTATTCTGCACCGAGACATATTAGGTTCCATACGTGATACGATATGCGGCAAAAAAACTTCGCAAATTTTGTGATTACGTTACTCTATTGGAGGGAAATGAGGCAGCTCGAGCGTCGAAGGTCGATGAATGAACCACGCCCCCCGTGAGCCCAGGCCTGGGGGTGACGGATGGAGCTGCCTGTCACCTTGGCAGAAGTAGGCTGCGGCGGTGGCGGTACGCATCGCGCGCCTCTCCGTTTCCGGGGACGAGTTGGGAACTTTGCGGCCACCACACCCGAGTAGGATCAATCAAAAGAGTCGCCCGGGGTGCGAGGAATATGCCTGTAAACCTCACCTTCAGCAACCAATAACGACTCACAGGCGCCGTGCACTTTAGTCGGCTCGACTTCGACATAACCTCTGCCACCGGCTCCGGCTTGAGGGGTTGGGTATTCGTGAGGATTTTTCGCACGTAAAAAAAGGGGGAAATTAGGGAAATATATAATGGTATGGATATAGGTATGCTACTTCGCCCACGAGTTCGCTTACATAGATTTCCGGTTTCCTATTGATCATATTCCCGAGACCCATATGAACCCGGAATAAAAGTGAACCGTCGTAGATAGGTAGCTATACCTCAGGACACGTATCTTGGACCTAAATCGCGAGATAAGGGAGGCTCAGGCGCGCATGGATTAATTTAGAATCATCTGTTTGATAAATTTGAGCTCGTCCACCGTAGTAGCATCTCTACCCAAGAAACGTATCCTGCATATTTAGAGCATAATTTAGGTGCAAGATATATGTCTTAAGCAATACTCAGTGTACAAAATGTCAGTCAAATCACTCTAGATTTACAAGAAAATAAAGAAACTCACTTGTGCACAATATTCGATAAGACGGATGTAATAGTTATTTAAATTCATTAAGTAGGTATCTTTTTTACTAAAAAAATAATATTAGCAACTGTTACAATTAGTAATATTCCCTCTAACGTTGGAGGCAACTAAGCTAAATTGCTTGTGCTAGGAGTGGATTTATCTTGAGGCTATATTATCATTTTCGGAGGTCACCTTTCCAAAATAACCATACTTTTTCATCTAAAAACGTTATTTCATTATCTATGCAAATAAACTCGTTTCGCACGTGCCGCAACAGGTAGGTATATACCTACCACTTTGACTGTGGTAAGTACTATAACCAAATTGTTTTCAGAGATTAAGGATCGTGGTTTATAACCTGGAGAAGAACATATGAATTCATTGGATACATTTGAAAATAGCAGTTTTCCGTGACGATCTTGTTTCCGCGGCAACAGCTAGAGAGAAGAAAGTGTTTACTTATCTAAAAAATAACCCTTGTGGTTACTGAAAGTAGGTAATTTATTTTTCTAGTCAATAAAAAATAAAACCATGGTTGCCTGGAAGAAATCGCTTCAGTGATAAGGCCGCCCATTGTACATTAAACTGTATATGCATGTTACTTACTTGTCTCAGCTGTAAATGTATTGGTGTACAATAAAGTATTATCTATCTATCTAAATGAAAAAAATATATCATAAAACAAGGGTGAAGACCTTTAACATGACTTACCTGAGCTCTTACTGCAGCTAGATGCAACTGAGTAGCTCTGTATTCATACTTGTTCTTGGACATGTCATCCTGTTAAAATCACAATATTCAATTAGTATCATTATACTTTCAATAGGCAAGGGTATTAAACAGTTTATACCGAGCATGCATGGTAATATCACTTGTTATTCTAGAGAATCTGCCGCAATTACAAATAGGTAAGGTTACTTGACTGCGTATAATAAAATTGAAAATAAAAAAGCGTTCCTTTCAATTGGACATCGGAAAGATATCACCACACACACAGTATGAAACCTTTGTGTAGTGATTAAAACCGTTTAGATTTGTGAAAACATCAAAACTAAACTTATAGCTTCGGCTTATAGCTAGGTACTTTAAAAAATTAACAAGCTGTGGTTAAATAACATCATCTCATTTTGTTCTCATTTCTCTATCCCACGGCACTCGGGCGATAAGTCAAATCAAAAGCCAGGTACAATATTGACTGCTTGCTAAATACATAATCCACAGAATGGCACAAAAGGGAACAAACATACATAGACTTGACCCTTTTACCCGTTCCGCACTCAGGAAAAGGCAATAAATATAACAGACTGTTATATACATGGGTGCCTATCTATACCTATATTATAAAACTGAAGAGTTTGTTTGTTTGTGTGTTTGAACGCGCTAGTCTCAAGAACAACTGGATCAAATTGAAAATTTATTTTTGTATTAAATAGTCCGTTTATCGACGAAGGTTTTAGGTGCATCACCACTGTAATACTTAAGGGAGCGGAACATTTATCATAATTTGCCAAACAGTATTTAACGAATTAACAAATTATGTGCTTAAAAGGGTGCTATAAGATTTTAAATATGCCACGAGCGAAGCAGGGGCAGGTCAGTTAGTGTATTATACGTATGTAGCTATGTTTAGGTACACCTTTAGAGGTTAAGAAGTCAGATAGTAGTCGTTTTCATAAAAGTTAAAACAAACCAATAAAAGGAGGAGTAGGAGCGTAGACCCTAAGTTCCGGAAATCTTTGGATGCGGTTGAGATTGGTGTTCAGATGAAGAGAGAAGAAGACTTATATGATAGAGTTATCAAGATGAAATATGTGTCTTTTTTATTAGGGTTCCGTAATCAAGGAGTAAAAACAAAACGATGGAAACACGGGACCCCGCGCGTTACGGCGGGGAAAAACGCGAGGCTTGGCACAATGAAATCTGCCATCACGGGCTTGATTTTGGCGGGATTTTAGTCCGAGAGCTGTTATATTAGACATTTCAGTGTGGGTGTTTGAGATTAATTGAAAATCAATGATATGTGTATGAGCAGTGTATAAACGTCAAATTAATTTGTGTCTTTCTAGAATGCTGATGCAACTGGACCCTGTCTGTTTATTAAGTGATGTACGTTTAATTTAGCAAGCCATGTGTAAAGTTTCGTTTTTTGTAATCGCATAATTGGCTTTCATTATTATTTATTATATCAGTAAAGGATCGAATGAAATGGCGTACATTACGAGAGGCCTATATCCAGCAGTGAACCGCGGTGGGCTAATTGATTGATTGATTGATTGATATTATTAAATTATTAACCAACATTGAACCCGCTTAATACGATCACGTTTAGTTCAATTTCACGCATAATACGCCATTTTCCGCCAGTCCCTTCAACGTGAGACATGTTTCTAAATGCTTAATACGATTCGTCATCCCGTTTAACACGCCACATCGTTGTAAGAATATGAAGAATCCGTCATACTCCAAGGTACTCCAGGATATTCTTCCATTGATGACAATGTGACACCATATGAAATTCAAGAAATTGAAGATCTTATTGGGAATGTGAATAACACACAAAAAGAGGCCTTAAGTGATGATTATTCCGGTTATGTTTAATGCTCAGGCTTTGTGTAAAGACAGGAAGACGCATTGCAAAACTTAAATTACGTGAAAATCTTATAATTACGGTTGCATCGAAATCTTATTGTCAAACAAAAATAAATGATTATTATAAATAAACTAAATCACCAAAGTTCATAGTGTTACGTGATTTATAATATAATAATAATATAATAATAATAAATACATAGTACGTTTCATTTTCCCTTTCCCGCTTATTACGATTAACCGCATAAAACGAGTGTTTTGTTCGGTCCCTAGAAACTCGTTTTAACGGGGTTCTACTATATTTAACTCTACTTTTAATAAAATTGTAGATTATCTCAAACATCTACCTACCTAAAAATATCACAGCTCTCGGCCTATACTTAAACCGCCGCTCCGCGCGTGAAAGCAGACAAAAATGCGCGCGGTGGCAGATCTCTATCGCGACAACGCGCGTGTCCGCGTTTTTCTGCATCCCGCCGCGTAGCCTAAAACTCCGCTGCCTGTATGTCTGTCTATCTTATAAACCGTACCGTGAGTTATAAAGTTCAAATTTTCATAGATGATGATTGTGTTTTGAACAAAAAAATAATGTTATGGACGGACCTTCGTGCGCGAGTTTGACTTGCACTTGGCCAGTCCTTTTTTATTACATTTAGTATGACATCTAGCGCAATGAAATGTATATACCTATTTCGACTTTAAGGTTGTTGATTGTACTCTGAGTTCAGTTTGAGTATGTTAGATGGCTCTGATCGTTGTACCACATGTATGTATATGTACTTTACGTCAGAAAGATGTCACTAGTAGCCGTCATTTGAACAGTAGATTTTGCTTTAAAGTTTTCACTCCCAGTTTAAATATAACTTCAATTTAACACTTCGAGTTCGTTAATAACCTAAAACGTAATGCGGTTAAAAATCAAAACAGCTCGCAAATCGATTGTTGTGTTCTAATAGCAGACTGAGCGTAAATTTTTAATGATGTTGAAATTGGAGCAAATTTGTTTTCGCTGTGTTGCCCCAAAATGTTTTCGATTGAACTTTACGGTCGAATACACAGGTTTTCCTTAGTTAACTTTGATACAGTTACAAGGGTTGTACGGTTATACGATTCTTCCACCAAATGGTACTGTAGCTACTGAATAATTTCGACACAAATCTTTAAATTGTACTTTATATAACTGCGTGAAAGGGTATGTATTAGAGATGCCACGAATATTCGGCAACTATTCGGTATTCGGCCTATTCGGCTACTTTTTTAGGTATTCGGTATTCGGCCGAACAATAGGTACTATTCGGCCGAACACCGAATACCAAATCATGTACAAAAAAGACATCATATTACTGAAGATTTGTATTTATTACCAAATTACAAAACTTTAATAAGTAAAATTCATCAGTGGTAAGTTGTGATGGATAAAAACATGTTGTCATTTGTCGTGAATGATACCAGCTTGAGAAAACAATCTTTCACTATACACGCTACTCCTGGGAGAAGAAAGATGAACTTTAGCAAATTTCGAGAGGATTAGGTATTGTTTTATTTTGCAGACCACCACTTGTAAGCATCAGCTTTCCGACCTAGACGATTAGTTTTCAAATAAAAATCCATCTTATGTATCTCGTCCACCAGTAAAAGGACAAGCTAGTACATAAAGATTTTTTGTGGAGGGGCTTCAAATTTTCAATTCAGAAAACGAGTGAGACAGATCGCTACTTGTCGTATTATTCTTTACGCGCTCGACAAGCATGTACTTTGTACCGAATATTCGGCGGCTGAATATTCGGCGCTTCGGCCGACAGCGTTGCAGAATATTCGGTATTCGGTATTCGGCCAAATCACTATTCGTGGCAACTCTAGTATGTATCGATTTAAAGATATAAGTATGCTAGCATTTAATAAACACGAAACTTAAAACAAATTACCTACTTAATTAATAACTCTTTAACTAGATAGATTGACGAAAAGAAAAAGTACTGGGAAACACTGAATGCGGAAAGCGGAGGATAAGAATAAATAGAGAAAAGATAAAGAAAAGGAGTAATGGTGCACATTGGGAGAGGCCTATGTTCAGCAGTTGTCTACGATAGGCTAATTGATTGATAAATAGGTAGGTATGGTACGTACTTGTATCTCGTTCACTTTGCTGTAAAGGTTGCTCTCAATGCCTCTGCTCTGATGCCGACCCAAAGTGTCGAGGGTATCCTGTAAAAAAATTGGTCTTTATTTTTTGCAAACGTAATGTGAATGCAGGATTTATAAGTGGTGTAATTGAGTATACGAGGCTTTCGTAAGTGACTGCATTGATATTGATGAAAGTGGTTAATATATGCATCAATAAAATTAAAACGAACTTGGCCAAAAAAAAAAAAACTTTTGTAAAGTTAAGGGGAAGTTGGATGGAAGATCGTGGAGATTGTGATTTACAAATCGATGGTCTTAATTATTTTTAAACCGGGTGTTTTAGGTACAAAATTATATTGCCTTATAACAATACATATATCAGTTTTTGAATTGAATAGTTAGCCTACTAAATACTTAAAATTTTATTCAATAGTTTGAACGGAGTCATCAAAATCAATGTTTAAAAATGATTGCAACATCATAGCATCAATAACCGCGATAGCCTAGTGGTATGGGTAATGGACTGCTGAGACGAGATCTCGGGTTCGATCCCAGGTTTTACCATGGCACACACCAATGACTTTTCGATGCTTTTCGAAGTTGTCTGTGTATTTATCGCAGGTTTATAAGTGCCCGGTTAATGGCAATAGGTTCGCCACCTATTACATTGGGACCTAAACATAAACTGGCGAAATGTGGGTGCTAGCACCTCTGCCTACCCCTTCGGGGATATAGGCGTAAGTTTATGTTTATGTTATGCAACATCATTCATTGGTTCCGATAGTTCGTACGAATATCAGTAGGTGTCTTCCACCGTCGCCGTTAGAAGTAGTTAGAAGAATTTTGATGGTTTCAGGCGAAGGTTCGGTGGTTTAGCGGTCAGGGCGTTCCCCCTGTAAGGGAAAGATCGCCTTCGAATCCCGCCTGGACCGTTTCAATTTTTTCTATCTTAATCGATTTTGAATACTAAGCATACTTAAAATGTCATTCAATCGGTTTGACTGTTGATCAAAGTTTAAAAAAAATTACAAATATTGACCGCCATAACTATAATATTACGATGGCATTGTCTAAACTGCAGGATGTAAGCTTACCTGTAGTTGTTTAATCTTTATCTCCAAATCTTGGGCATCCTTTCGCAGTTGCTCGTAGTTAACACGCGCTTGTCCACCCATTCGGTCCAGGAGAATTTCCCCTTTCAAAATTGGTGGCATGCTCTCCTGTTGAAATAAGGTTAGATCTTTTCATATGCAACATAATAACTTAAAAAAAGTAAAAAACACTATGGAGTTCGATAAATGAAATATGGAATAACTTATTACATGTTTCATTTATTATTTTATAGCAGTGATTGTATGTTTTTAAAACCGTATCCTAACTTTTACGACCTCCGTGGCGTAGCGGCATTCGACGGCTATACAAGGGACGCGGGTTCGATTCCCGCTCAGTGTAAATATTTGTATGTATTGCATTGGTCTGGGTGTTTCTATGTATAATATGTATGTGTTTACAAAAAAAAAAGGATCTAAGTATCCGCATTCTAGATTCCATAACACAAGCTAGTTAAGCTATGCTTACCATGGGTCTAGATAGCGTTGTGTAGAATGTCGTGGTATTCATTTATTTACTCAACTAATGGAAAATATAGATATTTAGTAGATAATCAGAAATAAGAAGCTACTTTCTTTATAAAATTCTCGTAGAACAGAATATATGCCCCCTTTATGTGAACCAGTTAGGCCTGATATTCTTGGACTCTTACTACTTAAATACTTAGTTTCATCAGAACTAAATACAATGACAATGGATTAACGATGGAGTTGGTTTACTGTCTCAAATTCTTTAAATTTCAGACAAAGTACATACTAATACTGGAAATAACCAGATATTTTGATTGAAAAAAAAAACGAACGAACTAATAAAATTTGTACCCATTGCAGAAATCTCTTTAGCGTTCTAGTCACCGCAGAGCGCGGTCAGTGTTAGGTAGGTAAATATTTTATTTTCATATCACTTCAAAGAACACCATTTTACTAAACATCAGTAGGGCCCTTTCATATCAGTTGCAGATACAGTCGTATCCGTATTGTAATACTACCGTTACCGGTGTTCGGTTTCAAACGTTAGTTCCCGAATCGATTATGTTGCGAATGTGTGAATTAGAGCTCCATCGGTCAAGTCGTTCTAAAGTGGCACACAGTTGCATAAATGGACCAACAAATTATAAGCGTCTTGATAAAGATAACGTCATACTTCACAAAATTATTCTAATCTAATTTTCATATAAGAACCTTCTGCAAAATATTAGAATATTTAAAAAAGATGATAGAGTAAAGACATTACAGTATAGGTAATATTAAACCAAATTGAGGGTCTCACAAATCTCGAAAGAGATATCTATGGGTTGGCCGGGGTCTGAGTGTGATATATCTTCGGTAATCCCACCTCTAGCAACCTATGATCCACAAACAGCGTGCGTTTTAGTCGGTTCAAGTCCGACATAGCCACCCCCGTCGGCTCCGGCACGGAAGGCATCCGTGGAGGTTTAGTTCAGAATAAAAAAGTATAATATTAAAATAGTTGGTTGGACATACCTACATAGTCTGAATGCATAATTCTATTTTTATTTTATTTTACCCCATGTACACATATAAATATTTCCACGCCTCACGGCAGAATGTGCTGAACCAAAACAATATTTCAACAGCTGTAATATAACCATGTTCTATGGAAATAAAGTTTGAGTTTGAGTTTCAAATGAAAACAATATTTTTTTACGCTGTACTTATATGATAAATCAAGTACAGAACTCATATCTCACGAAATCTGGATTACGAATCACAATGAGCCACAAATTCAAATAACGCGATAAAATATTTAATTTCCTTTCGAAAGGCTTGCTTTTCCTATCTCTACTGATATATAACAAATGCGAAAACGATGTAACATCGAAGTGACGTTACAAAAAATTGAATTACAGCTTTGAGTGATTGAATTTCTCTACGAGTGAAAAATACATTTTGCCCACAGCGTAGAATTTAGAGGCTATACTACTACTATAGACTACGATACATCTCTATGCTATATCTACGAATCGGTCTATTGATTGATATTATCAGTAATTTTATTTCTACCCCCGTGGGGGGTTATATCAGACTAGGACCGATTAAAACACACGCCGCAATTATCAGAATGTAAGGTTCCCTAATAAGGCATTTTCCTCTCACCCCATCTGATCTTGGGCCATCTATTGCTATGATTCCACTACTTTTTACGATGGGGGTAAATACAGATGGACTAGAAAGAAAGGGAGAAAGAAAGAAAGACAGAAAGAAATAAAGAAAAGTATTTATATTATAGGTAAGTAATTAACTCTAACATGTAGATATATAAACCATAATCCTTGCTACTGTTGCCATTGTCATCATATTTACATATCTTAATGTCTTTCAAAATTAAAAAATATATTTGTGCATTTTGACAGTAAAGTAAAAATGCATTAGGTTATATAATCGCATAAAATTGAAGTAACCGGTATTTATTTCAAACACCAAGTGAAGATCGGATACTTAAACATTTAATCGCGTCTATTTCAAAGTTCTAAACTTAATCCCTTATCCAATTTAAAGTAATCCCTCTCCATTGCAGGGGTTCCGCATGCCGGTAGAGATAAATAAACAATAGGACCAGTTATTACCACACATATACATTGCATACAGTTATAATTTATAACCCGAAAAGTTTCTACTGCGAATAGGTAACATAAAGGACAGTGCTGGACTTTGGTTAGTTAGTTAATTTTGTTATTAGAATATATAAAATTATTGGTTAAAAAAAACCTGCAACAAGTCAACTTACCACGAAACAAGTTGTAAAACAAGTTGTAAACTTGTTTATCAAAAAACTTGTTGAAGACTTGTAGAAGACTAATCAAAACGCAATACTTGTTTTATACATGTATCACAGATATTTTTTCGTTTACATAGCATGTATAGCCGACAAGTTGTAATCCAGTACGAGTGTAAAATACATTTGTTCACACTAGCCTGTGACATATTGCAACTTGTCATATACATGTTTCATACTTAGGTGTAAACGAGGGGTTTTAAACACAAGAAAGAGTTTAAGTATTGCATTATAGAGTCTGGCCTTCTATAGATTAAAGTCCAGTTCCCTTGTGCAACAGAAGCGGCGATGCTTTTCTTTAATTGGGGAGATTTTGTTAGTTCTAAATCATATTAATAAAACTAAGCAACTGATATAAATTTGGATAGATTATAAGTCGTCTCCACGGGGGCCGAGCCGCGAGTTAACTTGAAATATTTTTCAATATTAGGGCTGCTTTCCATGATCGTTACGAACCATGGAATAGGCTCGTCCGTGATACTGCAGACACATTTGCCACAGGATATCATAGTACGCGTATCAACTTCGCACCGTGGAAACCTGGCATTAATGTGATAAATGACATGCCATCGACACGAAAGGAGAATAAGTGTAAATTACCGCAGCTACATCAAGTGGTGGATCATCAGGTTCTGGTGGGTAGGGTGGCATGAAGATCCTTTTCGGTGGCCGCATCGATGGCTGGGCGGTGAGCAGCGTGCGAGCCAGGTGAGCCAAGTCTGCGGTGCTTGACACTGCACGAGCCTGCGCGCAGAGAGACTCGTACCGACGGAGTTGCACGTTGCTCTGTTGAATTAAAATGTTGTTATAGATGTTACTAACGTATGAGGTTATTTATTAGTAGAATTAGGTGTTTCGCAAGGAAAGCTTTTTTCTTATTAGAACAACAATGGGGTCCCAGCAAGATATTTGTGTCCAAGCCAAAATCACCTGTTCAGTAAGTAGATAATATGCCTACTGATTAATAAACACGGATCTAGTGATTAGGAAGTAAGACAGTAGTCGCATCCATAAGCCGCATAAGCTAAATTGGTGTACTGGTTTCTTTATTAGATATACATACATACATACATGTAATCATGCCTTTATCCCCGGAGGGTTAGGCAGAGGTGAATTATCACCCACATTTCACCAATAATTGTATTCGGTCCCACGTAATAAGCGGTAAGCCTATTGCCGTATTTCGGGCACTATTGTTGACTCGAGCCATGCATCTGAGGCTGAGTCTGGGCTGTATATATCTGTCCAATGTTAAACAGCCCTATCCCTTAGTCGCCTTGTACGACACCACTTGGGAAGAGATGGGGTGGTCCAAATTCTACTCGGCCCGGCCGAGTGCCACGCTGCTATTAGATATCGTCGGTCTTATTACTATTGACCAATTTAAAATGCAATGTCTGCTATTGTATCACTTTCAATAGTAATTCTGAACACTATTTGTACACAGGGCCCCGGATACAACCGAGAACAATGGTAAGATGATAATGATTTTTTAAAGTGTAGGCTTTTGTTTTAGTTCATGTCATGGTTTACAACTTGGAACTTAATTTACTAACTTACTACAGACTGAAAAGTTAACTTATGGTTCTCCACGCCTGACTTGACTATTATGAATTCCATGCCAAAAGAATTTTTTTTAATCTTGTAGTTTTTAACATATTTTATACTATCTCACATCAACGTTTTGTATATTAGCCAACCTGTCAATATAAGATTACAGAAAGGGATACGAAAAGGGACTTCAAAAGGGTGCAAAAAGGTATGCACACGGTCAACATCACCGGTATTGATTATAAAACAGAAGCACCTTAGCGGATGTCGGAGAGATTCCTTACATAAAATCAGTATTTTTTACTAGGCTTTTCACGTTCAACGATGTTCACAATACCTAATGTTTAAGTAGTAGATATTGCGAACGTCATTGAACGCAGCAAAATATATACATACATACATATAATCACGCCTTTATCCCTGGGGGTTAGGCAGAGGTGAATTAACACCAATATTTCACCAATAATTGTATTCGGTCCCACGTAATAGGGGGCGAGCCTATTGCCGTATTCCGGGCATAGTGCCCGGAATACTCTGTTCACTCGAGCCGTGCACCTGAGGCTGAGTCAGTGCTGTATATATCTGTCTGATGTTAAACAGCCCTACCCCTTAGTCGCTTTGTACGACACCGCATGCGAAGAGATGGGGTGGCCCTAATTCTACTCTGCAGGAAACCTCGCGAAAAATATAAAAATTTTGAAACTACACGATACCCTCAAAACACGTTAGTATATATGAAGTTTATGGTCGGAATTTTATGCGAATATCACTCATTAAAACGGTTTCATTGAAATGAAATTTTCAAACCGTTTGTACATCGATATCACAATTTAAGTTAGTCTCCCCACTATCAAGCTTAAATCCTTCCAAATTGCTTCCGTACCGCGCATACAATATGTTCGCTAGAAACGAAACCCAGCTTAAGAGTTGTATTCTTAATTCATGTGTTATAATTTTCAGAGGTCCTACTACAATCTCTTAAAAGTAATATTATTTCAATCTTACTTTACTTCCAGAGTGTGATCGTATGTCGATATTTATGTACTGTATCTTGTAAGACAAGTGTAAAATCTAAGAAATTAATATATCCGTTACACTTTAAGTTAATGTTTGTCGCAGTTTGACCATGAAACAGTAGCCTCACTACTATCCTGACGGATGCTGATAGTCCGATTCACACTACGATAGTTACAAAGAAGCCAAGTTTGAAATCATAATGCTATAGTGATGGCAGTAGCCCCTCATGCCTGGGATTTGAGTTTAACGCCGTGATTATGGCACTTGCAACAGTGCCGAAATATATGTTACTAATAAATAAAACAATAAACATGGTAAACATCGCGACGAGTTTTACACTATTAACTATACGACTAATCGCGACACAGTAACAAGATATTTTAATTATCTTATTTGAATAAGAAGTCCCTGTTAGCCATGATATAGGTAAATGTTCTGCGAGAATTCTTTTTATTGTTTGTATAATGGTCTTATTATTTGTAATTTCCTTTCTGTGTGGGTAGACTTTGAAAGAAAATTATTCTTGTCACATTATAGAATTTTATTACAAAACAAAATTCTATACAATAAATAGATATTACTTTAAGGTAATTACTAATTTTTTTTATGAAATGTTATAGAAAATGTTGTGTAGGTTGTACACATTTTTTATATCAGATGGACCTCCATCTGATGATCCACTTTTACGTGCGAAAAATCCCCTCGGATACCTATCCGAGGGGATTTTTCGTGCGAAACTTTTACGTGCGAAAAATCCCCTCGGATACCTATCCGAGGGGATTTTTCGCACGTAAAAGTTTAAATAGAAAATTAAATAATTTATTCAAGTCGCCACTGCTTTGGTACCGCACCGCGGATCGTAATGCATGTAAAAGCCCTACGTTTGTAAACATCAAATCAAAGCGCTTTAGTCTGTAGATCTATGAAAACAGATTAATTGGAAACAAGGGAAATAAATGTTTAACCACCTTGCATACGTCCATAGGCCACGGTAACCGCTTCCCATCAGGTGGGCCGTGTGCTTGTCTGCCAACTTAGTGGTATAAAAAAAAACCTAAGTTTGCAGAAGTTTTTTGAACTAAGAATGTAAAAGTTGTATTTATCAAAATAGTTCACAGAAATAAGGTGTTCAAGCTTACCTTATCCGTTATAATCTCTCCTTCTTGCCAAATGGCTTCACTCACTGCCGAAGTTACATCTGTTAATATTTCTTCCAATTCCTGAAATAAGGATAACAATTTTATTGTCATGTTTCATTTGTAGACTCGGAATATAAAATATCATGAAAAGGAATAAATTAATAGTGACTTCACAATGATACTTATTTAAACAAATCAATTGATTCGAGTCGTTTTTTCGCAAAATTAATTTATACTGCACCAATATTGGCCAAAAGATGTAAGTAAAACAATAATGTACACACACCAAAATCATTATTGTAAATTTCAAGGTAACACCAGTTAACGTGAGGGAAAAAACTGTTTCCCTTAAGGTATTAACTCAAATCATATCATATCAGATACTAGTAGGTATAATATTGTACAGTCACTTAAAAATAAATATTATTTTTACCTACATAACTAGGTATATAGGTAGGTTGTATACATGTCTTGTCATATTATTATCTTAGATGTGGCATTAAGCTTCAACATATTGCAATAAACTATGTTGAGGTATTAGTAAACTAGTTTTACAATTGAAATCAGCTTCTAACATCTGGGTGAGAGCGACAGCTTAATTAAAACTGAGTTGGTTCGAATCTGAAGCTTCCTCAACTGAATAGGGCTGTCGAGCATCTCCAATTGGATCGTCAAATACCACACAATTGTCACACATCAAATCAATTCTCTTGGGATTCGACCCATTTCTTTTTCGATTTTATCAATCTCTAAAGAGATTTTTTTGTTATATAAGTGGAGCTGACAATCAGTTTAATAACAAAATGTGTATAATGTTCTAACCCGTTTACGTACCTCTAACGATAAAAAATATATGTGACATGACATTTTTCATCGACCTTGAGAATTAGGTTTGAATAGTTGTAGCCATCATGTAAATTGAATACTTTGCAAATTGGACATATGAAGAATCAGAACTTGTGAGAATGTTGTACAATAATACGTTGAGAATTATGATATATTATATATATTATTTATGTGACGACGAACATTTAGAGAAGAAAGACAACAAGAAAAGAGAACAAGAAGAATTGAATCAAATAAGCGGTGTTCTACAAAAGAATGGGTACAATGGACGGATTAGAACACCCAGACTCATCACAAATTAACCCCGGAACTGCAAGGTGGAAAGACAGCCAGCCTTTTTACCCTACGCAAAGGAGTAATAAATACAGTCGCTAATATCGTGAAGAAGGTTTCTGTCAAAACTATCTTCACTCCATAACTGTCGCAATGCCTGCGCTCACCCCAAAACCGCTCTCTACTGGACAGGACAGGAGTGTATAAGATTGACATATTTTTTTTTTTTTTATATAGGACACGTCAATTGGACTTCGCCTTGCCTGATGGTAAGCTGAAGGCAAAGTCCCAGAAAAGAGGGTCACCATTACTTACACATACCGTGTGACAATGGTGACACTCAGCTTGACGGCCTTATCATATGCTTTTTCACGCCCCGCTTAAAGGACCCGGGACTGTAGGAAGAAGGAAACACGTGAGCTGGTAATGAATTCCAGGCCTTAATGGTACGACAGAGGAAAGAGTCTCCGAACCGCTTGGTTCTTGATCGGATGTTTTGCACCGTGTGCAGATGACATCTAAGACCTGCACGTGTTGTCCTGTGTAGGAAAGGGGAGGGTGGGACTAATTGGAAGAGCTCATCAGAACACTCCCCATGGTACAGACGGTAAAATACAGCCATGGACGCAACATCTCTATACAGCTGTAAAGGTTCTAGGGTGTTCGTGATCTCGGGATTCCCAATGATGCGGACCGCACGTCGCTGCAACCTATCGAGAGCATCTAGTAAGTACTTTGCTGAACCATCCCAGAGATGCGAGCAGTACTCCACACAGGAGCGAATTTGTGTCTTGTATAGAAGACACCGCTGCTCCGGCGTGAAAAATCGTCTCACTCTGTTCAGGACTCCGAGTTTTCGTGAGGCTGTTTTGATGATGCTTTCGATGTAGTTTTTGTTATTCAGGTTGCAGCGAACATCCATACCTAGGATATTGAGATTGTCCTGCAGTGGCAGTGGCGTGCTCTGAAGAGTGGGGAGGGGAAGGAAAGAAGATACTTTTGCTATAAACGCACATGCCTGCGTCTTCTTGGCATTGAACTCAACCAGGTTCTCAGAACCCCATTGAGAAATGTGATTCAGGATCCCGTCAAGCTCAGTGACAAGAAGCTGCCTTTTCTCTGCGATATCTGACTGCTTGGCCGCAGGATGTCCATGATAACTCCCATGTAAAGTGCTATCGTCTGCATAACAATGAACATTGCCGGTAGACAGCATGTCGTTGATATGCAGAAGAAAGAGAGTGGGTGATAAGACGGACCCCTGGGGCACGCCAGCATTAACCTGCAGAAACTCCGAAGCTCGTCCGTCACAAAGGACGCGAATACGGCGCCCTTGCAGGAAGCTAGCAACCCAGTTGCACAGCCTAGAAGGCAGACCAAAGGCAGGTAGCTTGGAAAGAAGCGATTTGTGCCAGACTCTATCGAAAGCTTTGGCGATGTCAAGACAGTGACTCGCCGTGCTTGTCCATAGCCTCACCCCAAAGATGGGTAACGTATGCTAGAAGATCACCCGTTGACCGTTTCAGTCTGAAGCCATATTCCCGGTCATTAATTAAGGAGTGATCCTCTAGGTGCCTCATGAGCTGTTTGTTAATTATGTGCTCGAACACTTTGCACAGCACTGAGGTGACGGCTATGGGTCGATAGTTGGCTGGCTCCGAGCGATCCCCCTTCTTGGGAATCGGCTGAACATTCGCCTCTTTCCAAGGCAAAGGCACTGTACCCGAACTGTAGGATAGCCGGTACAGGCGCGTAAGCATTGGAGACAACTCCGCTGCACATTTTTTCAAAACTACCGCTGGAATACCATCCGGACCACTGGCTTTCCGGACATCGAGTGATTGCAGCACTGCACGGACATCGCGTTGCCTGATATGGATATCAGGCATCGCGTGGTCACTGTCGGGTAGTGTTGGTGGCTGCGTACCACAATCATCGATTCGGGAGTTGGCCGCAAAGAGATTAGCCAGCAGATTTGCCTTCTCTTGCGGCTCATGGGCCAGGGATCCATCAGGGTTACGCAGCGGAGGCAGCGAAGGCTGACAGAAGTTGGCTTGCACGGCTTTAGCCAGTCGCCAGTAGCCACGGCTTCCCGTGGGATGCATCACTAGCTCTTGACCAAGCCGCGCTATGCGCAGGGCATCCGCTCTGACGTAGGCCCTTCTACAGACCTTTGTGGCTTTGTTGTACGCCGCCTTGAAGTGGCCCAGATTGGGATGGCGCGTGGCGCGCGCCCTTACCCAAGCGCGGTACGCAGACTGTTTTTGTTCAACAGCTTCCGCGCACTCGCGCCCGAACCAAGGGCGCACCCTGCGGTCACCGGTGACATCGGTGTATGAGATATAGTATTCCATACCCAGACCGATCTCACCGGCGACAGCAGTAGCACAATCCGATGGGTTCTTACCTTCAAAGCAGCGCTCAACCCACGGGATGGACGCAAAATAGTCACGAAGTCCATCCCAGTCCGCTGACGAGTAGTGCCAGAGACGCCGCTTCCCCTGCACGGGTCGTGAGGGCGCTATAATAGGCACCGTGGAACAGACCAGGCAGTGGTCGGAGTTGCCTAAAGCGGCTCGCACCGATACACTGTACCGGACCGGATCACTCGTCAGCAGAAGGTCTAGCAGAGAAGGTGCTAGGCCCGACCTTCTTGGTATCCTAGTGACCTCGTGCACTAATTGAGTCAGGCCGTGCGCCAGAGCAAATGCGTGGGCGGCTCTTCCCGCATGGTCTGTTTTGGAGGAGCCCAACCAGATCTCGTGGTGGGCGTTAAAATCCCCCAAAAATACCATTTCGGCATTCGGAAATCGCTCCTGCGCATCATCTGCCGCCTGACTCAGATATTCAAAGAGTCGAGTTGTCTCAGCATCTCCTGTATGGGAACGGTAGAGGCACACATAGATCTGACTCGTAGGGCCATGGTCTACGTGTACCCAAAGGACGGAGAAGGATGGATCCTCTAGGCAGCGCAAACGGCGACAGCAAACATCCGCCCTAACAAACACGCACACCCCGGCTTTTGCACGAAAACTTTCCTCAAGAACATAGCCAGGGTAGAGCAAGTAGGTCGTGTCGTCAGGGCGGTGTATTTGCGTCTCCGTTAGAAAAAACATGGCAAGTTTCGCCGTCTCTAGGTGTTGGTGGACAGCGTTGAGGTTTGCATGGAGCCCACAGATGTTAGTGGACTCCACCTCAAATAGCAAGCTTTTGGGAGTGTGACGAGCCGCTGTGTTGCCTATTTCTCTGAATTGCGCTGCCATGAGTTTGGGTGGGAGAAGGCGTGAAAAAAGAGGTGATTGCCGCCGCAGCACCGTGTGACAAAGCGCGGGATATTGGTTTTATCTATGAATGTGAGGCATGGCGAGAGCCGACGCGCCGAACGGAAGGGCCCCCGTACCCCCCCGAGTATGGTCGCCGGGCTCCCAAATCCGGTCACCAACCGGCACGACGAACCATATCGGGATTATGCGCGGCCTGGTGAGGCAGCCTCCCAAGGTGGTTAACCCCAGTTGGGCCCCTGTACTATACCGCGGGCGGCCAGCGGCACCACCGTTTCTACAGGTCTCCCTGTTCGGCGCATCGCCCCGCGCCATCCCCACTAGACTACGCCAAGACCCACTGGTCCCACTAGTGCTGCGACAACCACCACCTCTGCCCGGCTATGCACTTGCTGACCCCTGAACACAATCCAACCGAGATTGAATTGCTATGGAGGGTTTTTCGCAATAGTGCACGGTGGTACCTACCCGGTCGAAACTTGAGACAAATTTGTGCCACCAAGTTTCTACCACCAGTAGCTAGATGACTGTAGCAGTTGCAGTTCTTATATAGGACAAACCAAAAGAATGATTACATGCCGAATTAAGGAACACATGAGGTCAGTCAAAAGTAACGAACCGCATAAATCTGCAATCGCTCAACATTTATTGAAGTCCGGTGCTGACCACAGGATCGAGTTAAATACTCAGATACTTTCGACAAAACGCCACTATATACCAAGATTGGTTGGGGAAGCGATTGATTTCAAAAAGTATAACATTTTCAATAGTGAGGATGGGTTTCAATTGCCGAACGTCTGACATCCAGTGGTGCGTCTTTGCAAAAACAACCGGGAACAAGCCAAAACAAAATTATGAGTGGATACAGTAAGCATCGTGTGTGGTGAACGTGATCGAGATCGGGTTCGAGTTTGTAGTGGGAGTGAAGTGTTCAGATACGCGTAGTAATAGAACTCGAAAGAGGGAAATCTTTTTCACTGTTCACCGTCAATACTCAAATTCCCCTAAGATCATGGTGCTTGCAACAGCGCCTAAATATTGGAAACTTAGAACAATACAACATTGTAATTAGATAGGTAGATAGATAGATAGTACTTTTACACCAATACAGTTACAGCTGAGACAAGTAGATAGCATGCATATACTGTTTAATGTACAATGGGCGGCCTCATCGCTGAAAGCGATTTCTTCCAGACAACCTTAAATAACCCTATAACTTTAATACAGAACTTTCTTACTCCAAGGATGCAGAACCCCAAAAATTAAGGTTTGGATACGAACTGGATGCTGAATGCCCAATTCTCCTAACCCCTCATTTTTTTAGACCAATTCAGCGCCTACCGCTAAACAGTATAATTACGTATGTCGCAAAGCTGTGTTATGTATAGATTATGCTTCAATTTTCTCTCCTTGTTAAAGGTACCGACGAACCTTATGTAAGATTATTTTGTAATCTGTACCTACCTATTTCATTTATATGATGAATTGCCGTTTCGAGGCGACCTTCGTAATCTAATTTCTTCCGACTCCTTATTTGTTTGTGTTCGGTCACTGCATTCTATGTTATTCTGCTCCACTTCATTCAAAACATTAATTAATCTCGAAATTCGCTTCACTATATTCGACCATAATCCCTGTGACATATGAGTCTTAATTCAACGCGGATGAGTGATGACCCATGAGCCATATCGTTCTGGACCACGGTTATCGCTGATTTAGTAATTGTTACTAGGCACAGCGCGGGGTAGGTACTGTGTTTGTTATACAGTGTACCTAATGGTACAAAGTGCCAAAAGTGAATCTCATTAATTACATTTCCTAATGAACATTTTGTGCTTGATTTTGAGATTGACATTTTAATTTTATTAATAAATTTGAATTTGACTATTACCAATAATTTCTTTTTTTGGATAACTTGCTTTGATTTGATCAGAATTTCATGTATTCTTCAGGATCAGTAGTAATTTTAGTCCACGTGGATGTATGTTAGGTCTCAGGCTTCATGTTTGTCTAGTTATGTCAGATCAGAAGTTTAGTTAAAAAGTTGAAGTTACTTTTGTACAGAAATAGAGCCAAGCACGCACTCCTCTTTCCTATTTGGGGGGTGAGATATCTTTTAGGTGTTACAATTCTTTTTCTTTAAAACGTCCTCGATCTGATAAAACATAAGTACACCTAGATAACACCATAGTTAGGGTAGGTAGGTATAACTTTTATTGTTCAAAATATACTAAAAAATTAATCTACCTATGACCTATTAAACGGTTTGTCAAAGTATTATAATGACATTATATTTATGTCCATTTTGTTAAACCCAAGAAGATTAAGAATAAGAATAAAATGCAAATCAAAGGGATCTCGTTACGAGAATTTACATTATTTCATAAGCGATAGCCGAAATAACAGTGACTTTAGCACTTACATTACGTAAACATAACGTTTAAGAACAAAGTTTAATTCTATTATAGTAGACACCATAAGAAAGGTGTCAATGGACTAATTTTTAACTTTATAAGTTTTCTGCAAATGAACTTAAACCTCAAGTCTAGATTGTAATTGTTTCGAATGGTAAGTGTTGTCAGGGGAAATTTGAGGCCTTACCAAGTTCTTTGGAGCCCAAAGTAACATTACTTGCAACTCTTGCAAGCCAGTACACTTGCCGATTTACAGACAAGACTTTGACGAAAGTTTTCTTCTTCTGGTTAGGAGATTAGAGGCCACCCACGTCCATAAAAGCAGAATAATTTAAACCAAAAGAGGAGTAGAAGTAAGTGGACCACGAGTTCCGCGGTCAAAGGCCCGGATGCAAAAGGCATCGACGCTAAAATTACGATGATGTTGATTACTTTAGCAAATTTAGTGACTAACCTGTAGTATAGTCGGAAGTGTGTGTTTGTGATACTGATCCAGCATCGAGTTCGTGGCCGTCAGCTGCTGGACGTAGGTATTATGTGAATCATAGTATGTTGCTAAAGTTGCTGGAGTTGGATTGTTGCAGTAGTTCAAAAAAGCGCCCCTGTAGTCTTGTCGACTCTGAAAAGAAAACAATTTTGTATGATATAATCTGATCTAACAATTCAATAATTAACAATTAAAGTAAACTTCCTTATGACTGTACTTTATTGCGATAAAACCGATAGTAGTAAATTATATTTATGCACATGACGTTATAGGGTGTAGGTTCAGATGGCAGTTGCTTCATAGAAAATATCCAAAATCAGCCAAACCTGCAGTTAGTTAGACTGAAAAAAGAGGACCCCAGAATCCAAAGGAAAAGCTCTGGATCGACTGGCATTAACGCTAGGATAAAGAAGGTTATAAGGTAATGTAGACTCCAGAGGAGAAAGTCGCGGATCCAACCGAGATTAACGCAAGAATGGTGATGATGATCTAAGTATTTTTATACAACTTAGATGGAAGATAAGCACACGGCCCACCTGATGGCAAGTGGTTACCGTGGCCTATAGACGTGTGCAACACTAAGGGAGTCACACTCGTGCTGTCGACTTTGTAGGAACAGAGAATTACTGTGCCGACAGTGCAAAAGACTTAAGCATTTAAGCTAGTTATTATTGAAAACATGTTACGGCTTGAATAGGCTTAATAGGTGAATTATACCCTCTTACCTAATATCAATAACCTAATGAATTGTGCATTATTTTATGTTCCAATTGTATCTAGGGTTTTAGTGATTTTCCTTTCATTATTATATTTATTAGCACGTATACTAGTAATCGATTAGCATTTTCTGATAAAACCATTCTTTGTCGTTATGCAAAAAATATTACGTAAAGCATAGTGGGTATAAAAAGAGGTGTTTTAGTAGTGTTTAAGGCGGTTAACCGAGCACTGAAGCTCCTACAAACACAATGAAAATCCGCTTCTTTAAATTTAACTCGCAATTTTCTCACCACAACACGCTGTAAGCTGATTACAGTATTCTCTTCTTGTTTACCGTTATAATATTAAGAGAATTTGTATTCTCTTTGCAGATTCTCAGTAACTCTGGGATCATACCATTGATATCTATCTATGCTGTGTGTGTGGTACGCTATAACTGGCTCGTCAGAGTTTCGTGTAATGTCAACATAAACAATGTTAACATTGCACGAAATTCTGTTACAACTCGGACCCTTTAAGCTCGGAGGTTTTTTTTTATACCACCCAGATGGCAGACAAGCGCACGGCTCACCCGATGGAAAGTGGCTACCGTGGCCTATGGACGTGTGTAACACCAGAGAAGCCACACTCGCGCTGCCGACCCTGTAAGCACAGAGTCTCTGTGCCATCAGTGTAGAGGACAAAGCAGGACAAGCCTTTAGTCATCCCACTGACAGCACAAATTCTCCAGTGAGCTCTGGCTACCCTACTCACCGCTGGGAACACAACACGAAGTTATTAAAACCACGGTATTCTGTAGGGTGGAGGTACTTCCCCAGTCGGACTGCTCAATTGGGCGGAAATACCGCCATGTCCTACCTCCTATATATTATAAAGTTATGACAATTGGGCTAAGTTTTAAATTTGTCTACCAATAACCCATTATTCTTAAATTGCTTCAGTATTGATTATTTGAAAAAATTAAGAATTTCAAGGCGTTATTAGAAATGATTGAGAGGTATAGTTTAGCCGAAGTATAAAAATGTTACCAACCAAAAAGAGTATTTCAATAAAAGTATAAAAATGTCAAACCCTGTCCTGTATAGGATATATACAGGGCCTTTGAGCTTCACAGGTAGACGCAGCGATCGCACGGTTGACTGCTTTGTACTGCGTTTCCAGTGAGCCGTATAGAGATCACATACGATCGCTATAATTCTACCTATACGGATTTAATAGTAGCTTCTATATAATGTAACATGTTCTATATAAAAAAAGCTGCAATTCAAAGCTATATCAGCTTGTACGAGAGATAAAAAGTTTGGAGAATGGAATCTCTTCCTCTTACTCTCATTATATACATATTATGAAAAACATTTATTTTTATTATTATGAAATATTTGGGTAGTGGACCATTGTGCCATAATATTTTGGTTATATACGACCTCAAAGTTTGGACTCTATAACAAAACACCCATAAAAAAACCTTATTTTTAAGACCCCTAATCTAGAGGTCTAAACTTCGAGGTCATATGGGCTTAGGTTTAGGGAATTGGCAGACGGGATGGATTTTAAACGGAATGACAATGACTCTAATGGGTCTACCACACGGACAGGCTTCACCACAGTTTTGTCTACGCAGGCCGGTGGGTACAACACGGATCACCATGCGTGTGATTGGTAGGTTACTATGGTGTTACTTGTGCAAACCGGCCTACACAGATATATCAGTGGTGATGCTTGGGTGTGTGGTAGGCCCATAAGTAATATAATGATTGCCAAATATGATAAAATGATTAAAATACTCATTATCTGTCGTACCAACTTTTATGTTTGTTATGTAATTGAAAACTTTTCTGTGAAGTGCAAAAGCGAATGCCAATATAATCAAACATGCAAATGATATAATAAATAATAGGAACCAAAACCAGAATCGAGAATAGAACACATTCAAAGAGTTCTGTAAGTAAAAGAGTTCTTTCAACGAAAAAGGCAATAAATTGTTGTAACGAAGAGCGTATAGGGCTTATAACGTAATGTATGTAATACGTAAAAAGTTTAGCTTTGATTTCATGTTCCGTCGCGTGTTAGAGTGTCGTTTCAGTTTTTTAGTCGTTATTCGTGAAGATATCGTGTAATGGACTGTGAAACAAAATTTCCATTCCTTTCCCTTTGAGAAAACGGCTGGCGTCCAACATTCCAAAAGAATAATTATAATAGCAAAGAAAGAATAACGTAAATCTAGATTCGATCTGTGAGTTTAATATTAAATGCTTTACTTGTTATGAGAATGATGTGGCCTGAAAGATGATATTGTAACAAGAATTGAAAAAGTATGTTAAGGTCGTTTGGGCACATACAACTGAGAGTACTGAATGAATGACACACTAAATATGTAAGGCAAACCAGCTGGGTTTGTCTTATAGAGCACAGACTGACCAAATTAACGCACCTACTCAAAACAGGTCAGGTCAAAAGCACTTGAAACCTGCCGGCTTGCATGAAAGTTTTAATGACAGCAGAAAAAGCTCGTGACGTGTTTAAGAATAGAAAAATAAATAAATTCCTTGCTTGGAAATGATAAAATCCTTTCATTTTTCGTATACTGTTTTGTACAAACTTGAGTTAATGCTATTTGTTCCGAGCTAACCGATTATAAATAGACGGATGATATAATAGACGTATTTCTGAAAAATAAAGAAAATCTAGTGTCGAATAACTCACTCACGGACTCATATAAGTTTTTGAGGTAATACTAAAATAAATATGATTAAAAGTGTAAAGAATATAAAGCGAAATATGTATGTAGAGAACAATGCTTGAGTACGTTAGTAATGTCTTTTCAACATAGTTACATTTGTTCTTGTTGATTCTTTTTGAAAGCTTGAATAGAATAGAATAGATGTGAGTTCCACTCACACTACTTTCACTGATTGGACGGATTGCTCCATCGAATTTCTCTTAGAATTTCCGGATGAAGCCCTACTCGTTCTACCCTATAGTTTTTCAACAGTATGAAATAAAATCGATGCTTTGATAGATGAATGTATCTTTATACTGGATCATATCTCGAAGAGTGAAGTGGTTATAAAGTAGTAAAATATTTCGCATTTATTGCAATCTGTATAAGATGCGACAGATTTTTTTAAATTCACTATCTCTAATTATTGCCTATTGCCATAATATACCGAGCACTTTTTCTTCTGTAGTTGAAAAAGTGATTATTTATAAAAAATATATTTCAGAAAATACAGATATGGTTTACTGTAGCATAAATCACAGACTAATGACTGAAAATGCAAGTGCCTACTTATAAAAACGTAGCTCAAAGCAATCAATATAAATTAATGATATAAGTATTATTACCACTTAATTGAATATTAGCGTGACTTGCAGTGTTCGTAATAACAATGACTGGGTATCATAAATTTAGGTCAGAAATGTTATCAGCCTACACTATTAAAGTGATGACGGTAATCGCAACTTTGATAACGTGACCTATTTTCTAACGTCCTGGTAACCGCAGGTACTTTTTTTAAATTATTAATCAGGAAAACTATAACCTGAAAGTCTTTAAGCCTACAGTCAACAGAACTAGGCAACCGTGCTTCATCATAAATTACGTCATCATTTACCAATAGGTATAATAATTTTAATTTATAAAACTGTTACTGATAATCCATACTTATATTATAAATACAAACGAAAACGTTTGTCTGTTAGAGTCCTGTCCTTTCCTAAGGACATAGGCAATGTTTAGTGGTGATAACCACCATCCAGCGGCCGGAACTGCAAGTAACGGTCAATACTATTTTTATACGTGCGGAAAATCTTAACCTCTTAACCTCTCTCACCGGCTCCGGTTATGTCGGAATCGAACCGACTAAAGCGCACGACGCCTGTGGGTCGTTTTTGGTTGCCGAAGGTGAGGTTAACAGACATATCCCTCGCACCTCGACCGACCCAGAGCCATCTCTCTCGATCTGGCCATCTCCTCGGATGTGGGGACAAAAGATTCCCCAACTCGTCCTCGGAAACGGGGAGGCGCGCAAGGCGTGCCACTGTCGCGCCCTCTTTCTGCCAGCGTGACAGGCGGCTCTACCCCTCACCCAGCAATGGCCGGTACTAAGATATGTACATTTCAAGTTATAAAAGTTTATTAAAAGGAATAGAAATACTTGTACCATATTTAGCTGGTCATCGGCTTTTCCAAGAATGATTTCGCAGCCTTCCCGGTGCGCGAATAGCTTTCTAGCTTGCACCTTCATGTGAAAGGTGCGGTCCATAAGCGGTGTGGCTACCATCCGCTCGAGGGATTGGGCTGCATTGTTGTACCCCAAGACGTCAGCCTCCACCTCTTGAAGGAGCGTCTCCCATGTGTGGAAGAGAGAAGATGGACAAGTTGCTCTGAAAAAGAAGGGAATATTTAAATATGTAAAATAAACTAGGGTAAGTGGCGTTGTTGGTTGGTGGTCAAGGGTGGTCAATGGTGCACCTGATGGAAAGTGGTTAATGTGGCCTATGAATATGTGCAACACCAGGGGTGTCATACTCGTTATGTCACCTTCTTGTCAAATTATTTAGCTGGAACATTTTTGTACTTAAATCTACACAAAAACTTTGAATAAATGTTGAAAACAGTTAGCTTCGAACCCATAAGCCTCAAATAGCAAAAGGCAGACGCTTTTACCTTATTATGCTGTCTAGTTCAGATAAAAAGAGATTAGAGCGTGCTCGCGAGGTCTGCTATTTATAGAAATACTTTTTAACATAAAGAAATTTTCAGGAACAATAAACATATATTATGTGTATCTAGTAAATGCTTGTAAATATGGCTTGTTTATTATGTGTGTATTATTTCTAAAAGTATAGTAAACGTAAAATAAGTATTTTTGATACATTTTTGTTGCAAGTTCGCTTAGACGAATGTTCTTTCTCTTGATCCAGATGTTTCACAGTGATGTCACTGCCAAACATAGTTACTAAATATGTGTGTCATCTGATATCCCAACTACGAGAGGAAAATTTGCATCAGAGCTCCGTCTGCCAAGCAGCAATGAACCGGCCTGCAGACGAATTTACTTGCAAGCCGGTGGTAGCAAGTGGGAGGCTTGGTCACTAAGATTTTGCTGGGGTCGCAAAAACACCCAACAAAAAGTTTAGGTATAGGTTTTTGAATAGCCTGTAGATGCCTCATGCAAAACAGGTTATGCCCAGTCGCAGCATTCGCATGCTTTAACTTAGATATTTGTTATTATAACCTAAAGCAAAGTAGTATTTACTTGTTTAATAGCGCACCAGACAAACCCCTAGTGGTCTAGGGTGTGCCAATGCGTAAGAATGATTGTGTTATATTTTGACAGACTCCGTAGCGTGGCGGTAGTGACCGCGACTGCTACGCAGGAGGCGCGGGTTCGATCCCTCCTGAGTGCAAATATTTACATTGGTCTCGTGCCTCGGAGAGCATGTTAAGCAGTCGGTCCCTATTGGCATACGAACATCTGTGGTAGTCGTAACGAGTAGTTGGAACCCTAAACCCTAATTTGATATCGCTTTTGGGTCGTGGAGGTCAGATGGCAGTCGCTTCACGGAAAATATTGAAGTTCAGCCAAATCCGCAGCTAGATTGGTATAGCGGACCCCAGACGGAGTTTCACCTCGGAAGGTGAAAGCTTCGGATGCGACAGATTAACGCTAAGATGAAGAAGAAGCAGATTGTATTATATTTAGTAAATAAACAAATAATAAAAGAATATATTTGAAGGTTCAAATATCATTTTGGAAGATACATAAAAGACCAACTAATAGCGTCCTTTGACCGTTAGCTCTACCGTCATCAATCATTTGACCGTGACAGAGTAATTTACTCTCAGTTAAGATATATCACCGTATGTTTCAAACTTTCGATCTTATTGAAGTTGTGTGACATTGCGGAATTTAGTAGCCATTGCTATAAAGCTAGTACTAAACTAACATGATATTATACGTTGCGTACCTACGTACTACGTCGCTGTCTTTGTCGCCATTAGAAACATAACACTATGCAAATAGGGTCGTTTGACTGCGGTTTTCTGTAAGTGAGGTTATGTCTCAGGTGGGCGGCTCCAACCTAAATAAACTTAAATTGCTTTTGGTATTATAATATTGATTGTTTAGTGAATGAAGTTCAATAAACTGGAACACTTTGTAAGTGAATAGGTTTTGTATAAATTTCGGTCTTGCAGTTTTATATTCTCAGTCCTTTACTAGTGAGGATCTATGATATCTACGGTGCTTTGAATATGGCGGTCTGTCTACATACAATCCTTTCGCTTCGAAAATGGTGAACTCGTACCCGCTCCTCTTTCTCTACTGTGCTTGTTGGAGTAAAGAGAGACATACGGAGAGCCAAATACATTCTATATCTCAAGCAAAATAAAACCACTTTGGAAGTAGAACATTTATCAGTAGAGGTGGTATCCCTCCTCCAATAGAAGTAGTGACACACAAAGTCTAAGACCCGTTTTCTAGAACGACACTTAGTCTTGAATATCGATTTATCAAAGGACAGATTGTATAGACAGATTGACAGATTTGACCTCAGATAATCTCAGATAATCAATCTGTCCTCAGATAAATAGAGATTCAGAACTGTGCACCGTTCTAGAATACAAGTCTTAGGCCCGTATTTTAGAAATCACTCACTTAAATCACAATGTATCTGATTCTGAGATGATTGTATAGACATCTGTCAAATCTGTCAGTTCGGTGTATACAATATGTCCATAGACAAATCGAAATTAAAGTGAGTGTCATTCTAGAATAGGGGCCTTAGGCTCTTACATCCGCGTCTTCGGCTAAAGAGTGGCCTTTAGTCCGATGATAATCATGATGTTTTTCTGGGGTCTCATATATACAGGCTAGAAATTAACGGGCAATTGGTAGGTAGGTACGAGCAATTAAGTAAATATCAAAATAATTAAAATGTAACTAATTAAAGTAGGCTCACTTTTATAATACTACCGAACAATATAGAGCGAAAATAAAATTGTAGGAGTACCTACCTATCACAGTTTGGTGACAGTGAAATTAACTTTTTTTGCGTACTTCGTTCGTTTACATTGTACAGGTTCATAAAGTGAGGAAATTCACCCAAAAGTAATTGACAAAAAGATTTGCTCCGGATGTCTAGTAGTGTACACAGATAGACATCTTTGACAAAAAGCACATCAATAAAATTTTAATTCTCACGATTTCGAAAACATTGATAATTATTTATTGCACAGCAATATTATTACAGATAATTGTAAATAGTTGTACATAGTTACAGTTAAATGCACAATGGGCGGCCTTATCACTAAAAGTGATTTCTTCCAGGCAACCTTATGATGTACAGGAATGAAAAGTATGCAATATATTTTATTACAAATATATAAAATATATATATTACAAAGTACATCAACAAATAGACTTGAGTGTTGGTGGTTAAAATTTATCAAAAAGAGTGTGTTCACATGGTGTTCATATCAATGGTTTAGGTGGCGTATGTAGCTAATTAACATCAAAAGAAAATTTAAAGAAATAAACAGTAACGAACTGAAATACATCATTTGTTACTCACGTGCGTATTTAAAAGTAAAGATGTATCGTTGTTTTTTTTGCGAGTAATAAATCTTCACACAAACACAGAAATAATAAAAATTAATGTCATCGCTCAGAAAACAAAAGACAATCTGAATTCAAATTTTCTATTCATTCTTCACTTGGAAGGAAATCTTTGTTAACGGCCAGTATAATCATTGCTGTTTTATAAAAATAAAAGTCTGTAAATAGAATAGATACCTATAGATACTTAAAAGTTTTTTTATATAATCTGTGCATACTGTGAAAATTTAATTACCTAAACTATATTAGTATTATAAGGAACAAGTTATTTTTGAAATTCCGGTGACTAATTGAAGTTGTATGCGGTCCCACGTAATAGGGGGTGAGCCTATTGCCGTTTTCCGGGCACTTTTTCTTTATGTGCGCAATATCACCACGGATACCTCCCCACCGGAGCCGGTGGAGGAGGTTATGTCGGACTCGAACCGACTAAAACGCACGCCGCCTGTGGTTCGTTTTAGTTGCCGAATGTGAGGTTGACAGGCATATCCCTCGCACCCCGGCCGGCCCAGCACCATCTCTCACGATCTGGCCCTCTTCTCGGGTGTGAGGACTACAGAGTCCCCAACTCGTCCCCGGAAACGGGGAGTGGCGGGGGGCGGAGGTCGTTCATCGACCTCTGACGCCCGAGTTGCCTTCGTACGCGGGCAGCTTGGCTTGCGATCCTTCGTCGCTCCCGCTGCCGCTCCCGCCCTGCCTCCCCCTTCACGAGCATTACTTGCTCACAGAAGGAGGCGCCGGCCGCCCACGATTGTTGCCTCGAACCATGCATCTGAGGCAGAGTCTGGGCTGTATATTTCTGTCTGATGTTAAACAGCCCTATTCCTAAGTCGCCTTGTACGACACCACATGGGAAGAGACGGGGTCGTAGAAATTTTTCTCTGCCGGAAACTACGTGGCTGTTTATCTATACGTTTGTAAATAGACCAAAAAAATGCCCGCTGAGTTTCTTGACGAAGTCTTCTCAGGTCGGGCCGCGTTTTTGCTTAACTAGTCATTCATATTTCTTAAGTTAAATTGATGTTTTGAAAGTGCCGATTTATTGGTTTATGCAGAATAACTGATTTTTGACTTTTGAGTAACTTAATATTTATATGGGCTTTGTCACTGAAATATGTTTTAATGAGTTTTGATGGATTGATTACTTGCACTGAATTGTTTGTTTAAAGCCTGTTTTTTTTTAATTCACGACTTATAATAAATATTAATTCATAGTAATAATATAAATTCGAAAGTAACTTTAACTGTCTGTATATTATGCATTTCCGCCACTGAACCAATTTTAATAAAATGTTGTACTCACGTAGATAAGACCTTGGGAAAGAAGAAGAAGTTTGAAGAAGTTGTTTGGTTGTGATAACCGACATCCACGCGGGCGGAGCTGCTATTTATATACAGACAGACAGACCGACAGAGTTACTTTTGCATTTATAATGTAATGTAGTAATGAAAAATATAATAATAATAAAAAATATTACTAAGTATGTATTTATTTTATCTTTTTTTAATTTCACCAAATGTGACTTGATTCATTGAATTATTACTTTAAATTTGATTATGTACCTATATCAAGAGGACCTAGACTTTCACTTAATTGACAGCAAAACATGTAGAGATTTGTGGCAGTTAAAATATATCTCTGCTTATCCTTTATTCGGAGTAAAAGTTTAAAATTCTTAATTCTGTATTGAAACTTACAAAAACTCAATAAGAAACAGACTAATTTAGTTTTAATCTCAGTCTTTTTCTGGATCTCTTTTTGTACACGAAGTCATTCGTTTCATTCGTTGAAAGGCAACTTCATAAATATGACAACATTTTTGATTTAATAATGTTTGAAATAAGGTGAGAGAACATTACAGTAATGCGATGAAACAAAAACGAGAGACTTATCTACTCCATTTGAAATATTGCCAAGTTTTATTCACAGTGAAACCACTTTAGTTGTCTGCGGAAGTAATTGCCCGTAAAATGTTCGTATTACTACTACTCCGTTGGAGAAGCGACATCATTTGTACCCTTGTAACTTGATATCATAATCATGTATCATTTTAATGGTTATTTTACCATTAAGCACAAATATTGTCCTTAATGACTTTCTTAAACATATCATTACGCACAATGTGCTTGGTTTAAGCTGGTCGCCCGCATCTGATACGTTTAGTTTGAAAAGTAGTTCGACCCCGCAAACTTGTACTAAACGCATTATCCTGTCGTGTGTGGCACGGATATGGGACGTAATGGGATTCGTAGCTCCTGTCGTTCTGTACGCCAAACTACTTATAAAAGAGCTTTGGCTTTCGAATTGTGATTGGGACGACACCGCGCCCGACAACATTGCTAAGTTGTGGGCTCGCTTTAGAAAAGAACTCTCTGTGCTTGACCAAGTACAAATTCCGCGTCATGTAGGTATATCGCAACATAGTGTTGTTACGGTAGTAGGCTTCGCGGACGCTAGTGAGAGGGCGTATGGAGGAGTAGTCTATTTTCATGTCTCGAATGTAGGTAAGGTTTCAATTAGCCTTATAAGCGCGAAATCGAAGGTCTCTCCCCGTAAGGTCGTCTCTCTGGCACGCCTCGAGCTATGCGCTTTACTATTGTTGGTTAGATTGATCACCTCTATCGCCAATGCTTGTAGTAGTCGCATTAATATTAATCAAAAATGGTGGCGCATGGGCCAGCGTGCGCGAGTGGACTGTATTGCGGGGAAGCAGATAACTGTTCTATTGACACTTTACACACAAAACAAGACAGGTGGCCGGGCTGCCGCGGATTCGATCCAGGCAGTGAATGCAGCCCGAGAAATTAGGAGAGGATGCACTAACCTTCACGACCCACGTGTTTTTCATCGCAGCCGGTACACGGATCTTCTCTTCCTTGCTCAGGAGCTGCCGTCAGCGTCACTAGATCCCTTGAGGAACACACGAGAGGCACCATCCGATCGGTAAAGGTCTATGAGGCGGTTAAAATACAACAAATATTATTCATTTCTGAGAGACGCGCTCGCGATCCGTCCCTACGCTGGCTAGTTCAAAGCGGGAGAGGAGACGGGTATAAAAGGAGTGTGTTTCCGTGTCAAAAATACAGTTTCCACTTCGGCGCAACCATTCCCCCCGGCTTGAAGGGTTACCTTCGAAACGACAAATGCGAAACAAATCTAAAGTCTAATCTAAATCTAGGTTTGGGAAATAACAACTAAAATATAAACCTAGATTGGAGCTCGTGCCTACTGCTGGCTAGGCAGCGGGCAGAGGCGAACAAACAACACAACGCAACAGTCTCGACCAAGACGAGACGCGATTAGCCAACAACAAAATAAGGGTCTCTTCACGTGGGACCGATACAACAAGCGAGTGCTTCTTCTCCTCGGGTGGTTCGGAAACCGTAGTGGGATTGAATTGACTAACTGGCCACCCATCTAACGCGGCATGAATCCAGGACGGTCCACCAAACCACAACGGGTGATCCAAAATTTGCGAAGGAAGCAATCCACGAGAGAGACAATCGGCTGGGTTGTCGGTGCCAGCAACGTGAAAGAGATTATGTGGCGCCAATTCAGATTGAATTTTGCCACTCTATTAGCGACGAATGTGTCCCAACGATGGGGCGAAGAGTGGGCCCAACACAAAGCGACTGTTGAGTCCTAAAAGCTAAAATTCTACTAATATTAATGCGAAAATTTACAATTATGTCAAATAAATTACCTTAAAGATTCCGACCACAATACAAAATGTCATTAAGCGACACGGAAGTGCTAGTCTTAGCACTGCCATCCAAAACTACGCGGAGTTTTAGTAGTAAGCTTATCTTCTCTAATAACTCCGCGGTGCGGGATAATGTACGAAGGCTGGGTCCCGCCAGTGTCCGCAGGCGCAGGTGAGATGTAACCTTTATCTAAATATTCGTTAACAACCTCATCATAGGCCCGCTTCGACTTTGGGGACGCCTGCATCTTTCGTTCCAAACAAAGAAAGCGTTTTTCAGCGGATACACGGGAGCCACCGAGCGAAAACTTGCGGATGGTAGACTCCAGTGGCGGCTCGACGGTGCAACAGAACGAAGCAGTCGAGTGACTAAAACTATCCATAGAAACGGGTGCGGAACCAATTATAACAAAACCAAGAACTGTTTCCAGTGCGTGCGGAGCGGGGTACGTCGGACCCCCTTGAACCTTACGTGATAACTGGAGGTGCGGGAGAATTGAAGCGCCGATCAATATATCGACGACTCCAGGAACAGCGTAAGTCTCATCAGCTAAAGGTAAGTCTTTAAATTTCGTTAATAAAGACGTGTCAACTGGGACGGTAGGCAACTGTTCAGTTATTTTATCCGTAACGAACGAATCCATGTCAAACCAAATTTTATTATTAAAACGAGATCCAAACCTCGTTTTAACTGTGCCATGAACAGCTGACCGTAAACCTCCAAAACCCGTCACCACTGAGTAGGTTGAACGCCTATCAACATTGAAACCAAGACGTTGACAACAATCTTGAGTAATAAAATTACTTTGCGAAGCGCCATCTAATAGCGCTCGAACAATGTGCGGTTTACCTAATGCATCAACAATAACCACGCGAGCGGTCGCAAGACAAACCGTAGTGAGGGCAGCACTAGCGGAGAACGAACACAAGGTGACGTCATTCGTAGCGGTCCCCGGGCAGGCCGGAGCGCGTGCGAGCTCGGGCTGCGGCTGCGGCGCAGGCTGCCGCGCGTCACCGCTCGACGAACCAACTGTGCTCACCTTGGATGCGGCATTACTATTTTCAAAATGAAGCAAAGTGTGGTGTCTCGCTTGACATTTGCGACAACCATTTCCACTATTACATAAACCCACGCGGTGTTTAGTACCGAGACAATTAAAACAAAGATTATTAGCGCGAACAAATTTATAACGATCACTAGGCGACAATTTTAGGAAACCAGGACACTTGTACAGTTGCGAGTGATGAGTACTACACAAAGAGCAAACAGGTGATTGTACACGTGCTGGTGCGGTATTAACATAAGTATGGGTTGACCTCAGTGACCTCGATGACGCATCTATTTTGCGCGCGGGACTAACAACTGTCTTCGCGCCTTCATGTTTCGATGAAGAGCGTTGTAATATTTTTATATGCTCGCGAACAAAACCTTCTAAGTCTTCGAACTTAGGAATTTTATTGCCGCGATGATCCGACTCAAACAAACGAATGGTTTCGGAATCTAATTTCCTTAAACCCATATACAAAAATACGAAGTCGCAGAGGTCATCAATCTTTAGGTTCTTTACAGCGCGAACAGCTGACGCGAAAGTGTCTAGAAATTTCTCTAAGTTTTGATCGTTACATGCCGTAATAGATTTCAAATCAAACATCTGATCCAAATAGGCGTTAGCTACCGATCTTTTATCCTCATACTTAGCTTTCAAAGTATTTAAAATTAAATTATAATTCCCGGCACTAAACGTAATTCCAGCGCAAACGGTTATAGCTTTACCAGTCAATTTTTCAACAAGATAATGCAATTTTTCGTGATCTGTCAACGAATCGTTCTTATCTATTGTATTCTCAAAACTATCTATAAATCGACACCAATTGCGAATGTTACCATCAAATTCGGGTATTTGAATTGGTGGCAACTTAGGTCGGTCGCGAGTGGGGTTGGGTCGGTCAGACGGCTTCTCCAAACTCCTCGCGACGCGCTTGATACGACAATACAAATCGTCAAACGACGACAAGGCTTGATAACTCACTGAGTAATCGGGATCCAAATTCAACTCTAAAACGTTGATGTCATGCACTAAGGTTTCGAAATCCGCGCGTAGACTATCTAAGTTTTCTATAGAACACAAGAACGAATCTCTGATGACCAAATCAGAGGTTTTAAGTGCACTATCATAAATCGATTGTACGCGAGAGTAAATCATTTCTTTTTTAGCGTATAAAAGTTTCAATTGAACCTTACCGGTCTTATCAACCTTTGGGGACATGTTTACAATTAAATCTCAAACTAAAGTGCGGTAAACAATAAGTATGAAATGACTTAATCCTAGCGGTACAGAGCAGCGAGGCGGCGTGAGCGTTAACTATGTAGGTAGGTAGGTGCTTACAACTGTGAATGCACGCTTGAACAAACGCGCATAGCAACAAGGCCGTACCTACGCGATGGTCGCTGTCTAGATTCAACTATTATTTCCGAGATTAAGTATTGCGTAATATCTATTCAAATTAAAATACTTTCGTATGAATTGGGATGAGATGCGAGCGAGGTAGGCACAGCCACGTGTCTACCCACGCAGGTACTAGGCAAATACGACGCGAGCCGAGAACAACGTAATTGAAAAAAACAAAACAAAGCCAAATGCGTTAGGTATTACACTGTGCCTATGCACTAGGGTGTCTGAGTATACCTAAGATCTAAGCCTAAATGTCTGGATGCGGGGTTTTCTACTAAAATAACCAGGCACTTAGGTGCGATGCGAAAATTGCGAACTACAATTAAGTGTTGATATGATACCTAACCTATTTATGTATTAGGTAGGTACAATGCGAGCCAGCGGCGAACGGACAACAAATTCTAAGCCTAAGTGTCTGGATGCGGGGTTTTCTACTAAAATAACCAGGCACTTAGGTGCGGTGCGCTCATTCCCATTAGAATAATAACAAAATACGAACTACGGCTAAGAATCCGGCTCGATCCGGACCAAAAAAATGGTGTCGCGTGGGCCAGCGTGCGCGAGTGGACTGTATTGCGAAGAAGCAGATAACTGTTCTATTGACACTTTACACACAAAACAAGACAGGTGGCCGGGCTGCCGCGGATTCGATCCAGGCAGTGAATGCAGCCCGAGAAATTAGGAGAGGATGCACTAACCTTCACGACCCACGTGTTTTTCATCGCAGCCGGTACACGGATCTTCTCTTCCTTGCTCAGGAGCTGCCGTCAGCGTCACTAGATCCCTTGAGGAACACACGAGAGGCACCATCCGATCGGTAAAGGTCTATGAGGCGGTTAAAATACAACAAATATTATTCATTTCTGAGAGACGCGCTCGCGATCCGTCCCTACGCTGGCTAGTTCAAAGCGGGAGAGGAGACGGGTATAAAAGGAGTGTGTTTCCGTGTCAAAAATACAGTTTCCACTTCGGCGCAACCAATCGTCATTTTCATTTTCACAGCGTTACTCCCCGTTGTACTTTAAGGCTTGGTGTTCGTTCTGCTCCTAATTGATTACAATTCAGGGTCAGACAGCATTCGAAAAATCATTAGATTTTTCAACTGCTGTCTGACCCCGACCTCGAGAAGAAAGGCTATACCAGAGCCTTGTGCGATAAATAAACAGGCTCCCGATTTTACTAATTCTATGTCGCGGTAGCCTAGTGGTGTATGGGTAATGGACTGCTGAGACGAGGTCTCGGGTTCGATCCCAGGTTTTACCATGTACACACCAATGACATTTCGATGCTTTTCGAGGTTATGTGTGTATTTATCGCAGGTTTATAAGTGCCCGGTCAATGGCAATAGGCTCGCCACCTATTACATTGGGACCTAAACATAAACTGGCGAAATGTAGGTGCTAGCACCTCTGCCTACCCCTTCGGGGATACAGGCGTAAGTTTATGTTATGTTATGTTATGTTATGCCACAGCAAAACCACTGTCACAGCAGTAACACTGCAAAAAAAATCCCTAAATTTTAGACTTTTTCATATAGGCTTAAAGTCCAAAATTGAATGTAAAAGAGATCATTACATCTTTTCATTCACTCTACAAGATGCTGTTTAATTTTAGTCTCTAACTGCATACCAGTAAAGTTTAAAATTAATTGACAATGTTATTAAACTTACAATGACACAAAATTAGCAGAATCGAGACCCGTGTACCAGCAAATAGGTGAATTGGTTTGGGCTTTGAAGAAATTGGTAGAGCTCATATGTACCACCTTTTATTTAGACGAATGCAGTGAAAATAATAATGTCACTATTAATTGTGTTTTTCGTGTTGTGTTCCCGGCGGTGAGTAGGGTAGCCAGAGCTCACTGGAGGGTTTTTATGCTGTCAGTGGAAACACCGAAAGCTTGTCCTGCTTTGTCTTTTACAGCGACGGCACAGAAACTCTCAATGCTTGCAGGGTTGGCAGCGCGAGTGTGACTCTCTTGGTTTTGCACGCGTCCATACGCCACGGTGACCACTTTTCATTAGGTAGGCCGTGTGCTTGTCTGTCACCTTAGTGGTATAATAATTTGTACTTACAATGAAGTTTTGCTTGGGTCTTATATCTTGGACCTAAAATATGCTCTAAATGTTATCTACACGGGCATAATACATATCTTGGGTGTCTTTTAAGGACAGTACGGGGTGTTACGTTGGAGGACGAGCTCAAATTCACTAAGCATAGATTATTACAAAACAATTCACGCGCGACAGGGGACGAGCTGGGGACTCTGCAGTCCCCACACCTGAGAAGAGGACCAGATCGTAAGAGATAGCCCTGGGTCGGCCGGGGTGCGCGGGATATAACCTCTTCCACCGGCTCCGGAGGGGGGGGTAACCGTGGGGATTTTGCGCACGTAAAAAAATAAAGGGACTCATTTCTATTGTGATTTAGGTCCAAGATATGTGTCCCGAGGTATAGTAAACATTTCCACCATTATACATAGTATACAAGCATTACTAATAAATTTAAAAGCTTTTAGGTACTTCAACAAACCCACCACGCGGTTAGTACTATATAGTGTAATTTACGAAATGTAGGTTTTCACTTTAAACTTTAGCTTTCAATTCATTTTCAACTCCATAAAAGTGGTTTAGTTATTACAGTTATCGAAGTATGTACATAGATTAAAAGATGAAGATTTTACCTATTATATCTGAGTTTAGGTGGATTCCTCTGCTTTTATAATCCACTGAAGTCAGTTCAAATTATATCCGTAAAGGGAGGCTTTTCAATTTCCTGTTATCATTTTAGCGTTAATGAGCAGAGTTTATTTATTCGGGTTTAATAGACCTGACTAATAGGTTTAAGCAATGATTAAGATGATGAATTTATGGGACGCATGAAATATCAAAAGGAAATTACTATAGTTAGTAAAGTTTACTAAAAATATCAAAAATAAATTTACATAAGAAAAGAGTCTACTAATTATTTGTTTTAAGCAAGTTTTGCTACAACTTACCTACATAGGGAGGGGAAGGGCTTACGGAAGAAAACAATCTGCGAGTGACGATGGAACTGAACACTTGGTCATATTATGAAGATTTTTTTTTAATATAGAACACGTCAATAGACTTCGCTTTGCCCGATGGTAAGCTGAAGGCAAAGTCTCAGAAAAGAGGGTCACCGTTAATTATTATATGCTTTTTCACGACCCGCTTTAAGGACCCGGGACTGCAGGTAGAAGGAAACACGCGAGCTGTTAATGAATTCTAGGCCTTAATGGTGCGACAGAGGAAAGAGTCACAGAACCGCTTGGTTGTTGATCGGATACTTATTAATATACAGAGGTGGCACATGTAAATTGTCGCAGTCTTACACAAAAAGTGTCGGCAACGGTGTCATTGTCGCTATTTTAATGCTTTTCTCCATCCCAATAAAATTTCTACGTAAAATACCCTGGCATGCTAGCTAATGAGCGTAAAATGTACTATAGCTATGACGGTTCGGAGAGCCTGTGGCGTTGACTTTTCTCTAAGCCTCTCAGGGTTGTGAGATCAGACGGTTATCGCTCTCATAAAGGCCACAGAGACCAAATCTAATGGAAAAGGAGTAAGCGAATCCAAGTTTTCGAGGTGAAGGCTGCGGGTCCAACCAGGCATCACGCTTTATAATGGGGATAATGAAATTATTGTGAGTGCTGCGCAATTGCTAGTTTAGTCAGCGGCAAAAGTAGCTAACTAAAAACAGAATATCAAAACTCCTCAATGCTACAATGTTCCTAAAGTAAATTGTCAAAAGTTGATGATCTACAACTCTGTCACAAGTATCTGAAATTGTTCAAGCTTACATTTGATTAGTATTTACGAACACAAATTCTTGTATTAATTTGTATTTAATGGTCCTTATAACATCCCTTAGGAGTATGAAAATTCAAATTAAAAAAGTTTTGTTGACAACGATGCTAATATCTCAAGCGACTTTTGATTTAATATTTTTGATATTTCTTCAATGAAGTAATTCACTAAGTATTTTATTTAAGTTGAACTTAGAATCTAAAAGTAATTAAAGAAAACGCAATTTTGAAGATGTAATTATAGTTTACCTATAATGGCTGGTATTGATCATAAAATATTTACATAACATAAAATATTGTTTTATTTTTCTGGTTTGCGGCGGCGCTTGCACAGAGTTGCAATTTGAAAGACCCTTTCTTTCTTTTTCACTGTATAAACTTCACTAAAAGTTATCTCTCATCGATTTTTTCTGTAATATACATCAATTTCAAATAATCGAGTCTAATAAATCGAGCTATGGTAGGGATACCGCAGGACTCTTCAGCAAAACGACTCGTGTCATGGGGCCGTTGGTGTACAATAAGTTGCTGCCTAACGTGACTTTCTCTACAAGGATTGGGAGCGAGGGCTTATTATACACTGTAAATAAATAGCAGTAATAATCTGTTGACATTGTAATTAATTTCTGTGACTCGAAACCTGACATTTTTAAATGTGAAGGCATTAATTTTAGACATTACTGTTGATTTTTTTTTGTTGTAATGTAAATTATGATCAATCCCGTAATAATCAACTAAAAATATGTGCTGATATGTATTATGTGACGTGTAATATTTTTACAAAAAAAAAAAACTTCATCAAGTTACGGTGCATTCAGACCTATTCTAAGGCACTATGTAAATGATCCTTTTGTAGCTTTTGTATTCCTACATGCTCTTGCTGCGAATCACTGTCATTGAGAAGCTGTCGCTGGTATCGAACAACGTGAAAGACAGACAAACCAATTTAATCGAAGGGTATAATGTATGTGACAAATAGTTCACAGAGGTATATTTACATGAATGACTGCACACCGTGTAAACAAAATATGACAAATGACACGGTCGACCGAAGAAGAGGAATGAAGATATATACCAGGAACCATACACAGGTCTACATACTATGGACACACTTAGCCTCCTTTTTGGGTCTATTGCAGGTAAGGTAAACATACTATGCAGGTTTTCATATACTACACCTTTTATGTCGGATCCAGTAGTTTGCTCAGATTTTCATTGTTTCAACCATTTATAGTTTGCAGTACGGAGTTCACCTCCAGTACCTTAGGGACCTTGTGTCAACTAACAATTCATCGGTTATGGTCACAAGTGTACTGTAAATCGTTGCGCTAGTTCTCTATTCGCATTTCTAAATTATGTACCTATATTATCAAATTGATTTAGTGAAAAGTTTGGACATTAGTAGTCCCTTCGGATAAACATAACTTCTGTTCTATATTGAAACGAAATCAGTGGCGTGGCGGTAGAGCATTTGACTGCAAAGTTAAGTAAACACTTTTTATGTTTGACTATGTCCATTTGTATCGCTCTAGATGATTCTATATAGGTACGTCATGTATTTACTAAAGAGTATTTAAATATATTTATCCATATTTACATAGGTACATACATATAATCACGCCATTATCCCCAGAGGGTTAGGCAGAGGTGAATTAACACCCACATTTTAAATTCGGTCTCACTTAATGGAGGGTGAGCCTATTGCTGTCTTCCGGGCACTATTATTGACTCAAGCCATGCATCTGAGGCTGAGTCTCGGCTGTATATATCTGTCTGATGTGAAACAGCTCTATCCCTTAGTCACCTTTTACGATACCGCATGGTATGAAATGGGGTCGTCCAAATTCTACTCTGCCAGGAACCATATTTTAGAACCCATATTACAACCTAGTTAAGCTATGTTTAGGTACTATAGGGTAATAGATTACAATATGGTAAAGATATTAGCTACTAGTTTATTTAGGTAGAACTCACACAAGTGCTCTTTGGTCTCTGTTAAACAATATAGTAAAAATAAAGCTGAAATTTACAAAGTTCTGCCACGGAGATGTGGTGAAGTGCTTTTTATTTATTTTATGTCTTCCTTAAGATCTACGCATAGAAATATTCATTGTTTAAGCTTTTAAGTGCTTTTTCTTATAAAATTCTTAGGGGTGTTTGAAACTAAGTGTTCGGTCTTTGCAGAGACGCGTGCTGATAAGTAAGTGAAACGTCGGGATTAATAACATCAAAGAAATCAATCGCAATATAATCCATTCAAAATGATTTATTTTTGATGTGTCACTTGACTATTTGACAATATCATGGGATAATCAGGTAAGATAAATAATTTTTGGGTAGTACAAATTAGTCAGTTAAGACTGGATAAAACTAATTTTCTTATACTAGCAGCTATATCGATTATAGTCAGCAGTACATAAATTTTTTTTGGTTATCCTAATATTATAAAAATAAATTTTAATTAAACCTATTTATACTGTTGATCGATGGCACTTGGTGGAACTTTCTACCCCTTGTTTACACTTAAGTATAAAACATGTATTTGACAAGTTGCAATATGTCACATGCTTCAGTGTGAACGCAAATATGTATTAAATTTGTTTACAACTTGTTGGCTATACATACAAAATACTTTCAAGTGGAATATTTAAAGGAAAAATGGTATATACTCGTATATGCTGCTTGTCTGCCCTTTAGGTGATATAAAAAAATTTACTTGTTTTTTAGTCTACCAAATATTTTCATATAAGTATTCTCGCCATATACTCGTCATGTATTAAACTATAGTATTAATACTTATCCCAAACACAAGTAACTTATTTATTGTTTTATGCAGTCAATTAATATATGATATACGTATATAAATATTTTGTTCTCAACTATGTACCGCATATAATTTTTTGTTTTGTGATGCCGACGTCAACGGAGCCTTTCTCCGTTCTCCTATTTCTTTGTGCATTATCACGAGGGCTGGAATTTAGTTTTGGGATACAAAAGCCATTTTGGTGAGTACTTAACTTGTTCTCTATTTAATTGAGCATGGAAGAAATATTGTATAGAGGTTCTAAGAGGTTCTCTTTTTTTGAACATATTAATACTGCATAATTTTATAGGTATTATGTTACGTGCTCATATCTTAGGAGTTTTCCAAGGATTACGTTCAAAAAATTACTTATACCTACTAAATAGAGGACAATAAAAAGTAGTGTAAAACTAAAAAAACATGCATGACAGAGTGAATTTGATGAGCGTTTACGTTCAAATATTTTATAAAAAAAAATATATTACATCTGTTTTAGGTAAAGTTTAAATCCAATTTGTGGGAAATATAAGCAAAAGAGAAACAACCCCATTATAACTAACCAAATTTGTCAATTCGTAGCAATTTTTCACTCCAACAAATCATCAATCACGCATAAAAATCGCTTCGGTGAAAAAACGACGGGCGCTCTCAATTTCCAATATGATGAAATTTTAATTGGTAAGAAGAAAATTATTCTTAGCTTAAGTTTAGCGGGGAGAAGTCCACTGAACTTAAGCCAAGTAAACATATTACTCGTGATGAAAAACGTATTTTAGAAATAGATTCCTGTTTATTTAAAGATATATTTTTTTATACCACTTAGGTGGCGTACAAGCACACGGCCCACCTGATGGAAAGTGGTCACCGCAGCCTATGGACGCATGCAAAACCAAGAGAGTCACACTCGCGCTGCCAACCCTGCAAGCATGGAGAGTTTCTGTGCCGTCAGTGTAAAAGACAAAGAAGGTCAAGCTTTTGGTCTTCCCACTGACAGCACAAAAACCCTCCAGTGAGCTCTGGCTACCCTACTCACCGCCAGGAACACAACACGAGGTTATTATGGCCGCGGTATTCTGTAGGGCGGAAGTACTTAGCTAGTCGGACGGCTCAATTGGACGGAAATACCATCGTGTCCTGCCTCCTAAAGATGTTCGTACTATCAATAAAGTACTTACTATATTATACCTACTATTACGCAAGTACTGTGCTACTATTTAATTGATTGGTTAGAATAAGATATTCACTTTTTTATCTTAAATTTTCTATTCAATTCTACAAGAGTACTTAAATTTTTATAGTAGGAGATATTAGTATTCACTAAATGTCGTCCAAAATCCTAGTAACAGTTCGCTCTATAGTGTCCTCTTCATTCAATCAGTTGTGGTGAAACTCCATTAAAATACGGTTGCTTTGTTAAATATTGTTTTCGTTTAAGTTTAAATTCCGAATAATTCAATTTTAGAACAAGGTTTAACGTTACTGCTCGCCTTAGATAAGTGACACAATCATTAATAGAATAATAATAATAATGACTCGTACCACATACTTGGCTCTTAAGGGTGCTTGATTTATATAAAGCTGATACAAATCTTTGCATCTTCTTGAAGGCAAGTATGGGGCAATGGAGAATGGTTCTTCGCTATCCAGGGTATCGGCATAATCGAGATGACGGTGAGCTTATAAAGATTGAACGGGGTGTATTCCAGGGTGACAGTTAGAGTCTCTTGTGGTTCTGTTTGGCTCTAAACCCTCTAAGCACTATATTAGAAGATTCAAGGCTTGGCTATTGTTTGCGGAGATGTAGTCAGATCTTATCCCACCTCCTTTACCTTGATGACCTGAAATTGTTTTCCCCAACAGCCTCCAACTAATGTAGTTACTAAAGGTAACGGACATTTTTAGTAACTCTATCAGGAAGGAGTTTGGAGTGGATAAATGTGCGGTCATGCATGTGAAAAGAGGTGAAATCGTGGAATCTGAGGGGATAAAACTCTCAAAATCCACAAAACTTAGATCCCTATCTGCAAACGATACCTACAAGTATCTGGGTATGTCACAGGCGTTAGGTGTTAATGAGACGGATTTGAAACAATCGTTACGGGAGCGCTTTTTCTGCCGCCTAAAAAAGTACTGAAGAGTCTTTTTTCAGGCAGTAACTAGGTACGTGCCTATGACGATTTGGTCGTACCAGTCCTGACCTATTTCTTGGTATACTCAGATGGACTCAGATTGACCTGGAAGCCTCGGATAGAAGAGTTCGTACACTGCTTACTGCATATCGAATGCATCATCCACGTTCCTCAGTAATGAGGTTGTATATCCCGTGGAAGTGTGACGTGATGGTCGTGGTATTTTAAACATTAAGAATTTACACAACCGCGAGATATGCAACCTTAGAGAATATTTTCTCAAAGTGGATTTGGATGTGCATCGTGATGTAGTGGCAGTGGACCACGGACTTACCGCACTCGCTCTTACGAAAGAGTACTGGGGTCCGGCAGCCCCTGGTGTCGCACACGTCTTTAAGCCACGGTAACCACTTCCCAACAAGTGGTCCGTGTGCTTGTCTACCACCAAGTGGTATAAAATCAGCATTAATGATCGCAAGGAAGGAGAGCAAAGAGCTGCATGGGCGTTTTTATCGGGCCTTAGGTAGAGTTAAAGCATCTGTTTCCTGGTTACGTTTTGGTGAGCTCTTAGGAGAAATCGCAGGTTTTATCTGCGCAATTACTAATGAAGGTATAATGACTAACAACTACCGCAGATATATCCTTAAGGATGTTACGATTGACATCTGTTGGGCATGACACCGTCCCGGGGAATTCCTGAGGCATGATGATGATGATCGACTAAAGCGCCTCGCAATAATTAAGATATCACCATCCCGCAAGAGGAAAATCTCGTGCAAGCCGAAAACGATAAGCAAAAGATAAGCAAAAGGCGGTGGTACTTTATATAATATCTTTAAATAGATGTTTTTTGTATGTTTTTAAAGCTATAACTTATAAGAAGGAATACTTTAATAAAGAGCAATAATAATAATACTCCTACCGCAATGCCTCAAAACATAGGTCTTTGAACAGTGCTTCCTACCTGTTATGACTTACGGTGCCGAAACGTGGACACTTACAGTGGGGCTGGTCCATAGTTTAAAAATCGCGCAGCGGGCTATGGAGCGACTATGCTTGGAGTTTCTCTGAAGGATAGAATTCGGAACGAGGTTATCCGACAGAGAACTAAAGTTACCGACATAGGCCACAGAATAAGCAAGTTGAAGTGGCAGTGGGCTGGCCACATTTGCCGAAGGACAGATGGCCGTAGGCAAACGAGTCCTAGAGTGGAGACCGCGAGAAGGTAAACGAAAGGTAGGACGCCCTCTAGCCAGATGGACGGACGACCTGAAAAAGGTGGCTGGGACAGACAGGATGCGGAAAGCGGAGGATGGGAGAAAATGGCGCACATTGGGAGAGGCCTATGTCCAGCAGTGTACTGCGATGGGCTGATTGATTGATTGATATGTTTATTTATTTATTTATTTATTATTATAAATATTATCCACCACCTTGACAGGGACAACCCCAAAACAGAAATGGACTTACATAACAAATTATACAACTATTATCTTACTAAGTAATTAAAACAAACACAAAAATCACACATACAACAACAAATCAACTAGGTACGAGTATATAAAAACACTAAAAAATAAGATAAAATTTAAACAAAAAAACAATACAAACTATGAATTATTGCAAGCTATGTCATTTAACAAAATCCTTGCAAGCTCACTCCAGTTACTCGAAAATATAATCCACCTTGTTACCTATGTCATTTATGACTCTTATGGATGTGTATATACCCATGTAAAATTTGTAGATTGTTTAATGTAATAAAAATAATTAATACTAATAAACATTCCACAATTCAAACATTCAACATTTTACACACGACATTTTACATTTTACAACGCTATCTAGACCAATGGTAGGCATAGCCTAACTAACTTGTTTTATGGAATCTAGAATGCGGATAAACATACTTAGATACTTGTTTTTGTAAAATATGTAGATATCATACATAGAAATACCCAGACCAATGCAAATATACATATTCATGCAAGCTAATATTTGCACTGAGCGGGAATCGAACACGCGCCTCTTGTGTAGCAGGCGAACGTGAGAACGTTCACCTGCTACACAAGAGGCGCTACGCCACAGAGCTTAATAATCAATTAGCCCACTGCAGTACACTGCTGGATATAGGCCTCTCCCAATGATTCACCCAGCCTCCTTATTCGGTTGCATCAATACTGATGGACATGTGATTACAACTTGTAATGTCATTATCATACTCTGATTATTCTACTTTATTAAAGATTGTGTCATTTGCCTAGGTTAACTATACAGATAGAACGCTTCTAACGATTTCACTGCATATTCCCAATTTAAAAACCTCGAAGCAAATACACTCGAGAGCAATGAATCCGGGTCACTTAAAGAATCCTAAAAATCTCGGAAACTAAAAATGCTAGGTTAATGCAATAAATTGTATTTAATAGACAATGTAATACTCCTTAAATGAAGGTATTAAAACTTCTTAGTTATTGTAAAGTTATATCATAAAAAAATCAAATTTGAAAAAGGGCCACTTTCGAAGATGGAACTACGAAATTACAGCATTTGGTGTTGCTTTTGTTTGTAATCTGTCATTTATGTGGGTACATAAACCATGTTGATAGTGCTCTATATTCATTAATCAAGCTGAAATTATGTCGCTTACGCCTGAAGAATGCACCAGAATACTTACAATGCTGGAAACCGGCCGGAGTCAGCGCGATACAGCCAGGACTGTCGGTGTGTCGCTGTCAACAGTACAAAGAGTTCTCCGACGTTACGAAGAAACTGGTTCTAACCTACGCAGACCAGGAACGGGCAGAACCAGGTGTACCACAGCACGAGAAGACCGATACTTGGTGAACACCATGCTTCGAAATCGCTTTCTCACAGGAACTGAACTCACCAATCAGTTTCGACGCCTCGGAGGAAGTAACCCAAGTGCATGGACAGTAAGACGTCGGCTTGCTGAATCTAACTTAAAACCCCTTAGACCTGCAAACGGCCCTAAACTGGAGCGTGGGCATCGTATTTCGAGACTAAGTTATGCCCAGAGCCACGTAAATTGGAGTATTGAAGATTGGTCAAAAGTTATGTTCTCCGACGAATCAAAATTTATGCTCTACAAGCACGATGGAAGACACAGAGTGTATCGAAGACCAGGGGAAAGATTCAAGCAAGCATGCATCGAAGAAAAAGTAGCCTACGGTGGTGGGTCTGTACTTGTGTGGGCCGGAATTTCTTCTGAAAGTCGCACAGAGCTGGTGATCATAGAAAACGGCTCTTTAACTAGCGTAAGATATGTGGAAGAAATCCTCAATGATCACGTTGGTCCATTTATGGTCAATTTAGGTGAGGATGCTATATTTATGCATGACAATGCCAGACCTCATACAGGTAGGATTGTGAATGACTACCTTCAAGAGATGAACATTACTCGTATGGAGTGGCCAGCGCGCAGCCCGGATATCAACCCGATCGAGCATGCTTGGGACGAGCTAGGCAGATGCGTAAAACAACGAAACCCTCCCCCAATCACGCTTCGTGAGCTCAAAATTGCTCTCACAGAGGAATGGGAGAATATTCCCCAAAATCGTATAAGGAACTTGGTGTACAGCATGCCAAACCGCGTAAACGCAGTAATGGAAGCACGAGGAGGCAATACGAAGTATTAAAATTCAAGAAAATCGTAATAAAGTTCAAAAATTTCATGTTTCCTATTTTTGTTTTAAGGAGAGATCAGCAGTTTTTTTCTTTATGTAATTTTGTGTTAATAAAATGTATGGTGACTCATATTTTTTTTACTTTCATTTAAGGAGTATTACATTGTCTATTAAATACAATTTATTGCATTAACCTATCATTTTTAGTTTCCGAGATTTTTAACATTCTTTAAGTGACCCGGATTCATTGCTCTCGAGTGTATATTAGAAACGTGAGCCAATTGGAAATTCAATTATTCCCATCAACCCTTGGATTTAGGACCTAAATAAATATTGTAAACAATTCTGGAGTGTTCAATCTGTTTACATTATGTACGGCCAAATCCACAGTCCAATCTCTTTACTTTAAAATATAAATTTACTATTGTGCATAAACGAGCGCCTTGCGAATAAAAGAATGAATAAAACGCTAAATCTCTAGTGTAGTGAGTGAAACTTTGAAAAATTCAGACGTATATATTTAAAATGCGAAAGTTACTCTGTCTATCTGTTACGTTTTACGCCTAAAGTACTGAATAGATTTTGATGATTACTAAAACCGCATACAAAATTTCAATAAAATCTTCGTTCAAATGTCAGTTGCCAAAGCCAGCAATTTCGGAACACGGGCTATATTCTAACATGCCTTTAACGTTTGACATCGGTGATTAGTTTTCAGGGCTCTTAACCACTGTCGCTGTTGGTAACCCTAACTGTCAAACCGTGATAGATGACTTCCATAACGCTACGAAATTGAGTTGTGGGATCCTACTTTCGTAAAGTAACTGTTGAATTTCAAGATATTATCGTAAAGTTGTATTTGAACTAATATAAGGCACTTTATGTGATTAACCATTGATATAAATAGCATCATTACAGTTCACTAACATTGTCACTAATTTATTATTAATTCCTCCCCAAAAATATTTTAGTCTCAAAAAATACTATTGAAATGCAGAAGTTGGAATGTTATTGTATACAGATACATCACTTAATTTTCTACACACTATATTTTATTCTTGTTGCTAAGTATCAAAAATATATTTTCCCCTTAACAATGGTTAAATGATTGAAATGTTAAAATGAAGGCTTTACACGCAGTATTTGTGTTGAAACGACAAAGGTTAGCGATTAAGGGGGTTGTGTAAATAGATTAGACACTTCCGTCTCCTTTTGTATAGAATTGTTAATGATAGTCGAGTCCTCGGATTCTATTGGCAAACCAGTTTTCAATTGAAATGGAAATTCTATTTTTAAAATCTACCTAATAAAGATGTTATGCGTAACAACATCAAGGCCTTCAGAAAAAGAGAGATTCTATGAGTAGAATTGCTCGAAGCGATTCCACTAAACCACTAAACGAATTCTATTCGTTATCGATGGATCATGTGACATTTTATTAATTACAATAATAAGATATTAAATGTGATTTTTTTCGTACCGAATTAACGCTAAGATGAAGAAGTAGCAGTTTTTTCATTTTATGTTATGTGGTTAAATCTCTATTGTTGAATAAGTATCAACCAACATAGAAAAGATAAATTAAAAGTAGGTAATCTCTGGCGACCTACTTCCAATAACTTGAAGAGGGGAGAGTGTCCACTCTAGCACGTCTGTCCCAGACTGAGGGTCCTCCACATCGAGTCGCACGCTTTGTCATAATTACATACTAACCTTTGAAAATTATACAGTACTAAATATGATGTTAGAGATTACAGTAAAAATACATTAAAGAATTTTGTCTTTTTTCAGCGGCTAAATATTCAGTTTGTGCGAATCGACCACTGAAAATATTTATTTAAATTTTTTTTTTGCGAATCAACCACTAAATCTGTGTAACAATTACATCTGCCAGAACGAATGTAGCAGCATGTAGTATTAGGAAGTATAATTAATTTATATAGACAATAAACAAATAGAGAATGTAATAGTACACAGTAGACGGCAATAAGCTCATGTAGGATCCAAATACAAAGTTAACGAAATGGGAATTTTGGGAATATACTTACAGGCGTGAGCAACTGTATAAATAAATAAAACAAATATTCTAAAACGAATAATTCAGTACCATCTAGACCCAAAATAAGCAGAGCTTGTCATATTGGGTTCTACAAAGTGGATAAATATACATATGTACATGCCTTTGCTATGTAAATATCTAGACCAACGCAAATTATATATTTATGCATACAAACATTTGTACAAATAGCCGTTGAACCCACGACCTTTAATTAAACAGTGAAACGCTGCACTACTTAGCTACAGAGGTCATCATTATGTATTACACTATAGTGTGTACAATAGTGGTACTTACTATAACGTGTTATCGAACATTTCAAAATTAGCTCAAAACAATTACGACCACTATGATTAATTAATCTCCAAGTACGTTGCATATTAAGCTTTTGATGCCAACATGCTGAAACAAAAGCCTTTTATCTCTAAAACTCCCAGTTGTAAGCTTTTCCTAGGCGCGACCTAATTTTCCGGATTTGAAATTCAAATTATAACTATTTAATTTCAGAGCGCATTGTAGAATTGCAAACTAAAAATGTTAATTGTAATTCTTTAGTTTTACAATGGAAACCTTTGTGTTAGGTACATCAATGCTGTATGAGATGTACGTATGTGCGGTGCATGAGGCCCCAATTAGGCCTCTGGGACCATGTCAACGTCGCTTTCTAGTGACTAACGGACGAGGCTCTGAGGGTTTAAGTATCAGATGGCAGTCGCTCCCCTGAAAGCCAAAAATAAACATTTTTTTAAATATTCATGACATGGTTTGAAGACCTTTTTTCAGGTCATCAGTCCAACTGACCAGGAGGTATACTACCTTTCGTTCATCTTCTCGCGGTCTCCACTCTAGGACTCGTTTGCTCCAACGGCCATCGGTCCTTCAACAAACGTGGTCAGCCCAGTGCTACTTCAGTTTGCTTATTCTGCGAGCTGTCGATGACTTTAGTTCTTTTTCGGATGACCTCGTTTCAAATTTTATCCTTCAGAGAAACTCCAAGCATACCTCTATCCATAGCTTGCTGCGCGACTTTCAGGTTATGAACTAGCCTCACCGTCAGTCTCTATGTTTCGGCACTGTAATTCATAACAGGCAGAACACACTAATCAAAGACTTTTGTTTTCTGGCATTACTACAGGGGTGAAGAGAAGACCCGACGTAGTTTGCGAAATGCTGCGCAACCTAGCCGGATCCTTCTGGCTAGTTCTTTCTCGAAGTTGTTTTTACCGAGCTGGGTAATCTGCTTATAGAACCTCTAAAAGATAAAAACGTTACCGATAGGGATAAACATTATCTAAACGTTACAACGTGTTCCATGTCACACGTATCTAAGTCTGTGACCTCAATTGTAAATAACTGCTATCTATCCACTTAGTTCCCAGCGGCGACAGCGACACCAGAATGTCAATGCATTTATTGACTACCAAATTATGATAAAAGCTTTTAACTGTTTCGTTCCATTTTCAAATTTTCAGGTAGACTTTAAAATTGAAATTGGAATGTTCAAAACAACTGTCAAGTTAAAGTTAATCCTTAATCATATTCTGACCTCCATGCTTTAAGCCTTTCGAGATTTTGTCTGGAAGAGATCGCAACCCGCGATAAGTCCACCCATTGTACCCACTATTGTGAACTTTGTTGATATTAATTTTGTGTTGATTATCGGTGTACAATAAAGTTATATTCATTCATTCAATGCCGTAAGGTAAAAACGTTCAGGTTCAATTCAAATATTGTGGAAAAGTATAAGTGTCTATTCAATATGTGAAACCCCTCGTTTTCACCAAAAACAATATGCACACATGTGTTGGTGATATTGCAGTCTGAGCTAGAAAATAACCAATTTCCACTATACCAATGTATATCACCGTCATTCATATTACTGAGTCATAAAAAACTTAATCTTATCTTTCACTGTGCAGAATAGTAAAGTGATGTAGTTACCTCGCCAGATAATTACCTGTGGTTTGTAATTTTAGTGAGAGGCGACGTCCTCAAGTAATAATCTACCTACTCGTACCTCCTAGCATCACTTATGCAGGAGCCATTCAATTAGCCCCGTGCCGACATGTGGGCTTCTCTGATAGTGCTGCCTTGATGTATTTCCTTGCAGATGAATTAAAATGTCGACTTTAATCATATAAAAGACAGTCAATTACAGACGGAAATAGAATACAGAAATAGAAAATAGTGCGTACTGTTATTGTTTCAATGAATAACAATAAAAATGCACTTTATTATGTTTAAATATTTGTCTGATTCTCTGTACGTTGTGTGTTCTTGAATTGGTTGCTTTTTCTTTCTTTCTTCTTCATTCTTCATACTGTGTAAATTTAATTTTAGCCTGTTTGTTGAGCCAAGTAACTTAAATTTGTTATTTCATATAATTTATGGTGGATTATGTAGTTAGATACCTATATGAAAAATGAGCCGTTCTTATAGAAATTATTATAGAAGTTCTTATAGCCGTAGAAATTATTTCCATAAGAGATAAATTTCAAAAGATTTGGCATTAAAATGCCTGTGATTTTGCTAGCGGTAATTTAGTTTTAATTAACGATACATTTTTGTTTAACAACATTCTTGATTTCTTTGGTAACATCTTTTTCAGGGCAGTGTGAAGTATACCCAATAAATTTAACTATTATGATAGGAACTACTTTTTTATTTAATTATTTAAACTTTTTGCGCAAACAGACAAGGATTGTACAAAGGCGGACTTAATACCACAGGCATTTTCTACCAGTCAACCTTAGACAACTTGGATCTGGTTACACCTTTTCCATTAGATTTGGCCTCTTTGGCTTTTATGAGAGCGACAACCATCTGATCTCACAACCCTGAGAGGCTCAATTGAGGAGAGATCTGACTGGGGAAGTACCTCCACTCTACAGAATACCACGGCTATAATAACCTCGTGTTGTGTTCCCGTCGGTGAGTAGGGAGGGTAGCCAGAGCTCACTGGAGTTTTTGTGCTGTCAGTGGAAAGATCAAAATCTTGTTGTGTTCTGCACTGACGGCACAGAAAATCTCTGTTCTTACAGGGTCGGCAGCACGGGTGTGACTCCCCCGGTGATAAACACGTTCATAGGTCACGGGAACCACTTTCCATCAGGTGGGCAGTGTGCATGTCTGCTACCTAAGTTGTATAAAAAAAACTGTTGATTGAACAGCTCATTAAACTAGTTGACTGCGACAAACATTACATTATTATAAATGAAAAATATAATAGGACATACAAATAAAGATAGTATAGGATTAATAATGATAATTAGGCTGATGCATGAGTTCAGTGACAGTTCGTTGTGGACATGAAAGGGTTGAAACGTGCTTCATTATATCGCTATAATTATAGATATGTAAGGGTCCCGATATGTTGTGCTTGTGTGTGTATTAATTGGTTTTAGATAATTGCTTGATCGAATCGAAATGTTGTAGAGGGTGAGGTATAGACACGAAGGACTGTGTTACCATGACAATTGTTAAGAGGAAAATGAATCATTACTCCTCTAATACTATTATTAGATAGCGATTTTTAGTTAATTTCTTCATATGTTTTGAATTTAAATAAGTAGGTAACAAAATGAAAAGGGAAAATATGAAACTAAATAACTAGATATATATAACTATGAGGAGGTAGGACACGGCGGTACTTCCGCCCAATTGAGCAGTCAGACTGGGGAAGTACCTCCGCCTTACAGAATACCGCGGTTATAATAACTTCATGTTGTGTTCCCAGCGGTGAGTAGGGTAGCCAGAGCTCACTGGAGAATTTGTGCTGTCAGTGGGATGACTAAAGGCTTGTCCAGCTTTGTCCTCTACACTGATGGCACAGAAACTCTGTGCTTACAGGGTCGGCAGCGCGAGTGTGGCTTCTCTGGTGTTACACAAGTCTATAGGCCACGGTAACCACTTTCCATCAGGTGGGCAGTGCGCTTGTCTGCCACCTAAGTGGTATAAAAAAAATTACTTGTACCAAAAAGTTTCATTCCAGATTTAATCATGGTACATTCCATGAATAAGTAAGGCTACAGTATTACTTTATACTGAATGAATTCTTTAGCAAAATAAACGTAATTTTATTGGAAGGAGCAGTTACCGCAAAGACTCAGTATTATCAGAATCGTTTTCTAGTAGTTTAGCCTGGAGCTCCGTCGTCTAGTTCCCGACTTGCGGAAATGGGGCGGTGAGGCAATCTCACGCTTTTTAAGACCACTAGCGTTTTTATTTTCTTTTTACACTGCTCCGTTAATGCTTCGGGTTCAAACGTGACTCATTTAAAATTATGATAGTTATTGCAAGGTTCACACTAATAAATATATACCTTACGAATTAGTGGTAAAAATATCAGGTGTATAGTAATCAGTATAATAATACGTCATTGATAAATCAGGTGATGTTATCTACCTATGTATGTATTTGATGACCTCCGTGGCGTATTGGTAGAGCATTCGACTGCTATGCAGGGGGCGCGGGTTCGATTCCCGCTCAGTGCAAATATTTGTATTCATGATTCATCATTTGCATTGGTCTGTGTGTTTCTATGTATAATATGTATGTATTTACAAAAAAAAGAAAGTATGTTTATCCGCATTCTAGATCCCATAACACAAGCTAGTTAAGCTATGCTTACCACGGGTCTAGATAGCGTTGTGTAGAATGTTGTGGAAAATTTATTATTTATTTATTATCTGTTTAATGGCAGGAGAACAATGGTGAGGGTCCAGACAAGCAGGTAACCGTTTCGTTCACCGGCTTTCCTTTTGAAAAATGACATTCTTCAACACTACTAGTAAAGCGTCCCAATTAAATATATTTATGAATACTCGCTTTGATATCGAATGTGAAAAAATATGTGTAGAAGGACGCCCGCCTAATGTGAAGCTTTTATACGTTTGCCTGCCTATTGGAATTTATCTCTTAGGAAATCAGCTTTATCTGCAAAATGTGCTGAGTTTCAGTAGACTCGTATTCTCATTACATAGGACGGATTCCTAACGTTGACAAATACAAATAATTTATTGGTTCTATAAGTATACATTAATAACTACAGATAATAGCTACTGACATAGAATTTTCTATATCTTAATCGATTTGAATAGTTAGCATACTAAATGCTTTAAAATTTCATTCAATAGTTTGAGCGGAGTTATCAAAAATCAATGTTTAAAAATTGTTGCAACCTCATTCATTGGTTCCGATAGTTCGTACGAATATCGGTACACAGCTTCCACCGTCGCCGTAAGACGAATATATGTAAGGAAGAATTTGGATGGTTTTGGGTTCTGTGGCTTAGTGGTCAGAGCGTTTGTCCTGATAGGGAAAGATCGTGGGTTCGTATCCCGCCTGAACCGATCCTATTTTTTCTATATCTTAATCGATACAGATAACTAAAATAAGAGTTTATGTGAAAATAAAATAACACAAATTCATTATTAAACTCTGTCTCTTAGGGGATCCTGTATCATAAGAGACAGTGTGAGACAGTCGATATTTAGGTAGATTTAGATTTAGAAATCAATAGATTTCTCTTTATCCATATACCCATAAACAACAATTGGTTTATGAATTACTAAACGGGAAGAATGTGCGTGTATTTTATAAATATACTACAGCCTTAAATCGAAATAAACGGCCACTCGAAAATGTATGTGGCACATGGGAATACCGCTAACTTTTCCAATAAACTAAGTAGGTACGTATTAAGTAAGTGGCCGCGAAACTTGAAGTGTATGCCATTCTTCACATTACGAAATCATTATCATGTTTGTAACCGTATAAAGTTACCATTTTATTCACAGATTATTCGATTTGTAACAATGGATAAGTATATTATCATCTCACAAATACAGACAGCATTTTTCACACCTATTCAAAGGGAACTTAGGTATAATATGATTGGGGGTGACGGGTGGAGCCACCTATCACCTTAGCAGAAGCAAGCTGCGGCGGTGGCGTGCGTTGCACGTTTCCCCGTTTCCGGGGATAAGTTGGGGACCATGTGGTCCCCGCACCCAAAGAGGGCTAGATCGAGAGAGATGACCCTGGGTCAGTCGGGGTGAAAGGTAACCACAGGTGCCGTGCATTTTAGTCAGTTCGAGGCCAATATAACCTCTTCCACCAGCTCCGACGGAGAGATATCAGTGGGGATTTATCGCATGTCAAAAAAAGTATACTATGATTCTTATTATTAAATAATCTAAAGCCATTTAATACCTCTATTAATTTGTTCACAAATCATTATTATAAAATCAATTTCAATATATCAATCATAATATCCCCTCTTCTTAACTCCTTTGAGCCCGTAATTTTTAGTCTTCATATACTTAATGTATGGACATACATTAAGTATATGAAGACCTACCGGATTTGTTAACATTTATGATCGCTGCTCTGCTCCCTTAAGTAAAGTAAGTAAGAGCGTGATGATATATAGCCTAAAACGTTCATCCATAAACGGGCTATTCAACATAATTTTTTAATTCGAACCAGTATTTTTTGAGATCAGCGCGTTCAAACAAACGAACAAACTCTTCAGCCTTATAATATTAGTATAGATTACTAAACTGTAGATAATTAAGGTATCATATTCATAAATCGAATACAAATATAGAGGTAGAACAAAACCTTTTGATTATAAACCATGCCTGTTTTTACAAGTAATCAATAAAATAGTAAAAAGTTTAACATCGTTCGTTCAACCGCAGTGATGGTTGAATTGTCGTGTCTATAAACGATAGAACATGTGTAAAATATTCATATCAGCATGAAATCGCCTACATGAACTATTATTGTACGTGTATGGTAGTTAATTTTGTGTAGATATTTGCTGTAACCGCATTGGTGAATATTGTCTCCTGCCGTTGGTAAAATCAATGCGACATTTATTATCGTAGTAAGGAAGATAAAACCAATTGTTTTTTCACTTATTGAGAACACACTAGTCTTTTCCACAGTATTTTTTATTTGTTATTAGACATGACTTGACATGACAAGACGCTTTTCGGCATCCTCAAAGGCAAACTTTTCCACAGTATAATGTGTTATTAGACTTGATTAGTTTCACCGGTCCGGCGAAACCGGCTAGGTTTAATGACAAATAAAAATAATAAGTACTATGTAGTGTGTTCTCAATATGTGTAACAACCAATTCCACCGTATGCCATCAATCAACAGTATAAATAGTCAGTTGTTTTTGGTTTTATTTAGGTGGCATGCACACTGTCTACCTGATTGGAAGTGGTTACCATGGCCTATATAATTGTGTGCAACACCAGGGGCGTCACACTCGTGCTTCCGCCCTTGTAAGAATCTTTTGATCCCTACCCTTCTTGACGAGAAGAACCCAATATTGTAAATAGAAAGAAAGAAAGAAAATATTTTTATTTAACCTAGCTTAAACATAAATATGGACAGTACAGCAATAAGTGACAATAGCCAAGTAGAATAATGGCCGCCTCTGAGCTTAATGCTGTCCGCGTTGTGTGCAGGCGGACACAGTGCTGGTTTTCAGAGACGGCCGGACAGTGGATTTGACATAACATAACATAAGCATGGCAACAAAAAAGCATTACAAAAAATTAAAATAAAATAATAAGTAGGAAAAAAAAGAGCTGGCAACAATTGAACATTGCAGGACGCTTCCCGCGCTTCCGCTAGCGAAATGTCATCAATGTCAAGTCAACTACGGCGCGAGCGAATGTGGGTATGCCCACGCATGTGTCACACCCGCCATCACCATCGGCCATATTACTGACACATCATACCCGTATATACTAACTAAAACGCAATACGGTACCATGTGCCATATTTTATTTTTTTAATTTTTAATTTTATTTGTTTATCATTTAAACAATTACATACAGTAAAAAGATTCATAAGCATTTACAAAACAAAACCTATGCGGTTTATAATCAATGATGCCTCAGCGGTTAAAAATAAGTTAAACAAGTGATTTTAGGAAATGCTATCAACAGTGCGTAATTCCGGGGGTAATGAGTTAATTAGTCGAGGAACCAGGTAAGCAGTCGTTCGTTCGCCGTAGGTATTTTTTGCGCCACTCGGCTCACACAATGGCACGCTATGTCGAGATACCCATCGTGCAGTAAGTGCAATGTCGATTATACTTTGAGATTTGTGAGCGTCATTACAAGAACAAAAAAAAAGTCGCTTTGGGGTCTAACTGCTATTGTGTTTTGTGTATCGATAGTAGTATGGTATAAAATATGAATGAAATTACAAAAAGTAAGACTTCGTGTATCGTAAATTTAATAAGTGCTCATCGGATAACTTGGCTCTTATCATAATGAAGCAAATGTGGAAAAGAAATTTCCACATTTGCTTCTTCACATTATTATTACCCTGTACCAACTAAGGTTGTAGGTTCTGTTCTCTTTTAGTGCAAATTTTCGTATGCATGAATATATCGATTGTGACTGGTCTGAGTGTATCTATGAATAATAATGTAGGTTTCACCTACGTAATCTAGAATACACATTATATGTTAGTTAAGCTATGCTTACTTTGGCTCTAGATAGCGCTGTATGTCGTAAAATTATTATTAAAAAAGTCCTCTTATCTATTTGATGGTATTGAAATTGTAATCTGTAACTTATCAGTATAGTAATAGCATTTTAGGGTTTTTATAGACCCGCATCCGCGTGGTCCCCGGCAGAGTGGAATTTGGACCACCCCAACTCTTCCCATGCGCTGTCGTATAAGGCGACTAAGGGATAGGGCTGTTTAACATCAAAAAGATATATACAGCCCAGACTCAGCCTCAGATGCATGGCTTGGGTCAACAATAGTGCTCGGAAGACGGCAATTGGCTATATGTAATCAAAGTTTGCTGGAATGTGGGTGTTAATTCACGTCTGCCTAACCCTACGAGGATAAATGCGTGATTATATGTATGAATATATAATATATGTACACAGTCAAATAAACATATCTATTACCCGTGACTTCGTACGCGTAAATAACGATTGTCACAGGTTAAAAGTAACACAGTTCACATGTCGAAAACCTGAAAAAGGTAAAAATCGAATGTGATATTTAGGGGAATAAAATGTTGAGTATGGGCCAAAGTTCGAGGACCGGACATTGTCACTTATTATTTATAATTATAAGAGTACTACAGAATACCGTGGCCATAATAACTGCGAGTTGTGTTCCCAGCGGTCAGTAGGGTAGCCAGAGCTCACTGGAGAGTTTGTGCTGTCAGTGGGAAGACTAAATGTTGTCCTGCTTTGTCTTCTACACTGACAGCACAGAAACTCTTTGTGCTTAAAGAGTCGACAGCGCGAGTGTGACTCCTCGGGAGTTACACTCGTCCATAGGCCACGATAACCACTTTCCATCAGGTGGGTCGTGTGTTTGTCTGCCACCTAAGTGATATAAAAAATAAATAAATAAAAGATAATATTAAAAAATGACTCCTCTTCATTTTTTTTACGTTTGTAATTCAATTTGGAGTAAGAGAATAAAATTATATCTTTGTTATCGTTCTCCTGAAATGAAAAGTATGTAGACCATAATATTAAATCAATTGAAATATATCTTTAAGTGTCGATAGCTTAGTGCTTAACTAGTCGGCCTTATAATCGAAAGGACTCGGGTTTGAACCATTATAATACTGTATTAACCAAATTCAATCAATTTAGCTTAACTAGCGGGAAATACTAGCAAGGGTCTAAGCTCCAGGACACCTAATTTAAAAGTAATTAATCTTGTAACGACTTCTTATAAAACAACTAGGCTAACTAACTGACTAATGAGTGGTTCAATTTCGGTTTTTAATATTTAAAATGAGGTTTTAAACAGCAAAATAATAATAAACTAAGTTTTTTTACATAAAATTAACAATAAAATTGAATTAAGTAGGTAGTTACGATTTTATTGTATTTCCTACCTTCACATTTAATCAATAAAGTAGATCCAAATAATTTGTGCTCGTCATCCAATATAGTCATAGCATCAATTTCTTTTATCAATATTTGCCAATATTTTATTGTCTCAAAAGAGCTAGAGTAGATGTTTGTTCTCCCGAGACAATCACTCCAGCCCAAAAATAAACACGGCAACAAAATTGATATCGGCAACAGACCTTGGTAGATATAATCTAGATGAAAAATGTCAAATATAAAAAAGAGGGATATATTTTTATAACTTTTTGTGGGTTGTTGTATTTTTATCCGACTACAGCAAAGCCAAAGGAGGATAATGATTTTTGACAAGCTATGTACATTCAGTGTATGTGAAAAGGGCTTAATTAGCACATTTGAAATATGTATAAATTATTTATCTGTTGTTTGCTCCAAAATAACTTTAATAAAAAAATAAGTTTAAAAACCCGAGTACTTTTTTTTTTATATAGGACACGTCAATTGGACTTCGCCTTGCCTGATGGTAAGCTGAAGGCAAAGTCCCAGAAAAGAGGGTCACCATTACTTACACATACCGTGTGACAATGGTGACACTCAGCTTGACGGCCTCATCATATGCTTTTTCACGCCCCGCTTAAAGGACCCGGGACTGTAGGAAGAAGGAAACACGTGAGCTGGTAATGAATTCCAGGCCTTAATGGTGCGACAAAGGAAAGAGTCTCCGAACCGCTTGGTTCTTGATCGGATGTTCTGTACCGTGTGCGGGTGACATCTAAGCCCTGCACGCGTTGTCCTGTGAAGGAAAGGGGAGGGTGGAACTAATTGGAAGAGCTCATCAGAATATTCACCATGATACAGAAGGTAAAATACTGCCAAGGACCCAACATCTCTACACACCTGCAAAGGCTCTAGGATGTTCGTGACCTCAGGATTTCCAATAATACGGACCGCACGTCGCAGCAACCTGTCAAGAGCATCTAGTAAGTACTTTGCTGATCCATTCCAGAGATGCGAGCAGTATTCCACGCAGGAGCGTATTGCTTATATATTTATAATATTCTTACCATTTGTACAAATGCTAAATAAATAATTATTCCATTATATAAATAATAATCTTTAAACACTACGAAAGCGAAATAAATTAATTATACGAAATTGATTTGGAATGCCAAACTCGGTGCCGAACTCACTGCGAGGCGGCGAAGGATTCGATTTGCGAGTCTTTGCTAAATTTACCTTGATGAATTTCTTGTGAATACCTAACTTCAAAGCGCACTGTACTTTACACGTCTATTAATCAAGCTTAAGATAGCTTACAACCATTGACGTATACATTTATTACTGAAGTAAGTTTTTTTTGTCTCAATGCTTGCAACCTACAAAGCGAGATGAATTGAAGAATGTAATACTTAAATAAAAAAGTTATTCCAGAATGGGATTTGCACGATTTATGTCCAAAGCCAATGTACAATAATAAGAATGTCCAATAAAAAATATGTCCAAAAAATAAAAAAGTTCAATTATAAAAATGTCTGCTTGGTAATAACAGGGTAATAGAAAATAGGTACAAAAAGACAATAGTTTAATATTAAATATAAGTTTTAGACAGGTAACCTGAAAAAGAGACGGTAACCACTTTCCATCAGGTAGCCCACCTGATGGAAAGTGGTTACCGTCTCTTCCTCGCCCCGTGCTTGTCTGCCACCTAAGTAGTGAAAAAAAGATATCTGGGAAGCTTCGAAAGCCCTTCTTGAAGAACCCTATATTGTAATCGCTTGGAAAAAGCACATCAGGCAGATTATTCCACAGCTTGAGCGTGCGCGGAATGAAGTGCTTTCATACTTCACTGTGCGCACCGTTTCCAGTTGTATCGTCTGAGGATGAGTTCCTTGTCGAATTATTTTATGACGTATCTGCCATAAATAAAGACTGAAGTAACTATTTCCAACATTAATGTTCACACATATAGGTACATCCAAATAATACTTTGGTAGTGTTAGGATCGGTGATTACAATAATTGCAAATGCTTATAATGGATTGATTAATGCCTCAGCGAACGATATTTAATAGCTTGTTACAGTCAAACACTAATGACCACCTCAGCAGCAAATCTAATATCTGGCGGAGACGTAACGAGACGAGACGGGCTATTTGGTAGTTAGTGTAATTACATCGTATTAGACCCTTCAACTTTGAAGGTATTCGTAGTAAAATATAATTATACTAGGTTTGGCTGCGTCTTCGTACGCGTCGTCTTAAATTCGGAATTTATGTTTTTGGGAGGGAACCTTAATTATTTTTAAAAATAAAAGTAGCCTCAGCTACGCTTCATAACCTCTACTGTCAACCACTAAAATGCTATCAGAATTGGTTAAGCCGTTTTAGAGATTAGCTAGGTCAAAAAGATTGAAAAATAGACCAAAATGTAAAAATTATTAAAATGTAAAAAAATGTTTTGGTTGTAATTTTTATTTTATTTACTATCACATAAAAACATTAATATATAGTTTACTTAAAATCTGCACTTATAAACCACTAGGGTTTGCACAGTAGGTACTAAACAAAAGTCTCGTGTATACATTGAAACATAAAAGGTACATAAATTGGAAAGCTGATATTTTAACGTTAACAAGCTTTTTTCCTTAGATATTCATAGATATTGGTTACATACTCTTATATATACAAATATCACTGCACCATAACGAAACAGATAGCCAACAAAATATTATAAACAAAATGTCTATATTGCTTTTAGGCTGACAGTGATTCAATTACATTGACATAGTGTCCTACATAATTGAATTGCATGGAGCTATTTCGTGATACGGACACAATTGAGTATGTCATGCAGTAAAATATTATTTTAGATTTGTATCGGACAAAATCAACATCCAGGAGTGGGCTTGAACTCACGACCAGTCCTTTTCTAGGGGGAATACTCTGACCTACTGAACTACCTGAATACGTCCTGGATATTTGAAATTATCTTACACATGCGTCTTAGGATCTATACGAAAAATTAGTATAATTTTTAGATTTAGATTTTAGGGTAGTTTTTCGAAGACAAAATTTTCTATTTTTGTGGGTGTACTTGTGTATGTTTGTTTTGATAGTTGGACACACGATTCGTGTCAAACATTCCATATAGTTAAAGTTGATCTCATTCATGTTATTTTACATAATAAATAAGATACATTACTAAGACTGATGTCAAGTGCCATTATTAGAATTAGTTTAAACTGTGATTTTTAATTGATAAAGGTTTATCTAATTAATTAAGTATTAAAGATTTTTAATTTAATTGTTTGTTTCTGATTTATCTGTTACCAATTCTGATTCCTCGGGGCATAAAATATTTGAATGTCGATATCTTGAAAACTACTGTATAAAAATAAGTCCCTCATTTAAATATATATAATTTGGAATCCATATTTTCATATGAATATGTATTACAAAGCTGATAGTGTAATTTAATTTTGGCCAGATGAATCAGTTGAAGAATGAAATTTCGAAGAAATACCCTTTACAATTGTCTTACAATATACAGTGCACAAATTATCGATGGACGTCAACGTCAGCTTCATAATATGAAGAAAGTAAAGTAAGATTGAAATATATATTACTTTTAAGAATTAGTGGTAAAGCCCCAGGTGACGGGTAGAGCTGCCTGTCACCCCGGCAGAAGCAGGCCGCAGCTGCGATGCGCTTTGCGCACCTACCCTTTTCCGGGGACGAGTTGGGGTCTCTGTGGTCCCCACACCCGAGGAGAGCCAGATTCAGACAGATGGCCCTGAGTCGGCCCGGGTGTGAGGAATATGTCTGTTAGCCTCACCTTCAGTAACCAACAACCACCCACAGTTGCCGTGCGTTTTAGTCGGTTCGAGTTCGACATAACCTCTCCCACCGGCTCCGGCGGGGTGTTTTGTGAGGATATTTCGCACATAAAAAAAGACCAATTCATTTTATAGATTGATACATCATAACCTATTTATCTATTTGGCAATCATCCCGTAATCATTTACCGGTTAGGTGAAGTGAAAGTCAATGTTTCTTTTGTCTTCATAGGGTGCTTCATTCGATTGACTGATCGGATCGGGCGCTATCAAAATACAAGTCGTCTTATTTTTTATTTCGGATATAGTTAGTAGAATCACTAAGCTATTTTTGTAACTTACATGATTATTCTAAGATGTAATTCCTTAACTAGGTATCTACCCGGCTTTTTATTCGTCATCAGGAAGAAGAGTTAAATGACTTCGAGGTTATAAAACGTTATCTCTATCGCACAGCGTATGTTTACGCTTGATATCTATTAAGAGTAGTTAAAACCTATAGTTTTAATATTTTACTTGTATAAATAAATAGTTTTAACTACTCTATAAAGCTATCCTACTCTCAGTTTGCTATATACGATAGCAATTTTGGAGCGCTTTACAAAATAGAAGCAAGTCGATCTTGGCCGAGCTCTCACTGTTCTTCTCAATGACGGGCACAATCAAAGTCGGGTACTATACTCATCACTCATTTATTCATGAGAATACTAATATTCTCATTAATAAATGACGCCACTTATACAAATATCAGCACATTTGTCCACTAAACCTCACTGTTTAACGGTTACTTTTAAATATTCTATATAATAATAGTATTCCATAATATGAAGTAAACGTTGAATATTTTAAATTGGTAAAATTACAAAGTTAAGCAAATTACATAAAAAATTGTGAAATCTCCTTTTTAAAGAATTAATTTGATTTCTTGTACTTTTTAAATAATTGCCTCGTTTGTTGTATCTAATTACATGAAGCCTAATTTAATTATGAACTAATTCTGTTGAATTAATTTCATGTGACTTGGAGTCATAACTTCAAGCTTAAATGAAGTTAGAAACTAAATTAATTTTGGATTAAAATTAATTGCGGTATCAAATTGAATTGGGCTAGTAGAATATTTTGCTTGAGAAAGAGTTTTCATGAATAACTTATATTTAAATTTTATATTAGTACCTAATAATAAATAGTCTTTATATATTATTTATTCATTCATCTTTTGTAAATGAGAACAAAGTCAACAATTTTAATCTATAGCATAATTTGAAACAAAACCGATTAGTCTGTAATTTATTTTTTGAGTACTACATACTTATTGTGTTATAGTGGAATCCAGGTAATCTATTACCTACAACAGGCACCAGCGATCCATACCCAGATTCTGTATACCTTAATTTGTGCAAACATTAAATTTTGTAATTTAGTTGTTGGTGAGAAATAAAATTTATTTTATTATTATTATTATAACTAAAAAAAGGTGCACCCAGACCTGTCCGGTCCAATAGTATCCATCACGCTGGCTATGTTGCCTTTTTGGCTGGTGATGGCCAACCTTTGCACCACGCACAATCCGGCGCGGTTGTCACCTGAATTTATTCCTTCCACTTTATTAATTAAAGACAATACAACTTGTTCTTAAGCACCTGTGAAACTATTTATACAAGGGGAATACACCAAGTTACAAGATGGGTCCAGAAATAATCTCAGACCCGTACTAGGAATTATCCTGTCTTACGGGAGAAGGAAGATGGTTCCGTATCTGTAACTAGATGGTAGTTTTAACAGTGCTTAAAGTTTGAGGAATTATTGAGTTAACTAAGCATAACTTGACTAATTTACATAAGGATTAAACTAAAATTAGACCATGTAAGGTACATGAGCTTACTGCTATAATTCCATCGAAAATAATAATGTTGCGTGTTTCTGCGTGCGAAAGGACCTGGCCTATGCATTTGATGTAGGTTATTATTTTTTATTTTAGTTGAAGGATAAATGTAGACATCTTTTTTATGTCTTCCTCTTTCTATTTCTACAGGGCTGGAGCTAAATTTTTTTTTTTTATATAGGACACGCCAACTTGACCTCACCTCGCCTGATGGTAAACTAAAGGCAAAGTCTCAGGAAAGAGGGTCACCGTTACAGACACTAAGTGTTACAATGGTGGCACTTAACCTGTGCGGCCTCATCAGATGCTTTTTCACGCCCCGCTTAAAGGCCCCAGGACTGTAGGAAGAAGGAAACACGTGTGCTGGTAATGAATTCCAGGTCTTGGTGGTGCAGCAAAGAAAAGAGTCTCCGAACCGCTTGGTTCTTGCTCGTATATTCTGCACAGTGTCAGGGTGACATCTAAGGCCTGCACGTGTTGTCCTATGTATTAGTTGGAAGAGCTCATCAGAACACTCACCATGGTAGAGACGGTAAAATACAGCCAAGGAAGCGATATCTCTACGCATCTGCAAAGGCTCGAGGGTGTTCGAGACCTCAGGGTTCCCAATAATTCGGACCGCGCGTTGCTGCAACCTGTCGAGAGCATCTAGTAGGTATTTCGCGGAGCCATCCCAGAGATGCGAGAAGTATTACACACAGGAGCGAATTTGTATCTTATAGAGAAGACACCGCTGCTCCGGCGTGAAAAAACGTCTCACTTTGTTCAGGAGTCCGAGTTTCCGCGAGGCTGTTTTGATGATGCTCTCGATGTAATTTCTGTTATTCAGTTTGCAGCGAATATCCATGCCTCGGATATTGAGATGGTCCTGCAGTGGCAGTGGCGTGCTCTGAAGAGTGGGAAGGGGAAGGAAAGAAGATACCTTTGCTGTGAACGCACAAGCCTGCGTCTTCTTGGCATCGAATTCGACCATGTTCTCAGAGCCCCATTGAGAAATGTGATCCAAGATCCGGTCCAGTTCAGTGACAAGAAGCTGTCTTTTTTCCGCGAGATCAGACTGTTTGGCCGCAGGTTGTCCGTGATAACTCCCGTGTAAGGTGCTATCGTCTGCATAGCAATGTATGCTGCCAGTGGACAGCATGTCGTTGATATGCAGATGAAAGAGAGCGGGAGATAATACAGACCCCTGCGGTACGCCAGCATTTATTTGCAAGAACTCCGAAGCCCGTCCATCACAGAGGACGCGAATACGACGCTCCCGCAGGAAACTAGCAACCAAGTTGCACAGTCTAGGAGGCAGACCAAAGGCTGGTAGCTTGGAGCTTGGAGAGAAGCAAATAGTCTGACTAAGGTTTAGGCCATATATCATCACGCTACCACTCAAGGGAGTGGAATAGTGATCATAAATATCAAGATATCCAGCAGATTTCCATATGTTGTTTAAAAACTGAAAAATTACGGGGTTAAAACAGTGATACAAGGTTTCAAAATCTATAACAGGCAAGGGGAGGAAGTTAGGTGATCAACTAATAAAAAAAAATATGTAAAGGTACTATTTTGTGTAAAACATCTTATTGCCATCTTTTTTTTTTTTTTTTTTTTTACGTGCGCAAAATCCCCACGGATACCTCCCCACCGGACCCGGTGGAGGAGGTTATGTCGGACTCGAACCGACTAAAACGCACGCCGCCTGTGGGTCGTTTCGGTTGCCGAAGGTGAGGTTGACAGGCATATCCCTCGCACCCCGGCCGACCCAGGGCCATCTCTCACGATCTGGCCCTCTTCTCGGGTGTGGGGACCACAGAGTCCCCAACTCGTCCCCGGAAACGGGGAGGCGCGCCACGCGCGCCGCCGCCGCGGCCTGCTTCTGCAAGGGTGACAGGCGGCTTCACCTGTCACCCCCAGGCCGGCGCTCATGGGGGGCGGAGGTCGTTCGTCGACCTCCGACGCCCGAGTTGCCTTCGTGCGCGGGCAGCTTGTCTAGCGATCCTTCGTCGCTCCCGCTGCCGCTCCCGCCCCGCCTCCTCCTTCACGAGCATTACTTGCTCGCAGAAGGAGGCGCCGGCCGCCCACGCATCCGCGCAGCGAACCATCGCCGCGAGCAAGGTGGAGAGCGTGAGAACCCTCACTCCCAGGGCCGCCACAAGCTCCCGCCTCGGCGTCTCCCACGCCGGACACTCGGTGAGCGTGTGCGGACCTGAGTCCTCGCTCGCGTCGCAGTGATGGCACTCGGACGTTGGCTCTTTCTGCATCCGACGCAGATACTTTCCGAAGCATCCGTGCTCGGTGATCATCTGCGTCAGACGGTACGAGAGGCTGCCGTGTGGCCTCTCTAGCCACTCCCCCATGATGGGTCTTACCGCCGTTACTACGGCGTGCCCTGCGCTTGGTTGCCCAAGTCGTCTCTCCCATTCTGCCACCATTTCCCTGTGGAGCCGGGATCTCACGGCCCGAATTTCTTCAGGCTCGGGATCGTGACCCCGCTCCCGCGCCGCCCTTCGGAACCTGTATAGCGCCGAAAGGCATCTCGCTTCCAGGATCCATGGTGGCGATCCGGCGAGGAGACTCGCCGCGTTGAATGATATCGTGCGGTACCCCCTTATGATGCGGCACGCCAACTTCCGCTGCGGACGCTGCAGCAGAAGCATGTGCCGATCACTCAGGGTGTCCGCCCACACGGGACACCCGTACAGGGCCATGGACCGCACGACACCCGCGTAGAGTCTCCTGCAGGAGTCATCCGGGCCCCTCAGGTTGGGCAGTAGCCGCGCCAGAGCGTTGGCTGTGCCCGCCAATTTGGGGCCCAGACTTCGGAAGTGCTTCCCGAAGTCCCACCGGCCGTCGAGCACGAGCCCCAGATATTTCATCTGGGGCTTGATGCCGATGAGAGTGCCTCCCACTGTGAGACTGGAACCTGGTGGTGGCGTGCGCCGAGGTCCATGAAAGAACATGGCCTCGGATTTATGCAAAGCCACCTCAAGGCCCAGCCGCCGGATCCGTTCCACGACTTGAGCAACCGCGGTCGTGGCCCTCAGGATCGATTCGCGGTGTGTAGCCCCGCTCGCCGTCACTAGCGTGTCGTCCGCATAGCACGTGACGGCGGCGCCGTCCGCAAGCTCACCGCGAAGCACCCAGTCGTATCCAATGTTCCACAGTAGCGGCCCGAGAACCGATCCCTGTGGAACACCGCACGACATCTCACGCCGACCGACGCCGGTCGCACTTGGGTAGATGACGGCTCTCTCCGTCAGGTACGCCCCGACTATGCGGCGGAGGTAGAGAGGCACACCGTGGTACACGAGTGCCTCCCTGATGCAACTCCAGGGCAAGGTGTTGAACGCGTTGGAGATGTCCAAGGACACCGCCAACGTCACCTCACCCCGGGCAACTGCCTCCTCCGCCAAAGTCCTCACGCGCATGATGGCATCCACGGTGGACCGCCACCGGCGGAAGCCATATTGAGTATCCGCCAGGTCCGGCCCCCTACCAGAGAGGTGCTCGACGAGGCGCTTTGCAATAACTCTTTCAAAGAGCTTGCCCACCTCGTCGAGCAACACAATGGGCCGGTAGCCGGACGGTTCGTCCGCCGGGCGACCCTCCTTTCGGATGAGGACCAGTTTCCCCGTCTTCCACATCTTCGGAAACTGGCCCCGCTCCAAGCATGCGCTGAGGAACCCTCTCAGCCGGGGTTCGAGACCGTCTTCTCCCAGAGCTAGGACCCACGCGCGGCCTGGAATGCCGTCGGGTCCCGGGGCGGTGCTCTTCTTGGCTCTAAGCCTTCGCACCGCCAGCTCCAGTTCTACCCAAGTGACCTCGGGGACTTCGTCGTCAACTACCACACTGGGCGCCACAGGCGACCGAGGTGGCGGAGTCATCTGCGGCGGAACGAGTTCCGCTCGCGCCGGGAACAGGGACTCGACCACTCCACCGAGCAGAGCTGGCTGGAGAACCCGGGTCAACGGCGGGGCCCGGGGGCGCAGCTTTCCTCTTACCATAAGGTAAGGCCGCCCCCATGGGTCCCGCTCCAGCGTCTCCATGAGCTCCTTGTAAGCCGCGGCTTTCGCCCGCTTAATCTCCGCTCGGAGGGCATCTCTGGCCTCATCTTATTGCCATCTTTACATTATGTCGTGTGAGGAGGCCCTTTCCTTGAGACTACTTTTACTGTATATAGATCTTAGTAAGAAAAAATATGAATGACTAAGTTGTTTAGTGAAGTGTTCAAGAAATCCTTTAAAACCGCTGTACAACTGCCATGTGTAGGTACCTATTACTTTTACCTATTATATTCGAGTGCTTAAAGCTCAGAATTTCATAATCAAATAAGGGTTTCATGTGTGAATATTTACTGCTTGCGTGTTAAGTATTCGACAATATTATTAGGTATCTCATATGTACATTAGAGGTCCTTCATGTAATTAATTACTTAATTGCACCGAATCTTGTTCATTAGGATGCTATCAAGATAATATCGGAGTCTCCGATTCGGGGAGTAGCCAAGAAAATAGACATAATATGTTTGATCATCACATTCACCATCCAAATTATATTATTGCCTTCAGATTGATTCAAAGAATATTTATTAATTGTTCTGTGAAGTATATTGGAGTTATATTGAGTAAACAAATTAGATAATAATTAGATACACTGTTGGTAACACTGTGTTTTGAGAATGACATAGTCATTGACATTAATAGAAAATAGTTTGAAATAGATAATTGGCAGTGCTTATTACTCACATTCATAAAATCAAGGCATAATAAGGACTTTTAAATGGAGCATCGTTAAAAAAATCTAAAAGAAAATTTCATCGCAGGCTTTTTGAACTTCATTAAGCGCCAGTATTCACTAATTATTCAGAGTGGATGCTGATATTCATTTACTTAATATAATAAGGTAAGGGTACTTTAGTTGGCGTAAAGCATCCAAAGCTATCTCTGACAGCAATTTGCGTAAAATTACCTGAACTCCGCACCTAAATATTGTTTTCAATAGATATTGAGGATCATCCCTTCAATGCCAAAAGTAAACTTCCAATTTGACAAACTGAATATTTAGCAGGTTATAAAAGCAAGCGTAGCTTTAGAAATTGAATTTAATAGTAGTTTGGACCCAACTAAATTGAACTTTAGATTCGTTTTTATCGGGTATTATTTTGATATCATCACCTTGGGTATAGCTTGGGCAGGTGGCAAACAGATTCAAATAACAATCCTTTTAGTACGACGTAACTACTGTGGTACACGTGACAAAATTGATATTACTTTTTGAACTTTAGTGTTGGGTATTTTTGGGACCATATCAAAACTATAGTTTGGAATAAAACATAGATTCTAGTCTATTTTATCCAAGCAGGCAGAGTATTCTAGACCAAAAAGCTCACGGTCTTATGTTTGATACCTGCTAGTCGGGACTGTAAAATATCGATACATCAGAAGGGTTGCTAGGTATAGGAACCCTCTCCTAGGAATTCGGGCAAATCTTTTCATCAATAAAGTTACTGTAATTATGGAAGTAAAACTGTTTGACTGCGATTTCATGTAGCGCGGAGTACTTTAACACTTTAGCGTGAAGACCTTAAAGGAACTGAGTTCCTTGTAAGAGTACATAACCACTTCCTTTTCTGAACTATCATTATGGTGCAGGATTCCTTTATCAGTCGAACGATAAATAGAATGTTTTACGTGTGAGTGTAATATGTGTTCCTCCCTTCATAAAATCCCGGATCCTATCAGAGAGGCGTGAAAACATATCTGATCGGGGACAACAAGGTAGGGACCATCAGTTTAAGGGCATCTGTAATGGTGGTTATTATTCTTTAGACTGAACCCCAGCTTACCATCAGGCGGGTGCAGTCAATTTGACGTCCTAAAAAAAATAAAGAAATGGTTATATTTACCTACGGTAAGCACCGTATATATCTAAAAGCAAACCTGGGCCAATTCATAATCAGTATATTTCAGAAACTGGTTTTCTTAGAGTGCCTCAAAGACTATTAAGACTATAAAGGTACTGAGTAATATTTTATAACATCACAATGTGAGTTTAAAATAAACTTGCTAAAATTACCTTTCAGTAATCACTCGCCTGTGTTGACATTCATAAGTTATTTCTTAAGGTAATAACTAATTTAAACAACATAAAGCACTCCGCTAAACATTTTCGTAGAAATTGTAAAGGCTCCCGAGTCTGAAGCGCGCTAAATCAGAATAAGATAACAATAGATGTCGTGCGTAAATAATAAATAGGCTACTTCAGAGATAAACGAATCTTGAATTCATCTTGGAACTAACATTGTTAGGGTAATGTGTAGCTCAGTCATGGTGTCGCTATACTTCGTAGTCAGTATTTTATCACCGAATACTTTAATGTTATTTAGATTTGAATTAAGTATGGATATCTTTAAAGAAGTTCAAAATTGAGTCCAAAAGCTAATTTCGAAATTTCTTTAAGATTATTTTTTCTATCTTTTGTTGATTATCTGAACGGCACTTCCGGTTGCATCCTAGTTTCCATGATTTATGGATGCCAATCTGATGCTCGCAGTTCCATCCGCGTGAAATTTTGACCTCATTCCCACTACTAATGAGAACCTATTCCCGGGATATAAAGCTATTGTGAGTTATTCCAGATAATAATTTATTCCTGTACCAATTCACACACATTCATTCAGCCATTCGCACGTGATTCAATAACAAACATTCAAACATTTTCACAAACATTCTCATTTATAATGTTATAGTAGGAGTAGGATAGGATAGGATTTGGCTAAGGCTCTTTACTGGTTAGTCGGTACTATGCTGAGTAATATCAGCACGATCGGTACCAAAAGCTTACGGAGCACCCATTCAGAGCATTCCTTGGCCTTACGATTGGTGCGGTTAGCACGGTAATGGCACGTTATAAATTCTGTTTACCACGTCCTATCGAACTAACTGAAGAAGGGTCTAACCAAGACAGGTACAGTAGAATCTACGCTTTAACTTGTAATTCCATCACTGTCTAAATACTGCTGAGTATTTTGTCTACGGATTTTGAATACAAAGTAGGATGATTGACATGACTTGTTTTTTAAAAAGATAAATGGAGCCTCTCCGAATTTGAAATCGTCAAAAATAACGGAATATATTTTTAGTACTAAATTTCCTACCTACCTACCTCGTAATCATGTAAATTAATATTATAATATTTATCCAATTAAAAACATTACTGGTGTATCGTTTGCCGTGTGCTTAATAAGTATGGACGATGTCTCTCAAAAGTCCTTAATAAACATACATTTAACAACGGCTCGAGATCGCTCTCGTAACGTTCGAGACATCACTTCGGCCATCTTGCAATCAAAACATCATAGGCTTTTACCTTTTTCGTATGACATTAACATAAAGTTGTTACTTTGTAACACACAGAGCGTGTTATTTTGTCCTTTAAATCCCCGGAGGCACCATTGTTCTTTGCGAGACTTTTATTTTGGGTCGTCTGCGACATGTATTAATTTTTTTAGCTTTTTACTTTCACCGTGGTTGTTGTTATACAATCAATGCTTTACATAAGTTTCGGATCAAAAATGGAGATATCTAAACAGAGTTTGAACAATGGCTATCTTTATTTTTCAATTCAAAAGATTAAATGTCTTTAAAGGTCATTTGATAGAATTTAAGTCTGTGTGATATTAATTTTTATATTTAGCAATTTATTATTATGAAAGGTATCCTTTAGAGATTGTCTTCTTATTCTCTTTAACTTGTATAAGAAACTTAATACCCACGTAGACCGTGTAGGCGACCGTCTTTTTACCCACGGCATTTGCTTTTTGATACTCGAAGCTAGATTATTATTTTTATTTCTAAAATATAAACAACTAGCCCATTGCAGTCCACTGCTGGACTTGGCTTCTCTCAATGATGGGAGACTGACATTTCCACGCTGGCAAGACGGGTTGGTACAGGGTTTTATTTAAAATTTTCCTTCTCTCGATATCGTTTGCATATTTTTCCGTTGGTCGCCTCTTACGACACCCTTCGAATGAGATGTGGTGGTGATACTTGTATTCTTTCTCTGTCACCAAATCAACCACCCCACTTCAAAAATATAATAACTACGAAACTAGTAACTGCTAAAATTAACTGAAGTCGTTATGAAGGAGAATTCTGAAGATGCATTCAAAAAATTAATAGGAAAGTTTGAGCAGTAGAAACGATTAGGCACGTTTATTGTATGGAAAGGCAATTCGGTGACTAAGTAATTAATACTTTTAATAATTCTAACGAGGGTGATTGGATAACAAGTATCATCATAAACTTTCACATTTAGAATATTATGGTACGATTAGGTTTAGTTTCTTCAAGTGAAAAAGTTCAATGTTTAATAAAACATTAGCCTTATGTTTAAATTCAAAGCCATGTGAAGTGTGAAAAGTTATTTAGTTTTTTTTTTTTTAATTATTTACGTCCAGTAGAGTACTTTTAACAGTAGATAAAATATAACGATTCATATATGACACCTCTTTGAAGTGAATACTTTTTCGTGAAGTAACTTGTGTTTGTCTATATTTGCATGTTCGCAAATATGTCAAATATTTTGCCTAATTAAAAAAAAATACCATTAGCAAACACAAATAGCAATGTGAAGTGTCACTATTACATACGTTAAGTTATAGTTATTTTTACACCTACTTTCCTTAACATCACAACTTTATTTTACTTGGATACAAGATCGCTCTGCGTATCATTACCGGCACAGGTTGTTATCGTGTTGTAAGCCAAAAATATACCTATACAAAGGCTCATAAGGATAGGAAGATAATGAAGGTGTCGTATTCATGAAAGAAGATACAAAACGATGTACTGAAATTGGGTTCGAACGAGTGACTACCTCGTGACGCAGTTATGTAGGTGTGTAAAATAATTATTTACTTTTTATCCGAGTGTCAAGAAGGGTTGTGTTTTTCATATATGTATGTATGTTTGTAATATTCTTACGTATTTCTCCAATAAACATATCGTTAGATTCGTCTTGGTAATCCAATCAAAACTATTTCTTGTACTCGTACAAATTTATGAAATCCTACTCCTACTGATATTATTATTGAACTGACCCTGCAGAAATTTGGTACAGGGATTGATTAGAATCTAGAATAACTCAGAGGTAACCTAATTTTTATCTTAGGATTAAGTAAGCTCCCATGGGTTTCAGAGCAGGATCAAAATTCCACTGGCAGCATCTAGTTGTATATAAAATAAACCATATTGATACTTGTTAAATGATTTTATTTTCACCGAAAATCCGCTTGCAATGAAAATTTCTTATCTTTAAATCTGCCTTACATGTAACCAACTACCTATCGTAAGTTTTAAATCTGTTAGACTCTTTTAACAGATTCGTTCGTAATTTATTTTGTGTTACTTTATTATTCTTCTTCTGTCGTATCGACGGCGCTTCTATTCTGAAATTCTATGCTCCCAGTGTGCTGCTACCTGGATTGCGTTCACGGAGGCACTCATAAGTTCCACTCATAAGTATCTTATTATTTACACTAATCTACGCGCTCAAAAGTTGCGCTCATAAGTATCTTATTATTTATACTGATCCAGACGCTCAGAAGTTGCGCTCATATGTATCTTATTATTTCCACTGATCCAGATGCTCAGAAGTTGCGCTCATAAGCAACTTATTATTTCCACTGATCCAGATGCTCAGAAGTTGCGCTCATAAGCAACTTATTATTTCCACTGATCCAGCGGCTCAGAAGTTGCTCTTATAAGTATCTTAGTATTTACACTGATCCAGACGCTTAGAAGTTGCGCTCATAAGTATCTTATTATTTCCACTGATCCAGATGCTCAAAAGTTGCGCTCATACGCAACTTATTATTTCCACTGATCCAGGTGCTCAGAAGTTGCGCTTATAAGTATCTTATTATTTACACTGATCCAGACGATCAGAAGTTGCGCTCATAAGTATCTTATTATTTACACTGATCCAGATGCTCAGAAGTTGCGCACTAGCATCATATAAAAAAAAACACAAATCTCATAAATAAATAAAATCTAACTTTTAACATTTTACTTTATTATCATTTTGCCACATCTTACAAGTACAATGAATTAGCCGACTCAATCAACCTAAAATGTTTCTTTAAGCTTAACCATTCAATGTCGAGAATTTACAATGTTTGAATACTCGTTCGTCTGTCATCTGGTATCAATCTGGGTGAGTGCCAAAGATTAGAGTTTGTCGTCGTAGTAGTATACGAGCCAAACTAGTAATAACGGTGTCACATGGCTTCAGTATCGTTACATTGGAACACTCATCACTAGATAAGATAGCGCTGAAATGTTCATGATTTCGCCAATTTGCATCATGTTCTATTAAACTTTGAGATGCATTTAGTTTCATTTGTTCAACAATCGTTGTGTAAACATCCTCTTCGCTAAACTTGACATTAACATGCTCAAATTGACATTATCAGTTTGCTACTTGCAAAAATGTCCTTAAAAATGTATATGCATGTGTTTATGTAGGTATATGACTGTAGTAGTGTGTGTAGGTGAATCTGTCAATCACTATAACATAGTCTATGTTATACACACATAAATTACCATTGTGCAATCCATAGTTGGTTTATAGGCATCTCCCAATGTACAAGATAGGATATAAATCCGCCACTATATATATTATACACAAAATATACATTTGCTTGAACTAATGGGTATAAATAAACCTATATGAAAGAGTTTATTTCAGTATCTATTATATTGTATTTCGGTTCTAATATTCTTAAAAAAACAATATTTGAACCATAATTACTAATATGAGGAGTTAGTTCACGTCGGTAGTGTAAAGGCCAGGATTTGAACACGGGAGCTTTCAATTATAAGGCTCCTTAACCACTAAGCTATCGACACTTAAGTTTAAATTGTCACTGAAAATGATAACGTACCTACATTAAACTTACGAGGTAAAAACAAAATCAGAATATTACTTCATTTATTAATACATGGTTCGATCATGTAACCCAAAAATCAAAATGCCTCGAATTGAGATCTTCCCCCTTTTTGAGGCTGCTTAAGAAAGGTAGAAATGTAAATCAATATCATGGTATTAACAAGAGGACAAGTAATGTGTAAAAGCCTGGTCGGTTTATCATAATAATATACCTAATTACAAATTAGCATTCGTATTAACGCGGTAATTATCGCACGTTAATGCGAGTATTGTTAAAACGAATACAAATGTTATGTTGTTCCTCCAATATTAGGTATAATGCGTAGTGAAGAAATTTATGGAAGCGAATAATTACTTGTAGACAGGTGCTGAGTAAATTGTAATATTAAATTCAGCCTTGTGGAAGTGTTATGTATATTATATTGCATATTTTTTTTTTATACCACTTAGTTGGCAGACAAGCACACGGCCCACTTGATGGGCAGCGGTTACCGTGGCCTATGGACGTATGCAATACCAGGGGTGTCACACTCGCGCTGCCGACCATGAAGAAACCTTCTGATGCCCCTCTTGAAGAACCCCATATAGTAGGCGCTTGGGAAAACCGCAGCGGGGAGGTCATTCCACAGCTTGAGTGTGGTATTTGAAAGGAGAATTTTCGTTAGCCGTCAGCTACTATTAGTTCCATTTACTTAGTGAGACATAAATACGTATCTATTCTTTAATATCGAATAATTTCTGAGTGTGTGACACGAAGCATTTGAATTTTGTTTATTTTTCATTCTCAGGTAAGTTGATTGTTCTGCACTGGGTCGACCGGAGTGCGAGGGATATGCCTGCCAACCTCACCTCCGGCAATCAACAACGACCCACAGACGGCGTGTGTTTTAGTAGGTTCAAGTCCGAAATAATCTCCCCCACCGGCTTCGACATATCCGTGGAGATTTACGGCACATAAAAAAGTTGGTTGTTTTGCTTATTTTCAACAGCATTGAAGCGGGTTGGGCGGGGTAGCACGATACGCGCTCACCCTTTCCGGCTCTAGACAAGTGGTTCCCATACCCAAGTGGGCAACCTCAAAGACAGATGGCCCAGGATCAGTTGAGTTGCCAGAGAAATACCTTATTAGGCCGCCTTACACCCCAGCATTCGAGATCCTAGATTGCGTGCGGTTTTAGTCAGTTCAATATAGACATAGCTTCATTCGAGAAAAGGTACAGTGTACATTAAAGTTCTTTTAGCAAAATAATTGTAATATAAAATTTATTACAAAACTATATAATATATAAACCGTGAGCTTTTAACCAAAGCTTTTAAAAGCTCTTCTAGTAATTTTATTAATCGTTTTAGCCGCTATATTGTCAAGATCAAGAGCGAATTTCGGAGACAAGGTTAATTATGACAGGCGTGTGGTGCCGGCAGCCGGTACAAGAAATGACGTTGCGCTCTACTTCGCGTAGACTTGATTTATTTACTAGACTAGATACCGACCAGCGGCCCCGCTCGAATTGTTGCTCTCGATACGTCTTTTAAGTTTTTACTGACGAGAATATCACATTTTTAATTAGTGTAATACTTGACATTGTATTTATATTTTGTTCACAGTAAATTACATGGTGACCTGAATTGTAAATTCCAATATTTTTGCTTTGTATATAAAGGGGAAAGTGGAACTATATAAACACCTTAAATTGTCAAATATACTTTTCAATCACATGTAAGATTATACCCGTTTCAGGGCACTTTTATGGGCTGCTGACTCACTTAAACGGTCCTATTCTTTGGTCTCCTTGTACGAGACCTACTAGAAGATATATGGTGGCGTGGCCTCTGTGTTCTACCTTCGTGATCATCTATAGAAATAAGTACCTGTTTGGAATGTGTAAGCGGTAAGTACTATATGAAAGTTTTTTTAACTTTTGTTTTATGTGTATTTGACCTGGCTAAACTATGAAACGTTTAGGCCCACTTTGACGGAATTTTTACTGCAAATAGCTGATGTTTTACGTAAAAAGAAGTACTTAGGCTCCACGCAAAAGTGATACTTCAATGTAAGTCAACGCGGACGCAGTCTATATAATTTGAAGTCTTTAACGTAAATTATAATAAACGTACCAACAGCTCTAGTACATTCCGTATTTATTTCAATCTCCGTACTCTGTTTGACATCTAATCTTTTGAAGGCTACATGCCTACCTTCAACTAAGACTTCAAAGACAACCTTTCGCTAATATATTACATAAAAATATGGTTGAAAACAGCTGTTAAAGCGTAATTACCAGGGCCGTGTAAAATTTAACCTTAATCTCAGTTAAATGTGATGTTTAACAGAGCGTGAAGACGGCAAATACAATAATTGTAGGTAATGGACGATTCAATTCAATTACTTGCCTAGTCTACGTTAAGATGCGACATAACTTGCTGAACATGACTACGGTTTGTTTAGTTCAAAAGTTTATATATATATTTTTTTGCATTGCAGCACTTCACGTTTTTACATCACGAATAGATATTTAAAATGATGAAAATGTTGAAGCTAGTATGATTAATAATATAATTTATCAGTAATAAGTTTTATTTACAAGATAAAAAAGCGTGGTTCCTGGCAGATTATAATTTGGACCACCCCATCTCTTCCCATGCGGTGTCGTACAAAGCGACTAAGGCATACGGCTGTTTAACATCAGAGCTGAGACTCAGCCTCAGGTGCATGGCTTATCAACAATAGTGCTCGAAATACAGCACTAGACTCACCTCCTATTACGTGGAACCGAATTCAATGATTAAATAAATAATAAATAATATATTCCACAATATTCCACACAACGGTATCTAGACCCATGGTAAGCATAGCGTAACTAGCTTGTGTTATGGAATCTAGAATGCGGATAAACATACTTAGATACTTTTTTTTTGTAAATACGTACTTATCATATATAGAAATACCTAGACCAATGCCAATACATATTAACCCGCGCCTCCTGCGTAGCAGTCGAACGTTCTACCGCTACGCTACAGAGGTGAAATGTGGGTGTTAATAAAATTCAACTTTCCCTAAACCTCCGGGGATAAAGGCGCGATTATAATTATGTATGTATGTAAAAAAGCTAAATGTAAATAAAGTGTAAATAAAATCATTGCAAGTATTCCAAAGAAAGGGATTATATATTATTTTCTAAAACAGTAACTACCAGACGATAATCGAAAGACGAGATGTCTCAAAGGAGTGTATTTGATATGCTTTCAGTGTTCAAGTGTCATGTGACTGGCAGCGGAACTTTGGGTATGACGCTGAAACTACGACTATTCATTTAATTAAACGCTGTTAGGTATTACCGCTAATGTAATGGCAAAAATGTCTGACATACACCTCTATTGTTAACCGTCTGCGTAGTTTTATTGACAAAACTTTATACACAGTTGGTACATTAGCAAAATTAGTGCCAAGGCTTTACAGTTAATTAATAATAATAATGATGTGGAGTTAAAATGAAGGAATTTATTAAAGTTCAGCTTTTAGATGAATATTATAACTTTAGTTTATTAATAAACTAAGTTATCGGTTTCATCCAATACACATTGCTATTGCACATATCTTGAACCGACACTTCATTTGACAGGTCATTTTAGTCAGTCTGGTGGCGCGATTCTCATGCCACCTGAGTTAGTGGTCAGTATTTTGCGGGGGGTGAAGCTAAATGTTTCATATGACACTTTACACAACAAACAAGATAGATGATCGGGTTGCCGCGGAAGAAATTAGGAGAGGATGCACTAACCTTTATGACGCCACGTGCTGTCGGAGCCGGTGCACCGGTCTTCTTTTCCTGGCTCAGGAGTTGCTGCCCACATCACTAAATCACTTGAGGGACACGAGAGGCACAATCCGATCAGTAAAGGTCTATGAAAGCGGTTAAAATCCAACAAACATTATTAATTTCTGAGAGTCGCGCGCGCCGCCGCCATTGCTGATTCTAGTTCAAAACGGAAGGCAAGATGCGGCCATTTCAACCATTGGTCGGGGCGAAAACTATTGCTATCTCACTTTAAAGGTAGTGCGGGAGGGAGATGGGTATAGGGAGCGTGTGTTCAGTGTCAACCAATTGAGAGACGATTTGAATTTACTACTATTGGCGCAACCATTCCCCCCGGCTTGAAGGGTTACCTTCAAAACGAAAAATGCGGAACAAATCTAAAGTCTAATCTAAATCTAGGTTTGGGAAATAACAACTAAAATATAAACCTAGATTTGAACTCGTGCCTACTGCTGGCTAGGCAGAGGGCAGAGGCGAACAACCGGGCGCAGATACGATCCGGTTGCGGTTTTAACCCGTACAACACGAGTTATCCCGCGGGAATCGGGAAAAACTTCCTCTACTACTCCTAGAGGCCAATGCAAAGGAGGCGCATTCCCAGTCATAAGGACTACCACCGTACCTACAGTAATTGGGTTAGATGGAGTATTCCATTTTTGACGCGACTGCAGCGTGTGCAAACAATCGGTTCTCCAACGATTCCAAAACGATTGGACTAATCTATCTAAAAGAGCGTGACGAGTTAGAAGGTGCATTCTATCGTCATCAACATCTATTGCGGGCAAATATTTTAGCGTACTTAAATCACCGGTCAACTCTATATGAACCGCGCGAGTTGTCATACAAATGAACAAACAAACATAAGCTTTCGTGGAGCGAATGCCACGACCACGAGCAATAGTGACTTTGAAAGGTCCAGCAAAGTCTGTGCCGGTGTGTACGAAAGGTTTTGCGGATTGAACAACACGACAAGAGCGATGATCGGCCATTTCAGGCGCGATAAAACGCGGGCGGAGTTTAAAACAAGGTACACATCTGTGTACTCTAGCGCGAATCAAATTACGAGCGGAAATTATCCAGTATTTCTGTCTCAAAATAGACATTAACAAATCGGGACCAGCGTGACAATTCACCTTATGATGATAATCTACTAACAAATCTAATACGTGGTCCTTACGCGGGAGAACTACTGGATGCCTTTGTTCAAATCCTAAACTTGAATTTCTCAAACGACCACCTACTCGAATGAGTCCATCTTCCAAAAATGGTTTCAAGTGTCGGAAAGAACGACTACAAGGTTTGTTAAATTCTAAATTTTTAAATTCAGAAACAAAATAACACTTCTGCAACTCGCGAAGTATGACCAATTCAGCTTTATCTAAATCAGCGGCGGTTATATGACCGCGCGTAGATAAAATTCTCAAAAGTCGGCCTACATAAACAACACAACGCAACAGTCTCGACCAAGACGAGACGCGATTAGCCAACAACAAAATAAGGGACTCTTCACGCGGGACCGATACAACAAGCGAGTGCTTCTTCTCCTCGGGTGGTTCGGAAACCGTAGTGGGATTGAATTGACTAACTGGCCACTTATCTAACGCGGCATGAATCCAGGACGGTCCACTAAACCATAACGGGTGATCTAAAATTTGCGAAGGAAGCAATCCACGAGAGAGACAATCGGCTGGGTTGTCGGTGCCAGCAACGTGAAAGAGATTTTGTGGCGCTAATTCATATTGAATTTTTGCCACTCTATTAGCGACGAATGTGTCCCAACGATGGGGCGAAGAGTGGGCCCAACACAAAGCGACTGTTGAGTCCGAAAAAGCTAAAATTCTACTAATATTAATGCGACACGGAAGTGCTAGTCTTAGCACTGCCATCCAAAACTACGCGGAGTTTAGTAGTAAGCTTATCTTCTCTAATAACTCCGTGGTGCGGGATAATGTACGAAGGCTGGGTCTCGTCAGTGTCCGCAGGCGCAGGTGAGATGTAACCTTTATCTAAATATTCGTTAACAACCTCATCATAGGCTTGCTTTAACTTTGGAGACGCCTGCATCTTTCGTTCTAAACAAAGAAAGCGTTTTTCAGCGGATACACGGGAGTCACCGAGCGAAAAAATATCTCCCTTGAAAGGGAGCGCGACAACATAACGACCCTGCTCATCACGAGTAGTCGTGCGACAATAAATCTCCTCAGCCATCTTGTCATCAGGGCTTAGGATAGGTGGGACATTGACCTCTTCAATTTCCCAAAACTTGCGAATGGTAGACTCCAGTGGCGGCTCGACGGTGCAACAGAACGAAGCAGTCGAGTGACTAAAACTATCTATAGAAGCGGGTGCGGAACCAATTATAACAAAACCTAGAACTGTTTCCAGTGCGTGCGGAGCGGGGTACGTCGGTCCCCCTTGAACCTTACGTGATAACTGGAGGTGCGGGAGAATCGAAGCGCCGATCAATATATCGACGACTCCAGGAACAGCGTAAGTCTCATCTGCTAAAGGCAAGTCTTTAAATTTCGTTAATAAAGACGTGTCAACCGGGACGGTAGGCAACTGTTCAGTTATTTTATCTATAACGAGCGAATCCATGTCAAACCAAATATTATTATTAAAACGAGATCCAAACCTTGTTTTAACGGTGCCATGAACAGCTGACTGTAAACCTCCAAAACCCTTCACCACTGAGCGGGTTGAACGCTTATTAACATTGAAACCAAGACGTTGACAACAATCTTGAGTAATAAAATTACTTTGCGAAGCGCCATCTAATAGCGCTCGAACAATGTGCGGTTTACCTAATGCATCAACAATAATAACGCGAGCATTCGCGAGAACAACAGTAGTGAGCGCAGCACTAGCGGACAACGAACACAAGGTGACGTCATTCGCAGCGGTCTCCGGGCGGGCAGGACCGCGCGCGAGCGCGGGCTGCGGCTGTGGCGCAGGCCACCGTGTGCCACCGCTCGACGAACCAACTGTGCTCACATTGGATGCGGCGTTACTATTTTCAAAATGAAGTAAAGTGTGGTGTCTCGCTGAACATTTGCGACAACTATTGCTACTATTATATAAAACAACGCGGTGTTTAGTACCGAGACAATTAAAGCAAAAATTATTAGCGCGAACAAATTTATAACGATCATTAGGCGATAATTTTAGGAAACCCGGACACTTGTACAATTGCGAATGATGAGTATTACACAAAGAGCAAACAGGTGATTGTACATGTGCTGGTGCGGTATTAACATAAGTATGAGTTGACTTCAGTGACTTCGATGACGCATCTATTTTACGTTCGGAACTAACAACTTTCTTCGCGCCTTCATGTTTCGATGAAGAGCGTTGCAATATTTTTATATGCTCGCGAACGAAACTTTCTAAGTCTTCGAACTTAGGAATTTTATTGCCGCGATGATCCGACTCAAATAAACGAATGGTTTCGGAATCTAATTTCTTTAAACCCATATACAAAAATAAGAAGTCGCAGAGGTCTTCGATCTTTAGGTTCTTTACGGCGCGAACAGATGATGCGAAAGTATCTAGAAACTTCTCTAAGTTTTGATCGTTACATGCCGTAATGGATTTCAAATCAAACATCTGATCCAAATATGCGTTAGCTACCGATCTTTTATCCTCATACTTAGCTTTCAAAGTATTTAAAATTAAATTATAATTTTCGGCACTAAACGTAATTCCAGCGCAAACGGTTATAGCTTTACCAGTTAATTTTCCAACGAGATAATGCAATTTTTCGTGATCTGTCAACGAAACGTTCTTATCTATTGTGTTCTCAAAACTATCTATAAATAAACACCAATAGCGGATGTTACCATCAAATTCGGGTATTTGAATTGGTGGCAACTTAGGTCGGTCGCGAGTGGGATTGGGTCGGTCAGACGGTTTCTCCAAAATATCAAACTAAAGTGCGGTAATCAACAAATGAAATGACTTAATCTTAGCGGTATAGAACAGCGACGCGGCGCGAACGATATTCCGTAGGTAGGTAGGTACTTATAACTGCGAGTGCAAGCTTGAACAAAACGCGCATAACAACAACCAGATCGTACCTACGCGAGCTAGATCGCTGTCTAGGTTCAACTATTATTTCAGGGATTAAGTATTGCGTAATATCTATTCAAATTAAAATACTTTCGTATGAATTTGAATGAAATGCGAGCGAGGTATAACCGCGTACCTACCTACGTAGGTATTAGGTAAATACGACGCGAACTAGCGGCGAACGGACAACTTAGAAATTGAAACAAATAAAAACAAAAGCCAAATGCGTTAGGTATTACATTGTGCCTATGCACTAGGGTGTCTAGGATACCTAAGATCTAAACCTAAATGCCTAGATGCGGGGTTTTCTACTAAAATAACTAGGTATTTAGGTGCGGTGCGTTTATTCCCAATGGAATAAATAACAAAATGCGAGCTACGACTAAGGATCCGGTACGATAAGGACCAAAAAGAATGGTGGCGCGATTCTCATGCCACCTGAGCTAGTGGACTGTATTTTGCGGGGGGTGAAGCTAAATGTTTCATATGACACTTTACACAACAAACAAGATAGATGATCGGGTTGCCGCGGAGGTGGTTTAGGCAGTGAATGCAACCCAAGAAATTAGGAGAGGATGCACTAACCTTTATGACGCCACGTGCTGTCGGAGCCGGTGCACCGGTCTTCTCTTCCTGGCTCAGGAGTTGCTGCCCACATCACTAAATCACTTGAGGGACACGAGAGGCACAATCCGATCAGTAAAGGTCTATGAAAGCGGTAAAAATCCAACAAACATTATTAATTTCTGAGAGTCGCGCGCGCCGCCGCCATTGCTGATTCTAGTTCAAAACGGAAGGCAAGATGCGGCCATTTCAACCATTGGTCGGGGCGAAAACTATTGCTATCTCACTTTAAAGGTAGTGCGGGAGGGAGATGGGTATAGGGAGCGTGTGTTCAGTGTCAACCAATTGAGAGACGATTTGAATTTACTACTATTGGCGCAACCACAGTCTTTTAAGTATTAGCGTTTGTTTTTTGTTTTATGTTTCATTCGAATGTTACATTACTAGGTATGCGAATTTCAAATAACATAACGTGATGGATCCGGCCGTAAATGCCTACAATAATACCAAAAAACCTATGCAATAAAAAACTCATCTCTTATTTTATACTTATCAAAAATCACAATCTAATACCTAGATGTGGTTTTTATTAGTGTTGCTGGCGTTTAGAGGTGTAATCAGCGGCAGCTTGGTGTTTTAATAAAAAAATATATATTACGGGATTAAGCGAGGCAATAGATTGCAGCAATTTTTCAGTGCAATTTTGCTGAGAAATTTAGAATCTTAGGAACGTAGATGTGGGATTGTACTGTTAGTAGTCTTACATTATATCTCAGTATAATTTTAGTGTAATATTAAAATATATATACTAGGAGGTATGTCCAGTGTAAGAGAGAATATGGTAAGGAGGAGATCTGACCCTGGGCTCCTAAATGCAACCGGGATTAGCGCTCGGATATTCATGACCTCTTATGTCGGTTGTAAATTATATTTAGCTGGCCACGTTACAGTTGTCTATATATCAATACTAGCAGCTGCCCTCAACTTCATACGTGTGGACCTGTTTTACCTACTTGCTACTGCTACTGCTGGAGTTTCGTAAAATCCGTTCTTAGCGCATGTCTACACCTTATAAGGAACTGCCAAATTTCAAGTGTGTAGGTTTTTTTTTATATGAACACGTCAATTGGATTTCGCCTCGCCTGATGGTAAACTGTAGACAAAGTCTCAGAAAAGTGGGTCACCATTACTTACATATACCATGTTACAATGGTGACACTCAGCTTGTCGGCCTCATAATATGCTTTTTCACGCCCCGCTTAAAGGACCCGGGACTGTATTAGAAGGAAATAAAGGAAAGAGTTACCGAACCGCTTGGTTCTCGATCGGATATTCTGCACCGTGTGCGGAGGCATATTATAAGCCCTGCACGTTTTGCAGGATGTCCATGATAACTCTCGTGTAAGGCGCTATCGTTTGCATAACAATGAATATATGGTGCTATAATTTCTGAGATTTTTGGATTAACCAGTAAGTGGTGTTTCGCTTATATATATATATATAGATAAATTATTTACTATTAATAAGACTGAAAAGTTTCTGCTAGGGCTGAAATCTTTTTAAATTTTACAGTCCAGTTTCTGTACCGCCCAAATGGAACCAGATTGCAGGCGAAACTGCGGGGCCTAGCCTGTTATAAATATAAATAAACATAAAGGTAACTGGGACAAACACGTTAGTGTAGATGTTCGTTCTCGGTGCAAACTAAATGTGTTAATTTTGCATCGTGAAATTGCTCCAAGAGCGACGGGTCACAGGTCACTAAAGTTCAACGATATTGTTTGAACTAGTACACTCGACAAAGGAGATAAGTATGCATCTTTTCATATAAAGTTGTTTTTAAAGGTGTATATATACATCCTTTGTCATCTCTAGGTGTCTATGTGACTCCCACGGTAGATATATTCTTGCATCATTTTTAACTTCCATACGTCACGGAATAAGCAGTAGTCATTATTGTAACAACACCGTCGGTAGCAAGCTGACCTTATGATCGAGAGGTCCATGGTTTAAATATGGCCTTAAAACGATCGATGTGAAGCCAATCCTTATTTCGGATATTACTTACCTATTATTACTCTTTAAAAATAGACAGTTGTATTTAAGTTATTATACCTGTATCTTGAATTTGGATTACTCAGCTATGAAAACGATAATATTTATTGAGAACACAGCTTGTGGCTTAAGTAAATTATTTGTTGGAGGTCATTCATTTGGCGTTTGTGTCAATAGTAACTGTCTTGTTTGGTATTTATATAGAATTATACGGGTGTACTACGCCAGAATGAATGCCAAATATCGAATATCAATTGATTGACGATATTGACGATTTCGAAGGCCCAAAATAAAAGCCAAGCTTTTGTCATGTACATAACCCGCCTCGGATCGTGTCTGGTGCAAAGGAGCCCAGAACACTGGCCACATTTCCGCGCTGGCTAGCCTTTGCACCAGGTAACATCCGGAACAATAAATAAAAAAGTATCAAACTATTGTACGGATCCAATCAGGCCATGGCACTCGAGTTCGTTCGAATGCTTCCAATTTTAAATATTTGGTCGTATTTTAAAATTAAAACCACTCAGCTGAACTGAACTAAAATTGTAGTTTAATGAACTGAATAACAATATTTGGTTTCGTACAAAAGCTATGAAGATTAAACCAATTTACGTATTGAGCAGCAAACCACTATACATCACAAATTGGCCAATTATAAAGGAAATTGAAACATTAACAGGTCTATGAAGGATCAAAATTGACTTATTATGGATGTACTTTATACAACTATTTCAGTTAGTATATAGTTAGTAGTTAGTAGTTATAGTTAGTAGTTAGGAGAGGACCTGTCCTCCCCTCTCTTCTCCGCTTCAGTGTACAGGGTTTTGCAAACTAGTTTATAAATTCAAACATGGAGTGGGGCAGTGGAGTGGGGAAGCAGAGCAAGCAACCTGTGGTAGTAAAGTATCAACTATTTTTTCGATGACATGTCTGCTGCCTGTGACATTTCACGTCTAACTAAACCAATCGCCCACTGCCGGCAGCTCAAAAAACTCGAGGTTAGCTCGCGCCTTAGCTAGCTAGCAGTCCGCTACTTCGCTCCGCATTAGTTTCTCGCTCTGCTACACTACCTAACTTCGCTCCAATGGCAAGGCAGCCTAAAAAAAGTAGGAGTGAGCGGTCTTGGATGTAAAAGCCTGGAATGCTATCGAGATCAACGAGAATACGATGATGATAATTTTTTAGCGATAGCAGGCTTATACATATTGGAATTTATAAATTTTGTTAAAAGCGAATGTATAAAAACGAAGCATTCTTGCTTACCTTTTCGTTTAGACGGTCTGGGCGTTCGTACAACTTGCTCATGGAAATTTTTTAGAATTTCATTTTCAATCTATTGTACCGAAAAGTTACTAAAATCGCTGACAACTTTTGCGCACGCTGCCCATCAACATAGATAAAAAGGAACTTTACTTTACGAAAACCTGCAATTGAATATTTCAGCAGTATAATCATTATGCGCAGTCTACTATCCAAACTTAATTGTATATAAAAATAAAGATAAAGTAGAAAGTAGAAGAAGCGAAAGACGTATACCAGGATAGTGGCAAGTGGAAAACCGTAGTCTCTGCCTACCACACTGGAAAAAAGGCGTGACTGTATGTATGTATGTTAAGTCTTTGATCACAGTAGCAAATAATTCTTAGATAAACACCCAAAATAATTTCAATACGTACCAAAATACATTTTGAACATGTGGGTGTATCGATCTCCTCAGATAAAAAATTATTAGATACCTACTTCGCGTGGGGGTATCAATCACACTGAATAAAATTTTGTGGTGCTGGAATGTAAAAGCATTTTTCGTCGCATACCTTATGTTATTTTTATACTTTTGTAGATGTACTAAAGTGGCGTATATGTACGTACACACCTAATGGTATCTGATTCAACTATATGTTATCGGCATCAGACGAGTTGTTATTGTCATTTTCCAACTCTGCATTAATGTTTAACTAGCATTATCTTTAGGTGTAAATTTTGTGAATAATCAAGGAAAAGACAAAGTGCTCTGTTCAAATTGACTCCGGATGACTTTAAATAAATGCAATATCTTTGGTGACAGTCATCCTGTAACTAAAGATGGTGCGTTTAGTTACAGCCATTTAAAATCAGTGAAAAAGGTCAACATATTTGATATTTAAATACAAGAACACCTTTAAAGGTCTATAATTTGGGTAAATCTAAATATACTAGATAATACTGTCGCTAATTTGTATAACAAGATTTCCTTTTGCGCTTACACGATCTTAATATCAGTTCTACTCAAAATTAAAACGGAGCTTTCTGTTCAACAAAGTAGAAGACATGCTTATAACATACGTAGCTAAATTAATAACATTTCAGTACATTACCGCCTCGTAGAGTCGTTCAAGCGTCCCTTTGTACACTAATAAGGGTCGGTTGAAAATACTCGCTTAAATATTACTTTAAAAATATATTTTATTGGTTGATAGCAAGTATCGATACCTTTAGAAAGAAATTTGTACGACGAAGCACTAAATTGTACTATATATTAATTATATAATTGCACTATACTCCAGTCGTATGAGTGTTACTAGGTGTAATTATGATTTTGAAGACCATTGTAAATAGTAGTTTACTTAAATTTTCATCTATAATTTTTAATTCAAAGTTTTTTGTAATAGTGGCACTTCACTTGGCTATTTGTGTTTGCTATTAGGTGATTTTTGATTTGGCAATTTTTTACGTGTATGCATACTTGATAATATAGACAATTATTGAAATTTAATTCACAAAAAAGTATTCACTTCAAACAGGTGTCACTGTGAATTGACAACTTTTGTCTACTGCTGACGGTACTCTATTGGCCGCAAAGGTCAAATAGGCAATAAGGCAAATGCTTTGTCAAATATACTGTCCACACATGGTCATTGTTTGGATCAGTCATTGTTAGTATTGTCAAGTCACAGTATTCTCGCTAGATTCACACACATTTAGCCCCCTAAAATCCAACCACACGTCCTGATCGACCACCTGAATCTCGTGGTGGGTGGACACACGGTAACAAATTTACTGGCGTGGCTAACGTGGCTCTGGTAAAATTTCTTGAAAAACTTGACATTGGCGTTTCGCCATTAATAATTTTATAAACTACCACGGGACATTGACGGATTGATGCTAAAAGCACAGAGCCATTAATCAAGAAAAGAAGAAGAAGGTCATTGTTTGTCAAATACGCAATTACGAATAGTCATGTGAAGTGCCACCATAATATTATTATGTAATACTACAGTGGTTCAAGAAAGTGACCGCACAGATTGAACATTGTTCCATTAAACAGTGTAAGACTAAACACTAAGAGCAAACTAGTACATAGCTCCAAATGGTTGCAATTCCATAAGAGGAGGTAGGACACGACGGTATTCCCGTCCGAATTGAGCAGTCCGACTGGGGAAGTACCTCCACCCTACAGAATACCACGACTATAATAACCTCGTGTTGTGTTCCCGGCGGTGAGTAGGGTAGCCAGAGCTCACTGGAGAGTTTTTGTGCTGTCAGTGGGAAGACCAAAGGCTTGTCCTGATTTTGTGTTCTGCACTGAAGGCACAGAAAATCTCTGTTCTTACAGGGTCGGCAGCACAGATGTGACTCCACGGGTGTTACACACGTTCATAGGTCACGGTAACCACTTTCCATCAACTGGGCCGTGTGCTTGCCTGCCACCTAAGTTGTATAAAAAAAAAATAACGACTTTCCATCAGGTGGGCCGTGTGCTTGTCTGCCACCTAAGTTATAAAAAAAAGGTTACTGAGAACAGAATAGACTTATTTTGTGACTGGGACAGGCTGGATGCAGAAGGCGAAGGATCGGGATAAAACGGCGCGCATTGGGAGAGGCCTATATCCAGCAGTGGACACACATAGCTGTGTTTTGTCATTAAAACATAAGAAAAAGTGTCACAAGCGTCAAAATATGTGTCAGTCTCATACCCTGAACATTTTATTCTACAATACGCTGGCAAAGGAATTGACACTTATCTAGGAGGCAGGTTTCATTATTGCCTTGGCTTGGGTACAATAATTTTCAATTGAGTGCAACTTTATAAGGACAGTTATTTTGTAGATGGCTGCGGATATTGCCGAGGCCCGAAATGTTCATAAATATTTTCTAATACCTACATTTGGGATTTTTCGGAATATTTAGGTGTAAATAATACATAATATATTTATAGGAGTGAGAAAACGTGCCGGCTTTAATCGTTCCCGACTAAATTGGTTTTCGAAAATAGCCTAATGATTACGAAAAATGGTTTTTGATTACGAATGTATCGTGCGTTTCATTACCGACAGTGTGAGAAATGATCGTGGTTTTTGGGCTTGATTTATAACTTGACCGTTGTATGCGGATGATAATCATTGTCTCAGTACTTTAGTATCCTTCACTAAAAAATATTCCTTTCATATAACTTTGTCGTTATGTAATTAACTTTTTTTTCTTGTACGGAAATTTCCATATAGATCACACCCGGGGTTGGTCATGTCGGACTAAAACCGACTAAAATGGCACACAGTCTCGAGTCTAAATTACCGGAGTGTGATATTAATATGTTTTATAATTTATAAACATAAAGAAAATATTAACATCGAACCAGCTTCATGGTGTATACAAAAAGTAATATCATTGAAAGAATGACGTAGGTAAAATCCTTTTCACACAAAGCTTTTGAGTATATTTTTTATTTCTGCTATACCCGACTATAGTCACAAAGGACAGAAAATATTATTGTGATGATCATTAATGTTGATGGAACAAAACGTCCACATAAAAGGAATGCATACTGTACAAATTGTTTTCTTTGTCCTTTCATTCGGATCTCTCTTTGATCTATTTATAATTCAGTAAGGAAAATTATGTCTAATTTGTTATAATTTTATTTACATAACGAATACTACATTATCACTAGTATAGTAACGTTATTTCTAACAGGCCTAACATAAGTAATTACTTATAGTTTTACTAGCAGATTTTATCTAGTTAATTTTTATTTTAGGATCTAAATCTTCACGAAAAGTTATTAAATTAATTCCTTTAAAAAAATCATTGAATTTATTAATGGAGGGTTACTAAGCAGCCTGGGCGTTACTAGGGATCTTACTAAAGATAAGAAATCACACATAGCTTTACAAATTGGTACCCAACCAACTAGAATACATGGACTAACTCATTTTCTTTTCGCGGGTGTCGAAAAGGACTTCTAAAATATAGGCTGTTTTCCAATGAACAGAAATTGACAATAGGTTCACCGCCTCAATTAGGACAGAAATAAGTTGGTAGTTGCCGAAACGTAGGTGTTAATATACCTGTGCTTACCCTTTGAGGATATACAAGCGTCTTTATTTTAGCTTTTTTTACGTGCGAGAAATCCCCACGGATACCACCGGAACCGGTGGGAGAGATTATGTCGGACTCGAACCGACTAAAACGAACGATGCCTGTGGGTGGTTTTTGGTTGCCGAAAGCGAGGTTGACAGGCATATTCCTTCGCACCCCAACCGACCTAGGGCCATTTCTCTCGATCTGGCCCTCTCCTCAGGTGTAGGAACCACAGAGTCCCCAACACGTCCCCGGAAACGGAGCGGCGCGCAAGGCGCACCTTTATCTTAGCTTGGTGTTGTATCATCAATTATTTTATTACTCTAGTTCATGTAATATTCATACTATCGATTTGGTGCCTGCCAGTATTTTTACGTAATTTATGTAGGTGGGGACATGTGACTGTTCATTTATGTACATAAGTAAGTTAACAGACAGGTAGGTACGTAACACGCAACCTAGCAGGCAATTCCCCTAGGTGCGCAATATAACTTCACAAGGACACTTTTCGTAAGCCTAATTGAGTCACGTTCACGTAGGTAGATACTCATAAATTCGCATTATAACTAATAAGTTAAAATCACCTTCCGTCGCAATATTTAACCTAATTTAGTATTAAGTAATAAATTTTGGAAATGAAGATATGAAAAGCTTTTAATAGGGCGCGTCTGACAGTACATAAAATATAATGATCCATTTTAATAAGCACAAATCGCTTTTGTCTCGTCAATAGTGTATCAATGACATAAGAAAATTAGTAAATAGTCTTTTCATTTTATTTTGACAGCCTCCGTGGCATTCAATCCCCGCTCAGTGCAAATATGGTTATGCATGAATGAACGGTATTTCCGCCCAATTGAGCAGTCCGACTGGGGAAGTCCGACTACAGAATACCGCGGTTATAATAACTTCATGTTGTGTTCCCAGCGGTGAGTAGGGTAGCCAAAGCTCACTGGAGAATTTGTACTTTTAGTGGGATGACCAATGGCTTGTCCTGCTTTGTCCTCTACACTGACGGCGCAGAGACTCTGTGCTTACAGGGTCGGCAGCGCGAGTGTATCTCCTCTGGTGTTACACACGTCCATAGGCCACGGTAACCACTTTCTATCAGGTGGGCCGTGCGCTTGTCTGCCAGCTAAGTGGTGTAAAAAAAAGTGTAATCGTGCCTTGGAAAGCACGTTATGCCGCCCTAATTCTGTCCCATATCACTAAATTCAATAAGATATTAATATGTGTTACATCAATAACTTTTTTTATTCAATTAAACATTTCTGAACGATATTAGGACACGACTTTTATATTTAGAAATGATTTCACGCTCATTATAACTAACAAAACTTTATCAAATTTCATCTAGAGCAAGATATTCATGATTTTGCTTAAAAGTCTTAAGTAAAGTTTCATCACGAACTCCGATACTTACATAAAAAATAGCTCCTTGAAATTTATCATCACTAAAGTTGTACCTAGATGAAAGTTTGGAAGAAGGCGCCTGTCGTAGTTTCGGACAGTTTCGGTCTGTCTCTGGGGATGTAATGAGTATATTTAGGCACAAGTACACACGTTAATGTCTACAACTTTTAGAATTCATTGCGTTTGTTTTCTGATTCCAACATAACAAAGTTAATACACTGGCTGCATTAAAAGAAAAACGTAGTTCGGAATGATTCCAATAAGAATGTACTAACATGTAAGTGAAGAAAGTTCCGATTTGGTATACATTTCAATTCCAAACGAATTCAAATTCCAATTAGACTATTTTTATTTTGTATGTTTTACTGACAGAGTTTATACAAAAATAGCAAACTTTCATTTCACATTAAAACACGGTATAAAATATTGTTTTATTTTTTATTCCTTTTATTCACTATTCTTCCAATATACATAGTACGATATATTTAATTCTTTTTCAATAATTATCTTCATTGAAAATATATGTTTCCAAGATTTTTAAACTCTAATCAATCGAGCGCGGTGATCCCTCAGATCCACATAAAAATACTAGTGAGGAAAAGCACTAATCGACTGTTAAATTTTTTCTTTCACTGGCACTTTCAATTTTGGACCAAAATTAACGATGTCCTTTAGAACAATAATATACGCAATAAATATGCAAACACAATATCGAATTTTATGATGAAAGCAGTACAATCGAATAGAAAAGTAAAGTAACAATAAAGCTCATTTTAAGATATCACTTTTCCTCTGAGATTTATTTTATCTTTGTATCTAACGAGTAACTTCCCACAACAGTCTTCAACTGCATCCCGGGGGAATTGAAAGCTCCTTTTATTTGACTGTAATGGCAGAGTTAAGTACATTTGGATTGGATTTCTTAAGAATGACTGGAGTGTCGTACTTCTATTAGAATGATTTGTTTTCAGTGCGAATTCTTCAATAGATGTCAGGAACGATTCTTGGCTGATGAATAACTTATGATTTGTTTTAATGGTCCATTTGCGATTCACAAAGATTTGGCGTGTTTTATTGAGTCAGAGACTGATTTGTTTCGAAATGTCAAGGGAGACATTTGTATTCTTTTGTACTTAATAATATTATAGAAATGTATTCTGAGATGGATGTTTTTTTCATAAAGCAGTATATATTGTAAATATTTTTATGATCTATATAAGGAGGGTGCCTGGTAAGTTATAAAAATGATTAATATTCATATCGATATAGTGGATAGTATTCAGATCGCAGGCATTTTAAAGAAAGGACGAGCGAGCATGTATGAAAGTAATTATGAAAGTAGAAGGAGCGAGATATATGCCAGGACCGTAGCAAGTGGAAAACTGTGGTCTCTGACTATTTCGCTGGCTTTTCCAGGCGTGACATTAGTATGTATGTATGTAGGTATTTATATGATATAATGTGTACAAACAGTTTACGAAATTTTCTTCATTTATTTTTGACAATGGGTTGACTTCTATACGTGGCCGAGACAGACTGAATGCGGAAAGCGGCGGATCGGGAGCTATGGCGTACATTAGAGGAGGCCTTATGTCTATCAGTGGGCTATGATAGACTAATAGACTGATTGATTGATAATCTCCTTTAAAGATATTTTCCACCTTTACGGTATCTTCATAACGTAACACACAACCCACATTATTTCAAACAAAACTACATAACCTCGGCTGATAGCTTTTGGGAATTCAACCAGTCTGTATAAGCGCCATTAATCCGAACAAAGGATCTGGAATCCCTATGTATTAACTTCAGAGCCCGTATGAGAAGGTTATTCACCCAATATAGGGTTAATAACTAATTCTAGTTCATCTTACACTAAGCGTTTACCAAGTTTACAAACGCGCAAAACATATTTAGGTATATGGTCTGATATTTTACAAAAGAACACAAGTAATCGTTTTGATCGGTACACCACATGCAGAAATAAAGCTTGTTTCACAAATTACCTCTTCTGTCACACTATGGTACCTAAGTAACCTGATCAATCAAAATTTTAGCACTTAATTTTCAATCAAACATAGTTCCCACGATAATTACTACATTTGGTTTCCTCGTTACAGGCTTGCCTAGTGAGGAAACCACAGATAGATCTAGGTTAAGTTAAGTTGGTTTTCTGCAGAATGTTTCTCATTAGATCATAACATGTTTATTACACAAAACTTGGTCAGTTACCCAAAATGACTATACTTGTTGTGTTATGAAACTGTGTACATATATAATAATCTATGCTGTGTACCTATGTAACATTTTGCATCAATAAATATTTTTTCATTTTTTTTTTCATTTTTTCATTTGTTCTGTGAGTTCTGGCGGGGAAAATTACCACGATTGTCCAGTCAACCGAAACCTCAACTTGTCATGAGCGGGTGGTAAAGAGGGAGAACAACAGTCTTGCCAACAATTCATTAATAGCTCTTGTCCATCTCAATCATCACTGTGTATCGATTATATGTATGTTTGACCTAATTATATTAATAGAAGTATATTTGGAATTACACTTAAGAGGTGTCAATAAAATGTTTATTCATTGTACAATTTCTTACAAATTATATTTATTATTAGTGACATGTTTTTTTAAAAATAGTAACTTCATTCTTGAATTGCGCGAATGTTTAAACTTAAGCTGCAACGGCGTTATTAATATTTACATACATACATACATGTAATCACGCCTTTATCCCCGGAGGGTTTGGCAGAGGTGAATTAACACCGACATTTCACCAATGATTGTATTCGATCCCACGTAATAGGGGGTGAGCCTACTGCCGTATTCCGGTCACTATAGTTGACTCGAGCCAGGCATCTGAGGCTGAGTCACGGCTGTATATATCTGTCTGATGTTAAACAGCCCTATCCCTTAGTCGCCTAGTACGACACCGCATGCGAAGAGATGGGGTGGTCCAAATTCTACTCTGCCGTGAACCAATATAAAACTTATCCATGCGAGTTTATGACTATAGTGTTTGATATATTTTTTGTTGAACACATATTCACAGAGTATTTGCCCTACTTTACAAATTCTTAGATTTTTAATATTTATAAAGTATAGCATTTAGTAGTGTTTATATACATAATTAGTTGTGGCCCGTGGCTTCTCCCGCGTACGCTTCTGATCCCGTTTCCATTGCTGACACTCTCCGATAATTTAATATAGCCTATCATACTGAAAAAGTTGGCTGGGACAGACTGGATGCAGAAGGCGGAGGATCGGAGAAGATGGCGCACATTGGGAGAGGCCTATGTCCAACAGTGGACTACGGTGGGCTAATTGATTGATTGATTGATATTATAGTAGCAAACAATATTCTATTGGTAAAATAATTATCTAAATCGGTTCAGTAGATCCAAATATCACCGCCTATCATCTCACTACTCAAACTTTACCATATAATTATTATATTTTTAGATAGATAGATAGATATTTCTTTATTGCACACCAATATTATAAAAAATTTACAGACATAATTAAAGTTACAGTTAAATGCACAATGGGCGGCCTTATCACTCAAAGTGATTTCTTCCAGGCAACCTTATGATGGACAGGAATTAAAGTATATAAGTGAGTGTTGGTGTAATTTGTCAACATTTATAAAATAGTGTGTTACATGAATAATTACATAGTATACAAATATGAAATATAGATAAATAAAATAATAAGTGAGTATGAGAAGACTTCAACGACTACGCTGTAGAGAGATAATGTCTCTTTACCATTGTTTTAAAAATATTGATGGATTGTGCCTCTTTAATATTTACTGGCAATGCATTCCATCAATGGCCTTCACCGTAAAAAAGTTTTAGCGTCGAAAACAGAGAAGAAAGGTTTAAAGAAATGTGTAATTTTATCAACGTTGTCAATAGTCAGGCAAAATGAATGTTGCGATGACAGTAAATTGTAATACGAAAGGGTTGACTGATAGAGGGAAGGATATGAATTTTCTGTTTATCCGATTTTAACTGTCTATTATTCTACGGATTTTTGCGTCGTCAAAAGTCATTATTTTATGTTGACAAGATGTTAAATAGCAAATTTGATTTCCTCTCAGTGTAAATATTTGTATGCATTAATATGCGTTGTGTGGATTGTTGTTGAATATTTATTAATTATAATTAAACTTATGCTATGGTGACTTCATCAAAAGGTTAGAATTTTTTTTTATATAACACCACGATTAGACTTCGCCTCACCTGATGATAAGCTCAGAAAGAGGGTCACTATTACTTACATATACCATGTTACAATGGTGACACTCATTTTATGTATTAAATATAGTTCATTCATTAATTTGTGTCTATAATGTAAATATAAATTAATATATTAGTAGTAGCAAACTGAAATGATTTTTTGCTGATTCAATGAAGTATTAACAAAGGGAAACATCCAGATCATTTAAAATTCGTGTTCATGACCAAATTCTAGGTGTGAATAAGTTGAAAGGCTTCATTATTTTGATGAACACCTCTACAAAAGTAATCATTGAATGTGTCTAATCGATTCACGTACGGTTCATTGGAATACAAAGGATTATTTCACTTGAGTGGATTACATTCATATAGCTTTTTCACTTCATGCCATCATAGCGCAGATAGGACTATTAGCATCTACGACTGTATTGCGATTTGAAAGAAAACTTAAAAAGGACAGGTATGAAGGGATAGGAGAGCCAGATCGTGAGAGATGGCCCTGGGTCAGCCGGGTTGCGAGGGATATACCTGTCCACCTCACCTTCGGCAACCAAAATGACCCACAGGCGGCGTACGTTTTAGTCGGATCGAGTTCGACATAACCTCTTCCACTGGTTCCGGTGGGGAGGTATCCGTGGGGATAAAAAAAAGGTATGGAGGGATAGAGAAAGTATAAATTATCTCACCATCTATTTCCGAGTCGGCTTTCCAGTCTAACTCTGATGCGGTTTCGAAATTTTCCGATAAGCGACTGCCATATGACGTCCACAACCGATTAGCGATATCAAAGTTCTGTACTTAGACTAGTCGGCATTTGACTCCAACTACCGGTAACGACTACCGTAGATGTTTGTATGGCAACCGGGATCGCTGGCTTTACGTGTTCTCCGAAGCATTCATTTACTTTCATATGCAATGATACAATTAAGAGCCTACTGTGTGTAGTCATCCTCGCACAACGTTTACAGATTACACATAACACAACAGTAAAATTGTGAACACCTCAGTTTTCAGGCAACACAACCTTAACCATGTAAAAGCAAGAGACCTAACATTTATTCAGTTACATTGAATTGCAGCAACATTTTACTTGGATGTTTCCTTTATTTACGACTAGGCGTAGGTACTAAACCTAGTCTTTATTTTAGTGTGTATAAATTTGAGTCCCTAAGTAAATCAGGGTTTATTTTGACCTTAATTTTATTAATTAGATGCTAGCTGTTACCTGTGGCTTCGCGATTTGATATTATACCGTTCTTGTAATTCAAGGGGACCTATTCCTGGAATTAATTAGCCTATATGTTACTCCAGAATATAATCATTCGGACTATGATCCGGACGCACTATGCATTATACACGATTTTCATGGCGTACTTGAAATTATATCACAGATACGTGTGCTCGATTGAATGATAATACAAATATACCGAGCACTTCATTTAACCTGTAACTGCTAATGAGAAATGTTAAGCTTTTGAATAACAATGCGGTATTTGTTCGAAATATCTAAGTGATAAAAAACGCATAAATACCTCTCTTTTCTCAATTCGCTGTTTCTTTTGCGGAAACTTGCTACCAACACCTGCAGCTCCGACGAATGCCGCTCGTACAGCTGCGATAGCTGCGTCGTGAAGTCTGCCACTGGAACAAGCAGAGGACGTGATAAAATATGATGTAAAAAAACAGATACAATACAAAGGGCCTAAAAAAGAGGGCTTCATTACGATCTTGGAGGCCTAAACTAACTTTACTAACTAACCGTTAAACGTATTGATTAACAAACGTGGCACTGGCACAGGTTTTCCTTTTGGGATTGAGAAGAAAGTGCTCCCGTAAAACCCACCTAAGTTATATTAAAAAATCAAGAAAAAGAGTAGGAGAGGCTCCAAACTACAAACTTCTAAAGCAACCGGGATTAGGGAAGAGATCGTTTTGCCATTATCTGATCTGATAACTTTCATACAGAGACTGAAACAGTGACTGCAAGCGACTTTCGACCTTAATGACATTTTCGTTGTTACGTGTATTTTCACGTTAATAGATAACGCTGATCACGAATATAAAAAAAGTATCTCAATACTAGGTCCATAAGCTTGCTTTGTTTTTGCATCCCTAGCATCCCTAACTAGTCTGTGCTGACGAGCAAATGGCCTTATCTGACCGATTTTATTGGATATACGTGAAAATAGCATTATCGGATATCGGATATCGGCTATGGTCGTCCGACACCGATGTCGAACCGGGTAATGTAAAAACGGCCTTACACTGTGATGATGATGATTAACATTGACTACTAAAATTAATAATTAACTCTATAATTAATTCAGATTCACTTTTCAGTGCTTTTTTCCAAAGTATTAGAGATATATAAAGTGAATTGAAGTGCATTTAGGAAGGAAATTTAAGTTCCTACTTAAACTACACCAAAGAATATACATTAATCCGTAGTAGCAATAGTATAATATACATTAGTATGTTACTGCAGTCTATAAATTCTCTTACTTCTTGACTATGCAGGATAGCTAGCGCTGTTCGCCGTACAGAGATAACGTATATTTCAAGAGACCATAGATTATTTACACCAGCACTTTTGTGTGCTTCCTCTTTTAAATACTTCTTATAACTGATATTCACTTTAATAGATATATTTAATACTCGTAAATATCTGATGACAATATAGCCATGTCTCTTTTTAGATAGAAAATAAAACAGGTTCATGCATATACGTTTTTTTGGCATTATTTATTTATCATTTAATCAATTACATACAGTAAAAAGATTCATAAGCATTTAAAAAACAATACCTACGCGGTTTATAATCAATGCCTCAGCGGTTAAAGAAAGTTAAACAAGTCATTTTACGTAAACAGGTGTTTTATTGTTTTAAGTGTTCATAGGTTATGATAACCTCGTGGTTCCCGGCAGAGTAGAATTTGGACCACCCCATCTGTTCCCATGCGTTGTCGTACAAGGCGTCTAATTGATAGGGCTGTTTAACATCAGACAGATAAATACAGCTCAGACTCAGCCTCAGATGCATGGCTTGAGTGAACAATAGTGCCTGCAAAACGGCAATAGGTTCACCCCCTATTAAGTGGGATCGAATTCAATAATTGATTAAATGTGGGTATTAATTCACCTCTGTCTTACGCTCCAGGGATAATAGCGTGATTCTATGCACATACATACGTTGACCATTACACAAAAAGTTGGTATATGTCAAGTTGTGGCTAAAATGGTATATAAGGAAAAGACTAATCTAGACGGAATACAACTTAACCTCTTACTATATTGATCACCTATAATATAGCCTATATAGTACCAAATATAAAAATCATTACGGACCTAATGAATATTTAACAAAGGATTTTCTCAATTATGCTAAACCAATTTTCACTTTCAATTATACAATAATAATAAATTGTAGAAACACACGAGTAGCTTCATATTTACTCAACCTGAATAATTAAACTACTGTGTAAGTAGACCCTAGTTGGTATATACATACACACGCTCATGCCTATTTACCTTCGGGGTAGGTAGAACAACAGGTCGCTATTTGATTCTATCCCTACATCCTTCAAGAGCTTCCTCTACTGCTGTCATTAAACTTTTTATGCAAGCCTTTCGAGTTTTCGAGTTTGTTTTGAAAATAAATGTGTGTTAATATACAATTTACCACTTCATTCCATGTAAAATTTTACGTTATTAACCGTATTTAGGGGATTACATTTTAGTTCCTCTCCTAGAGTTAAAACGATCCCCTAATTAATTAATCAACAAAACTGCCTCAAGCGTTACTGTTTTTGCTTAAAACTTCTGAATCTAATGTTAGAACACAACATGTATGTGTTAGAACTCATTATAAGTTCGGTATCGAGGGGGACTATCGGCAAAACAATTTTGCTGTTCATATATTGTGTACAGTCAGCGTCAGAACGATATAGACAATAAATTCTCGAAATGAGCTTAACATTAAGAGTAAATCAAATTATTTTATCGATTTAAATTGTATTGTTGTTAAACTAAAGGCGTGCACCAAATATTAGAACAATCAATCAACAGAAAGGGGGTAAAACCAAGGCATTAAGATAATTTTGAGTACTTTCTTCAACAATATCGATTTGATGCTGACTGTTCCAGAGTTCAACATACACTTTTTGTGTTAGCTTTCTTGCAAACTTTATACGGTAACTTTTCTTCTAGTACGCTCTTGTGTACTCATTTACGTAAGTACCTAACCACCTGATCACGAAAACTCCAAATACTTACGCCCAAGTTTAGTAGGTTGCCGTCGGAGGGTTGCGAAAGTTGAAATTAGGTATATTATTCAATCACTCAATCTTTATGCATCATTCATTATCGTGTGCAATAGCGTATTAATTCGTACTTTTTTATATCATCATCATCATCATAAACTCACACCTATATCCCCGAAGGGCTAGGCAGAGGTGCCAGCACCCACATTTCGCCAGTTTATGTTTAGGTCCCAATGTAATGGCGAGCCTATTGCCATTAACCGGGCACTTATAAACCTGCGATAAATACACACATAACTTCGAAAAGCATCGACAAGTCATTGGTGTATGCCATGGTAAAACCTGGGATCGAACCCGAGACCTCGTCTCAGCAGTCCATTACCCATACCACTAGGACATGAAAATATTACTTCACATTGCCTCATGGTAAGCTAAAGGCAAATTCTCGGGAAAGAGAGTCAATTACCAACACCTTTTTTTTATACAACTTAGGTGGTAGACAACCACACGGTCCACCTAATGGAAAGTTGTTATAGGGGCGGCAGCACGGTTGACTTCCATCAGGTGGACCGTGTTCTTGTCTGCCACCTAAGTTGTATAAAAAAAGTGGTTACCGTGACCTATGAACGTGTGTAACACCAGGGGATTCACCCCTGCTGCCGACCCTGTAAGAACAGAGAGTTTCTGTGCTGTCAGTGCAGAACACAAAATCAGGACAAGCCAGTGACCCACTGACAGCACAAAAACTCTCCAGTGAGTTCTGGCTACCCTACTCACAGCCGGGAATACGACACGAGGTTATTATAGTCCTGATAATCTGTAGGATGGAGGTACTTCCCCAGTCCGACTGCTTAATTGGGAAGAAAATACCGCCGTATCCTACCTCCTACTACTCCTACCAATATCTATTACAACAGTGATCCACAGCTTGATGGTCTCATCAGATGCTTTTTCATTACCCGCTAAAAGAACTTGGGATTGTAAGAAGAAGAAAACATATGTACTGCTAAAGATTTCCAAGATTTATGTTGCAGCAAAGAAAAGGGTCGTTGAACCGTTCTTGAGGGAAGTATATGCACTGTAGCGAAATTTGAGTTTGACAGAAAAAATATGAAAGCAGAATCAACACAGTTAAGTATGATGATTGTTTGGGGAAACTTTTGGGTCTGAAGGTCATAAAGCTATCGTTAGGCCTGTCCTTTTAGACATAAACGAAACATACGCAGTGAAACGGCGATGAAATATGTTGTGGTAGATGCGACAAATGATAGTAGTAATAGTGCATTTGTTTATGTTAAAATATTAAATATTATTTTCTTTTTTCAAATTTATCTTTGTTTCAATAATATTGTTTGTAGGGGGATTCGATTCCCTACAAAGAAAAGATAAATTTTTAGTTAGAAAATGTAATCATAGATCACAAATGACAATAGGTACCTACACGGTAGATATGCCGCGAAGCTACGTTTTGGTCGCGCCCGATTCCCGTAAGATCTTAGGTTGAACTGTTTTATTAATGGCAATCGGTCCAACCGCACCGTTTCAACGTAAGTTGCTAAAACTAGCAATTTTATAATATATGTGACCCGTACACTATTATCTTCTTGATATTATTGCCGAGGGTATTTATGAGTAACACCGGTACCCATTAATCACTGAGGGGTTTCCAGGGGATCAAGGGGGAGGGGTTTTGAATGAATAACAACATCTGCATTTTGCAAACCCTAGGTCTATCAATGTCCTACCTACTTCTTACCCGAGTATTTAGATAGATAGATAGATAGATAATTCTTTATTGTACACCAATAGATTACAGTAAAACTTGTATTTATCTTAGTTTGTATTTACCTTAGTTCGTAGTAGAAACAACTGCCCTTAATGCGTAATATGCATGCAAAATGGTTGTTTACCAGTAACTAAAAAACATTGGAAAAATATTTCAATGTGGCTTATCTTGTTTCCGAAATACGTTCAAAGCATTGCACAGTGTAAAACATTCTGTATTTCAAAGGATAATCTACCCTTTGAAGTTCAGCATCTATGTTGAAGGCACTATAATTTGATTAGGAATGATGTTTATTTTGTTTCATATAGAGATGAAAAAGGTAGAAAGTAAGAAATTTCGTATTAATATTGAAAAAGGAAACATAAGTGAAGTAGTTCCAAAAAAGTGAACAGTGACCAAGCTATTTTTGATCCAATTTTTATCACTATTAAGGTCACTTTGACCTATACTTATTACTTTAGTATTATTATTAGTTATAAGTGAGGATAGGTTTACGATGACTACTACACTGACACAAACTTAAAGATTCCCAGGTTATAGCTTGCCAGAAACACAGACTTAGTCAAGGAGTTTCACACTTTAACTGTACGCTTAATTAATGAGTTGTCAAAACATTTTGTACGTTTGAATCAATCAATTAATAAATTATTGATCAAAATTTTGGCATTTAGTATGCTAACTATTCAAAATCGATTAAGATAGAAAAAATTTAAACGGTCCAGGCGGGTTTCAGGCGAAGGTTCGGTGGCTTAGTGATTAGAGCGTTCCCCCTGTAAGGGAAAGATCGCGGGATCGAATGCCGCCTGGTCCGTTTCAATTGTTTTCTATCTTAATCGATTTTGAATAGTTAGCATACTTGATGTTTACAATTTCATTCAATAGTTTGAGCGGAGTCATCAAAAATCAATGTTTAAAAATTTCGTTCGTACGAAGTAGAATTTCGTTCGTACGAATATCGGTGGATAGCTCCCACTGTCGCCATAAGACGGATACCTATATGTACAGAAGAATTTGGATGACAGGCGAAGGTTCGGTGGCTTAGTGGTCAGAGCGTTCCCCCTGTAAGGGAAAGGTTGCGGATTCCAATCCCGCCTGGACCGTTTCAATTATTTCTTTCTTAATCGAATTAATCAATTAGTCTATCGCAGTCCACTATTGGAAATACGCGTCTCCCAATGTGCGCATTGCTCACGATCCTCCCAAGCCTTTCAGTCCATCCCAGCTACCTTTTTCGGGTCTATCCATCTGACTAGGGGGCGTCTACTATGAATTTCACCATGCGTGATAGATATTCCACTCATACGTAGCGTAAGAGTGAATATACGTCTTGTCAGTCTACAATGAAAAAAAGCTTGGAGGTTTTCAATTACGCTATGCTAAAGCGCATTTTCTGAAATGCATTTGATAGGATACCGATACGCTTAAAACTTTGGTCGATGTTCAAGGAGGGAATGGAAAGAAGAGAAGGCTTCAACTAAGTAAGGCGGGCTTAGAGTAGCTTAATTGGCGGAAATGTTGTACGTGGTTCAATTAAGCTTGTTGAGTTTCACGCTTCAGTTGGCTTTTTAAGTTTGAAATTAGCAATTTCATATTATGATCTTTAGTCTGCTTTTGTCGGGTGTATATAGATAGGACTGCGTAGGCTGCTTAATTGATGGATACAGAAATTTTAATTATTTAAAATATTATACATATAACCAGTTTTCTTTACACTTTAACACTTTAAGCGGGGCGTGAAAAAGCATCTGATGTGGCCGCCAAGCTGAGTGCCACCATTGTAACACTTACTGTCTGTAATGGTGACCTTCTTTCGTGAGACTTTGCCTTTAGCTTACCATCAGGCGAGGTGGTCAAGTTGGCGTATCCTATATAAAACAAAACTCTCTCACATACACACACATAGTCACATAGCGTAGGTGCATGTGCGCTAGTTCAAACTATAAGGTTCGTATTTCAGAATTCTGAATCGACTCTCACGATGACTTTAGAACTGTCATCTTGAATACAATATGTCTCCAGATCTAGTTATAAATCGAGATTCTAGACTGAGTCTCGTTCTGGAATAGCCAAAAAGCTTTTTTTTCTATTTCTGTATATATATAATATATGTACTATATGTCATCCAGAAACGATGAGCCGTTCTATAATAGAGTAATAAGCGTCCATACAGACCTGTAGTAATAATAATGTTGATCCGTTAATAATAATAGAAGTAATATTGTTATTCTTATTTAACTTTTTTGGTCAGACCATAAAAAATCAAATGTCGGTAGGTATATAAAGTTCAAGGCTTTACATGCCAAGTATTACTTTAATATTGCAATCTTTAAAACGTTGTAATCGTAGCGGAGTGGCAAACCGAGGGTACGAAATAGGTTCCCGCGCCTTTACAATAAGTTTCTGCCATGTAACGCCTTCAATATGTCAAAAATATATTATGCGAATCGTATTCAACAAATTGAATACATAACAAATCATAACATTTTCGGTTGGCTATATTAAACCCTCCGTTTTCATGAATTATTTACCAAATATTCTAAGTGCTCTGGTGTTACAATAGTAACATCGATTTTCGAAATTTATGAACATTGGCTGTTAAATAATTTCAATTCAATTCAATTTATTTTATTGCGATAAATATATCGTACTAAGATGTTACAGGAAATAATTTTGGTTCCACCATATTTCAGTTGTATTATTATGACAATTTAAATCAACATTTGTTACATTTATTACAATATTTATAACATGCCTATTCATCTCGTATAAATAGTATGGTTGGCATCTGGTTTAATCAGTTTTGTTGTGACCAGTAAGGGTAACAAAATTTCATTAACTAAAGTCCCATGTGATTCATTTGTATTTAAAAGTCTGTTACATATTGTAAGTACATTTGTAAAATTATGTTACATTATAAAATAAACAAAGAGCTCCCTTAGCGCCCATTACACTATGGAGATCTCGGTGATTATACTGAAACTCTAGTTAACGTGAAAATATATGAAAATAAAGTTAGAAGTCCCGTAACAAGTTTGGAGACTACGTGGCGCGCTGTCCGAACGAAGTCTTTCGATTTTGAATATTCTATGTGTAGTCAAGAACAGGTCCGTAAACTTTAAAAGCTTTTTAAAGTAACGCTTTTACAATCGGAGAGATTTTCTACCATATTCTTCTTACCATACTCTATGGTAAGTAAATTTATTTTGCTGTTGAAAGAAAGTGGGGTGGTTCCCAGAGAAGTAGACAGAAGTTAGGAATCGGTTTCTGTGGGTATCGTAGGTACCAGGGAACTAAATGGTAAGGCTGTTCTTCATGCAATATTAAAAAAGACATTATTAGGTGAAATATAGGGTAATACACCTCTGTTTACCTCTTTGGAGATATAGAAGTTAATATAACAGAAAATGAATCAAAATCGAAACCCAGCATGACAATCTGCCGCAAACGAAACGCAAACGAGAATTGTGGTTAAAATTGCTATCAACTAAACCGTCGAGATTGAAATCAATACAAGTATACGTTGCGGTACTTTCATTTAGTAATTTGATGTTTCATTTGAGTGTTTACCCAGCATAAATGCTCTCATCGTCATCATCATCATCTTGTAAACAATATTTACAAACAGTATTTACTGAACGTTATGAAAAGATTCCAGGAATAGAACGTTATATTTTCCTTTTTTAACGTTTGATATACTGGCGGCCCCGGGTTACGGTTGTAAAATACCGACAGTTAGTTTTTCTGAATTTGGAAGATATCGACGGATTGTTGGCTCTCAGTATCAATCAGGTTGGTCGTAGTTTACTAGCCCGCTGGCATAACGCATTGGCAGACTTCACAAACTATCGAGAATTTGAATAACTTTTGGACATGCAGATATCTACCGCTATCAAAACTTTTGAGCAAACCCGTCTGTTGAGCATGATGGGCTAGTATATGCAGGTGATGTAACCGTAATTGTAATATATAATTTAGTTGAAAATAACGCAATAAATTGTATTAAATTTAAAAAATAAACAGAAAAATTTACCTACTCATCTGAGAATTTTAAGAATACACTCCAAAATAAATGGATGGAAAATTTGAATAATAGAGTTCATTAGCTGCAGACAGCCAGGTCAATCGCTCGGGTTGTTTAGAGTGAATCTGGAGGTGAAGTTAATGTGACAGATGCGAGATTACCTAATTAGATATCGTGGAGTACACGAGAGATCCTTTTATATTATGTGTAGCTTGGTGTGTATAGATCTACCCTTGTTGCTAGGAAAAATGTCATATAATATTTTAGCATTTCTTTTACAAACCTAAGTAACGGTTTCAGATGGACGTGTGACCTTTTTTTTATACCACTTAGGTGGCAGACAAGCACACGACCCACCTGATGGAAAGTAGTTACCGTGGCCTATGGACGTTTGTAACACCAGAGGAGTCACAGTCGCGCTGCCAACTCTGTAAGTACAGAGTTTCTGTGCCGTCAGTGTAGAAGACAAAGCAGGACAAGCCTTTAGTCATCCCACTGACAGCAAAAATTCTCCAGTGAGCTCTGGCTATCCTACTCACCGCTGGGAACACAACACGAAGTTATTATAGCCGTGGTATTTTTTAGGGCGGAGGTACTTCCCCAGTCGGACTGCTCAATTGGGCGGAAATACCACCGTGTCCTACCTCCTTATACTTATAAAAAGATAACTTTGAATCAATTTTCTTCACCGATTTTAAATATATCCGTGTAAATTTTAAGATTCCAATGATTTCTGTGGATTTTTATTACACTACTTTTATGATCTATGGGACGTCCCGGTAAATGTTAGTAAAATTGAAGTGTCTGCTCCACTTCGCTGCGCGGATGCGTGGGCGACCGGCGCCTCCTTCTGCGAGCAAGTAATGCTCGTGAAGGAGGAGGCGGGGCGGGAGCGGCAGTGGGAGCAACGAAGGATCGCAAGACAAGCTGCCCGCGTACGAAGGCAACTCGGGCGTCCGAGGTCGATGAACGACCTCCGCCCCCCTTGAGCGCCGGCCTGGGGGTGATAGGTGGAGCCGGCTGTCACCCTGGCAGAAGCAAGCCGCGGCGGTGGCGCGCTTGGCTATAACCTCCTCCACCGGCTCCGGTGGAATGGTATCCGTGGGGATTTTGCGCACGTAAAAAAAGTGTCTGCTCCACTGGCGATTTCTTCGGGAATTTTCTGAAGAGATGACCACCCATGGCGATATCACCGTTATCTTGCGGTTGTTACCGTTGTGACTTTTCCCAGTTCAATTTCTCTATCCCTTACTTGAAAGTGTAAATCGTGTATTTACAATTGACTTTTATTTTAATGTGCGCTAGATCCCCACGGATACCCCCACCACAGACGCCGGGTGGGGGGGGGGGGGGTGGGGGGTGGAGATTATGTCGGACTCGAACCGACTAAAATGCACGCCGTCTGTTGTGTGGGCCGCAGGTTGCCGGAGGTGAGATTATCTATTCACGATTGACTCCTATTAGTCCTATAGCTATAGATATAAAGTCCAAAGAATAGATATAAAGCTATAGATTGAAACCCATAAAGTCCAAAATCATCATACCAGTACGAATGTCCGAAACATAATTTCTACAAGTCTCTTCCATTTTCAATATATATGCAAATTTAATCTTACCATGCACCTTCTTCCCCAGATATAATTAATTAATTAATTATGAAATCTCAGGTTAGTTGGGGAGTTTACTTTGATTAAAGGATATGACTTTAATCAAAGTAAACACAGAGAACAAAGAAAAGTTAGGTTATTTGCAAGTGACGTCCTATTATCACAGATTTATTTGAAGACGCGCTTGGCTTTTCACTTTAAGCTTACTATTGTTTACTCAATTGGAATATATAATTAATTTCTAAGTTAAACTAATGGATTCAGAGCACTTAGGCTACTTCAAAGCCTTAAAAATAGAGCCTGTTAGTGACAGTCGGAAGCGTTTATATCTACAAATTATTTGATTAATAACAATATTTACAAATGGATTGAGTTTAAAAACATCTGTAATGCCATTCCCATGTATATTATTGCAATGTGTTTTGATGGACTCTGTGGCGCAGCGGTAGAAAGTTCGACTGCTACGCAAGGGGTGCGGGTTCGATTCCCGCTCAGTGGAAATATTTGTATGCATGTATCTGTATATTTACATTGATCTGGGTGTTTCTATGAATAATATATATGTATATATAGTTAGCATACTAAATGCTTTAAAATTTCATTCTATAGTTTGAGCGGAGTCATCAAAAATCAATGTATAAAAATTGTTGCAATCAATCAATCATTCATTGGTTCCGATAATTCGTATGAATATCGGTAGATGGCTCGTCACCGTAAGATGGATATATGTATAGAAGAATTTGGATGGTTTCGGGCGAAGGTACTGTGGCTTAGTGGTCAGAGCGTTCCCCCTATAAGGAAAAGATCACAGTTTCGAATCCCACCGGAACCGATTAAATTTTTTCTAAATCTTTGATTTGAATATTTATGTATTTACAAAAAAAGTTTCTAAGTATGTTTATCTGCAGTCTAGATCCCATAACACAAGCTGATTAAACTATGCTTACCATGGGTCTAGATAGCGTTGTGTAGAATGTTGTAGAATATTATTATTATGTGTAATATATTAATGTGAATTTAATGAGTTAATGATGTTGTTTTCTTAAAAAATTATTGGATGAGATTTCAACTCACAGCCTGTCGATTCCGTAGTTAAATGGACGTTTTCCTATTTAAGTGTATAGGAAAAATTAGAATACTAATTGCTCCAAAACTTTTATACATCTTAGTTATTCTATAAAACTTGATGAATATTAAAAACTTCCACGGCGCGGTGTTGTAGAACAATTTTTAACGGCTTTTTAAGCTAATTTATTCTGAAAGTGCTAAACACACTTTAGTTTAAAGCGGTGACATTTTATCATATTAAAAAAACAGAGCAACCAATGATATTTTGTTTTCCTGTGTGCAAAGTTTTTTTTTAAATAGGACGCGCAAATTTATCTTCACCTCGCGTGATGGTGAGCTAAAAGCAAAGTCTCAGGAAAGAGGGGTCAACATTATAGACACATAGCATGTTACAATGGTGGCAGTCAGCTTGGTGGCCTCATTAGATGCTTTTTCACGCCTAGCTTAAAGGACCCGGGACTGTAGGAAGAAAGAAATACTTGAGCTGGTAAAGAATTCCCGGTCTTAGTGGCGCGGCAAAATAAACGTTAAATGGTACCTACTCATGCTTCCGTTCCTCCAAAGAGTACCTAAAGATACATCTTGGCGAAGCAAAGGTCTGTAACAGTTCACAAGTGAATATTCTTTTTAAACATGAATATTTTCTCGTACGAAAGTGACCAATATCCGGAGCATCATGTCAATGTCATGAACAGGTGCTTGTAGTAATAATAATAATAATAAACGTCTTTATTGTACACTAATAACATATTACATAACAAACTGAGATACAAGTTTTGTGGTTCGTACGGATGGCGACCTTATCGCACTGCGGCAATTTCTTACAGGCAACCATAATACCTACCGTTGTAATTGTTTTTGTGAATTTCTCTGATAAGTAGACAGTCATCTGACGGAATCTTATTTTTTTTTTATACCACTTAGGTGGCAGACAAGCACACGGCCCACCTGATGGAAAGTGGTAACCGTGGCCTATGGACACCAGAGGAGTCACAGTCGCGCTGCCAACCCTGTAAGTACGTAGTTTTTGTGCCGTCAGTGTAGAAGACAAAACAGGACAAACCTTTAGTCTTCCCACTGACAGCACAGCACAAATTCTCCAGTGAGCTCTGGCTACCCTACTCACCGCTGGGAACACAACACGAAGTTATTATAGCCGCGGTATTCTGTTCAAATTCAAATTTCAAATTCAAATTCATTTATTTGCTAGAACATGGTATTTAGAGGTGGTATAAAAACATAGTGTAGTTCGCTCATATTCTGCCATGTGATGGCGTGCAAATTTAACACATTTGTCAATTTCTTAAATCTACATTAAATCTATAATCATTACCATTATCTATTTATTATTATTATTAATTAACATCATTATTTATATTCAAGGGTCATTCTATAAATTTGTCATTTAAATATTCATGTACGTCATAATAATTTTTATTTAATAACATTTCAAACAGTGTCCTTTTAAATAATCTTACAGGTAGTTCAGCAACATTGTTCGGCAAATGATTATATATTTTTACACACATACAATACACATTTTTCTTAAATAACTCTAGCCTTATCAAAGGTAAACATAATTTATTCTTATGCCGAGTTCGACTGTTTTCTCTATCGCTGAACTTTTCAAACAATTCTTTATGTTTTTTCACAAAAACATATATGTCTAAGATATAGAGACATGGTAGAGGCAGTATTTTGAGTCTTTTAAACAATGGCCTACAACTATCGAGAAAGTCTGCCCCACACATTGCACGAATACATTTTTTTTGTGCTTTGAAGACTCGATCGACATCTACGGAATTACCCCAGATTATGAGACCATATCTTATTATTGAAGATACGTACGCGTGATAGGCTGAAATAGCTGCCTCAAGAGTAACAGTTTGTCTAATTTTTTTCAATACAAAGACGAAGCGGTCTATTTTATGTAGTACTTTCTCTATGTGTGGTTTCCAGCTACAAAACTGATCCAACGTTATGCCTAAAAATACACACTCATTTGTATTGGAGAGCTTACAGTTTTCAAAACATATTTGAAGTTTGGGAGGGTTAGAGTTTACTGTTTGGAATTGAACTATATTTGTCTTGGCCATATTTATTTCTAAATTATTTTGCTTCAACCAATTTGTAATATCATTAAGTGCATTGTATATTTCATTTTCTAAATTTGTTTTATTGTCACCCTTAATTATTAGTGTCGTATCGTCTGCAAATAATATACAATTTTTATTAGTTGCGTCAGGGAGGTCATTGATGTACGTCAAGAACAGTAACGGTGCTAGTATACTCCCTTGGGGGGTGCCATAATTATTTTGTTTATATTCAGATCTAAACACTTTCTGATCAAATTTACAAATTCTTGATATTTCAACACTTTGTACTCTCTCCGTAAGGTAACTCCTGATCCATTCATTCGCATTTCCACGGATACCGTAGCAAGAAAGCTTATTTAATAGGGTCTCATGACAGACAAAATCAAAAGCCCTGGACATGTCTAGGAAAAGACCTACTATTTTAGATTTGTCATTAAGACTTTCCATTACCTGTTTAGTTAGTGAGAAGCATGCTAGGGTCGTAGAGTTAGCTTTTCTGAACCCAAATTGTTCATTCTTTAGGATGTCACATGATGTCAGAAAATTTTCTAATTTATTGTACATAACCCTTTCAAAAACTTTTGACAATATTGGAATCAGCGTTATTGGTCGATAATTACCCATGTCGGTTTTTGGTCCCCGTTTATAAAGAGGCTTAACGATAGATTTTTTGAGGCGTTCTGGGAACACTCCTTCTGTCAATGATAAATTTATAATGTATGTCAAGGGTTCTGTTAAGCTATTTGCGCATTGTTTTAACACCTTTGTACTGATTCCGTCATAGCCGGTTGAGTTAGAATTTTTTAAAGATTTAATTATTTTGTAAATGTCAATTTCATTTATGGGTGTAAGGAAAATACTTTTAGGGTTTTGAGGTATTGTAGTCATAGAGGTTAGTGTATGTGTCACAGTGTCTTTAGTCGTGTTAGTCAAGGATATGTAGTAGTCATTAAATAGGTCAGATATTTGTTTTCCGTCATCGTAAAGCTTATTTTGAAATGTTATAGAGTCAATTTCAGAGTGTAATGTCCCGATATTAACTTTCTCCTTAATGAGTTCCCATGCGGCTCGGCTCTTATTTTTTGTGTTATTTATATATTTCAGACTACTTATTTGTTGAGCTTTGTGAATACATTTTTTTAATAGTCGGGTGTAATTTTCATACACTCTTTTATTTCGCACCTTGTTATGATTACATAGTTGATATTTTAGGTATAGAGCTCTCTTTTTAATGCAGCATTTTTTTATACCCTTTGTTAGATACCTATTTTTAATAGTCTTCAATGTAGTCTTTACCTTGATCTCGGGAAAGCACAAATCATAGAATAGTATAATTGTGTCGTGGAAGGTACAAAAAGCTTCATTTGTTGTTTTAGCAGTGTAAACGTCAGAAAAAGTCAAGTTTGATATACAGTCCTCGAATCTTTTTATATTTTCAGTACTAAGATCTCTCAAGCTTCTGAACCAGAAACTTGGAGTATCCTTAACCAGTTGATTTGTTGGTAACTTGAATTGTATGGACTGTGCTAATGCGTGGTCTGAGAGTTTAAGGTAGTGCTGATTTGCATTAACCTCTTGTATATTGCTAACTATCAGATCCAAGCATGATTCCTGCCGTGTAGGAAGTAGGATATGACTTTTTAGATTGTTATTATTTAATATGGATTTTAATTCTTTAGATGTTATGTTAGTTTCAAGGGTATTTATATTCCAGTCACCACACATAATTATTTTTTTGTTATTTTTCTTACTTAATTTATTGGCTAACAGTTTTAGGTTATCTAGAAAAATATCATTACTCGATGAAGGTGTTCTATAGATACACACTATTATGAGGTTGTATTTAATGATTTCCACACCACAGCACTCAAAATGAAAAGGGATCGACGAATTTAAATAAGTGAGTTCTTTAAACTGTAAGTTGTTTTTTATTAAGATACATGAGCCTCCTCGACGTTTATCAGTTCGAGAGAAGAATGAGACAAGTTTATGGTTTTTTAGTCGCAAGTTTGATTCAGTGCCGCGTTTTAGAAAAGTTTCAGTTAGACATATTATATCCACTATACCCAATGTTTTCTCAAGCTCAAGCAAGGCCAATTCAAATAGCTCTTGCTTATTTAATATGCCGGCAATGTTTTGATGTAATAGTGTAATAGTATCACTCGTTGTGGGTTTCATTTCATTCACGAAAAAACGTACCTTCGTTAGGGTTTGTGGGTTTGTTTGTTTTTCCGAAGTACCTAGGAATTGTAGTTTGTAATGTTTTTGCTTTCATTGGTATCATTTTAGAGTTTAGGTTCGAGGTCATGTGTTTATTTTTATGATTGTATAGTAGTTCCTTGTAGTTGATTATTGTGTTCAATCTAAGGCACAAACTTGATAGGTAACTGCTGTGAAATTTGGTAAGGTAAACGGCTTTATTGCTGTGGTAACCTGTTACATTACTATGTACTCTTAAATATTCACAATTTTTGTAATTTCGGACAATCGATATTATTGAATTATTAATCATATTCTCGTTTAAGTATGGATTGTGTTGCACATTCGTTATATAAACAGTTAAGAACCGTAATTTATACAATACATTGCATAACTCTGACATAAATATATAAGGCTTTTTGTCATTTGATCCTATTACTAGAACTATAATATCATTTACAGATAGTGTGTTTATAAATTCGTCATTGCAACTTTGTAGAATCTGTGTAGTAGTTGCGTTGGGCTTAACGATGCTTGTGATTATGTAGTTGTCCTCACACTGATGTAGTCTTGATTTTATCATAGTTTTCGATAAGCCACGGGCCTGCTGATCTCCGAATATTATTATCTTGTGTTTATTTTCAACTTTTTTTACCAAAGATGAATCTTGCGCGGTAGTAAAGTCAATGTCTGAATGTATATATGTAGTGATTTTTCCCTCATGGGCTTTTTGTTGTGATGTGGAGGTGGCGACATCTGTTTTTTGTCGAATGATACTAGGCGTTAATGTATGTTCTGTTTCCATGTTATCCGAATAGGGAATGACTTTCTTATGCAATATTTTTTTGCTCTGATTAAGATATTTCTTTTTCTGTGATGAATTTGGTGTGCCGTAGTAAACGTCTTTAAATTTTTTAATTTTTTTTTGTTGTTCAATTGATTTATGTTTAAGTTCAGTGTTTTCTTCAGTGTTTTTTTGTAGGGCGGAATGACGATACGCTGATGATTCTGTTTAAAACTAGCTGTTTCTTTCCCACGTGTAATTTGGATTGCGTTTCTGTAACTCATGGAAATCGATTATTGGGACAAATAACCAAATTTTTGCCAGATAAGTGCAGCCATCAGAGCGTGATTGAATGAAAAATATCCAAACATCTATATGTAGGATAAGCAAGTTCCGAGGGAATATATTACACAATGGTCTAATAATATACACACTGTTAAATAGTAACATGTGGTATTGAATGTATGCTATGTGTGTATGCCACGGTATAGGATTCTGATCTTATTGTTCTGTGTCCAGTGTAATAGAAGCGACATAATTTACTAGTGACCATTGAAACGTCGAACAATGAATAGGAACTTCCAGGTCTGAAATAAAAGCGATTGGCGATAGAGTAAACCTGAAGTAGTTTTTTTTAATAGGACACGTTAATTAGACTTCGCCTTGCCTGATGGTAAGCTGAAGGCAAAGTCTCAGAAAAGAGGGTCACCATTACTTACATATACCATGTGACAATGGTGACACTCAGCTCGACGGCCTCACCTTATGGTTTTTCACGCCCCGCTTAAAAAATTCGAGACTGTAGGAAGAAGGTAACACTTGAGCTGATAATGAATTCCAAGTCTTAATGGTGCTTTAGTATCTTTTTTTTTTTTTACGTGCGCAACATCCCCACGGATACCTCCCACCCGGAGACGGTGGAGGAGGTTATATCGGACTCGAACCGACTAAAACGCACGCCGCCTGTGGGTCGCTTTGGTTGCCGAAGGTGAGGTTGACAGGCATATCCCTCGCACCCCGGCCGACCCAGGGCCATCTCTCAAGATCTGGCCCTCTTCTCGGGTGTGGGGACTACAGAGTCCCCAACTCGTCCCCGGAAACGGGGAGGCGCGCCACGCGCGCCACCGCCGCGGCCTGCTTCTGCCAGGGTGACAGGCGGCTCCACCTGTCACCCCCAGGCCGGCAGGTGCTTTAGTATCTATATAAAGAGTTAATTATAAAAATGTACCAACAATTTTAATTCAAACTAGTCTTTCGCACGCGGCTCCATTCACGTGGATGTTGGTTTTCTGGTTTATTGGCCCTATTTCTGGTTCTATTTGACCGATTACGGTCAAACTTGGGTAAGATTTTAAGTCCAATCAAGACCTTTCAACCAATAGAAAACCGTATGAAATTTTGTTCATTAGTATCGTTTAAGGTATTTAAAAAAAAATCGCCTATGTATAGAAATTTTGCTTTATGTATTGGTATCGTTAATATAACAAGGACTTTTGTTTTTTTAGGAGGAATTTTGTTGGCTAAATAACTAGTATTACGCAACAAGTTATTCCAACAATCTTAGGTTTAAAAACCTTTAATTATAAAACATTTTAGAAACCCCCTCATAAAAATATTCTCCAAAAAGTTGAAATTAAATTATGTTGGTTAGCCCTTTAACTTTTATATAGGTACTTAATAATATTGTAATTCAAGCATTGTTATATACGGGGACCCTAATTGATAAAGCACTCAGTCATATTATCGGAACGGTCTATGGTCCCCCCGACAAGGCAACGCTAGAATTACTATATTGCTACGTATATCAAAGTTAAAGGTAATCCAACACAATTTATTTTTAACTTTTTGTTGGTATTCGTGACGGGGGTTTTAATTTTTTTATACCACTTAGTTGGCAAACAATAACACAAACAATAACAACGAAACACGGATTCCACCTCATAGAAAGTGGTTACCATGGCTTATAGACGTGTGCAACAAGGGAGTCGCACTCGCGCTGCCAACGCTGTTAGCACAAGAGTTTCTGTTTCTGCTCGCTATAATTCACGAGTGAGTTATAGCTTCTCTTTTAATTTTAATGGTTGAGTTGCTTTATTCTTAAAAAAAGTTTCGATACAATAAGATTACGTTCAATAGTATAAATAAATTGAAACTAATGTTATGCAACTTCGTAGATAATTTCAACTTGTACATATTTAATAAACAAAACTATGCCATTAAAAACAGTGCATTGTAAATTTTACTAAGTGCTCATTTACTAATTGTTTCTCTACATAAACTTTTATCTAAGTAGGTACTATATACTAGTAGTTTGGTGGCGCGTGGGCCAACGTGTGCGAGTGGACTGTATTGCGGGGAAGCAGATAACTGTTCTATTGACACTTTACACACAAAACAAGACAGGTGGCCGGGCTGCCGCGGATTCGATCCAGGCAGTGAATGCAGCCCGAGAAATTAGGAGAGGATGCACTAACCTTCACGACCCACGTGTTTTTCATCGCAGCCGGTACACGGATCTTCTCTTCCTTGCTCAGGAGCTGCCGTCAGCGTTACTAGATCCCTTGAGGAACACACGAGAGGCACCATCCGATCGGTAAAGGTCTATGAGGCGGTTAAAATACAACAAATATTATTCATTTCTGAGAGACGCGCGCGCGCGATCGCCTTTACGCTGGCTAGTTCAAAGCGAGACTGGTCGACCACATCTCACACAATGGCGGACGGAAGCTACAGCTAGCCCTACTCTATGGTTAGTGCGGAGGGGAAGACGGATCTAAAAGGAGTGTGTTTCCATGTCAAAAAATACAGTTTCCACATCGGCGCAACCATTCCCCCCGGCTTGAAGGGTTACCTTCGAAACGAAAAATGTGGAACAAAACTAATGTCTAATCTAAATCTAGGTTTGCGAAATAACAACTAAAATATAAACATAGATTGGAGCTCGTGCCTACTGCTGGCTAGGCAGAGGGCAGAGGCGAACAACCGGGCGCAGATACGATCCGGTTGCAGTTTTAACCCGTACAACACGAGTTATCCCGCGGGCATCGGGAAAAATTTCCTCTACTACTCCTAGAGGCCAATGTAAAGGAGGCGCATTCTCAGTCATAAGGACTACCACCGTACCTACAGTAATTGGGTTGGATGGAGTATTCCATTTTTGACGTGACTGCAGCGTGTGCAAATAATCGGTTCTCCAACGATTCCAAAACGATTGGACCATCTTATCTAAAAGAGCGTGACGAGTTAGGAGGTGCATTCTATCGTCATCAACATCTATTGCGGGCAAATATTTTAAAGGAGTCATATTTAAGAAGTGAGCTGGCGTCAGCGCTAACGGCTCTGACGGATCGCTAGATAGAGTCCGACACAGCGGACGCGTGTTCATCACCGCCTCTACTTGCGCGAGTACGGTACTCAACTCCTCGAACGAGAGAATCTGTTCGCCTATGACGCGAAACAGATGCGACTTAAGGCTTTTAATATTCGCTTCCCAATTACCACCAAAATGACTAGCTGCAGGCGTGTTAAAGTACCATTCAATGCGATTTTCGGCTAAGATGTGAGCGAATTCACTTTGGTAGTACTTAGACCGTAAGAATGTGTGCAATTCCGAAATACTACGTCGGGCCCCTACATAGTTTGTACCGTTGTCCGAATACATGCGCTTAACCGGACCCCGACGCGACAAAAAACGTTTAAAAGCGGACATAAAATTTGGCGTACTTAAATCACCGGTCAACTCTATATGAACCGCGCGAGTTGTCATACAAATGAACAAACAAACATAAGCTTTCGTGGAGCGAATGCCACGACCACGAGCAATGGTGACCTTGAAAGGCCCAGCAAAGTCTGTGCCGGTGTGTACGAAAGGTTTTGCGGATTGAACAACACGACAAGAGCGATGATCGGCCATTTCAGGCGCGATAAAACGCGGGCGGAGTTTAAAACAAGGTACACATCTGTGTACTCTAGCGCGAATCAAATTACGAGCGGAAATTATCCAGTATTTCTGTCTCAAAATAGACATTAACAAATCGGGACCAGCGTGACAATTCACCTTGTGATGATAATCTACTAACAAATCTAATACGTGGTCCTTACGCGGGAGAATTACTGGGTGCCTTTGTTCAAATCCTAAACCTGAATTTCTCAAACGACCACCTACTCGAATGAGTCCATCTTCCAAAAATGGTTTCAAGTGTCGGAAAGAACGACTACAAGGTTTGTTAAATTCTAAATTTTTAAATTCAGAAGCAAAATAACACTTCTGCAATTCGCGAAGTATGATCAATTCAGCCTTATCTAAATCAGCGGCGGTTATATGACCGCGTGTAGATAAAATTCTCAAAAATCGGCCTACATAAACAACACAACGCAACAGTCTCGACCAAGACGAGACGCGATTAGCCAACAACAAAACCAGGGACTCTTCACGCGGGACCGACACCACAAGCGAGTGCTTCTTTTCCTCGGGTGGTTCGGAAACCGTAGTGGGATTGAATTGACTAACTGGCCACTTATCTAACGCGGCATGAATCCAGGACGGTCCACTAAACCATAACGGGTGATCTAATATTTGCGAAGGAAGCAGTCCACGAGAGAGACAATCGGCTGGGTTGTCGGTGCCAGCAACGTGAAAGAGATTTTTTGGCGCTAATTCCGATTGAATTTTTGCCACTCTATTAGCGACGAAGGTGTCCCAACGATGGGGCGAAGAGTGGGCCCAACACAAAGCGACTGTTGAGTCCGAAAAAGCTAAAATTCTATTAATATTAATGCGACTACTACAAGCATTGGCGATAGAGGTGATCAATCTAACCAACAATAGTAAAGCGCATAGCTCGAGGCGTGCCAGAGAGACGACCTTACGGGGAGAGACCTTCGATTTCGCGCTTATAAGGCTAATTGAAACCTTACCTACATTCGAGACATGAAAATAGACTACTCCTCCATACGCCCTCTCACTAGCGTCCGCGAAGCCTACTACCGTAACAACACTAGGTTGCGATATACCTACATGACGCGGAATTTGTACTTGGTCAAGCACAGAGAGTTCTTTTCTAAAGCGAGCCCACAACTTAGCAATGTTGTCGGGCGCGGTGTCGTCCCAATCACAATTCGAAAGCCAAAGCTCTTTTATAAGTAGTTTGGCGTACAGAACGACAGGAGCTACGAATCCCATTACGTCCCATATCCGTGCCACACACGACAGGATAATGCGTTTAGTACAAGTTTGCGGGGTCGAACTACTTTTCAAACTAAACGTATCAGATGCGGGCGACCAGCTTAAACCAAGCACCTTGTGCGTATCACTTTCATCGAACTCCTTAACCGAAGACAATCGGTGCGACGGTGGAATCGACTCTAACGCTGTTTGCGAGTTGCTCGTCCATTTCACGAGATCAAATTGACCCGCCTTCATGAGACTTATAACCTGAGCGGCCGTCTCGACAGCCTCGGCCTCGCTATCTACACTATACACGAAGTCGTCCATGTATAAGCCAGTCTCAATGGTGGCTCTCGCTTTAGGAAATGCATCGCCCTCGTCAGCGGCCAACTGCTTGACGGTGCGAAGTGCGTGAAAAGGGCTAGATTTAAGCCCGAAGCAAACACGATTAAACTCGTAAACCATTAAAGGTTCTTGCGGTGAAAATCTATACAAAAATCGTTGAAACCTACGATCGGGTTCGCGCACTTCAAGGCACAAAAACATTTGTCGAATATCTGCAGAGAGTGCCACAGCGAATAAACGAAAATTTACAATTATGTCAAATAAATTACCTTGAAGATTTTGACCACAATACAAAATGTCATTAAGCGACACGGAAGTGCTAGTCTTAGCACTGCCATCTAAAACTACGCGGAGTTTAGTAGTAAGCTTATCTTCTCTAATAACTCCGTGGTGCGGGATAACGTACGAAGGCTGGGTCTCGTCAGTGTCCGCAGGCGCAGGTGAGATGTAACCTTTATCTAAATATTCGTTAACAACCTCATCATAGGCTTGCTTTAACTTTGGAGACGCCTGCATCTTTCGTTCTAAACAAAGAAAGCGTCTTTCAGCGGATGCACGGGAGTCCCCGAGCGAAAAAATATCTCCCTTGAAAGGGAGCGCGACCACATAACGACCCTGCTCATCACGAGTAGTCGTGCGACAATAAATCTCCTCAGCCATCTTGTCATCGGGGCTTAGGATTGGTGGGACATTGACCTCTTCAATCTCCCAAAACTTGCGGATGGTAGACTCCAGTGGCGGCTCGACGGTGCAACAGAACGAGGCAGTCGAGTGACTAAAACTATCTATAGAAGCGGGTGCGGAACCAATTATAACAAAACCCAGAACTGTTTCCAGGGCGTGCGGAGCGGGGTACGTCGGTCCCCCTTTGACCTTACGTGATAACTGGAGGTGCGGGAGAATCGAAGCGCCGATCAATATATCGACGACTCCAGGAACAGCGTAAGTCTCATCAGCTAAAGGCAAGTCTTTAAATTTCGTTAATAAAGACGTGTCAACTGGGACGGTAGGCAACTGTTCAGTTATTTTATCTGTAACGAGCGAATCCATGTCAAACCAAATTTTATTATTAAAACGAGATCCAAACCTCGTTTTAACTGTGCCATGAACAGCTGACCGTAAACCTCCAAAACCCGTCACCACTGAGTAGGTTGAACGCCTATCAACATTGAAACCGAGACGTTGACAACAATCTTGAGTAATAAAATTACTTTGCGAAGCGCCATCTAATAGCGCTCGAACAATGTGCGGTTTACCTAATGCATCAACAATAACCACGCGAGCGGTCGCAAGACAAACCGTAGTGAGGGCAGCACTAGCGGAGAACGAACACAAGGTGACGTCATTCGTAGCGGTCCCCGGGCAGGCCGGAGCGCGTGCGAGCTCGGGCTGCGGCTGCGGCGCAGGCTGCCGCGCGTCACCGCTCGACGAACCAACTGTGCTCACCTTGGATGCGGCATTACTATTTTCAAAATGAAGCAAAGTGTGGTGTCTCGCTTGACATTTGCGACAACCATTTCCACTATTACATAAACCCACGCGGTGTTTAGTACCGAGACAATTAAAACAAAGATTATTAGCGCGAACAAATTTATAACGATCACTAGGCGACAATTTCAGGAAACCAGGACACTTGTACAGTTGCGAGTGATGAGTACTACACAAAGAGCAAACAGGTGATTGTACACGTGCTGGTGCGGTATTAACATAAGTATGGGTTGACCTCAGTGACCTCGATGACGCATCTATTTTGCGTTCAGAAGTAACAACCTTCTTCGCGCCTTCATGTTTCGATGAAGAGCGTTGCAATACCTTTATATGCTCGCGAACAAAACTTTCTAAGTCTTCGAACTTAGGAATTTTACTGCCGCGATGATCCGACTCAAACAAACGAATGGTTTCGGAATCTAATTTCTTTAAACCCATATACAAAAATACGAAGTCGCAGAGGTCATCGATCTTCAAGTTCTTTACGGCGCGAACAGCTGACGCGAAAGTATCTAGAAATTTCTCTAAGTTTTGATCGTTACATGCCGTAATAGATTTCAAATCAGACATCTGATCTAAATAGGCGTTAGCTACCGATCTTTTATCCTCATACTTAGCTTTCAAAGTATTTAAAATTAAATTATAGTTCCCGGCACTAAACGTAATTCCAGCGCAAGCGGTTATAGCTTTACCAGTCAATTTTTCAACGAGATAATGCAATTTTTCGTGATCTGTCAACGAATCGTTCTTATCTATTGTATTCTCAAAACTATCTATAAATCGACACCAATTGCGAATGTTACCATCAAACTCGGGTATTTGAATTGGTGGCAACTTAGGTCGGTCGCGAGTGGGGTTGGGTCGGTCAGACGGCTTCTCCAAACTCCTCGCGACGCGCTTGATACGACAATACAAATCGTCAAACGACGACAAGGCTTGATAACTCACTGAGTAATCGGGATCCAAATTCAACTCTAAAACGTTGATGTCATGCACTAAGGTTTCGAAATCCGCGCGTAGACTATCTAAGTTTTCTATAGAACACAAGAACGAATCTCTGATGACCAAATCAGAGGTTTTAAGTGCACTATCATAAATCGATTGTACGCGAGAGTAAATCATTTCTTTTTTAGCGTATAAAAGTTTCAATTGAACCTTACCGGTCTTATCAACCTTTGGGGACATGTTTACAATTAAATATGAAATGACTTAATCCTAGCGGTACAGAGCAGCGAGGCGGCGCGAGCGTTAACTATGTAGGTAGGTAGGTGCTTACAACTGTGAATGCACGCTTGAACAAACGCGCATAGCAACAAGGTCGCACCTGCGCGATGGTCGCTGTCTAGATTCAACTATTATTTCCGAGATTAAGTATTGCGTAATATCTATTCAAATTAAAATACTTTCGTATGAATTGGGATGAGATGCGAGCGAGGTAGGCACAGCCACGTGTCTACCCACGCAGGTACTAGGCAAATACGACGTGAGCCGAGAACAACGTAATTGAAAAAAACAAAACAAAGCCAAATGCGTTAGGTATTACACTGTGCCTATGCACTAGGGTGTCTGAGTATACCTAAGATCTAAGCCTAAATGTCTGGATGCGGGGTTTTCTACTAAAATAACCAGGCACTTAGGTGCGATGCGAAAATTGTGAACTACGATTAAGTGTTGATATGATACCTAACCTATTTATGTATTAGGTAGGTACAATGCGAGCCAGCGGCGAACGGACAACAAATTCTAAGCCTAAGTGTCTGGATGCGGGGTTTTCTACTAAAATAACCAGGCACTTAGGTGCGGTGCGCTCATTCCCATTAGAATAATAACAAAATACGAACTACGGCTAAGAATCCGGCTCGATCCGGACCAAAAATGGTGGCGCGTGGGCCAACGTGTGCGAGTGGACTGTATTGCGGGGAAGCAGATAACTGTTCTATTGACACTTTACACACAAAACAAGACAGGTGGCCGGGCTGCCGCGGATTCGATCCAGGCAGTGAATGCAGCCCGAGAAATTAGGAGAGGATGCACTAACCTTCACGACCCACGTGTTTTTCATCGCAGCCGGTACACGGATCTTCTCTTCCTTGCTCAGGAGCTGCCGTCAGCGTTACTAGATCCCTTGAGGAACACACGAGAGGCACCATCCGATCGGTAAAGGTCTATGAGGCGGTTAAAATACAACAAATATTATTCATTTCTGAGAGACGCGCGCGCGCGATCGCCTTTACGCTGGCTAGTTCAAAGCGAGACTGGTCGACCACATCTCACACAATGGCGGACGGAAGCTACAGCTAGCCCTACTCTATGGTTAGTGCGGAGGGGAAGACGGATCTAAAAGGAGTGTGTTTCCATGTCAAAAAATACAGTTTCCACATCGGCGCAACCAAGTTACTGAAGGTGTTGCATAATAAGGGTTTTAAATTCTAATCATGTGCAGTTTCATATACTATTTTATCTAATTTCATGAAATTTAACATAATTTGCGTAAAATTACAAAGTTATTTTTAGGGCCAAAATCCATTTGCTGATCGCGCATACGCGTTGCGCTGTATCCATCAGATATTATGTAGAAAAATGGAAAAAAAGGTTATTGTTATGTTTTAAATTTATTTTGATACTCTGTGCGTGAACAATGCATGAACAATATCATTACCTAGCTGTATTTAATTTTTTTATGTTTACATTTCAGTATGAGAGTAGATAAAATTAGATTTTTTAGTATTATTTTATTCGCAAGTATATTGAAAATCGTCTTATGATACACGTGTGTATTGATGATTACCTTCTTCGGCTCACTTAAGACCAATGGCGACTCAGCCGTACCACCAACTTTACACACTCGAACCATAATATACTATTATATTGTTGTTTATAAGCTGACAGTGTCGTCAAGGAAATTGTCATAGAGAAAAACAAAAAGAAATAACCTAAGGAAGGTAATAATAGGTCTCTACCTATGAAATTTCCGTAATGCTATCCATTTTGATGATAAATTTCCTATTACTTTTTTACAGCTGTCACTTTTCAAAAATATAATAAAAGTGTTTGTTAGCTTAATATTGTGAACATTGTGCACTGCACCTACCTCAATGTATCTCTGCATCACCCTAAGGTTGACTGTTAGATAATGCCTTTGGCATTAAGTCCGCCTTTGTACAAAATTACTGTGCATAAAGTTGAATAAATAAATAAAAAAAAAATTGGCTCATTTATACACAAAAAAAAATTGGATTTGTTATTCCTAAAAAAAATGCAAAAATGTTAGTACTGAAAATTGGGTTTCCTCCAATTTCTTCAAAAAAACGGCAATTTCATATGTAACGACCTATTATTTGGATAAGTATTATATACATGTCGGCGTAAACATAGGTCAATAGTTCTCCGATATTATAATTGATTTTTCACATACATACATATAATTACGTCTTTATCCCAGAAGGGTTCGGCAGACGTAACACCCACATTTGACTAATTATTGAACTCGATCCCACGTAATAAGAGTTGAGCCTATTGTTTGTCTGGGCACTATTGTTGACTGAAGCCATGCATCTGAGGCTGAGTCTGGGCTGTATTATATCTGTCTGATGTTAAACAGCCCTATTCCTTAGTCACCTTGTAAGTACGACACCGCATGGGAAGAGATGGGGTGGTACCAATTCTACTCTGTCGGGAACCACGCGGCTTTTCCACTGGAAATCTATAAAAAGCCGTTAGCAGAAAACTGATTTCTTTCGATAAAAGTTTAAACTTGGTAGTTATTATGGATAGACGTCACTTAAATTCTCGGCGCTTTGATATGACATCTGTATTTTGAAATTATCTTTTACTAATTCGTTAATGTAGTCTTTCTAGAAATCTATTAATAGCTGATTTATCCATTAAGTCCGACAGCAGTACCCGAAGAACTGATTCTTGATGATTAACTTAAACAATTAAAACAAAGTATCTATCGCCAGAAGTAATATAATACTAATATTTAAAGCTGTTGTGGCTAAGCTCCGTTAATAAAGATTAAAAAAAAAAATTTAAAACTATTCGATTTAACTATTAAAACGATTTAATATTCTGGACACAATTTTATTATTTCTTTCTAACCGTTGTTTTTCCTTTGATAATCAGTTTACAGAGGAAAGATATCATAACCAATCAAACATTCACATCTAATTTAAGATATACAAAAGCGTTACAAATAAATAGCGGTATCTATTTAAAACAATAATTTATTTCTATATTCCTCCACTCAATAGCCCTTACAAGTAAACAAAATATCAGAACGGTGAAACTGTTTGAATCATGCTTCCATTCCAAGTCCTTTTTAAGAGTTTACGATATTTTTCCAAATGAATATTCATTGGTCGCTTTACAAATTTTGTTCAGGTAACTCTTAAAGATTAATCTTTTAAATCACTGTGTAAAATTGGTTTTGAATTCAGATCTTCAGATTCAGAGGGATTTTTCCAATATTTAAAATGACTGCTTCAATTATTATTTCATGTTTGACAGATTGAAATTTGAAATAGATTTTCATTACACATATAATAAGTACAGAACAATTTTTATTATACAACAAGAAGAAGAGCAATAATACTTCAATAATATTTCGGAACAAGCCACGAGAACCAAACAACTCATAACAAAAATATGTCATCCAAACTATCTATAACAGTCAGTAATGTTGGCTGTGAATGCCGAAGTTACTGTTGCTCAAAGAAAATCGTTTACCAACTTTGTGTGTATAGTATTTTGGTAGAATGATGCAAAACTATACGCCGACTTCGATAATCTCCTTAGTAAACTTCTGCCGTCAGAGTTGTACATGCAAAGCTCTGCATTCCTTTTCTTTCAGTTTTGTATTCAAAGTTAGTAGCTAAAATATTGTGAAAACTTCAAGTTAACTGAATTATTTATAGTGACATTGCCTGTTTCAGTGTATCTAAGAGTAAGAGGGTTAATATGTATACAAGTATGGGAACTTATAGTTTAAGATTATCATAAGATTGTAAAGGAGACAGCCTGTCCTTCGGAAATATGCTTTAACTTAAACGTATTCGCACTCATATTTTACCAACTACTTTCTATTGCATTTAATATTTCATTAGATTCAAGTGGGCACCGACTGAAAATCACACTGGACTAGAAAACAAAAAATCAAAATGTATTTTTCTAGATAGTTCAACATTTAACAGTTTTTTTCAAAAACAAGTACTTTGATTTTATTAATTTTTTATTTTTTAGATTCATCAGTGACTATTTAACACACACGCATATTAAGAGGTGCATTAACTTAATCTATGAGACACAAATATCATGTAAACAAATTCAATGATGTGTTATTTAATCAACGTATGTTAGCTTAATTAGTTATGTATACTTCCAGCGTCTAAAACATAAGTAGTAGATAATTTCAACTATTGAGAGTAAAGATCCACCAAAACAAAGTCCAAAACAGTTACCCATAGCAACAACTAAATCTAAAGTAGTGCGTGCAACTTGTCGTGTAACACGTTCATAAGGCATATTACTGAGTATGAATTTTGCTGGCCTAACTTTTAGCTGTTTTTCAGGTTCCAACAGCTTTTTAGTTACTACGTTATAATCAGGCTCTGTGCAAGATGGTAAACAATCGCAATTCAATCCAATTTCACTTCTTCCAGGCACTTGCAACTTTCTTAACATTTTGTAATGTTCAGTCAAGCACTTCAAACCATCCAGGTCGCAAAATCTATTTTTGTAATGGGTCGGTGTTAAGTGATGTGTGCAGTTACATAAATTCAATTGGGCTTCAATTCGACATTGTGTAATACACACCGAGTAACTGTACTGCTTGAAAGAAATGTAATTCTCTGGAACTTCAAGCGGAAATCTACATTGTCGTATATCTGGAGCAATCAATGATACTTCTGGTTCGTTCACTACGTCCATAATAGAAAACATCACTGTTGCTGCCGAACCGTATAAAATTGTAACTCTTCGATCGTATTCCATATTCCAGAATGGTATATCTTCAGGTGAATGAATGAACGCTTCGTAGTCTTGTAATATGGTAATTTCAAGAATACCTGTTCTAGATTGTGATTGTTTTGCATTAGCAGACGTGTAGAACATTCTTTGTTTTCTTTCTACATGTTTGTTGTTGATAGAATAACAAATACCGTATTCTGTTTGAAGGGGTTGGAAATATTTGCAACATTTTATTGGTTTGCCCTTCCATTTACAATTCATAAACATTTTTTCGCATGGCGTTCTGGACTTCTGGGCTAAATCGGCATAATCAATATCACAAGCAGTTTCATTTGAACATGTAGTTAAGCAACTATAGCATGTTCCACTAAAAAATATTATTTCAGTCAAGAAACGATCAAATTTTCCTCCACCCAGTTCGGAAAATTTCGAATTATCTGTCCAAAGTTTATCATAATTTGCCACCTCACAGACAGTTACTGAAGGGAATGTTGTGTTCCAATCGAGATAATCAGTACGGGTTGTGAACCTTATTGTATTTTCTTGATAGTGATCATAGTACTCACGAATTGTGGCTACTGCTAAAATCCAGACGTGGATATAAATGACGAAATATATAAATCTGTACACAAAATGTACGTCTTTACGCACAAGAAAGCTGGGTCCATGAACTGTAAGGTTACCGAAGGTATACCTAATTCGGCGAAAGAATAATTGTATATGCTTTGTAACAGACTTGAAAAATCGTATCACCATTTTGTTCAGCTCAGACAAGGTTTTAACGAACTGGCAATCCTAAGTGAAATGGAAGTAGAGCAATAAGGCCGCCATTTATATAATGCACAGATTTAATGATAGCACGAAATGTATCCATTTGCTTAATGTTTTGGATGTGGTACAATACAAATAACGTTAATTACAGTTGTATAATAATGGTAAAGCTCAGAGTACACATGAAGAAGTAATATTTGTTTGACAAATATATTTCTAAGCCTTAATATTATTTTCTATTTATGAACTAAGAGCTATTGGTCTGCTTGCGTATTGTTCTCACAGTTTACAAAATTCTCTGTCAGGAACGAAAAGTGTATAATTATGAAGTTTTTGTACTATTCATCTGTCTACATATGAAGATCTTTCTGATCTGCTGACTATACAAATTGGATGCTCATGTCTTTTGTTCAGGCTTCCAGTCTAGTTAATATTTTAAAATAAATAACAGTTACTAACATTGCAATGGCTCTTCACTATATTATAGTGTCACGAACTTCAATTACCTACAAAGAAATCACGATATTCTGAACTCGAGGGAATAATGAAGCAGCTAAAGCATATCGTGTTCTAACAAGTCTATTTCTGTCAGTTAATAAATAATATTGACTTGTGACTTTTATTTTACTTAAGTTTTGAAAGCAAAACACGTTTAAAAATGAATTTATTCTAAGACTATATAAAAGCAATTTTACTATGGAGCAACAAATGGCAGTTTTTCTCACGCAAATTCTCATAATATTTTGTAAAATAAACAAGCTAAGGGAAGCCTATTTGCTGACAATAAATCACGTACTTGTCACATTTTACGTTATTTCTTTCCATTTCAATTTCATCACCTTTTATTTTTATATTTTGTTCATAAATTTTCTTATATAGGTATTTCTCACTACAAGCTAACGTATATCATGACTCACTCACACAATACGAGTATAATAAAGACAAATTTTGCAAATTCTCTTGAGCCTCAAAAGAAGAAAAACAGATAAACCAACAAGCCAAACATTAGTCTAAAATGTCTATCAATGTAGTTATACAACAATTCATAATTACACCACTTGGATCAAAAACCTAAACATCGATTGTGTTCTTAAAGGTTCAATCTTATCTTTCAGCTGTAATGAAACTCTTGGAAAAGCAAATTGGTCGAAAACTCATTCATTAATCATTCAATTTCTATTAGAAACTAAGCGATCCAATCCAAGCAATCTAATTACCCCAGTGACAGTCCGGGGTAACTGTTACCATTTCCCCAAAGACTAAAGTTGAACTTCAACTACTTATAGGCCTCTAGTATGTATAACGTTATTAATCTTATATTTTGAAAACACTATGGTATTTATGATGAAGTGTGTAATTGTTTTGAATATGAAATAATAAATCTTTTAAGTAAACTAAAATGTATATAAGTAATACTCCTTTAAATATCAGTTTAAAGCTGGTATATTTTTGTGAAAGCTTACCTTTATCAAATCGTATGGCTTACATAAAAAGTAGTAAAGTGGCTTTAGGGTTAATGTGTCGTGTGTCAGGCTTGAAAGAATTAGATTATCAATTTTGTTATATAAATTACTAGCTGTTATCCGCGGCTATGCCTGCTTAATTATTATTCCGACTTCGTAACTCACAGGAACATGGCGAGGAGTTCGTAGAATCCAATTTCTGCTTTGATGGAAAGTGGTTACCGTGGCCTATGGACGTATGCAACACCAGAGGCCTGGTGTGACACTCGTACTGCCGCCTTCATTATTACAAGGTAATTCTTATCTGATACGATAACGGATTGTGATGTGGTTCTTTTGTTAATAAGGCATTTTTCATCCCCCTATCTCGGAAAGAGTAATTTTGCTCTTCGATTTCTGAGTACAAAAGTCGTTTTTATCCCCTAGAGGGAAAAGTAAATTTGAATTTAGAACATCGTGTGCAACCTTAGGTTGTGTTTCAAAACATCATTAAACCTATTACTTCTACCTCTATGGTGCCGAATTTATCACATTTTTTGAATCACTTGCTGCGCTCGTGATTCAATTATGGAGTCCATTGCGTGCTCGGTCATCAAACTTGAGCACGCGGTTAAAAAACAACTTAGCACTCTTGTATAACAAATAACTATTATGTAGATTTGATCACCATTGGTTGAGTAGAACTGGAGATATGATCAAAAGTCGCGATAACCGACATCCACGCGAGTGCAGCCGCGGGCAGTTAGATTATAAATAGCCATACCTTTTTATGTTAGTATATTACTCACATAATGCCCTGAAGTGACCTCCGTTAGTGCTAAGGCCATCAATCCCTGTTACGAGCGGGTCTTGAGGGAGCACCTCAGGCAAATTCTTATGTCTAGATATTATTTTTATTCGTAATAAATTGTATCACAAGTATAAAAATTTCTTTATAACAGAATATTAAACTTAAAATGTTGTCTCCCAAGGTTAGAATATTATGATAGAGAATATGTTTATTAGTGCGATTGAAACTGAGTATATTCAATCTAAAAATTCTGAAAATGAATGAATTAGTTCTGAACAATGAATGAAAACACTTCCTATTTTTTGATTACTTACCGAAGAATTTTTGTAATTAAGACTGAAGTTATGCTGGCTGGCTTGGATGACTTAGTTTTAAATTGATATTGAATAATTAATGAATGAGTTTGAATCAGTGTGCATCTCGTTTTACTTTATGAATAGTTATGTGTGTTACAGTCGTGTATATCATAGTAATAGTAGTACTGCGAGGGATATGCCTGTCAACCTCACCTTCGGCAACCAAAACGACCCACAGGCGGCGTGCGTTTTAGTCGGTTCGAGTCCGACATAACCTCCTCCACCGGCTCCGGTGGGGAGGTATCCGTGGGGATTTTGCGCACGTTAAAAAAAAAAAAAGTAATAGTAGTACTAAAGGTAATTAAAGGTACCTAAGGGTAATAAGTATATGTAGCTTATTGTCTCCAAAAATAGAACTATCAAATGCGAACATAACTTTTTAAATAACATAGCCATTCCAATAGATAATCTTACGAATAAACCAACAAACTCTTTCACTATTATTAAGATAGATTATTTATTTAGGTCAAAGTTAAGAAATAACTTTAAATTAAATAACTGAGTTTGATTTAAATAGCGTTTGGGGTAGGTAGCTACCTACCTAGCCTTGACTGTTTCAATTCGACCCTAATTGTTCCACAATACAGTATCTAAACAATTTAATTACCCTAAAAATTTCTGCGAGTTGATTTTTCTACAGACAGGAATAGAATCAAGTTTTTTTTTCTTTTCTACGCTTAAAAATGTTCCCTTTTTTATGAGCCCTGCCATTCGGTGTGTATAAATGCACCCTCGTACGTAACAAAAGCTGTTATTTCCAGACTGTGATTTAGGCTGCTAATTCGGTAATTTTGACAGTTCAGAATTACAATGCAGAAATCTAGAGAGATCACGATTTTACAGTGCATTGCTGGACATAAACCTCTCTCAATTTATGCCATAGCACTCGACCTTTCGTTTTGGGCATCCAGTCTATTCCTGCTATCATTTTCAGGTCTTCTGTCCGACGAGGTTTTCCCACCTTCCTATTACTAATTCACAGTTTTCAATCTAAAGTCAAGGTCAAAAATCATTTATTCTATATAAACCCCTAAAATTACACTTACGAAACGTAAAAATAATTAAATACTTGTTTAGCAAATGGACCAAAGAATAGTTTAGCAAATGAACCACCGCACCCCGGTTTAAAACTCGGTCCGGGCTAGAGGAATTTCTAAGATTAACTTGCTGTGATTGAATATTGCCAAGGAATTATAATTCTTCTTAAACCTGCAAGCATTTATTTATAAAGCTATAGACTGCTATTAGAATTCTTAAGATGGACGTTTTCGAGAAATTTTTTCTTTGAATTTTCAGTCACTTATACATTCCATTGGCTTACAAATTCCTATGTATTGCAAAGTAGGTCAAAGCAAAGCTCACATTCATTCGCGCACATGTAAGTTAATTTGGGTAGACGGTGAAGAGACAAATATGATTTTGGGTTCTGTTTTAACTTGTGCAACGAGACATTAAGGAATTAGTACATTCGCTTGGATATGCAAATTATTATACACTCGAGAGCAATGAATCCGGGTCACTTAAAGAATGTTAAAAATCTCGGAAACTAAAAATGATAGGTTAATGCAATAAATTGTATTTAATAGACAATGTAATACTCCTTAAATGAAAGTAAAAAAAATATGAGTCACCATACATTTTATTAACACAAAATTACATAAAGAAAAAAACTGCTGATCTCTCCTTAAAACAAAAATAGGAAACATGAAATTTTTGAACTTTATTACGATTTTCTTGAATTTTAATACTTCGTATTGCCTCCTCGTGCTTCCATTACTGCGTTTACGCGGTTTGGCATGCTGTACACCAAGTTCCTTATACGATTTTGGGGAATATTCTCCCATTCCTCTGTGAGAGCAATTTTGAGCTCACGAAGCGTGATTGGGGGAGGGTTTCGTTGTTTTACGCATCTGCCTAGCTCGTCCCAAGCATGCTCGATCGGGTTGATATCCGGGCTGCGCGCTGGCCACTCCATACGAGTAATGTTCATCTCTTGAAGGTAGTCATTCACAATCCTACCTGTATGAGGTCTGGCATTGTCATGCATAAATATAGCATCCTCACCTAAATTGACCATAAATGGACCAACGTGATCATTGAGGATTTCTTCCACATATCTTACGCTAGTTAAAGAGCCGTTTTCTATGATCACCAGCTCTGTGCGACTTTCAGAAGAAATTCCGGCCCACACAAGTACAGACCCACCACCGTAGGCTACTTTTTCTTCGATGCATGCTTGCTTGAATCTTTCCCCTGGTCTTCGATACACTCTGTGTCTTCCATCGTGCTTGTAGAGCATAAATTTTGATTCGTCGGAGAACATAACTTTTGACCAATCTTCAATACTCCAATTTACGTGGCTCTGGGCATAACTTAGTCTCGAAATACGATGCCCACGCTCCAGTTTAGGGCCGTTTGCAGGTCTAAGGGGTTTTAAGTTAGATTCAGCAAGCCGACGTCTTACTGTCCATGCACTTGGGTTACTTCCTCCGAGGCGTCGAAACTGATTGGTGAGTTCAGTTCCTGTGAGAAAGCGATTTCGAAGCATGGTGTTCACCAAGTATCGGTCTTCTCGTGCTGTGGTACACCTGGTTCTGCCCGTTCCTGGTCTGCGTAGGTTAGAACCAGTTTCTTCGTAACGTCGGAGAACTCTTTGTACTGTTGACAGCGACACACCGACAGTCCTGGCTGTATCGCGCTGACTCCGGCCGGTTTCCAGCATTGTAAGTATTCTGGTGCATTCTTCAGGCGTAAGCGACATAATTTCAGCTTGATTAATGAATATAGAGCACTATCAACATGGTTTATGTACCCACATAAATGACAGATTACAAACAAAAGCAACACCAAATGCTGTAATTTCGTAGTTCCATCTTCGAAAGTGGCCCTTTTTCAAATTTGATTTTTTTATGATATAACTTTACAATAACTAAGAAGTTTTAATACCTTCATTTAAGGAGTATTACATTGTCTATTAAATACAATTTATTGCATTAACCTAGCATTTTTAGTTTCCGAGATTTTTAGGATTCTTTAAGTGACCCGGATTCATTGCTCTCGAGTGTATAAAGGAAAATGAAGTTACTTGCAAGAGGGTGCAGTACAGAGGACTGAACCCTCTGCACGATAGACTCTATATAAATTAACCTTATTTGTATGATGAATTTAATCTCATCACAACTCAATATTTCCAGATTTGTCCTTCACATATTTAAAAAGAATTGTTTATTGATAAGGAATTAAACGGACTTCAAAAGTCAAAAATGTTTTAAAAATAAGTCCTGAAACGGTAATGATAACTGAATTACAGATTTAATTTAAAAACACAAAGCGTCTTACAGTCTTCTGTTGAAATTGGTGGTTTAGTGTAAATGTTCAAAAACTTGAACATAAATAAATTATTATAATTGGAGGCAAATGGTTAGAGAGAATCCAATTATTTCAACGTTTGTCTATTCTATGAAATCATTAAGCTGCAGGTGGTAAATTATTATTAACCTTTAAGTTTCAGAGATTATGTTCATTATTTTTCACTATGTCCCGAATTATTTTAATGATCTTATATTTACTTACCTTACCCTGTTAATAGGCGCTGAGTTGGCTTAAATAATTACCAAATATATTTTTTTAAAATCTAATACACTTTTTATATTTAGTTTAGCCGATAATAGCATCATAGGTTGCCTGGAAGAAATCGTTACCATCGATAAGGCCGCCTATTGTACATTGGACTAAATATAAGCTACTTACTTGTCCTACTGTAAATCTGTTGGTGTACAATATAGAATATCCGTCTATCTATTTAAATGTAAATTGAAAAACATTATTATGATAAGATAAGAGCAGAAATAAGTAACAAAGAATCAAAGAATCAATTTCATTTATTCAGTCTTGGCACACAAAGAGCACATATGAACGTCAAAATTTTATAATTGGATAGGTCAAGAAATAATATAAAAATATTAAATAATTTAAAAATAAATCATTGGAAAATGATTGATTTTCGGTTCGGTAGGTTAATTCTACTGAGAAGACACCAGCAAGAAACTCAGCGAACTATATTAGAACTAGATTATTTTTCTTTTTTAAATTTGCTTTAGTTTACAATTTATTTGTGCGAGCAAGCAAGAGACTTATGTTGACCACGCATTAACATCAATGTCCACTTTATAGTAACCTTTACTCATTAAAGTTTTTTTCACTTCTATTTTAAATTTATTTATTGGCATATTAATCAAATCCTGAGGAATTTTTTAAAATATTTTTGCAGCTGCCTACAAATGAATCACCAACCTTGTGAAGCCTAAGTTTTGGTACAACTAGTTTATTTTTGTTTCTCGTATTAAAATGGGATAGTTTTTCGAAAATATTTAGGTTTTTTCGTACATATAAGATATTATCATAAATGTATTGAGAAGCAACTGTTAAAATATTAATTTCTTTGAAAACTTCTTTCAGCGAGTCACGGGGTCTGAGGCTATAGATCGCTCGTATCGCTCGTTTCTGTAGTACAAATATATTCTCAATATCGGCAGCTGAGCACCACAGCAGCAGACCGTATGACATAACGCTATGGAAGTAGCTAAAATCAACTAATCGTGCAGTTTCCTCATCAGTCAGTGACCTTATCTTTCTAACCGCATAGGCAGCTGAGCTAAGTCTTCCTGCCAAGGCTGTGATATGAGAACCCCATTGCAGTTTACTATCTAGAGTTATTTCAAGAAAAACTGTGGTATTGACTATTTGGACAGATTCATTATTCATTTTGATATTAATATCTGTCTGTCTTACATTAGGCATAGTAAACTTTACACATTTAGTTTTCTTCGCATTGAGCAGCAAGTTGTTACTTGTAAACCAATGCAGGTAGTTGGAGGACACAAAAGTTACTAATAATTAACTGAAATAAGTTCGATAATTGGTTGTAAGGTCAGATAGCAATCGCTTCTTGGAAAATATTGAAGTTCAGTCGCATCACAGTTAGAATGGACTGCCGACCCCAACTTAGTTGGGAAAAGCTTCAGCGAATGATGAATAGGAGCAGTTATAAGAATACTAGGATATACATGTCTATATATTTACAAGTATCCTTTTCCTACCATATTATTTATATAAATTTAGGTACTTACGAGATTCAAAATGAGGAATTAATACATAATGCTGAAAAAGCTTTTCTAATACATTTTAATTGGAATACGTCAACAATCAAGAAGGGACTTAGACCCGCGACTGTCTCATACCGAGGGATTACTCCGCCAACCAAGTTACCTGAACCCACAGGTTTGTTATTAGAATATTCGTCTTCATAATTATGCACGTCTCCGACATGCTACGTTAAATCTCTTTGAACTTTAAATGAACAATCATAAAATATAATATTTTGTTTTTCTCAGCAACGACTGGTAACAAGAAAGTTATAGAACTTTTTTAAGACTTAGTAATTGAAATTACTAAACTCTAACCTCTCCAACTAAGTAAATTTTCTTTATACCACTTAGGTGTCAGATAAACACATAGCCGACTTAATGGAAACTGGTTACCATGGAGGTAGGACATGGCGGTATTTCCGCCCAATTGAGCAGTCCGACTGGGGAAGTACCTCCGCCCTACAGAATACCGCGGCCATAATAACTTCGTGTTGTGTTCCCAGCGGTGAGTAGGGTAGCCAGTGCTCACTGGAGAATTTGTGCTTTCAGTGAGAAGACTAAAGGCTTGTCCTGCTTTGTCTTCTACACTGACGGCACAGAAACTCTGTACTTGGGTTAGCAGCGTGACTGTGAGTCCTCTGGTGTTACATACGTCCATAGGCCACGGTAACCACTTTCCTTCAGGTGGGCCGTGTGCTTGTCTGCCACCTAAGTGGTATAAAAAAACCATGGTCTATGGACTTGTGCAATAACTGGGACGTCACACTCGTGCTGCTGTCGGAAACTTCTAATGCCCTTCTTGAAGAACCCATTTATAGTCGCTTGGAAAATTCACGGCAGGGAGTTCATGTACTTGTGATAGCAGTGAATTCATGCCGATAGTTTAATCGCCAGAATTCGAATCTACCGACTAAAGACTCAAGCTACTGAACTAAGCGACTTCTTCTTAATCCTAAAGCCAATCCCGTTTGCATTCATAGCTTATAATTTATCGTATGGGATTCGGTTTTCTACTCCTCTTTTCTATTTTATTAAACTTATATTGGCTTGCACGGGAGAGACTACCGTTTGCCGGACTAGTAAGAAGGTAGGTAAATTACTCTGGCATCTAGAAGTAATATGATACAAAAGTATATCTATTTTTTTAACTTTTAAACTATCGCGTTCCATCATCAGTGTCGACGGCCGGTGTAACCTGGTCGAAACTTCAGGCAAATCAAAGGTATGTATACGATGATCACGTTAATTCGCGTTAACATTATTATATAAATGTATAGTATATGTTCCTCGCAAATATAAAAGTAAGACCTTCCAATTAAGATAGACGCTATAAACAAACTCGACTAAGGCATTTATATATTATGGCGTGTAAAGAAAAGGATCAAGCAGTTACTTTAATATATTGGACTTATTTCATACTCTCTTGTTCAGAACATTTGGCAAATGATTTCTTGTATGTACCCGTGATTTATAGACACTGCATGTGCTAATGAATCCTTCAGCTACCTACTTACACATCCTGATGGCTCGTCTTTTGTCCTGAAACTATGAAACTTTTTGGGGACTGCCGATAGAAGTGAAAACTAAAGGTGACGATGACGCGAATATCATGTTTTTTGTGATCACCCAAAAAGTGCTTGACTAAATGAACATTTTTTCAAAAAATGTTTTGATGTGTAAAACGCTCTTTATGCCAATTGTATGCAAGAAATTGGGTTACCCTAACAAGATTTAACTAAGTTTTATGAATTCATTGGAGGGTGGTTTGAAATATGCATCATCGCTTCAGAAGGCGGAGAGTTAAGTAAATTGCTTAGAATATAAAGCGAGTTCACTCAATTCATCCTTTTAATTTTGGTGGTAGAATTGTGATTTATCAGCATGAATAGGTCGGATGAATCGAGGAAGTATCACCCTCCATTTAATATAAACAATATCCTACTAATATTATAAACCAGCTCTTGCACGTGGCTCCACCTGCGTGCAATACAAATACTGATCCCCTTTTGCGCGACCTATGCGACCCTTTCCCTACGAAAAATAGTAACACTGCTATTCCTTATTATAAAAAATATCCTCAGCAAATAAATTTACCAACCTTCTTTTCCAGAAAACATAATTTCAATATAACTTCTAAGAAAAAGTAGTATGAACTAGAATCAAATTCAGTATTTGATCAAGTAGTTCATGATAATTTCTTTCAATAATTCAGTGACCCGTTATAATTCTATTAGCATTTATAACAAGCGTATAATTATATTCAAGGAGGTGTTAAATTGCAAGCTCGGGATTCATCACGGAGTGAAGGAGGTATCACCCTCACTATCACGCGAAGCAATTCTGAGAAACCACAGGGTGTATTAAGATGTTAACCACGCTTCAGCTCAGTGACTTGAAACGTTAACTATGAACACACGAACAGTATATTTTAGTGTTAATATATGGAGTATCTATATTTGTATGTCTACAGCATTGCTCTACAATAGTATGTCGTAGATTAGACATTATGCCATGAAAGTAACGGCGGTTGACTACATAGTCTTATTTCATCTATTTACTTTAGTGTTCTGACATTATGAAGTACATAAGCTTCAGAGCTAAGTTTCCTCGCTTGATATATAGAACCTAATCGTTTATCATCGTAGTTGAGACTTTGTGGTTTAAATAATAATAATAGAAAACAAAAAAGGTACGCTTACATTAAAGCCCCCATTCCTACACAGGACAACACGTGCGGGTCTTAGATGTCACCCGCACACGGTGCAGAACATCCGATCACGGTGACTTTTTCCTCTGTTGCACCATTAAGGCCTAGAATTCATTACCAGCTCACGTGTTTCGTTCTTCCTACAGTCCCGGGTCCTTTAAGCGGGGCGTGAAAAAACATATGATGAGGCCGTCAAGCTGAGTGTCACCATTGTCACATGGTATGTGTAAGTAATGTTGACCCTCTTTTCTGAGACTTTGCCTTAAGCTTACCATCAGGCAAGGCGAAGTCTAATTGACGTGTTCTATATAAAAAAAAGCAAAGTGAATTTTTGAAAGAGTCTTTTTGAGTAGGTCCTTGTAAACCCACTAGCTTTTTTCTTCTATGGATGATTTTAAAACTTCCGTCATATCAATCGAATATGAAGCCTAGTAGCCAAGTAGCCCTTAGAAATAACACGCAACATGCGCGATGCAGCCAGCTGACGCACTACAACGCGGGACAATGTTGTCTGTCCACGCATAATCAATAAAAGATAATATTTTCGCGTTCAGTAAAAATACTGATTGTGCATCTAATTAAGTTCAGAATGATCACCACCCACCCCGAAATGAATAGGTTAGGTTAGAAGATAATTCTTTGTGGTAATTTTTTTTATAATTGGTTGGTTGGTTGGTTGCTAACTAACTACTTACTTGCAGTAGTTTGTTGGTGCTCAATCAGTATTTTTGATGTGAATTTGGATTATTTTGTCGTACAAAATGTACTCTTTTTGATATACGTTTAAATACCATCCATCAATAAATACTTATATTCTTGGCAAGGAATAGCTATGAACAGGCTTCCAACACCTTCCTTGAAATGTCTAACGGTTCTCCTATTATAATTAGCACTCGGTATACTTGAAGACACATCTTCAAAAAATAATGGAACAAGTGCCGGTCTCTCTGTGGCCCAGCTAAGTTGACTTGTCGGAAATTATAAGCTTGATTACATTGGACCTCTCTTATTTATTAAAGAATTGCTTCTACAGTAAAAAATAATATCATAATTTATAGGCAATTTAATGTAGATAAATAATGTAGCAGTATGTTAAGAGATATTATTAATAGTTTTGAATATATAAGAAAAAAAAAAAGAATAACGGGACGGCTCAACACAGCCGGCTCGTGTCCCACCCTCGGAGACTTTTATTATATTCATCTGTGTACAACTTTCAAAACTATACTAATTATATGTTCTGATTTCTTTTAATCTTCCCACGCTAATAGGCCGCGCGTAATATTGTGCGTCAGCGTTGCGTAACGTAACGTTGCCAAACTTGTTGAGCAACACGTGTTGCACGTTAAGTGTTGCCTGACAGCTGTGAGGCTTTCCATCCCTCAAGTTTTATTTGCCCAATATGTTGACAACTTAATTGCGTTCTCAAAGGGAATAATGAGTTCTACCGGTGAATAGTGTATTGACAAACGTTAGAATGTGGATCGTATTCTGTGGATTAACTATTATTATAAATGCTGACAATTAATGAAATTCTACGAAAAGTATGTCATGTCCCTGTACCAAGCAATCGATATTAATGGTTTATAAATATTCAGACGAAAATCACACAGCAGGTACGTTTCCTGAACCGTAGTGACCTATTTTTCCATAAAGAACTTTGAAAACATACGTAGTACTTAATAGGTAGTTTCTGTATACGAGTATTATGTATGTTTGAAAAAATAACGCCTTGTTTGTTTCCATTGCAGAATAAAATAATCTGTGTTTTTGAGCTGAATAATTTGAACTTACGGTGCCTACATCAGTGAAAATTGCTAAATTTATGCACTACTTAATTAAATATCTCTGAAAAGTCTCATTTATTAAACCGAAACGACTTTTCCTAATCAGCAACCTCCATTTCTTTTACTTGGTTTTGTCAAAATAATTTTTCTCCGATTTATTACGGTTCTTAGAGATATTACGAAGGGAATTGTCTAACAAAAATATATTCTGGTTGGGTATACATCTAAAATACTTAATTGCGGGTGTCAGGTACACCCAATTTAATTTATGAAGACATAATAGCTGTCTGTGTTATTTATTGCACACTTAAGCGCCAGTGGTAGCAACGTTCTTGTTTTTACTGTATGTAGGTAGTGTTCTAGCTAAAAGTTTGATGATTGTTAATATGATTCGCAAACAGCGCTGGCAGGTACTCTATCGTATAAAGGAAACCCTTTTTCATTGTAGCATGATTTTTAAAACATGCTAGTTGTGTAATATGCATATCTTGTATACCTATGTCCCAACTAGATTAATCAATCGTTTAATTAATCGCCTAAACTAAACGGTGCCGTTCAATTAATGCCCTGAATGGTATTTAGCCATATGATAAAACAGCCAGGCAAATCAATTGGAACGATGATATTTCATTATTTGCCTAGCCATTTTTTTTTATACCACTTAGGTGGCAGACAAGCACTCGGCCCACCTGATGGAAAGTGGTTACCATGGCCTATGGACGTGTGTAACACCAGAGAAGCCACACTCGCGCTGCCGACCCTGTAAGCACAGAGTTTCTGTGCCGTCAGTGTAGAGGACAAGCCTTTAGTCATCCCACTGACAGCACAAATTCTCCAGTGAGCTCTGGCTATCCTACTCACCGCTGGGAACACAACACGAAGTTAATATAACCGCGGTATTCTGTAGGGCGGAGGTACTTCCCCAGTCGGACTGCTCAATTGGGCGGAAATACCGCCGTGTCCTACCTCCTATTTCATCAAACCACAATATCAAACTAACTAACCTTACCTAGCCAAGTCGGATTGCGCTGCTTTTCTTAGTAAACCTATCACTAACTTTCTATCTTAAACCTGGGCGGTGCCCCATCGTACGAGTGGCCTAAGCATTAGCTAGCAAGTCTATTAAATGTTGTAACACACGCTACGGCTGAATAACATTCAGGCGGGTAATTGAACGTTAAATACGTACCTAATAAGCGATTATCAAACTCTATGGTTATATCCTCCACAGAGTTGGAGATATATTTTTGTATTATGGGGATCATAATTTTTTTTTGAATTTTTTTTCATATTCACCTCGTCCCAATGATAAATTTGAAGCGCCCAGTAGGTATAGATCTGTCGTTTAAAGCTGATCGAGTAAAAACCATTCAGACATTCTCACAGACTTTAACATTATAAGATTAGTAGGAAGTGGAATCATTTCTTGACGGAGTTGTTTTTGAACGATTCTAAATGTCGAAAAACCGTGAAATCGATTGAGGTGTAAAAAATGAGAAAGAAAATGGGCAAATGTTACTTATCAACAAAAAAGTTAAGATATGTCTTGTTTATTCATGAATAATCTTTTTTACGTTTTGTTGGTGCGAATATGGTTGTCGTCGAAATTAACATTAGAACATATTATATTGTTATGTTTGCGTTGCGGCAAAACACTATGTTTTACTTTATACGCAAAGCCTTTTATTTCCATTGTACGAAATGAATGGACTGTCCGTATACCTAATACTCGTAGTAGAACAAAATGTTTTGCTCTCTGTTGGCACCAAGGTAATTCCGTACGGAGGGTCAAAAGCGGCCGCCTTGGGTGACCGCTATATTGCATTCCCGCTGCTCAAATTTACCGCCATGTTTATTTTACAGCTTACAACACATGTTCAACAGTTCTTCATCTGAGTTATGGGAGTATTTTTACCCGACTATGGTGAAGCAAAAGGAGGGTTATAATTTTGACAGGCTATGTATGTTTGTATGCATGTATGTATGTAAGTTCATCTGCTCCCTCATAGCTCTAATTATAACTGGACAAAAGAGGTATCGTTTAAAGCATATTAGTCGTCCGCTGGTTATAGGCTATATAGTATAGTGTCACTGAATCTTTTGTGGCGCCCTCTAGCGGTCATAAAGTACCGTGATAAAAAATAAATTCGAGATAAATATATCGTGTTTGATATCAATTGCAAGGGCTTAATTAGCATATTTCAGATATGTATAAATTATACAAATTTCTTGCCCCAAAATAATATTAAAAAAAAAGTTTAAAACTAAAACGAACGACTACTGAAAAAGTATTAAACAAGAAAATATCTAGGATAGCCGTGGTCGTATGCCGCTTAGTCTAACAAAACAATACATAGTGGAATCCGCGAGAAGGTAAACGAAAGGTAGGACACACCCCCTAGCCAGATGGACGTACGACCTGAAAAAGGTGGCTGGGACAGACTGGATGCGGAAGGCGGAGGATTGGAGAACATGGCGCACATTGGGAGGGCCTCTCCCAATGTGCGCCATGTCCAGCAATGGACTGCAGTGGGCTAATTGATTGATTGATTGATTGAATATTTTTTCAGTAGTCGGGTTTTAGTTTTAAACGTAAATCATAAATTTTTTTGGTGTATGACTTTATGACGATTCAATGCATTCACAATATTATACTTGCGCCTTCAGAAGCATGGTGGTGGCGGCAAACTGGTGGATGGTTAGAATCCCATTGAGATCTTCGGAGTCAAGCCTATTCATCTTATGGACAGTACACCTGCTGATTAACGAAAAAGGTTCTTGCGCAGACTATACTTTCGGAGTAGGGGGTCCGACGACGTAAGAGAGTGGATCCCGGGCTCCAAAGTATAAGCTTTGGACGTAATTAGCGCTAAAACTGTGACGAGGATGATGACTATTGAGTAATTAGTGAAACTAAGGTCGCGTAGCTAAGTTTAGACATTTTTTTCCCGGATTTTGCCGATCTTTACCTTGATTTATTTAAGATTTACTTCAAACTATACAAATGACAACAAATGTGATGAGTTAAAAGGGTAAGGCCACGGAAATATAAATGTGAACGGACTTTTTTAAAGTCATTTAGACGCAGAATATATAATAGTACTTTTTATGTGGCAGACAATTTAATACTTTTTAACAATACTTGGTAAAAACAGCTTTGCGTGTCCTTAAATTGTGGAAATTTATAAAGAAGATATTTACAATTAACCGATATCAAGTATTATATATTAATATACGAGTATATGCGAAATTATAGTATATAATTTTTTTATATAAGACACGTCAATTAGACTTCACTTCGCCTGATGGTAATCTTAAGTTAAGTATATATCATAATCCCAGTTATATCACAATATTTACTCATATCCGCAGCACACGTTTTGGAGTGTCTTTTGAGGGGTTCTACGTCAGCGGAGTAGCTCAAACTCACCAACCACAGATTATATCACATCAATCCGCGTACGCCAGGGTCTCATTTCTCTTTCTTAGAGTCAAGATATATGCCTGCTGTACAATACTTTGTCTCGGTTTACTAATGAATACTACTACTTCGAAACTGGCATTACTGAAGTACTTTGTAGTGGCCGTCGACTATTGTAGGTAAATAGTGTAATTGTAGATATATGGTGTAGTTAACATGATCTTTTTTTTATATCACTTAGGTGGTAGACAAGCACACGGCTCACCTGATGGAAAGTGGTTACCGTGGCCTATGGACGTGTGTGACACCAGAGAAACCACACTCGCGCTGCTTACCCTGTAAGCGCAGAGTTTCTGTGCCGTCAGTGTAGAGGACAAAGCAGGACAAGCCTTTAGTCATCCCACTGACAGCACAAATTCTCCAGTGAGCTCTGGCTACCCTACACACCGCTGGGCATACAACACGAAGTTATTATAACCACGGTATTCTGTAGGGCGGAGGTACTTCCACAGTCAGACTGCTCAATTGGGCGGAAATACCGCCGTGTCCTACCTCCTATAAATACGATCTACGAATGATCTACGAATACCTACTAAAATACGAGTTTATCTACATGTACAGGTGATGAGCACATTTGGATTTCTGTCTTCAAACTCATTAAATGGTACGTGGTTTTATTTTACACTAACGTAATTTTATTAATAGTACTACACAAACCCAAACGTATTTCAATTATTTTCGAAATACATGAAAGCCACTCGCTATATATGCAGATATGTTTGTGAAATTGAAAAAGTTTGTTATATTGAAAACCTTTTTTTAGAAATTCTCTATAGCCGTGTTACGAGCCAGTCAAGACGATGGCAGTTTCATGACTTTTTTTTTTTACGTGCGCAAAATCCCCACTGATTCCTCCCCACCGGAGCCGGTGGAGGAGGTTATGTCGGACTCGAACCGACTAAGACGCACGCCGCCTGCGGGTCGTTTTGATTGCCGAAGGTGAGGTTGACAGGCATATCCCTCGCACCCCGGCCGACCCAGGGCCATCTCTCACGATCTGGCCCTCTTCTTGGGTGTGGGGACCACAGAGTCCCCAACTCGTCCCCGGAAACGGGGAGGCGCGCCAGGCGCGCCACCGCCGCAGCCTGCTTCTGCCAGGGTGACAGGCGGCTCCACCTGTTACCCCCAGGCCGGCGCTAATGGGGGGCGGAAGTCGTTCATCGACCTCTGACGCCCGAGCGGCAGTTTCATGACTCGGTTACATATGAAAAACACAAAGCGAGTACTCTTAAAGGATTTCAGTTCACACCTTATCCGAATGTTCTAAGTGTATATTTACACTAAATTTCTAAATAGTGCTCATGAAATAGACTTTTTCTCATTTTGAAGTTAGGCCTAAGAAGTCTTTGAGAATACTTTTGTTTACGTCAGTTTTATATTGTGGAAAAGAGTTAATTACACGAGTGTAACTGTCCTGGCGTTGCATACGTCCATAGGCCACGGTAGCCATCTCCCATCAGGTGAGCCGTGTGCTTGTCTGACATCTAAGTAGCATAAGTAGTAATAGTTAAATCTGTTAAATGAAATGCAGTTTTAAAGATTGGACTATAACTGCTGTTTTTGAATAATATTAATTATTATCAAAGACAATAAAATCAACGGTCTAATGCGATTATGCTCTCCGCTGCGCAAATTTTTCTATACTAGATAATTAAAAAAATAGATAGTATTTAGGTATATTATTCAAAATGATTAAGTGCGTTCATAACATTAAAAGAAATAAAATGGCACTTACCTGTTTTAACAAGCTTGAACGTCACTTGCTGTTGATTTTTCAGTTGTTCATTGTGCGTTGGATGATTGAGCTCCCGCAGAGCCATCTCGACAGAAGCCTGTTGCTGCATGATGCTATGTGAAGGCGTCGCCTCCTTCGCCCGGCTTAGTTTACGAAAAAAACTAACTTTCTTCGACTTGGAATTCGGTGTCGAACCTGCAAAATCAGAAAAAGCCGTACTTAGTAGTTAAAGTTTACCTTTGAGACGTCAATTGTAGTATTAACAAAAAGAAACCTCACACTGTTATATAAAACCTTATGGTGTAATGAGAGCCTAGTGAAGCGTTATATTGTTATTCTGCTAAGTAACCATGCTAAATGAATGTGTACGAGTTAATTGATGACCACGCGTTCTCAAACCCAAAACCCACTCTCATTCAGAACCTTCAAGAGACGAACGTTGTTGCGTTGGCGTCGAAGGCGTTGAGGTGCGAGCAGAGGCCGGTGGGGTGGAGCTCGGCTCGGAATGAGGGCGCGGGGGAAGAAGGCTTAACGATGACTCATTCGGTGAAGGAAAGTGAGCAGCGGATAGATCTGATCGACGATCTGGCTCAGGCGTTGTCACCCGGATATGTGCACCAAACTGCGGTAAGTTCGCAACCTCGAACAACGCATCGAAATTGCGATCGAAAATGTTCTTCCTTGAAAAAGCAGGGGTAGGAAGAGGAGCTGGTAATTCAAATTCATCTGGAGCTGGGGTCCTAACAATTTTGCCAAATTCATTGTCCTCATGGCGACCTAGTTTCTTAAGTAGCTTGGCTTTGGTGCGCTCGCGCAGCTTTGGACGCTCGAGCGACGGCGTCGGCGAGGCCGGCGCGCGCTCTGGTGGCTCCGGGGGCGCCGTTTTGAGATGTGTTTGATCGCAAATGAGGGTGGGGACGCGGGGTGGGGGTTGCGCTCTGGACGGCGCAGGCGGCGGCGGCCCGAAAATGAGGTCAAGTGTAGGCCGCTGCCGGGGCCGAGGCAGCGATTGTGATATGTATGTCTGGGTAACTACTTCATCCGCAGGATATATTACGTACATCCCTGGCGAGACCGCATTGCGCAGGCCCCTCGCGCCCTCCGAAGAGGCATACGCGCCTTGATTTACTTCTACTAATAACTAGGGACGAGTGATTCCTTTCAAATCTAATACACCAATAGGGACGACACACAAAAATAAGATAAGTGATTTATTTTTATAGAGAATTGGAATGTTTTCAAAATTTAAGTTGCCTTTTGGGAACTACAAAGCAAGTTGAAGAACGAATAAGGAATGTTTTATGGAAGGGACCTTGAGCCATACTAATAGGAAGGGTAGGAGGTTTCTTCGTGTAATTTCTGCCAATTCCGTACAACGAATCTTCAACCTAGACAAAAAAGAAATACTTAATGCGATGAGGGTAAGATTGTTGTAAGAAAGATGTGTAGGTACGTAAGAAAATTATCATAGAACGCATATAAAAGTAATATAACACAAAAAAATTGAACACATTTGGAGCAAATAGAATGAAAACACAAACGGTCTGTGTGCACGCTGTGTTGACAATGAACTCCTTATACCTACATACATTCGCGTTATAAACACCTACACGGTGCTGGCTGCCGAGTACCAATACGGCTTCACATCATTTTGCTAGAAATTGTGTATGTTTGCAATCAAAACATTTACAGAACTATATTTTTAAATTATATTATAAAGTTAGGTTCTGTTTACGATAGATTTAATTATAAGTATTGTTCTGCAGTTGCAGTGCCAAAATGTATTACTCTGAAAACGTGAAGAACGTTAAATGAATTAAACTTCAGTAGGTATATATTGCTTTAAACTTATAATTATACCTATTTTCTCGTGCGAAATATTCCCATGGCTACCCCCGGGGGGGGGGGGGGGGGGCGTTAAGTCGGACTTGAACCGACTATAACGCACGCTTCCTGAGGGTCAGACGTGAGGCCCTCTACGTGTGCGGGGACCACAGAGTCCCCATCTATTATTGTCCAATCACATGAGTATAAGTTTATTTACTATCTGTGGAGGAATGCTTCTATAGAACTTTTGACATTTCAGCATACAATTAGTGCTCGGTGGTTGTTAATGTCGATGCGACTCGTATAGTTTAGCTGTAAAGTAAACTGGGCTGAGACAAACGGGTCAAGTGTTGTCACAATGGCGGAGGGCTATCCAAGTAAGCAGAGGAGCACTCGAAATTTTCACAAACGTTGCGATTCTATACAAATTCAGTTAAAGTTTCCCTTACCAACGCTAATAAGCGACAGCTTTGTATTCACAATGAGGTTAGAATATGTTCCTTTATTTTGTTTTTAAATGTCATAAATGGACCTAACTTTATTGTTCGCTTTTCGTTTGTTTATTTTGGTCATGGATCTATGTTGTATGTGTATTTTTTTATTAGGTGTCTGAGAAGCACGCAGCCCACCTAGTGGAAAATGGTTCTGGACGCGTGCAATACCAGGAGCGTCACACTGCCGACGCTGTAGGAACCTTCTAATGCCCTTTTTTATACCACTCAGGTTACAGACAAGCACACGGCCCATCTGATGGAAAGTGGTTACCGTGGCCTATGGACGTATGTAGCACCAGAGGAGCCACACTCGCGCTGCCGACCCTGTAAGCACAGAGTGTCTGTGCCGTCAGTGTAGAAGACAAAGCAGGACAAGCCTTTAGTCTTCTCACTGACAGCATGAATTCTCCAGTGAGCTCTGGCTACCCTACTCACCGCTGGGAACACAACACGAAGTTATTATGGCCGCGGTATTCTGTAGGGCGGAGGTACTTCCCCTATCGGACTAAAACCCTTCTTGAAGAACCTGATATTGTAGTCGCTTGGAAAAACCACAGCAGGGAGTTCATTCATAAGCGTGCGTGGAAAGAATTTCTTTTCGTACCTGACTGTGCGTACTGTTTCCGGTCGCAACGAGCGAGGATGCTTAAAACATTAAAGCTTCTAGTATCACTCCTCTGTCGACTTACTTCTTCAATCGTATAGGTATACGAAAGATCTACTCACCAATAGAAATAAAACCATACCCAACTAGTGCGGTTTTGGCTGCGGTTTTCTGTACTTGCTCTGATATCGTATGAGAATCGAAAAATAATCGTATTGTATCCTTCTCTTGCATGTGTGTTATTTACACGGTACTTTAGCAGCATCGTTAGCGTGAAAATTTTCTTCGTAAACTGTGTTAACAGTAAATAAATGTCGTTGTTTTATAGACTGGGCAGGTAAATAACATCGTATGCCAATAAATTCTCTAACCGTTGGACACGTGTAGATGTAAAACACATGCTTAACTGTATTGGATCATGAGATTTAGAAGTGATTAGTAGGTATCGTAAATTTTCTTAAACATATCTCAAAATATCTATTCAAAGTTCAGTCTCGTTTTCATCTCAAACTCCCAAATGTCAAGCATTTTTACAAAAAACATTATTTTAATATTTGAGTAGTTAAGTTGCCATTGATAAGGTATTAGCATATAGTTCACTGGTTCTCGAGCTTTTAGCCGTGAAGGTTGCAAAGTCTTGTTTGTTACAATTACGCTTAAATACTGAAGTGGCCCATTAGTTGCTCATTATATAGTAGAATGCAAAGAAGGTAAGAACCGAGCGGTGATTACTTCAAGTAATACCTGTAGGTAAATCTCTTTTTCGTAATTAGGTGCTGTGAGTTAAAACAAGCTTATCCTACTTAAAATAATTAATATTTCACTGTGTGACATGATATATCTATTTACCCATTTTTCAACTAGGTTACTGGGTATAACGAATAAGGCTTGGCGTCTTGCCTGCGAAGCTATGTAGTAACGTATACAATATACTGCTATTTATAATTGTTATTTTTTTAAATAACTCGATTACTGGGCTAACGTTGGAGATGCGCGAATATTTTTATATGAATAATGTTCCTATTTTAAATTGGATGTAGGTGTTGTGTTCGAGCAGAAAGTAAACTTTTTCTACCCACGAGATTTAGCTACGGTTACTTTCAAATTATTCACAGATAGTAAAAAAAATGGCAATAAACTACCCTAATAATTATATTAACCCCCATAGCAATAAAACTAATAAATAGTTCTAGTTCTAATCTTGTTCTAATAAATGCTTTTTGTATGATAGACGTTAAATCTTCTTAATATATATGTTTATTAGGACATTCTATCTATATGATATAAGTATGTTATCTGATATCCATTTAGATGCGTATATTTGTTCAAAGTTAAAGAGGTGCCTGATTACCCGTCCCGTGTTCGCACGGAAAATATCGTGCTTTAGGTCATGAAGTAAAAAGTTAAAGTAAGCAATGAAAGGTTTCAAGTTTTCAAAAATCTTGACAGCTCTCAAAGGCATCAACTGTAAAATTTCCAATTTGTCACCTAAGCTGTTAAAGCTCCGTGTTGATCAATTCGTCAGAAGAAATAATTGTGTGTACATATATAATTATGTATATAGCCGGATTGACGTCAACTCACTTTATAATATCTCGAAAATTGGAATACTTAGAAAGGAAGAGCCACAACGAGATTTCTTGTTTGTTCCCCTGGTGACTGAGTAACTATTGTCATACTACCGAAATCCGCGGCCAAGCAATTCAATTCGTGTGTAAGTAGGCCCTTTACCTTTTATCTTTTTTCCCTGTGTATAATAAAAAAATAATAATACTGTGTACTTATCTATTTTCATCTCAAGGCCAATTCCCGTCGGAAAGTGATTGAATTGATATTAAGCTATGAATAGACTGAAAATTGAAATTTTGTTTGGTATGGTCCGAATATTATGGTTTTAGCCTAATCTCAGTATAACCTCAGATGTTTGGATCTGGATTTAATTTAATAAAATAAGATATTGATAAATCTGGTCATTTCATATAGCATGACTTTCATGTCTAGATATATGAATATCTCAAATTATAGGAGGTAGGACACGACGGTATTTCCGTCCTAATTGAGCAGTCTGACAGGGGAAGTACCTCCACCCTACAGAATACCAGGGCTATAATAACCTCGTGTTTTGTTCCCAGCGGTGAGTAGGGTAGCCAGAGCTCACTGGAGAGTTTTTGTGCTGTCAGTGGGAAGACTAAAGGCTTGTCTTGATTTTGTGTTCTGCACTGATGGCACAGAAAATCTCTGTTCTTACAGGGTCGGCAACACGGGTCTGACACCCCTTTATTTTTTTTTATTTTTTTAGGTGCACAAAATCCCCACGGATACCTCCCCACCGGAGCCGGGGGAGGAGGTTATGTCGGACTCGAACCGACTAAAACGCACGCCGCCTGTGGGTCGCTTTGGTTGCCGAAGGGGAGGTTGACAGGCATATCCCTCGCACCCCGGCCGACCCAGGGCCATCTCTCACGATCTGGCCCTTTTCTCGGGTGTAGGGACTACAGAGTCCCCAACTCGTCCCCGGAAACGGGGAGGCGCGCCAGGCGCGCCACCGCCGCGGCCGGGTCTGACTCCCCTGGTGTTAGACACGTTCATGGGTCACGGTGATCACTTTCCGTCAGGTGCGCCGTGTGCTTGTCTGCCACCTAAGTTGTATAAAAAAAAGTTAAGTAATACAATATAACAATATGTACTTTTGAGTTTTTTTACCATCTTGTTTTCCATTTTACTCTCCGAGTAAAGTAAACAATTTTGTTTGAAAGCTTTTGTTTCAAATTAATTGTTTTTGAATTACTGTCTTGTACCTTCGCACTTCAATAGCGATTTCAAATCACTTTATTCAACGTTAAAGTTCCGAGACTTTATATAAGCCTAGCAAAAATAACGCCTTTTATTATAGGCTGGCGGTAATGCATTCGAATGGTGTACCAGAGGGTGCGGATTTGATTCCCGCTCAGTTCATATATTGACCTCAAAGTTATTAAAAATAAATCTCTTTTACGTAGTAGTGCGTATCTCGTAAGTATTTAAATATTAGTGTAAGAATAATTCTGCACTTTGGCATTATTCCAATGAGATAAAGAAATATTCCTAAAATGCCAAAAATAATGCCCATTTACAGTCAATAAGCCTATAACTTCTCTTTTAGTATTATTACAAACTAATTTTATACATGACTTGTAAAATACTGTAGGCTTTTTGGCATTCCTTCAGTATACCTTACAGATATATTTATCTCTTCGATTTATTACGCCTGTAAATCGTAGAGCGGACTGACAGAGGGATTGCCCGCACTTCGAAAGCTATAGTTTTGATTCCACGTAGGTACCTAATAGGGGGACGAGGTTACTGCCGTCAGTATGTGCTTGACATAGGTATCAAAACTGGGAAATCTCAGTGACTCATTGGAGGTAATTTACACTAAAATTGCTTTTTAGCAAGCAGTTAGTATATGCAAAGCGTCTTAATTTTTTTTAGTAAGTTTACGGAAAATATCCCTATCTTAGTTAATCAGAGAAGACTCAAAGAATGATGAGGTATACAAATTGTGGCGCGCCTCCCCGTTTCCGGGTTCGAGTTGGGGACTCTGTATTCCCCACACCCGAGAAGAGGGCCAGATCGTGAGAGATGGCCCTGGGTCGGCCGGGGTGCGAGGGATATGCCTGTCAACCTCACCTTCGGCAACCAAAACGACCCACAGGCGGCGTGCGTTTTAGTCGGTTCGAGTCCGACATAACCTCCTCCACCGGCTCCGGTGGAGGTATACAAATTTAAGTCTCAATAGTTCTTTGTAAATATTGAAAATTATTCCTAGTTGATGAATGTGGTTTTTTATATTACTTAGGTAGCAGATAAGCACATGGCCCACCTGATGGAAAGTGGTTACCGTGGCCTATGGACGTGTGTAACACCAGAGGAGTCACACTCGCACTACAAACCCTGTAAGCTCTGAATTTCTATGCCGTCAGTGTAGAAGACAAAGCAGGACAAGCCTTTAGTCTTCCCACTGACAGTACAAACTCTCCAGTGAGCCCTGGCTACCCTACTCACCGCTGGGAACACAACACAAAGTTACTATAGTCACGGTATTCTGTAGGGCAGAGGTTCTTTCCTAGTCGGACTGCTCAATTAGATAGATTGCCGTAAACTCTAAATACCACAAGCAATTTCGTCTAACTAGAGATTAACGAAATTACTAAGAATGCGTGTGAAGTGATACGTTGATACTTACTGGAAAAATGTGTGGATAAACATAAAGTACATAAATAAAGTAAGTTTAAATATATAAATGTTAGCTCGGTTGCAAAACACACAACAACAGTATCAGGCCTCTTTTATTTTTTTATTACAGCCTTCAATAACAGAGTTTTAATATTCACTTTTCTAGTTCAATTACATTAAGATTCTAGTTAACTTTTTTAATAAGCACATGAATATAGAACAAGTTGATAATTACGTTTCTAGGCGTGCCAAGGGATTATACTCTCGTTTACATGGTTTGTCTACAGTTTCATTATGTTAGGTAGTTTCGTTATGTCTGTTCATTGCTTCCATATATTCAAATAGTTCTGTTTTACTTTATCATATTAGTAGATATTATGATATATTATAAAAGAGAATCCAAATTACCACTATTCCTTTTAAAATTATATAGTTGCGTATGCGTAAAAAGTTTCTGTACAAAGTTTGTATAATAAATAAGATATTAAACCTATTAATGAAGAGGTAAATTATTATGCATAAACAGCAAGAAAGTAGTTCTAAAATGTTCTGATTAAGTATGTTATTTTCGATGTCATTCATAATTCAATTAGATTTTTAGGAATTGCATATGCAACTTCTTAACCGACTTCAAAAAAAGGAGATGGTTCTTAATTCTTATGTATTTTTTGACCGAGTTTTAGAAAGGAGGAGGTTCTCAATTCGGATGATTACTTATATTATTTTAAATGTTTTTACGTTTGTACGCGCATAGCTCCGTCATTTGTGGACGAATTTGCGAGATTCTTTGTTTGTTCGAAAGGTTCCAAAATGGTCGCATTTTCATTTTGTGAAGATCTGATGAGGGGTAGATAGATTACAGAACTGTTCAATAAATATTAGGAAATCATTCATCATCGCGATTGCGATCAAGCAGCTATATTTTTGATGTTTTATGCACCGATATCAAAACTTCTTTTTAAACTTGTTTTAGTTTAGCTTTGAGGTAGTCATATAAAATACCAGAGATTTACAAGAGAACTCCTTAAAATGAAATAGAAAGTGTGAAATGAGTGTTGTAATATTTATGACATTACCACGATAGGTACAGTAATGTGGTCAAGACTTGCTTGGAGTACAAAGGCAGACAACACAACAACTTAGTGCTGTACAGCAAAAATGGAATGCTCTAGATTTGGACTACGGAGGCTGATAATTGAACTCCTTAACGATAAACATTATGATTGTCTCGTTTGAGTTATTGGAGGAATATTCCTTTTAAAAAGCTGTCGCAATACCTGCGCTCACCCATAGATGGCTCTCTACTGGACAGGCCGGGCATGTAAAAGATTGTCTGTAGCTGTAGCAGAAAGCTCTAATATAGGTAAAGCCAAAAGAACAGTTACAGTCCGAATCAAGGAACACCTAAAGGCAGTCAAAAACAACGAACAGCATAAATATACAATCGCTTAAAATATATTGGAGTCAGGTACCCTCAGATGCAGACAGAACGTTACTATGTACCAAGATTGGTTAGGGAAGCAGTTAAAATCAAAAAGTATAAATATTTCAATCGTGAGGATGGATTTCAACTACCGAACGACTGGCATCCAGTGGTAGGTCTTTGCAAAAACAACCGGGAACAAGCCAAAACAAAATCGCGAGTGGATACAGTAAGCATCGTGTGTCATGAACGAGATCGGTTTGGAGTTCGTAGTGAGAGTGAAACCAGTGGTAGCGCAGATACGCGTAGTAAAAGACCTAGAAGGAGGGTAGATTTAGATATTTAGTTCTAAAAAACTTTTTCACCAACAATACTCCAGTTTCTACGCGATCATGGTGCTTGCGAAAGCGCCGAAATATCGGAAACTCAGAACAATCCAACATGGTAAATATCCCGATAACTTTAATACTAGCGTGAGTTACCATGATAGTTTAAATACGAGTATTTTTTTTTTATACCACTTAGGTGGCAGACAAGCACACGGCCCACCTGATGGAAAGTGGTTACCGTGGCCTATGGACGTTTGTAACACCAGAGGAGTCACAGTCACGGTGCCAACCCTGTAAGTACAGAGTTTCTGTGCCGTTAGTGTAGAAGACAAAGCAAGACAAACCTTTAGTCTTCCCACTGATAGCACAAATTCTCCAGTGAGCTCTGGCTACCCTACTCACCGCTGGGAACACAACACGAAGTTATTATAGCCGCGGTATTCTGTAGGGCGGAGGTACTTCCCCAGTCGGACTGCTCAATTGGGCGGAAATACCGCCGTGTCCTACCCCCTACCTAAATTCTACAGCTACTTTATTAAGGATGTTGTATTGTTAGTGCAGTATTTCCACGATCTATCATCTTGGTCGTCTAGTTTGTAGTGCTTTAAAGTTTCCTATTGTAAGTTCGCATTTGCAAATGTCTATTTTTAAGTTGTTTGCTTTCAAAATAATTAAAATTCACTACGAATTAAATTTCACTAAAAAGGAAAAAAACAACTTAGGAAAAAACCGACTTCAACAAAAGTCTTAGGCGAAAGTATTATTGCAGATTTATCTCAAAAGATAAACTTTTATCTTTTGAGGTATATCTGCAATTTTTATGGTTGTCGGTTAATTTTTTTTGTTAAAAATACTTGTTTATATTTGTTACAGACAGAACTCTTGACCTGATTTGATGAGTGAACTGATTTTGATGATTCATTTTTTATTTGAATACTCCGCTTTCCGCGCGGTCCCATATCCAGGAAGTCAGGATTTGATGATAGGGCAATCAAAGAAAACCCTCAAAATACAGGCTAGAATACTAATACTGTATATTATAGGCACCGACTTCTAATTGATTAGTAAACCTGTAAATTTAAGTTATTTTTTCTCTTATCTTTATGAAGTTATTTTATACTTTATACTTTTTGAAGTCGGTTTTTAAACGAAGTTTTTTTAAAATGTTATGAGCTGGTAAGAGTATTTAAAATCAATTAAAACATTGTACTGTAAGTCCTATTAAGTACTATGCATACATTTGTAAGTTTGCTTATTTCTTCGTCATGCTATAAAATGATATGAAGTTCTGTTGTTAGTTCAGACAAAAGAATTTCAAATTGAATAGCACATTCACCGTCAAATTCACTAACCACACAAATATAACGAAGGTATATTTTTAAAAGGTCAGTTACCCACATTTATTGCGAACCCAAGCTTAGTTTGAAAGCGAATATTTAATTAAAAGCTATAACTTCAGGGTTTACAAAATTTTCGATTAAAATATTTGCTTTCTAAAACAATGTCATAGTTTATAAATATGTGAGTGAATTAAAGTAGAATTTGTGAGTACAGTCATCTGAGATTAATTTGAAGATCTGTAAAAATATGCACTATGCTTGTGCATACATATAATCACGCCTTTATCCCCAAAGAGTTAGGCAGAGGTGAATTAACACCGAAATTTCACCTATCATTGTATTCGGTCCCACATAATAGGGGGTGAGCCTATTGCCGTTTTCCGGGCACTATTCTTGACTCGAGCCATGCATATGAGGCAGAGTCTGGACTGTATATATCTGTCTGATGTTAAACAGCCCTATACCTTAGTCGCCTTATACGACACCGCATGGGAAGAGTCCAAATTCTACACTGCCGGAAACGCAAGGTACTTATAATTAAGTACTTATAAGCTCAAGAAGGAGGTTTATAGGTAAATATTAAAAATAATAGTATTATAATAGTAAATATTAAAAAATCTGATTTCATAGTAGTCATTGATATTAAAAAATGCTTTCAAAATAGTCATAGTAGGTTATCGCCGTAGCGTAGAGTGCAGCTATGAGCATCCGGGCATACAAGCGCGATGAAAAGGTCGAGAGCTTTTGCACAAAAATTGTTTGAAGCCCAGCATTCCCTCGTTAGTATTGTGAAATTTTTTATGGAGGAAACTGAGTGTCATTGTATAACGATTGTATTGAAAGAGTTCCGATGATAAAGATTGAATTGAAGATAGCATGTGGTGTGATAACGAGAAAATAATTTCATACTAAAAGTAACTTAGGAATTATGGGACGATTAATATGAATCCTGCTAGTTACTATTATGAATGCTAAAGCTTGAAAGAATAAATAGTTGACGGAATTACTCTATCACACCAAAATGGATGAACGAATCTCTATGGTGTTTAGCACAAAAACTGATTTATAATTGGGCCATTTTTCATCCTGGCAGTGAGTTAAGTGGGTCAGGATCAGTGGGTCAGGATCTATACTCCACGCGGTTGGGGACGTAGGTAACGGCAGGTACAACAAATAAAATATGGTTAGATTGTTTGAAACCTGTCATCAAAGGAACTGGAGTGAGAGTCGAGACGAGCGACCTGGGAAAGTAGCGTATGGGTGTGAAAGTAATTATAAAAAAGGTGGACAGTGTTTATATTTGACTCTGCAATGTTTGATTATTTCCTTAGAGGCTTAGACCCTTACACCTTGGAATTTTATATGAGGAATTAAAAAGTTTCTGTTTACAAATTCTGGTAAAGCCCTATAGTGGTCAATAGATACATTTTATAAGGAATTTTGGAGAGTCACTAGACAAATTAACTGATAATTCACCTTTAATTTTTATTAGGTGCTATTCCTATTTCACCATGAATTATATTTACTGTTTAATATAATTAAAAAAGAAGTACGCATTATTTGCCTTCTTCCGCTTATAACACTTGCATAATTAATTAAACACGATTTGATAATAATTGTAGTAAAGTGCAGCTTATGAGAAATTATCATGATAATTTCTCAAAAGCTGCTCTTTACTAGAGATGCACAGTAAAATATAATTCCTATTTTCTAAATAAATTAAATAAGTGTATAAAATACAAAAATATTGTAAGTAAAATCCTATTAAAGTGAGCCTGGATGCCTCCACGATTCTCTTCGGTATCTCGTTATTAAGGCGTGCACATTTTGACGTGATACCGTCTGCAGTGCCTAGCACTTGACATAAGATTTAAATTGTCAATAGCACGTGACTTGTATTTATTTGCTAGCTGACCCAGCAAACTATATTTTGACAATTAAATTATTTGACATTTATGAACTTGTACTGTCTTTATGATTACATTTCGCATAAAAATCAAGATAAATCCCGTATTGGAAATGAGAAGAGCCGACACCGAGCTCCAACGTACAATCTGCTGCTTTAATCCCGGGAATAGGTTCCCACGGGTCGTGGGAACAGGATCAAAATTCCACGCAGACGTAGCTACGAGCAAAACTTAGTTTGTATAACTTTTAGAAACCATCCTAATAAAAACCATTTAAAGACAACAATATCTGGCTTGAGCATGGTGCAAGTCCCTCCTAAAATGCTAGAACTACAGCATAATATTGTAGTAGGATCTTTTTACCATATTTTTTTTGTATTATAAGGTTTTTATTTAGGAATAAGGTTGAAATTAGGTAAAATTTTTATTATAAGATTTTTTTAATACCTTAAATTATGTTGACACGAGATAAAAATATACATTCGTCCATATTTTAGTCTTAAGAGATCGCTATTTATAAGCAGATGACGTTTAAAAAATGCCCCAGTGAAGTTTGTTGCGCGGTTTCTTCTCCACTAGCGCCCAGGCACTTTTTAATTTTGCTTAATTTGAATTTTGAAATAATAATACGAGTACATCAAATGATATACGGAGAACATACTCCACCTTTTTAAAGTCAATATAACTATGACACATTAGTGTCAGCATTAGAAAGATTTAAATCAACATTTAAACTGATGTAAATAAAATGCAAACTATAAACTTGTTTGACATAGCTAATAAATGGCGATTTTACATGACTATAATTATTTTATCATTCTTTAATATTCTAAACAGTCACCAACATTACCAATGAACGAAAATAAGTGTCTGTATTATTATCCATGAGCCCTTGAGTCGATTTGCAGCGGATGTTATTTTTCAGAGAACGAGGTCGTTTGTCACGACTGGACACGAACGTTTTTGTATATATATATGTAGGAAGTAGTTAATATTAATGCTTGTAGCGCAACGAAGAACATTAAATACACTTACCTAAGAATTGACGGCGAGACGAACTGTAAGATATTAAGAAGTGTTTTGTGCTAACTGCTTAGATTTACTGTATAACTAAAACAACAATAAAACAGACAGACAAAATATAACCTTCGCCTTTTTAAGATCAGTTGAAAATAAAAAATTATAATATCTTTTATCCTATTAAAGCAGCAATGTTACGAAACAATACATACATGGTCTTATTAGGCGAATTAGTTTTGTCCGATTTTTTCCTTGTAGAAAGTAGCGAATATACGAAATATGTAGTTTCAAACTCCGTCAACAACTCAATATCTACTGAGCGTAATTGTTACGGTTATTGGGGTAAGATTCGTACGAGGAATATAAGTATAGAGTCCAGGTGAAATGACTACTGTTGTTTCAAAAAAGTAATTATGCCCGTTTTCTGTGGGTCGATAGCTAGCGCTAGCCTGGCGCGCCTCCCTGTTTTCCGGGGACGAGTTGGGGACTCTGTAGTAGCCACACACCCGAGGAGAGGGCCAGATCGTGAGAGATGGCCCTGGGTCGGCCGGGGTGCGAGGGATATGCCTGTCAACCTCACCTTCGGCAACCAAAACGACCCACAGGCGGCGTGCGTTTTAGTCAGTTCGAGTCCGACATAACCTCTTCCACCGGCTCCGGTGGGGAGGTATCCGTGGGATTTTGCGCACGTAAAACAAAAAAAAAGGGTCAGAAATTATTTGTATTGGTAAAATTTATAAATCAGCGGTGATGCCATTCTCAAATCTGATAGTGTAAACATATATAATAACGCCTTTATGCCCGGTGGGTTAAGAAGAGGTGTGAATTACGGTAATCCGTATTCGGGGCAATATTGTTGACTCGAACTATGCATCTGGGGCTGAGCATGTGCTGTATACCTATATATCTGTCTGATGTTAACCAGCCCTATACCTTAGTCGCCTGGTCCGGAACCGTATGGGAAAAGATGGGGCGGTCCAAATTCAACTCTGCCGGGAACCACGCTAACTAGCTTGTTTAAAAAAAGTGACACATAAGAGTACATGCAATAAAAAAGAAGAAGAAGAGTACATACGATATATAACAGGAGCTAGAGTAAGGCACAAAGCGGTACCGGTACCTAGATTTAAATTCCATATCCGTAAACACTACAAACGGATTTCTTCTACTTCGAAAGTTTCTAGGTATTGAAATATTTGAAATTATTTCTAGCATATCCAAGTCAGAATCTGAAGAAATTAATATAACATAAACTCACACCTATATCCCCGAAGGGGTAGGCAGAGGTGCTAGCACCCACATTTCGCCAGTTTATGTTTAGTACCCAATGTAATAGGTGGCGAGCCTATTGCCATTAACCGGGCACTTATAAACCTGCGATAAATACACACATAACTTCGAAAAGCATCGAAAAGTCATTGGTGTGTGCCATGGTGAAACCCGAGACCTCGTCTCAGCAATCAATTACCCATACCATTAGAACAAGAACTTCTCATCTGCAAATCTATTGTTAAAATATTACTCAGGTAAAAACATAAACGGAAAGAAGTACCTAGTAGTGCTAGTATTTGAAATTAAAACATATTTCATGAAGTGTCAAACAGTAATGGAATCGATAAACGGCCGGCATTGGCCAGTTAAGTTGAACGTAAGTTATACTTGGTTTATCTAACAATGCGATGTTCAGAAACGCACTTTCGCCAGTTATCGAACCAATAGCGCTATCGAATAGATAAACTACGGTTAAAAGTGCCTCTGAAACCGGGCATTAATGTTTCGAATTAAATTTATGGTATTAGCTAAATATATATGCATATATATGAATGTGTAAGTTAAAATAAAATAAGATTAAGGCAATCTATACTAATATTATGAAGCTGAAGAGTTTGTTTCTTTTTGTAGGTTTGTTTGTTTGAATTGGAATTTTTTTTTTTGTGTTCAATAGCCCATTTATCGGCAAAGGTTTTGGGGTATATATTCTCACGCTATTAATTAAGGGATCGTACATACTGTACATTATTTGAAGACTAAAAAATTACGGGCTTAATTTTACAGCCTCGTGCTTCAAAATATGCCACGAGCGATACCGGGGCGGGTCAGCTAATGTAATGTAAAAACAACATGTTAAAAACATTTCATTTCCCATTTCGTAATTAGCTTTTCGTAATATAATATTAGTTATACAGACGAGTTTTCCGTCTACAATTTACTGTTTATTTGGGTTAGGCATCGCAGCTGGGAAATAGGTTGTAAAACTCTTTACAGGTACCCGTTTTGAAGTGAAAAATTACCAATATATACATAACTAGCTTTTGCCCGCGGCTCCGCCCGCGTAGATGTCGGTTATCGCGACAAAACATAGCCTATGTCCTTTCCCAAGATCTCATCTACCCCTGTACCAAATTTCAGCAAAATCGGTTCAGTGGTTTAGGCGTGAAAGCGTAACAGACAGACAGACAGACAGAGTTACTTTCACATTTATAATATTAGTAAGGATATAACATAACATAAACTCACGCCTATATCCCCGAAGGGGTAGGCAGAGGTGCTAGCATCCACATTTCGCCAGTTTAGGTTTAGGTCCCAATGTAATAGGTGGCGAGCCTATTGCCATTAACCGGGCACTTATAAACCTGCGATAAATACACACATAACTTCGAAAAGCATTGAGAAGTCTTTGGTGTGTGCCATGGTAAAACCTGGGATCGAACCCGAGACCTCGTCTCAGCAGTCCAATACCCATACCACTAGGCTACCGAGGTCTTTATAAACAGAGTGTGTATGTCACATATGAAATCATAACTATATCTAAATAGTCACAAGGTACCACAGTGTCGCGAGTTCAATGGTTTTCTCCAACCTCGAAAATGGCAACAAAGTACGAAAAATTACAAAACGTCTATAGATTTTTTAACTTAAAAACTTTATCATTAATCTGAAGCTGGTGTCATAACATTTCAGCTATAAAATAGTCATTAGTTCTCAAAATAAATATAAAGATCTATATTAAGTATTTATAGAATACGAAAGCTACCTCAAAGACGTTCCTATATATAAAGGCGGAATCAAGTTTAGTTTGCGATTTATTTGTGTGTGGATGCCCAGTGAAGTGTTTGCACAATGTGTATATATAGATAGACACTTTATTTGTACACCATTAGTTTTCACAAAGGGTACCTGAGTGTACTAAAGAATTTTCTATATATTTTTCGTTCATGATACGGATAATTGTGTACAAAATAAACCTGTGATTTTACTACAGTACTTATATCGAGTAATGATCTTTATACTGTGATTTTAGTATACTTATAAATAAGTCCATTGTTACTAAAGAAGGCGAAGTATTGTCATCGGATTACCTGTTCAGCAAAGATATTTTAAATTTGACGTCCATGAATGAAGTAAACTTTTTTTAGGGAAAGAGATAAATGAGATTAACATGATACTATTTTCTGATAGCACGCAAATTCATTAAATGAAATAAAACTATTTTTATGAATTCTATCACGATTTATTTAGTATTGTTTTATTACTTTTTACTCTTAGCCTGGTATTCCGGAACAAAGCTCAGTTGTGAATAGACTCTATCTAGATTAGAATATTAGAACTGAAATTTTTAAGCATCGATCGAGCAATCGATTATCATAAAAAGAAATGAATTGGTTCTGGCGAAATTCGCCCTGTCGCTGTGTAGATTCCACAGTCGTCGCCGCAAGACGGATAAATAATATATAATTTGGAAGGATTCAGGTGATGTTCGGTGGCTCAGTGGTCAGAGTAGTCACCCTGTAAGATTGGGGTTCCCAAACTTATTTATAATGCGCCCCTTTTCCATAAAGACAGAATATTCGCTCCCCCTTGTAAGGGGTGGGGGGGGGGGGGGGGATTTAGAGCACGAGTGATGTTTCAAGCACTTTTTGGTTGGATTCGGCAAAAGAACCAGAGCTCTCGGGGTGGCGAAATGGAGACCCGCCCTACAGTTTTAAAATCACTGCTGTAAGGGAAAGATCGCGGGTTCGAATCTCGCCATAACTTATGTATAAAAAAATAACATCAAATAAATATATTTGATATAGAATATACAATTCGTTAAAATAGTTTGAAATAGTAGAAAGCCGCGTGATTCCCGGCAGAGTACAATTAGGACCATCCCATCTCTTCCCATGCGGTGTCATACAAGGCGACTTTAACATCAGACAGATTTATACAGCCCAGACTCAGATGCATGGCTTGAGTCAACAATAGTGCCCGGAAGACGGCAATAATCTCACTCCCTATTATGTGGTACCGAATTCAATGATTGGTTAAATGTGGGGGTGAATTCACCTCTACCAAACCCTCCTAACTAACTAACCCTCCGGGGATAAAGGCGTGATTATATGTTTGTATGCATTTAAAATAGTTTTAATTCGATGGGATGAATATGTTACTTTACAAGTAAATTTATTTCCATAAATGAAAATATTTTACATTGACTGGCTACGGCAGTACTTGCACGTAAACTCATTTCACTGGCTTTGGCTTTAGGTGATTTATAATAGGAAGCTGAAGAAATGTCGGTACAAGATGAGAATGATGAGATACTTAAGTTGCCGCTCTTATAAAATCTACTTAGTCTGTAGGCCATCGCCTATGTAGAGATTACTAAAGTAATATAGAATAATCCCATAATTTAATATCAGGTATCATAACATAACATAAACTCACGCCTATATCCCCGAAGGGGTAGGCAGAGGTGCTAGCACTCACATTTCGCCAGGTTATGTTTAGCTCCCAATGTAATAGGTGGCGAGCCTATTGCCATTAACCGGGCACTTATAAACCTGCAATAAATACACACATAACCTCGAAAAGCATCGAAAAGTCACTGGTGTGTGCCATAGTAAAACCTGGGATCGAACTCGAGACCTCGTCTCAGCAGTCTATTACCCATACCACTAGGCTACCGCGGCTATCAGGTATCTTAAGATGAAAAGGTGTATATTTATATTTCTTGTCGATTGTTACTTTGGATGTATATAACGCTGTGTAGAATTTTTCACAATTAAAAAACAAATAAAACAAAAAAGGACTACACATCTGATTAAAATCTATAAGCAGAGATATTAATTACATAACTTACAAACATTAAAACTATTTTTTAACGCCGGGCACTCGGTAAGCGTGTGCAGGAACGTCATTATACACTAGGTATGTAATGATATACAACTTCCTATATTACAATAACATGTTCTAATCGTTGTCATCTGTTGCAGATATGTTTTTTTCTGGGTTCTTTACATAACAATAAGCAGTAGTTATTTAGGTCAAGTTACTACTGTTCAAGTTACGCTAGAGGATCGGTTATCAAATAGATTAGGTCACGAAAGCTGCATGTTACAAGTGGTCACGATTTTATAATATTATTAGAGAAGGGAATGTTGTATAGCAGGTTCATCATTTTCAAAATAAGAAGCTTCCTATATTACAATAACATGTTCTAATCGTTGTCATCTGTTGCAGATATGTTTTTTTCTGGGTTCTTTACATAACAATAAGCAGTAGTTATTTAGGTCAAGTTACTACTGTTCAAGTTACGCTAGAGGATCGGTTATCAAATAGATTAGGTCACGAAAGCTGCATGTTACAAGTGGTCACGATTTTATAATATTATTAGAGAAGGGAATGTTGTATAGCAGGTTCATCATTTTCAAAATAAGAAGCTTCAATTTCATAGAGTGCGCAGAAACACGCAATTAAAGGTACACACTCACTAGACATGATGACGTTAATTTGATAGTAAATAGACACAACTGGAAATAAGCCTCTATTTACTCTTAGTATAACAATTCTAAGCAATATGACATGTACTAGACAGTGAATAAATATCATAATAGTCATTGTATCAAATATACAGAAGTTTCCTCAATATTTTATATCAAATTATCACAAATAATAGTAAGAAGTCTTATGTATTTAATCGAAAGATTTTCTAAGTGTCACCTTAGCTGTGCTTCAAATAATGGGCTTTGCGTCAATGTACCTACAACCTAGAAGATTGAATGAGTAAATATTTATGTAGAAGATGCCACATATTTACTCAGTTTTATTTAAGCCCTTTAGGGCCAAAACGCATGTTAGTTTTAGGATTAAAAGCATTAAAGCTTTGATTATAATATAATCAAAGCTCTAGTCTAATGGTTCTAGGAGGCTTCTGAGTTTCTAGGTTTCACCCTAATAGGATTAAACGATTATATTATATACCCGTTATCGACGATTGTCAGGACAACGTTAACGCTAATAATCTCATATGAACTTTTGAATACTGCAAATAAAATAATAAAATTGTTTTGAGCGGCAACGCAAAAATCTAAGCAAAAATTTTTATAACATTCTGTTTTAAAAATTTTTTGCATAGATTTTTGCTTGTTTGGCATAGTATTTTGCATAGATAATTTGATTATTTTGAAATTGAATGTGTTGAGGAGTCGCGATGTATACTGTAATGATAACAAAGAGAAACATGAAATTTATACTTAATTTCCATAAGTCTGTATGTATATGAAGGTAAAGGCAGTGGTGTATTTACATCCATATTTCATCTACTGAGTTTTGATACCACATAAGAGGCCATCCTATGAATGGAATGGATAGAAATGGAATGGAATAAAAAATACCCCTACCCTATATTTCTTTGTTCTCACTGCTAAGATGGAACACTATGGCGTTGCACATACTGGATATAGCAGACTGAGGCTTGTGACAAATAAAAATTTGCAAAGAAACATCATAGGAGGTAGGATACGACGGTATTTCCGTTTCAATTGAGCAATCCGACTGGGGAAGTACTTCCACCCTACAGAATAACACGGCTATAATAACCTCGTGTTGTGTTCCAGGTGGTGAGTAGGGTAGCCAGAGCTCACCGGAGAGTTTTTGTGCTGTGATTGGGAAGATCAAAGGCTTGTCCTGATTTTGTGTTCTACACTGACGGCACAGAAAATCTCTGTTCTTACAGGGCCGACAGCACGGGTGTGACTACCCTGGTGTTACACGCGGTCATAGGTCACGGTAACCAGTTTCCACTCTGCCCCTTAAGTTGTATAAAAAAAGAAAAAGAAAAATAGGTGAAGAACAGGTGTGAAGAAGCGCAATGAATACATCCGGCACCCACAACAGAGAATCTGATGAAATTTATGAAATAGCTGTCCGATCGGTATCCGGTGTTATTATTGGCAATAATAACAGTTGCTTGATAGCCACCCATGGGAGACCTTAGATGGTCTCCATAATACTTGGCCGGAAAGATGGAAAAAGAACATGCTTTATAATATGATAAGAAGTCCGTGCAACTTATAATTAGCGCTAACGACCTAGTCTAGCCAACTTATTTATAAACAGTCTATACGTTATTTTTACACTTGCCTGTTGTGTAACTATATAGCTCTTATAAATCATTATTCTTAAGTGTACAATAGTCCAATCCTTAGTGCGAATCAATTTATCATTAAGACACTGCTACTACGACATGTTTTAGCATTCGTTTTGAATATTCATAATCATAAACATTTATTTTTAAGAATATGGGTAAGTGTGCAAAGTTGGGGGTATTTTATGAATGTGAGCGAATGTGGTGTCTTGTTTATATGAAACAGGAAGAAAGAAGAAAGTAGCTGAAGAAAGATTTTTGTCTTTTTAACACACCTACTGAATAGGTACAAGGTAGTCAAACCTATAATATACTTTTTATTCAATTCGTAACGATTATATGATTTACTATTTAGAAATTTTAAATGAAGTAAAAAAAATAATGTCACTGAGTTTATAAAAATAAAATTTTATCAACCCCTTATTACGAGCATTAAAATGCGTAAATATAACAACAGATTAGATAAATAGGCACCTAGTTCTTAATGTTAACATAAAAGTAAATTTTGGTTTAAACTAAATGATATTAAAGTTAATATACAATCTGATAAGAACTTATAAAAAATAAACAATGTTAACTGCTTTACTAAACTTTAAAAAAGTAATCCCTAACCTACAGACTTGGGTGAAGGCATTTTGTTATTTCAATGAGCGAGCTTTCTACGCAGATCTAAATCAATCTCCCGTTTCATATCCCTCGTCGGTTATTTGATTATATCCAAACAAGCTGAAGTCAACAAAATTGCTGCAGTTAGAAAGGTCGCTTCTAGTTAAATATTGCCCCTGACCATTTCTTGTTATACGAAGTTTCGTATATCAATAAATACTGAGGGGTAATATTTATATAAAATATACATAAACATTTAAAATATTATCTCTGATCATTTAAATGTGTAAATTCAAATTTATAGTTTCTATTATAATTAATACTTGTCATTGAAAAGAATACGTGAATGACTCGCTGTCGCTGTGAATGACAAGTTAGTCCTAAAACAATTACTGTTTCACTACAATACACTTACCATATAATTGAAACGACCAGCACAATTTACTGTTTGTGCGAGCTTATTTCTTGTTGAATAAATTATGTAAGTATGCCGCGCTTTTCACAATACCTATAATATATTTCAATATTGAGAATTTGTCTGCCACGTGGTTTCCAGCAGAGTAGAATATGGGCAACCCCATCTCTCCCATTCGGTGTCGTACAAAGCGACTAAGGGATAGGGCTGTTTAACATCAGACAGATACCTATATATACAGACCAGACTCAGCCTCATATGCATGCAATACATGAAGGAGTCATCAATAGTGCCCCGAAGACGGTACCTTATTACGTAGGACGGAATTTGATGATTGGTGAAATGTGTGTCAATTCACTTCTGCCTAACCTTCCGGGGATAAAGGTATGATTTTTTTTCATTTATTTTATTTTCAAGATTCGTTTATTTGCATTAACACGGGTTACATGGATGTTGTTACAATTTAATTGTTGTTTGTTATAGTGCCAACATGTTTTGCCCAGACAGACGTATAAAAATTATTGATAGTGGAAAATTTATTTTAAACAAATCATAAGTTATGTTATGTCACAATTAAGAACATTAAATATCAAATTATAAAAACATACAACATATTCAATAGCATAAATGGGAAATTAAATAGTACATGTCAATATTTTATAAATGTCAATACAAAAAAAAAACAATTTCCCAAAAAATAAATTGTTTATTAAATCAAAAAGTAAAAAGTAATCGAGAATGTTAAGCATAATGATGTTTAAAGTTATCATTAAGGAAATTAATTATGTCGTGGTAACACTTACGACATAGTATGTCATTCAAAGTTTTTTTAAAAGGATTCATGGGTAAATTCTTAATGGTTCTAGGTAATTTGTTAAATCTTAGGGGCTAGGCAGAAGATGCTCTTGTTCATGAGCGTCGTTTTAGCCATTGATAGACCTAATACAGCGGTTTTGAGCTTTAAAAATAATTTCTTTGTCGGTAGAATGGCCCTAGAAAATTATATGTATGTATGTATGAGAATTTGTCAAATATGATTTGAGTAGCTGTACTAATCCGAGTAGACATACTTAGGTAGTACAACAAGTACAGTCGTACTTACAGTGACATACTTAGTAGTTTTAGCAACTTTTAACCACTCCATGGTGTTACATGGTGAGGTTTCAGACTACTGTGTATTTTCGGTAGGATACGGATAAGGTACACGATATTTTGCGAACCTCCTCCCCCCTGTTATTTTTGGGCTGTTATAAATGTAATGATAATAAGCCCCTGCCTGCTAACCTAACATTTTCCAGTCATAGTCGTTCATTCAGTATTTCTATAATTTTTTTCTTTATTTTTACCCGACTACAGTGAAGCAAAAGGACGGTTATGATTTTGACAGGCTATGTATGTATGTATGTACGTTCATCTGTTTTCACATAGCTAATCAACTACATATTAGATCTGGACAAATGAGGTATCGTTAGAAGCATCTTAGTTATCCGCTGGTACAAAAATAATATAACGTGTCACTGAATCTAATGTGGCGCCTTCTAGCGGTCATAAAGTAAATTTGTGATAAATATTTCGTGTTTAAAATGAACTGAAAGGGCTTAATTAGGACATTTGAAATATAATAAATTATGCCTATTACATGCCTCAAAATAATATCAATAAAAAATTAAGTTTAAAACTGAAACCCGACTACTGACAAATCCCGATCTAAAGTATTAAACAAGAAAATATTAAGGACAGCCATGGTTGTATGCCACTTATGTAGTCAAACAAAACAATAGATTTCAGGGAAAAGTGGGATACGATCAAGGCTATCTTTGAAATTTTTCAGTTGAATACTTATTAGATCGTGATTTTTCGTAATCGGAATTTAATTTAATACATAATATTGCATTCATTGCATCTCAATTTATTTGTCACTCAAAATAAATTTTATTTGTCAAATTAATACAAAATGTCAAAGTTGTACAACAAGCAATCCTTAGTCCATGTACTAATTAAAAAAACCTGCCCCTGATCGCTACCGGGGCAAAAGTGCCCATGACACTTGCTGCGTTGCCACGTTGGTTGATGATGGCCAGCCTTTGGATCAGGAACGACCCGGAACGAGTTTCAAATCAAATCAAATCAACCGGTCGCCTGATGTTGCCATGATTTCTTTAATAAGGCTTTTAGCTTTGCAAATTCCAGGAGCTTTCATAGAAATAATTATTAATTACTAATTTTTAATTATGTCGTAACTTTTATTTATTTTTCTCGTGCATTCAGTTAGCACAATAAACAGTATCATATTCTTTGATTATATCGAAAACGAATCTGTTCCTAATAACATCTCCCTATATTGGATTGGTTTCAGATTACTGGCCCCGATCCCTCAGGATCGCAAGCAATATTGTGGGCAGACATCTAAACTTTAATTTCGCAATCGAAAGGTAGATATATAAAACATCGATATATGCGCATAACCTTTGATAACACGTGATTATATGAATAAGGGAGATAAATTAGAACTTTTTTTTATACCACTAATGTGGCAGACAAGCGCACGGCCCACCTGATGGAAAGTGGTGGCCTATGGACGTGTGTAACATCAGAGAACCCACACTCGCGCTGCCGTCCCTGTAAGCACAGAGTTTCTGTGCCGTCAGTGTAGAGGACAAGCCAGGACAAGCCTTTAGTCATCCCACTGACAGCACAAATTCTCCAGTGAGCTCTGACTACCCTGCTCATCACTGGGAACACGACATGAAGTTATTATAACCGCGATATTCTGTAGAAAGGTATTTCCCCAGTCGGACTGCTCAATTACCCTAGTCCTACCTCCTATAACTATAAATACATTAAAAACATGAAATGATATGAAACACACTTGCAAGTTTTTCAATCTTAAGTTAATCCTTTGAGGATACCGTAAGGCGAAACCGGTCAGGTCTAATAAAAAATACTGTGGGAAAAATGCAAGTGTGTTTTCAATTTGTGTAGCAACTAATTGCACCAAGTGTGATCAATCAAGAGTATAAATAGAACCATAAACCAGTAATAGCATATCATCTATGGGTATCACTTTTCAATATCTTCTAAACTTTTTCCCAGTTTAACCCAGTGTCCAGTCTAACAGTCAGTCGGCAGAATTTCGAAATTTTCCATGAACTATTTTGGGCAGGAACGAAGAAACTTTAGTAACTAAGGCTAGAACTTTTCTTTCAGTGATCGAACGAGTGATTCTAGACAAAACTTAATATACGGGATTATTGATTGTAATAAAACATATAAATACTTAAAAAAATATTGACAGGTCAGTCCAATTTCATTTTATTTATTTTTATTATGCGGTAAACATTGTTTAATCAAACCAAAACCACTTAAAATAAATAAATGAAGAGCTCTACCTTTCTTTGTACATTACTTTGACTTTGAACTTTGTTTTTTACTTTTTCTAAAGCAGGGAACAAAATTAACACTAAAAATATTACGAGTCTAATGCAACGGCCGAGACGATGTTTTTCGCATACAATTAACCTAGAACTCGAGTGTACATAATACACTACTGCACAAGATAAAACGAGCAGGCTTTAGAAGTCACCAATGATTCAGTGACTCTTTCCTTTGCCGCACCACTAAGACCTGGAATTCGTTACCAGCTGACGTGTTTCCTTCTTCCTACAGTCCCAGATCCTTGAAGCGGGGTGTGAAAAAGCATCTGATGAGGCAGTCAAACTAAGTGCCATCATTGTAACATGGTACGTATATGTAATGGTGACCGTCTTGCCGAACTTTGCCTATAGGTTACCATCAGACGAGGTGAGGTCAAATTGATGTGTCTTACAAAAAACACATAACATGACCACAATAAGGTTTATTAGGATGCATGAAGCGGGTAGTGTGGGATGCAATTCATTTCCTACGGGATATTAGTTTCCGATATGCGAGACGAAGCCTAGATTGCATTTGTAATGTGGTTCCTGATATGCGTCATTGCTGGCCTAGATTCGTATCTACAGTCTGTATCGTACGATAGCATTATGTGGTAATCATGAATATACGTACCTATAAGGTAGTGAAATTGTCTTATCATTACTACATATATATAAAGACCTCAAGAATTAACACAGAACCACGTAACGGGTTAAATCTATATTTCATACATACATACAATCACGCCTTTATCTCCAAAGGGTTAGGCAGAGGTGAATTAACACCCACATTTCACCAATCGTTGAATTCGGTCCCACGTAATAGGGGGTGAGCCTATTGCCGTCTACCGGTCACTATTGTCAACTCGAGTCATGCATCTGAGGCTGAGTCTGTATATATCTGTCTGATGTTAAACAGCCCTATCCCTTAATCACCTTGTACGACACCGCATGGGAAGAGATAGGGTGGCCCAAATTCTACTCTGCCGGGAACCACGCGGCAATCTATATTTCATATAAATAAAAACGAAAGGTTTACCAGGTACGTAGTAAGTGAAAAATATATTCTCTGCCTACTCCAATAGGCATAGGAAAGAGGCGTCATTATAAATCTATGTATGTATGTAAAAAGAAGTTAATCTTCACTTGTTTTACAGCTCACACCTTATACGACAACACCAGTAAGACTTCTCTTAAGGAATAATCTAGAGGAAGTAGGTCCGACGGAAAATCGCAGTTAATGACATTTGCTATGTTGGTATTCGCCAGAACTTTTTGGGAGGGTATCCCCACCTCTGGTGTTGCCGTTTAGCTACGTATTTTAATTCAGTCATCGTCGTCAAAAAACACTACTGTGTCCCGATTTCAAGGCACTCATCTCAGAGCCCTGCTGAGGTCTGTCTTCTGGTTTTTCTTCTCCACTTCGCAATGTCTTGGGCATCCCGGCAGTGGAATTTTATTATAGTATAGTATATCTCCACTTAGCAAAATTAAAAAAGAGAAAATAAGGACCACAATTTTATTTACTTGAGTGCAGTGAAGCGCCTAATGTCGGCGAGCGGAGAAAAGAATTTAATTATTTTCACTTTGAGCAGCAAGGCACGACAAGCTATTTCTAAAATTACATTTCAAATGTCAGTTACTGTTACTGTAATATAAACGATTTAGAAATGAATTAGGTTTTTTATATTACTTAGGTTGCAAACAAGCACACGGCCTACCTGATGGAAGGTGGTTACTCTGCCCTTAGGACGTGTGCAACACCAGGGGCACCACATCTTATTAAGACACAGTATATCACTTTAGGTACCTATTAATAATTCAACACAGTATTGTCGCCAGGCTCCGGTGCCACTTTCTACACCAAACGGCTCGTGTGCTTCTCTGCCAATTACACGGTATAAAAAGACTAAACAATCTAAAGTATATATAATTCAATATCTAGGATTGGTATTGCCTTTCAATGGGACAATTCTGGCCACACTCCCAGTTGACATCGATGGAGAGGAATTTGATGCCTGAACCTCCAGATAAGTAAATTATGTGTGGTTCCCGGCAGAGTAGAATTTGGTCCATCCCAACTCTTCCCATGCATTGTTGTAGAAGGCGACTAAGGGATAGGGCTGTTTAACATCAGACAGATATATATGCAGCTCTGATTTCGTCTCAGTCCTCATGGCTCGAGTCAACAGTAGTGCTCGGAAGACGGCAATAGGCTCACCCCCTATTACGTGGGACCGAATACAATGATTGGTGAAATGTGGGTTTTAATGCACATTTGCCTAACCATCCAGGGATAAAGACGTGATTGTATGTATGTATTGTTTTTATATTTTTACCCATATAATTCTAATTTACACTATGTTTATCATTAATTTATTTTATTAATGTTTGTGTCATCTAATGTATTCACTAACTTAACTATTCTAGGTTGCTACTTACAATACAGTTGCCCATAGCCAGTGTTACCAAGAATACGTTATAATATTTTATTTTTATACCCATTTCAAAGTAAATTATGTTACTGTAGTATGCTTTGTTCACACATGGCTGTAAGCGTATTAGCATTCTACGAAAATAGGATAACTTGGTTTAACCCGATTGTGTAGTCAGTCTTCAGTATTTTACTAGTGGGACTGTGTTATTATGGCTTCAGTCAGACGTCTATATGATTTTACACCTAATCAGATATGCTCATTACTATACCTATGTTAATTATGATACCGTGACGTATGAACGCGTGTAACACCAGTGGAGTCACACCCGTGCTGCCGACTCTGTACGAACAGAGATTTTCTGTGCCTTCAGTGCAGAACACAAAATCGGGACAAGCCTTTGGCCTTCCCACTGACAGCGCAAAAACTCACCAGTGAGCTCTGGCTACCCAACTCACCGCCGGGAACACAACACGACGTTATTATAATCGTGGTATTCTGTAGGGTGAAGGTACTTCCCCAGTCGGACTGCTCAATTCGGACGGGAACACCGTCGTGTCCTACCTCCTAGTAGAACTTGTTACATAATATTGAATACGCACTTATACTTTTCCACAATATTTTATTATTGAACTTGTTTCGCCTTACAGTATTCTCAAAGGCTTACACTAGTCGGCCGGGGTGCGAGGGATATGTCTATAATCTTATCTCCGGCTACTGCCCACACAGTCGGCGTGCGTTTTAGTCGGTTCAAGTCCGACATAACCTCCCCCACTGACTCCAGTGGAAAGGGGTATCCGTGGGGATTGTGCGCATATTTAAAAAAAGGCTTACTCTAGTAACCAATTCGATAAGTGGTCAAAATACCCTGCAAAATACTGTGCAGTCCGACTGGGGAAGTACCTTACTTCCCCAGTCGGACTGCTCAATTGGGACGGAAATACCGTCGTGTCCTACCTCCTATAAAAATAATATCACCAAGTATTATATATTTTAATATCTATGTCTATCGTGGTTCTATAGATAGCACTGTGTAAAATGTCGTAGAATTAATTAAAGTCATTTTTTATACTAAAATATGATATCTTTTTTTAATCAATGCCTATAGATACATTTCTAGCATAAGGCACATAAAATCAGAGATGTTTATATTTGTTAATAAATAATTATTCTATTTTATATTTCTTATCCCATCATCTCCTTCATAAAGTATCCTCTCCTTCCGTGGTTACAGAGAGGTTAAGTGGGGAGCTGAAGAGAACAAAACGACGTACTTTGAATATTTATTATTTCCTCCGATACAACGCATCCGGTCGCTACGACAGAGACTTGACCTAACGTTGATGTCAAGAATGTTGTATATATTTCACTGAACAAAAGTAAAATGTGTAAAATATCATTTTCTTTTATTTCATATTGCTTGCTTCAGGACTTTTCTACAAACAATAGTCACATTATTAAAGCAGTGTTTATTAAATTATTTATCAGCAAGGTGAATAGAAGTTTACTTTCGTGTTGAAAGTTAATTAGCCATCACAACAAACTTAATGAAACACAATCAAAAACGTACTTTTAAAGTTTATTCGTCACTTTGCAGCAGTGACTTGGTGTATAAATCTTTGTAGTAAAATGGTAAGCTCGCGGTTGCGTCTTTACAAAATGTTCATTGTCGTGACGTGGCGTCACGAGACTGGCTATCATCAGTTACAATTAAAAGATAAAATTCTTTACGTGACTACAAAAAGTACCTCAGAAAGATAGCAATGCGACTCTTTCAGTTGCATGCACCTATTCGCTTGCATGGCTTTTAAACTTAAATATCACGGTATCATAGTAGCTCCACTGATGCGAACGAGGCTATTATTTTATCATGCTGTATCAATCACAATGAATTCTAATACTCAGGTCATAGTTAGAGGTCTAACTAAAACTATGAACGTGGATACCGCAACTGCATAAATGCAAAAATTTAAATACACTTCTTTTTACTGAATAACCGATATCACTAGCTTTCACAAAGGCCCTGGCCAGTGTTATGTAATAACGAATCATTCATTTCAAAACATACTCGATTATGATATCTCTTTAAATAAATAAATGAAATATAATTATAAATCGAGTATGTTTAGTAATACGAAGCACCAAAGGCCTACAATGAGTCCGCACAAGGTACATTTAGTAAAAACGCCTCGCAGTCTTTCATCGCGTGCTTCCGTACGCAGCGTGCATACTTACCCGCACGTTAGGTACTTCTTCCACGTGATAGCTTGTACGTGCGATCGCTTTTCTTTTTAACTGTTGATTGTTTGTTATTGAACTTGTTTTTATATTATATAGTAACTGTACTGCAAGTCAATATAGGTATGAAAACTACAAACGATACTTAATTGGACGATGACAATTCTACTAATAATTGTCACAAATTTTCTCGTGAAATATATTACTACTACTTAACTAGTCACTGTCTTATTAGAAGAACTAATTAATACAAAGCGCTATCTAGATCCTCCATATTCTTTTCTAAATTTTGTATATACAGAGATGCAAAAATATTTGCACTGAGTGGGAATCGTACCCGTGACCCATTATAATAAGTACATAGCTGATAGGCAGGCAATGAAATAAGTTCATAATTTTTAGTGAATTTCTTTACATGTAAACAAATATATATTTACGAGCAAATGAAATTACCAACCTCATTCAGTACAAATTATTACAAATATAACGAGGTAAAAGTATATTTTACATAATATACTTTTACCTCGTTGTTATTCCTTTGCGTTTAAATTACATTGAGGTAAAGAAAAATCACTCTGTTGCTTTTCGGATTACAATAATGGACAATGTCCCACTATCTCTGTATGCTCAGCTAGTGTTTTATGGCGTTTTATCGAAACTCTATGGTTACTTAAATGTATATGAGGTATCATCATAACAACAATTTATTTTATGAAATAAATGGCTTGTTGAAATAAAACCTACTTTGGACCGATTCAATTGCAATCCTTTTTGGCAGCCGAAACACACCACCCCGCTGCGATGGTCATTCACTTAATAAAACCTAAGAAAAGTCAAAATACAATAAAACTTAATGACACACCGAGCTCACCAGTAATAAATTCAACATAGTTCGGGTACTGAACTTTGAGATAACTTACACTTCAAACTTACGGTCGCTTCCAATATTCGATCGTCAATCTAAGATTATTTTCAATCCCGGTTTTTGACAATCGATCGTTCGACGCTGAATCAGTATTTCAATTTGTCTAATCTCGCCAGCAACACTCTAACAAAAAAAGCTGTCACATTGGTACAAACGTCGATCTAAAAATGTCGACCCGTCCTCCCAAAGATCGGTTAAAAAAAATTTCAATAAAAATCTAAAGAATGTTTATTGAAATAGTAAAATCAAGAAACGGTTGAAATTAACAATCTTGGATTACGAAATACGGATTGGGGTTGCATATGGAAAGCAGATCATTTATAACTTCCATCTTTAGTCACCCCGCGACCATGGCTGCGCTAAGTAACCGAAACGTCGGCAAGTATAAATAATAAGATACGCAATAGAATCCTTTACAAAGGGGTTTTTTTTTCAATGAGTGATATTCGCATAAACTTCCAACAATATCATAAATTGCTTTCGTTAAAATTTTAGTATTAAAATAAAACTGTGCCATCTTACTGTTAGTTATTAAAATTACCAAAGTAATAATTATTATGAGTCGGCACATCTGCCAACACCTAAACTTATATAAAGTTGAACGTTGACTACAGATCTTTAAAAATAGTTTTAATTTAAATCGGACCATTTAGCTCCTGGAGTTCGTTAAATTATTATTTAAATTTATGTAGGAATGCCGATGTAAAAAACGGTATTTAGTTAAATTTATTATTCATAACCTACATACTGTAATATTTTTTAGTTCATAATTTATATTGATGCAGTCATGAGCTTGAAATACGAAGAGTCAGATGTTTTTTAAATGATTAATCATTTGAAACCGTGGACTAGTTTATGTTGTATCATTTATCATTACTAGCTTTGCCAAAAACTCATTAATAATACTATGAACCATAACAATTATTTTTCATTACAATCAAGTAAGTACCTATAATTACGTTAGTTAAGTAAATAAATAGGTACAATCGCAATGACAAAAGTTACCCGAATTGTATGACAGTACTCATGATAGGTACTTTATTCTTGCTAGTTGTCATTGATTACTGCTAGTATGGTGCAGGTACAATTCATACAGTCGTTGGCACACTCGTCGCCTACCCTAATTTCCAGAGACATTTTTTGAACGCCAATACCGTATTTACCTAAGTACGTTTATCTGCATTCTAGATCCCATAACACAATCTAGTTAAGCTATGCTTACCATGGGTCTGGATAGCGTTGTGTAGAATGTTGTAGAATATTTATTATTTATTTATGTATGTATGTAAAATGATTGGCCCTTATTTATCTACAGAATTTGACTTTGTAGTCAAATAGCATTGTCGCTACTGATAGATTTCAGCAGATAGGAATTAATTTTGTTAGACAGAAAACAGTAAAGGCTTATTAAGAATGGATAAAGTCAACATTCAAGACAAGACTCGGAACGACTAAGATTCCCGGACCTTTTGTTTAGTATTTCAATTTAGATTTATAGTTAATAATGGTATACTAATTACATGATAATTTAATTAGCATTGTCAATATTAAGGATTCCCTACTTAGTACAATATTCATGGTTTCAGGCTAGAGCAGTTTATTTTTCGAATTGATTTGATTAACAACACGGTAACAAGTTATGAATATGAATTATTTATAACATACTCACCTTTCATACACGCATTAATTAGGTCAAAAGGATAGCGAAACGGCTCCGTGAATTCAATTTAGCATGTGTTAATATTTCATTGTTTCATGTACCTAAAACACTGACGGCTGTTCGACCCTCATAGAAATACAGTTAGCCATCTTTTTTCCCTAAGGATCACATTTCGGGAAACGCCACACGTTCAGAAGACTCCTGTTTCATGAAAAATGCATTCTATCCGATCTTCAGAATGTAGGACATGGGACAGGTTTCGTGAATAATTTAGAATTATTTATGTTACCTTTGTGTCTTGTTTGTGTATTTTATTTTCCGTTATAAATTCCAAGTGTTTATGTATGTGGATGGGCTTGGGTCTACCCGGTCAATTCTTTAGATATTACGTGACTTTTTTGTGATGCTGGGTGTGTGTTTATGCTGCGATTAGGAATTGATGTGAGCGTGTGTGTTTTTTAATTTCCACGGGACGCCAGCCTCAACGACATTATCCGCCGTGCTCTAGTCACCGCCGCGCGCCGGTGTGTCAGCTGCATTTGACTTGACATATCGTTAATGCCATGGAAGATGGCTAGGACTCTGGTATAGGACGCCACATGCGTTGATACCATTGCTCCTACTCATATAGCACGGTTGGCTGTGCTGGTGCTGCTGCTGCTTCTGCAGAGGCTCTCAAGCGGCGCAAATGACTCCCAAACTGAATTTCGACAAATCCTACTACGACACGATTTTACTTCGACAACATGAAACTCCGATACGACTCAATTTCGACAATATTCTCGATCGAAACAACTTAATCCCGACACTACTGTACTCCGACAAAGCGTTTCTTCGACATGACTTTATTAAGAAACGACGTGAGTTCGACAACGTTCTTGTTAGACAACAATGCTAGTTCGAAATAATTAAAATTCGACATACCCTACTCTGAAATATTGTAGCTCGATAATATCTTAAATCGACGTGACATATCTAAGACACGATATTACTGCGAAATTATTTCAGCAGCTGCTTTACCGCTTGACACTGCGCCGAGTATTGTGGGTTCGTAGGGTCAATGTGCTCTCGGGGATGGGTTCAGACGGCAGTTGCTTCGTGAAAAGCCGTATAAGTCAAATAAAAAGGAGGAGGAGTAACCGGAAGCCGGACTCCAAAAATGCTTAAATGATGACACGTGATCGCATAGTAGGTATACAGAATCGCTATAATTCAGTTTGCGGCCGTTATTTGATACATTTTTGGTGAGTAAATTAAATGAAGTCCGACATTTCTGTTTGTAAAGCCTCCTGCGGCACAGGAATTTATCCTAGTGTTAAGTTCCTTCCTCGACCATGACAGGTCATATATATACATGCAACAATAGTGCTACTGCTATTTAACCTTCTCCTTGAAATTCAAAAATTGTCATGTATGGATCGGTCTGACGCAGCATATATTAAGTGCAGTTAATATCTGATTTGGGTGGGTACAGGCCTTTATATGCACATACATAATAATTAAATGATCTCTACTCCTTTAGAAATGCTACGTGTTAAAAAATAATTCAATTGAGACGTTAGGCCGTAATTAGTAATTATAGCATTTATAGCATTTTTGGAGTCCGGCTTCCGGTTACTCCTCCTCCTTTTTATTTGGCTTATACGGCTTATCATGCCGTCTGAACCCATCCCCGAGAGCACATTGACCCTACGAACCCACAATATTCGGCGCAGTGTCAAGCGGTAAAGCGGCTGCTGAAATAATTTCGCAGTAATATCGTGTCTTAGATATGTCACGTCGATTTAAGATATTATCGAGCTACAATATTTCAGAGTAGGGTATGTCGAATTTTAATTATTTCGGACTAGCATTGTTGTCTAACAAGAACGTCGTCGAACTCACGTCGTTTCTTAATAAAGTCATGTTGAAGAAACGCTTTGTCGGAGTACAGTAGTGTCGGGATTAAGTTGTTTCGATCGAGAATATTGTCGAAATGGAGTCGTATCGGAGTTTCATGTTGTCGAAGTAAAATCATGTCGTAGTAGGATTTGTCGAAATTCAGTTTGGGAGTCGGCGCAAATACTCCAATCTCATTGGCGATTATAAAATTGAATGAATTTTCTTTTAGTTTCATTTTAATAATATAATATAGTAAAAAGAATTAAATTATTTTAATAAGTTTTATCAGACAGATTTCGAGTAAAAATGATTATAAATTTATTTTGGATGTTGCAAAACAAAAGTCGGATATATAAAATCGAAAAAATCGTCATATCAACTTGATATAACACACATATAACTTTAATAGTTCGACATTCCATGTCATATAGACATTAAAATATCTTTATGGCTGTCATAAAGTTCTCAGGAAATCCACTTTTCATAATATTTCACTGATTTGACTTTTCATAAAGATATCCTTTTATGTTTTTGTTTCTTTTGGTTTTTATGTTGTATTTAAGTGTAAAATCATACATACATATAATGCTTGTGTGTGTGTGTTCATGTAGAGGAATGGCGTGAGACATAGGATAGTTTCGCCTACACAAATCCAAGAACGGTTATTTACAGTCCTGGTTACTTTATTCTAGTACCTAGATATTCTGCAATATCAACTAAAATAATTGTTTCTCTTCAAAACTTTAATAATAGTTCACCTAAGATTAATCAAAATTTCTATATGAATGATATTTCTTTTCAATGTGAAGGCCTCGTGGTATACGAGGCCTTCACATTGAAAAGAAACATTGGTGTAGATAAATAAAAAAATACACATCAAAAAGAAAACTTTCTTCTATTTGAAGATAGCTGTAAAAGAAACGAACAAAGAAACAAATCAATACTTTCTTACTTTTAAGATTTTTATATATTATATTACTTTCGTGGGCCACAAAATAAATGATAGAAGAAATTGAGCCTTTGTTGCCACGATAAATTGAGTTTGTAACTCCAATTTGACAAAAAGAGCAGTAGGTAGGTAGGTACCTATATGAAATCTGTAGTATTATATGACCAGTAAGTATATGAGTATATAGTATATTCATATTCCTGTTAAGCTTCAGTAGTGTACCAAATTATCACATATTTTTTTGTCTATCGATGTATATTTTAATGTTGCCTGATATATTCTAAAACAAATAATATATATGCACAAAGCCGCTAAGAAACTTCAAGATAAAAATAACTTATTGAAACGGTCAGACTTAGAAAAACAGAATCTTCATAGGTAATACAGGGATAAATTTATGTTAATTCCTTTCTTTTATATGCAAAACATTCACTTCATTAATGAGGTAACCCAATCATTAATCGATAATGAGACTAAAAGACACGAACTAATTGCCTAACCCTCAAACTGCCATTAGTTGGACCTGACGGTCTCATTTTCACTTTGGTGTATAAGCCCATTTTAGACTCAGCTTAATGTTTATGACTCTTAATTTTACCGAGCCGAACTGGACCTATATTTCTGTTCTATGACAGTTTCGACTTCTTTTGTCTATTATTTAATAATAATAGATAGTAAACCAACCGCGGTAGCCTAGCGGTATGGGTAATGGACTGCTGAGACGAGGTCTCGGGTTCGATCCCAGGTTTTACCATGGCACACACCAATGATGTTTCGATGCTTTTCGAAGTTATGTGAGTATTTATCGCAGGTTTCTAAGTGCCCGGTTAATGGCAATAGGCTCGCCACCTATTACATTGGGACCTAAACATAAACTGGCGAAATGCTGCTGATGAATGAATGAAATCTGCTTACCCCTTCGCGGATATATGCGTGAGTTTATAAAAAAAAATAGATAGAAAAAGGTGTAACTTCTTTTTTCATTCGAATAAAGTCACTAGTAAGACATACAAAGTTAAAGTACTGTAGAGTTAATAGTAGAAATAATGACATAGTATGAAACTCGTATAATAATAAATAAATGAAAAAAGATGTTAATAGAGATGATATTTTCATTTCAAAAATTCAATTTACTTGTAACCACGTTCAAAAAACGACCTATTGAAAATATCTAAAAGTAAGCTGCTTTCAATAAATTCCCCATTGAAATTGGCGACAATGCATGTTTTTCACAAACTGCTCCATTGTATTTTTTTTAATAATAGGTACGTTTTTGTAACAATACGTATAGTTAAAAAATATATCTTCCTAATAAATTTACATGTATTTATAAGCAGATTGATTTGATAACGTTTTAATTTTAATTTTCAGCATGGAATAGGGACTACCCGTTATTGACAAATTTAATCTCATCTAAACTCGAAGTCATACTGAAGTTGAAGTCGACCGAAGTCATATTATTGTCGTGACCTTTATAATAGCGTAACACACTTTGTGTTGAATACATCCAAAGGTCACGGTAAGCACTTCCCATCAGTTGGGCCTTGTGCTTGTCTAACCTCCTCAGTGGTATAAAAAAAGAGAAATATCAAATTAAAACAACTTTCAATTTTGTTTATGCGATAACTGCAACATATCTTTTGTTTTTTATAACATTACTGTTCATCCCAAGGTTGCCTGGAAGAAATCGCTTCCAGCGATAAGGCCGTCCATTGAACATTGAACTGTATACATGCTACCACTTCTTCTTCTTCCTCTTAGCGTTAATCCCAGTCGCATCCGAAGCTTTCACCTCGGAGACTGGGGTCCGCTTTACCAGTCTGACTGCGGATATGGCTAAACTACGATATTTTCGCGAAGCGACTCCTATCTGACCTTCGCAATCCATAGGCGACATTGATGCATTGCAGTTAGATCAGTTGTTGGGTTTTTTAAGGCTCCCAACTACCCGTAACGACTGCCATAGATGTTGGTATGGCAACCGGACCGACTGCTTAAAGTATTCTCCGAGGCACGACCAGATCAATGCAAGTACCTAATTCATGCATACACATATTTACACTAAGCGGTGATCAAACCCGCTCCTCCGGTGTTGCGGTCGTGTTCACAACCACCACGCCACGGAGGCTGTCCTGCTACCTATTTGTCCTACTGTAAATCTGTTGGTGTGCAATAAAGAATTATCTATCTATCTACACTGGAGAATTTGTACTGTCAGTGGAAGACTATAGGCTTGTCCTGCTTTGTCTTCTACTGACGGCTCAGAAACTCTGTACTTACAGGGTTGGCAGCGCGACTGTGACTCCTCTGGTGTTACAAACGTCCATAGGCCACGGTAACCACTTTCCATCAGGTGGGCCGTGTGCTTGTCTGACAACTAAGTGGTATAAAAAAAAAAACATCTATCTAACATTATTTTAAAGTTTGAAACAAAGCTTAGAACATACACGTGAGGCTTTACTAGTGATTGCTTAGCTACGGTAATGTGGTTTGTTTTACATTTTCTATTCTTTTCCAATACCATTATGTAAATTTGAATTCATAATGCATTATGTTCCACAATCTATTGTAAAATATTGTGCACTTAGATGCAAAACATCGTATCCGTTAGAGTCGCCTAAATACATCGCCGAAAAACGTACACTTATAATCCGGCTGGACAACACCTCATGTGACCGTAATTCAGTTCAATTCCAAGAGTAAATAAGTCGAATACCAGCGTAGAACAGGTTATTGCGCGGAATTTCCCTATCCCTCCATGCTCCAGTGCTCCTGTATAGTTCCCGATTGGAGTAATAGCCTCCAGAAGAAAAAATCTCCCAAAACGTTATCAAGAGGAATCCGAGAATGATCGGTAGGACTAATGGAATACTATTATTAGAATTAGAGCGGCTGGAGTTAACTAGGAGTACGTCTTCCTCAGTTCAGACTTTTGGCTTCTACACGAGCTATTTTTCGGATATACGTCTTCCTTAAGTTCAGACTTTTGGTTTCAACACGAGTTATTTTTAGGATATACAGGGAATAGATAATCTACCGAAAATTATATTTAAGATTGTTATGTATTTATCGGTTCATATCGAGTTTTTCATTATAATAAGAACAATTAATAATAATTGAATTTGTCATCGCAATTTTTGAAATAGATTACATAACAAATGCATAAATTCTATTTTGTACCTGTATTCTTATATACTCCTAATATCCAATCTATAGTGCACACAATGTACGTAAAGTTAGCATAGACGGAGAAACGTAGCACGAATGTCTCTCGAAATCGAATGTCGAGCTTTCAGTACATAAGGACAGAAGCAAATGGTGCGCTTTTGTGATTCCTACACTGAAGTGAGAAAGTTTCTGAGTGCACGTATGTTTTTATGCTAATATTTGCTGTGATTTGGTAAAGCAACGTTGAAACGACGTTGCTACGCTATCTTCCATGCTCTCAATGTTCCTAATGCAAAAATAAGAGTACTGAAAATCACTAAAAGGTTGAATGACAGTGAAGGAAGCTCAATATTCATTCCGGAAAACGTCTATCGAAAGTCAGAAAGGCATCAAGAACTCATATTTACGTGTGTATGTTAAGATGGTTAAAATATACCGACATATTTGCTCTGACGCTTCTAAACGGCCAAGTTTTTTGAAGAATGCCGTCCGTTCATGTGTAAGTTACCACAATTGCAATCCTCGAGGGGGTCTATTCTTAAGAAAAAGTATGACCACGTAGCGTGTGTTTATTAGAAATGAAAGAATTCCTAGCGTGTCTCACTAATGAAAATTTATATGACGGTCAGTAATACCGATGAGACTCGCCTCGACTCTGCCATAGCACCCTTCGGCTATAACGAATGTTTGTTAACTCCATTTGAAAAATTACACCCACATTTATTAAATTCATAGGTGTTGTAGGAAAAGGTGTGTTGTGTTGTATGAAAAGAATAATGGCTATACATAACTCAGAGGTAATGTCCATCAATCTTAGCTATTATCAAGTCTCAGGCACTTCTTCTTTACTGCATAAAGGACTCTTATAATTATAATTGCATATTATCCCCGATGTTTTTAGTTTAAATAAAAAGTAGGAACTTTTAAGTATTTTCTCGGTCAATAAATTAATACATGTCAACTTTCCATGATCGGTGGACCACCATCGAATTCCATTATCAAACAAGCTTCATGTTACCAAAATGCATGGTCATCTAACGTACATAATTGTATGCAAAATTCGAGCTCTATCAAACATTATGAGATAGTTCTCAAGGAAGACGTTAGATTTATTTTATTACAGGAAATATATAACTGTAATAAAAAAGAATTACAAACTTTAAGTTTAAGAATTGATGATATATTATTGTTTGTAATATATTTAAGATATCGATAACGAACGATAAAATAAAACCAATCACAATTTGAGTATTCCTATATATACAGCAGTACCTAGTTAACAGCTTACATAATTTAAGAGATGAAATCTCTTATACAAAAATGATCCCATTCCTTTGTATCGCAGCCATAAAAGTTTATCCTAACCCTCTTGACACTCTGTTGAATAAAAAAGCATTAGCAAAAGCCGTGGAAATATTTTGCAAGAAATCTTTTCCTCGGTATTGTAATAATGTTATATGTTTTATTTACATCCAATTTCTGTAGGTATACCTACATCAAAGTTTTTTGGTAACTGCCTTTTGTCTTCGGAAATTATGGTTATCTTGTTTGTCCCATTATAAAACTTTACAAGTTTGTTTAGCTCTGAGCTTTCTGGTAAAGGATTGTATTGGTTATTTTTACTTGTTAAATCCATGGCTATCACTTCACCGGGGTTGACCATGAAGTAGTAATGCTAGAATTGTGCCCTTGGCTAGATTTTTTCTTTATTGTGACATCAGATTTTTTCACCGATTCGTATCTTATCTATCAATATTGATAGAACTCGAGAGTTTGAATGTTTGTATGAACGCACTAATGTCTAGAGCAGCTAATGAATTTGTTTGGATGTTAATTATTCATTCACGTTATAACTGTTGATCTGACTGAAATTTTGTACAGGGATAAACTGCAGTCTGGAATAACACATTGGCTAATTTAACCCGAAAATAGTTTCTCATGGGATGCGGAAAAGAGTGAAGCTGCGGGCGACAGCTGGTGAAATGTTGATTAAAACAATGCAAAAATTAACCCTTGAAGGTGGCAATGCAATGTCAAGTTTATGATATTATATGTTTACAACAAAATAATTCAGTGTACTCCAAACTTGACCGATATATCACATTGCTCTTGGCCGCATAGCAAAACTGTGTCACATCGAGATTGCCGGGTTATTTTGGCAACTCATTATTTCCACGTACCAGAACAACCTCGGTTTTAAAGTTTAAGAATCATAAATAATATCACATATTTTTTTAAATATGAATAGTAAAAAGGAAAATAAAATAAATTGGTAGCTTAGTTCTTTAGCACTAGGCTTTGTGACCGGGAAGTAGCGGGTACGAACCACTGCCGACGTGAACCCACTTCTAACACAAGCAATTTAGTTTATTTCGGTTACTAAATATTCTATAAAAATATGGGTATTATGCTTAAAAACGCGTGGAAGGGCCTGTCAAGATCTTCAAGCCCAAGCCTATTCCTGTAAGCGGGAACAACCCTGTTGATGGATGGACGATGTTTTACCGTCGTCGGCTTTCATCCCAAATTTTTAGGCAGACGGCAGTTACTGCTGGAAAAGCTTCATCTGAAACTTCTAGTATTTCCACGTTCCACCCCAGGGTACAGACCATGCCTGAAGTTAGTAGTAACTAAGCAGGTCCTCTCCATAATATCTAGTGAAGGCAACACCCATGGATATCATAGTATTCAAATGAATATAAAAAAATATTTGACCTAATTGATATGATATTGTCATCATCATCTATCATCATCTCGATAATAATATGCTTATCTTTTGTCCAATTTTGTAGGTGATGTATCGGTGTGATTATTATAAATTGATGTAGAAATGTTGATGTATTTTGTAGAGTTGACAGGTGATTGGTGCTCTACTTGATACACTTTGTCATGTTTACGTCAGTCGGTCATGGATTAGACAATTTATTAATTAAATAATGAGTCATTTCTATTTTAACGTCGATATTATTGTTCATTTTGATGACGGTTGAACGGCTCTGTATATTACCTATATATGTACCTAGTGCTATAATAATCTACAGGAGGTAGGACATTATACAGGAGGTAGGTATTTCTGTCCTAATTGAACAATCCGACTGGGGAAGTACCTCCACCCTACAGAATACCACGGCCATAATAACCTCGTGTTGTGTTCCCTGCGATGAGTAGGGTAGCCAGAGCTCACTGGAGAGTTTTTGTGCTGAAGACCAAAGCTTGTCCTGATTTTGTGTTCTGCATTGATGGCACAGAAAATCTCTGTTTTTACAGGGTCGGCACCATGAGTGTGACTCTCCTGGTGTTACACACGTTCATAGGTCACGGTAACCACTATCCACCAGGTGGACCGTATGCTTGTCTGCCACCTAAATTGTATAAATAAAAAACTACACATATAAAACTCCACGTTCTGACTGACTGACATAGAGACATCGCACAGTTCAAACCACTGGCCGTATAGACTTTAGGGAATTGAGAAAATTTGGAGTGTGTTTGTGTTGATTCGTAGAGGTATACTAAGAATGGAATTTTTAAATTTCAACCCCTAATTAAGTAAAAAGGGGTATAATCGTACTTTATTGTAACTCCAGAACGACTGAACAGATTTTCATGATTTTTTATTTATAGGCTTTGTTTCCGTTTCTGAATGGCATATGTATTACCTGAACTTAAGCAATTTCATGAATATCTTTCTTTTTTTATACCACTTAGGTGGCAGACAAGCACACGTCCCACCTGATGGGAAGTGGTTACCGTGGCCTATGGACGTATGTTATACTCGCGCTGCCGTCTACGAAGAAACCTTATCTCCAGAAATATTGTAACTAGATCCACATTATTCAAAATTGATAAAACTTTTATAATGTATTTTTCAATAGTTTGTTTGGATACAGAAGAGCATTTTTAAGGTTACTAGCAAGTCAGAAAGTATATCTATTTTTGTTAGTTATAATAATTTACTTAAGAACATTGGAATCCTTATGAGCGGATCAAACATTTGTCGAGATATTATGCCTAAATATAGAACCTTCTCACAATTGTTGCTACGGATTTTCGGTTCATAATAATCTGGTTTGGCAAATCAATACGATGCCGTAATCAATGGAACGAGAAAAATATATTGGTAGTTATCGGTCTACGTACATCCCTTTTTTCGTTAAATGGCAGATTCTGGAAATGGCAGATTCTTTGAACGACAGATTCTGGAAACGGAAGAAGTACAGTACCAAACAACGTCCTAATTTTATACTCTATTTGGTTAAAATATATGTTAGAAAGGTAGTCAAGAGAAACTACAAAGATCATGTCTAATAAATAATTTAGTTTTTAGCTGGCGACTGTACAAAATCCGTCGATTAAAGAATCTGTCGTTCAAAGAATCTGCCATTTATAGAATCTGCCGTTTCCAGAATCTGCCATTTATCGAAATAAGGCGTACATCTACACATATTTATGTGAATGGAATATTTTTACAGAGCGTTTCAAAATAGGCAATAACATTTACCAATATTATTAAAATGTTGATTTTTTAAATGCCAGCAGTCAAATATCGCGAATTCTTATAAAACTTAACTGTTACTACTCGTACATATCGGGGTATTTACCATGTTATTTTTTATACCACTTGGTTGGCAGATAAGCACACGTCCCACCTGATAGAAAGTGATTACCGTGGCCTATGGACGTATGCAACACCTAGGGAGTTACACTCGCGCTGCCATCTCTTTTAGCATAAGAGTTTCTGTGTCGTCAGTGTAAAAGACATCTTTCCACTGACAGTACAAAAACTCTCCAGTGAGTTCTGGCTACCCTACTCACCGCCGGGAACACAATACTAGGTTATTATGGCCGCGGTATTCTGTAGGACGGAGGTACTTGCCCAGTCAGACTGCTCAATTAGACGGAAATACCGTCGTGTCCTACCTTCATGTATGCATTGTTTAGAATTTTCAATATTTCTGGACTGCTATCAATCAATCAATCAACTAGCCCATCGCAGTCCACAGCAGGACTAGGACTCTCCCAATGTTGGGGGGCTTTGGCCTACTGTACAGTTAAATATCCCGATATTTCTAATAGTAATATCGGGATATTTAGCAGAGAGAGTAACAATCATAGTTTAAGAACTAAACTGTATTTGTAAAGTTCACTATTGGAATCTAATGAAAATATGACTTTTAATCTTTGGTCTCTAATCGAAATTAGTTCTATTTGCTAATTAACACAAATTTTGGAAATAAAAATTAAATGTGTAAAAATAAAACTATCGTTTATGATAGTACACTATATTTGTGTTTTAACGTATAATTTACTAGCGCTCTCTCAGTGCTAGAAATAGCGCGCTACTATGTTACGTAGTGTAAAATATATAATTATACATAAGTACTTAGCGCTGTAGTAATGAGTATAATGTTATTTGTCGCGTTGCGTTCATTACGCATTGTTACTTCGTGAGCCAACTAATAGTGGAATTCGCCAATGGTTGGAATCATGATCAAGGCGAACGCTTCACTCATAAAACTTTTTCAAGTAAAACATGAGAACATAGTTCGTTAAATATGCTCTCACTGGTGAAATTCAGCGTAAATGCCCTATAGTAGAATTGGCACTGAATATTAAATCACATTGAGGGGTCACATCATCAGACCTTTGGGGTCAGCCAACCTCACCTGCAAGTTGAGCTTTGATTTTGCTAAAGCAAAACCATTGTCATACCACGGACTCAACTAAAAGACTTTTGATTTTAGACTTTAAAGCAATGCAGTTAAAGTTCAAAATTAAAAGACCTTTTGCAGAGTTAATGAAAAAGTGAAACTCAATTCATTTAATTTTGGACTTTAAGCGTATAAAAATAAAGTCTTAAATTTAATACCATTGTGCTTCCGTCATAATATAGACACTGCAAAGTTTCTATGGTATGACAGTGGTTTTACTTTTGTGGAATCGAGAGCCTGGTAGATATAATATGATAATTGACAGAAGAGGCACCGGCGCTTGCTCCAATAGAAGCTGTAAAAGCCAAACTCAACGGAGAAGAATGAGTGTGGTGCGTGGCAATGCTGTATAAAGAAATAGTCAATCAGTGTTCATCAAATTATTCTATGACAGAAACTTACTGCACTTGATGAACTTTACTAATGCTTGAATTTTTTATTCTAAGGCGTAAACAAACAGCAACAGCAATCATATCAATCACAATCATATTTTAAGCAATAAACGATTTTCTATCATAATTTTCCGTAAAAACATGAACTATGCATACGTATAGTATCGTTACTGCACACGACCAACTTACTTTACTATACAATCGGTCAAGTGCACTTACGCTTATTTACGACATTATTCGTGAGAGGTGTAAAATTTTCTTCATAAATACATATCTTCTACTAAAACCTTACTAAAACCCACTTTGTCCTCCCCAATTATTCTAAAGTTGAACGTTAAATACCACTTTAAATTAAGTTAAGTATGAATAACTAAGGCACATTATTGTAATTCCAGCGGACACGACAGGCGCTACCCGCGGTCCGCGGCGGCCGCCGGGTCTCATCGACCGCGAATTAATAATTCCACAACGCGTGCCATTCATTAATAAAATATCACCAGGAGGAACTCAACGCGTTCAAATATCAACCGTTTACTAAGCTATTTTAACACGCTTTTATTAGCTTTACTAACTTATTATGATTTATTCCGCGTTTGCCTTACAGTTATTCGTCCAACTATTTATTAATTTTTATAGCGTTTGAAATAATTTTGATACTTTATTTATTCAATTAATTATTTGTTGCACCATTTATTGCTCATTTTTCGCTTTTACGTATAGGACCTGAAAGTAAACTTAACCTAATTCTAAAAATTATAAACACTGTAATAATGCGATATTTAACAACGTCACTCGAGGACCAAGTGGAACTCTTTAACAATAATAAATTTATCGAAAATGGAGATCAATAAATTATAAATTTGGAAATAAAAGAAGCGTTTTAATAGTTTTTTAAACGGGATCCAGTGTTTCAATTTTCAGTGTGGGTGAAATTATATTACGTTCTGTTAGTACTGCTGATTGATGACACTTAGTGAAAAATAAAATACAGTGGAAAAGCACAAAGTTTCTTATTCAATATTACGTTCGTTATACCACTTAGATGGCAGACAAGCACACAACCCACCTAATGGATAGTGGTTACGTTAGACGTTCTATTCCTTCGTCGAATTCATTACAATTTAAACGATACTGGTTCTGTCAAATATTATACATATTGTTGAGAGAAGACATACTGTATGTTTGTAGATTGAACTATTTACCAGCCTTCTACAGGTTCTTACCACCATTACAAGCTAAGTGACGTCATTAGAAAAAATCATATCCTTCTCGCTTCTTAATAGTTGCGCACGAGAAGCAATTTAAATGATATTTTCTTCGCATGCTGCCGTTTCTGCCAGTAGTCGGCGTTACTTTTCGGTTCAATTAATCAGAATATTGATAACCATCATGCTCTCTAATAGAATCACGTTTATAAGCAGATTAAACATTAAACGGACGGCTTCTGTGACGTAGCGGTTGAGCGTTCGACTGCTATGCAGAGGGCGTGGGCTCGATTCCCGCTCAGTGCAAATATTTGTATGCATGAATATGTACGTTTGCATTGGTTGGGGTGCTTCTATGTTTACTATTTACAAAAATAATATCTAAGTAGTATGTTTATCTGCATTCTAGATAACATAACACAACTAACTTTGAGTCTAGATAACAGATTGTTATACAGTATTTATTTATTTATTATTTATGAACGTATTGTTCATAAATAAGCATTTATGAGGAATAATGCACATAAATTTATGACGTTTTAAAAAGAAGAGAAGTGCAAATTGACAAATAAATAAAAAATAAGCAAGCTAGGAGGAGGTTGGACACGACGGCATTTCCGTCCAATTGAGCAGTCCGACTGGGGAAGTACCTCCGCCCTACAGAATACCGCGGCCATAATAACCTCGTGTTGTGTTCCCGGCGGTGAGTAGGGTAGCCAGGACTCACTGGAGAGTTTTTGTACTGTGAGTGGGAAGACCAAAAGCTTGTCCTGCTTTGTCTTTTAGTTTTACACTGATGGCACAGAAACTCTTGTGCTTACAGGGTTGGCAGCGCGTGTATGACTCCCTTGGTATTGTACACGTCCATAGGCCACGATAACCACCTTCCATCAGGTGGGCTGTGTGCTTGTCTGCCAACCAGGTGGTATAAAAAAGGTAAAAGTAAACAATGATGTTTCCGTATCTATTTATATAGTTCGAAAAAATCGGCCTGCTCGTTGTTGACAATATTTTGTTACTCCAGCTAGATTTATTAGACCCCTATTTTATCAGGCTCATATTTTCAGAAATAACACGGTGTTTGTAACGGCTACAGTTTCATGTTATATTTATAAAGGTTTGTATCATTTATCTCTTGTTATAGCTTTGTTCGTTATTTTGAGAATAATATTTGTGTTACGGCACGTTTTATTAGTGTTGGATCAAGATTCAATTGAAACAGTTAATTAAAAGATCAAAAATCTTTAGGTGCTGTATAAAATAAAGTTAAAAACAAGTTGAGAATTCTTGAATTCAAACGGTCATTATCTGATTTCTCTAGTCCTTGCGTCTAGTACCTCATCAACTTTCCCGCCTCATTCCCAGCACCATGCGTGACCTATTGTTATTCTAAACAGATAGTTACTTAGTCTAGCTTTAGAAGTAAATAGAGTCATTGCAAGACCCATAAGGGAGTCTAAACCATAGAGCCAATTCTCATAATAAAAAAAAATTATATTTTTACGCGAAATAAAACTACTTAATAACGGAATTTATTATGATTTATTAGGCATTTAACCCAACGTTTTGGCTACTTTTCAGCAGCCATGGTCACGGGGTGAGGAAGTTTGTGTTATTTAAATGAAAAAAAATCTGTTCAATTTCCCAAATGCCAAAACTATCAAGATGTCAATGTCCAATCTTGAAAATTATATTAAGATAATTATATTTTTGATATTTGAGAGATTGAGCTTAGATCGAGATTGAATTTTAAACAGATTTTTTGAGATTTCATATTCTATTCAATTATACCCTTGCCTGGTAATGTTTGTGTTTATTTGATACTTTATATTCATCTTGCCTTTTTAAAGATACAATCAGTGATTAGTCAATAAGCAAACGACGACAACGTGACTGAGTAAAAATATTGATAGCAGAATTATTTTTAGTCTAATCTATGACTGAGAAATGGCAATAGATTGATAAATCAACTACCCCGGCAGAAACGCTGTGACGATAATCTCATAGAATATTGAAGAAACAAAAAGTGAAGTTGAATAATTCGTTTTAGTTGCCGGACTGTTTGTTTGCCAACAGTTTGAAGTAACGTCCGAAGTGAGCCTATGGTATTGTAGTGTATCGATTTGATACTGAAGTGATTTTGTTTAGTAGTAGTACTCGCTTGGTCAGGAAGATCAGTTACTTATATACGGAGCTTTATCTATAAATATTTTACGTGTATCAACTGTTACTGACGATGTCATTTGGTTATTTTTGTTACTAGATCATTTTAGAAGAAGTAACAGCGTAAATTTTAGAAGAATGTTATTTTAATTCATGTCATGAAAATGATGAAGAAGAATGATGATAGGTATTTGACTTAGGAACTGTGCTTAAAATCAAACTGGGTTAGAACTTGTTCAGTTACAGTAAAGCGCTATATTTTAATCAGTATTTGAATCTGAACTACAGTCAAAAATATCCCTTTGGTCAGAATAGTCTAAGCCCAAAATCTGATCTATGGCAATGACTCGATATAATACGTGGTACACATAAGTAGTATAGCGAAGGAGGACAGTGAAGGTGTTATGTCGGACTCGAATTGAATAAAACCGGACGCCGTATCGGGTCTCGATTACCGAGGAGTATGGTGACCCTATAAGGTAATTCTCTTACACTCCGACTGACCCAGGGCAGGCTAGGCCATCTAAGAATTTGAATCAAAAAATCAATGAAAGAATCAATTTCATTTATTCAGTTTAAGCACACAATAATAACAATATAGTCACCACTTAATTAAGGTAGATAGTATACCTACTAAGTATAATAAATAAATAGTGGCAGGTATGTAATTCATTTTACTTATCTCTGCTAAACTCTGTCTGTATGAAATGTTATTTGTCTAGTTAATTATAATTAATCTTCTTTTTGCTTCAATGTTATAATATTACGCATGCTAGTTATCCGTAATTGGCAAATGTATCAGCCACATTACTCCCTAAACATGTCTTATATATCAATTTGTAATGCATTTGCTGTGGATAAACCTATGAATTAATAAATAAATAAAGAGCACATATGAACGTCAAAATTTTACAATTATGTCAAAAAATATTAAATAATGTACAAATAAACCATTGGAGATTGATTCTTTCGCTGGTTCGGTAGGTTAGTTCCACTGAGAATATACCAGCAAAAGAGATGAGCTCACTCGGGTATGTCAATGAAGGTGTCTTCATCATACCCCGGAAACGGTCTTGCCCCGGCAAAATCAATCAATATCTACAACTCTATATTTCAACGAACGAAGTACAATATTATTTTTTATTCATGGGCATTATTTGTTGGTCTGATTTCGTGATATGATGGCGTCTACCGTATTCTCCATACAAAGTTATGTTAAATTTTAAAGTAGGTATATTCAAGTCGAGTTCAACACGCGATGTTCTCATTTTAAATGCCGCGTCCTTACCTTAAGTGCTATTGTGTACGATACCTGACACTCGAGGAAGCTACTTACAAATAAACACTGAGTGAACAATATCTTTGCGGTGTTTAGTTTCTTTTGCATAAAAGATGGAAATATACTAGGTAACTTTATTTCTAGAGTGATATAAACTAACATTGAAGTTCTAAAGTTGAAATTCACAGAAATCTTACGACAATACATCACACTTCACTCTGATACTAGGTATAAACACCTGAATGAATCTGAATAAAATGTGGCACAGAGATAGATTATGATCTGGAATAGGACGTGGGCTACTTTGATTGCCGGAAATACGTTTCGGTACGGTCACGGGACCGGGATAAAAATTTCTCGGAAGTAGATCCGTGGGCAGCTGTATTATAATTATAATAAAGTTCAAACACTCAAACTTTTTCTTTGCGACTTGGAATTCTTTAATAACCCAATAAAATAGTCCTAAAAGCAGAGCGTGAAAAACTACTGATGAGGTTATCAAGCTGAATGTAGCCATCATTTTAGCATATTGGTGCCTAAAATGGTGACCCTCATTTCTAAGACTTTAATTTACCAATAGGCGAAGTAGAGTCACTGTTTTTATTTAGGGCACGTCAATCGTACCCCACATAAAAACAAACTCATCTATTAGTTTTCACGAATAACTTTTATATACTCGTAGCAAGTTTGTACAACTGCAACTAATTCAAACAGTTTCATTACTTATAGGCATGAGCAGAGCCAGGAAAAGGCTCCTTGATCCATCGTTAAAGAGTGAACCAGGAAGTTTTTTCATTAGACGCCTCACTCTATTATTGAAGATTAAAGGAAATGGTTTGTTTCAAGACAATAGAAAAAGAACGCCTCACGGAGGTATTTAAAAAAATCCTTAGGTTATGTTGTATTAAAGATACTGAATACAAAAATATTTTTTTTACAATTCTTGTCAGTTTAATCGCATTACACGCAAAAACTATTGAAAGAGATTCTGATGTGATTTCTTTAGTTAAAAAGATCGAGATCAGATTAAAAATCTTACGTTTGTTTTATTTCGATAGGTTAAGGAGAACCGGAAATATATCTAAAAGTATAACGGAACCGTGGGATATAGACTAGTAGACTTTGTGTAGATAAACTCAGAAGTTAAAATGTTACTAAACGCCCATCCATTCAATGTCTGCCGGGAACAACTTTACGACGCTGTAAAATTCTTTGGTGTTCAACGTACGTTGTCCTTATATGTTGCATTAATGGAGAGTATGTTTACGCAACAGATACTTGAACAAATTGACTAAGTTGTCATGTTTTTATGATATACATGTGTGACAATATTAAGGAGTCAAATTTTATTATACTCATATAACACATAAAATATCAGATGCACGCACCTGCGTGAATAGATTGATGAAATGCTCATATGAGGATCAAAGTTAGTTACAATTTGATTATAATATATTATGTTTTTGGAGGTTATGTTCACTTAAAATATCGAAGTTCAGCCAAATCTGCAGTTAGACTGGTAAAGCGGACCCTTGACTCCGAGGTAAAAGCGTTGGATGCGACTGGGATTAACGCTAGGTCATCCTAATATCTTCATAGATATTAGGTTTTTGAAGGATCAATTGATCTTCTTCTTCATTCAAGTGCCAAATCTTGCAGTCTAGGGTGCGCGCTTCTATATTTCTTTCAATGGTTGATCGTTGGAACTTCTGAGGCGACTGATATAAGTTTAGATCCCAACCCGTAAATATCTAACAGAGATTTAAAAATAGTCCGCGAGGAATTCCAATTAAAACGTCATTAGACGTCTGGAAATAAATAAAACAACATCTACTAATCTTAAATGACATTATCTTCAGAAGCAACTGGACAAGAGCGAAAACCAATTATTTTATTTTCTGCACCCGGTCCGGGCATCGGATATTTAATGGATGGTTTCAATTAAACTTATTTCACTAACTTTGAGCAACTATTTTAATGGGTACTTAAACTTTTTGAGAGATTATTGTACTTGGTAGAATAATCTTCTGGTGTTGGGTTATAAACACAAGAGGTAAAAATATTCAATGGAAAATATTTACGAAAATATGTTAGAAAATAGAAAGAGTTAAAAATTGTACTACATACATACATGTAATCATGCCTTTATCCCCGGAGGATTAGGCAGAGGTGAACTAACACCCACATTTCACTAATAATTGTATTCGGTCCCACGTAATAGGGGGTGAGCCTATTGCCGTCTTCCGGGCACTATTGTTGACTCGAGCCACGCATCTGAGACTGAGTCTCAGCTGTATTATATCTGTCTGATGTTAAACAGTCCTATTCCTTAGTCGCCTTGTAAGAAACCGCACGGGAAGAGATGGAATGGTCCAAATTCTCCTCTGCCGGAAACAACGCGGCTTCAAAACATCATAAAAATAGTACTCAATTATGAATATTATTGGTTGACTATTTGCTTATATAATATATGGTTCTCAATCTAGAACCAATACTACAAGATTATGCTTAGTACAGGTCTAGATGGCGCTGAGTCATATACTCTGTAATTAAATTTATCATCAAGTAACAACAAACATTTTAATATATTATTATTTTACGGTTTTTACTGTTTTCGTGTTTCCCTTATTGATTTAGATTGGAAAACGTGAATGCTCAGGCGGGACTTGAACCTGCCACCGGGAGGAGGCTCTGACTCCGTTTTTTAGCATTCAAAATTCTTCTATATATCTATACCTACAAATATAGCCTTCAAACCTTTCGCGCTCATTATTTACTTTGCTCATTTAATGACTCTGCTTTTCTGAAATACAAGTATATTACAAAGTACCACATGCAACGCGTTATTGTCGGTTGATGACAGCATCCTATAGTAAAGATAACAAATGATGGACTGTTCGTTAGATACACCACCAACATCAGTAAACATAAATCACCGCACCTCAACAGCTCGTAATTTTGCTATGAAATTATTACGACAAAGTAAATTGCCCATTTTATCTACCAATTGTTTTACATTGTGGTTTATTGGAATAATTTTTATACTTACCTACATACATACGTATAATCACGCTTTTATCCCTGGAGTGTTAAACAGACGTGTGTGAATTAACACCCATATTTCACCAATCATTAAATTCGGTCCCACGTAATTTCCGATTTCCGGGCACTAATGTGACTCGAGCCATGCATCTGAGGCTGAGTCTGGGCTGTAAATATCTGTCTGATGTTAAACAGCCCTATCCCTTAGTCGCCTTGTACGACACCGCATGGAAAGAGATGGGGTGGTCCAAATTCTACTCTGCCGGAAACCACACGGCTGTACTGACATACATGTAATTTAGATACACATATGATCTACAGATTATATTTTCATCTTTACATTATAATATGTGTCATTTTAATGATATAAAGATTTTATTAAGTAGTCTGTATGTTTTTATAAAGTAGTCTGTATGTTTTTATTAAGTAGTCTGTATGTTCTTATTAAGTAGTCTGTAAATTGATTTTTACACCATAAACCCACGTTTTATTTCTATACACTCCTGTTCATCCAAAGGTTGCCTGGAAGAGATTGTTGTTTGCAATAAGGCCGCCCATTGTACATTATTATGTAAGTATAAATAGTTCATTTGTGTATTTTGGTGTACAATAAAGAATATTTATTATTATTATTGTTTCTACACTTCCAACCTGGAGCATAGGTTCTGCTCTTGCAACTCCACTCATGGCCGGCCAATGAAGGCAAGCACACAAGGTGAGGGGGAATAAATCCTAATCCTCGAGAGAATCGAGGTACGTGGTGTCGCCACGCACCGACAGCTCGCCACAAGCTGCCCCTGCGGGGCATATACTTACAATATATCATGTGAATATATTATTATTATTATTATTAAAGATGAAACTCTTGTACTAAGGTAAATAATACGCTAAATTTAACTAGCCATAGCTCGTAACATAATGTGTTGACTCTTATATATTTTATTGCACTCAAATAAAAATCACCACAATACGAAACACTATTCACTAAAATCTGTAAAACAATAAGCTTTTTGTTGTTTCCTGTGTTGTTCTAACTGACTCGTAGTAAAGAAAAATATATGAAGAGAATGTTATTGATGAAATTTAGTCATCACACTCATCTTTCATTGGAATAAATTTAACGAATGCTATTGTGATCTATTTAGTTTGATTTTATTTTTCAAAATTCAATTGTTTTTCATCATCCATGGCAATTTCAATAACACCAATCGGGTATTATATCCTGCAGTTAAAATAAATTATTTAACTGAGCTCATTAAATTAAAAATGTTAAAAGAGCGGTAAAAGTTGCGTCGATTATTATTTTTATTTATTTTTAAATATCTACCCCCATGTGATGTCATAATATTTAACAGTAACTTGTAAGTTTACTTTTAATTTACCATTTTGACGATTAATAAAAAGTAACTAATTTGACTAGTATACTCAATTATCACAGTCATCACTTAGGTAAGTATTTTGTTAACAACATTCCACTACAAATATATTCAATTTAAAAATATGTTAGAAATTAGGTCACGTGCATCGACCATACAATGGTCGTTGTTTACGTGTTACGTCGACAGTATGCTGGGTTTAAACCCAATTTTCCTCTAGGCTAAACCACTACGCTAACATATTTTTTAACAATACATCGTTAATATTTTGGTACTACATATAAAACACGTTCCTAAACATACATGAACACAAGTAAACACGACGGTTAATGTTAATCCTTTTCCATCAAACAATTTATAAGTATTTTATAAATACATTTCACTTTCTAGAATACATTAACCATTGTGGAAATGTATAAATGTTGTGACTAATAAAAATGTTTTAAATACAGGAGTGATTACTCAGAAATTCAATTTTGAAGTGATGACTGAACGGGATGCATATAAATTCCACACTTATAAAACGAATGATGATTTGTATTTGAGACAGAGCTATTCGTCTGTTTAAATTGTAGAGAGTAGGTAAATTTCGCTGTTATTTTGCGTGTAATTATGAGATCCTAGTTTCAGTTTCCCTGTCAGGCAGGTTAGAAGGTAAACGTATTTATTACTAGGTATTTGACGAATGTAATTCGTTCAATGTTATACTTTTGTAGATATTCCACCATATCCATACTAATATTATAAATGCGGAAGTAATTCTGTATGAATGTTCGTTACGTTTTCACGCCTAAACTATTGAATTTTTTTAATGATATTTGGTACATAGATACAGTAGAAATTAGGAAAAAGCATAGGCAAAGGAATAGGCATAGGCATATATACCGACATCCACGCGAGTAACAGCTAGTTATGTATAAACAACATACCTAATGTGTATTAATAAGTTGTTTTCAATAAACCCTTGATTAACTAATGTTTCACAGAAACTTCGTTCAAAATTCATTTTCAGGTACATTAACCCCATTCACTGTGATGTAGTTGAACAATTTTCATTATTATGATATCATTTACTTAATGGACTTTGTAATTATATGCGTCTCCACAAGAGACACATTAATTGATCGTTGTCCCGACCCGATAATTGAATAGTAACATTTAATATTATGTGTGCTACACGTCCACGATAATTGGAATTAGAATTATTATTGTTAGTAGGTACTAGTTTCAATTGTAGATGCAGATGAATTTGTAGGGTGTAAGTACCTTAATTATGTTTGTCTGTCAAAGAATTCGTCTTTGGTTACCTCAGGTTCGGTGGTGCAATCCTCCAAGAGATTTTCAATGCTCGATCCCCCAGTGACGTCACCAAGTCCGTTTAATACCTTCTTAGGCATTAAACGGACTTGGTGACAATTCTCTTGAATTACACAGCTGAAAGCGAGGAGCTTTGCCTATTATTACTGACTTAGGGATACGACACTATTGCTTGTATGCCACCCACTTACAGTTTAAGTTGATGACAATTACACTTACAGTTGTTTGAGCAAGGGGATGCTAGATTCGTACTATGTGATACAAAGATTTTCCGAAATCCTCGTGTCTTGAAAGTGCCTTTGTCATTGTTAGGTCAATGATCTTACTTGATGTTGTCCCACCGGTCATTAGTTAGACAAACTAAATAAAGGCAAGACCAAAGGTTTCAAAATTAAGATAATTCTATATTTTCTTTTACAATTCAGTAAACGTTAAATTACATTTTTCTCTCAACTATAACAAAAATTAGCAAAAAGAAAATGGAGGCAAAAAGAAGTTTAATTTTAACATTGCTAGTTTAATTGCTCATTTCAACTAACTATTCCAATTTTGACTAGATATTTGACATTCCTCTACAAACAAAACTTGTAATTATCGTAAAAGTCAAAATTATATAATGCTAATTTAATATGTCGACGTTGCGATGCTCCAACGATTTAGAATTGGGCCTTGGCTCGTGTTGGTGACAATGAACGCACAACGACTCACGTGCTAAATATAAGTGTGCGTCCCACCTGCGGCCGGGTGCTGGGACGAACCGCTCAGCTGTTCATGACGTAGCATTGGCTCTCAGCGATTTCCTCAAGCCGCGATTGTCACGACCGTCGACATTGGCGCGACGGCCACGACCTTTAAAGTCTTCAAGCGCCAGATGACTGCCTATCTTCCGGATTAACGGAACACATAAGAATAACGACTTTTTAGAGAGAGAGTGTGTGGTTGGCCTTACATTTGAGAGGTTTCAGGTTCGAATCCTGGTTTAACTGTATGACGTAACGCAGGAAATTTAGCTTAGGTGAATGGATTTACGGGAATTCTAGTAATTTCAGTTACTAACTACCTTTTAATTAAAAAAAAGCAAGCTTATTTTCAGTCCAGAACCAAGAATATGTAGCTGATGAAATATGAATATACTCATTATTTGGTGATACACAGATGAGGTTTAGATGTCAATACCAGGTCATTCATTTAACCTTTTTATCATCGAAAATTCAAGACAAATCGAAGTAGTTTTGTTTGTTGATAATTTGCCATCAATCAATAGAGATGTGGAAATGTGGTATAACTTCTCTTATTTAAAAGTAATGTGATTGATGAAGTATGTAGTTTAGAACAAGCCATAGTTAGTCAACACTACATGCTAATTGTAGTTAGATGCATATGAAGACGGTCGTATGGCCTCCTTGCGGGGTGGGGTCGGTAACGCTTAGGTGAGACCTTTGACTTTACAAGTGATGATAACCAATGACAAACTGTGGTTAAAAGCGTTTGATATGAAATTTAACCACATATTTTGGGTAAGAAATGCCTGCCAATGGCGCCCCCGTCGAGCCCAAATAGGTCCCAGAAGATCTAGTGTGATGTAGTGGGCGATATGCGTACAAATTGTCTTACTACCCTGGACTCACAAGATCGTGAGAAGTGAGGAGGAACAGCCGGAAGGCGGACCCTGAACTCCGAGGTCACTATGGTCTCGGATGTAATCCGGAAAATACCTCTCCATGAAGATGATGTGTTATTCCGGAGTATAATCAATCCCTGTATCAATGTCAGCTGTTCATTCGTTTGAACGTGACATCCCAACATACAAACATCTTCACACATATATAATATTAGTGGAAGGACTTACTACATTCTTACCACAAATTCTTATTTTTATTATATTATTATATGAATTGTTGACGATATATCCTAAACCTTTTGGATGTCAAAGTCAAAGCAAAGTATTAAGTACAATACTTACACAGGCATTCTCGAAATATATCCGGTAGATCTAAGAGACTAGCAAGTGAAGTGAAAATATCCGTGTATAAGGCTCAATTCAATCAATCCATACCTATCTCAAGTGTTCCTTCGAGCGTGATGTATTGTTAACCTCGGGAAAAATGAAAAGAAATCGCCAAAATATTCGCTTAAATTCATATTTTCTCTCATTTGCAAGATATATTGTGTGATTTCAAACAAGTCCAGCTGTTGATGTTTGTGTTTGATTCAGGTACCTGTTTGTTTGATTAGGATTGCTGAAAAGCTACCAAAACGTCAGGATTAGTGTAAATAATAAAATAATAAAGAATATATCGCGATAAAATATATGAAAAACATTTATGACGGACTTCTTTAGTTGCAATCAGCATAAAACGATTCGCGACACCGTTACCTCTTTTGACAAATTCTTTCTTTTTCTTTCTTTCTGTCTTCCTTTCTTTCTAAATTGTGACAATTCTCATGTGACACATCATTATAAGTCTCTAAACATTGGTCAAGTTTAGCTACTGTTGGAATCTTGTCGGAGAACCACTGTTTTTTTCCAATGTTCACGTAAACTGTCAATAATATAATTGAAAACTGATCTTTAGTAGACTATGAATCACCTATTTTCTGCCTCTTTTTCTAAATAACTGTAAAGAAGTAGTAGAACTACATTACCCCATAGTAGCTTTTCAAATAGTTTATTGATATTATTTAAAAGATCGATGTTTATTGCTATTTCCTACTTTAGCGATTGGAAGAGAGCGGCCATAAGTTTTTATTACTTGGTTCTTTTGATGTGAAATATATATAAAGGAGCGGGTCAAACTGGCTCGTTACTTTGTGACTCTATTCCCATTTGGCTCGAACATTTAATTTTTATTTGAATTTCATTTTTAAGAAATAATACTTTTCTACCGGAAAACAATCAAATGCACCTTTGGTGTATAAAAATAAAACTTTAGTCATCTCAATATAACTCCAATTGAATTAGTTTTGTTTAACATGTTTCGGGATTTAGAACTTTTGGTATCTTTATATTCGGTCATTTGTCTATCGGTCTTGTGAACTTTAATATTTTACACTTCGGGATTATAATACATAAACAACTTAAATGAAACGTTAAATTTGTCTACTTCTCCGATCATTAAGAATGTTATGAAAAAATAAATGGTACATTTTACGTTCTACAGATATAACAGCAACGTGGACAACAATATTAACCACCCAATTACAAAACGTAACTAATCTACAGTTCCTTTGTAATTAATTATATTGACAGACAGATAGACATTTCGTGACGATAGGTAATCGAATATTGTTGGAAGCATTTGTAGAACACATTCGATTAGTGTGGAATGATAGTAAACTCATTATCATTCAATATTTTATTAATTTAATACTCCTAATAATCATCCTCCTAATTTATTATTGAATTGGTTTGTTGATTTTTAAAGGAGCGACACGGTTTAGCTTCCCAACCCCGAAAGCAAAGCCTGCGCCAGAGTCTCGTGTATTGTTTAATAGGTGCACTGAGTAGTAGGTTGACTTGAGCCCCGAAGGTGTCGGTAGAGCTCTGTATGTACACCCTTTTAATTGAATGTTATAGTCGAAATAAGTCCAATGATGTAATTGCGAAAAGTCACGAACAGTCATATAATTATAGATAAAAATAGTTCCGTACGATATTTAGTAGAATATTCCATCAGACTATGACGCACAGGGGTAATGCATAATGTAATTATCATGGTATATTGGTAGTCGTGGGACCCGTGGGTCAGGTTATGCCAAAGCGATCTGTTTTATTGCTTTAGAGTGTGTTTCAAAGATTTATGAAAACATGTTTCGAAACTTGAAATGGACCAGATATTACTTTATGTGGTTTCGTACCTCAGAAAGAAAAAAATGAAACCGTTATAGGATCACTTCGTTCTCCATCTATCCGTCTGTCTCTCTGTCTGTCTGTCATGATCTTTCTCAGAAATGCGTGAGGGTATCAAGTTGATATTCATACCAGATATTCAGGTATATAACGTCTTGAAACTATGCAAAAATCAAGCTTCTATGTCAACGCATTTAATATATGTTACGGTTTATGTAGCTTAAGTTATGGAACCCTCTTTTTAGTTTAACAAAGTTTTGAACAACTTCAGACAGTAATTCGTAATAAGTAGGTACTTTAACTTTATTTTTTATAAAAGTACGAAGAGTACACCTGATGGAAAGTGGTTACCGTGGCCTATGAACGTATGCAACACCAGGGGTGTTACACTCGCACTGCCGACCATAAAGAAACCTTCTGATGCCCCTCTTGAAGAATCCCATATTGTAGGTGCTTAGGAAAACCGCAACAGGGAGGTCATTCTACATCTTAAGTATGCGTGGGATAAAGTTTCACCGTCTTAGTTCGCAATGTGTGAGGATGAATTCCCTGCCTATGGCGAGAGGTGCGATGATAAAATGTAGCTGTGGGCATCATGTCAAACAATTAATATTTATCTGCTATGCTCTGTGTGGGACCGTTTCTCTAAATTTTGTTGACTTTGCCTTTCCTCTTTGCATTTGGGACAGACTATTGTCCAACAATGTGAAACCTTTGGAGTTACACACATTCATAGGTCATGGTGGACACTTTTAATCAGGTGGGTCATGTGCTAGTCTGCTATCTAAGTTGCATTAAAAAAATCAATAGAACAAAATACTTGCTTTCACTGCCAAATAAACCTTTAAAACGTGCTTGTTTGGGAAATAATACGAACACAGTTCACAAACAATGTAAAGAGACTAGAATATTTCACTCATAACAAGAACCATCACTGGCTCATATCCGACTTGTCACCCTCTTTAGAAGCTTGGGTAATCCTATACACCAATCAAATATACATAAGTATGCAATTTCTGTATACATTACAGTTTTCTGTACCGTAGCGATAACGATAATTTCAAAGAAAAGCAGATAGCATTAACAATACTAGTCATAACTAAAAATGTAATCATCTCTGCTATTATATAGATGGAGCTGTTCTCCATTTAACAGTAAAGATACAGCCTATGACGGTTTGCTACTTGATAGCAATAGGCTCACAACCTATCACGTGGGATCAATATCATAGCTTTTTCTAAGCAGCCTGTCAATTGATTACACCCAGCTGGATGGTAAAAAGGTAAAGTGAAGTGTGAATACATTTCTGCATTCAGGGACCTACAGGTGTATATATGTATAATGTGATGTTTATTTAAGGTATGTATACATGTATCTCTTTCAATTTACTACACGTGGTTTTGAAGTCATAAATTTGAATAATAGAGCACTGTCAGTTTATTTATAACTGAAATGCTTCGTTGTTCTGTATTTCGACGAAACTTCAGACAGTTTGCTATAAAGCTATGTTTGGCGCAGAAAGTTTTGGCATCTGATTTCAAATTCATTGGAAGAATGTCGAGGAAAGTTATCTAAATCAGTTATGGATATATTCTAGGATTTAAATTTACAATTTATACACATATTGATAACTTACTTGTACTCTTCCACATTACTTTATTGCTTATTACACCTGACCGGTTTTGCCTTACGGCATCCTCAAAGGTTTATAATTAAATGTCATTATAAACCTTTGAGGATGCCGTAAGGCGAAACCGGTCAGGTGTAATAAGCAATAAAGTAATGTGGAAGAGTACAAGTGAGTTATCAATATGTGTAACAACAAATTCCACCAAGTGCCATCAATCTACAGTATAAATAGTCTTACGATTTATGTTTACAAATATTTTTAAATACGATCTCCATAAAAATTATAATACAGCTGTTTCAATATCCTACCCTATCCTATCTTAATCACACTCTAATGGCTGAACGGATTTGGCTGATATTTGGCAGGTGCAAGGTGAAATGTAGTCTGGGACAATATATAGGATACTTTTTATATATATAGTTTCACATCGGTAGCGAGAATGGGATCAAAATTTCACGCGGGTGAAGTCGCGTGTATTAGCTAGTATTAAAATATTACATAATTTCTATAGCTTCTAATGAAGTCAGACCTTAATCGTTATATGACATTTATATTGAAAATATTAATCAATCGTTTGACTGATTTTGCCCTTTGATCTGAATTTCTGTAATTTAGAGAAGTGATTCATTGAAGAGGTGTACTCTCACTATTCTCGAAATTTTTCGATTACGATTCAATCAAATCAAAATCTCAATGTAATTGAAGAAGACGTTATTGACATTTCTCCTTGTAATTTCGCGAATCTTCAAATTGAACCACTTATAAAGAGATTTTATGTATAAAAATTTTGTACGAAAATTTGCTGGTGTAGACAATTTGGCTGTTTGAATTATACATATATTATGTACAATATATTCCAGAATATTATTCATAGAAACTTAGTACTCGGTCCACATGTAGTGTGAATGCAATTTAGTCTGTGGTGGTTAGTTATCCTGTTTCTGTATATGCGTTGCAATGGAACATGGAACTCAATTACCACTAGGTATCTACAGATGAAAATACAGTAACTTAGGACTTCAATGATTTCATCCACATTATACTATAGTTCGTAAAATATAGCTTGATACCTGTGACGTTTGTCAGAATGACATGTAATAGGTATGGGACGTCTTTAGTATTTTATCGATATTTATATAGAATGAGTTTATTAAAAAAATACATTTTAACGATATTGAAAGAAAGAAAAAAGGAAATGAAAGATGAATTTGAAGGTATTTAAAAGTTTAATTGTCAAATGGTGTACAGCCGAGATCAACTTCAAAGTCAAATTCTGATTCATCACTGGAGCAGTCCTGTAGATTAATAATTAATTCTTGATCGCATATGGTGTCAAATTGAATATCGCGCTCCCAATCTTTTTGAATCACATTTTTTGTCTTCTCAACTACCTTTTTCCAATCATCAGCATTTACATGTACACAAGCTTCATGTAGTAATGTCAACATTTTGTTTGCTGTGAAAGGCGGTGCTACATTATGTCTGGCAGCGTAACCTAGAAAAAAAAGGTATCCGATCAAACAAAAAACCTACTAAATTCTTTGTAAGCTTTTTATGTATGTTTTTTTTAGATTATACGAACCTTTGACTTGAGCCCAGATTAGTTCTATTGCATTGTAATGGCAATGATATGGTGGTAAACGGATGACGGTGTGGCCCATTTCCTTTGCAATTTCGTCTATAATATATCTTGGAGTGGGGGGCTTATGAATGCTTACTAATCTTAGCAATTCTTTCTTGAGCATGCTGTTGTCGGCTTTTACTCCTTTGTTTTGCAGCCAAGTAATAATTTCAATTTTACGATTGCTTGTCGTAGGCGCCTTATCTTTTTGTACTGAATGATACGGAGCGTTATCCATCAGAATAAAATGTGGTTCACTCAAATTATTTAGAAGAGTTAGAAACCACTCCTTAAATTTTGTAAAATCCATTTCTTCATGGTACTCTGTTGTTTTTACTGATTTAGACGCCAGTAAACAATTGGGCACAAAACCAGACGATGTCCCCGCATGAGTAATTATTAATCTTTGTCCTTTGCCTTCGGGCACCTTGGTGGTAGACTCCGCTTTATCGTCTGTCCACGATCTTGAAACAGTGTGGTTTGCGTTGAGCCATGTTTCATCAAGAAAAACCACTTTATGTCAATCTGTTATATTTTTAACTTTGCGCAAAAAGTCAATTCGGGTCAAAGCAATGTCTGTTCGCTCCATTAAAATTTTTCTTTTATCGCTTTTTTTATAAGCAAAGCCGATTTTTTTCAATATTTTGGACAACGATGGTGGACTTCCTTTAAATAAATCCGCGTCTTTAAGCGAAACGGATATTTTTTTTAACGTGGGAAATTCGCCACGTGCGTAATACGCATATATATGATTTCGAATTGCGGCAGCATCAAAGTCGTCAATTTCGGTGACTGGCGAAACTCTCTTCCTTTTTTTATTAGGAGTCGATAATATTTTACCTCCCTCATCTTCGGCCACCATCTCCTTTGACGATTCTCCATACTTTTCTTTGCTAATTCGAGACACTGTAGCTCGTCCGATACCAAGAGCGTCAGCAACTCTATTGCACACTTGCTCCAATGGTAGTAGCGGTCCGCCATTTTGATTCTCGCGGTCAAAATACTCGCGCAAACGAATCACAAACTCGCGACTTTCGCTATTCAAAACAGTTTTTTTTGTTCTTTTCGGCATTGTGGTGCAAAAAAAACCAATAACTAGAAATAACAACAAAACTTAACAAAGCAACAGTAATAACGACAAAACAATATTAATCACGTAGCGATAGCGTATACAAGGCGTGGGCACTCAAAAAAGATGGCGCCCGCTTGTTCGCTGCATGCGAAAGCAGTAGGTATTGCAAGACTAAAAAAATACGAATTTGTTGTGAAAAAATTATTAGATATAATCATTTATACAATTTATATTAATGAAATTGTCATACATTTATTTTATCGATATTTGCTGGCCAGTCGATTACACATCCCTACAAGGCTGCGAAAAGAGTTTACGAAGTAAGCTAACAAAAAAAATATAAATAATAAAATATAATAAATATTTTAAATTACCTTTGTTTTTACTAGTATCTCCTTGATAACAAGTTCTATTTGAAAAAAGTGTTCTAGATTTCTATACAAATGTCTTATTAATATTTAAAAAATTAAAACTTTTCCAACAACAAATTTATTGTTGCAGTCTTTATAAACGAAGTCTCTAAAGTCACAGGTATCAAGCTATATTTTACGAACTATAAGCGTTGAACCTGAAACTGCATACTTACTACAGAACTAACAGTAATACAGCCCAAAAGAAAATAAGCGGCATGACTCATGAAAACAATAAGAATTTCAAAAAGAGGTAGGTATGTTTTAAAATTGTAATAATTGTACCAATTTTATTTGGTCCTATTTTGATCTCAACAGTTTAATTTTGTAAGATCTTTTTTAATAATTAATTAACCAAGCGGGCGAATCGAGTGAAGTGTCTCCGTTTCAGAAGTGGCTGAATTTGTTATTATCTGTCCGTCTTTCTGTCTGTTTGTAATCGCGTACTCATTGTAATCTATAACTGTTTTGAATAAATCATCCATAAGCACTCTACGATTTTATTATTTAAGGTATAATTACATATATTTAGTTTTGAGTGAATAATAGAAGGAAGAATTTGATGGAAATAATTTGACCATAAATTTTTTATCAACTTGTATAATCCCTAATATAAGCAGATTTTTTGCATGTTTATTATTTTAGGACCTAAATTTTATCGAAACCTGTTTAGTAATTACCGGGATACGTACGCGATACACACTTTCGCATTACAATCTTCTTCTTCCACGTAGCGTTAAAGTAAAAGTCAAAGTCAAAGTCAAAGTCAAAGTCAAAGTCAAAGTCAAAGTCAAAGTCAAAGTCAAAGTCAAAGTCAAAGTCAAAGTCAAAGTCAAAGTCAAAGTCAAAGTCAAAGTCAAAGTCAAAGTCAAAGTCAAAGTCAAAGTCAAAGTCAAAGTCAAAGTCAAAGTCAAAGTCAAAGTCAAAGTCAAAGTCAAAGTCAAAGTCAAAGTCAAAGTCAAAGTCAAAGTCAAAGTCAAAGTCAAAGTCAAAGTCAAAGTCAAAGTCAAAGTCAAAGTCAAAGTCAAAGTCAAAGTCAAAGTCAAAGTCAAAGTCAAAGTCAAAGTCAAAGTCAAAGTCAAAGTCAAAGTCAAAGTCAAAGTCAAAAATCATTTACTCTGTATAGACCATTAAATCGGCTCTTACAAAACGTCAACAAAAAGGAACATGAATATCAGTTTAGTAAATGGACCACCAGTTCAAGCGCGGCCCCGACCTGAGAAGACTCCGACAAGAAACTCAACGGGCATTTCTTTTTTTTGTTCTATTTACAAACATACACTTAGTCTACCTAATCTAAATACAAAAATTTACTTGAGTAGCATAGTTGAGCGAACAGCTCATTTCCAAACTTGTTTATCATCCAAGTATTCTTGGATTTTATAATAGCCTTTCTGGCACAATTTACTTTTAATAATATTTTTAAATTTATACACAGGTAAATCCCTAATTTCATTAGGGAGCTTATCGGAAGCTTTCGCCTCGGTGGCTGGAGTCTGCTTTACCAGTCTATCAACAGATTTAGTTAAACTTGATATTTTCCATGAAGCGACTGCCACATGACCTTCACAATCCAAAGATGATATCGAAGCATTGCAGCTAGATCAGTTGTTCTGTTCTTGTGATTTTAGGATTCAAACCCGTAACGACTGCCATAGATGCTGGAATGGCAACCGCTTAACGTGCGATCCGAGGTACGACCAGACCAATACAAAATACCTATGTACATGCACACAAATATTTGCACAGAGCGAGGATCGAACCCGCGCCTCCTGCGTAGCGGCCGCGTTCACTACCGCCATGCCACGGAGGTAATCCTTTCGCATTATAACATTAATAGGATACTATTTCGTTATAGTTGACTTTTCCACAACTTCAAAGGCGATATAACCTCGACGTTATAATACATTCTGAGCGAATGTAATACCATGGGAACTTCGGTAAGTAACCACACCTGGCAGAGAGAACTGAACATAACAGATATATGGATAGTACGACATCAACCTATAAATAACACGATGTCATGTTTAAATGTCATTTATATCATCTTTATTGACATTTTAAATTAGTTAATGCGACTATGAATATAGAAACTGTCGTTATTTGACAAAGAACCACACCTAGAAGTTCGATGATTGGTGAAATGTGGGTGTTAATTCGCCTCTGCCTAGTCCTCACGAGATAGAGGCGTGATTTTATGTATCTAATATAAATCTATCCCTTTTTTGTTTTTTTTTTTACGTGCGCAATATCCCCACGTATACCTCCACACCGGAGCCGGTGGAGGAGGTTATGTCGGACTCGAACCGACTAAAACGCACGCCGCCTGTGGGTCGTTTTGGCTTCTCGGGTGTGGGGACTACAGAGTCCCCAACTCGTCCCCGGAAACGGGGAGGCGCGCCACGCGCGCCTCCGCCGCGGCCTGCTTCTGCCAGGGTGACAGGCGGCTCCACCTAAATCTACCCCTTAGGATAAACACAAGCGTAAAATAATCATCATCCGAGTCTCACTCAGTTGGGATCGAAACGTCTCCTAAAACTAGACAGAACAAGACTAAGAACAATAACGGGCCATTGCCCCCTCCACAAGCACTTATACACCATCGGTGTTACGGACAGTCTCCTTTGCAGGGGGTGTTTTGCTGTCGAGGAAACGGCCGCCCCTGTAATACTGGAATACGAGATAGTAGCCCATCAACGATCACAAATTCTCAGTACAGTGAGGTCGCTCCGTGAAGCCTGTGAAGCCCCCAGTAAGCTTCTGCGTTTCTGGGCGGAGCTAGGCTGGCCACTCTAGCCAGTATTCTACATGCACAATGGCCCAGAAGTTCCATTCCTTTCCATTCCAAAGAACCACACCTAGTTGATCAAAACAAATTGAAAACTTTTTAAACCTACTGTTGCCTATGGCTTCTACCGTGTGAAATATGATCCCATTTCTGCAACCAATGGGAATTTTTTCTCAGGATAAAAGCTTTGTGTTATTTCAGACTACAGACCCGTTGAGCTAAAAGAGCGTGATTGAATAACAAATATCTAAACATCCGATCAAGAACCAAGCGGTTGGGGGACTCTTTCCTTTGCCGCACCCTTTAGACCTGGAATTTATTACCATCTTACTTAACACACCACACCAGCTCTCTTTAGAGCCTCATGCTTAGAGGACCCGGGACTGTAGGAAGGAGGAAACATCCTTCTTCCTACAGTCCCGGGTCCTTTCAGCACGAGGCCGTCAAGCTGAAAATCACCTTTGTCACATGGTATATGCATGTAATGGTAACCCTCTTTCCTTTGCCTTTCGCTTACCATCAGGCGAGTTCAAGTCTAATTGATGTAGAAAAAATTTTTGTTTGCGTCACCTATCTTTTTTTTATCTAGGACACGCCAACTTGACTTCACCTCGCCTGATGGTAAGTTAAAGGGAAAGTCTCAGGAAAGAGGTTCACCATAACAGATCTAAGAATACCAACGCAGAGCAAGAAACCCAAGGGTTACTGAGACAAATTTAACCATGTTAATTGAAGAAATCCGTTCCGTAGTTTGGAAGATATGAGGTAATAAAGATTATTACAAACATACATACAAGATACGCGCGAAAAACATAACCCTTCTTGGCAGTCGGGTAATAAAAATAGAGACACTTTTCTGAATTCGATTGAATTGCACCACTTTAAGATACAAGATCTATTTCCACACTTATTTATGGGCCTTGAAATGTAGGACGGGTAATACCGTGTCACCGAAATCGTTGACAAATCCTATTTTGGGATTAGTTCGAGTGTATCGATCGTAAGGCTTATAATGCGAGATAAGATACCGGTGACGAAATCGAATTGATAGTTTGATGATTTTTTTACTATCTGAATGTACATCATTATGCATGAAAAATGTTTACTAATGATATTTTCTACAGTTTAGGTGAATATCACTTATTGAAATAAAACCACTTATAGGATTCGACTCAAAAGATTTGTCCTCGGTTGCATTAGAGGCTTTCACTTCGAAATCCTCCCTTTCCTCCGATAACTTCGGCTTCTGCGGCAGTTATGGTAGTGACTACCATCTGACGTCATAGCCTCGTCTATCAATCAGCAGGTATTCTAGCTTTGAGGTGCGGTTGGCAAAATACCAGTTTTAGAATATTTTGTTATGCTTAGTGTCATTTTCATTACGCATATAAGTACGTGTACTACAGGAATGTGATTGACTATCGGGCAGTATACTGCTATGTTTTAGTAAATAGTATACAGTATATATACTTACTTTCCTTATTATAGTTTTCATTACTTGAGGAAAAAATATGAAGACTTGGATAAGGTTAAAAGAAAAAACCAATTTAAAGATACAACGAAGTCTTGAACTTATTTGAGATTTCTTTAAAAGTAGACAAGAGACAATTGTTTAATTACAAATCCTCGTTAAGGTGCAAAAGTTAAAACAAGGTTTTGGTTTCATTGTTGGTTTAATGAACAAAGTTTTAGACACAGAATTGTACGTGAAGATACTCCGTATGTTGATACAAGATTTCATCCCTAAGAATTACATATTTTTTTGTATTAAGAATTTCTCATGTTTATTTTATATCGAAGGTAACGTTTAACTAGCCTGGAGGGGCTCATGGCGGAAAGCGCTCAACACAACTCAACCTAACATTATGTATACAATGCCGAAGGTACATGATTTGTCGCTTTTGTTCCCTTAGGAATGTTTTTCTCCATTATCTGATGCTTTAACAATGCACATTTTAAAACACTTTGGTTTTCCACTTATTTCTCTAGAGCAAGCACTAGGCGCTAAAATTACTCCGTGGCGCATGTCTGTGCTTTTAAAACGCCGACTATGGTAATATACTATCCAGTTAAATTATAATCTTTGCTATCATATACACTGATATCCGATCCGATGATCCGCTCTTCAGAGCTTTCCTCCAGCTTCCTGTTCTTTTGACACACAAAAATAGAAAAATGTGGGTATAAAAGCAACTAGTTTATTCGCCATGAGTTTACTCGATACATACTACATTTGGTAAAACGAACACCCTCGAGCCTTTGCAGATGCGTAGAGATATTGCTTCCTTGGCTGTATTTTACCGTCTCTACCACGGTGAGTGTTCTGACGAGCTCTTCCAACTAATCCCACCATCTCCTTTCCTACATAGGACAACACGTGCAGGCCTTAGATGTCACCCTCACACTGTGCAGAATATACGAGCAAGAACCAAGCGGTTCGGAGACTTTCTTTGCCGCACCACCAAGACCTGGAATTCATTACCAGCACACGTGTTTCCTTCTTCCTACAGTCCCGGGGCCTTTAAGCGGGGCGTGAAAAAGCATCTGATGAGGCCGCCAAGCTGAGTGCCACCATTGTAGCACTTAGTGTCTGTAATGGTGACCCTCTTTCCTGAGACTTTGCCTTTAGCTTACCATCAGGCGAGGTGAGGTCAAGTTGGCGTGTCATATATATAAAAAAAAAAAAAATGAAATTTTAAAGCATGTACTATGCTAACTATTCAAATAAATTAAGATATAGAAAAAAACTAATTGGTTCAGGCGGGATTCGAACCCGCAATCTTTCCTTTACAGCAGGAACGCTCTGACCACCTTATTATTGTAGAATTTATTCATTAGCAAATTTTCACTAGCAAATGAAAGTTAATTATACAGAACTAAACTATAGATTGCTTTTGCATTTTTTCAGCTTTTCAGCTTTTGCAATCTATAGTTACGAAACGCTATAATGGCCGTTTTCACATGACTAGTTTTCTCTTTTTTGGTGCACTTAATATCGGACATCGAACTGTTAGACGAATAATTAAAGAAAAATATGGCGAGACTAGCACAGAAAAAATAAACTTGACACCAAAAAAGAGAAAATGAGCAAAACCAGTCGTGTCAAACGGCCAATATAGCGTGCCGTAACTATAGCTCATAAGAATCCAATTTAAGGGGAACGTATTGCATGTCAGCGTAGATAGAGTGGACCGCTGAACTTGAAGCTAAGAAACAACGCAATCTAAAATGTACTTCATCAGTATAGTGTTGAAAAAAAAAACAAATTTATGATCAATATGAAACCTATTAATCGAACTGATCCGAATTATAGAAACATGATCCATAGATGAATAAAAAAACACCTACCAACATTCATTGAATTATTCAAAATATAATACAATAGAAAACAAATGTATCAATATTGCAAAATGCCGATATCCAGGTAAATTAATTGTTAGGTTACTACACAGTTCAAGAATATGCAGATATTAGGTCGATGAATGACCTCCGCCCCCCATGAGCGCAAGTCTGGGAGTGTTGGGAGGAGCCGTCTATCACCCTGGCAGAAGCAGGCCGCGGCGACGGCGCGCCCTGCGCGCCTTCCCGTTTCATGGGAAGAGTTGGGGACTCTGTGATCCCCACAACCGAGAAGAGGTCCATATCGAGAAAGATGGCCCTGGGTCGGCCGAGGTGCGAGGGATTTGCTTGTTAACTTCACATTCGGCAACCAAAAACGACCCACAAGCGTCGTGCGGTTTGTGCGGCTCGAGTACGACATAACCTCTCCCATCGGCCCCGGTGGTGGGGGTATCCGTGGGAATATTCCGTACGCAAAAAAAAGGATATGCAGATATTATAACCAATATCGATTTGAACAGTTGCCGAAGTATTACGTTTTCAATATCAAGACTGATAAAATTGCCGATATTTTCAAAAAAGTACTTATCAAAAGATTACTTCTAAATCGGGCCTATATGAAAGGTTTAATATCTCTCTACCTACTCACATCGTGTAATACAGACGTCAGCATAATATGCATGTATTGATATCTCATATCATACCATGTAGTGCTAGATTATAGTGACATCTGTTTACATAACCTGGCCTTTTTATAACTTAGGTATATGCGCGTACTTCCGTATCTGGGGCTACGTGAAGTATTGTGAAATTTGCTGATTGGCAAGAAGGCTTAGAAAGTAGAACTTTGAAATTAAAATAAAATTTCCTCGTTTTGTTATGAACCAGTTAAGTTGAACCAAGTATTTTTCATCCTTACGAAGCTAGCCTAGCTGAAGTTTGTTACTGATTATAGTTTGGAATACCATATAAACTACTTTTTATCCTAGATTACTAACCCTAGGGTTGTGGAATGGGATCAAAAATCCATACGGGTGGAACCGCGGGCTACAGTCCGTTACTTATAACAGATTCATATAGGTTACACTACACCAACTAAGCTGTCAAAATACTCCTTTAACGATTGCATGCTATTGTCATATTGTGATAATTCGATTTAAACAATGCTGCATACACCAGAACCGATTTATCTTCATTAATAGGCTTATGGCAGTTGATGAGTTTAACGCAATGATAGTTATATGTCGCTAAAGGGGTCGATCAAATTTCAAATATAATGATTTTGAAATTAAATTGATAGTGTTAATCACCTTTCTTTCTGTTTTCAGTATTGACAAAAGACTCATGATCTTAAAAATCATCAAACAATTTTCAATAGTTCGAAAAATCTGTGTTTTTGTATTTTAAATAAATCGCGATTCATTACTACTCAATCGCGATTGAAATAAAATCACTTATTAAAGAATTCTCCGTCAAAAAGTGATTTTATTTCAAAGAGAATGAATCAATATCATGTCTTTAGTATCGACGAAAGTAACAAAAGTTGGGTTCGATAAACTAAAAGCTTATAAAGTAATTGCCCTGTTTTTTAAACTGTTGTCTATTGAGCTTGTTGTCAAAGATTTGTTTGAAAAGCAACTGCTAAATTCACTAGTTTGACAAGATTTTTTGATTATTGATTGTACAGTCAATGTCTGAAGTTGCTGAACACCCACATATTTACTAAAGATTTTTACAATAAAATAGATAAAAAAATAATTTATAATATTTTTGTAATCTTCAGAATATACTAATGTTCAACTTTTGGTTCTATGTAATGTTTCAAAGCTACCACCTTAGCTTTGAATGTCACCTGATTTGTTTTAATATATTTAGATTGTCAAATTGACTGCACTCCTAATGGCATACCGGAATGATGCCGTTCAAAGAATAGTGTTAAGCTAATACCTAGAAATGGCGACTGCACAATTTACTGGAATAATATAGTAGCGTAGGTTTTAGCAAAAGGCAAATAAAGTTTAAAGAGGTGTTACAGAAAAAAATAAATATAACACAGGAAATTACCGTTATTATTTTTTATGACAAAATATTCACTTGTGAGTTCATACAAAAAATCTACTGTTCTGTTTATTCTATAATCCGTGGAAGGCGTTTGGCATTATAAAATTATTTTATAAATATCCCACGATGTCATTGGACTTGGCACTGCCAACTAGATAGGTATTACGACGGCTATATAAAACACCTACTTACGTGTTGTATACCAAGGCGTGCGGTTACGACACTGTAATGATCCTCTTTACGAGTGTATTCGAAAACATTGTCAAAATCACTTTTGAATAAATATGCCTGACCCAGTTTTCATTTCAGCCGAAAATTATCACATGTCCTCATTATATAAAAAAATAGCATTGAAGTACTGGCACTCGTATGAAAACAAATTTATTTTAAGATACTATTGTAAAAACTTGCGTAGAACATATTTATTTAACATTACATTTGCGTAACATCGCATAACTTATATTGAAATTCCGTTGATAATTTTGATTTATAGTATTTTATAAGTGCGATATAAAATATAAACTTAGGTTCTTAAAAGCTAATGTACTTACCAAGTTAATTTTATCGATAACTGTAGAATATATGTACTCTTTAAATAAAGTTACACTATAACACCCACTAATTAATCTTACAGTTACTCTATACTATATTGATGACCACACACTTAATTAACTGTCTTTTAACACTGGTAAGGAGATTAAATTAGCACACAAGAAACACTACGATTATTTAAATATCTTTGGTCAGAGTTACTTAGTGTCCTAGGGGTAGTCACGAAGGATAAAAATAATGTCCAAAACTATTTGTAAAACGGTGTAAATAGTTCATAAACTGGGTGTATACTTTTAAAGGTTGCATTCAGAAAATTTCAGTCGTTTCTTGTGTATAAATAGGTTGTGGTATAATTTTAATCCGAGATGCATTTTTGAGTTAGAAAATAACTTTCGAAGCGTGTCTTTTCAGCCTAATGGGTTGTGTCAATCACTAAGAGTTTTGGAAAGTCGACCAAAGTTCTCGTAAAAGACTTTAAGTATCATTATAAGCTCGCACAATTCGTTCGATATAACTACCGGGACTTAAGAGGGGTGATGAAAAGGTGATTGAAAAAAAAGTGTGGGTTCGCTTGGTCGATCGTAGTCCATAGACTCGTGAGAGCGCGAGTGAGGCGCGAGGCGTGCGCGCTGTTCGACGTAGGACTGCCGCGGCTGGCGAACTCCCTCCGTACCCGTTGCCCGACAACCCTCGCGTCATGCACTCTACTCAACCGACATGCAAACTTCGTGCAATTTGAAAAGGCCGTTGTATTTTTGCACTGTCGCCAGTACGTCATTTCACTCATTAACCCAGTTATAATACTCTTATATTCTCTTATAATTAGTTAATTGATTAAGCCTACCTAACTGTTTGGACTGTGAATAAATTAGTAGATAATATACATAATTAGAAAGCAACGTGTTAAGTAATTGTTGTCTCTCTATTGACAGACAGCATACATAATGAAATCTAAAATTAATTAGATGTAATGGTAAAGGGTACATCAATCATTTGTATTCCTATATAAGTATAATGTGCATGACATAGCAATGCACATTTAATGTACTGTCAATATTATTAATGTATTCGGGTCCATTTTATTTGAATGTTTGAATGGCACATCGCGTTAAAATTGTACATTTTCCCAATAACATTAATATTTTGTATTGTAATTTCCTACACGTTCCTTTTTAACGTTAATGTTTTACTGTAATAGTTTTGTTGTGTTGTCATACATAAATGATACATCTACTTGAATTTATTAAATAAATACTGAAACTTGTAATCCTACCACAAAATATATAATAGTAATGGCATAGCTGTACCTGAATGTTTGAAAATCTCCCACAAAATATATTTAAGTCCTTTCAACAGAAGCACTATTTAAAAAACTTTCCTCTCGACACATGCACAATTTATTTTATTACACTTGCCATAAAAACTAATTTGAAACTCACACCTACAAACCACTACGATTTTATTCGGGATAAAATTGCGTTGATATGATGTGGTGTTCTAAAATAATTATTCGGAAGGAAGGTGATTGAGACAGTGTAGAGTTTGCGCATAAGTTGACGTGAGCGTGTGACGTCTTGGACGACGTGCCGTCTATTCTGGTCGTAGTCGGTAACATTTCCGCGGGCCGCGTAGAACGACGCGACCTGCGCAGGCGACGGTTACCACCACAAGCGACAGAAATATTTGACGACATTCAAAGGTCGACTGTATAAACAACTGAATTTGATAAATATAGTCGTATAATACATATAAATATACATGTATAGGTGCTCTCACGTGCGAAGTGTTTAATTATATTTAGTACAAGTATAGTTTACTGTAAATCTATACTAATATTATAGCTAAGCTGAAGAGTATGTTTGTTCGATCGCACTATTCTCAGAAATACTAGTTCAAATTGAATATTTTTTTTGTGGAGTATAGTCATCAAGCAACTACTTAAAGAAGCGGAGTAGTGATCATAAATGTCAAGAAATCCGGTAGATTCCCATACATTATTTGAAAACTAAAGAAATACGAACTTAAATAGCTGATATGAGTTTCACAATATGCCACGGGCAAAGCTAGGGTGGGTCAGCTAGAGGTTTATTATACTACTGTGATTTATATAGATCTCAGCGTAACACTCGTACTGTTTATGTAGTTAATAAAATTATTGATAACGAAATAAACTTACAATATTTACGGACAGGTACTTCCCTAGTCGGACTGCTCAATTGGGACGAGAATACAGTCGTGTTATACCTTCTACACAGCTTTCCTACATGGATGGTTTCCTTCAATCAGAAACCTAAGATAGCTGAGTATAAAGTTACGTAGCTGTTTATTTTTGAAGAAAAAGCTTCTTTAGGCGCGTTAAGCACTTTTTAGGTGAACAATAATCTTGAGACTCGTGTCATCGTCACCTAACATTTGGGCATCACGGCGTAACTTAGTTTCCACTTCTATCGACATTCTCCAAAGACAAAATTAAAGGTATTAGACAGTAGCAAACATCGAGATTGCTACTGTCTAATACCTTTAATTTTGTTACATTATCTTATGGTAATAATTTTGTTCAGTAGTCGAGAAAGAATCGATTAAAACTGCTTGGTAATTAAATCGAGTTAAGAAAAACAAGGAAATAAAACAAATCGAGTGAAATGGCCGTTATAATAAATTACAACTTATCTCGGTGGCTGATTCCGTACCATTTCTCTTATTTTGATGATCTATAAATCTGTAAGTAAGTGAGTGTGCAAATTAGCTGAGTGTTGAAGTCGAGATAACGATCTTTATTTGAAAAATATTGGATATGGAAATGTTCACTGTTGTAATCGTTGGTTGATGGCCTCTGTGGTGTAGCGGTAGAGTATTCGACTGCTACCAGGGCTCGCAAGTTTTGTGTGCACGATTATGTATGATATTTGCATTGGTTTGGGTGATACTGTATATAATATATTATAGGTAGTATGTATTTAAAATTTTCTTTATCTAAGTATGTGTTTCCGCATTCCAGATCCCATAATATAAGCCAGTTATGCTTAGGTATAGACAAAGTTTCATTTTTCTTTAGTAGATTTTTTCTTGAATACCATAGAAATAAATTACTTTAGAAAAGGTTTAGTGTCAGCGTTGTATTGTACTTGTCGTAGTACTGTCTATTCTCCTGAACTTAACAACAGTAAATCTATATATGCTTTGTATCTGTTACTAACACCAAACAGCTAGTCAGATCAGCATAATCCGCTTTATTAAACTGCTGTCTAGTACCGCTAGTTTTTGACTAAGCCCTCTGGTGCATATAAGCTAATACTACCTACCATTTTCATCGTCTGACTTGAAAACTACAGCCTTTCAAGCAGCCAAAGTGCTGTGTTTGAATCACGGCACGCCTGTATCAACGACTGCCACCGCTGTCATGCCAGCTATTGGTAAACCTAATGTAATTTATTGACACGGTCGTAATTTCACGCGAATGTCACCCATTGCTAAAAATATATACCTAGTGTTTTTTTTTCAATATTGTTTTTCGTATAATTATTATAAATTCAAGGCGGGACTGTATTTGCAGTTTAATTTCGAAATGACAGGGTATTTAAACTTTGCACATCTTATTTGTAGCTAATCTGTAAAACTTAGTTGGTAGTTTTGTAGTTAAGGAGTCGGTTTTACGATCGAAAGGTTCCGAATTAGAAATCTGAAAAATTCGTTTTTCGTAGCTATTAATGGAAGAAAGAAAAACATCTATGTTAGTAGCTTGTTATTAAAGACGTATGTGAACAAAAGAAAAATAATGGTCCCATTGACATTTAAAAAATGGGTTTATTGAATGTGGATGAATAGAATAATATATAAATAAACGAAGTATTGAATTTAATGTTGCCTATCTTTCACAATTATTTTACTCCAAGGAGTTTTCACATTTGCATTTTTCTTCATTGTACCTTTATAGGTTTCACATAACTACATGGTGGTATACGGTTTCAACTATAAGCTTTAGCTTTTTTATAAAACTTAGATGGTAGACAAGCACACTGCCAACCTGATGGAAAGTGGTTGCCGTGACCTATGGATTGGACGTGTGCAACAATAGGGGAGTCACACTCGTGTTGCCGACCCTGTAAGAACAGAAAGTTTCTGTGCCGTCAGTGCAGAAGACAAAGCGGGACAAGCTTTTGATCTTCCCACTGACAGCACAAAAACTCTTCAGTGAGAACCCCCGGAAACACAACAGGAGGTTATGATGACCGCGGTATTTTGTAGGGTGGAAGTACTTCCCCAGTCGGACTGCTCAATTGGGATGGGAATACCGTCGTGTCCTACAGCTTTCCTACGTGGACGGTACCTTCAATCAGAAACCTAAGATAACTGAGTAGGTATAAAGTTACGTAGCTGTTTATTTTTGAAGAGAAAGCTGCCATCATGCCTTTATCCCCGAAGTGTTAGGCAGAGCTAAATTAACATCCACATTTCACCAATCATAGTTTTCGGCCCCACGTAATAGGGGGTGAGCTTATCGCTGTCTTCCGGGCACTATTGCTGACTCGAGCCTTGTAACTGTACCTGAGTCTGAGCTGTATATATATGTCTGATGTTAAACAACCCTATCCCTTACTCACCTTGTACGACACCGCATGTGAAGTGATGGGGTGGCCCAAATTTTAGTCTGTTGGGAATGACTATTTAGGTGAACAAAAATTTGAACTCATGTAATCGTTACCTAGCACTTGGGCATCACGGCCCAACTAAGTTTCCACTTCTATTGACAGACTCCAAAGACTACCTCACATTTTTTATGTGAGTTATGGAGCCAATTACATCATCAGTCTCTTAGATGCACTAAATATTGTACCTATTTTTAGTATTAAGTGGCTAAGCTTTTAATGCAGTTATGCGTATTTTTTTTTCCACTTAGGTGGCAGACAAGCACACGGCCCACCTGATGGAAAGTGGTTACCGTGACCTTGGAACGTGTGTAACAACAGTGGGGTCACATCCGTGCTGCTGACCCTGCAAGAACAGAGATTTTATGTGCTCTCATTGCTGAACACAAAATTAGGACAAGCCTTTGGTATTCCCACTGATAGCACAAAAACTCTCCAGGGAGCTCTGGCTACCCTACTCACCACCGGAAACACAACACGAGGTTATAATAGCCATGGTATTCTGTAGGGTGTAGGTACTTCCCCAGTCGGACTGCTCAATTCGGACGGGAATACCTCCTCAAATTATACTACGAAAGAATCCTGTATTAAAAGAATCTAACCCGATGAAGCGAAATCTGGTACTTTTAGTACTAAGTTACCGAAGCTTTATTTATTATTTACATAACTACTCTTGTCCATAACATTGTACATGAGAACTTTCATCATATAACGTCAGATTTAACCCGGCATAATAGAGTAGAAATTGTGTAAACACGTTGCTTGCTTATTATATTCGAGATTTGTTCTCGTTGTAAGTTAGTATTAAGTAATACAAACTTTCTACTAAGTTAATAATTTGTGTTGAGTGCTTACCTACTATAATGTTATTTTCAAGGTCCGAATTATGGTAGAGGCAGCTGACGAGGTCCAGCTTCTAAACATGGAGTGGTTAAAATAAAAAAAATATTTTTTACGTGTATTTTAGTGGCACAAAATGTCTGGTCGGCCAGGGTGCGACACCCTTGTCGGCTTGTCGGGTGGTATCTGTGAGGAATTTGCACATGTGAAAAGAAAATCAAAGGGCAATAAGTATTGGCCAGTAATATTATAACTGTTTCTAGTTGTAATTTTAAAATTCAAAATGTTTTTTTTAACCTCAACTATTACACTAACTGTATTATATTTTTTGAAGTCCAATAATCACGTGCCTCCTCGTCCCCGATTTATTATGGCATGCATTTAACGCGGCGACAAATTAATCCGAATTTGGGGCTAAAAAATAAAATTTATTATTAAGCGAAAACTTGATGGCGGCTAAAGTTAGAAAATAAAGCGAACTAAGGCGAACAAGGTTATAAAAATATACTTTATGCAACATTTTAAAACGTCTAAAAAACATTTTAGGGCCTCTAAAAAAGCAAATGTGCAAAAAAAACATCCTTCTATAGTTTTACTTCTTGACTTTTATTTTTCTTACAATGGTAACAGTTATTCACAGTGAACGAACTTTCTTTGTGAATAATCACAAAATACGCACGCAGAGTAAATGACATCGCTTCGCTCGCTCTCACTTATATATGATATTGAATATTGACCAAGTCGTTGTGGTTTATGATTACAGTCACCGGTGAACTGTCGCCGTTTTAAATTCAAATCGCAGCCCAATACTGTATTTTTATATCGAAGCCGATCGACAGAAACGAAAGCATTAGGGCCTTATCATACTGGCAGTTTCGGGGCGGAGCGGATGCGGAGAGGAGACGTCGCGGTTGCGGAGAAGAGACGTCGCGGTTGCGGAGAAGAGACGTCGCGGTTGCGCGACACTTCCGCTGCGGTTCCACTGCGGAGACGTCACGGATTTATAGTGAGCTTACGATATACTGACAATACACTCAGTAATAAAATGGGTTCCGACGAGGAAACTTTGTTGTTGAATTTGTTAATGCGAAGACACCGGAGACGGAAACGAAAGCATCGATGAATTTGGGAAGATCCATTATCAATTAAATCAAATGAAAGAGAGCGATTACTTTGTGTTACTTTGCAATCGAATAAACGAATCCATTTTGTTGCTGAGTGTATTGTCAGTATATCGTAAACTCACTACAAATCCGCGACGTCTAGCTACTAGCTAGTATGATAAGGCCCTTAGTTGCCAATTATACAATGTTTGTTATTCCACTCCTGAATTAGTCGCCAAGTCATTATTTATAGCACCCCACCTATGATTTTATTGACCCTGTTTAATATATTTGCTACCTTAAAAGAGCAGCCACTTTTTAGTTTTTATGAATACTTTCATTTCGAAGCCCACCTAATATAATTGCTAAAATATTTAATCGCCGCCAAGTATTTTTTGAATAATTAAATAATGGTTGCCCTTTAATTCGTTAGTCGCCCCGAAAATTATTTGCCTTTATGAAAGAGTTACAAGTCTTAAGACTGAACCACAATAAAAATATAAAAAAAAAACAAAAAAATGTGTTTAACGCCATCTTTAGGTGTTAGTAAGAATTATTACGACGTAGAAGTCTACGACTAGCGCTACGAGTAAGTCGCTACGCGGCCACGCTATAATGCTATATCTTCTTTCCACATAAACCAAATAGATGGCACGTGACAACATATTTTGTTATGAGCTGTGAATTATGTAGAGGTAACCGCGGTAGCCTGTATGGGTAATGGACTGCTGAGACGAGGTCTCGGGTTCGATCCCAGGTTTTACCATGGCACACACCAATGACTTTTCGATACTTTTCGAAGTTATGTGTGTATTTATGGCAGGTTTATAAGTGCCCGGTTAATGGCAATAGGCTCGCCACCTATTACATCGGGACCTAAACATAAACTGGCGAAATGTGGGTGCTAGCACCTCTGCCTACCCCTTCGGGGATATAGGCGTGAGTTTGTTATGTTTATGTATGATGATATAATTAAAAGCTTCATCAATACTCCACTCTACAGTGTTAAATGTCTCGTACAGAAAAACATTATCTAAGCCGTATGTTGATAATTTCCGCACCCATGCCTAAAAATAACCAAACATAGATCTTTAGGGTACGAGTCCTAACCTACAAACTGGTACACCTACTGACTGACAGAAGAAACTTTGGTGCAGGATTTCCTTTTGGAGATAAAAGGTTTTTTTTATATATAGGACACGCCAACTTGACCTCACCTCGCCTGATGGTAAGCTAAATGCAAAGTTTCAGTAAAGAGGGTCACCATTACAGTCACTAAGTGTTACAATGGTGGCACTCAGCTTGGCGGCCCTTTCAGATGCTTTTTCACACCCCGCTTAAAGGCCCCGGGACTGTAGGAAGAAGGAAACACGTGTGCTGGTAATGAATTCCAGGTCTTGGTGGTGCGGCAAAGAAAAGAGTCTCCGAACCGCTTGGTTCTTGCTCGTATATTCTGCACAGTGTGACATCTAAGGCCTGCACGTGTTGTCCTATGTAGGAAGTCAGAGGGTAGTTGCTTCCTTCCTTGAAAGCCAAAACAAACCAATAAAATACGGAGCAGAAGAGGTGCAAAGTGGACCTCGGAGTTGAATTTTGGATGCGACTGGAATTATAACTGAATAAAATTATTTGTATGAAACACTTTTGTTTAATGATACGATTTTGCATTGTTTTTAGCCCCAAAGACTTTATTTGTCAGTCCTGATTTCAATTTAGTCATCATTTTAATATAATTGCTGGGATTAACCCACATACGACGCACCAATAGATATCTGCATTTATAGCATCGTAACAAAAATCACCCAAAAGTTAGCTTTTACAATCATCCTTGATGCCCTAGATAGATTGACTTATGTCTTTTTATTGATTTTCATTCATTTTATGGTTTAATCAGGTTCAACAACAACAACATAAACTCACGCCTATATCCCCGATGGGGTAGGCAGAGGTGCTAGCACCCACATTTCGCCAGTTTATGTTTAGGTCCCAATGTAATAGGTGGCGAGCCTATTGCCATTAACCGGGCACTTATAAACCTGCGATAAATACACACATAACTTCGAAAAGCATCGAAAAGTCATTGGTGTGTGCCATGGTAAACCTGGGATCGAACCCGAGACCTCGTCTCAGCAGTCCATTACCCATACCACTAGGCTACCGCGGTATATTAATTAATCAGGTTCATTGTATAATTATTACTTTTTCAAATGCCAGCCTACTTTTTATTATAAATTAGTTTGTAATTAAATCGAGCATAGATGCTGTAGGGTACATAAAAGCATAAACTTTAAAATATTTTGTATGTTTACATTTATATACAATTTTATGCCGAAGGATATGATAGGATGGTTGTTCGAGTAAATGAGTTCTAGAGAAAGGACCGCGAATCGACAAAACAAAGGTAAGTCAGTTGGTCACTGCTGCATGTTACTTCCTTGAATGACGTGTATGATAATGGCTCATCCATTTCCATCAGCTCCTTCTCTCACCAGTCTATCGGCTAACTCATCCGCGGTGATACTCTCGAGTCTGGGAACCCTATTTTCTAGGCAATTTGCTTGACTAGACACACAAGCAACTTCTTGCAATTGTTAAACTACAGTGCCAACTGGCTTTTGCTTTACATGGTCTATCTACCCAGTGTGTTATTCAGGCGACCAACCGTCTTGGCCCTGTTCATAAAATGCTGATATCTATGGATTTGCTCAATTTCTGATATCTAGGGATTTGCTCAATTTGGATTGGTCAACTCTGACAAATTCTCGCAGTCAATGTGCATTTCAGATACAGAAAACTTGTTTCTTTGAACCTTCCTCTTTTCCTAGCCGTCATCAGGTCCTAGTGTGTACTCAGCAATACTCGTATTGCAAGTACTTATTTAAATAATACCTAGTACTACTACTGTAAAGTTTTAAAATATGTGACTACAGAATTACAAAAGCACTATAGAAAATATAACCTTGAGAATCAATACCGTTGCTTTTATATTCATTGTAAATGTTACAGTATATTTAATGAAACTTGCCAGTGCTTTTCGTGTAAATAATTATGCAAATGCAAATGTGTAGATATCGCTCATCGAATAAAAAAATGCTATTATGATGTTTTTTTTAATTTCGAATGACACATTCATAGAATAATATATTATTATGAATATAATGAAATAAGACACTTATTAATTATATATTTTAATTCTTTTTTATTTTTATTTGCGCGCGTTTTCCAATAAGATATAATGGTGATTTATGAATTATTTTTCTATCAATTGGTTAAGCCAAATTTTTCAGAGACAGTTTGATATACATAGGTACTTCGTAACATCGATATTAACTAAAGAGTTGATATTGTCAAGACCCTACCATCTCGTGTATCGAGAAAAGTTCTGCGGAATTACCACCATCAAAAGTCTCTCTCTTAAGACGAAATCCTAGCAGCCCTTTCTCCATAGATTTGCTTTACCCTTTGTTAATTTTTTCCATTCAATAATTGGTACACTTTCAACCTCCCTATACGTAAACTGGTCACAGGTCACGCCTGGATACAAAAAATATTTGATGGGCCTCGATATTCAATATAATATCATTTAAATCAAATTGTTGACATAATTCTGGTTTTAATAGCATATCTACAATCACAAAGATTTATTAAGCAATAGGATAACCTCAAAGCATGATCAATGTATGAAACCAGAATGTAGGTAATTGGGTCACAGGGTCAGGGCTCTTTGCAAGGCTTGCCTCATCGATAGATTTCTTATTTGCCTCGGAAACAAATTATTAAGTTCCTTAATATTATCTTTATTCATCTCATGCTAGATTTTTTTAGAGATGTTTGCGTCAAATATTAGCAAACATAATATCGAATAAATATTATCAAGTCAGAAATATCAAGAAAACTCACAATTCGAATAAAATATCAAATGTTTGGGAGGTTTATACTCAAAAATAAACAACCGACAGTAAGTACTTAGATTAGTTTACACCTGAGTTAGTTACCCAACGACGTTGCTACTTGACCCCAATATACATAATAGAAGCAACGATGAAAAGAATACTTCAGTAGGTATTGAGGAAATTTTTGAAAAAAGAACTGCTATCACCTAAATCTAATTAAAGTTTAAAAAGGAACGAGGCAGAAAAGTTTGAACACATGATTATAACCATAATAGGACGCTATTACATAAGTCCGTTCAAATGTAGTTCGTATTTCAGATTGGTGAGCATTAAATACTGATTTGTTTGTGTGTAATTTTGACAGGCTGCGCGGGCAAGTTGCGCGCGCACCTGCCCGCCCGCCATCTTGGCTTTTCATCCCATACCCATTTTATTAGAAGTGCGAGCTTCTAACAGCTGTGACCGCGAAACACTGAAACATCACTATCGTGGGAATTACTTTTTATACATTTGAATTAAGAAGAATTTGTAATAAACGCACAGTTTCACCCTTCATGTAACAAAAGTGTTAAAGTTTTGGTCACAATAGTGTCTACGAGTATAACAGTGAGTTACGAAATAACATTACTGTTTTATCGATTTTTATGTTCAAATCGACAAAACTAATGGCATCGTGTTATATTCTCTATATTCTTGCTATTTTTTAAAGATAACCAATTGGCAAAAGGACTATCAGATAAAGGAGAGAAATCAATAAGAGTTTCACCCACTGTTGTTGCGTGGTGTGGATGTAAAGAGAGATAAAATACGCGACGTGTCTCTTATTACACAGCTTGAAGTATATCAAACGATAAAACATTATAGCGATAGGCTCCCGTGACATTCCTCACTGTTTGATATAGGAACACTGATAAAAGGTTAGTATCGATGTTTTTGGTAGCTTTAATTGTAATGGACCTATATGTATAGTAAAGCCTGCAGCTATTTTGGTCAGTATTATTACATCTGATTAGATTTTTTTTGTATTATAATTTGCATCCAAAGCTTATATTAATTATGTGTATATTTTGTGTTGTCTTTTGTTTTGTAAGTATTGTCAATACATTTCATTAGTTATCATCAATGTCTTTACAAACGTAATTACTGTTGTAGATGAAAATATGATTTTTATTTTAAGTTTTTGTATTCTCATTATTCTGCGGAGACATCACTACCCTCGGGCATTTGAGTGAAAGAACTGTAAATTAAGAAGTAATGTCGAAAGAAAAAAAAGATATAAGTACCTAAAGACTAAATAAATATTTACTTATATGTTATAACTCCTGCGTGGGTTGAAAGGTCGTGGGTAGATTCCAAGTAATTTCGAAACGTATCGTTACGTAGAAAAGCTTGTAACCTGCTATTGACAACCGTCAAAGCAAATATTTTCAACCCATTATTATTTACAAGCAGAGACATTACTGTCGTACAACCTATTTTATTTCAAGTATAAGCAATACTATTTTTAAAACTTGTTATATCTTTGTTCACATGAAGCTAAGGCTAAATTCTTTATAAAATTATTCCGTGTCGTAACTTCATAAAGAAATAAAGCAATATGTTGGATCCTTCCCTTGAGGTCACTGATGTATTCATAAATATTGCGCTATCAACCAAAAAATGTATCAAATTGATAAACATATTTACGCTGTAGTACTTGCCCACTAGGGGTTAATAATAGATAGGGTGTAGTAAAGCAAATATAAAATAAATTATTTAGGGTACAGCCACACAAAAGTATTTTTTTTATATTCATCCAAATACGATTCAAATTTGATAAAAGGGATTCAAGGGATCCAAGAAGGGGGATCGCTCATACTCAGGCAACTATCGACCCATATCATCAACAAACCGTTGATGCGTCACCTAGAGGATCACTCTTTAACTAATGACCGGCAATATGGTTTCAGGCCGAAATGGTCAATAAGTGATCTTCTAGCATTACGTTACTCATCTTTGGGGTGAGGCAACGGCGAGTCACTGTGTTAGTCTTAACATCATCAAAGCTTTCCATAGAGTTTGGCACAAATCGCTTCTTTCCAAGCTACCAGCCTTTGGTCTGCCTCCTAGGCTTTGAAACTGGGTTGTTGGCTTCCTGCAGGGGTGCCGTATTCACATCACTGATGATGTTGGACGAGCTTCGGAGTTTCTGCAGGTAAATCCTGGCGTGCCGCAGGGATCCGTATTATCACTCACTCTCTTACTTCTGCATATCAACGACATGCTGTCCACCGGGAGTATTCATCGTTATGGAGACGATAGCACCTTATACGAGAGTTATGATGGACATTCTGCGGCCAAGCAGTCAGATATTGCAGAAAAATGGCAGCTTCTTATCACTGAGCTTGACAGGATTCTAAATCACATTTCCCAATGGTGCTCTGAGAACCTAGTCGGGTCCAATGCCAAGAAGACGCAGGCATATGTGTTCACAGCAAAAGTATCTTCTTTCCTTCCCCTTCCCACTCTTCAGAGCACGCCAATTCTACTACAGGACAATCTCAATATCCTAGGTATGGATGTTCGTAGCAACCTGAATAACAAAAACTACATCGAGAGTATCATCAAAACAGCCTCGCGTAAACTCGAAGTCCTGAACAGAGTAAGACGTTTTTTCATGCCGGAGCAGCGGTGTCTTCTGTACAAGATACAAATTCGCTCCTGCGTGTAATACTGCTCGCATCTTTGGGATGGCTCAGTAAATTACTTACCAGATGCTCTCCACAGGTTGCAGTGACGTGCGGTCTGCATTATTGGAAATCCTGAGGTCACGAATACCCTAGAGCCTTTGCAGATGCGTAGAGATGTTGCGTTCTTGGCAGTATTTTACCGTCTGTACCATGGTGAATTTTCTGATGATCTCTTGTAATTAGTCCTTTCCTCCCCTTTCCTACACAGGATAACACGTGCAGGGCTTAGATGTCACCCGCACACGATGCAGAATATCCGATCAAGAACCAAGCGGTTCGGAGACTTTTTCCTTTGTCGCACCATTGAGGTCTGGCATTCATTACCAGCTCACGTGCTTCCTTCTTCCTAAAGTCCCGGGTCCCTATAAGTGGGGCGTGAAAAGCATATGATGAGGCCGTCATGCTGAGTGTCACCATTGTAACATGGTGTATGTGATTAATGGTGCCCCCTTTTCTGAGACTTTGCTTTCAGCTTACTATCAGGCAAGGCGAAGTCTAATAGAGGTGTCCTATATAAAAAAGCAACCCAGCTGACTGACCCGGGAATCGGGACACGGTTGTTAGGTTCTTACCCTGTCGTGTCCCTTTCGCCATTCACAAATATTGTACCTATCACCTATCACACCACCGTTTGAGATTAATTTCACCGATAGATTATTCTACAATAAATTTCTATTATTCTACAATAAAAAAATATAAACATAGGATTATAGTAGTTAGTTTCACTGTAAAAATCACATAACTATTAAATAATTGTTACGAGTCAGGAACGAGTAGGTAAGACTGTTGTAAACATTTAAGTTGAAAGCTTGTATTAATATTAATTATATATATAAAAGATATATGAATGAACTACTCCTCTAACCCCAGATAGCAGATAGCTCCTAAACGACGAAACAGGGGCAAAAATAATAACAGCATGATACCTATTAAGCATATTGCAAAATATATTGGTACAGAAAGCATCAGATCGATCATGACCAGAAAAGTACTCAAAATGATCTTAATACCTTGTTATTTTTACCTTTCTGTTGACTATTGTTCTGATATTTGGCATACACATTTAGTTCGGATGATAATACAATTTAAATCAATAAAACAGTTTGGTATTAACAACATTATTAGCTGTTACAAAAAATTCTAATCTATAATATTTCAATGTAAATATGAATAATGAACGTCGAGGTTCAAAAGAATAATAATAAATCTTAATTAATATCAACAGAAGCTTTACCAGTGAACGAGCTTGATATCTCTGTAAAAAATCTTTTGATGTATTAGAAAATTACATTGAAGCCAATAAGTTTAGAAAGCCTGTCTCTGTATGAGACAGTTTCTGATAGGAAAAATACTTTGTTGATCGATGCGTTAATTGACAAACCTACGTATATAACATCGTAAGTACCACCCGCGGGTTATTTATTACAAAACAAACTGTCAATAGAACTTGATGAGATCAATTCCATATCAGGTACTTGAAAGATACACGCTCACATTGTGTAGGTAGCGAGTGATATTCATAAAGTGAAACATTTCTATTTCCAACTGGATTCAATAAAGTAACTGTACTGAATAAATTTACCTTCACTATGAGTTTACAGAGACGTGTCGCATGCTTTGTTTCTTTAAGGTTATTGTATATTATCTAGTTTAAGCGACAGTAAAATTAGAATAACTAGATATTTCAAACTATTGATTGATGGCACTTGGTGAAACCTACTACACATATTGAATAAGACTGTATTTTATTTTTCTCCTGACCAGTTTCGCCTCACAGTCAAATTTGTATCTAGTATTATAAATGCCGTGAGGCGAAATCGTTCAGGTGAAAAATAAAATATCTACAATAAAAAAGTACAAAGTGTCTTATTCAATATAGATATATCAAGCTTAGCTCACTATTGTTCAGCAATCAATTTAATATGTTTTAGTGCATGAAATATTATTTATTATTATTATCAATACATCAAATTTAAGCTATTACACTTCTTCAGTAATTTGTTTACTGCCGTTTGCCTGAATTTTAGACAGATTTAATCAAATTATTACAAGTGTTATGATTGAAATAAAAGTATATTTATGTGTCTGTTACTCATCAAGTCAAAGTATTTTATCTTTTATCGATAATTTCATTATTTTTCAATTATTTTATTACTGTTTTCTCTAAATTTTACTGCGGCCAACTTTAGCTTGCATTCTGCACAACTGACTTTAAATATTCATCAATAACGGTTCTAGTACACAGAAATTCCCCTATCGGTAAGGATATGACGACGTTAGTATTATCTAATAATCGGTTTTGTTACCCCACTTGAATAATTTCAAACTAGTGATTGAACTAAAATAAACTGTGCATCTATTGACATAAAGTTTGATTTAGCGTATTATCAATAAAACTGATAAGGCTTTTCGGTGTCACAAAACAATGTCAGGCTAATGTGGGCTTACTTGTATGCTAATAAATAACGTAGTAAAGTCGAGTTTCGCTAATCAATACTACGTGTGGGAATAGTATCGTTTTTGAATTTGTGATATATTTGTCAGTACTATAAACTGAAGTGACTGTGTGCGCATTAGTTGTGAAGTGCATTATAATGGAGACAATACCTGAACATGCTAATACCAATTTAGAAGACGAGGTTACAATTATAGTTCTTACGGTATTGCATTAGAGTAGTTATTTTATTAGCAATATTGTAATAAGCTTGTGTTTCACAACAGATGACTGGCGATGCGAAATGGCAGAAGGATGCGGCCGATCAGAACTTCGACTACATGTTCAAATTGCTCATCATAGGAAACAGTTCTGTAGGAAAAACCAGGTATATAAAATGAAAACTTTTAGATGTGCTTTAAATCAGCCAGTAGGTTGATTAAATACTTTGCACAAAATATTTTGTTATTGACACTACTACTGATATGACTGTAAATCATTTTGGAACAAAATATTTTGTGCAAAGTTTCGATGATATTGCCATCTGGAAGTATTAATTTGTAAACAATTTCAAATTAATAGTTCCAGATATTTCATATGCATGAAATAATATATGCCATATGTATATTAAGAATATGACGGGAATAATCTATGAAAATCTTATCACTCAAATAAATAGTATTTGAGTGATATTATTTTTATAGATTACTTCATAAATAATGAAGCTTTTATGCATATTACAAACTCTTATCAATTGGAGCAGTGTTTAAATTTAGATTTTTATTTCTACCCAACAATACACCTAATCTATATACCACCATGATGTCAAAAAAGTGCTACGAGGCAGATTCCTACACGCAACAAAAAGCAAAGGATATTTCCCAAATATATTGGACCACATATTTCATGTCCGTGACTAGAGTATGCTTCACATAGCACCTTTTTTTCGTATTCGCTCAGTGAAGAAATCTTGTGCGATTCTTATCATCCTTTGTAAAAGCATCTAACAAGTCCTTCAGGCTGAGAAGGAGGGGAGACCATTGTAGTATTATATTTTATAGTGACCCTAATTCATGGTATATCTAGTTATCATCCAGTTGTGGAGTGAAGTCATATTTATGAGACTGTTATAAAAAGTCTAGTTCAATTTATTCATATGGCCGCGTGGTTCCCGGCAGAGTAGAGTTTGGACCACCCCATCTTTTCCCATGTGGTGTCGTACAAGGTGATTAAGGGATAGGGCTATTTAACATCAGATAGATATAATTATACAGCCCAGACTCAGCCTCAGATGAACGGTATAACGGCAATGGGTTCACCCCCTATTGCGTGGGACCGAATTTAATGGTTGGTGTAATGTTGGTGTTAATTCAATTCTGCCTAACCCTCCGGGGATAAAGGCGTTATTATATTTATGTATGTATGTTTCCAAAAAAAATGGAGGAAACTTAGGTTACACCATTGACATGTGCGGCAAAGAAAAAAGTCGCCGAACCGCTTGGTTCTTGCTCGTATATTCTGCACAGTATAAGGGTGACATCTAAGGCCTGTACGTGTTGTCCTATGTAGAAAAGGAGATGGTGGGATTAGTTGGAAGAGCTCGTCAGAACACACATATTACGATGACATTTATTTTATTGTCAAAAAAACAAATGAAACTCGATAATTATTGCCGTATTCACCGTACGATTAAAAAAAATAAACAATTGCCAATTTATATAAAAGAAGAATAACAGTGCTACCTACTATCTAATAGTGCTACCTACTATTATTTCAATATAAATGTATAAATAACAACACCGTATTCAAATATTTCATTAGGTACCTACTAAGTAATCACGGGCGGGGACAAGATTCCTTTATTTTTCAACGTCTGGTTTTTAGAGTACACAGATATATTATATCCTAACAACGAATTACGTCGTGTAAAAGCAAAATGAACGCGTTTTCTTCTCCGTCTTATAAACGATGTGATTTATTTTATTTTACGTACAAATCTCACCACTGAAATATACCAACGACGTTATCAGATTTTTAAGTTGTAAAATATCGCCGAGCTCTTGAGATGTTAAATAATCTTTTTATGAGTTCGCTAGTAACTTAGACCGTTAATGAGTTTTAAAGTTCAATGAAAATATGTATTGGAAAAGTTACGGAAGTTATCAACGGCACATTTTTGATAGGCAGTATATATTTTAGTTCGAAAAAATTCTCTGGGCGTAACTGTCTGATACCTTTTTTGCGGTAAACCTTGTAAGCTTCACCTTATAGAAGTAGATAGTGTGTTAGGTATATCTGACTCAGACCAATTAAATTCTCTCAATCGTTCTTAAAAAAAAGACATATTGTGGTTAAATTGTCTCCTGCCGGGGTAATTAGGAAAAATTTGGTTACCTGGACATGGAGGGTGGTAGCTGTAATTGATGGTGGTAGCACCTCTGCAATCGATGAACCACCACCGCGTCACTAGACGCATATAGCTATTCTAATCTGTTGCCACTTGCCACTGTTCTTAGGAAAAGAAGAATTAGACTATTAAATTGGATGTCAGTAATATTACCTGCCGCGTGGTTCCCGGCAGAGTAGAATTTGGACTACCGCATGTCTTCCCAGGCGTCGTACAAAGCGACCATGGGATAGGGCTGTTTAACATCAGACAGATATACCTATACAGCCCAGACTCGACCTCAGATGCATGGCTTGAGTCAACAATAAGCCCAGAAAACGGCAATAGGCTCACCCCTGTGGGACCGAATTCAATGATTGGTGAAATGTGGGTGTTAATTCACCTCTGCCTAACCCTCCGGGGATATAGGCGTGATTATATGTATGTTTATATACGTTCAATAATAACGTTAAACTAATATAATGTTATATTTATGTTTAGGGAATTAAAATATACTTTCTTAAAGGTCTCATTTGCTTGTATTACGCCTACATATTATATTATATAAAACAAAATGTCACAGACGATTCTATTTTTTATTCAATGATAATTTAAAAGATATTTTTTATACTATGATAAAAGCGTCGGTAGCTTTGTGGTTCAGGAGTCGGCCTTATGACCGAGAGGTCCCGGGTTCGAATCCTAGGCATTACACTACCGACGTGAACCCACTCCTAGCACAAGCAACTAAGCTTATTTAGGTTAGAAGGAATATTAGTAATTTCGGGTGCTAATATTATCTACAAAAAAAAAGGCTTGCCCTCGATCTGAGAGTTAGGAATAAATCAATATTCTAGGATATTCAACACAGCATACTAGCTTGTAATGAGTAATAAAATGCGAATAGACATAGGTATATATACATTTATCCGGTAGGTAATACATAGATTATACATAAAAACACCCATGCTAATACAAATATACATGCATACAAATATTATAATAGATTATAAAATAAGTGTCCGGTTAATGGCAATGGGCTCGCCACTTATTACATTGGGATCTAAAAATAAACTGGCGAAATGTGGGTGATAGCACCTCTACTTACACCTTCGGGGATATAGACGTGAGTTTATGTTATGTTATTTTATGTTACAAATATTTGCAATAAGTGGGAGTCAAACCCGCGCCAGCTACGTAGCAGTCGAATGCTACCTACCGCTACGTCATAGAGGTTTGGTTAGTGATATTATTGGATAGCATGCGCCTTAAAGTGTCACTATTTTATTTCCAGTTTCCTATTCCGCTATGCTGATGACTCCTTCACTTCAGCCTTCGTGTCCACAGTCGGCATTGACTTCAAGGTGAAGACAGTGTTCCGCCACGATAAACGAGTCAAACTACAAATATGGGTAAGTATTCAAACAAAACTACTGAAGCACAGAACAGATAATACTACTAGCGTACAGAATAGAAGCTCACCCCCACCCACCGATTTCAATACCTCAACCCGCACGTCATAATGATGGGCACTTTCATGGGCACCTAAAACGAAGGATGTGCGGTACTTCGGACAAAAGAATTATGCACATGGTATAGCACATAGCCCATGGGCTACGTGTTATCCCATAAATAGACTTGCGGGTCATGAGATCAGATTGATCAGAATTTCATGCAGCTGAAGCTGCTTGTGTTAGTCTTTCATAAATACACTCGGTTTTAACTACTCTATAAAGATATAGGTACTCATTTTTTTTAAGTCAGTACGTATGGTTTTCGTTATATCGTGTCGTCATCGTGTCGAATATCGTTAAGACGAGAATGGATCGTAATACCGACTAAACAGTGAACTCACAACAAAATCTTTTTTACGAACAAAGTAAGGCTTGGGCTTAGCCCATACAAGCATTTAATATTTAATACGCTCACGTTTTATGTGGTTTTTGGCGTCTAATACAATTATTTAGGTCAGCACGTTAGCCGCAGATTTTTTTGAACTCATTTCAGCATCAAGTGTATGAAATATCCATATTATGTTCATAGGATCATAATTATGTACAAGTGTTACAAGTTTTATGAGTATTACAAGTTCAGGGAATCATGAGAGTTTCTCGGTTTAATTGTCCATAGCGCCTTTATGAAATGGATAATGGCTACATAAACAAAAACCAAAAGAGTTGACCAGTCGCGGTGAGCTTGCTGTAATTGAGTAGGTTGTAAATAGATCACAAAAATAAGTCCACTAAGCTATTTGCAGTCGTTATGAATATATCGTTTCCTTATATAGCTTGTATTGACTGCTAAAAACCAGCTGTTACACACTTGTTTAGAAAAATTCCCCTTTTTGAACCCATATTATCACTTTTTCGCGGGTAGCCTATGTCGTTTTCCAAGCTTTAATGCATCTCTATAATCAAGATGGGTTTCGTGATTTAAGCGTAAAAGTGTGACAGACAGACAGGGCTACTTTTGTATGTATAGTATTACCACAAATAGGTAGAAAGAGATGTACAATATCTACTTCGACTAGGTCCGATTAGGTTCGAGTAGGTTCGAATAGGTACGACACAATATTTCGCAAATTATTAAAGCACCATCGCACATTGAGGGGATCTTAAGTAGACCTGCCCGTCACCTTCAGGATACATTAAGCTGTTTTCCTCAATCGTCTCATACTTTCGAGCAGGATAATGCGCAGTAAATCCTTCCGTGTCTTTCATCGTTCGGATGTGTGCGATTTATTGCCGGATACATTTGAACATAGAAGGTAGGTTCTGTTGTAAAAATGTCATAAATATGCTTTCTACGCTTTCGATCGATCCATTCTCAATCTGACACAGATTTATTGTAGTACCTTTAAATTAGCTTCTTATTATAGAGCTTGTTTGATAATCGGTAATATCGTCAATTAATTAGTCTATCACAGTCCCCTGCTGGAAATTGACTTCTACCAATGTTGGGAGGCGTTGGTCTCTGTTTTTGTCCGGTGATAATACCAATTACCCCGTTTAAATTAACGTGAAAATTTACGAAGTTTTAAAAATTGGTATAGCTGTTCCCTCAGGTGCCTAGATGAACATACTAAAAGTTCCCGAGGGTGGGACACGGGCTGGCTGGTGTGGGAGTGGGGGAAAGGTCCCTTTTTCAGTTTCTTGCTTAGAAACTACTAATAATATCTCATTAGTTACTTCTACATTATTAACATTTTACATTAAGTTTCCTATAAATTATTACACACATTTTTACAGTAGGATCAGTACATTAATGTAAGTTCCTAAGACTACTTTTAACGTTGTCTCTGAGTCTAACGATCAAAATAGATTTTCCAAGAAATTAAAAACTATATTTGCACTGTGTCTTCGATCTCAGAGCAATGAGCAATGTAAAAAAAGGTAATGTGCCAATTTCTCACCAATAGGCACCATCGTAAATAGCGACACGTCCTCTTTAAAGAACTTAATCCTCTACCAGTCTACCCTATTTAAAGGTGCTCGCGGGACCCTAACGTGCACCCCCTCTAATTCGTTTGTAGAGAGTGATGTATTGCCTGCTCTGCTACATCTAGGCCATCAGAGTAATTTGCTGGAGTAATTTGTTCTCGCAGCCCCGAAGAGCCCCTTACTAAACTTGCTGTGCTACGTTACTTGGGTATATAGTTTGAGTCAAACCCGCAGTATCTCTAAGTTATTATAACATTCATTTAAAATACACGTACGTATAATACGTGTTATCACGCCTTTATCCCCAAAGGGTAAGGCAGAGGTGAATTAACACCCACATTTCACCTATCATTGTATTCGGTCCCACGTAATAGGGGTGATCCTATTGCCGTTTAAAATATAGCTTTTAGTAATTTACTAATATGGTTATTTAAAAAACAAAACAAGTCTAAACAACCGTACTCAAAGTTTTTAAGGATGTCTTTGTCAAATTTCACTGGATATATTCACCGTTTATTAAACAGTACCTATTTTTACAGTGTCGCCTCGTGTGTGTATTTTATTTATTAATATTGTAGAGTGACTACTAAAATTATCTCAAAATTTTAATTATGTTCTCCTATTTTCGTCTATTACAGGACACGGCAGGGCAGGAGCGCTACCGTACAATCACTACAGCTTACTACAGAGGAGCGATGGGATTCATCTTAATGTATGATATCACCAATGAAGAAAGCTTCAATAGCGTGCAGGATTGGTTAGTATTCTTGAAATTAATCAGTAGAACGTTTATTTACTTGGACTGTTACCATTTTCGATTTTCTTACGAAGTGTTTGAAGTCACGTGGTTGTTTAAAGTCAAACTGAGTATTGCGTTGTGCCATACGGATTTGGAGTCAATGTCGGCAATTCAAGTCTTTCAATTAAATCTATTTTAACAATTCTTGTGCTTGCTTTTATTAGTCACGATTTATGTGAAGCATGTGTCAGCTTGATGGCTTGGTGTAATGAGACTTAAATTATGTATCATATAAAGCATCTTATTAATTTATATTGTAGCCACTTTGAGGCAGTTTACGATTACAATAATATGTTTGATGATATTTTGGATTTAAAATCATTGGAATATAAAAGTACAATTGATATAACTATAATTATTTAGTTACACTAATATAAATAGATATGGGACTTAACCTTTAATAACGATTAGAAGGATGAACGTTTAGTTCAGATATCATAATTTTTTCTAGGGAGACCTGATAAGGGGAAACTGGTAGGTAAAGCACTCCGTCATATTATCGGAATGATCCAAGGTCCCCCGAAATGGCAACACTTCAATAAAAATATTACTAGGTTCATCAAAGTTAAAGGACACAATTTATTTTTAACTTTTTGGAGGTTGTATTTTGTGACGGGGGTATTTTTTAAAATTTTTATTTTACAATTTTTAACTTGATCTACTTGTCAAGTTATTTGATTTGATATCCATATTGAGGGAGTTGAGAAAAAAAACAGCGCTATTTTGTGATGGTGGCCATTTTGGATTTGAAATTTATCATGGTGTATGGTTTTTTACTAATCAAGCCCTTTCATTTAATATCCATATTGTGAGAGTTTCAAACGTAGCTAAGAGCACTCCCCACTAATATACCTTTCAAACAAAAAATAACTTACTTAATCGAAAACACACACACAAACAGACACGTCGAACTTATAACACCCCGTCGTTTTTGTAAAAATGCAACGAAACAGTGCCAACTTCATTTTATTTTATTTTTCAGGGTGACACAAATTAAGACATACTCATGGGATAACGCACAAGTAATCTTGGTTGGTAACAAGTGTGACATGGAGGAGGAACGCGTCGTAAGCACTGAACGCGGCATGCAGCTAGCTGAGCAACTCGGCGTTGAGTTCTATGAGACCAGCGCTAAAGAGAATATCTATGTTAAGGTAAGACAAATTAGAAAATCAAATTAGCCTACTGCAATTCACTTCTGGGAAAGGCCTTGATGGGAACTAAGGCACCCGACACTATCAGCATCTGGAAAAGAAACTTGTTGTGAAAACATTTTTATTAAAAACGTCGTCCTGTCGAAGTCGTTAAGCCGATAATGGAACGAAATACCGACCAAATAGTGAACTCACAACAAAATCTTTTTCACGAACAAAGTAAGGCTTGGCCCATACATGCAATTAAGTTTAATACGCTCACATTGTATGTGGTTTTTGGCGTCTTACACAATTATTTATTCAGCACGTTAGCCGCAGATTTTTTTTGAACTCAATTCAGCATGAAGTGTGTGAAATATCTACATTATAATTATGTGATATTAATGATAATATGATTAAGAGAAACTTGTTGTGAGAGCTTTTTTATTTAAAAAACTGTAACTGTCTACTTATAATGATAGATTGACAGGTACTAGTTCTTACATTTGTGAGTTAGAAATATCATAACATAATTCTCAATACCTACTATATGTAGGTGCTTTATCAATGTTTTACAATCAAAACACAGTACATCTATACAGTCAGTACTATTTTGATAAATAATGAAATATTGTATATTTAAAGTTCTAAGGCCATTGCAACAGAAGTGATATACATATATACATATAATCATCCCATCATTAAATTCAGCCCCACGTAATAGGGGGTGAGCCTATTGCCGTTATCCGGGCACTATTGTGGACTCGAGCCATGCATCTGAATCTGAGTCTGTGCTGTATATATATATATAATATATATATGTTTGATGTTAAACAGCACTATCCCTTAATCGCCTTGTACGACACCGCATGGGAAGAGATGGGGTGACCCAAATTCTACTCTCTCTATAAAAAATTAAGAATGTAGCCTCGGTTAATACCACCTTTTTCTTATCCTATCTATATAATTGTTTTTGTTTTTTTAACAAAAAAGATCTTGAATACTGTTAAAGCTATAGATTTTGGTTTCCAGGCTGTATTCGAACGACTGGTGGATATAATATGCGATAAAATGTCAGAGAGCCTGGATTCCGAGCCGGCCATGCTAGCGGGCGGAGCTCGTGGACAGCGTCTCACAGAACAACCACAGGGCAGTTCTACTCCTAACTGTAACTGTTAATACTATACTTGATTACTTTCAGTTTTATCATTACAATTCCATTTCACATAAATTTAGTTCACGCAAATGGGGTTGTATTTGAAATATTTTACTTTAAAATTTTGTTTTTCATTTCGTTAATTATAATAAGTTAGTAAATTCTCGAACTTGTGAGCCCCAAGTACACTTACTGTCAAAAGGATCTAATCAAGAGTATCCATAAAATAACATATTTGAATTGGCGAACACCGAGTACAATGACTATCAAAAGTTTCAAAAAGTTTTTTTTGTAAAGTGTTTTATCTAGTTACTTGTTACTATTTCATGCATAAATTTTAATTTAAGTGACAAAATTAAATAATTGTTATAACATGTGTAACAATAAAAATATGTATTAGTATTATTAAGTCTATAGGTGTTAGTTAGCTATCTACGTATTGCGAGCTGGAGTAGGGATCTGATACTTCTAATAGCTGTTAATATTTTATCTTAAACGAATTTGTGTCGTGAGTATCTGTTATATTTAATGAATTTTAGTCGTAAATGTGTTAAATTTATTTTATGTTTCCTCGTATGTTATTAGTTAGATATTATTTATTAGAATGCAAGATTAACAACGAGATATTTTAATGAAAATTAAACGTTATAGTTATATCCAAATATCACGCGCGACTTTTGACGTAGAAAATGTATCAATCCCAAAAGTAACGTTACGATTTGGACCAAAGACAGTTTTTAGTATTTATTAACAAAGTATAAAGTTCAGATGGCGCAAAATATATTTAGTTGAAATTTTTATATATTACGTAATTTTTAATTATTTGGGTTTCATTATATAGAAGCCTGTTTTCCGCCTGTTCCCAATGCTTGATGTATTTGAATGTACCCCTCCTACACTTAATAGAATTGTTATTTAATAATTTGTAGGTTAATTAATCAATGTTCGTTGTTTTATTTTGGCGTAATTTAGACGTGAACGTTAACTCCGGTATAAATTTCATATATGCTTTGATACCCCTTGGCCAGAATATACATTTTTAACCAATCAGGTATAATTACCTGAAGTGTTTGTAAATACGTTACCAAAAGTGTATAAATAAATAATTGTATAGTATTATACCTATCTACATATTAATATGTTTGTATTCTTGTTACATTCTACGCTATATTGATATATAACTACACATAGGTGTTTTATCCAATCACTATGTTTAGTATGTAAGCTACATTTATACAATTTCAGTTCGATGCATCACTCGGATAGTGTACACCTGCGTCTGAATACTTACTATTAGATTCCTAGTGACGTCCATGTACCGGATGACACTAGATCTACATATTTATCTGTAGATGACATAGACAATACGATTTATATCAAATTCTGTTTAAACATAGGCACATTATTTTTTTAGACTCTTGTAAAAGAGGATGCTATGTAAGTGAATATATATAAACACTATTATATAAGTGGTTATTTTTTATAACCACTTACATTGAAGTTAGTGATTATGTTTACAATATCACTATAACGTCATAAATAGATCTACGTAATGTAAGTGTTAATATATAACCACTTACATACCACCTTCCTCTAAACTCTTATTATTAGGTAAAATTAGTTAAGAGAAATATGTTGACATCAGCTCGATGGAATATAAACTAATATACGTACACAATTTTATTACAATAATAAATATCTAAAACAATTACTTCGTTCATTGCTTCTATGAAACGTAAAGATATATCCATTCGAAAGTGTTTAAATTTATGAAGAATACCTATTAAATTAATGACGCCAAATTTATTAATATGAATACTTAATGTATATCAGAACCTACAAATATAACTGTACTTAATTGATGTTTAAGTAATAATTTGATGAAATATTTTGATGGAATTTGTCTCTAGACTTCTTGCACAGAAGGCATTTCATGTTTTCAATTCCGACTATCTATGAACAATAACGTAGAGAAAAATCTGTCTGTATGTCCACGTACTTATGTAAGAAGTCAATTTGACTAAATCAATTACGAGCGTTTTGTGGATCAATGAGTACACTGTTAGATTCATTTTAACTAACGAAATGTTAGTTAAAGTTATGTCAGACATGGGAAATATAGCATTATAATCAACTATGAATTATCTAACCTGGTGTGTAATGTCTAACGATTATTAGTAGTCGAATAACTTATCTGAATTGGATAATTATGTCAAATTATGGAAAAATGAAGTCCAATATTTGTATTAAATTTCAAGTTAAATTTTAATAAAAGACAAGACAGGTCCCCTTCAGAATTATACACTTGAAATATTATTTTTTTCATCTAACTTAAGGGACATTTTAAATATAGTTCACTAATCAGAAAAGCGCGCACTCGGATCAGTTAATAAACAATTGCAAAATTGCATACATCACTAATAGACTCAGTGATCCTTCAATATGATCGCTAATGCGAACGAAATATAATTGGCGACTGTACACTACATCAACAGTAACACTACATCTGTGGCATAGCAAAGTGTAAGTTAAGTAACAAGAAAATTGGATGTTGAATTAATAATATCAATTAAATTACATCAACTTTTTGTCATCTTACGTCTGCAATAAAATCAATTTAGCTCAGGATAATATACGTATATATTCAGTGTATTTCATGTCTGTTGGAGCTATCGGGATATTTAACATTGTGTATTGATTCGACTTTCCGATATTTCGGTGTTGTTGCAATCATCATGATCACAGAGGAATTGGAGTATTGGTGGTAAACAGTGAAAGAGTTTTTGGGAGAAAATACATCGATCTGTCCTATTTCGAGTTCTCTTCCTACACGAGTCAGGACCACCACTGGTTTCCACAAACTCGAACTCAATCTTGGTGGAAATCTAAGTGACCATGACAGTTTAATAACCTAGATCCCATATCTGTTGAATCATTTTGCAAAATATATATATAGTATTATTGTGACTAGCGGTGTGTGTGAGCCCTGTAGGGCGTGAAAGTTGGCATATCGTAGTGATGGGCTTTAGTAGCATATGTTTAGCAATTTGCGTAGTACCTATCACTGTTTTTATACTTATTTTCCATACGTTTGTTTGAAAAATGGTCTGGAAAATAAGTTATGATCATTCATTTTTGTCGTTTGTCATCATTAACATTGGCTCAGTTAAGGTATTTAACTAGCTGTATTGATAACATGTATGTTATACCTAATTATTGTTGTGTGTTAATAAAGGAATTATTTAAAAATACACCCATGTAAAAGATTCACGAATATAATATATATTATAAATATTAGATGTGTGTTTTTATTTGAAATTAAATTAAAATACTTACATAAGATATGAAACTGTTAACCGTGATTGTGTGGGTCATAAGATCCTTAAATATCATATTTAGGTATTAGATTCCTTAAGCAAAATTCATTTGGCAGTTCGTTCAGCAGTTTGACGTTCATATGTGCTCTATATGTGCCTAAATTGAATAAATCCCATCAGGTGGGCCGTGTGCTTGTCTGCCAACTAAGTGGAATAAAAAAAAAAATGAAATTGATTCTTTGAGCAAGTGTCTATCGGTTTGTAGGCGGAGTTGGGTTGGCCCCAAAAGTTTTCATTGATATGTCATTTTATTATATTAAAAGTGTAATTAAAGCATTCTATTTTGTATTAGTTGGTACCCGTACTTTCGTCGGTGTGGAATTTTCATCCAGTTGGAACCAGTTCCCGGCATTAAAAGTGGCCTATGTGTTATTACCGGCGATAATCTGCCGCTGTACAAAAATTTTGCCAGATACGTTCATTTATTAGAGCGTGATTGAAAAACAAATAACCAAACTTTTTCACAAACTTTCACAATAGTGTTATATAGTAGGATAGTTGGATATAATAAATAAGTGTAAGATTATCCTGGTAGAGTATCCTTGATCCTATCGATCGTTTTTAAATTGCGACCTACTTTCGTGGGGAAAGTTTTTACTATCGTAGTAAATACTACACTGTTTTATGACCTTTTCCTATACATCTTAAAGTAGGTATATGGCATAAGTGTTTTAAAACACTTCTGAAATATATCTCATACACTTGGAGAAATACAAGTGGAGTAACTGATATTATATATTATATAATGTGTTATAATAACGTTTTGAGGTTATTTTTGTTTAAAACACCGCTATGTTCTTCACAGCCCAAGTCATGTTTATAAGGTGACAAAAAGACAAGCAAGCAAGCTTTCCTTCCAGATTGGATGGTCAAAGGACAGATACCCCTGCAATATCCAAGATACACAATAATGTTTACGAGAATTAACACGATCGTGGTATATGTACATACATACCTTTGATTTGTACGACGTTTTGACCAGGTTAAACCAGCCGTGCTCACAGGCTGACTGGATCAGTGGTGCACACCCGCCGTCTTCGAGTCTATGAGGCAGTAGGTTCTTCATCTACCCGTACATTCTCGATATTTTTAATATTTTCGTTTCACCATGTACCGTCACATACCACACTCACAGTGTTCCTATTCTGTAAGCAATCTGTCCGGTGTCTATCCGACTGCCCAGAAATGCGAGGTTGCATGTTTTGAATCACTAGATTCCATGTTCCAAATAATTTAAACCCATCTTCTCGATTGAAATTTTTGTATTTAATTAATTCAATCGCTTCACGTACAGCTCTTGAATAGAAGTGACGTTAGGTCCTCTCGACGAATGGTTGAATTCAATCCAGTGATTGGTGCCTGCTTCTAGCAGATGTTCTGCAATTGCAGATTTGCTCGTCTGGCGATATTGTACAGCTGCGATATGTTCTTTGACTCCGCTTCGTTTGGCCTTTATAGGAACTACTGCAGCTGCAATCTATCTTATAGACACCTGGATACTGCAACGGTATGACATATGCCCTCGATGTTGTTGTCTTTTATGCTTGGGCTGTAAACTGTCGGTATGGAGTACGTTTTTAAGATGGAACTGACTCTGTCCGTTACTCCCTTGACATAGGGCTTATAGGCTGGCTGTCTGCTGGAAGTTTACGCTTCAATGCTTGTTGTTTCCGTCGTCCGTTCACTTTATATCTGTTGTTACTGAGTACCTCCTGAACATGAATCGTCATCGCTCCAGATGTTCAGGATCACAGAGATTGCAGATGTCGGGGATGGTGATGAGACATGGCATTTAGGTATCTGTCCGTATGTGTAGGCTTACGGTACACACAGTGTGACAAGGACCCATCTGGTCTCACAGCTACTTTACATCTAGGAATCACAACTACCTATCTTTTTCCATCTAATAAGTGAACTCATCTACTTCCTGCTAACTTCCCTTGACAATACTGAAGATCAACATATCGTTTCCAAAGTCTGATGGTCTTCGAGCCGAGATTCAGCACCTTCTCTTCAAAATGCTCCATCCAGATGTTGACTAGTAGGTACAGATAACTCATATCAGGAGGAGAAAGCATAGGAAAGCGTATTTGCCCTTGGGTCTAAACTATAAGCAAGCCGCTCGTATATGAATATTCGCAGTGAGCATGCAGTTCGCATATTAACAAGTATTATGTTAAAATACAGTGTTATACCTTGATGTAATACAACATATCAATAACGATAATGAATATTACCTATACGCTATACTACTATACACTTACATACATACTGTCACGCCGGGTAGGCAAAGACCACATGTTTCCACCTGCTACAACCCTGGCATACATCTATCGCCTCTTCTACTTTCATTACTACTAGAGCATATGCTCCCTGGTTCCTAGTACTCTTGAAATGACCCTTCTTTAAAATGCCTTCGTTCTGATTAACATACGTATATCTACCTCGATACCTACTAGGATGCCGATTCATCCTCGCTTCATAACATAACATAACATAAACTCACGCCTATATCCCCGAAGGGGTAGGCAGAGGTGCTAGCACTCACATTTCGCCAGTTTATATTTAGGTCCCAATGTAATAGGTGGTGGTCACGCCTATTTCTACTAACCGGGCACTTATAAATCTGCGATAAATACACACATTACTTCGAAAAGCATCGCAAAGTCATTGGTGTGTGCTATGATAAAACCTGGGATCGAACCCGAGACCTCGTCTCAGCAGTCCATTACCCATACCCCTAGGCTAACTCGCTTCATAATCACAGACATACGTTATATATGCCTCTTATTGTTGTAGGGTTGAGTTAAATTGTTTGAGCAATATAAGGACCTGCAATACATAGGTATCTAGTAATAAATGCTTTTTGATCGTATGGGCGATGGGTGGCGTGGGCGCGGTGGCGTCGCGGCATGTTGGCGACAAACGCATTAACTGAAGTGTTTGGTTTCTTTTTTCACATTTTACGCAAGACTGCTATGGATATTATATGATCAATTGTAAAAAAATGCTCACGTATGATTTGTAATACCGTTTGATATGTTCTGCTTATGGAATATTAGAATGAATTCTAATAAAATTTGTATAGCAGACCGCTCCTGGTTATATTTATTTGTCAATATTTTTATGGGTGTTGTTAAGAGCTCCATCAACGATAACGACCACGGAGGGAGCGGAGAGACGCGCGGGAAGCAAGGCGGCCCTGTGTGCCCGCTACTATACAGCTCGGTTTGACAAAGGCGAGTGCGCTGCTAATTCTATGTACCTACACTATACATTGTTTTAAATAAATCCTTTTGCACCAGTTTTAATTGTTTATTTGAATCGACGCCAAATTAAACAGGTGTTTACAGAAATTTTATGTGAACACCCCATAAAAAATCGTTGGACGTAACCTCATCTGTAAACCAATACACAAACTTGTTGCAGAATGAGGCCCTGGCTTTTTCTCTGAGAAGGGCGGAGGAGTAGAGATGTAAGTCGGTAGAATAAAAAAAAATGCAATCGGATTAGGAAGAGAATATTTATTTATTAAATAAGTACAACCACATTACATGTATTACACAATTCACACAAATTCCAATTATTGGTAAAGTCTCCGATACAAATAACAATTACGGTGTACATAACATTCACAAAAATATCAGAACAGTGCTAGTGCCAGTAGCAAAAACAAATTGTAATGGCGACTACAAATAAAATACAAACATGAAACCAAAATTTTCAAGCAACAGAACTAGGTAGTAACTTTGATTTTAAGTCGGTTAAGCGGATGTTAAAAATGTCGAGATCATCGCTTTCGCTGACCCTGTCATTGCAGTTGCAGCAAATTCGAGTCAAAGGCGATTGCATACCAAGGTTGGTTCTACATAATGGTGTGTAAAAAAGTTTAACTATCGGTTGCCTGGGATAGCCATGAGGGACGGAGAATAACATCTTACCGAGCAGTTCGTTACATTTAAACTGACCGTTTACCACCCTATGCAGAAAGCAGACATCCAGCATCTGTCTTCGGTCATGTAGTCTATTCATTTGAAACCTACTAAGACGACGGTCATAGGAGTTCCTATGTGAGAAGCCCGTGGCCCGAAAAGCAAGGTGTTTAGTGAATGCCCTCTGAATGCTTTCTATGCGCAGTGAGTGAGCGTCATAAAAAGGGCTTCACACAACCGAGGCAAACTCTAATCGGCTACGTACCAGGGCGTTGTAAAGAGCTACCTTAGTTTGGTACTGAGTAAATTCCTTAGTGTTTCTTTTGATAAACCCAAGCAACTGTGCTGCCCTTTTAATAATTGCGTCGATATGCGTGTGAAATCTAAGCTGACTGTCGAGTACCATACCAAGATCACGGATTTCATGTACCTCTGTTAATTGTACGCCATCTATCTCATAGCTAGTAGCAAGTAGTTTTATTTTCCTGCAATATTTTATAAAGAAACACTTCTTCGCATTAAGAGTCATTCGGTTGCTACTACACCACGACATAATACTGTTCAAATCTCTCTGAATTAAGGCAACATCTCCGTCATTGGTTACGGCATTATAGATTTTCAAATCATCTGCATATAGAAAATACTTCGAATGCTTGATATGATCAGTAATGTCGTTAACAAATATTAGAAAGAGAATTGGGCCTAAATGAGATCCCTGTGGAACACCGGATTTGGCCAGGTAAGTATCTGATGTATATCCACATACCTCAACGGCCTGCGGTCTATTATTGAGATATGATTCGAACCACTTTAACAAGATGCCGCCCACCCCGAAATTATTTAGCTTTTGCAGAAGTATCTCATGATCTACCTTATCGAACGCACTGCTAAAATCAGTATAAATAGCATCCACTTGTAGGCCTCTGTCTACCTGCTGGCACAGATCCGAGACAAACAGAACAAGATTCGACTCGATTGAACGACCGACTCGAAAACCGTGCTGATGATCCGAGAGATATGGTTGAGCCAAATTAGACAACAGAGGGTATAAAAGAACCTCAAACAGCTTCAAAAAACAAGAAAGGATAGAAATTGGTCGGTAATTCTGTATATCAGCCTCATTACCCTTCTTGTAAATTGGTAGGATACGTGCTTTTTTCCAGATTTCAGGAAAATTTCCTTCTATATGTGAGCGATTGTATAGAAGAGATAGAGGTAAGGACAACGCCGATCCACATCGTTTCACGAATAATAGTGGTATAGAATCAGGGCTTGCTCCCTTAGTGCCATCCAGTTTCTTGATGGCTCGGAGAACCCCCTGTTCAGTGAGATGTATACTAGTTAAGAATTTACTACTCGTATCTATTTTATTAGCTATGGTGCTACTATGATGCGGTGTTTGAGAGTTGTACACGGATAAGAAATGAGCAGCGAACAAATTAACAATATCTATCCCAGTCTCCACTGTAGAATGATTAAGATACATTTTGGCTGGCATAGCAGGATGACCACCTCTTTTATTTTTAACAAAACTCCAAAATGCTTTTGGTTTACCTTTAATGTTAGAGTCTATTGTCTGCTTGTAATTTTTGAAACATTTATCATATAGTTTATGACATCTAGAACGGAGAAGTTTAAATTCAATCTCATCGCGAGGGTTTTGGTATTTGCGCAGCCTAATGTGAGCTTTATTTTTTTCGGTCAATAGCTTTATTAGAGCGGGGTTGAACCATGAGGGATATTTAGACTTGAACAACCTACGCTTTGGCACGAATCTACTGATTATATCATGTAAAATATTATAGAATTTACAGACCATCTCGTTCACATTTTCCAATCCACATAGCTCACTCTGCCAGGCAATGTTTGTTAGCTCAGATATAATGCTATTGTATTCGGCTTTGTAAAAATTATAGACAGTATGAGTTGAAGGTTTTAAGTATTTAACATCAAGGTAAGAAACAGAAGCCAACAAAGGGGGGTGATTAGAGTAGCACTTACTCAGAGTATCACTGGCTTTAGTCACTTCAGTACGTTGGAGGTTCGTTATGATTAGGTCTAAATACCGATTGTCACTATTGCCAATTGGATTAAATTGATGTAACTGGTGTGTGATCATAAAATCAGTCAACAAATTACCCAGAGAATTATTATAGTTAGATGGTATAAGATAATTAAGATTATCTTGAACATTCCATTTTATGAAAGGTAAGTTAAAGTCCCCCACCAGTATAAAGTCGTCAGTATTATGCTAATTCTATGCTTGATATTAAAAGTGACAAAGACTGTATGTAACCTTACCGGAGGAGGCAAATAAGCCACACAAATGGTAACTTTCCTGATGAAATGCCCAATATTCAGATGCAATGAGACCCACAAACTTTCTACATCCGTTTCAAAAGTAGTAATCCTGAATGAGGGAATTTCACGGGAGACTGCTATCATCAGCCCTCCACCATCCAATTTCGTACTCCCTGAGCATACTCGGTCTCGCCGATGAACGATATACCAATCACCGATCAGCTCATTATTAGAGATATTTGAGTTTAACCAGGTTTCCGTAAAAGCAATGACGCTGTAATTAGCAATTAAGGTATTTTTAGTACATCATTTGTCTTTGTTCTTAGTCCTTGAACGTTTTGATAGTAAATATCAAGCATCTAAAATACATTAAAATCCAAGTAACTATATGATATCAATATATGACAAAGAAACAAAAACAGTTAATGCATGAAGTTTAAGCTCTCCATGGTTTTTATCAGCAAAGCTTGACTTTCTTCATCTTTACGCACGTAGACACGCCCATATCGCGACCAGACAAATCTGTAGGTGAGCTCCTTAGCTTTTACCCTTGCCGCGGCATGTAATTTCTTGGCAGTCGGCGTTAGATGCTCTGCTACAAATACCGGAACTCGGGATCCACCTATTCCAAGATGTTGAGATGACAATTTGTCATCACTGTGAGCTTTATTGAACTTGGAAACTGCAGCTAAGATTGTGTCGCGAAGACGAGGAGTGCGTAGTTTAGCTACTATAGATCGAGGCCTATCGCTATTTGGTGACAGCTTGGCTACCCTTGTCACACATTGAATATCTTCACATGTCAAAGGGCTTTCAATCACCTTCGACAATTGCATCATTGTGTTCGTTAATATTTCCGACCTATGCTCAGGTACTCCATCGATTTCAATATTACATTCTCTCATATGCAATTCGATGATATTTATTCGCGCTGAGAGGTCGTGGACTGATGACTTCAGTTGTTGATTTTGGGCAGTCAGCTCAGTGATAATGTTACTCTTGTCGTCAACTGCCTTACTTATCGATTCGAACTGTACATTGAAAAAAGCCATAGACTCACGGAAGGAGGTCATTTCATCAATTATATTTTTTAATTGATTAGAGACTAGGGTATTAATAGTTGAAGTCAGTGCAGTAGACAGTTCTTCCTTAATAATATCCCGAAGTCTCTGCTCCGATGTCCATACGCCCTCTTTGGTGTTAATAGGCCCTTGTATTGACACAATGGTAGGTGATTTGCTCATTTGTTTTCCGCCTAAACTTTGGGTCTCCGTCTGGACAGCTGCTCCAGTAATAGAGGGACATACCGGTGTATTAGCATTTCCAGACTTAGGTTGCTTACAACAACACTCTGGGCACTGCCAGTTACTCTTAATTTGTATATCCATTGCCATAAAACTCCTTGAGTCCATACCAGCACAGTCCAAGTCATACTTCAATTTGCACAGCAAACAAGACAGGAATTCATGTCTCTTTATAAAAGGATTTCGACAACCAAATCAAATCAAATCAAATTCATTTATTTGCTAGAACATGGTGTATAGAGGTGGTTTAATAACATAGTGTAGTTCGCTCATATTCTGCCATGTGATGGCGTGCAAATTTAGTACATTTGTCAATTTCTTAAATCTACATTAAATCTATAATCATTACCATTATGTACCCGCACACACATTTTTAGTAGGTGCCATTGTAATGAAGGTATGTATGATATAAGTTATTCAAAGTAAACGCACGTATCAACAAACAAATGCAGAAAATAGTTCGCGGCCAAAAGGGCTCAAGCGCCGTGCGCAGCGCGGCGCTTACGCGTGTAGCCCTAAACACTTAACCGGTGCACTCACTGCAATAATTGTATGCTATATATTTTTTACGTGTTTAAAGTGACGGTTAATCTTAAGTTTTTTCACAACTATTATTGCACCAACACGTAGACTGCACTTAAACGAACCCGTAGGTATAAATTTTAAACTGTAATTATTGTTTTAACTGTATTTTTAAGAATTTTTAACAATTACACTGCTAAAGGTTGCTCACTGCCGCGACGGTCGGTACGGAGAATTCTATTCTTCAATTTTACTTTACCCCAGGTCAATTTTGATTGTTATGAAAATAAACTGACTTGTGAAATGCATGATAGGTACTATGAAACTCTGGAAAAATCATATTTCTAAGTCAACGCGATGAAAAGATACAGTCAAAGTTCGATTAGGGTACAAATTGTCTTGTACTGCCTTTTACGTTGTTTAGCCCTCATACTAGCCATCACAATTAGTCAAAAACAAAAGCTTAATTGCCCTGTGGTCAAAGACCGAGCGCATTATCTGTCACCCTTCAAATTAATGACCGTGCAAAGAGTTCCTTGCTCCAAAATTTATTGTCCATATACTGTAACAAATAGCATGGGGTATTGTATTGCTCTAATAAATGAATGTCTATATATTGTTGTTAGTTTTGTATTCAAATACATAATTATAGCAAGAAAAGGTGAAAAGCACTTAAAACTGATGCGACGCCCTTGCAATAAAAGGTTTAATGACAGTAGAGAAAGGTTGTGAAGTATTTAAGATAAATTAATAGTGGGCTGTTGTCTCTGTTTTCCTAGGAGGAGAAAGATCGCGTGTGGAACTGTCGCATCCGTGGCAGCCTTTATGTGATATCGCAGATAAAATGCAAAACAACCATCTTCTCTGGTGCGGTACCGTCTTGCGACAGCCGCCAGGCTACGTGGGTAACTAATGCCTAACAATGGCACCCCCACCGGGTCCAGGTAGAAGGGGCAGATCCAAGAAATCTTGGCTTGACATCGTAGAGGAATGGGAGGGTGACATGCGTGCGACTGGTCTTACTATCATGGACGCCCAAGATCGTGCGAAGTAGAGGAGGAAGAGCCGGAAGGCAGACCCTGAGCTCCGAGGACATTTTTTTTTTCGTTTACGTGTGCAAAATCCCTACGGATACCTCCCTACCGGAGTCGGTGGAAGAGGTTATGTCGGACTTGAACCGACTAAAGCGCACGCCGCCTGTGGGTCGTGTGAGGTTGACAGGCATAACCCTCGCACCCCGGCCGACCCAGGGCCATCTCTCACGATCTGGCCCTCTCCTCGGGTGTGTGGGGGCTACAGAGTCCCCAACTCGTTCCCGGAAAACGGGTAGGCGCGCCAGGCGCGCCGCCGCCGCGGTCTGCTTCTGCCAGGGTGACAGGCGGCTCCACCAGTCACCCCCGCTCCGAGGGCACCTTGTCCTCGATTGCAATCAGGAAAATACGTTGATTGAAATTATTAAAGCATTTAGTTTACTAACTATTCAAATGGACTAAGTAATATTGTAAAATTACATCGAAAGTATCATCAAAACAGCCTCACGAAAACTCGGAGTCCTGAACAGAGTGAGACAATTTTTACACCGGAGCAGCGGTGTCTTCTATACAAGACACAAATTCGCGCCTGTATGGAATACTGCTCGCATCTCTGGGATGGTTCAGCAAAGTACTTACTAGATGCTCTCGACAGGTTGCAGCGACGTGCGGTCTGCATCATTGGGAATCCCGAGATCACGAACACCCTAGAACCTTTACAGATGCGTAGAGATGTTGCGTCCATGGCTGTATTTTACCGTCTGTACCATGGTGGGTGTTCTGATGAGCTCTTCCAATTAGTCCCACCGTCCCCTTTCCTACACAGGACAACACGTGCAGGTCTTAGATGTCACCCGCATACAGTGCAGAACATCCGATCAAGAACCAAGCGGTTCGATGACTCTTTCCTCTGTCGCACCATTAAGGCCTGGAATTCATTAACAGCTCACGTGTTTCCTTCTTCCTACAGTCCCAGGTCCGTTAAACGGGGCGTGAAAAAGCATATGATGATGCCGTCAAGCTGAGTGTCACTATTGTCACATGGCGTGTGTAAGTAATAGTGACCCTCTTTTCTGAGACTTTGCCTTCAGCTTACCATCAGGCAAGGCGATGTCTAATTGACGTGTTCTATATAAAAAATAAAATAAAAAAAAGATAGGAAAAATCTATCTTGATCGACAGAAAAATATGTCTCCATGTAGATGATGATGACCCAGGAGGGGATAAAGCGTAGGTATTTTGGTATGTGTTTACTGAATGTTGAATATTTATAATAGCTGTTTACAGTCGAGAAAGTAGCAGTTGCTTTGTAATATAAAATCAAAGAAAATTAACTTGATACACATTTAATCATAATTGATTGATTAAATGTGTATCAAGTTAATTCACAATTAGTCTTTCACGGTTCACTGCTGGACATAGGCGTCTTCCAATATTGAGAGGCTTTGGCCTACTATTTCTACGCTGGTCAGACGACGGGTTGGTACATGGTTTTATTTCGAGCTTTCCTTCTCTCGCAGTGATATCATCTGCGTATTTTTACGTTAGTCGCCCTTTGGATGAGATGGGTAGTTGTTTCTTTCTCCGCCAACACATGCATTGTACAGTAATATAGCTTTTTAACTAAATCATTTATTTAAAACCACTTTAAATTGGATTTTTTTCGATTAAGATTGGAAAAAGAGTAACGACTCAGACGGGACTTAAGTCACTGGTTACGTCGTCTGCGTCGTGTCTCTTTTTCTAATCTTAATTGATTTGAATAGTTAGCGTACTTCATCTGAGCGTTAATCCCAGTCACATCCAAAGACTGGGAATTAGGCTGAACTGTAATATTTTTCGTGAAGCGATTGCCATCTGACCTCCACAACCCAATGGCGATTTCGAAGCATTGCAGATTTTTAGTATAATAATAGAGCGTGGTTTCAAAATTTGTAACATAAGATGACGTAAAAAATCCGTTGTCGTATAGGAGAATACAGAACTCCGAATTTAGATTTATAGTTTTAGTATGAAATTACAGTGACGGATTTCATTTGAAACCAAAATACTATAGAAATTAAAAACCCCTGTCACAAAAAAAACAACCTCCACAAAGTTAAAAATAATTTGTGTATTTAACACAAAAGCAGGGTGTCGGGAATTTTTAATTAACACTTTAAATTTCTACTAGTGACGTCCTTTCGTTTGATACCTAAATGAAGTAATTGTGAAAAAATATGTATTCCGTCATTTTGTGGCAGTAGCCATCTTGGATCGATTTTATTCAAACATAGCTAAGAACACTACCGCTCAATACACTTTTTCAAACAAATTCAATTCGTTTCATCCGTTCAAGAGCTACAGACGGACACACACACGCACTCACAGACATGTCAAACTTATTATAACACCCTGTCGTTTTTGCGTGGGGGGTCAAAAACAACCAAAAATACAAACCATACGGACAAGCAATGTATTTTGAAAGTAAACCTATGTAATCTTCGGTAAATTTAAGTTCGGAAAATAATTGTATGATCGTCGATACGGTACCTAAAGAGCTTTGCGTGAAGAACCCAATTTCATAAATTACCTACCTACTGCTCCCCGTTTTTGTCAAGCAGCCTCCACTTAGTGATTGCGTGACAAGGGAAGCTAGCTAATCAGTGAAATGTCACTCAGAATTCCGATTTATGTATGTAGGTATGTACGTACATATATTTAGGCTTCTATTTATGGTTCAGTAAACAGAATCACAAATTAACGTAAGTTCTGTTGATGACATAATTTTAAATAGTGTTAAAAGTTCCAAAGCAAATGTTTTCAGTTTTTGATTTGATGTTATATTAAGCTTTGATTAAATCGCAGTTATTTAGGTTTATTAGTGCTTAAATGTTATGTATAAGCTAATCCACATTCTAAATTTCGTAAGCTGAAACTTTCTTATAGTAAAATTGTAAATTTGTCTGGTCATATTAAAACGAAACCGTAATCTACATAATGTTTTAGGCCGTTTTCACACTATCCGATCCGTCTACGCTATCGTCGTCCGACACTTTTTTTTTTTTTTTTCCCCACGGATACCTCCCCACCGGAGCCGGTGAAGGAGGTTATGTCGGACTCGAACCGACTAAAACGCACGCCGCCCGTGGGTCGCTTTGGTTGCCGAAGGTGAGGTTGACAGGCATATCCCTCGCACCCCGGCCGACCCAGGGCCATCTCTGACGATCTGGCCCTCTTCTCGGGTGTGGGGACTACAGAGTCCCCAAGTCGTCCCCGGAAACGGGGAGGCGCGCAACGCGCGCCACCGCCGCGGCCTGCTTCTGCCAGGGTGACAGGCGGCTCCACCTGTCACCCCCAGGCCGGCGCTCATGGGGGGCGGAGGTCGTTCATCGACCTCCGACGCCCGAGTTGCCTTCGTACGCGGGCAGCTTGGCTTGCGATCCTTCGTCGCTCCCGCTGCCGCTCCCGCCCCGCCTCCTCCTTCACGAGCATTACTTGCTCGCAGAAGGAGGCGCCGGCCGCCCACGCATCCGCGCAGCGGACCATCGCCGCGAGCAAGGTGGAGAGCGTGCGAACTCTCACTCCCAGGGCCGCCACAAGCTCCCGCCTCGGCGTCTCCCACGCCGGACACTTGGTGAGCGTGTGCGGACCTGAGTCCTCGCTCGCGTCGCAGTGATGGCACTCGGACGTTGGCTCTTTCTCCATCCGACGCAGATACTTTCCGAAGCACCCGTGCTCGGTGATCATCTGCGTCAGACGGTACGAGAGGCTGCCGTGTGGCCTCTCTAGCCACTCCCCCATGATGGGTCTTACCGCCGCTACTACGGCGCGCCCTGCGCCTGGTCGCCCAAGTCGTAGCTCCCATTCCGCCACCATTTCCCTGTGGAGCCGGGATCTCACGGCCCGAATTTCTTCGTGCTCGGGATCGTGACCCCGCTCCCGCGCCGCCTTTCGGAACCGGTATAGCGCCGAAAGGGATCTCGCTTCCAGGATCCATGGTGGCGATCCGGCGAGGAGACTCGCCGCGTTGAAGGATATCGTGCGGTACCCCCTTATGATGCGGCACGCCAACCTCTGCTGCGGACGCTGCAGCAGGGGCATGTGCCGATCATTCAGGGTGTCCGCCCACACGGGACACCCGTACAGGGCCATGGACCGCACGACACCCGCGTAGAGTCTCCTGCAGGAGTCCTCCGGGCCCCTCAGGTTAGGCAGTAGCCGCGCCAGAGCGTTGGCTGTGCCCACCAATTTGGGGCCTAGACTTCGGAAGTGCTTCCCGAAGTCCCACCGGCCGTCGAGCACGAGCCCCAGATATTTCATCTGGGACTTGATGCCGATGAGAGTGCCTCCCACTGTGAGACTGGAACCAGGTGGTGGCGTGCGCCGAGGTCCATGAAAGAACATGGCCTCGGATTTATGCAAAGCCACCTCAAGGCCCAGCCGCCGGATCCGTTCCACCGTCGTCCGACACTATCAGTGTCGGACGACGATAGCGTAGACATGACATTTGTTTTTATTTTATTATTTTGCTATTGTGGTGACTGATTGACATTGATCTCCGATATCGGGCGCACACAGCGACGTCAGCTTCGAAATATCGAAGCTGACATCGCTGTGTTCGCCCGATATCGAAATCCGACAGGAAGTAAAATATATGAAATATATATGTATCTATTGTATTCAATGTTCAATTCAAATACTTCCTGTCGGATTTCGGAGCCGACACTGATATCTGATCGGATAATGGGAAAACACTCTTAGACAAGTGTAGATAGTGCCCATTTAATGTTAAGTAGCCACTTTACATATCACTCTAGGGAGACAGTTTTCTTTAATAATTCATAATTTATTCCTAACGCATCATCTGGTGATTAGCCACGCCGTCAGTCCAGTGATGTAAGTAATAACACTGGCCAGAGATTATCTATATAGAGCTGTTAATACCAGTCATTTTGCATATATTATTAAAAATTATTATTATATTAATCTCTCGATAAAGTCCTTAAATCTCTTCGAATATGGAGGTATTATATAAATCTCTTGCTATCACTAAAATACTAGCTGTCAAACGTGGCTTCGTCCGCATGTATGTCGCTTATCGTGATCAAACATACATAGCCTATATCTTTTCCCAAAAAATTCAGTATAAATATACCAAATATCATCGAGACCGGTTCAGTAGTTTGGGTGTGATAACGTTAGAAACGTACATACAGACATATAGATTTACTTTCGCATTTATAAATTAGTATGGACATTAGTTTCTCCGTAAAACTGATGAAATGCCTCCTACATTCGTTCAGCAGAAAATCGATTTGAAAATTGCTTTTCCGTTGAACTATGGCTAATAAGACTTCGTCCCCGAAACTCAAAAAAATAATAATAAGTACAAGCATCTACTTACTTAAGTAGCATTACAATGAATATCCAAACATTTATTTAACAACATTGGTGGACCATCACGTTATTTTTTTATTAAAAGCTTGTCCTAAATACACAAACCCTAAACGATACGTCCAATCCAATACCCAGAAAGGATTCCGAGCGATCTGATATCAAGAGCGGTATAATTTCTTATTCAATCATTCTAAAGCCCTACTCTTAACTTTATACAGAAATTTATTGCTATTGTCTGTATCTGTCTGTTCAAATTCAAATTCAAATCATTTGCCAATAATTATAGTAACCGCGGTAGCCTAGTGGTATGGGTAATGGACTGCTGAGACGAGGTCTCGGGTTCAATCCCAGGTTTTACCATGGCACACACCAATGACATTTCGATGCTTTTCGAAGTTATGTGTGTATTTAGCGCAGGTTTATAAGTGCCCAGTTAATGGCAATACGTTCGCCACCTATTACATTGGGACTTAAACATAAACTGGCGAAATGTGGGTGCTAACACCTCTGCCTCCCTCATCGGGGATATAGGCGTGAGTTTATGTTATATTATGCAATAATTCTAGGTACATAGGCGTTTACTTGTTTGGTTTCAGTGCTTATTGGTGCCTTTTTCAGGCATTGCAATAGTGAATTCACAGATTACATATAATATTAGCATAACGAATTATTATTATTTATTTTTAAATAATATTAATCGCAATGTAAACATAGGTATTTATGTAAATAGTTTTTTTTTCGAATTGATTTGCGCCCTTAATCATAAAGCTAAAATAATTTGCCATGACGTTAAAGGTTTATTAAGAATAAGATTTTGAAAGAAGACTTTGATTGTATATATAATATTCCCTACAGAATACCGCGGCAATCATAACCTCGTGTTGTGATCCTGGCGGTGGATAGGGTAGACAGAGCTCACTGGCGAGTTTATGTGCTGTCAGTTGAAAGGCTTGTCTTGCTTTGTCTTCTGCACTAACGGCACAAAAACCCTATGTGCTCAAAGGGTTGGCAGCGCAAGTGTGAATCGCCTGGTGTTGCACATGTCCATAGGCCACGGTAACTGCTTTCCATTAGGTGGGCCGTGTGCTTGTCTGCCACCTAAGTGGTACAAAAAAAATGAAGTGAAAATGTATTTCAAAAATTTCCGAACGTCAAAAGTTAAAACGGAAACTTTAAAGAATACGATGCCCATCTGTCCGGCTGTCAAAACTTTTTCTCATAACACGTGTAGATACGAGTATGTATGGAGTTGAAAATTAATATTGAATTTTTAAATACTCGCAAGGAATGTAACCTGTTATGCCGTTGTGACGTAGCACACAACTGGTAGGTGTAGCGCACTTGTTCTTGATGGTTTACTCCGTGATACCAAATACAATTACTTACAGAACGATATTACACGTATGTAGGAATGTAGCTCGGCACTCACATCGCTTTAGAGTCTATAAAACGCCCCTGATTTTCCGGGTAAACCGACATAACTGAATTCGGTAGGAGAGAGTGAGCGGATATTTGTCGATAGAAATTATAAGATAGATAGTTATAATAATAGGTAGAGGCAAAAGTATTTTTGTATTTTGAATTTATTATTAGTAGGCAAATCTCTTTGGCTGGTTTTAATACCATTAAATGTTGATGTTTTAAACAAGCAATAAATTGAAAAAAAATTGTTCCCGCCAATTGTCGATTGTTTTTCAAGCAAGCGAAATGGACAAAATGGATGTATGTGATGAAGAAATTCGGACAAATGCCGTGAATAAAACAGATAAAACCAGTGCCACCTTTGAAAAAGTGGAGCAAGAGCAACGTATTAGTAGTTACGATATTGCTGAAGAACTGTATATTGATCACAGAACAGTTTTACATCATTTACAAAAGTCTGGGTACAAGAAAAAACTAGAAATTTGGGAACCTTCACTGAGAGAAACCTAATGCAATGTGTTGGAAACACATTGCATTAGGTTATAGAAAGAAAGAAGAAAGAAAGAAAATACATTTATTGCAAAACACAACGCACATTACATATATATACACAGTTTAGAATGAAGATAGAATTAAAAAATAAAATAGAAATAAAAGCACAAAAAACATTAAACTCAAAGTCCTCATACCCGCCATAATTAGTTATCTATGGTTGCGTAATGTCACTTACGCCATAAACATATGCGATTCTTTACTGAAAGGTTTGATGTCGATTCTTTGTCCAAACAATTTCTTAAACGGTTGATAAAACATGGGTCACTTACGATAACAATATGCGAAAAAGATCGTTGTCGAAGCATAGACAAGCCTCACAGACCGTGGCAAAACCCGGCCTAACTCAAAAAAAATATCAGAAGGTGATGTTGTATGATGAAGATGATTGATGGTGGGATTCGTAAGGAATCGTACACTATGAGCTTTTGCCGCCGGATAAAACTATCGATTCTCACCTTTACTGTCAGCAACTGACGAGGTTAAAAGAAACCACTGAGAAGAACCGATCGAAACTGGCGAACAGGAAGCGTGTGGTGTTCCATCATGACAATCTATAGTCATTGAGAGAGCATGAATGGGATGTGTTGATGCATCCTCCGTATAGCCTTGACCTGGTTTCATCAGACTTCCATCTGTTACGGTCACTTTAGAACACTTTAGGAACCTTAAAGTAGCCTCAAAAGAACGTTGTCAGCTTTTTTAAATTAAAAATATCAAAATTTCTACATCATTAGGATCATGGCACTACTCATAAGATGGAAATAAGTCATCGATTAAAATAGCACATACATACATATATATCCTTTGTATCAAAAATACGATTGCTACGATTGATTTTGCCTCGACCTTACATAATCTTTCTTCCTAGTATATGTACATAAACATACTCAGTTATTGTAATTATCTATATAGTACTCACTTATCCGTTCATGTAATTAGCTACCGCATTCAGATAAAAATATGCCGACGCGTATGGAAGCTGAACCCAAATTTACTCGCACAAATACTCGGGTTATTAGGTTCACAGAATAACAGTAACATTCCGGTAAACATCTCGATTCCATAACATCGCCACTCGACTGTGAGCCCTCTCTCGTAACATACGAGTCGACAAGATATCCTTTGATGTTATTGTGTAGTCGAAATTAAAACTTATATTTAAAATATGTACATTTTTATCTTGACAGTAACTAGGGTATATACATGTACTTATTTACAGACTTATCAATCGTTGTTATGGTTGAAGTTGATAAACTTGTAAAGAGAAGTTTTATTCTACAGTCAGCATCAGAACGATATTGATAAAGAAATTACTCAATGCCTTCTTCCTCTTAATGCCTAATTTTCCCCCTTCCTGTTGACTGATTGTTTTGAAATTTAGTACACACATTTAGATTGGACACTAAAACAATTTTAATCAATAAAACAGTTTGACTTGATTCTTCCTTAGTTTTAATATTATTTTGAGACTTTGTAGTCGATCTGATAGCGACTGTGCCTATATTTGAGCACTGAACCTGTTTTTGGTGAATTTCATACCGTAACACAGTATAAAGGAAAAATAGTTTCACAAATAATCATACTTCTAACTGACTTATCTGCACTTATGTTAATAACGTTTTATACTACCAAAAAAAATCAATATCCAGGAAATACAGGCATTGAATCCGCAACAGTCTATTGAATATTTGTAATTAATGTCTACATATTAAGGTATCAGGGTGACTCAAGATTCAAGGTGATTCCCTGTTCCCGGCCCGGTGCATTGGATTGGGAAAGTGCCAACGTCCGAGTCACTACTGCGATGCAAGCGAGGAATCAGGGCTGCCCACGCTCACCGAGTGTCCAGCGTGGGAAACGCCGAAACGGGAGCTGGAAGCGGCCCTGGGGATGAGAGTTCTCGCGTTCGTCACCTTGCTCGTGGTGATGGATTGCTGCGCGGGTGCAAAGGCTAGCGCCTCCTTCTGCGAGACGCCGGAGCGGGAGCGAAGGAGACCCGCAAACCACGCGATCCGAGGCTCAGGCGTAGGCAATAAAAAAGGGTTACTCGACGTTGCTGCCAGCTAAATCTGGAAACTGGAATCTTAAAAAATACGGAATAATAAATTGCAGTAATTTTCACAAATATTTCATTTTGATGGCCCTATGAGTAAATTTAAATGATAAAGCAATAACTATAAACATTCGAACTGAAAACCTCCTCTTTAGAAGTCGTTTATTTGAACATATAGCGTAGAAATTACTCATAGATGAATATAATACGATTGGATTATATTTATCCATGAGTAATTTTGCACTTGAATCATTGACTGTTTATCTTTATTATTTCTACTTAAGGATAATGATAAGATAAACAGCATTACATAAGAATATCATTAAATAAACTAATATAAGCTGTGTCACAAGAATGTTGGAGAGCAAGGTTGCATCATTAATTATATAGCTAACAAGAATTCACAATAATTTATTTTGCTTAGATATTTCATTTAATCTCAAAAAGATTTTTTTCCTGAAATTTATAGTGTAGGGTTTCAAAATTAAGGGAGTTAGATGGTGATTACAAATAAACATATATTTATTGACAACACGCAGAAAGTTGAAAGAAAGGAAGAAATAAAGAGAAATATTTTATTTAAGTTCCACACAGTGGGCATCCTACTAAGTACAAATAGGTATTTTATGTACCCTATGATACTCAGATGATGAATGCCTTTCATTTGAGACGCCAATCATCGAAATCCGTCGAGCCGTTAGGCCTGTAGAGGGGAACAAAGAAAACTACATATATATATATATATATATATATATATATATATATATATATATTTTTAGATAAAAAGTCATTTATTTCTCATAAAAACATAAAGTTCACTTAAAATTAGATTTACAATAATTTAGAAATTAGAGTACGCCAATATATAAAAATTAATTATTACATTATACAATTAAAATATTGTCCACATTTTTGTACAGTCAGAGTGACAGTCTAATCTATTAACCCGCCCCTCATCGTACCTGGTGCAAAGGTACCCATGACACTGGCGGCATTGCCCCGTTGAACAGCTATGGCCAACCGTTGCCCCAGGTACGAGCCGGAGCGGGAGTCACCGGTTTTGTCCCTCAACCTGCGCCCTAATTCGCTCACCAGATTCTTGGCGTCGGTACCCCAACTACCCATTGTCTCGACCGCAAAGGGAGCGAACATATATTGCTCTGTCAACGCCGCATACTTCTCTCGTTTTTTATCCGCTGCGTCCTCAGCAGCAGCTGCCGGAGACCGGACAGTACGGCTCAGGTGACTGGGCGCAACCGTGCTGACACACGTGGCATCCCACAGAAGGCACTTACCATTTTTCCATGGCACCAGAGTCATACCGTCCGGCCTTTTGCCGTCGGATCCGCTGAGGCCAGGTGGTTCTAATAGGCATGGGATATCCGCCGACACAAAGGCTCTCCGAAGTATGTCGTTGAGAGCATGGTGGCGCGGAAACCTACCCGTACTTCTACGACAACTCAGTGCGTGATGGCCATCGCTCGCCACCATGGAACCGCAGGTGCATCTATGGGGTTCACACAACCCGCAGCCCAGGCGGAGGGCCACCGCCACCCGCAACGAATTGTCATCCAACAAAGTGCCCAGGTGAGGTGAAGGCAGCGCGTGCAACCACGCTCCCGATTCCGGCTGTGACACTGCTCGGAGCCTGGCCATATCGGCTCCCGAAGCAACCTCCAATAACTGCTCCCTAAGCCTTACAGCAATGCCTTCGTCCCAAGCGCGCTGGACAGTGGGCACGAACCGCACTGTCTCGGCGCCGGGCGCAAAGGGCACATACATAAATACATACGCATACATTACCCTCCCTGGCGCAGTCGGGTAAAATAGTAGATAATAATGCACATCGCATTTGTATCAATCATTCAACTTGCAAATATCGACTAAGTATTCATTCAAATCATCAAAAAATCAAAATCGCATTTTTGACATTTTATTTTTAATGCGCCATCAAAATTGTTAGCCGCTCTTAACTTCGTGAATAATACGTTCTGGAGGTTTTAGTAAGTATTACATACTTTTAAGACTCAAATGTTCTGGTCTTTTTCGTTCACTGCATGGTTGTATCTGCAATTTATGTTGTAGTTTTGATAACTGCACTGGCATCCAATTATATGATGTGAAAAATATTACGTAGTTGGAAAATCAAAAGCATTCCAATATCCCGCCGTATCGTTAAATCTTTTCGCTTTTTCTTCTTCCTACTGTCCCGGGTCCTTTAGACGGGAATCTGTATAAGTGGCCTCTTTTCTTTGGACTGCACCTTGACTTACCATTAAGCGGATTGTAGTCAATTTAATGACCTAAATATGTAAAAAATATCGTACAAACCTTTTGTAATCCTTTTATTGTTATTATGATAGCTAAGCAAACAAGTTCCTTTTCAACTTGATTCCCATTATAACTTGGCATAACATAACATAACATAAACTCACGCCTATATCCCCGAAGGGGTAGATTGAGGTGCTAGCACCCACATTTCGCCAGTTTATGTTTAGGTCCCAATGTAATAGGTGGCGAGCCTATTGCCATTAACCGGACACTTATAAACCTGCGATAAATACACATATAACTTCGAAAAGCATCGAAAAGTCAATGGTGTGTGCCATGGTAAAACCTGGGATCGAACCCGAGACCTCGTCTCAGCAGTCCATTACCCATACCACTAGGCTAACATAGAATATAAATAATAATCATCGCCAGTTGTTGTTTTAGGCCTGCTCGGCCGGAAAGATTCATCACATCCTGGCTGGGCACACGAAATGGAAACGCCTATCTGTTGTTTCTTTAGGGAAGGCGTAACTGCTGCGATAATGTTTTAACATTTTATTGTTCTGTAATCCCAGTTAATATAAAGGCGATGGTCAGTATATTTTACTTCTCCAGCACGCAATAATAGTTGGATAGATTTTTCTGAAATTTAGCATATAAAGCGCATTTTTTTTTGTGTTTGAAGATATATGGTGTTACACACATCCATGGGCCATGGTAGCCACGTTCAATTAGGTGGGCCGAGTGCTTGTCTGCCACCGGGGTAATGTAAAAAAATATCCTTTTTAAAGTCCCCACGGAATTGACACCCCCCCCCCCCCAACCCCGGCCGGTCAATACTACGTTAAAAATAGAAAAAAGCCTTGATTTAGGTTAAAATCCAAATCTAGTACTTCTGGGGCGTCACACTCGCGCTACCCTTAATAATATATGTATATATAGTAGTATATATACTATTTATACTGTAGATTGACGGCACTTGGTGGAATTTGTTGTTACACATATTGATATCTCATTTGTACTTTTCCACATTACTTTTAATATATATTAGACCTGACCGGTTTCGCCTTGCGTCATCTTTAAAGGTTTACAATTATACATACAACCTTTAAGGATGACGCGAGGCGAAACCGGTCAGGTCTAATATTTTTTAAAAGTAATGTGGAAAAGTACAAGTGAGTTATCAATATGTGTAGTAGTGTGTGTCTCCTAAGAATTGGCATCGCCATTCACCGTGGTAATGCCGCCAGCCTCTTGGGCACGGTACCAGTAGAGATCGATGGGGAGGAATTTTTCGATGCCTAAAATTACAGTCTCCCTCGTTTTCTCTATCCCATTTTTGTATATATTGTATAGTTAGCATAGTTTTATATAAATTTGTAAGTAATTGTATATTATAATAGCATATTTTATGTACCTAAACTGAATAAATTTATTGTCTCCTAAGACTTTTAACATTGAAAATGATGTGATATCCTGGTTAATTTTAAAGGTTTATGCTTCTTCGGTAGTTAGATTTCAATCCTTAGGTAAATAAATAGTATATTTGGAACGTTACGTGAAGTATGGGCGAAGTGAAAGTTGTATGGACAGGATAGTAATTTGGTCTCTGCCTACCTCACGGGGAAAGAGGCGTAATAGTATGTAGGTAAGACGACAGAGTAATATTACATTGTTCTTTATATGTATATTCCTTCTTTCTTTTCTGTCTAATATTCTTCTTCAAGCTAGCGTTAACCCCAGTCGCTTCCGAAGCTTCCACCTCGGACTCTGGGGTCCGCTTTACCGGTCTAACTGCAGATTTGGCTGAACCAACGGCTAAACGTGCTCTCCGAGGCATGACCGGATCAATGGTGTTACAAATGTCCATAGGCCACGGTAACCACTTTCCATCAGGTGGGCCTTGTGCTTGTCTGCCAGCTAAGTGGTATAAAAAAAATGCAAATACCCATAATCATGCATAAAAATATTTACACTGAGCTGGGTTCAAACTGCCATTAAAAACAAAACAAACAAAATTTAGGAAGCAAGGTTAAGAGTAAACCCTAGGCTCTAAAAGCAGATTTAATTAATATAAATAATAAGTATTCTAACTTCTATTGTTGTTTTCTTAATTTTAGTACAGATAAAAGAAAACGATATCTTTACGGCTGTATAAAGATCAATGCCGGCAAAGGAAATGTGTTTAAGAGAAAAGGCAGGGCTTTAGAATGATTGAAATAAGGAATTATTTCGCTTTCGATATCTGATCATCTGGAATCCTTTCTTGTTATTGGGTTGAACATTGATTGTAAATGGTTTGCGTATATGAAATAAATCTTTTAATTTATAAATCTTATCTCTTATTATTTAATGTAACCGACATTATTATTTAATGTAATGAATAAATGTCAAAGATTGTAACTCAGTTCGTTTGTTTATTTATTAGTTAAGAAATAAACGAATAATAAAACTAATTCAAAATGCAAACAGAGTTGTGCCAGTTTTGAATTGTATTTCTCTTTTTTTCATATAAGACACGCCAATTAGACTGCACCTCACCTGATGGTAAGCTAAATGCAGTCTCAGGAAAGAGGGTTACCATTATATTATAGACACGTAGCATGTTACAATGATGGCCCTTAGTTTGGCGGCCTCATCAGATGCCTATTCACGCCCCGCTTTGAGGACTTGGGACTGTAGGAAGAAGGAACTAAGGTATAGGTAGATAGGAAGAAGTGATTAAGGTATAGGTACCTTGAAAAATGTAATGATTTGCACGATACAAATTTTTTGTGTACAAATAAAATTAATTTGTAAAGCCTCGTCAATGAATGCACAACGGCTAGTTCTTGGCCTGGGGGTGACAGGTGGAGCCGCCTGTCACCCTGGCAGAAGCAGGCCGCGGCGGTGGCGCGCGTGGCGCGCCTCCCCGTTTCCGGGGACGAGTTGGGGACTCTGTAGTCCCCACACCCGAGAAGAGGGCCAGATCGTGAGAGATGGGCCTGGGTCGGCCGGGGTGCGAGGGATATGCCTGTCAACCTCACCTTCGGCAACCAAAGCGACCCACAGGCGGCGTGCGTTTTAGTCGGTTCGAGTCCGACATAACCTCCTCCACCGGCTCCGGTGGGGAGGTATCCGTGGGGATCTTGCGCACGTAAAAAAAAAAACGGCTAGTTCTATACAATGTCTAGTCATTTTATAGAATACCTGAACTAAACGCATTGCATTGTCTTGCTTTGTCTTTTACACTGACGGCACAGAAACTCTCTGTGCTTATAGGGTTGGCAGCGCGAGTGTGACTCCCTTGGTTTTGCACTCGTCCATAGGCCATGGTAGCCACTTTCTACCAGGTGGGCCGTGTGCTTGTCTGCCACCTAAGTGGTATAAATAAAACTAAAAGGTGTAATGTCCTATATTTAAACTTAGTTATTAATAAGTTTTCATTAGTTATAGTATATATATAATAATGAAACCGGTACGTAAATTCATCATTATCATCTCACCGATATTACTAGTTGCAAATGTGTCTTTTGTCACGCACAGCAGAGTGCACTTACCGCTCCTCCTACCTTTGGTAGATGACTTAACGACTTTTATGGGAGCAACTGCCATCTGAACTCTCAACCCTGAGAGGAAAGACTGTACGAGCGCCTTGTCATTCAATTATCTAGTGTACTGGTTTGCAGGTGATATGTATATGTATAATTAATCGTACGGAATTTTTTGGGCATTCGTGATACAGGGTTCACCTCGTAAGAATGCCTAAGCACTCCTTATAAACTAATTTAATTGTTTAGCATCTAACTTTTACCTACATTCTAGGACAGTTATAAGGAGAAATTTGTAGTCTACCTATTGAAATAAATTATTCACATACATACATACATACATAAAATCATGCCTGTCTCCCATAGGGGTAGGCAGAGATCACGGATCTCTATTTGCTACGATCCTGACATACTACTCTCGCTTCATTTACTCTCATTACATTCTTCATGCATGCTCGTCGGTTTAGAGTACTCCTGACCTGCCTCTTTTCTAAAACTTCCCCGATTTGGTCCAGGTATGTGCGCCTAGGTCTTCCCCTTCCGACGGTACCATCCACACTCGCCTCATACACCTGTTTCGTTAGTCTTCTTTCATTCATTCTCTCAACATGACCAAACCATCTCAACATTCCTCTCTCAATTCTCATCACTACATCTTCTATCACTCCATATCGTTCTCTTATCACGCTATTTCTCACTCTATCTTTCAAGGTCAAGCCACACATACTTCGCAACGCACGCATTTCTACTGCATTCACTCTACTCTGATGCTTTTTCTGCCACACCCAACTTTCACTACCATACATAAGAGTCGGCACCAATACTCCTCCATGTACAGCCAGTCGTGCCTTTACGGACACTTTCCGGCTGCTCATAAAATTATGTAGTGCCCCATTCACTCTATTTCCGGCCATCACTCTCCTTTCAACATCTTCTTCATGCTTTCCATCTCTCGTAAACAATGTTCCCAAATATATGAACTCATTCACTTGTTCCACTTTTTCTCCATCTATACAAATCCTACACTCTGTCACGCATTCATCTCTTTCAAAAACCATAACTTTTGTCTTACTAACATTCACTTTCATTCCTTTCCTCTCAAAAGCTTCATGCATAGTTGTTACCATCTCCTGCAACTCATCTGCCGATGACGCAAGTAAAACCTGATCATCAGCATAAAGAAGACATATAAAACACAAATAACACATATATAAACACCTCAACAAAGTCTAGGGAACAAGATGACCCCAATTATTTTTTTTCGTGTAAATCTTGTTTTGCAAATAACTGGCAGCAAATAAATAAAAATAGAATAAAGTAGATTACAGAGTTGTTCGAAATTTAAAAATAAATTTAAATATGTAACGATTTTCGAATATGGAGGGAAAACTTTTAAAAGTGTTTGATTGTGCAGTTTCTCTGAGGCAAAATAAAAATTATTTTTTTTGATTGTAAATAACGTTTATTATCAATAATACGTCTTTTGGTTTGTGCATTTTGGTGACTGTAGTCATCATGTCACGTCGTCATTTAAGTCGCGAAGAGATGTTAAGGGCTGTTGGTATGCTGCAAGCTGGACGAACTCAACGCGACGTAGCGGATGCTGTCAACACCCAACCAAGCGTAATTTGCAGATTATGGGCACGCTACAGGTCTACAGGGGATGTTGCCGAACGTCACAGGGGACGAAATAGGGTTACTACCCCGCGACAAGATCGTTTCTTGCAAAATTCCGCGAGGCGGCAACCCACGATTACTGCTCGTCAGTTGGTCGCAGGCCTCCAGTCTCAGCATCAAGTGGTTATTAGCGATCAAACTATCAGAAGAAGACTACACGAAGCCAATCTTTATACTCGCAGACCGCTTAGGGTTCCAGCTCTTCGACGTGGAAATCGAGGTCGTCGCTTATTGTGGGCTAACGCACATTTACAGTGGACCGACCATCAATGGGCACGGGTTCTGTTTTCCGACGAATCTTGCTTCGGTTTTCATCCTGATTCGAGAAGAGTGCGTATATGGCGAGTTCCTGGACGTCGGAGTCGTCTCCAGAATCCGCAAGAAGTTCATCCTTACCAAGGTGGAACAATCATGGTATGGGCTGGAATTCGCCTTGGTGGAAGGACCGACCTCGTTTGGATACGGGGCAATTTGAATGCAAACCAATAGATTCAGGAGGTTATACACCCCATGGTAATCCCACATCGACAGTAGTTCGGTCAAGATTTTATGTTCATGCAAGATAATGCACGGTCACACACCGGTAGTGGTCAATGCGTTAAGCGAGCACAATATGACGACGTTGGAATGGCCTGCTCAGTCTACCGACCTCAATCCCATAGAGCATGCCTGGGATTTGCTTGGGAGAAGAGCTTTCAGTGATTCTTTGGAAAATCTGAACACTGAAGAACAACTTTTTTTACACCTTCGCAGTGTATGGAGCCATATTCCACAGACGATGATTGACAATCTCATACTAAGTATGCCACGCCGTTGTCGAGCTGTTGCTAATGCTTTAAGAGGTCCTACAGATTATTAAAAATGTTTAAAGTACGGTTAATTACTGTATTTCTTACTACCTCGTTATTTTTGTGCCTAATCATAGAAGGTTGTAATACTCAATATTGGCACTATTCAATTCTTTCTTAAAAAAAAAAAAAATTGGTATGAAAATGTTTATATTAAAATTAAAATTAAAAACGGTATAAAAATACCCTTCTATTGATATAAAACACTCACTATTACAAGAAAGGGTTTTTAAATAAAAACTAGAAATGTCCTTGTTTCCTAGACTTTGTTGATGTGAGACACAAATAAATTATTCTTATTCTTATTACTCTAATTTCTTTATAAAGTGTTTAGTTGTAGATCAAAAATAGGATCATTATTATTCCTTATGCATTAAACACCCAAGTAAATTGGGGTCGGTGATTATGGCTATGAGTTTCTCCACGAAACGAATATCGCTAAAAGTCGGCTCGTCTTAAGGGCATGTATTTAGACTCGATAAAAACATGTTTGATGGCATTGACTTCCTATATCGACGTTTCGACGGTCGTAGATGTTTATGTTGTTTACTGCTCTCGGGACGAGCCTTTACGTGCGTTCCTATTCGGGGAGTGTGTGAATCTCAGTTTTATACTTCAGACAGTTATCCGGCAATATAAGGAAATCTTCTTAGTTGGGCAGTTTTCATAGAATTTGTTTTAACTGATTTAAAATCATGGAACTCGTGTCATCGTCAGCGTCCCATACGTCACCACTATTCCCATTTTTTTTTGATACCACTTAGGTGACAGACAAGCACACGGCTCACCAGATGGAAAGTGGTTACCGTGGCCTATGGACGTGTTTATACACGCCCATATGCCCATTTCCATCTGGTGGTGATATCACCAGAGGAGCCATACTCGCGTTGCCGACCCTGTAAGCACAGAGTTTCTGTGCCTTCAGTGTAGATGACAAAGCAGGACAAGCCTTTAGTCTTCCCACTGACAGCACAAACTCTCCAGTGAGCTCTGCCTACCCTTTTTTTTTTTTTTTTTTTTTTTTTTACGTGCGCAAAATCCCCACGGATACCTCCCCACCGGAGCCGGTGGAGGAGGTTATGTCGGACTCGAACCGACTAAAACGCACGCCGCCTGTGGGTCGTTTCGGTTGCCGAAGGTGAGGTTGACAGGCATATCCCTCGCACCCCAGCCGACCCAGGGCCATCTCTCACGATCTGGCCCTCTTCTCGGGTGTGGGGTCCACAGAGTCCCCAACTCGTCCCCGGAAACGGGGAGGCGCGCCACGCGCGCCGCCGCCGCGGCCTGCTTCTGCAAGGGTGACAGGCGGCTTCACCTGTCACCCCCAGGCCGGCGCTCATGGGGGGCGGAGGTCGTTCATCGACCTCCGACGCCCGAGTTGCCTTCGTGCGCGGGCAGCTTGTCTAGCGATCCTTCGTCGCTCCCGCTGCCGCTCCCGCCCCGCCTCCTCCTTCACGAGCATTACTTGCTCGCAGAAGGAGGCACCGGCCGCCCACGCATCCGCGCAGCGAACCATCGCCGCGAGCAAGGTGGAGAGCGTGAGAACCCTCACTCCCAGGGCCGCCACAAGCTCCCGCCTCGGCGTCTCCCACGCCGGACACTCGGTGAGCGTGTGCGGACCTGAGTCCTCGCTCGCGTCGCAGTGATGGCACTCGGACGTTGGCTCTTTCTGCATCCGACGCAGATACTTTCCGAAGCATCCGTGCTCGGTGATCATCTGCGTCAGACGGTACGAGAGGCTGCCGTGTGGCCTCTCTAGCCACTCCCCCATGATGGGTCTTACCGCCGTTACTACGGCGTGCCCTGCGCTTGGTTGCCCAAGTCGTCTCTCCCATTCTGCCACCATTTCCCTGTGGAGCCGGGATCTCACGGCCCGAATTTCTTCGGGCTCGGGATCGTGACCCCGCTCCCGCGCCGCCCTTCGGAACCGGTATAGCGCCGAAAGGCATCTCGCTTCCAGGATCTATGGTGGCGATCCGGCGAGGAGACTCGCCGCGTTGAATGATATCGTGCGGTACCCCCTTATGATGCGGCACGCCAACTTCCGCTGCGGACGCTGCAGCAGAAGCATGTGCCGATCACTCAGGAGTAGTAGGTATTCCCGGAGACTGGACCAACTCTCCAAACCACCACCTCCCCCTGTCATTCCCTCCCCCCGCCATGCCCTGTCTCTCGGCTTCAGGGTGGCCGTCAAGGCTAAAAAAAAAAAAAAAAAAAAAAAAGTTTGGTGTCTATTCGGGGGTTTTCGGCCATGCTGAGTCGATTGCGCTAATCCGTTTTCGCGTACGACGCACCGTTACAAAGTTACAGAAACGTAATCTGAGGTAATTGACGAACAATTGATAACGGCCGACCCTTGATAACGACCAGCCGTCGTCGCTCAATGTTATCTCGGGTCTGTTGTCTTTTTTGTCAATGTCTGCGTCATAGCCAATGATGACTAAACCTATGATGTAAACGGGTATGTATATGATTTTAAAAAAAGTCCTTTCGCAGTACTAATGTTCTTTATTATTTTCAAAACAATATTTGAATAACTTACTTAGTATGATATCGTTATACAGCGTATTGTTAGTGAACAGGTGCTGGAAATCGGCTAATGACATACCATAATGTTTATAGTATAAATACATTAAACAATATTCGCCACATACTGGAGTGTAATCGTTTTGGATTCGATTAGTGTTGTAATTCCATACTCTGCAATTTCGATCTAAAAACGTACGATGGAAACCTGTGGGTGCTCTACCATAGGAATCAAAGTACTGACCAACTCCATTCGCGTCTATGTGTATAGCAACCCAGTGAGAACCAGGCTTATTGTCGCTATCTAAGTTGCTTATGATATATGTAGGCATATCTACATGAATCGGCAAGCGATTTGCGGCATAAACATTACATTCACTTTTTGAATCCACTTGTCTCAAGTATCTCCGTATTTCTAATGTATTCATGATCGCGTTACGATGTTATCAGGCTCGTAGATTATAAGCAAATAATGAGATCAACAATAATTTAACATATTATAGGGTCTACAAAAACTTTTGTTTTAACTGTAACATGACGTACGAGCTCCCTTTGCTCGCTCCCGCGCATAATAATTTCACTCATAATGAACATTGACCAAATTGGTCTGGTCTATGACAGAGTACCTTAACATACACTGCATTTCGAACATTCACGGTAACATAATATATACAAACACATTGTTAATAAAACAAAGAAATACTTTGTATGAATATATTTTATTGAAAGGATCAATATACAATAATGCAGACTTATTTCTAAAACATATTTAATTGTAATACGCGCTTAATTCTAATACACACTTAATTTTAAAACATTTAAGTTTACTTAACTACTATAGTCAACAGAAATGTTACGGTTTTTATCGATTTCTATAACATTATCAAATTCTGCATAGACAATACAATTAATAGTTTGTGTTAAAGCCGTATCAAAGCGAACTTCTATTCTTACGCTACCATGTTTTATAAGGTTCCAGTGATTAGAAGCATTCGCTGATAAGTCAGGTGTTAAATCGAACGCTAGCAGACAAAACCCTTTGGAATATTGATCTCTAGATATCCCGTTGCCTTCATTAAGGAAATGTATACCTGTACCCGAGAACAACGTATGATAACTAGAAGTAAAAATATTATTCCCAAATGATGGTTGTAAAGCTTTTGAAGGTATTTGTTGTCCGTCTATGTATAAACAAAATGTACTAATATCAAAATTTTCAAAGTTAAATGGGTTTTTAGAGAGATTTCCATTGAATGCTGCATTATTCACAAAACCAACTATACACCGTTTAGGTACTTGACCAAGGAATATGTTATCAAGAGTTTTACCCTGAACACCTGATGGTATCGTTAAAACTTTAACTTCAGCTCGTGTGATAGGATATTTAGCTGTCGTAGATGATAATACTTTTTGATGTGCAAGTAACACAGTTGGATTAATTCGTGCTCTACGAACAATCAGGGTTGCATCTGTAATAGTAACTTTAAATTTAAGGTCATGCGAAGAAGCCATTAGATTAAAATTTTCCCTAGAGCGAACTAATTTTACTCACATATCAACACCATTAATCAAAAATTTTTCTTGATTAAATATATCACCATGAAGATGACCAATCATTTCTATTTCTCTACTTTCACTAGCCATTTGTTGTCTCTTTGTAAATCCCTCATTTTTATCATCCATCTCGTCCATTTTCCCAGCTACGTCTTCATACCAAAGACTGCATGATAGATGCGAGTTTTTAGCTGCAGGTGCATAGTTCAATAGTGTTTCTATGTAAGCTCGATAAGCATATGTATTATTTGGAGGTGATACAAGTTTTTGGTTTAAGTACACATCGAGTTGACTAAAAAGCGAATGTAACCAATTGTTAACTGGAGCAACTACTGCACTAGTAGCAAGTTTTGTATTATCCTGGGTTAATATTTTCGCTTTTAGTTGAAGTAAAGTATGAGATAAATCAACGTAGTCGTCGCCTGCTCCGGGTATTTGAAATTCAATAGGTCCATCGTCAGCAAGGGACGAAATGGGCTTATAGTGTATCCATATTCCACTTTCAATACTAGTTTGAGTTGTTGGTAATGCAAATAAATCTAGTTCAGACTTAACACATTCACAAGATTGACTATGTAAAAAAGACATAGTTAATTCGAAAATATATCTTTAATATGATCACTTTTCAATTTTTTTGCGGCTTTCACTCTCGCTGTTATCGAAGGAATGAATGTAGAAAGACGTTTCCGTTTCGTTATATATCCTGATCCAGACATGTTGATGCTATTTATTTTCTTATCAGCTCTGCGTTTCAAATTGGTACCGACCTCTTTGAGTCGGGATTTAATTGATTCCTCCATAGGACGTGCACTGACCATATCCGACAACAGACCAACGCCAGCATTTAAGGCTTCTTTACCAATTGCTTTAGCTCCACTAGATAGTAATGGAAAAACAGATCGAAATAATCCCCCAAGAAAACTTCCAATACCATGTCCTTTTTGATATGGTGCTCCCCTATAGATCACTCCTATACCTGATCCAGCTTGATGGGAATAATAGTGTTGGTAAGGACATGAGATATTATCATGTTGAGAATACATTATAATTTTTGAAAGTGAAGTTTAATGCACACTGTCCCAAATTGGAATGGTATCTTTTGACCAGTGGTTGATCTTATATCTATTTCAATGGTATCAAATTCTCTACGCATAACAGGCAAATAATGGGGTGGAGAAAAAACATGCATTTTATTAGCACCATAAATGTATTTCGAGGGATCTAATGGTATAATTCGCAGAAGTGGAGTCATCACATCCCCAACAATTTGTGGTTCAACTATATCACAATAAACAAATATTTGCGATGGTAAGCCTAAGTGTAAATTAGCCGGACATTTTCCTATATTTTTTTCCACTAAGTTTCTATTTGGTTCAAAACCTAATTGAAGGGCTAATCTGGATGATAATGTTATGGATTTTATATTTTCATCTGATACACTAACCACAACAAACTTTGATATCTCATCATAACGAAATCTTATTTTTTCTCGAATATTATTCATTGCCTTTAAAATGTGATTAATATTGTCATAATTCGTTGCTGGAATGTGTATTTTGTAATATATTAGAGATTCTTTTTTTTCATTAGGCATTTGTGCTAATTTTGCAATGTATATAACATTTTCATGTTCTTGAACCGTAAACATGGTGCATGGATACTGGAATTCCACAACGCCAACCTTCCATTCTCCTTCTAGTATTATTGGTTTCGGTAATTTTGTGGAAAAAATTGATGTTTTGTTATCTGGAAAGTATTCCATGGAACTATTACTTAGTAAAGTTAGATAAAAGCTTTGTTTGTTCATATTTCTTTCAAATTAGTAGCCAAGACCCAGCTATTAAATTTGTCTGGATAACCTCTCCACTTGACTAACACTTCTTTTCTAACACCAGAATATCGAGAACGTATTATTTTATCTACTTTAAAATTGGCAGTGGGGTCAAAGATGATTTTCTGTAACTCTTTTTCATAGAAAGTTCCTATTATCTCTTCGCCCTCTAGGTCTTTAAGAGTGTATACTAACCATGGAGACCGGCGAATTACGGAAGATATTATGAATATTTCATCACTCCAGTTAGATTCATAACCTTTTTGAAAAATATGTTTATGTTTCGTTATTCTGACAAACTCACCAACGCGAAACTTCGATAAAGCGATGTTAGAAGGTTTGTCTTTTCCTTTCTTGTAATATAAATTTTCCCATACAGTAATGATATTATCACGATTAACTTCAGATGGACACATTTTGATACTAGAATGATAACTATGATTATACGAGTACAGCAAATCTTGTAAAACATCAATATATTTATGCGTGTTCTTATGTGTGAAATACCGCCACATTTTCATCTTTAGAGTTCTCTGAAATCTTTCTACAATGCTTGCTTTAATATCAGGATTATTAGTAGTATAATAATTAATATTTTTTGAAGTAAAGTATTTTCGTACGTCTTTGGATACGAATTCTGTCCCTTTGTCAGATTGTATATGTGTAGGTGTAACTTTAGCTTCCATGAATATACTCTCGAAACATGCTTTGATTGTTTCAGAGTTTTTCTTTTTCATTGGTCTCGCAAAGGCATATTTACTAAACACGTCAATAACACAAAGAATATAGTTGAACCCATCATTATAATTTGAGTAAGTTCTCATATCACTCAAGTCAGCCTGCCACAGTTCGTTAATATTAGATAAAATATATTTATTTCTTGAAAAGTTTCTTTGTACAGGTTTATGTAATGTATATGTTTCTTGTGACTTTAACCAGTTCTTCACATCATCTCTTTTCAATTTACCTTTCATTGCTTTGGTTAATTTGCTAAGGCTACTGTACCCTGCAGGATGTGAAGAATCATAATAAATCTTATTTAATTCTAATATGGGGTCCATTTTTCCCAATCTATTTTTCTTTTTATCTTTTTACGAAATTTACTTTCAGTTATTGGTGTAGAAAATAATTCATCTGCTGGGATTGAATCTTGATGCTCTTGTGATTGTAGCTTTTTAATATATTCAGATCTTTTTGTGTTACCAATATATATAAGCGGTACTTTGATTTCCTTTAAAGCTGTAGCGAATTTTTGCCATCCAGTAGGTTCACTATTTTTAAGTGTCCTCAATGAATCATTTACCAAATCAACAATATTACTTTCAGGAACTTTTTGACCATCTATAACCACAGTGCCTGTCTCATTCCAATTAATCTTATATTTATTCAAAGAGAGTAAGTTCAACAGTGATTCCCCCCTTTTTATATAGGATTTTGGTATAAGTTTTAAAATGTAATTAGATGTGTATGGTCCTTCATTAGTTTCTTGCAAACTTACTTCCTTTACTGATGTGTTAGAATGGACTGTAGATATATTATCTTCAACATCAGTAATATACTTCACCGATCTTTTCGAGTCTTGATTTATTATTGGTATTTCATAGGGCTGTCGCTCCTCTTTAGTGAAGTTTAAATATCTTTGTAGAGTTTGTAAATATAAAATACACTTCTTTCGATCATCCATATCGCTATTTAAAATGTTTTGCATATCTGTGTCTAAACGAGATAATGGAGTATCAACCGCGTTAGGTTGTTTTAACTTTTCTAATAGAGATGGATCGATGAGTAACATTTTTTTAGCATTATCCATTTTTCTTAGACAAGTGTACTAACCAAGGCACTTAGAACAGAACCCAATATTAGTGATAGAAATGCACCACCTTTTTGTATTATTAAATGTTTTCTAATTTTGTGTGATCCCTTCCGTACTATTTTTCGTAGAATATTTTTGTATTTTTTCAATTTTGATCTTTCTTTTTCTTTCAATTCTATTTTTCCTTGTAAAACGTTATGAATACATTCACAAATACAATTTATTTCTTCTTCATCGCAGGCTTTTAAAAGAGCTTTTTGATATTTTGGTTTAAGTGTAATCAGAGCGCTTAATAGGCCTTTATGCGTCTTTGTGCTTCCATGCATTGTTAGTAACTAATGGATATCTGTTGATTTCTACTATATTTAAACCCTTTTGATGGTATGTAAACAGTGCAATATCCATCACATGGAAATATCTTTGTTTTAATACGACACATGTCATTTGTTTCTTGTTTTAAATCAATCATAAGATATCCATGTGCATTGTTAGTTGCGTCTTTGTAAGAATCTTCCAAGTATTTTGGATTTTCTGGAAATACTTGTCGTGCCAAGTATCGTATTTGTGTTTTATCTCTTGGATTTTTAAAATAAATTATATAACTTGAATTCAGAGATATGTCTCGTTGACCTTTTCCCTGATGAAATAAATTTTGTGATATGTAAAACACACTTAAATTTCTATGATGACTTCCTTTTGTGAATATATCAACAATACGTCCATCAGACTCTCTCATTAAGTCATCAATTATTAGGAGTTGAGGATCCTTTCCACTAAACATAGTTAGATCTGGTATGCCTTGGATGTAATTAACATTTCGTATATTGTATAAAGGTTGCATTTCATCAAAACACCATGTTATTTGATCAAAATTTGTGTTACAAACATCTTTAACAAATTTTATAAAATTTGTTACAAAGACTGACTTTCCACATCCACTTGGACCAGCAACTATCGCAGTAAATGGATGATTGAAGTGGATCATTTTGAAAAACGTCTAAGTAAGTTACGATTTAGACAAAGAATGAAACAATTTGTTAAGAAAATAAGCATTTATATATTTTATTTTAAAAAATTATTACTTAAACAGACTTATAATGATAAACATTTATAACACAATCATATAAACAAATTTACTATATTTTATATATTTATTATACAATCTTATAATAGACAGACTTATAATGATAAAAATTTATGGCACAATATTATAAACAAATTTGTTAAATTTTATTTTATATAATTATTACACAATCTTATAATAGAGAGACCTATAAGGACAAACATTTATAGCAATCTTAAAAACATATTTATATTACAATTAAAGCACGAAGCAAGCGTGTTGCGGCAGTAGATTGTAGAATATTTATTATTTATATTTACAACATACATAAAAAGTTAAATGTTCTTAATTTTATAGTGCCCCCAAGCTAGGGTATTGATAGCGTCTTCCAATATGTATCGTTTAGTGTCATTGTGCGAAAGAGATATTTTATTAACTTTTTGTGTGTATATAGTATGTTTTATTGACTTAAATCTTAATATTTCACTATAATGTATTTTTTCTTCTAACAAACAGCTTTTATAATCATTTAAAGTAAATTTTTTTGTAACACATTTATTAACACCCTTTGCTTTAGCTATAAATTTATTTTGTACGTCCATAGCATACATTTTTGCTCGAAGTCCTACAAACTCTTTAAGAATTTTGCCATTGTTTTCGTCTTTAAAAAATCCTAATCGCTTTTTATTTATTAGAGGTAAACCATATATATTGTCAGGAGGATAATCGGATGTATCAAAGTAATTTTCTAAACTTTCTTTAATATCATGATAAAAATTATTGGTAAATATCTGGTATACTAAACTATCAGTATCTGTATATAATAGTTTAATATTTTCCATATATTTTTCTTTCATAAAATCATAATGAAAGTCATACATTAAAGTTTTTGAAATATCTAAAATACAAAATCCAAGGTAAATCGGTTTGTTGTATAAAACTTGTGTTTTGTTTAATTGTACAGCGATTAAGTCTTCTGAAAATACAGATAAACTATGAAATTCAGGTCTTGCTATTAAAGTTTCAGCTCCCTGAGTTTTCCCACAATTTGTCCAACGGTTCACTAATTTTACATTTACTCGTTTTAAAACATTTTCCATTGTTTTACCAAAAACAGAGTTATTCATTAATTTAAAGAAATCTTTTTCAAAATCTGAAGTTGCCAATGAACGCATGCGAGTGTTCAAATCTATATAAACTTTTAACCACGCTGATTGATTGAACTTAAGAATTTTGTGAATTTTAAGCAAACGAAGTCCTCTTTTCAAACATTGTTTAAGATTCCTATAATGAATGACATAGTTCTTTTTATCATTTAAATTTGGAATCAATTTTTTGTCTTTACTACCACCATAACATAAATTTTCAGGACATAACGGCAGATCCGAATGTAAGTCGTGTAAATGTTTTGGATATTCTAAGTCCACTTCCAAAATGAAACCATAATCAGCATCGTCAGGAACATGAAAGTTAGTATTAACATCAACCCATTCAAATTTTCCAGTAGGGAGACATTGAGACATAGCCCAACCGTAAAGGTTATTTGCATCCAGATACATTAGAAAAGAAGATGGTACAGAAGGATCATATTCTGACATATAAGAATTATTTGCTTTAGCATGTCTGTTACTACATTGAGATATACCACCGCGAATATTTTTTGCAATAAAAGTAATTTTGTTTATATCAGTTAACAACTCTAAATTTATTTTAGTATGTACTAACATGGCATCCCAACTCAAACCCGGTGCTGTATAATAATGGGCTGGGTCTAATTCATATGTTTTAAGACACACATCTCTAAAATTTTCAAATATATCGGCCAACAATAAAACATCTGTTTTTAAATATAAATCAGAGTATTCTTTCATATTTTTACAATGGAAATGATGCCATACATCTTGAGCATGCTGGTAATCATTTTCAGTAACATGCATATCAGTTAACGAACTATAAAATTTGTCAGGAGTAGGCAGACATGTTAAGTTTAAACATTCGAATGAAGTCATATATTCATAAGGATAAATACCTTTACGTATTAAGCGCCGAAAGTCTTCCTCACATGGAAAATTTAATTTGAGTTCTTTGAATTGTTCCAATAATAAATTTTGAGCCAATTTTTCTAGACTACTAGACATGAATTTAAAAGAATCAAGAAATCTTAATTTCATAACACGGTTATTAATATTTAATATTTTTGAAAAAGAAATGTACTTTTCTTTATTCTCAGGAATGATTTCTATATTACCATCTTCAAAATTGAGACCATGAACAATAAAATGCGAATCATAGTTACCCAAGTTATGTAGAAATATGGGTACGAAGTTTGGTACTCTATACTTTTTAGAACAATGTGTATGTCCAACTCCTTCATATAAACCAGTAAACCAATTATAACAAATCTCAAAATTTTCATTTAAACTATGATTACAAATATAACAGACTTTAGTTTGATTAGACATATTAATATTTTCTTCCGTTAATGGTAACGGACTTTTAACAAATGTATTTTTTTTACAGATATTAACTAAATCATCTTTTATCATTTTCATAAACATAAGTGCACAATCTTTACCAGTATGTGACCTATACTTTGAAAGCCTATCATCATATGAACATTTAATGTAATAGCCAAAGCTATACGTTTCATGTTTTTGGATGTTTTCGGTTGATGAATTATTTGGGTTATTAGAACATCCGTTAATAAAAAGCTTCAAAGTCAGCGTATATTACGAAGGGTACTCTTAATTTTCGTTCATAATTGTTAAATGATATTTGGTTCGAAGGTGTTAACTCATTAAACCAATTACTTTTTTTATTAGATTCCGATGGTAGTTTTGTTGAAATGTGGAAACAATCTTTTTCTTGATGTTGTTTTAAATTATTATGCGATGTAAAGTTTAACAAACAACCATCACAAATATGAACTGCACATTTACTTGATGAAATTTGTTGAGCTACTAACCTTGAAATATTTTTTATATAACAATAATGACCTCTGTTAGCCTGAGTTATGTATAATAAGTTTAAATGGATGTTTTTTTTTTCTTTTGTAAAATATAACGGGCCAACCACAATATTTTTCTTTTTTCTAGAATCGTAATCTAAACCAAAAACATTTATACTAATATCATTAAGTTTTTCAAATTTATTAATGTCTTTCAATTTTACAGGAAATGAAATATTACCAAATTTTAATTTATTTTTATAAGGAATATAACATGTTACCCTGTCAACATGGGTTTTAGCTGGATATAATGCTGATAAAACTGCCCATCGAAAACATTCGTTATCCCTATTTTGTACATTTATTACTGCTTTTTTAACTTTTATGTCTAATGGTAGGTCTATGTAGAAGGAGCCCCGCAATGGGTTAAATTTATTAACATTCATATCCATGTAATTTATTTTTAGTAAACTCCAACCACTATCTTTTTTTTCAAAATTTGAAATTTTAGTACTTATTTCAGAAGTTATTAAAGAAAAAATCATATCTTTATCATCACCACGACTGAAAACGTAATTAGTTATTTGGAAGTCGAATGTGTTACGTAAGTTTTTAGTTAGCTGTATAAAGTCTGCATTGAGGATAAAATTTACTTTTACAATAAAAAGATCTATGATACATCGTTCAAGTAAAGTAAATACGACATCTTTGATTACTTTTAAAAATAATTCAGGTGTTTGAAAAGGTTGTGGATTGTTGTCAATAATGATATCAGATTTAATTCTATACGTAATAACTCTATTTCCGAAAGCACTTTCAACTATTTTAACATTTCTTAACTCTGAATCATTCTTTAAAGAATTATTTTTATGTGTATTACTTTTCAAATGGTTACTCAAAAATTTTTTTTTTATCGACACATTGCACTGTGAACATTTAATTGTATCATAACTTTCTGTACTCACAGTTTGAAAAAACACTGATGATGTGGATGGTGCTTCAAGATGTATTCTTTTTGCAGTTGAGTCTTCTTCTGTTGTTGTCACAGATTCTGATTTTCTTTTTCCTTTTCCAGTTTGTGATATATGAAATTCCTGGTTGAATTCAGATGACATAAAATCTAACGACACTTCCTCAGCAAGCACCACGAGTTCCGAATTATATAAGTCACAGTTTAATGTATCCATGGTGTATCACTATTAATCTATATATTTAACACAAGGATTCTTGAATACGCACTGTTTTACTAGATAGATTGTACTACACAATAGTTCATACACTATCAAAACTAAATTAAGGTAGAAGTCTCTGTGTATCTTCACTACTTCAATTATTCATGAAGTATTTAGCACAATCTTCGGTAGCAGCGAGCTGTTTAGTTATATCGTATATGATATCACGTACATTGTTTAGATTCTTGTCCCCATCGTTTGCTGTATAATATTTTACACGCAGCTCGGCATGTTTCCATAGCTCCGTCGGTGCAATTTCTTTAGTCTTCTTCAGATCGTAAATTTCAATTTTTATGAGGTGGGATGCATTATCTCCATCGTCATTGTTTGTAGAGATATATGCTGTACCCCCGTTTGATAAGCGTCCAACAGTAGATGACTTTTTGGAGGCCTTCTTCTTCTTCTTCGATTTCTCAAAGAATTCCTCTATGTCTTTCTTCCTTTTTAGTAGAATGGCGTTCTTTACTTTGTACTCCAGAGTACCTTCTTCGTCACTGCGCTCATCCTCTTCCCCTGGATAGTAAAACTGTTTATATGTATTATCTAGAAACTGAAACAACATAAAATATCTTTTTGAAAAATTTGACATGGACATACGAATAAAAAAGTATAAATGTAATTAAGAACACTATCTATTTGAAATATGATAATACTTACAGCCATAGTAACCACAACGTATGAACAGCACACTGTAATGTATGAAGAATACTATGATATTCAGTTATCAAACTTGTACTTTGGTCTTTTTATTATAGTGTACTAACTTATCCACTGTTGACTACAACGTTTTAACTGAGTTTAGTGAGAGAGAGGGCTCTCTTTTATACACAGCGCATATCTCGTTGCTTTTAGAAACGTAGTAATGATATCCTCAGATAATTTACCTTCAGATAGCGAACCAATTTGTTTGAATTGTAAGCTAAATACCTCAGATAACTGAACTTTTTTGTTGTATTCGATAACCACAAATCCCTACCTACTTAGTCATATTCCCACATAACAGAAATTTTGCTTATAACGAGTGGTCATTACTTTAGATGACACATACATTTTTGTTTTTTTTGTTTTAGATAGCGACTGACTCGTTCTAATTGTTTGCTGACGACCTTAAATTTAAAGTTACTATTACAGATGCAACCCTGATTGTTCGTAGAGCACGAATTAATCCAACTGTGTTACTTGCACATCAAAAAGTGTTATCATCTACGACAGCTAAATATCCTATCACACGAGCTGAAGTTAAAGTTTTAACGATACCATCAGGTGTTCAGGGTAAAACTCTTGATAACATATTCCTTGGTCAAGTACCTAAACGGTGTATAGTTGGTTTTGTGAATAATGCAGCATTCAATGGAAATCTCTCTAAAAACCCATTTAACTTTGAAAATTTTGATATTAGTACATTTTGTTTATACATAGACGGACAACAAATACCTTCAAAAGCTTTACAACCATCATTTGGGAATAATATTTTTACTTCTAGTTATCATACGTTGTTCTCGGGTACAGGTATACATTTCCTTAATGAAGGCAACGGGATATCTAGAGATCAATATTCCAAAGGGTTTTGTCTGCTAGCGTTCGATTTAACACCTGACTTATCAGCGAATGCTTCTAATCACTGGAACCTTATAAAACATGGTAGCGTAAGAATAGAAGTTCGCTTTGATACGGCTTTAACACAAACTATTAATTGTATTGTCTATGCAGAATTTGATAATGTTATAGAAATCGATAAAAACCGTAACATTTCTGTTGACTATAGTAGTTAAGTAAACTTAAATGTTTTAAAATTAAGTGTGTATTAGAATTAAGCGCGTATTACAATTAAATATGTTTTAGAAATAAGTCTGCATTATTGTATATTGATCCTTTCAATAAAATATATTCATACAAAGTATTTCTTTGTTTTATTAACAATGTGTTTGTATATATTATGTTACCGTGAATGTTCGAAATGCAGTGTATGTTAAGGTACTCTGTCATAGACCAGACCAATTTGGTCAATGTTCATTATGAGTGAAATTATTATGCGCGGGAGCGAGCAAAGGGAGCTCGTACGTCATGTTACAGTTAAAACAAAAGTTTTTGTAGACCCTATAATATGTTAAATTATTGTTGATCTCATTATTTGCTTATAATCTACGAGCCTGATAACATCGTAACGCGATCATGAATACATTAGAAATACGGAGATACTTGAGACAAGTGGATTCAAAAAGTGAATGTAATGTTTATGCCGCAAATCGCTTGCCGATTCATGTAGATATGCCTACATATATCATAAGCAACTTAGATAGCGACAATAAGCCTGGTTCTCACTGGGTTGCTATACACATAGACGCGAATGGAGTTGGTCAGTACTTTGATTCCTATGGTAGAGCACCCACAGGTTTCCATCGTACGTTTTTAGATCGAAATTGCAGAGTATGGAATTACAACACTAATCGAATCCAAAACGATTACACTCCAGTATGTGGCGAATATTGTTTAATGTATTTATACTATAAACATTATGGTATGTCATTAGCCGATTTCCAGCACCTGTTCACTAACAATACGCTGTATAACGATATCATACTAAGTAAGTTATTCAAATATTGTTTTGAAAATAATAAAGAACATTAGTACTGCGAAAGGACTTTTTTTAAAATCATATACATACCCGTTTACATCATAGGTTTAGTCATCATTGGCTATGACGCAGACATTGACAAAAAAGACAACAGACCCGAGATAACATTGAGCGACGACGGCTGGTCGTTATCAAGGGTCGGCCGTTATCAATTGTTCGTCAATTACCTCAGATTACGTTTCTGTAACTTTGTAACGGTGCGTCGTACGCGAAAACGGATTAGCGCAATCGACTCAGCATGGCCGAAAACCCCCGAATAGACACCAAACTTTTTTTTTTTTTTTTTTTTTTTAGCCTTGACGACCCTGAAGCCGAGAGACAGGGCATGGCGGGGGGAGGGAATGACAGGGGGAGGTGGTGGTTTGGAGAGTTGGTCCAGTCTCCGGGAATACCTACTACTCTCAGGGTGTCCGCCCACACGGGACACCCGTACAGGGCCATGGACCGCACGACACCCGCGTAGAGTCTCCTGCAGGAGTCATCCGGGCCCCTCAGGTTGGGCAGTAGCCGCGCCAGAGCGTTGGCTGTGCCCGCCAATTTGGGGCCCAGACTTCGGAAGTGCTTCCCGAAGTCCCACCGGCCGTCGAGCACGAGCCCCAGATATTTCATCTGGGGCTTGATGCCGATGAGAGTGCCTCCCACTGTGAGACTGGAACCAGGTGGTGGCGTGCGCCGAGGTCCATGAAAGAGCTCTGCCTACCCTAATCACCGCTGGGAACACAACACGACACGACGACATTCTGACGTCATCTACTATATATATATATAAATATATATATATATAGTGCATTGTATAGTAGACTATACAATTAACTAATTACCTACATTGTTTTTGATATTCTAGACGGCCAGTATCTTTTATATATCACCTAGGTGGCAGACAAGCACACTCCCTACCTGATGAGAAATGGGTACTGTGGCTTATAGAAGTGTGCAACAACAGGGGCTTTATACTAACTCTATAAAAACCTTGAAATACTCTTGAAGAAATTGTAGTCGCTTTGAAAAACCATGGTAGGGAGAGAGAGATCATTTCACACATAGAGCGTGTGGGGAATGAATTCATATCTGGCTGTGCCTATCGTTTCTAGTTGCAATTTATGAGGAAGAAGTAATATTTTAACAGTATATTTATGTGAACGTTGTGTTTATAAATCAGAAAACTCATCTATAGTGAGTCACCAACAGAAATCGTTTACTATGTATTGGTTACAGGACCTTGCTTATCGATTTTAGTTATAAAGGTTGTGAGTTTTAATTACCTTGTAACTTGACTTTAATGTAAATTTTTAGTTTCTGACATTTATTTAATAAGTAAGATTAAAAACAACTACAAAGTAATCTGTAGAATACTTTATAACCTAACTAACTAAAACGTATTCAAATATGTATTTTGCGATTAAATTCCTCAAAGAATATATATCCTTTCATAATATGGTAACTGCTAGTTTTACTTTAATAAACTGTACATATTTCGATTATGGCGAGGAGGAGGTAGGACACGGCGGTATTTCCGCCCGATTGAGCAGTCCGACTGGGGTAGTACCTCCGCCCTACAGAATACCGCGGCTATAATAACTTAGTGTTGTGTTCCCAGCCAGAGCTCACTGGAGAATTTGTGCTGCCAGTGGGAAGACTAAAGGCTTGTCCTGCTTTGTCTTCTACTGACGGCACAGAAACTCTGTACTTACAGGGTTGGCAGCGCGACTGTGACTCCTCTGGTGTTACAGACGTCCATAGGTCACGGTAACCACTTTCCATCAGGTGGGCCGTGTGCTTGTCTGCCAACTAAGTGGTATAAAAAAATAAATATTCTGGTTAGCGTTTATGTTACTTATGAATTTCAATAATAATAACAATATCAATCTCTTTAATGAATGTACACGAAGAATGGATACAGAAATATATAATTCGATATTCTGAAAACATCAGTATCGTTCTCAATATGTAACACGTAGCTTTCTGCCTGAGGCAGCCTGACTGCCCAGCTACTTTTTTCTCATCGTTAGTTCCTACACACGGTCAATATGTATCGAAGCACATACAAAACGGCAATAATATCGACTATTGTTTGCAAAATTACCAGCAGCTTGCAACGCGGCTCTTGTGAAAACACTGAAAACTCCAGTAAGTTTCTCAGTGAGCTTTTTTTGGTCAGTTTCACAAACTAAATGTAGTCTGTAGGTGTAGCCTATTGGGTATTTTGTATGGTTCAAATAAATTCAATCAACTAGCCCATCGCAGTCCACTGCTGGACTAGACCTCTCCCAGTGTTGGGAGGCTTTGGCCTATTGTTTCCACGCTGGCCAGATGGATTGGTACAGGGTTTTATTTCGAGTTTTCCTTCTCTCGCAGTGATATCGTCTGTGTATGTTTCCGTTTGTCGCCTCTTATGACACACTTCTGATGAGATGGGGTGGTGTTACTTGTATTCTTTTCTCCGTCACCACACGGATAAATTATTCAAATATATTTACTGAGCTTATTAAATTAAGAATGGTAAAAGAGCGGTAAGAGTTGCATCGGCTCTTATTTTATCGTTTTTATTTATTATTAATCATCCACCCAACGTATAATAGTAAATTAATTGACTATTAAATATTATGACGTAACAATAATTTATTTCAAACGAGATATCTTATAACTTACCGTTTTGACGTTTAGTGAAAAGTAACTAATTTGACTCGGGCAAATACCCAATTGAAAATAGATTACTGAGCACAGTGATGGATTTAATAGCATGAGATAATAAATAAAACGTCCTGTATAAAAAGGTGAGGAGCTAACGCAGCCAATCGCAATCAGATCTCAGAGCCCATCACAATTAGGTCTCAGAGCCCATCATAGCATATCAAGACAAATTACATCAGTGCATAAAAGTAACAAACATTGATTAATTTGTAATATTAAGATGATGGAAGTCGTAATGGTAATATTTTTTATACCACTTAGGTGGCAGATAAGCACACGGCTCACCTGATGGAAAGTGGTCACCGTGGCCTATGGACGCGTGCAAAACCAAGAGAGTCACTCTCGCGCTGCCAACCCTGCAAACATTGAGAGTTTCTGTGCCGTCAGTGTAAAAGACAGAGCAAGACAAACTTTTGGTCTTTCCACCGACAGCACAAAAACCCTCCAGTTAGCTCTGGCTACCCTACTCACCGCCGGGAACTGTATTCTTAGAACTGCCAGGATGCCGAGAAAATGAAGAATTAAATTGGTGTAATAAAAACTCAAAAATGAGATATTTATGCTACTTCTGTCATAAAAAGGGCACAATACAATACCAAACATTCAGAAGGTATTTTTAAAAATATTTTCCGTGATAATGTTTTGTCTGCAGTATTTGAATTCAAACAATAATAAAAATAGGACTGTTCTTTTGGGAAAAACGATGAGGATAAAATACCCTCTGGGGAAAAGTACATAAATTCGTGTCTACAAAATACTATTTTATGCAGACATTAGAAATATTTGTAATTCACTCTTGTGTGTACTGTAATAAACTCCACCTTTGTAGAAGCAGTTTGTAAAAGCAGTTAAGACATTACTTTATTCAGTTATTGATCTTTTGATGAATGATGGTACTGTAGGTTACCTAGTAAATTAAGACGTAGTGACTGTGGAATAACTCGGCTATACAGGTTCATTTACTGACTCCAAATTCAGGACAAATCAGTGCTGACTCGATAATAATACTAGTACAACCTTGAATTTGGCGTCGAGTCAGTAACTGAATCTTTTCTTTTAAACGTGCCACAAATCCATCGGATATGTACGTTTTGTTTTTCCAGTGCGGACTCGTAAGAGCGATCCTAAATACACAAGCCGTGTACGATTCGGTCAATCCAATATCAAGAAAGGATTCCGGACAGTCTGTAATTGAGAACGGTGTAATTACTCATTCAATCCTTCTAAAGCCATGCTCTTAACCCTTATACTTACTCAGAAATTTATTACTTCTATCAGCGAAGATGTATGCTCCTCCTTTATTTGGGAACTAGGTACGTTATCTGTACTTCAACATTTTTCATTTAGTACATTAATTAAAAGTAAGTATCATCAAATTAGATAAATGATGTCAAATTAATATTGGTTTATTACCCGGATTTTTATTACCTTCTTATAAAACTTTTTTTTTTTTTTTTTTTTTTTATATAGGACACGTCAATTGGACTTCGCCTTGCCTGATGGTAAGCTGAAGGCAAAGTCCCAGAAAAGAGGGTCACCATTACTTACACTTACCGTGTGACAATGGTGACACTCAGCTTGACGGCCTTATCATATGCTTTTTCACGCCTCGCTTAAAGGACCCGGGACTGTAGGAAGAAGGAAACACGTGAGCTGGTAATGAATTCCAGGCCTTAATGGTGCGACAGAGGAAAGAGTCTCCGAACCGCTTGGTTCTTGATCGGATGTTTTGCACCGTGTGCGGATGACATCTAAGACCTGCACGCGTTGTCCTGTGTAGGAAAGGAGAGGGTGGGACTAATTGGAAGAGTTCATCAGAACACTCCCCATGGTACAGACGGTAAAATACAGCCATGGACGCAACATCTCTACGCAGCTGTAAAGGTTCTAGGGTGTTCGTGATCTCGGGATTCCCAATGATGCGGACCGCACGTCGCTGCAACCTGTCGAGAGCATCTAGTAAGTACTTTGCTGAACCATCCCAGAGATGCGAGCAGTACTCCACACAGGAGCGAATTTGTGTCTTGTATAGAAGACACCGCTGCTCCGGCGTGAAAAATCGTCTCACTCTGTTCAGGACTCCGAGTTTTCGTGAGGCTGTTTTGATTATGCTTTCGATGTAGTTTTTGTTATTCAGGTTGCAGCGAACCTAGGATATTGAGATTGTCCTGCAGTGGCAGTGGCGTGCTCTGAAGAGTGGGGAGGGGAAGGAAAGAAGATACTTTTGCTGTAAACACACATGCCTGCGTCTTCTTGGCATTGAACTCAACCAGGTTCTCAGAGCCCCATTGAGAAATGTGATTCAGGATCCCGTCAAGCTCAGTGACAAGAAGCTGCCTTTTCTCTGCGATATCTGACTGCTTGGCCGCAGGATGTCCATGATAACTCCCATGTAATGTGCTATCGTCTGCATAACAATGAACATTGCCGGTAGACAGCATGTCGTTGATATGCAGAAGAAAGAGAGTGGGTGATAAGACGGACCCCTGGGGCACGCCAGCATTAACCTGCAGAAACTCCGAAGCTCGTCCGTCACAAAGGACGCGAATACGGCGCCCCTGCAGGAAGCTAGCAACCCAGTTGCACAGCCTAGAAGGCAGACCAAAGGCAGGTAGCTTGGAAAGAAGGGATTTGTGCCAGACTCTATCGAAAGCTTTGGCGATGTCAAGACTAATTGCCAGTGACTCGCCGTGCTTGTCCATAGCCTCACCCCAAAGATGGGTAACGTATGCTAGAAGATCACCCGTTGACCGTTTCGGTCTGAAGCCATATTGCCGGTCATTAATTAAGGAGTGATCCTCTAGGTGCCGCATGAGCTGTTTGTTAATTATGTGCTCGAACACTTTGCACAGCACTGAGGTGACGGCTATGGGTCGATAGTTGGCTGGCTCCGAGCGATTCCCCTTCTTGGGAATCGGCTGAACATTCGCCTCTTTCCAAGGCAAAGGCACTGTACCCGAACTGTAGGATAGCCGGTACAGGCGCGTAAGCATTGGAGACAACTCCGCCGCACATTTTTTCAAAACTACCGCTGGAATACCATCCGGACCACTGGCTTTCCGGACATCGAGTGATTGCAGCACTGCACGGACATCGCGTTGCCTGATATGGATATCAGGCATCGCGTGGTCACTGTCGGGTAGTGTTGGTGGCTGCGTACCACAATCATCGATTCGGGAGTTGGCCGCAAAGAGATTAGCCAGCAGATTTGCCTTCTCTTGCGGCTCATGGGCCAGGGATCCATCAGGGTTACGCAGCGGAGGCAGCGAAGGCTGACAGAAGTTGGCTTGCACGGCTTTAGCCAGTCGCCAGTAGCCACGGCTTCCCGTGGGATGCATCACTAGCTCTTGACCAAGCCGCGCTATGCGCAGGGCATCCGCTCTGACGTAGGCCCTTCTACAGACCTTTGTGGCTCTGTTGTACGCCGCCTTGAAGTGGCCCAGATTGGGATGGCGCGTGGCGCGCGCCCTTACCCAAGCGCGGTACGCAGACTGTTTTTGTTCAACAGCTTCCGCGCACTCGCGCCCGAACCAAGGGCGCACCCCGCGGTCACCGGTGACATCGGTGTATGAGATATAGTATTCCATACCCAGACCGATCTCACTGGCGACAGCAGTAGCACAATCCGATGGGTTCTTACCTTCAAAGCAGCGCTCAACCCACGGGATGGACGCAAAATAGTCACGAAGTCCATCCCAGTCCGCTGACGAGTAGTGCCAGAGACGCCGCTTCCCCTGCACGGGTCGTGGGGGCGCTTTAATAGGAACTGTGGAACAGACCAGGCAGTGGTCGGAGTTGCCTAAAGCGGCTCGCACCGATACACTGTACTGGTCCGGATCACTCGTCAGCAGAAGGTCTAGCAGAGAAGGTGCTTGGCCCGACCTTCTTGGTATCCTAGTGACCTCGTGCACCAATTGGGTCAGGCCGTGCGCCAGAGCAAATGCATGGGCGGCTCTTCCCGCATGGTCTGTTTTGGAGGAGCCCAACCAGATCACGTGGTGGGCGTTAAAATCCCCCAAAAATACCATTTCGGCATTCGGAAATCGCTCCTGCGCATCATCTGCCGCCTGACTCAGATATTCAAAGAGTCGAGTTGTCTCAGCATCTCCTGTATGGGAACGGTAGAGGCACACATAGATCTGACTCGTAGGGCCATGGTCTACGTGTACCCAAAGGACGGAGAAGGATGGGTCCTCTAGGCAGCGCAAACGGCGACAGCAAACATCCGCCCTAACAAACACGCACACCCCGGCTTTTGCACGAAAATTTTCCTCAAGAACATAGCCAGGGTAGAGCAAGTAGGTCGTGTCGTCAGGGCGGTGTATTTGCGTCTCCGTTAGAAAAAACATGGCAGGTTTCGCCGTCTCTAGGTGTTGGTGGACGGCGTTGAGGTTTGCATGGAGCCCACAGATGTTAGTGGACTCCACCTCAAATAGCAAGCTTTTGGGAGTGTGACGAGCCGCTGTGTTGCCTATTTCTCTTAATTGCGCTGCCATGAGTTTGGGTGGGAGAAGGCGTGAAAAAAGAGGTGATTGCCGCCGCAGCACCGTGTGACAAAGCGCGGGATATTGGTTTTATCTATGAATGTGAGGCATGGCGAGAGCCGACGCGCCGAACGGAAGGGCCCCTGTACCCCCCCGAGTATGGTCGCCGGGCTCCCAAATCCGGTCACCAACCGGCACGACGAACCATATCGGGATTATGCGCGGCCTGGTGAGGCAGCCTCCCAAGGTGGTTAACCCCAGTTGGGCCCCTGTACTATACCGCGGGCGGCCAGCGGCACCACCGTTTCTACAGGTCTCCCTGTTCGGCGCATCGCCCCGCGCCATCCCCACTAGACTACGCCAAGACCCACTGGTCCCACTAGTGCTGCGACAACCACCACCTCTGCCCGGCTATGCACTTGCTGACCCCTGAACACAATCCAACCGAGATTGAATTGCTATGGAGGGTTTTTCGCAATAGTGCACGGTGGTACCTACCCGGTCGAAACTTGGGACAAATTTGTGCCACCAAGTTTCTACCACCAGTAACCTACTTACTGGTGGTAGAAACCTACTTATCAAATCAATAATAGTTAGTGGTTTCCAATTGATTAATATAAAGGAAAGCGGGGTGCGGGTCGAGTAACCTCCACACTGGATACCCCGTTTTAGAACCAGAGGAGAGAGGGCTGGTGCACCCTGGACAATGGTTGATAGACTCGTCAGCCCTAGGAGTTCAATTGGCTGTTGACGAATAACCGCCGACCCCACTGCTCAAGGTTACGAGAACTATTACAAGTTAGTTAACTTGTATCATTTTTGGGTTAAGATAGCGCTATGTAAAATGCCATAAAATTTTAGTTTTAAAATATTATTTTCTTATAAAAATGTCGGTCAAACTCGAGTTGGACTCGCGCTCCAAGGGTTCCGTAACTTAAAATGCATAAACCGCCATATATTTGGATTGTGTTGACTTAGAAGTTCAAGTTTTGCACAGTTTCAAGACGTTACAGATCTAAATTTGTGGTATGAATTTACACGTGATACCTTTACGAATTCTTAAGAAAAAGGTCTTGACAGACGGATAATGTAATTATCCTATAAGGGCTTCCTTTACCTATGGAACCCTAAAAATAACAAAAAGTGGCATAGTGGAACATTAGTTCTAACATTAAAGGTCAATTGCATTTATAAGTAATAAATTTTCCTCAAAAAATATCATTAGAACCAAACCTTTAACAAAGAAACCAACAGAATATCACGACTATAATAACCTCGCTTTGTGTTCCCGGCGGTGAGGATGGGTAGGCAGCGCTCATGGGAGAGTTTTTGTGCGGTCAGTGGGAAGACCAAAGGCTTGTCCTGATTTTGTGTTCTGCACTGAAGGCTCATAAAATCTCTGTTCTTACAGGGTCAGCAGCACGGAGTCACTGGTGTTACATACGTTCATTGGTCACGGTAACCACTTTCCATCAGGTGGCCCGTGGGCTTGTCTGCTACCTATAAGTACGTATAAAAAAATTAAAAAAAACTTGCTACGAATTCTTCACCACTTGTTTTTTTTACATGCGCAAAATCCCCACGGGTACCTCCCCACCGGAGCCGGTGGGAGAGGTTATGTCGGACTCGAACCGACTAAAACGCACGCCGCCTGTGGGTCGTTTTGGTTGCCGAAGGTGAGGTTGACAGGCATATCCCTCGCACCCCGGCCGACCCAGGGCCATCTCTCACGATCTGGCCCTCTTCTCGGGTGTTAGGACTACAGAGTCCCCAACTCGTCCCCGGAAACGGGGAGGCTCGCCACCGCCGCGAAATTCTTCACCACTTGCATCATTTGGCAACCACTTCATAGTTCGTATACCTAATGATTAGAACATTCTTCCAGAATCTGTATTTTCGGAATGCCATAGTCAACCTCAGAATTTTCAAATCTGACGTGAAAAGATTCCTACTAGCAAGCATGTTTTGTCGTAGACTATATAATTTCTTAGCAATGATAAAAACCTATGTCCCAATCACAAATGCCTTCTTTTAACAGGAACAGCAACAGAAATCACCAGAGTGCCCGTTAATCCCTACGTAAGCTACTTGTGTTACGAGTTCACGTCAGCAATGTAGGAAACGAAGGCCGAATCCTAAAACATTTAGTTATGATGCATCCCTTAAATATTTTTACCCGGTACTACGTTCCGTAAACTTGTTAAAAGAAAAGGCCCCTAAGTGTCAATTCTCTTTCACAAGCCGTAAAACTTTAGTGGATAAAGGTAGCTATGGCGTTTATGGGCGCAGGCTTACCAACTTGACCCCGCCTAATACATTATTGTAAAGTAGAAGCTCTTCGTCTCTTACTTCAGCATCGTTGAGCGTTAAAACAAATCAGAAAAACTATACAATATTTGGAGTAAGTTTGTCAACATGTTTTACATAAGAGGAATCTCATTGATTCCTCTTATTAGTATATATAAAATTCTGTTGTCATTTATTCTTATGCTAAATTATAGGTATCATAATAAAAGAATCGTGATCAAATTGAACGAATCTAGATTAACATATGGAACTGGTTTTGAATCAATTAAAATATACTTGACGGTGCTCTGTATCTAGGTTACAGACATGTCTGGTCTAAAAATGTAAATTTCTCGAAGGTTCGTAATATGATTTCTGTATCATCGATAAACCTGATTACGTACTTATAAATTCAAAACATATAACAAATATTTACATTGACCAGAATACTTTATCATCTACCACTATGCCATCGTAGTTAGAACGTTAGCTCTTGAAATCGTAGCTAGCATATTTATTATTGAATGTATGTTTATTATGTTTGTTTATTCGAATTTTGAAACCTGTATCACAAGTTATCTAAAATATGAATCATATACAAGTGATGGTACTCACAAACTTAACCACAAGCACTTTTGAGGATCTTTTTTATATTTTTTTACCTTTTAAACCTTTGCTAGACATCCACGAACATTTCAAGACCAAGATGAGATAAATCCGTTCAGCCGTTCTCGAGTTTTAGCGAGACTAACGAACAGCAATTGATTTATATATATGTATATATATAGATATATCCAGTTTCACGAGAGAAAATGGAATAAATGAATTATTACACGACATTAAAACTGTCCTATAGTTTTTGTTTCAATCTAAAAAGTGAACTATTTATTTTTCTTATTTTGGTATTTGTGTGCCTAGAACTTGAAACTTTCATTATGACTTAGGAATCTGGATTCTTGCCGCGGCACTAATAGCATATTATTTAAATATAGTTAGCTAATGGCGATGACTAATAATTAATTAGAGCATTATACGATACACTTTACGGCGTTATCTAGATCTAAAGTAAAATATAGCTAAACTAGTTTATAATATATTTGTTCTAGAATACGAATAACTGGATACATAAACACACATAGGTACCTACGTAAACAATAAACATAAAAAGGCAGCTTAAATTACGAATAAATAAGAATAAAAATATTCTGAGATCATGACCAACACCTTGTAAAAGTATATATAAATTAAAGAATACGACAAAATGGCCCTTCTATTTTTATTGTATTCTTTATTTTACATTTAAAGCTCTTTTCAAGACGTGTTCTCTAAGCCAACGATTTTTTCAATATACCTTCTGCAAATCTTACTTGATGATAAACTTGGGAATTCTAATCAATATCGACTTAATACAAGGAACCTTATAAGTACTGATTATTCTGACTTGGTAATGTTTTTACTTTTTTGTTTATTGCCTTTTCTTTATATTTGACGATATACACAATTAAATGTGATTGTTATAAAAAAAAATTGTTGCTTAAATCGAGTATTAGATGGACTACTCCAGTATGTTCAACTATCTGTTCAACCGGTTGAACAAATTGGACAACTTTTCTCCAGGTTTTTCAACTTCAGATCAGGGTCATCGTAGATTCCAATTTTCGTAATATTATAACAAAAATATAACGACAGTCTCTGTGGTGTGGCGCTAGTGAACCGCTATGCAGGAGGTCCGGGATTGATCCCCGCTATGTGCAAATATTTGTATGCATGAATATGGTTATTTGCATTGTTCTGGTCGTGCCTCGGAGAGTAAGTTAAGCCGTCGGTCCTGGTAGTCTGGGTCCGGGTAGTTGGAGCCCTAAGTAGTTCAACGACTGGTTCAACTACAAAGCCTCGATATTGCATTTTATTATTTTATATTGTGGAGATTATATGGCAGTCGCTTCACGGAAAATATCGAAATCCAGGCAAATTCACAGTTAGACTGGTAAAGCGGACCCCAGACTCCGCGGTGGAAGCTTTGGATGCTACTGGGATTAACACTAAGATATCCTTTCCAATATAAGCAAAAAACATTAAGCAATATAATAATAGGAAAATTTTTGCTTTTATAATTATAAAATATCTAAGGTTGGATTTTCCCAATAGGAATTCGTTTACCAAAACTAAGTTTTCCCGATTTACTTATAGTGTTAATAGTGTCAATATAATGCTTACGTATTAAATTCCAGAATTTCAAAATCTCGAAGTTCAATATCCCGATTTTTAAAACCCCAAATGTACAAAAACCGAAGTACGGGATTTATAGTATGGAATTCCACGAAGACCTTCGAGGCCAAGTTCACCTCACCTTGAAACCAGTACACTAGCTGATTGAAGGACAAGCTGCTGGTACAGTCTTTCCTCTCAGGATTGAGAGTTCAGATGGCAGTTGCTCCCATAAAAGTCGTATAAGTCATCTATCAAAGGTAGGAGAAGCGGTAAGTGGACTCTGCTGTACGTGACAAAAGACTCGTATGCAACTAGGAATATCAGTGAGATGATAATGATAAATTTACGTAACGGTTTAATTATTATTAATAACTAATGAAAACTTGTTAATATATTACACTTAGGTGGCAGACAAGCACACGGCCCACCTGATGGAAAGTGGTCACCGTGGCCGTTGGACGCGTGCAAAACCAAGAGAGTCACACTCACGCTACCAACCCTGCAAGCATTGAGTTTCTGTGCCGTCAGTGTAAAAGACATAGCAGGACAAGCTTTTGGTCTTTCCACTAACAGCACAAAAACCAGTGAGCTCTGGCTACCCTACTCACCACTGTGAACACAGCATGAAGTTATTATGACCGCGGTATTCTGTAGTTAATTACTTTGATTAAAAAAATGGTCGTAAAAATTAAAAGATGTTATAGAATTCCGAAGACCTTGTTTAATCATATAAAAGAGACGAGTCTAAGAAACCTCTAAGGTCAACAGATGAACTTTGTATTCTAAATATAAAATCTGTTCGTAAATGAAGCAATAGTTGTCAAATGTCACCCATTAATAATATGTAAAAGCGAATGGCACCATTTCTACCTATCGTACCCATACTTGACCTAGAAAACTGCTGATACCAATATACTTTGGCTCTCAAAATTATCAGGGTTCAGGTAAATGTCAGCTGCAAGTCGTTGCACCTGCCTGTTGACGGACGAGCCTCTGGTGTAAATTTTTCCGATCAGGGTTTAGTTCAGGGCAAAATTCCCGTAAACAAGAAGGTCTATTCAAGAAGGAGTTGAAAAAAAAATTACAAGATTTAGATGCTAACTGTTGTCTGACCTTCCAACTCCGAGAAGAAAGCCTGTGACAAAGTTTCGTCTATTAATCAACCGGTGCACTGGCCTGCAAGTTGTAAGTTAATTGACTTGGCCCCAAATGGCTTAGTATAGCTCCATACACCATTCATTAATTAAAAACTTGTGCCTGTGAAGCATAATATTGATAGTTGCTTGTAAGCTTGATTGCAGCTAGCATAATTTGGTACTCGGTAGGTAGTGCATAGTGCTCCAATAGCTTGAAGCTTCAAAAGCTAGTATACCATGAAAATTAAACAAAATATCCCAAGAAATAAAACTAGATAGGTAAGAAATGTATAACATTGTTCTGATGCCAGTATAAAAAATAACACATCGTGTGTGACTGAAACGGTGCCGCTGCCGCTGTGTTGCCTATTTCTCTTAATTGCGCTGCCATGAGTTTGGGTGGGAGAAGGCGTGAAAAAAGAGGTGATTGCCGCCGCAGCACCGTGTGACAAAGCGCGGGATATTGGTTTTATCTATGAATGTGAGGCATGGCGAGAGCCGACGCGCCGAACGGAAGGGCCCCTGTACCCCCCCGAGTATGGTCGCCGGGCTCCCAAATCCGGTCACCAACCGGCACGACGAACCATATCGGGATTATGCGCGGCCTGGTGAGGCAGCCTCCCAAGGTGGTTAACCCCAGTTGGGCCCCTGTACTATACCGCGGGCGGCCAGCGGCACCACCGTTTCTACAGGTCTCCCTGTTCGGCGCATCGCCCCGCGCCATCCCCACTAGACTACGCCAAGACCCACTGGTCCCACTAGTGCTGCGACAACCACCACCTCTGCCCGGCTATGCACTTGCTGACCCCTGAACACAATCCAACCGAGATTGAATTGCTATGGAGGGTTTTTCGCAATAGTGCACGGTGGTACCTACCCGGTCGAAACTTGGGACAAATTTGTGCCACCAAGTTTCTACCACCAGTAACCTACTTACTGGTGGTAGAAACCTACTTATCAAATCAATAATAGTTAGTGGTTTCCAATTGATTAATATAAAGGAAAGCGGGGTGCGGGTCGAGTAACCTCCACACTGGATACCCCGTTTTAGAACCAGAGGAGAGAGGGCTGGTGCACCCTGGACAATGGTTGATAGACTCGTCAGCCCTAGGAGTTCAATTGGCTGTTGACGAATAACCGCCGACCCCACTGCTCAAGGTTACGAGAACTATTACAAGTTAGTTAACTTGTATCATTTTTGGGTTAAGATAGCGCTATGTAAAATGCCATAAAATTTTAGTTTTAAAATATTATTTTCTTATAAAAATGTCGGTCAAACTCGAGTTGGACTCGCGCTCCAAGGGTTCCGTAACTTAAAATGCATAAACCGCCATATATTTGGATTGTGTTGACTTAGAAGTTCAAGTTTTGCACAGTTTCAAGACGTTACAGATCTAAATTTGTGGTATGAATTTACACGTGATACCTTTACGAATTCTTAAGAAAAAGGTCTTGACAGACGGATAATGTAATTATCCTATAAGGGCTTCCTTTACCTATGGAACCCTAAAAATAACAAAAAGTGGCATAGTGGAACATTAGTTCTAACATTAAAGGTCAATTGCATTTATAAGTAATAAATTTTCCTCAAAAAATATCATTAGAACCAAACCTTTAACAAAGAAACCAACAGAATATCACGACTATAATAACCTCGCTTTGTGTTCCCGGCGGTGAGGATGGGTAGGCAGCGCTCATGGGAGAGTTTTTGTGCGGTCAGTGGGAAGACCAAAGGCTTGTCCTGATTTTGTGTTCTGCACTGAAGGCTCATAAAATCTCTGTTCTTACAGGGTCAGCAGCACGGAGTCACTGGTGTTACATACGTTCATTGGTCACGGTAACCACTTTCCATCAGGTGGCCCGTGGGCTTGTCTGCTACCTATAAGTACGTATAAAAAAATTAAAAAAAACTTGCTACGAATTCTTCACCACTTGTTTTTTTTACATGCGCAAAATCCCCACGGGTACCTCCCCACCGGAGCCGGTGGGAGAGGTTATGTCGGACTCGAACCGACTAAAACGCACGCCGCCTGTGGGTCGTTTTGGTTGCCGAAGGTGAGGTTGACAGGCATATCCCTCGCACCCCGGCCGACCCAGGGCCATCTCTCACGATCTGGCCCTCTTCTCGGGTGTTAGGACTACAGAGTCCCCAACTCGTCCCCGGAAACGGGGAGGCTCGCCACCGCCGCGAAATTCTTCACCACTTGCATCATTTGGCAACCACTTCATAGTTCGTATACCTAATGATTAGAACATTCTTCCAGAATCTGTATTTTCGGAATGCCATAGTCAACCTCAGAATTTTCAAATCTGACGTGAAAAGATTCCTACTAGCAAGCATGTTTTGTCGTAGACTATATAATTTCTTAGCAATGATAAAAACCTATGTCCCAATCACAAATGCCTTCTTTTAACAGGAACAGCAACAGAAATCACCAGAGTGCCCGTTAATCCCTACGTAAGCTACTTGTGTTACGAGTTCACGTCAGCAATGTAGGAAACGAAGGCCGAATCCTAAAACATTTAGTTATGATGCATCCCTTAAATATTTTTACCCGGTACTACGTTCCGTAAACTTGTTAAAAGAAAAGGCCCCTAAGTGTCAATTCTCTTTCACAAGCCGTAAAACTTTAGTGGATAAAGGTAGCTATGGCGTTTATGGGCGCAGGCTTACCAACTTGACCCCGCCTAATACATTATTGTAAAGTAGAAGCTCTTCGTCTCTTACTTCAGCATCGTTGAGCGTTAAAACAAATCAGAAAAACTATACAATATTTGGAGTAAGTTTGTCAACATGTTTTACATAAGAGGAATCTCATTGATTCCTCTTATTAGTATATATAAAATTCTGTTGTCATTTATTCTTATGCTAAATTATAGGTATCATAATAAAAGAATCGTGATCAAATTGAACGAATCTAGATTAACATATGGAACTGGTTTTGAATCAATTAAAATATACTTGACGGTGCTCTGTATCTAGGTTACAGACATGTCTGGTCTAAAAATGTAAATTTCTCGAAGGTTCGTAATATGATTTCTGTATCATCGATAAACCTGATTACGTACTTATAAATTCAAAACATATAACAAATATTTACATTGACCAGAATACTTTATCATCTACCACTATGCCATCGTAGTTAGAACGTTAGCTCTTGAAATCGTAGCTAGCATATTTATTATTGAATGTATGTTTATTATGTTTGTTTATTCGAATTTTGAAACCTGTATCACAAGTTATCTAAAATATGAATCATATACAAGTGATGGTACTCACAAACTTAACCACAAGCACTTTTGAGGATCTTTTTTATATTTTTTTACCTTTTAAACCTTTGCTAGACATCCACGAACATTTCAAGACCAAGATGAGATAAATCCGTTCAGCCGTTCTCGAGTTTTAGCGAGACTAACGAACAGCAATTGATTTATATATATGTATATATATAGATATATCCAGTTTCACGAGAGAAAATGGAATAAATGAATTATTACACGACATTAAAACTGTCCTATAGTTTTTGTTTCAATCTAAAAAGTGAACTATTTATTTTTCTTATTTTGGTATTTGTGTGCCTAGAACTTGAAACTTTCATTATGACTTAGGAATCTGGATTCTTGCCGCGGCACTAATAGCATATTATTTAAATATAGTTAGCTAATGGCGATGACTAATAATTAATTAGAGCATTATACGATACACTTTACGGCGTTATCTAGATCTAAAGTAAAATATAGCTAAACTAGTTTATAATATATTTGTTCTAGAATACGAATAACTGGATACATAAACACACATAGGTACCTACGTAAACAATAAACATAAAAAGGCAGCTTAAATTACGAATAAATAAGAATAAAAATATTCTGAGATCATGACCAACACCTTGTAAAAGTATATATAAATTAAAGAATACGACAAAATGGCCCTTCTATTTTTATTGTATTCTTTATTTTACATTTAAAGCTCTTTTCAAGACGTGTTCTCTAAGCCAACGATTTTTTCAATATACCTTCTGCAAATCTTACTTGATGATAAACTTGGGAATTCTAATCAATATCGACTTAATACAAGGAACCTTATAAGTACTGATTATTCTGACTTGGTAATGTTTTTACTTTTTTGTTTATTGCCTTTTCTTTATATTTGACGATATACACAATTAAATGTGATTGTTATAAAAAAAAATTGTTGCTTAAATCGAGTATTAGATGGACTACTCCAGTATGTTCAACTATCTGTTCAACCGGTTGAACAAATTGGACAACTTTTCTCCAGGTTTTTCAACTTCAGATCAGGGTCATCGTAGATTCCAATTTTCGTAATATTATAACAAAAATATAACGACAGTCTCTGTGGTGTGGCGCTAGTGAACCGCTATGCAGGAGGTCCGGGATTGATCCCCGCTATGTGCAAATATTTGTATGCATGAATATGGTTATTTGCATTGTTCTGGTCGTGCCTCGGAGAGTAAGTTAAGCCGTCGGTCCTGGTAGTCTGGGTCCGGGTAGTTGGAGCCCTAAGTAGTTCAACGACTGGTTCAACTACAAAGCCTCGATATTGCATTTTATTATTTTATATTGTGGAGATTATATGGCAGTCGCTTCACGGAAAATATCGAAATCCAGGCAAATTCACAGTTAGACTGGTAAAGCGGACCCCAGACTCCGCGGTGGAAGCTTTGGATGCTACTGGGATTAACACTAAGATATCCTTTCCAATATAAGCAAAAAACATTAAGCAATATAATAATAGGAAAATTTTTGCTTTTATAATTATAAAATATCTAAGGTTGGATTTTCCCAATAGGAATTCGTTTACCAAAACTAAGTTTTCCCGATTTACTTATAGTGTTAATAGTGTCAATATAATGCTTACGTATTAAATTCCAGAATTTCAAAATCTCGAAGTTCAATATCCCGATTTTTAAAACCCCAAATGTACAAAAACCGAAGTACGGGATTTATAGTATGGAATTCCACGAAGACCTTCGAGGCCAAGTTCACCTCACCTTGAAACCAGTACACTAGCTGATTGAAGGACAAGCTGCTGGTACAGTCTTTCCTCTCAGGATTGAGAGTTCAGATGGCAGTTGCTCCCATAAAAGTCGTATAAGTCATCTATCAAAGGTAGGAGAAGCGGTAAGTGGACTCTGCTGTACGTGACAAAAGACTCGTATGCAACTAGGAATATCAGTGAGATGATAATGATAAATTTACGTAACGGTTTAATTATTATTAATAACTAATGAAAACTTGTTAATATATTACACTTAGGTGGCAGACAAGCACACGGCCCACCTGATGGAAAGTGGTCACCGTGGCCGTTGGACGCGTGCAAAACCAAGAGAGTCACACTCACGCTACCAACCCTGCAAGCATTGAGTTTCTGTGCCGTCAGTGTAAAAGACATAGCAGGACAAGCTTTTGGTCTTTCCACTAACAGCACAAAAACCAGTGAGCTCTGGCTACCCTACTCACCACTGTGAACACAGCATGAAGTTATTATGACCGCGGTATTCTGTAGTTAATTACTTTGATTAAAAAAATGGTCGTAAAAATTAAAAGATGTTATAGAATTCCGAAGACCTTGTTTAATCATATAAAAGAGACGAGTCTAAGAAACCTCTAAGGTCAACAGATGAACTTTGTATTCTAAATATAAAATCTGTTCGTAAATGAAGCAATAGTTGTCAAATGTCACCCATTAATAATATGTAAAAGCGAATGGCACCATTTCTACCTATCGTACCCATACTTGACCTAGAAAACTGCTGATACCAATATACTTTGGCTCTCAAAATTATCAGGGTTCAGGTAAATGTCAGCTGCAAGTCGTTGCACCTGCCTGTTGACGGACGAGCCTCTGGTGTAAATTTTTCCGATCAGGGTTTAGTTCAGGGCAAAATTCCCGTAAACAAGAAGGTCTATTCAAGAAGGAGTTGAAAAAAAAATTACAAGATTTAGATGCTAACTGTTGTCTGACCTTCCAACTCCGAGAAGAAAGCCTGTGACAAAGTTTCGTCTATTAATCAACCGGTGCACTGGCCTGCAAGTTGTAAGTTAATTGACTTGGCCCCAAATGGCTTAGTATAGCTCCATACACCATTCATTAATTAAAAACTTGTGCCTGTGAAGCATAATATTGATAGTTGCTTGTAAGCTTGATTGCAGCTAGCATAATTTGGTACTCGGTAGGTAGTGCATAGTGCTCCAATAGCTTGAAGCTTCAAAAGCTAGTATACCATGAAAATTAAACAAAATATCCCAAGAAATAAAACTAGATAGGTAAGAAATGTATAACATTGTTCTGATGCCAGTATAAAAAATAACACATCGTGTGTGACTGAAACGGTCACAAATATGATCCTATTCATCCTTGAAAAGTATACCTAGTATTCTGTGACCCGGAAAAGAACAAAGCGTCCACGATAACCGTTATCCATGCGGATGAAAGTTCGGACAAAAACTTCTTCCCTACCAACTCTTTCTTAATCAATGGCCTGATAAATATTGGTGAATGAATTTTCAAAACCGGAGAAGTGTTATATCATGATTTTAAGAGAATCCCGCACTGATTTTACATAGTTACCATCAAAACATTTTTATACTTTTTTCATATCCACTTAAACTTATTAAGTTGTCTTGAAAATAGTATAAGAATAACAAGATACCATTTTCGAATTAAATTAAGGGATTAAATCCCTAAATTTAATTCGCAAAGTGAAACTCATTTTATGTTAAAAGTTTCCACGACATCTAAATTGAAATAAAATAGCCGAGTTATATATTAATGAAAGGAAGTCGTTTCCATTACGAAATCTCGCCGCATGATCTAATAAAGAGCTGTAAAATGAAGCAAATGTAATTAACCCCATAAATATACCATATCATAACGTTAAAAGACGTGCCAGGCTTTTTAATAAAGAGTTTCGTAAATTTTAAATGTATGATGCAATTTAACTTCATAAAATTGGACATATGGACATATGTACCTATGTACACTTATTTCTAGAGTTATACATTCACACTAGTTCTAGTCCAACATAACCACCATCGCTAGCCAGCTTAGGTGGGGGTATCCGTGGGGATGTAACACGAAAAAATACTAACCTCCAAATATTATCACATTTATTCATACCAAATTACTTTAAAATTTCTTTATTTGAATAATAATGATACGACGATGCAGGCGGTTGCAAGTAATTATGCATAAAAGGCAACAGCACAATACAGGAATAGGTGTTTTAATTGTTTAAAGGAACAGTTTATTTACAAAATTCCGTGTTCGTTTTCAAAAAGGGAGATAATTTATCTTCAAATTCTTTCCAACTACAAACACCTTCTTTACACAAAGTCCTTATTGGTTCCTCATTTAAATAAAATACAACATTGTAGTCTTGTTGTTTTCCACATCTGTAAATAGTAATTTTTTTAGGTTACTTTGAATATTACTTTATCTTCGTATTTTTTCTTATCTTTACTTGTTTTTTTTTAAATATCTGAATTATTACGTACACAGAAGAATAATGCATAATTTAGCCAATTATATTTTTTTTGATTTAACTGAATTAATTTATTTGTCAAATCTATAATTTTTTACTCAAAGCAATAATACACACCTGTTGAGAACAGCAATAAGATTATTAGAAAAAGTTGAAAACTTGCTAGTTCGCCACTTTCGGTTAGGTTTTCTTTCTGTACTAGTTAAATGTTTCGTGTCTCTAAAGAGTCCCAGTGCTGTATAAACCATGTCCATCATTGTTGAATCAGTGACGTAGGCCGTTATTTTCTTCCCACTAGTTTTTGCATCTTCAAAACTCTTCAGCAGATCAGTTAGTACAATTTCTCCGAACAACTTATTCATAGATGTACCGTAGCCATTTTTGTAGTAATGTTTCAAATCTTCTAAATACTCCAGAACTTTTAAATCTTCAGTAGTGAACAATCCACACCACTGGCTAAATTTATTTTGAATTCCAGAAGAAGTATGTCGGCAATAATTCCACATAGCAATGACGTTTACGTCTGTTAGAGGATGAACGATTCCAAGTCTTCTCTGGAGTCTATCTTTGGACTAAAACACGTGATTGTACACAAGCTATTAACCATTTTAATATAAGTAAACAAGTTAGTTTCCATCCACCTTGAAAACATCGCGAAATTGTTTTGTAAACTGATTGATACATTATGATCTAAAAACACTGGAGTATTTTTATGAAATGTTGAATGATGATAGATTAAAATTGTAAAACATGATAAATAATTATTAAGTGAAAAAACACATGGTAAAATATCCCAATATCTCAAAGTATAAGCAAGTAAATAAAAGCAAGAAAAAATAAAAAAGTAATAATTCTCTATTGGTTTGAAGATCATGTTCAGAAAAATATTTTGTGTACGACTTACTGCAAGAAATTCTGATTGGATCTTATATTTTTCTGCTTCCAAATGTACAATATTAGTGTTTTTTACTTCTCTCATGTACTTATCACAGGTTTGATACGGCTGAAATTTTTTGAGAATGAGAAATCACCATACAATAATAGTAGTTTGCATATTGATATATATTATTGGATTGAATGATTGCATTTTTTTTTTCGATATAATTATTATTAATAAACTTACAGCTAAAATATCATAACCATCTTTAGATGATTCTATAGACAAGTGTTTGTTACCAAGACCTTCAACAAATCCTTTGATGCTCTCTTCCATTAACTTTCCTTTCACAGAACGGAACGTGTAATCTTCTTTGCTCAGTTTATTCAATAAGTTTGGTAATGCTTGCTTTAGTCTCCGGCCTATGCCTAGCGTTTCTTCGTACCCTTCTTTCGAAAGTTGACCCGCTTCGTTGAAAATTTCTTTATCAGCAACCCAACTACGTAAATTATCCACATCTTGGGCACAAAGAGTACTATTGCCATTTTCGTAACCAGATATAACATAGTCTCTTATAATAATTGATTCTTTCATTTCTTTCGCGCGGTCTATGCTAGGGTTCCTTTTACCATTTCTCATGAGTCCCCATAAACTAATTGGTTCACAACCTGTTGAATAAGTTAAAAATGTATCGTAATAACTCTGTAACATTGTTTTGACGTAATATACAAAATAATATTGATAAATTATACTCTGAGATATCAAAAAGTTATATAGTAATTTTTTTTTTTTTTTTTTTTTTTTTTTATACTGTAGATTGATGGCACTTGGTGGAATTTGTTGTTACACATATTGATAACTCACTTGTACTTTTCCACATTACTTTATTGCTTATTACACCTGACCGGTTTCGCCTTACGGCATCCTCAAAGGTTTATATTATATATATATATATATATATATATATATACAGATTTATAAACCTTTGAGGATGCCGTAAGGCGAAACCGGTCAGGTGTAATAAGCAATAAAGTAATGTGGAAAAGTACAAGTGAGTTATCAATATGTGTTATATAGTAATACTTATTAACATTCAAGTTCACATGGCTTATAGAAACCAATAATATTATTGTTAGATAGTCCATATTGCCATATTCAGGGCACTAGTTAACTCGAGACATTTATCTGAAGCTGAATCTGGACTGGATATATCAGTTTGTTGTTAAACATTATTGATATTGTTGTATAAAATATTTTAATATTTTTTTTTAAGTGATTAAATTATGTTAAAACTGAGGACTAAAACTGAACTATGTACAATATTCTCATAGATATCCATTATTATACCTATAGATATTAAATTAGAAATATACTTAGCTTACTCACCTGTGAGTCTGACAAGAGAATCTCTTATATCTCCCCTTATCATATTATAAGGAGTTTTACTACCAAAAAATTTATATGGACATCCTGTATTCCAATAACAAAACATTGATGCTACATTATGCACATAATAAAGTTGTAAAAGTATTGCAAAGAATAGCTTCATTTTGTATTATTAGTACTGAAATCACAATCACAATCACTGATAGTCGAAGACACGAGACGACTAAAGTAGTTTTAATTCGAATAGTAATTTAAAGCAAAGTTTCAACATAATCGTACATTAATCAGCTATATGCACTGATATATATATTACTAAAAGGTTAAATGCATCGTTTTTATGCAAATGACGTACAATGTACAGTCAAGATCAAAATACACTGATCAAATATTAGTCTTCGTAAAAGTAGGGCGCGCCGTAGTAGCGGCGGTAAGACCCATCATGGGGGAGTGGCTAGAGAGGCCACACGGCAGCCTCTCGTACCGTCAGATGCAGATGATCACCGAGCACGGGTGCTTCGGAAAGTATCTGCGTCGGATGGAGAAAGAGCCAACGTCCGAGTGCCATCACTGCAACGCGAGCGAGGACTCGGGGCCGCAGATACTTCCCGAAGCACCCGTGCTCGGTGATCATCTGCGTCAGACGGTACGAGAGGCTGCCGTGTGGCCTCTCTAGCCACTCCCCCATGATGGGTCTTACCGCCGCTACTACGGCGCGCCCTAGTATACCTTACCTACTAGAAGATGAGCTATTTAAAACTTCTTATTGTCATTTTAGACATTTGAAATTGTAATCGGCTATGGGTTATCCCTCGTTTACACATAAATATAAAAAAATGTATTTGAGAAGTTACAATTTATTACAGACTACAATGTGAACGCAATATTATTTTATACTTGTTTACAACTTGTTGGCTATACATACTATGTGAACGAAAAAGTATCTGATACATGTATAAAACAAGTTTTGTGTTTTGATTAGTCTTCTACAAATCTTCAACAAGTTTTTTATAAACAAGTTTACAGATTGTCTTACAACTTGTTTTGTGGTGTAAACAAGGGGTTAGGTTACAGGGTTCTAGATAAATGTTAAAAAAAACTAAACTAGTTAGTACCCAACAGACAGTGTTTTGAGATATTTCGTCGTCGATATTTACTTACTGTCTTGTGATACTGACTGTACGTTTGATGGTGTTTAAGTACCTATTTTATTAAATTATTCATATATACGAGTGCCTAGAATATGTGACAGCAATTAATTAGTGGCTAGAATATCACTAATGTCTCTGTCAAGACATTGTGACAGCCTCGGTGGCGTAGCGGTAGTGAACGCGACCGCTACGCAGGAGGCGCGGGTTCGATCCCCGCTTAGTGCAAATATTTGCATGCATGAATATGGATATTTGCATTGGTCGGGGTGTTTCTATGTATAGTATGTATGTATTTACAAAAAAATAGTATTTAAGTATGTTTATCCGCATTCTAGATTCCATAACACAAGCTAGTTAAGCTATGCTTACCATGGGTCTAGACAGCATTGTGTAGAATGTTGTAGAATATTTATTATTATTATTAATTCACTCTAAAATATTCCATAAACACATTCGTGTCCAGCTTGGATAGAGTTTTAAGGGTTAACCTTCTTATTTATCTATGACTCCAGATGAATTCCTGTAATATCATAAGTAACTTAACATAAAGGATACGGAGCTCCCTAGGAGACTTCCGCCATACCATTCTAATTTTATCCATGTCCTATGGCGAGTCAAAACTACTCTATTAATACACGGAATCCTTCTGAATCCTCATTCTAACTGGTTTATAAAATGATTTTGACTAAGAATATCAGCCACAATCAATATTAACATACAATTTTACACAGGTACATTAGGTACTCTCGGTGATTAACGATCCAGGCAACTCTAAAAGAGTTAGGGGTCAGATATCAGTTGCTCCCATGAAAGACGTATATCAAACTCAAAGGTAGAAAAAGTGAAGCTTTGTATGCAACCGGGAACAGCACTAATATGATAAAAATCTGTAAAGAAACAGGTTTGATGGGTTGCTGTGAATGTTGGAACATCCCTAAAACGCTGAATCCGGTTTTCGGTATCCCCTCCAATTTAAATGTATGATCATAATTATCTTATTCGGTTGAAAAAGAAACAAACGGTATTGGCACAAATATTTTATTTTTCTCAACTAAGTATATAGTTTTCATTTCTCTATTAATAGGACAGCTGTTGTTTAATTACACTAATAGCTTATACAATAAAATAATCAATTCAATTCTGGATTAGTTATTAAAAATGCAATGTGAATGTGTCTATACATTCTTCATTATATCAGTTACTTTATATTATAACAATAAAAAGGACACTCTGGATTATTATATACCACATCAAAACAATGTATTCCACCTAAACCATTTTTTTATTTTAACTATCGATCAATTAGCCCCCCGCAGCCCACTGCTGGACATAGGCCTCTCCCAATGTTGGGAGGCTTAATATTTTAATAAGATACTGTCCTATTAACGAATGCCTGCACAAATTACACATAATACTTCAATAGTTATATCTATCAATTCATTTACTTATTTACAATAATATACAGATAAAATATTTCGGATAAAAACTTACTATTCAATATCTTCTAATATTAAATTGGCGTTCCATTTTTATAATTACGTACAATAAGTAAAATAGAGGTGATGAATGACTAATTTGTATTTCATTGTAGATTTATATTAGTTACATATAATATAAAATCACGATATTCATAAGACCGATGGACGAATGACTGAAGTACAAAATCCCGAATATTCATTTGATCGAAAACTCTTTTTTTTTTATTATTTTCTTTGGGTGTCTTTTTACAAAGTAATTACATTATAATTCATCTTTATTTTATAAAATAAGTTTCGATCAATCCTAAATAATTATTTTATATTTTTCAAAATTTTAATTATAAAAGAAATTTAGTAGAGTCTGAGATTGATTAAGATTCACTTAAAGAATTGACCAAAATTCACAGTACTTATATAGTAGATCAATGAAGTGAATTCAATCCCATTATTTTGCCATAACAGTTTGGTTATCTGCTAAAATTATCTGATGTAGTAAGTATAGTTTAAGTTTTTGATAATTATTTTATCCTTTGCTTTTTAATGATAATTATATTAAAATGTAATAAGTTATATTGTAACTGAGCTACTATAATCTTGTTGTGACATTGAGCATCAGCCTCCTTGTGTTAAGTGTGATCTTTTTCCGAGTTGCATCTGAAGCTTTCACATCGGTATCCGGGGTCTGCATTATCCAGTCAAACAGCGTATTTGGCTTGGGTGAACTGTGATATTTTCCGTAAAATTGTTGTGACACTATTTTGCAATATTGTTTTGAAGTTCCTGCCATTAGAAACTTGAGGTACTTTAGTTATATAATACAAAGTTTTACAACAAATAACACTCAAATAAGTTGTACCTAAGTATTATGGGACCAGTATCTTGAGATAAACATGTTTATTTTTAGATAGAATGTCCCAAAAATTAAGTGCAAAGTAGTCTTCAGTCAACTACAACATCACTATAAGAAAAGTTCTAGTAAGTGGTCAGTACTTAAGAAACAATATTGTAATACAATGCTAGTCAATCGTCACCTCAAATTTGCATTTTAATTGAACAATTCAATAACTATTTGTAAAAAATAGGCATACAACACATTTACTTATCTATCTAATTATATTTACCGGCAACTGATGGTACACATAACGCAATAGACATGACATGTTTATATAATTGTGAATATTCAATAATTGTAACACAGTAGCAATACCTTATAATTCAGAAAATTTGGAAAACCTAAATAAATAGACTTTGTGCGGTAGTATCACTGAAATGCACACAAACTAATTCTCTTAACGTGTACGATTTCAAAAATTGTATTACCATCAAATTACCATTTAGATTATTCTTAAAATAAGGATGTGTACCTAGCATTTTATTTTGTGTTAAACTTTTAATCTATCCAGATGAACAATCATAGAACATCACATACATAGTCATAAAACATGCTTAACGAGACCCCTTACAAACTACTAATTATTTCAATTCTACTATTAAAATCAATATCATATTGTTATATATAGATATCTACTTTTAGAGAGAGAAATGCATAAGACTTTAAATATCACTAGATGACTCACATCCAATAGATTAAATCTATTAATTTTACATTAAACAAAGTTAATATGTTGGTCCGAAATTGGAATATGTTACTGTAGTCTGCAAACAAATTTTGGCACTCTATTCGGTGCTCGTTAAATATTGTTTTCTTTAATGCCTGATGCAAAAAAATACATGCCAGTAACTTTATTAGAGTAGGTTTATTGTTGACCAAATGGTTAACTAATTCATTGTAAAAAATGTATTAGATATTTTAAAATGTATTATGAGTATAAAATGGGTCTTTCAACTTTTCCCACATCAAGACATTTTAGTTAAGGAATGTTAAAATTTAATTGAATAATATTAAATCACACTTTTATAAATTTTGAAGAATCCGATTTTGTTGATTTTGAAAAAAAAATGTACTTTCTCTTTATTGAATAATTACTAAAATGATGTGAACATGAAGATGTTTGATTTATAGAAGCTGTATTAGTATCTTAGATATGATTTATGAATTTCATGTGTGTTTCATCGTCAATTGCTTCGAATGTATTGTTGTAAATATACTTAATGTGTGTGTAGTAATAAATTATGTTCAATTGTACGTCTAATAGAATAATAGATAACAAAATAAGTGGCTTTGTAATAGTGCCTGAAAAGCAAAAGGTGCTTTACAAGAAAACATAATTGTGCTGTACCAATTTTAAAATTTCCGTTCTTTTTACTGTGAAAAGCGTGGTAGTTTTCTTTTATATCCTTTGAAGAAGGTAGAAGTTATGCAAGGACGGGCCAGAGACAGGCCAGATCTATGACCCTTAAACGGCAATGAGTGAGGTTGGGAACTCAAAAGTTAACGTGTAACTAAATTCATCTAAAATTTAACAAATACGTGGTGGATTACTTCACTATCCTCGAAAATCACGGGGTGTGAAGTGGACGGGTTAAATAAGGCGATGTATATCTTAAGGTAACTATTACAGCGGACGAACATAATTTCCTCTGAATAGATTAAGTTACCAAATTGTTCAAGGTTTAGCGGTTATTCACGCTGCACCTATTACTTATCCCAAAGTTCTCTTTGAGAAATAATAGGTCTGACATCGAAGATTTTATGTGGTGTTAGGCGACTAAATGCCAAACCACTTAATGACTCATTTAATGTTGGCGCGATAAAAGGCAGATGTTGTGAATTAGAAGGCGTGTAGAAGGTAGGAGGAACATAAATAAAAACAAAACAAATTACGAATTTCTGAGGTATTTTGTTAAATATAATTATATTAGCACTTAGGAAATATATTATTAGTGAAAGGGTAAGATAAATATATATTTATTAATATTAATATAGAGAGAAAAATCTAAACTAAAGGCTACTAGGGTGCAACTCTAGCAAGAAGTGATACAAATACTAATTTAAAAACTAGGCAGAAATACTTGGCAGTAATTTTTTCATAAATCCGAACAGATTTCCAACCACATGTATCCGAGGCCAACCGTGAAACTCGGTTAATTAAATAATTAGGTATACATTTAAACTAATATAAGTTTTCTATAAAAGAGACAGTTTAAACAAAGAAACCGCAAATACCCACTTTGCACGACCAAGCCTAACCACACTTTACGCTTTCCTTATCTTCCTAAGTCGCATTACAAAATCACGCTCGTTGATTCGAAACCTCTTAAAAGATGGTTTAAATCTCTATTAACAATTAGGCTATCAATGTATGATAACGCATTATTGCAGAAAAGTTGAAGAATACTGAATGAAATCGATATCGAAAAGGATAATAAGGGCAAGGGATATTACATTAGATTGGATAATCTTACCCTTCTTATATTTCAAATACTTATTTACTGCAACCCTATTATTTCTATTTTCAGACCTCATTATTGTTTATCATACAATACTGCTTCTAGGGAACCCCTCCTTTACTATACTTACTTAATTTTTATTATACAAATACGACACTAGGATTTTGTAGAGACAATACATTTTATGTGTATATATTATGTTTCTTCTATTTACACGCAATATAATATGTAATTGTTCTACTTATTATAAGTTCAATAAAATCTAATTTACTGTGCATTTCTTCTTTGCTTTTTGTTTTCTTTGTAAGTTTTAGTGAAGTAAGGAACATTATTAGGAGGTTAGAACTTTTTATTTCAAGATTTTATTACGTTGTCATATATTTTTCGTCACTAAGAACAATGTTATTTATTTCCAAGCCTCATTACAAAAATGTTTATGTTAGAATGAAAATATCTATCTTCATCTAGACTAGAGGTTAAAGCACTTCAAATAATGGTCATAGCTATTTAATATTCTTCCATATATTGTATAACATCATTGATATCTATATCAATTCTACGCTTTTACTTTTACCTAATAAAAAGCTTATATTAATTTATGGACGTTAACAGCTCCCAACTTAATTTACTTACTGAGTACCATTATTTAAATTGTTTGACGCAGATCCAACACTGAAGAAGCAATTAATGTAAAGTAAGGCAGCCTTCCAAATGTAATAATAATATCAAGACACTGAAATGAACACTGATGGACTAACTAACGCCTGCGAGACGTGTCCGCATCAAACAATATAAAAAAGGCACTACCTCAACCACTGTGGGCGTATTGTGGTCGATACTTCTTATTGCTCCCTCGCCGAGCGGCGATGAAAGATGAAAAGTAATTCTGAACAGACCTATTGCATTCCCAATGCGCATTATTATCATTCGTTCAGCCCGGATCTTGTTTGGGATCTAAATTAGCCCTTCTTTCTTGAAGTGCCGCCAACAGCGCCTCTCTTACTTCACGTTCTGAGCTACGCCACAATCTCATTAGTTCCTCTTCAGATAATAACGATAATTCAGACCTCGCTCCAACTGGGGGCACTCGAGGATATGGCGGGGCCGGTGGAATATCTTGTTCAACGGTAGAAACTAAAATTTCCACACTGGCTCGTGATGGTGTATAATCTGTGCTTAAATAATTGTCTGATCTATCAGAAACGTCTTGATAAGATCGGGTGGAAGAACCTTCGGCTCTTCGCACCATGGGTGACGGTGTTCGGAGACGAGTGTTGATATCAGGCGGGGAGCTAGTTAAGCAACTCACATCTCGGCTTAGTCTTCTACCAATATTCATACTTGTGCGTTCGTAGATATTAGACACCGAGTCTGAGTTTAATACTGAGTCAGTACTGAATCGTCTCACGTTTAATCCGGCAAGACTACATCTTTTTCTTCTTCCCCTAGGTGAACGGAGCTGTCGTGGTGATCGACCTTGTCGCGGTGACCGATTTGATACATCGGGAGAGGGTGTTAAAAATTTTGATTCAGTGAGTTCTTCTGATGCCTCAGTTGTCTCTACCGGTTCTTGTTCTTTTATCGAGCCCAAAGAGTGATCTCGTTGCTGTACCCTGAGATAAAATTATTTTTCTGTCAGTAATATAGATTATAAGGGCTTTAGGATATGTGATCTGTTATGCTTGTCTACTCTAGGTAGTTGATAAAGGTACACATTAAATAATTTCTAAGAAAAACATATAATGTTATCATAATCATAAGAAAATTAAAAGTTTACAAACTGTGATCAAACAAAAACCTGTAAAAAACCAACCTCAGTAAACATAAAAAATACACTTAAGCAAAAAAAGGGCGACACACATCTTCAGACAGGTGCGAGTAAACATAAACATTTACAACGAGTTAATATGTACATTTTGTTTATGCGGTTTATAAATTCATTCGGTTCATGAAAGTTACGAATGTTCACATTATACTGCCTGCATGATATTATATTATACCTCACCCTTGAAATAGGTACGCCACATTGTTTTTAGTTTAGCATTGTGTGGGTTTAGGATTATTGTCTTGCTTTTCAGTGATTACTAAAACAATGAAAGTAAAGTAGCTTTTGTGTACGTTAATTTTCATTTAAAACATAAAAAGTATCCTGTAAAGAAAAGTAGGCCTTTCTTGTCGCCCAAAGATACGCTAGAAGTAGGTCTGAATATACGAACTATAACAAAATACTCGTTTGCTTGATTATTTTCAATCTTATTTTCAAAAACAATTAAGGTAGGTATTTATGGTAAGAAAGGTCTTACTTTCTAATTGCTTGAATCATCTCGTAGAGTTGAGCTTTACTTTTGCGACGCCGTCGCTGTTCGTGTTCCTTCTGAAACAAACGTACATTCCTATCGTAATCTGTCAATAACATAATATAATTCAATATATAAGAATGTATATAAATTAACAAGCTGGTATTATTTGAAACTAAATTATTAGGAAACCAAACAGACATTTGTTACGGGTTTAAACCGATAATATTCGTTGCATTAAACACAGAATTGAACCTAGGTAACTATTATAACTTAGCAGTACTTCGCTAAAGTAAAAATATTTGCTCAGTCATTTTCAGTTCCCTATATATGTTACGTAAATTGGCAAAAGACCTCGAAAAAACTCAATGTACGAACATATGTTATACAAAAAATCATTACATAGAAAATCTTTTTCTCTCTGTCAGTTAAGATAAAAGAAATAATATTACCCTTTTGACACTTTTCTGAAATAACGATGTGAAATGTCCCTGTCGTATTGTATTGACAAGTTCTCTGGCGGCATGGTGCGGAGATACCAGTTCTACGCAGTTTATGAATCTATAAAGTTTCTGTAACAAAATAATTAAAATAGCTGAAGCTGGATAATCCATGACAGCTATAAGATTAAGCTTCAGTAAAACAAACGTACGGAGATGCTCGTTCACTGATAAAAGTGAGGGACTGAACTGACACAAGATGTCAACACAACAACGTCTACGTAATCCTATTCGAACCCCTTTTAGTTTCCTAAACGAGTAAAGCAAACAAAGTAGTTTCCCCAAACTAGGGTTTCACGCCCGGGTCAACCTACAATCCTGCGATAGCTTTTCACCTACACCGCTCTCATATATATTATGCATTACGGTACAATTTTACTAAGACGATTATTTTAAGTGCACGTTTTACATAGATACTATGCCATTAACAGTATAAATGTTAAATAGCAGAGTTAGGTAATTACGATCCAGGTTTCCAGAATGTGATGTGATCATCATCATTATCTTACAGTTATTTCCTGTTGTATCCGAGGTTTTCACTTCAAAGCTCGCACTTTCCACATTCATAGTTACAGTCAAAGTAAAAAATAATTTATTCTGCATTAACTCTTTAATCGGAACTTACAAAACGTCAATACATAAAAATATGAAAAACAAATAAAATACAAATGGACCACCGGTTTGAAACGCGGCCCCGACCTGGGAAGACTCCGGCAAGAAATTTAGCGGAATTTACATTTTGTTCTGATTTATATTTTGGAGTAAGTCATCTTTACGATACCCATAAGAAGAGATAAGGATTGTTCTAAAATTTTAACTCACCTGACTGAAAAACATTATATTTCTACTCCTCCAAATTGTTCCTTTAGGCTGATGACGAAGTACTGGTAATGTGTATTTATAAAACAAATGTTCCAAAATTAGAATAAGGCAGCCAACGACCACGCCAACTAGGAGTAAGATGAAAACGCCTGCCACCGCTGCTATACCTGTACATCAAAGGGAATTCATTGATATAGTAGAGGATAGGTACAGCCCCTCCAGAAATATGGCAATATTTTTGTAGAATGGAATAGATTAATCAATGTATTGGATTGACATTGATATACGTTGATGACTCTCATAAACGTCATAAATATCAAAATATGTGTCAATCCCAAATATTCATCATTCTATTCTACAATATATTTTTTATACCACTTAGGTGGCAGACTAGCTATACAGCCCACCCGATACAAAGTAGTTACCATGGCGTACAATAAGGTGACAAGAGAATGTTACAATTTGACTGAGAAAGGTATGAGTTTTAGTGGTATGAATACGGAACAAGTCGTACGCGGGTCTCTACTACAATAAATAAAATTAATTACTTTGGTTATTACTTTATACTCGTATACATGTTGTTTTTTACTGTCCCATATTATTTGTTTTTTATTAATAATTTCTAATACAGCAGATTTAAATGTAATTACCCAAGACGTGAAAAAGAGTTGAGATCGATTTATGTTGATGAAACAACAGCTAGTTATTGCCTAGACATCCTCAAATACCTACAGTGAATTGGCTTCCAGAACTATTTCTCTTAATGGTGGGCACAATGATGTAATAATGCTGTGCGGCAGCCTCGAGGGAGCTCCAAATTTGAGAAGGGCCAACCGAACGGAACAATCAATTTTCTGTCTTGTTTCCAATGACGCTAAAGTTATCGGAATGTAAAACAGACTGAAATTAGCTTTCGAAGTAGTTTTACACTTCTGGTAGTAATTTATTCATTGTAATATAACTAACAGAGTTTTCAAAGTTCAGTGTATTACGAGGGCTGCTACTTATCTATGCGGAATAGAAAAAATAAACAAATGTATATGGCTCAATATGCTTTTATTGTTTTTCAAAGTATTCTCCACTATGATCGATGCACTTTTGCATTCGATAAAACCAATTTTTAAAACACTTTTCCACTCTGAGGTATCTCCAAAACGTGCTGTTTGAACGCGTCTACGGCGTCTTCACGGGTCGAAAATCGTTGACCACGTAATTTATTCTTTACATTTGGGAATAAATAGAAATCATTGGGAGCTAAATCAGGGCTGTACGGTGGATGACCCATTAATTCTATTTTTTGACCATCCAAAAATGTAGTTGTTTCCTGAGATGTATGACAGCTGGCATTGTCATGGTGAAGTATGATTCTGCGTCGCTGGTTGTTTTTGCGTATTTCTTCAAATACTTCTGGCAAACAAATGGTCGTGTACCACTCCGAATTAACCGTTTTGCGATTCTCCAGTGGTATTGTAGCCACATGGCCATTAATACCAAAAAAGCAGGCCACCATTTGCTTTACAGTGCTTTTTGCACGAGCCACTTTCGTAGGGTTTGGCTCATTTTGAAACACCCAAACTGTTGATTGTTGTTTAGTTTCGGGATCGTACGCGTAGATCCAGGATTCGTCACCTGTGTAGATATTATAAACAGATTTTGAGTCGCCTCCGTTGAATTTTTTCAAGGTTTTCTTGCACCATTCGACGCGAGCATCTTTTTGATCCTCAGTTAAGTTGTGTGGGATCCAACGCGAACAAATTTTTTTTACAGACAAATGTTCATGTAATATCCTATGAATGCTCGTCATACATATGCCCCTCTATCTCGCGATACGTAACATGACGGTCTTGCATTATTAGTTTTCGCACAGCTTCAATATTTTGTGGCACAACCACCGATTTCGGGCGACCTCCTTTAACTTTGTCCGTGAGCTTACTCCGCCAGCGATTAAACTCACTAAACCAGTGATACACAGTCGTTTTTGATGGAGCTTCACCACCAAAAGTCGAAGTTAATTGATCTACGCACTGTTGTTGCGTTAAACCACGTCGAAAATCGTAATAAATCATAGCACGAATATTTTCACGAGTGAGTTCCATTTTTTCAGCGATATGACATTTTAAACCCAACAAAAACAAAACACTAACGTATATAAGAAAAAAAAAATTAGCGGCCAGTATTTAAAAAAAGAACGAATATGTGCATGGAGGTCAGACATTGCGTTTAAAATTATTGGAATCCCAGATTCCGCATACATAAGTAGCAGCCTATGTATATACCTACTAACTATGTAGTGCGAGAGTTATCTCATTCTATTTTCAGAATACCCAATATCACTTGGACTTTTGTTCGAGTAACAAAATTAAAAAAAAAACGACTTCAAAACGCAAACTGTATCAAAAATAGGTACTTAAAAATGACAATTAAGTGATTTAGAATTCCATGCCATACTCGAATTCAGTAGAACGATCAGTAGAAGGAAGAGTACCTATACTATATAATGAATGTATACATAGTAGTTAACCGAAATGCTTGTTTCTTTTGTAAATTTTCAAACAGTAATCATTAGGACTCATGTATTACTCACAAACATATTTCATTTAGTCCGAATTCGTGAGTAAGTCAGAGTATAAAAAGTATTGGCATCTTCAAGATTATAATATTTCTTAGTTAGTCGTACGTATGTACACAGTAATAGTATTAAGTTAAAAGAAGTTCTTCCATTAATACTCGTAGAAATTGAATATCGGGATACACTATCAATCAATCAATTATCCCATCATAGTCCACTGCTGCTGGACATAGGCCTCTCCCAATGTTGGGAGGCTTTGGCCTACTGTTTCCACGCTGGCCAGACGGGTTGGTACAGGGTTTTATTTTGAGTTTTCCTTCTGTTGCAGTGATATCGTCTGCTTATTTTTCCATCAGTCGCCTCTTACGACACCCTACGGATGAGATAGGGTGGTGATACTTGTATTCTTTCTCCGTCACCACACAAATTATTATTATTATGGATATATCATAAGATAGTACATCAGAATCTTGGAACAAGCATATACCAGAACTGCCCACTTTTATAGCATATTTAGATATGCCTCATGCGTAGCTCTGTCTGACAATGAAGTTTTATAACGGCCATTTTCCTGTCATGGTTTTACAAGTGACTTCTCTTTGAGATTCTTCAAAAATGACAAATAAAGTTGTTATAGTTTTGGCGTCGAAAGCATTTTTAGGTAGCGGTAACTTGTAGATTTCTTTATTGGTTTATTTAACGGAAAAGTATGTAATCCGTTAATGTATACTAACATGATTCCTAAGAAATGTGTACAATTCTTATAATAGAGAGGATTTATGAAACATATTTTTTCTAGGAAATCTATACTTTTCTTAAGCAGTGATCGGAAATTTTACTACATTCGAATCGGAATGTTAGTTAGTATAGAGGATGTGTGTAAAAAACGAGGACGGTAGATTTTTCTTTTCATTTATTTTTATTATACGTACGTACCAACATGTATAAGTATATTGTATGGTTCAAGTGTTGATTATAATTATTCAATTTAATTTTGCAACGTAAAAAATATTAGAACATTATATTTATCTATTTTTATTTATTTTTTTGCTATGGTTCATTTGGTGGTCCTTTTCTTGGTGTAAAATAGTTTATTAATGTATATTAATTGACTAGATTGATTTAAACTTTTTGGTTTGCATTTAAATAGAAGGTAGGACGCGGCGGTATTTCCGCCCAATTGAGCAGTCCGACTGGGAACTGGAAAGGGACTGGGCCCTACAGAATACCAAGGCCATAATAACTTCGTGTTCTGTTCCCAGCGGTGAGTAGGGTAGCCAGAGCTCACTGGAGAATTTGTGCTGTCATTGGGAAGACTAAAGGCTTGCCCTGCTTTGTCTTCTACACTGACGGCACAGAAACTCTGTGCTTACAGAGTCGGCAGCGTGAGTGTGGTGTTATACACGTCCATAGGCCACGGTAACCACTTTCCATCAGGTGGGCGTATGCTTATAAAAAAAAAAACTCTTTTCAATCAAGAATTACCTACTAGTATAGTCTCAAAAAATATTACCTAATGAAGAAAGACATACAATTTGATAACTTGATTCCCCTGAGACACTTTACTTTTCGTGTCTTGATAAGTTTATCCCAAATAAAAGATAAACATGCTCTTGGTGCCGGAACATTTTTTTCCGAATAATAAATCCCATGTTTAATCTTTTAGGTCGACTGGTGGTGATACCTCCCCTTCATAGCGACGTTAGGGAGTTAGATTAACGCGAGGGAGGCGATAAATTCTAATGAAATTTTCAGCGGAGTTGAGTGATCTAACTACGTAGATGTAACAAGTATTAAAATAGTAATACACAATACTGACTAACAACATGTTAGAGACAAGGTAATATCTTATACAGAGCTGATCTTATTAAAGTGATACCTAATTATTCAGAAACTTCAGACAACAAACCTGTTTTCTTATTACTGTAATTGTTTCTGTCTGTGTTGTTGAAAAGTTCTTAGAATTTCATGAAACTTTATCTTACCGAGCGGTTTCGGTTGAATTCCGTAGTCCGGACTCAGTTTAAAACAAGGTAAGCCTCCATACCACTTTTCTGTCAATATATCCATGTAACCATTAGATGAATATTTTGCTATAACTGCTGATATGCTTTCCTGAAACAATGAAAAGCCATTATTAAAACGGACAGTGCAAAAATATAAAAGTCCACGCATTTGTAAATGTCTGAACATCTAGGCCACTCCCGAGCGTTTATAAAAACAAGCGTAGCGTCACATCTGCGTCGATTTATCTATATAACAAAGCTTCGAATATAAATACAAATCTGAAAGCATGTCACGACTCGAAACAAAAACTCTCTTTCAGATCTATTGATTTATGTCACTGATTCGCGTAAACCTCGGGGGTATATTGAACAACGTCAAGATAAAATGACGTATAATCGGTTGAGTTGGAGCTACATGACACTCGGCTATCGATCACACCATTAGAACCTTCGTGTGAGTCATCCATCAATCTTTCCGTGCAAAGATCCGGCGGAGATCTCTACCACTCAAGCCTCTTTTAAATCCTCCATTTCATGTAAATCTACGCCACATTTACTTGAGGATGCTTAGTCACAGTGTTCAATTTAGGTCACATTACTATTCTGATATTGTATCTAATTCTCGGTCTGTCTCAGTTGCAAAATACCTTCAAAGGGAATCCCTTCGCCATACCGATAGCATAGGCATCCGTAAGTGGATGGTCATTTATTCGTTGTAGTTTACATCCATGATCAGTGGCTCGATAATAATCTAAAACGGGTGTGTCAGCTACTAAAAGATCTAATGATCCATTTCTGTAACAAGGTAAAAAAACATTTTGTTAGGAAATACGCCACAGATTCAGAATTTATACCATCATTTTATGTAATATTATTAACTTACAAGTGAACGAATCACAACAAACTAAATTATATAACAAATACACACAATGTTTAGAAAAGCATATATAATCTATCATCATACTCGCATTATCGGATAATCAAAACAACACAATGTAGAACACATACCGTTAACTACTAAAAACAAATATAAAAATGTTCTTGGCAATATTTTATACATCTTTTGTTTTAAGATATACATCTGTGTTGTGACTGGTGACAGTTTATTGCTTAATTGGTGAAATACAGAAGCGGGTACAAAATCTGACTATAAAACAAATGTACTAAAAGGTATTAAGTGGCGATTGGGGGATGCTTCGAGCTAGAAAATTTTACGAGTTCATAAAATTTAAAGTCTTTTTGCATCAAATTACCGAGGTTGCTTTATCGATATTCAGATTCACCTTTATTTAAATTAACATTTCAAGTTGGGTTTAAAGCTAATTATCTTTGATGGGCATACAATGAAATGTTTACCAAATTATCTGATGAGTTTGGTTAAATATTTTTCAATTAATTAACGGGTCTCCTTGGCGTTGCGGTAGAGCATTCGACTGCTACGCAGGGGGCGCGGGTTCGATTTCCGCTCTGAGTAAATTTTTATGGATATGTATATTTGCATTGGTCTGGGTTTTTCTACATATAATATGTATGTATATACAAAAAAAAGTATGTAAGTATGTTTATTCATATACTAGATCCTATGGGATACGGTGTCATGACACAAGTTAGTTAACCTTTGCTTATTTTGAGTCTAGATACCATTGTGTAGAGTATCGTGGAATATTTATATTTATTCATTTATATATTTTTGTATATTATACGAATAAGGACTTAAATTTTAATGAACAGTGCAAGTACCAACATAGTACGAAGTAGGCACGTAAGTTCAATAAGGATTAATACAATTGTATTCCATCATCTCATGTACACATAACGTCGTGCTCACGTAAAATCATTACTGGTTGTGATCCGGGTCACTCCTTTCCTTTTGATATGGTATGGGAATTAATGGATTCATGCGTCATGTTTATGACGGTTGCTATTTGTGATGATTGGTGGGACTTGACATTACGGGCTTATAAATTTAATATACTTATTATAATAAATATGAATGATTTTGTTAATAATATTTTATGTGCACGTAAGTGTACTTATCACAAAAGTAAAACCATAAATTTAGAAGTTCTGAATTATACAGAAATTTATCTACATGACTTTATTACTACAGAGTTTGAGTTACAATAATTAAACTGGTTAATTTGCAAATAACCGTATACTTGACTAATAATATACAAAGTAGGTAACTTATATATCAGAGAGAGATTCGTTATAAAATATAATATTACTAGCTGTTAGCTGTACAACTAGTATAAAACTGCTAGATGTAATTTGGGTTGTTAAATGACAAAACTCACTCAAGCTAGCTACGAGTACTACCTTAAATATGATATAACATAGCAAAAAGTAAACCACTTTTCACATGATTGGGTACTTTTAGTCACTGTAAAATTCAATCAAATCAAATCAAATCAAATTTATTGTTTGTCACAGGTAATAGAAGATGTTATTAATTACATAAATAAGTAGGTATCACTGTGACATGTCTGATAAGACGTACAATATGATTATGAATTATAAAATTTTAGAATATAATTAATTGAATAAATGATTATTTAAGCACAATTTTAAAATATTGTGCTTTTATTTGTTGGGGAACTGAATTTTCTGCTAAATAAATCTGCTTTTGACATAAACGCCTACAGATCTTCTTCGAGCAACACAATAATATTTTGTTTTCTAAATATTAATTTTATAAATACCTACTACGTGAACATAATTAAATACACCTGCAACCACCGTTTAACAGATATGTATAACTTACCTGAGTCTCTGGATTCCTTCTTCGATATCTTGAAGGGCATAACGACGCATATGTTGGGCAAGGGCTGGATAATTACGTTGGATATAGTATTCAGCTACCGACGATTTCGCTGTACCCACTTTTAAGGATAGCCACTATAAACATACGAGTATATTGTACATCTGTCCTGATAGAAAATTAATAATTAGGTATTTAGGTATGTAATACATACGTTGTCTCGGCCTTGATAATCGTCAACGGCGTTGTGGAAAAATAAACCGGCTATCAAAGCAGCAATATTAGCAGTGTAACTGGCAACAAATATCACAGAAAAGCCACCCCAAACGTTTATGAGAAATTTATTAGGCCAACTCTTTGGCGCTTTGAATGCAACCAAATGTCCACATAATAGTCCCCACATAACCCACAGGGCACTAGAAATACTGAAGTTTTTTGATCTTTGTCTTCCCCAAGGGTTTAATCCAAAAGGTGATAACCATTCGTATATAGCTACAGCAATAGCAGTCACGTTTAAAGATGTGAATATTGCAATCCATAACTCCGGTGAAAAAGGTAATAAAAACGCGAGCAAAGGTATATCTGGTTTTTGATTTGGAGCCGAAAGAGCAGATACCGCGCTGAAAAAATATGGTTGGCTATAGTCTATTACTTCAGCCCTTGCTGAGGACACACTCAAGGCTGCGAATGACATATGCGCGGCTCCAGATACCAAATCACCGACAATTCCATTCCACTTTTCACAATTTTCATCTGGATCACTATCAAACAATTCTACGTCTTCATCTATCTTTTCATCAAGTGCATTAAAACCGCTACGGTATGGTGAGCGATTACTTTTGTAATTATTGTTATTATGATTTTTTAGCGGTATGCTTTCACTAAACATTCTTTTATAATCCAATATCTTAGAAAATGGTTTTAAAAGTTTTCTGGCACCATATAATCCATCTTCTACTATGTACAAGTGAAAATCAAATTCTAATTCTTGAGCAATATTTTCTAAAAGATCCATAGCTAATCCATAACAGCAATGTGTATCCATTTTTGAAAATATTGGCTTTGGTGTGGGAAAGAAAAAATCTTCAACGTCTTGATCACTTTCTCTATCTAATACATTAAAGGCAAGAGTTAGATTATCACGATCGGATGTTTGAGGCCGATGACATGGAAGACCTCTCAGGCATTGACCGTCTTCGTCAAGTTCTCCTTCCATGACGAACGGTGGAGCTAGTGCTGTGACAATACGAAATATAGTACGAGCGCCATCAGATTGACCATGTGCAACAAGACGGCCACCGGGCCACACAATTGTATGTAATCTTACACTCCGCCCCAAAACGCGTCCTACTTGTCTCCACATATTTTCGCCCTCCGGTCCCGGAACTAAATTTAAAAGTGCGAAAGAAGCAGTCAGTGATCGTTCAGATTTTTCAGCGCTGCCTGCAAGTGCTGCTGCTGAAGATATTCGTGTTTCCCTGAAACAACAAATTTATTATGAATATATTCATTATTCTTGTAAAGTAATATTTCAGATGATAAATAAAGAACTATTTTTTACTACGTGCGTGTATTTTCTTTAAATTTGATCTTTCAAATGCCGAATCGGATCTAACATAAATACATAAAATCACGTTTTCCTTTTTTTCCTTTTGGAAAACCCGCTATCTGCTGATTCATCTACTATCATTAAACCTTTCATAGAAGTCTGTGAGTTTCGAGTGTTTTTGAAGTGTCCTTTTTGCAATACATCGTCAATTAATCAGTGCATGTTCTGCGAGATCGATGCAGGCCTGCCAGCCCATTTGCACGTGCCTTATACGCTTGGTGTATAAGTTCGCTCAGTTTCTACTTAAAAAGTGCCTATGAGACGTGATCGTTTGAATTTACAAGTCTAAAGAGATATATATATATATATACCCTAGTTTCAAGAGTAGCCTGAGATAACTATAAAATTTTATGTGGCGTATTTACGTGTCTAATTTTACGATGTCCGTATAACTGAAGCATTACTGACAGAAATAAAATCAAAGAAAATCTCCAAATGTTCCATTTTCATCCACTTTAAATACGTCGGGTATGTCTATCCCTGAATACTTTATAACCCCTTTGTCATATAAACACTGTGCAAAAACGCGTGAGGTGGCAATACTGAATAACTCAGGTTTTATTTTAGGGTCACGTTATTCTTGATAATAACAATAGATAAAAGTCTAACGATATATTTTTTTTAATACTAAGTTTTTTGTGCGTTGTCATACTCATTTATGTAGTGATTCTTTAGGATTACATATAATTATGCTATTTATTAAACTTTTTATAATTCCTATTAAGAGACTTCATTGTAAACAATTTACTCGAAAGTTATTGTAACTTACAAATGTAACAAATGTTAACAAAACCAGGAGGACCAGGTAAAACATCAAAGCTTCAACTAAAAGTTTACAAGTTACAAGAAAGAAATGAAACAAAACACATTTGTTGGCAGTGATTAACTTTTGAAATATGTATAGAATATCGCTTTACATTCTGTATTTCATATACCCTTTTACTTTTCTTTTTAGAGTTTTTTAACTATTATATAATATTCACTAGTGTAGTCCAACCATAGTTAAATTAAGACAGAAGCTAAGCAACTTAAGCAACATCTTAAGAACAGTCAGGCTTCGAGCAAATGCAAGCTCGTTACCGATTTATTATTCTTTGTGCGTAAACCGAAGGGATTTTCTGCAACATGTTGAAAAGCTTCGTTTTGGTAAAGTTTATTTAGGGTATTATTGATGAACTGATGTTTAATTCATTCAACGATCTTAACTCATTGAGAAATTGACTAATTCACATTGAGATTTTTAAAAATTAAACATTAATTTTTAATGTTCAACTAACAAGAATTGTAACGATGAGTTTTTATTACATACAAAAATACAAGTATAATAGACAGAGGTGTTTAACACCCCCATTTTAGCAATCAAATAAAAAAATCAATCAAAAAAGTGGGAACGAATTCAATATTCGTTCCCACTTTTTTTTTATACCACTTAGTTGGCAGACAAGCACACGGCCCACCTGATGGAAAGTGGTTACCGTGGCCTATGGACGTTTGTAACACCAGAGGAGTCACAGTCGCGCAGCCAACCCTGTAAGTACAGAGTTTCTGTGCCGTCAGTAGAAGACAAAGCAGGACAAGCCTATAGTCTTCCATTGACAGCACAAATTCTCCAGTGAGCTCTGGCTACCCTACTCACCGCTGGGAACACAACACGAAGTTATTATAGCCGCGGTACTCTGTAGGTCGGAGGTACTTCCCCAGTCGGACTGCTCAATTGGGCGGAAATACCGCCGTGTCCTACCTCCTTGAAAAGAAAACGTAATAGAGGGTGAGCCTATTGACGTCTTCTCAGCACTATTCTTGACTAGAGCCATGCATCTGAGTCTGAGGTGTATATATCTGTCTGATGTTAAACAGTCCAATCCTTTAGCCGCCTTGTAAGACACCGCATGAGAAGAGATAGGGTGGCCCAAACTGCACTCTGCCGAGAACCACGCGGCTAATTTTTCTATTAGTGCGTAAAAATCATTAAATACTGACCTACTTTACTGTCCTAATTTCTATATGAGCTAAAAGGGGAGCTATCTGCTTCAAGTCATGTCAATAGATGGTGATCATTTCGTCGAGTCAGCCTACACAGTCTGGCCGCCTGCCAAAATTTGCCACTGTGCAGTTCCGACCGATTTATGATAAAGTGATTGAGTTGGATATTACCCAAAAGTACAAGACACGATATTCTTTTTATCTTTAATTCAATTGTGTTAACTTTAGAAACTTGAACAATGTAATGTATCAAATATTTTCTACATTTCTTAACAGAAATGCATTGACCCGATTCAGAAGAAAGTTTCCATTGTTCGTTGGGATGATTTTAAATTATTGCACCGCTTAGTATAAAACCCTTCCAATTTATGCTAATAGTAATGTAATAAAGTGGTATAAAGTAAGTTATTACAACATAAATTTTATAAAGATACCATTAAAAAAATTCAAGGCGTTGGTAGCTTAATGTTTAACGAGTCGGCCTTACGATCAAGAGGTCCCAGGTTCGAATCCTGGCCATTAGACTACCGACGAGAACCCACTTCTACCACAATCTATTTTGCGCAGTTGGAGTGATTAGAGAGACTACGAGTATAGTTATTCGGTTACAAATATTATTTCTAAGAAACCTTTTTTTTTATACCGCTTAGGTGGCAGATAAGCGCACGGCCCACCTAATCATTTGACATAAAACGACTAGTCAAAAACATATACCTACCTACCCATCAAAAGTAAATAATATTTGAACATGAACCAAGACAAAATATTTAATCTATAAATAAAATATAAAATGGTTCATACCTATAAAATAACCAAAATGAAAAAAAAAAATTAAAACTATACTATACGTAAATTGTTGCAAACCAATCATCCTGTATCCAGAGTGCGTCTATTAGCGAACGCGTGCAGGTAGGTGCAAATAGCAGCGTTGCATCTACTGTAAACAACAGCCAGTTTACACTCAAAAGACTACACCTACCTACTCTGCACTTACTATTCCTTGTCACCGGCGAAACTTATTTATATTTTTTTTTGATATGTATTTGGGTGCTTCTATGAGATGAACTAATAAAATAATATGGAAATAAATAATAAAAAAAAAATGGAAAGTGGTTACCGTGACCTATGGACGTGTGTAACACCAGAGAAGCCACACTCGCGCTGCCGACCCTGTAAGCACAGAGTTTCTGTGCCGTCAGTGTAGAGGACAAAGCAGGGCAAGCCTTTAGTCATCTCACTGACAGTAGAAACTCTTCAGTGAGCCTTTGAAGAAAAGACTTAAAAGCTACAATATACAGCTTTGGAATTTCCAGTATTTTAACCAGAAGTACAAAGTTAGTGCTGGTGACTAACGGCACTACTATTTGTCACACGTCGTCCAAATGTTTCAAGTTGATAGCTAGTGAAACTTTTAATAATACTTGGCAATTTTACATCTAACTTTCAGTATAGTTATTCTTTTACAAGTGTATTTTACGTAATAATTAAGTGAAAATATGTAAAAAACATTCATTCTTGATAAAATAGTGCTTTAATTTATTATAATTAAGGTACCGATCGCAAATATATGTATATATCTCGGTTCACTTTGCTCTTGAGTTAATTCACTAGTTTTTAGTTTATTTCCCAAGATGGCATGATTTCCTTCCAGATACTATTTAAGCTTGCTTACCTTGCCTTGGCATATTTGACTAATATCCTCTTCTGACCTGACCAATATATGACGTGCATTTATAACAATACTAATAAATAGACATTCTACAACATTCTACACATCGCTATCTAGACCCATGTTAAGCACAGTTTAACTAACTTGTGTTATGGAATCTAAAATGCGGATAAACTTACCTAGATACTTTTTTTTTGGAAATGCATATATATTAAAAATAGAAACACCCATGCAAATATACATATTCATGCATACAAATATTTGCACTAAGCGGCAATCAATCCCGCGCCCCCTGCGTGGCAGTCGAACGCTACGCTACGCTACAGAGGCGTAAGGCGTAAGGTATATGGTGATATTTCTATGTAATAGGTACAGCACATAAATATTTCAAGAGTCGTGTGGTTTATTATGTAGCAACATTATTAGCTTTTTGAAAACTAGATACTGCCACGTTTTATTGCTTTATATAAATTCCAATTCTCAGGAAAGAGGAAATCCTGTCTCTTTATTACCCAAACACCATGTTTTTCTGGAAATGAAACGCCTACCTATCGATGTAAGTATTAAAAAGAGGCTAATCCAAAAAATGGTGGTTGTTATTGCTACATTTAACTATAGAAGTTGCGAGACTTACTCCCCAATAAGTTACTTCACTCTACTTGAAAGTGTTGTGTGTGCTTGAATTAGGTATCTCTCTGGAATTTCTCACCCACTACAACTACTGAAAATAATCATCCATTTACTAGCAAAATATCAGTGCCCGATATTTTGAGTCCTTTCAACGGATTTCTTAAATGGAAGTCAACTAAACGCTTCTTTTTTGTGAATATTTTTGCAATTTTTCAGCATGAGTCAATTTTACATCATGGAATCGATTTCTATGTGGCAAAATGGTGTTTTTAATGTGTACCTGTAAACACTAGATGAGGTATACCTAGTTTTAATTGCGAAATTGGATAACTTATGCAATTATACCTATTTTATTACATTGTTAGTAGGTTTAATTTATTGAGATACTTCAGCTATTCGAGTTTAGTTTTGTTTATAATTTCATTCTACACAAATATAAAACTTTTCAAATATCAATATCTAATATAATAATAATAAATAATAATAATAAATAATAAATAAATATTCCTCGACATTCTACACGACGCTATCTAGACCCATGGTAAGCATAGCTTAACTAGCTTGTGTTATGGGATCTAGAATGCGGATAAAATAATGCGAATATATATTCTAAATATTCAAAAATGATGTCATTTGGTTGGCTAAACCGATGTTAAAACTATAATAGTTAGCTTTACAAACTAAGAAAATAAATCCAAAGTTCCATATAAACCTTTGATATCATGTGCCGAAACCTGAACTATTGAAGCCAATCTCTGAATAAAGCTGAGATTGTATGTGGATCACGTAGTTTATTGAATAACATTCCATGAAGCGTGTGCCCGTAACACAGCTATTAGGTAGGTCAAGAACGAGAGGTCTTTGAATGTTTCACCTAATAGCTTGGAAATACAGGTAGCACGACCCGGTTTATACTAGTGTTGCCAAATTAACATATTTGTCGCCAGTTTAAGGACATTTCGTAGCCAGATTACAAGCGACTACTTGTTTGTATTCTACCATATTCTATTTACTTTTTACAAAGTTAATTTCACCTTTTGATGAGATAGAATTGTTCAAATGAAACAATATTATATACTACCTGTTACCCGCGATTTTATCATCAAACACTCACACAATTTGAGCGCACCTAACACACGAACGTCGAATGTCTATTCTATTTTTGATATATTAAAATTATATTTTGTATAGCAGTTAAAATGGACTAATAATATAAAGAATATGTATCTACTTATAGAACAATTAGCTAAATATTATTGACATGTACTTACCTGATAAACTACTATGTTATTATGTATTTGGATGGGAGAAGAGTGTGGTCTTCTGACACATGTATTTTATACTTAAGAAAAGTCCTCAACAAATATTTTTTGTAAAATTATTTTGGTGAAGAAATTAAGATTATTATTATTATCATAACTAACTCAATAACATGTGCAACAGTCAGTACCAAATAGTAACAAAGTTATAAACTAAGTACTGAAAGGTCTTCGTCTAAATTTGGATTTATTAACTGCTACATTTAATTTAGCCACAAAGGAAGGTTATTTGTTAAAGCCTTTGTAATCCATTAAGCACCAGTTATTTGAGGTGCCCTTTGTATTTATGAACTATGATCCACTTCTTTTGTACAGACATCGTGAGGTTAATTGTAAAATTATGCAAATTGCTTTCTAGCTGAATCCACGATAGTATTTTAATTAAGTTCCATATCGAATTGTTTTATTAATTAGGGAATGACCTTATTCTGATTGTTGAAGTGGATGAAAATAAGGATCCCACTTTCTACTAAACGTATTTAGCAAATGAAACTTTAGAATGGCTTACTAAAACCACAGAATTGCTCTGTGACCAACAACTAATAAAATTATATATACAGTTCTGTTATGTTTTACAAACTAATATTCTGTGTGTAATTTCATTTCTATGATAATCATTTTAATGAAATTTTAAAGCATATATGCTAAGTTTTTTTTTTTTTTTTTCAACATTCTACACAACGCTATCTAGACCCATGGTAAGCATAGTTTAACTAGCTTGTGTTATGGAATCTAGAATAATTAAATTATTATATGATAGCAAAACTAACTCCATAACTTATAAGACAGGTGACCTTATTTTAATTAAAAATCAAACTGGAGACAAACTTCAAAACATTTATATTGGTCCCTTTCTAGTTATTGAGGAAGTTTCACCTAATGTTAAGATTTTAAAGGACAATAAGGAATATCTTATTCATAAAAATAACACGAAAATGTATTTCAATTAAATATAGCTTAACCTTGTAATAGTTTGTAAGTTTAGTGTATTTCAGTTATGTTTATTTTACTCTTGTAATAATAATGTACCTATTTTTTTCCTTTTTCTCTTTTCCTTTGGAAGGGAAGGGATAACCCAATCTTTTTAAGGGGAGTTGTAGTATGTGACTTAGGACGTAAGTACTTTACGGAAATGTGATGCAATGCCTTATTATCAAAAGTGCAACTTAGCACTTTCCATGTGTAGTACATGTATAACTTGTGTGTGGCTCACTCAATAAATGGACACGATGAAGTAAACATAGACCTTTTATTTTACTCTTCCCGACATCCACAACTACAATATTACAGGATAAACATACTTAAATACTTTTTTTTTTGTAAATACATACATATTATACATAGAAACACCCACATCGATCTATCAATTAGCCTATCGCATTCAACTGCTGGACATAGACCACTACTGAGAGGCTTTCGCTTACTATTTCCACACTAGCGAAACGGGTTGACACAGCTTTCTATTTTGAGTTTTCCTTCTCTACATGGCAGTCATATCTTCTGCGTATTTTTCGTTCGCCTCTTACGACACCCTTCTCATCCGAAAGGTGGTGATACTTGTATTCTTTCTCCATCACCATGTATATCTATTTAAATTAGAAAAAGTTAATGTCCAAAACGGGACTTGAACCTTTGTGATATTTATCGTATGTCAATTTACCACCACTTCCATCTAGTGTCCATAGTACGAAAAATGTAACTAGGAGCATTCTATTAGGTATCTACTAGATACGAGCATGAGCAGTAAACCACAACACGAGGATAACGACATAATCCATTAGACTCTGTGGACCGCTGACGTGCCAATTCTACTTAAGCCAAATAATTCATTCAACACGTAACGGTTTTAATACTACGAAAAATGGGTTGGACTTTGGTATGACGCATAACGTATGTTGACACCCTTAAATCATCTCATAGTCCTGCGTGGTAAATGGTGCTAGCGCATGATTATATATTCAAGCCTAATCACCATCATCCGAGGCCCTAGTTCCATAATCTGACGTTTTTGGCGATATCGAAGTTCTGTAATTAGACCAGTTGTCAGACTTTTTAGGATTCCAGCTACCGGTCTGGTAACAGTTGTCATAATGTATGACAACCGGGACCGATGGCTTAACGTGCTCTCTGAGGCACGGAGGTGTCTAAATGTCTTCAGGATGAGCGGCCGCTCTAAGACCGACCTGGACCTGCAATGTAATAATTTTCTCGTTTACCATTTACCCATGAGCCTGAGCCCCTCAAGTATTTTATTTATTTATTTAATTACACACACACTGACACTACATTTACAGGGGAAATCTAATGCGATAGTGCCATAACCTAATATTTACAAACTAATTAATACAATCCCTTTACAATAACCTCACTATTTTTCCGATAAATAAGAATAAGCTGCCTGTATTCAAGCCTAATATTAGCTACTACTAAAACTACTACTTTTAATCGCCAATAATGAATATGAACGAATGTAGATACCTACTTTTTTCAGTCTTTGTGCACTGGGATTCGGAATGACCAGTTCTTGAGGACAAGTTCGACATCTTTACGACATTATTGTTATAGCTCCCAGGCTATCACCGTATAATTGTTGCATAACAAAGATATTATGATATTTTAATGATGGTTCTCTGGTAAAAACCAGTCCCTTTTTTATTGCATGCTATGAAACGTTAATCAACTAGGGAAGAAAAATAATAATTTAAAGAATTTTACTATAGGGATAGTCTCAGCAGTTTTTGTGGAAAATATTTTACTTGCACTAACAGTTTGTGGCAAATAAAAACAGAAAATAGACGAATATGGCAGAATAAACATTGAGCAATTCGAAACGCGGCAGTAGGATTCGAATTGCTTGAAAAGAATAGCGTCTTCACATTTATAACTATTATTGTATTTATTTAAAGCTTTTTATTATAAATCATTTACAAAATATCTTTAATAAAATATCTGAGCTAAAGGCTCGGTAGATATGTGACGTCAAAATTGATTTATTTATTTATTTCATAAAGAGTATCTACTTGAAACATAATACCAAGTAATCCCGTCAACCTCTTTAGATAAGCTTCATTACTTGTATTAGGAGTTAGTTCACGTCGATAGTCTAATAGCTAGAATTCTAACAAGAAACCTCGTGAGGCTAACTCCTAAACATGACTGCAACATTATAAGTGTAGGTACATTAAGTCGTTACAGCACGGCACTACTCAATCTTAAAGGCGCACCAGTAGATGCTGCACAATACAATAAAACTTACAAAGTTCCTAGTTTATAGGAATAAACGGTTATAAAGTGAATGAGAAGTAAAACCCACGTACAAGATACCGGTCTATCATGTTTGTAAAAAAACTAAGAAGTTCCTAGTTTATAGGAATAAACGGTTATAAAGTGAATGAGAAGTAAAACCCACGTACAAGATACCGGTCTATCATGTTTGTAAAAAAACTAAGAAGTTCCTAGTTTATAGGAATAAACGGTTATAAAGTGAATGAGAAGTAAAACCCACGTACACGATACCGTTCTATCATGTTTGTAAAATTGCTTTAGAAACCTCATAGGGTCACATCACAGCACATATTGGATTTTGAATGACATGACACTTTGAACGTGTTTGCACTCTTTCATACCTACAAGGATGTCCCTCGAACGAAAGTTACTGAAGTGAGGCGTGTACGTGACACCGCACGGGTTACGTATTGTTTTTATTTTTGTTGCCATGGGTTGAACAGGATCATAAATATATTATGTAACGGGTAAAAGTTTACTGTCAGTAACTGTACTAAATAATATAATATATAAAGATATTGTAGAGTAAATAACGTTTTAGTATATTCCGATTTTTTTAAAATCTACTTTGTTGGAAGACGAGCACACGACCCACCTAATGGACAGTAGTTACCATGGCATATGGACATGTGCAACACCAAGGGAGTCACACTCGCGCTGTCAACCCTGTTAGCATAGGTTTCTGTGCCGTCAGTGTAAAAGACAAAGCAGGACAAGCTTTTGGTCTTCCCACTGACAGTACAAAAACTCTCCAGTAAGTTCTGGCTACCCTACTCACCGCTGAGAATACAACACGAGGTTATTATGGCCGCGGTATTCTGTAGGGCGGAGGTACTTCCCCAGTCGGACTGCTCAATTAGACGGAAATACCGTCGTGTCCTACCTCCTTTAAAAATATAGTTCATACATAAATGGTCATTTGAAAGCACAAAGAGCGTATTAATAAAAATAATAGAATCAAAAAGCTGAATGTATAAAACAGAAATGACAAGTTTTGTTTGAAAGCACCTTTGTTTAGAAACACTGTAAAAAGTAACGTCAGTATTGTAGGTATATTTATATCATATATTTTTCAAATAAATAAATTTAAATAGAATAAGGGAAATTTTATCAGACTCATTCCGCCACACATCTGGATTAATTGAATTTATTTTAGAGGCCTATATATTCACGAAACTATGAAAGGTCTTGTCACTGTTAATTGAATTATAATATTTTCGCTAAACCTTTTCGTTAAGTCCTTCCAAAATATGGCACTAAAACACAAAACGGATAATAGTTACTACGTAAACTAAAGGTCAAACATGTGTTAGATACTGTAGTAATATATTAATTGAAACCGATACAAAAACGTGCCGAGCCCAAAAGATTCAACCTACACGACTCTTCTATTTAAAAGGTGTATAAAGTACGGAAGGTGTCTACGTAATTTGGTGGTCGTAATACCCTCGTCACTGTCATGTAGTAATGCGGCACAACGCGACGGACCGTAGCTCAAAGCAATAAATACATTTAAACAGTTTACTATGAACCTCGTATTTAATTGTCTAAGGACACTTTGGCCTCCCACGGATAAAATGTAATCAAAGACTAATGCAACTCCTTTTAATCTACGAGGTTAGCAAAGAATACAGATGGTAAATCAGCTACCGGTGTTTATAAACAATTGTAAATAATGATTGCCGATCTTAAGAGCTCTACGGGAGTAGAGCTCTTCTTCTTCATGCTGGAAAAGAAAAGAAGTTATTTTCCAGCATGAAGATATGGTACGCATTATTGACTTATATATTTAGTTAGCAGTAAAATTTTATTATTTTATTCTAGTTTTATCCGAATTAAGCCGATATTCTTCGATTGAAATTCAAGCTTATATTGTATGTTCACAAATATGTGGCATCAAATAGCCCGAGTTATTTCACTGTTAAAAATATCATCTGCTTTTTTGATATGCAGGGAAACAAAGTGTAAAATAATCAACTAAATCCATACGGTGAAAACAAGCAAGAGTAGGAATTGGATTAGGTATTACATGAAAAGAATTGTGTTTTGGATGCTGCGGTTGACCAACGATGTCTACTAGATAAGATTTTATGTGGCGTAATGCGGCCGCCGATATAACCCCAAGCTGCGCTCTTTAAGATAGACGAACATAAAAGTAATCTTGAGCCGTTCTCGGACGCGCTAGTCAATTTGCTTTTATGGTGATGCTCCGCGCTTGTTACCATACTATTATCGTTTCAAGTTCAAACGTTATTAATATCTAAAAATGTAAAAAGTGTTTTACTTTCTTATTGAAACGCATCTTAAAAATCTCTAGACAATAATAATTCAGTATGTCACTCACTCCCTATTATGTGGCACCCATTAATTTTCTTTCGGTTTGTGATTGGCAATTGGATACCGCCTGCTATCAAAATTGTTTCGAGCTTTTAGACAGCAGTTGGGTTTTATTTTTTATAAATTTACTATTTTACAGTTAGTAGTAGTAACGAGAGTCCAAGAAAATATGAAAATAGCGAAATAACGTAGAAACCAGGAAAAGGGTATTTTTAATTAAATTAATAATAACCTCGTAATAAAATAGTAATAATAATGATAACCAAATAAATGTTTTAGTATCCCTTTTATACGAAATATACATTTTATATGCACAGCTACTTTTTTTTATAAATTCAATCTAAGGCAATGTAGAATTTTTCTTGAATAAAAAGGAACACAACACTGGCATGAAGTAACTACAAGAAATGTTTATTTTTTCTTATAAAAACCTGAAGAACATCGTCTCCTAATTATGATTTAAAAAGCCCGACATTGAAGGTTGTCGGAAATAATATTTTAAAAAGAACTTCAGCCTTTATGGAAGATCCATCTTGGTGTGGGTTGCAATCACTCACAGTCACCGCTGCTCTCGATATCTACAAGGTTCTTTCTAAAGTTAAATCGAGGTCATTAGCAGCTTTATAACCTAGTTTGAAGTTCAACAGTTGACAAAAGACTTTTTGCTGAATAATTTCAAAGTCATTATCTGATCTACTGGATATCGATAAAATTTTGAAGAGGTCATAACAGCATATTTTGTATTAGGTACAATTTGGGATTTATCATAAGATTTAAAAGTCATGATGACTTTTCGTTCAAACTGCTCCAAACATAGTCACAAGTGCACTGATATGACTATACTGCAAGCTTCAGTAACAAACCACACTTAGCCAGGTATTTATTTTTAATCATAGTATCGACAACGTTTACAAAAATTCCAGTAACGATGACTATCAAAGTACTTTTGCCAACATCGATACTTCTTGCAAATTAACATAACTATTCACCCCTTATTTTATATGGTTTGCTAAAACATCTTTAATGATGTTTTATTGTAATGGATGCTCTCCTTTCCTACATAGGACAACACGTGCAGGGCTTAGATGTCACCCTGACGCTGTGCAGAATAAACGAGCAAGAACCAAGCGGAATAAACGAGCAAGAACCACACAACACTTTTAAAATATCATTAAGGTCAGTATGTTAAAGGACTTGAGATACTTATGAAGGTATTTTGCCAAGCAACAGGTGGTACTGTGAGAAAAAACTGCCAGGCAATAAAACTCTCGAAAATGCTTTAATAATTGCCAACAATGTGTGATTTTATAAATCCGACGAAGTAAGGCTTAAAGGGACTATCATAGTTAGTGAAATATTAATAGTAATTGCTACAACGTATCATGAAACGTAATAGATCATTAAAGATGTAAAAGCCTGTCCTGCCTGTGTACCGTAATATTTTGAATGCGTTGACTTAGAACTTTATTTTTTGTACAGTTTCAAGACGTTTTAGACTTGAGTATATGGCATGAATTTTAACTTGATACCTCCATGCATTACTAAGAAAAAGGTCTTAACTGACAGACAGGCGGACAACGAAGTAATCGTATAAGGGTTCCGTTTTTTTCCTTTTGAGGTAAGGAACCCTAAAAATGTAAAAATGTTTTCTTTTCTAATGAGCCGTCTTATATTTAAAAGTTATTTACATTTCATACCTTACAAACTCCGTGGAAAAATCGGCAGCTGCATCACTTGGTTCATCCCAGCATGATGCAGTAGCATCGCTCAAGAATTGCGCTTGTGCTGACCATGCGTCACATGCATGCAACACACGTCTAAGCGCACCCACGATTATTCTTACTGCAGCACCAACAAATGCTCGATCTGTACATAATACAGCACATTGAAATAAGATATATAACACGTGCTCCACATATCGTATTAAAATAAAGTTCTATTAGAACTTTGCAAAACATCTCAAAACAAAAGTAAACTATTGGATTAAGGACTCATGGACGTGAGCGCAGCACACCGCTTGCTGAATAGATTGCAAATAAAATTAATTTATAATTATAAATGTTTGATTAAACCTTTAACCAAATAATAATAATATAGGTTAGTTAAAAAATATTTTTAAATAGATTTCAGGTTTCAGAAAAAAAAATCAGCTTTTCCTGACTGGTTGCGCCGATAGTAGAATTTGTATTTTTTTTCGCTCAATAGTAGTAATTCAAATTGATGACACTGAACACACGCTCCCTATACCCATCTCCCTCCCGCACTACCTTTAAAGTGAGATAGCAATAGTTTTCGCACCGCTCAATTGTCAAATAGACGCATATTGACTTCCGCTTTGAACTAGCAAGCAACAATGGCAGCGGCGCGCGCGACTCTCAGAAATTAATAATGTTTGTTGGATTTTGGCCGCTTTCATAGACCTTTACCGATCGGATTGTGCCTCTCGTGTGTCCCTCAAGTGATTTAGTGATGTGGGCAGCAGCTCCTGAGCCAGGAAGAGAAGACCGGTGCACCGGCCCAGCCAGCACGTGGCGTAGTAAAGGTTAGTGCATCCTCTCCTAATTTCTCGGGTTGCATTCAATGCCTAAACCACCTCCGCGGCAACCCGATCACATATCTTGTTTGTTGTGTAAAGTGTCATATGAAACATGTTAACTTCATCCCCCGCAAAATACAGTCCACTAGCTCAGGTGGCATGAGAATCGCGCCACCAATCCTTTTGGTCCTTCGAGCCAGATACTTAGTCGTAGTTTCGCATTTTGTTATTATTCTATTGCGAATAAACGCACCGCACCTAAATACCTAGTTATTTTAGTAGAAAACCCCGCATCTAGGCATTTAGGTTTAGATCTTAGGTATACTAGACACCCTAGTGCATAGGCACAGCGTAATACCTAACGCATTTGGCTATTTCAATTTCTGGGTTGTCCGTTCGCCGCTGGCTCGCATCGTGTTTACCTGATACCTACATAGGTTAGGTACGTGGTTATACCTCGCTCGCATTTCTCTTATCGTATCGATCCTTAGTCGTAGCTCGCTTTTGTTATTTATTCCACAGGGAATAAACGCACCGCACCTAAATACCTAGTTATTTTAGTAGAAAACCCCGCATCTAGGCATTTAGGTTTAGATCTTAGGTATCCTGACACCCTAGTGCATAGGCACAGTGTAATACCTAACGCATTTGGCTTTTGTTTTTATTTGTTTCAATTAAGTTGTCCGTTCGCCGCTAGCTCGCATCGTATTTACCTAATACCTACGTGGGTAGATACGTGGTTATACCTCGCTCGCATTTCATTCAAATTCATACGAAAGTATTTTAATTTGAATAGATATTACGCAGTACTTAATCCCTGAAATAATAGTTGAACCTAGACAGCGATCTAGCTCGCGTAGGTACGATCTTGTTGCTATGCGCGTTTTGTTCAAGCTTGCACTCGCAGTTATAAATACCTACCTACCTACGGATATCGTTCGCGCCGCGTCGCTGTACTGTAGGTACCGCTAAGATTAAGTCATTTTATTTGTTGTTTACCGCACTTTAGTTTGATATTAGTTGTAAAAATGCCCCCAAAGGTTGATAGTACCGATAGTAAAGTTCAATTGAAACTTTTATACGCTAAAAGAGAAATGATTTACTCTCGTGTACAATCGATTTGTGATAATGCACTTAAAACCTCTGATTTGGCTATTAGAGATTCGTTCTTGTGTTCTATAGAAAACTTGGATAGTTTACGCGCGGATTTCGAATCTTTAATACATGACAACTACAATTTAACTCTAAAACGTTGAGTTTTAGAGTTAAATTTAAATCCCGATTACTCAGTGAGTTATCAGGCCTTGTCGTCGTTTGACGATTTATATTGTCGTATCAAACGCGTCGCTAGGAGTTTGGAGAGGCCGTCTGACCGACCCAATCCCACTCGCGACCGACCTAAGTTGCCGCCAATTCAAATACCCGAATTTGATGGTAACATTCGCAATTGGTGTTTATTTATAGATAGTTTTGAGAATACAATAGATAAGAACGTTTCGTTGACAGATCACGAAAAATTGCATTATCTCGTTGAAAAATTAACTGGTAAAGCTATAACCGTTTGCGCTGGAATTACGTTTAGTGCCGAAAATTATAATTTAATTTTAAATACTTTGAAAGCTAAGTATGAGGATAAAAGATCGGTAGCTAACGCATATTTGGATCAGATGTTTGATTTGAAAGCCATTACGGCATGTAACGATCAAAACTTAGAGAAGTTTCTAGATACTTTCGCATCATCTGTTCGCGCCGTAAAGAACTTAAAGATCGAAGACCTCTGCGACTTCTTATTTTTGTATATGGGTTTAAAGAAATTAGATTCCGAAACCATTCGTTTATTTGAGTCGGATCACCGCGGCAATAAAATTCCTAAGTTCGAAGACTTAGAAAGTTTTGTTCGCGAGCATATAAAAATATTGCAACGCTCTTCATCGAAACATGAAGGCGCGAAGAAAGTTGTTAGTTCGGAACGTAGAATAGATGCGTCATCGAAGTCACTGAAGTCAACTCATACTTATGTTAATACCGCACCAGCACATGTACAATCACCTGTTTGCTCTTTGTGTAATACTCATCATTCGCAATTGTACAAGTGTCCGGGTTGCCTAAAATTATCGCCTAATGATCGTTATAAATTTGTTCGCGCTAATAATTTTTGTTTTAATTGTCTCGGTACTAAACACCGTGTTGTTTTATGTAATAGTAGAAATAGTTGTCGCAAATGTCAAGCGAGACACCACACTTTACTTCATTTTGAAAATAGTAATGCCGCATCCAATGTGAGCACAGTTGGTTCGTCGAGCGGTGACACACGGCGGCCTGCGCCACAGCCGCAGCCCGCGCTCGCGCGCGCTCCGGCCCGCCCGGAGACCGCTGCGAATGACGTCACCTTGTGTTCGTTGTCCGCTAGTACTGCGCTCACTACTGTTGTCCTCGCGACTGCTCGCGTTATTGTTGTCGATGCATTAGGTAAACCGCACATTGTTCGAGCGCTATTAGATGGCGCTTCGCAAAGTAATTTTATTACTCAAGATTGTTGTCAACGTCTTGGTTTCAATGTTGATAAGCGTTCAACCCGCTCAGTGGTGAAGGGTTTTGGAGGTTTACAGTCAGCTGTTCATGGCACCGTTAAAACAAGGTTTGGATCTCGTTTTAATAATAATATTTGGTTTGACATGGATTCGCTCGTTATAGATAAAATAACTGAACAGTTGCCTACCGTCCCGGTTGACACGTCTTTATTAACGAAATTTAAAGACTTGCCTTTAGCAGATGAGACTTACGCTGTTCCTGGAGTCGTCGATATATTGATCGGCGCTTCGATTCTCCCGCACCTCCAGTTATCACGTAAGGTTCAAGGGGGACCGACGTACCCCGCTCCGCACGCACTGGAAACAGTTCTTGGTTTTGTTATAATTGGTTCCGCACCCGCTTCTATAGATAGTTTTAGTCACTCGACTGCTTCGTTCTGTTGCACCGTCGTGCCGCCACTGGAGTCTACCATCCGCAAGTTCTGGGAAATTGAAGAGGTCAATGTCCCACCTATCCTAAGCCCTGATGACAAGATGGCTGAGGAGATTTATTGTCGCACGACTACTCGTGATGAGCAGGGTCGTTGTGTTGTCGCGCTCCCTTTCAAGGGAGATATTTTTTCGCTCGGTGACTCCCGTGTATCCGCTGAAAAACGCTTTCTTTGTTTAGAACGAAAGATGCAGGCGTCTCCAAAGTTAAAGCAAGCCTATGATGAGGTTGTTAACGAATATTTAGATAAAGGTTACATCTCACCTGTGCCTGCGGACACTGACGAGACCCAGCCTTCGTACATTATCCCGCACCACGGAGTTATTAGAGAAGATAAGCTTACTACTAAACTCCGCGTAGTTTTGGATGGCAGTGCTAAGACTAGCACTTCCGTGTCGCATTAATATTAGTAGAATTTTAGCTTTTTAGGACTCAACAGTCGCTTTGTGTTGGGCCCACTCTTCGCCCCATCGTTGGGACACATTCTTCGCTAATAGAGTGGCAAAAATTCAATCTGAATTAGCGCCACAAAATCTCTTTCACGTTGCTGGCACCGACAACTCAGCCGATTGTCTCTCTCGTGGATTGCTTCCTTCGCAAATTTTAGATCACCCGTTATGGTTTAGTGGACCGTCCTGGATTCATGCCGCGTTAGATAAGTGGCCAGTTAGTCAATTCAATCCCACTACGGTTTCCGAACCACCCGAGGGGAGGAAGCACTCGCTTGTTGTATCGGCGATTTAAGTACGCTAAAATATTTGCCCGCAATAGATGTTGATGACGATGGAATGCACCCTCTAACTCGTCACGCTCTTTTAGATAGATTAGTCCAATCGTTTTGGAATCGTTGGAGAACCGATTGTTTGCACACGCTGCAGTCGCGTCAAAAATGGAATACTCCATCTGACATCATAAGGACTACCACCATACCTACAGTAATTACTGTAGGTACGGTGGTAGTCCTTATGACTGGGAATGCGCCTCCTTTGCATTGACCTCTAGGAGTAGTAGAGGAAGTTTTTCCCGATTCCCGCGGGATAACTCGTGCTGTACGGGTTAAAACCGCAACCGGATCGTATCTGCGCCCGGTTGTTCGCCTCTGCCCTCTGCCTAGCCAGCAGTAGGCACGAGTTCAAATCTAGGTTTATATTTTAGTTGTTATTTCCCAAACCTAGATTTAGATTAGACTTTAGATTTGTTCCGCATTTTTCGTTTTGAAGGTAACCCTTCAAGCCGGGGGGAATGGTTGCGCCGATAGTAGAATTTGTATTTTTTTCGCTCAATAGTAGTAATTCAAATTGATGACACTGAACACACGCTCCCTATACCCATCTCCCTCCCGCACTACCTTTAAAGTGAGATAGCAATAGTTTTCGCACCGCTCAATTGTCAAATAGACGCATATTGACTTCCGCTTTGAACTAGCAAGCAACAATGGCAGCGGCGCGCGCGACTCTCAGAAATTAATAATGTTTGTTGGATTTTGGCCGCTTTCATAGACCTTTACCGATCGGATTGTGCCTCTCGTGTGTCCCTCAAGTGATTTAGTGATGTGGGCAGCAGCTCCTGAGCCAGGAAGAGAAGACCGGTGCACCGGCCCAGCCAGCACGTGGCGTAGTAAAGGTTAGTGCATCCTCTCCTAATTTCTCGGGTTGCATTCAATGCCTAAACCGCCTCCGCGGCAACCCGATCACCTATCTTGTTTGTTGTGTAAAGTGTCATATGAAACATGTTAACTTCATCCCCCGCAAAATACAGTCCACTAGCTCAGGTGGCATGAGAATCGCGCCACCACTGACAAATACGTAAACCATAAACCCAAATGTTATTGCTATATCTTTTTCTTTGAAATATGAATAACATATATTACATAAAATGAGGTAGTTGTGCACACGTCCTTAAGCATAATGACAGGGTTAAATAAATATTATTATAAAAGAGAACTAGTTACTCGCAAACTCACCTATTTTTACAGACTGTGGATACAAAGCCAGTAATCCCACAGGAAGACTATTGAAAATCTCGGATATATTATTTCTTACATTAAAATCTCTTCTTCCATTCGCTAAATGCTCATCGCTGAGATTTGTGTCACTTCTCTTCTTTATTTTGTCTCTAATATTATGCACAGTAGAAGCATGCACCTTTGGATTCGTTACGAAATCACTAATATCACTTGATATATCTATACTATCATTTAATTCTCTAGTATCATCATTATCTAAATTACCTCGACCCAACAATATTTTTTTACCTACACTTACATTATCTACCTGTATGCTATTTACATATTTATTAAAAGATTCATTTTTCATCTTTCTATAACTATTATGATTATTACTATTCTTAATGTGAAAGGGTACTTTCCCCTTCACAATTGAATTGTTTTCGATTTTAGAAGTTTCAACGCCTTTGTTATTTACATTATAATTTCTAACATTATCTAAACTAATATTGCGACTACTATCATGCGATTGACTAAAATTTAATTTTAAGGACTCTTTATTAATACTTTCTGTATTCGATATATTTCGACTTGCCTGTCGAATAACTACATTCACAGAACTGTTATTTACATTTAATTCAATTCTCCTAGTAATATTTTCGACATCCTCAGATCTCATCGACGTGGGGTCTTTCTGATCTTTTATTTTATTATTGTCAGCATCGCCTCGTTTGCTGCGGTCAAAGCGTTCGTATACTGGTGTTTCATCATTATACCGTAAGTTTTCATAATCTCGATCCTTATCTTCGGTATATTGTGTTCTATTGCTGATGTTGTAGAAAATATCATCGTTATTTGAAGAGTCTACCCAAAGCCAGAAAAAGTTGCCTTCTAGCATGTTCAGACGCCTGGCCTCATCCATAACGAGCTTAGCGTAATTGACATCACATATCAAGACAACGACCCCTCGGGTCAGCCTTGATATCTCAGCTAGACGCCTGCACACAGATAATCGGAAAACTATTTTAGTATAATAATGTCTAGAAATAAAAACTAACCTTATATTAGGTATACTTTAAAGTATAAATTGTTAATACCTGAAAAGAACATGTCGTGAGAATTTTGCAGGAAGGGATAACCATTTTGGATTTAGTGGATGTGTAGTAAGTATCGATGATAGATCTTTTCGTAATGATAGCGTGATGTAAATATCTTCCTCAGCTAGCAAAGTAAATGAATGCCAATGGGTATGCAGTAGTGTTGCTCTGTAAAAAAAGAATAATTATTAAAAAATACTAATTTTTATTTGAACATTTATCTATTGTTTTAACTTTTTGTAACCTACCTGAGTGCGTGTAAAGTTTCTATTGCGGTGATCTCCAGTCGAATTTCTAGGGGAAGCATTTCCTGAGAAAATAATAGTCAAAATTAGAAAAAGGTAGTAGAAAATATAATGAATTATTACATTTTTTACTTCTTATTTTTGATGTTTCTCTACAAAACCGTTGTAATGAATAAGATATATAAATATACTGATAACCTACTTCCTGAAACTGTAATTGTTCTATGTTAGTAAACATAGACCACCACTTTAGCATCGATAACTAGTAAGTTATCGATGCTAAAGTGGGTGACAAACGACTATAATTTACCGTGACACCGTTCTCGCTTTGTACATAATATCTCACCTCAAACAAAAAGCTTTTCCCACAAACCGAATATATATATGGCTGGCTATCAAAAATATTATGCAGAACATATAAATCTGATTTGCTCGGCGTATGACAAACCCATGTTTCTTTTAAGACATCTTGTTTTACAGTTTTGTTTTCTTATAATATCCCTTTGTTACGCATATTTTTAGATCTAATCATCAGTGATGAAACAGATTAAACACTGTTAAAATGTGTAAAATAATTAACCTGCTATAATAATTTATAATACTGATTACATGCCTAAAAGAAAGTTAAGAAAGTTCATAAAAGTTAATTACGTTTCCAAATAAGATTATATTGTCTGTAAGAAATGGGTTTAGATAACAGTATTTTACTGTCTTAAGGGCGTTAGAATGTACATTAGGTACATTATAGCAAATCTGAAGGAAGTCACTAACTTTATTTAACATTTTATATAATTTTCTGAATTTACATAACTATCAAGGTAAAGGATAGATATTTGATATAGAATTATTTATGTGTGGTATAAAATGGTATATAGATGTCTTAGAATTCATAGAAAGAATTCAGATATCAAATAATATCATCTGCATATCCTATAAATAATGTGAGTCGTGCCCACCGTCCTTCACCAGGTTGTTCAGTAGTCACGTATTCGCATTATTTCACTGGTTGGTTGGCTATTTCAGACTTTATCGTTGTAAGCACGATTAATAGCTGCATAAATGGAACTGTTGGCAGTCAACTAACCGCCGTCATCAATGAGGACCCGTATTTTTTCAAGATACAAAGGCTAAAGATGTGTTACCGTATATCATTTACCTTAAATTTACTCACGTCAGTTTCAGGGGAAGGTTAAGGCTTTTATGCGATTGGAGCGCGATGTCGTAAATTACAAATATCGTGTGTTCCATGTGATAATATTGTGCCGTTTACAGACTTGAACGTAAATCTTTTATATGTGAACAAAATGACTAAACAAAACGCCTGACAGTAAACACAAGGAGTAAACCAGAAAATGTCTTGACTTTTTTATTCGCTTTATAAACGTAGGTAATAATTACAGTAGATTGATAGGTTGGTAATAGTTATTGAAAAACCATAATGAACATCATTATCATCTTGCTCTCCTGCTATCTTTCCATATTTGGTTCATATTGGCTTTCGCAAGAGCGAATGAAAAGGTAAGCAAAGGCTTCCAGAAATTTATTTCTGACTCTCTCCCAACCACTACGAGATAAAAGCGTTTGGTGGTTTTTGACGATGTACGTACGCCGATATTATTCTGGCGTTGATCTACTGGTTGAGATTTTTTTTAAATAAACATCGCTTCGGCGGTTCTTACTCTGCATTATATTTTTATGCGATTGTATGCATAAATTTAAAATAATTCAACGTTAAAATATATGTAATGCTTGAAATAGAACTAGACGATACTAGTCTACCGTGGAGAACGACATTTTACATTTTGAATTTATATTTTTTACTTTTGATGTACAAAATAGCTGAGCAAGCAGCGACTTGAGTATAACAAGTTGGAGATTAAATACTAATTAAAGTAAAACTTAACCTCATCAGAGCTTTAATATTCAACGTTTTGTTTATTGTTCAGTTCAGGCAGCTAATTATTTCTACAAAGAACCTTTTTTTTTTACGTGCGCAAAATCCCCACGGATACCTCCCCACCGGAGCCGATGGAGGAGGTTATGTCGGATTCGAACCGACTAAAACGCACGCCGCCTGTGGGTCGCTTTGGTTGCCGAAGGTGAGGTTGACAGGCATATCCCTCGCACCCCGGCCGACCCAGGGCCATCTCTCACGATCTGGCCCTCTTCTCGGGTGTAGGGACTACAGAGTCCCCAACTCGTCCCCGGAAACGGGGAGGCGCGCCACGCCCGCCACCGCCGCGGCCTGCTTCTGCCAGGGTGACAGACGGCTCTACCTGTCACCCCCAGGCCGGCGCTCATGGAGGGCGGAGGTCGTTCATCGACCTCCGACACCCGAGTTGCCTTCGTACGCGGGCAGCTTGTCTTGCGATCCTTCGTTGCTCCCGCTGCCGCTCCCGCCCCGCCTCCTCCTTCACGAGCATTACTTGCTCGCAGAAGGAGGCGCCGGCCTCTACAAAGAACCTTGTGACGGAATACCTCTTTATATTACGTATCTAACAAACTCAATATGAAATAAGTGAAAATATATACTAAACGCATTTTTTTCTCTGTCCGTAAGTGAGACTATCTCTTGTATACTTGGTTAGTGGTGTATTTGATACCTATACTGCGAAAAGTACTCAAATAGCCACTAAATAAGGTTAACAATGATAATGAAATAACAAAGTTGTGCTACAAGTCAAAATCAAGTCAAAGGCAAATCATAATAAAGTCAAATTCAAGTCAAAACTAAGTTAAATCCAAGTCAATTCATGTCAAATCCATGTCAAATCCAAGTCAATCTAAGTCCTCCAAAATTTAGAAAATATAGTTTTGATTTTTGATACGATGCTTTAACTATAAAATCTATGGGTTATAAGGTGTAAGAGCTACTCACATTGGCAATAGTATAAGAAAGGTGGATATGCGAGGGCGAGGCGCGCAAGACAGGGACACCAGCACGAGTGGCAGCGGTTACTACGGCAGTCGCTGCTGAGCCTCCACCGCAGACAAGAAGCGCTGCAACACGCTTTCCGTCGAGTGCGGAGCATGTACGCTCCAGCACCCGAGCAACGAACCTAAAAAATAAAAAAGAACATGATATAACCCCTGATAGTTGAAAAGTTATCAAATTAATATTAATTTATATAAGATAAACAGCGGTGTATTAACATCAACATTTTGCCAACTATTATTTTCGGTCCCACGTAATAGAGGGAAGTGTAACGCAGTCAAGTGAACACTTTGCTCATCATGTGCTGTATTGTTACTGTCTCTATCCCTTACTATAAAGTCACCTTCTACGGCAACCACGGGAAGAGGTGGGTTGACCTTATTCTACCCCACCGGGAAACCACCGGGAGGGAGTTTTATTATTTTCTATATATATATAATTATTACCTATGGCTGAGTGCAACATCAGTGTAGTCACACTTGTGCTGCTGACCTTGTAAGATCAGTACGTTTCTGTGCCGTCAGTTCAGAAGACAAAGTAGGGCAAGCCTTTGGTCTTTCCACTCACCTCAGTCATATGGTAACACATAGTACCTACGTTGTAAAAAAAGGTTCAAAGTATGAATGTGGGACTTAAGGAGCCCAAAAAAAGGTATATGGATTTCGGGAAAGAAGATATGGCAAAGAAAGGAGTAACTGAGGCAATGATATCTGACAGAAATGTATGGCTGACATGTTGCACTGACCCCAAATAATTGGGACAAGGGTAGATAGATGCTGATATAGTAAAGAAATGGATCATTTCGTAATATGCTTATTGCGCTATTTTCAAACTATTATTCAGACAATTGATATTTATTTAATGACAATATATTTTGATTACAAAATAAGATTATTTCATCTTTTGAGAAAAGTCGTCGCAAATATAAGTACAAGTTTCCTGTGCATATGACGACAATTTTGCCAACGTCTGATGTTTACAATGGATTTTCCCGTCAATCATTGTAACGAACGCCTCGGTACTGACAGATGATTACAATGACAGCTGACACAATCTCAATTTTTCCACATTTTTTATTAATGTCAGATGAAATCAAATCACAATGTTAATTAAATTTATAATCCTAGAAATATTAATTATCTAAAGTGTATACGAAGGGCCAGAGAACTCAAACCAACCCGCTTGCCGATACAACTGCTGATTGACTCTGGTGTAAGCTTTTATCTAGGCCAGATGGTAGTCGCCACCATGAAACTCAAAACACACCAAGAAAAAAAGGAGCTGGAAAACCGACCGCGGGTTGAAAAGTGCGAAATTTTGATGCGTCTATGATTGGCGCTTAGATGAAGAAGAATAAGTTAATTCCAATTAATATTAGTTTATGTTATATTATAGATTATAGGTAAACGTAAATATAACTTGCGAATTATGCTAAACGGGGCATAAAACTGAAGTTTATAACTATAGTACTAGCTATATTAGGCCAATTTAAAACAAACAGGTTCGATATCAAAGGGTAATCATCCAGGTCAACTAAGTACAGAATAATATTCATCAGCTGTGCATACAACTCAATTAATACAACCACAATAGTCTGTAAGTATCACTTACACAGACCTGAACCGCATTGACCTATTTGGATTAATATCTAAAACATACAGCAGGTTTCAAATCAGCTTTAAAAGCAATTAATAACAAAATAATTGATTTAAAATGACAGTGTGTTATATTGATCTGTTCAGAAAATATACTCATAATTGACTCTCTAAGTTGTTCTTATGTTAAAGATTTTTTTATAAAATAATTACAAGTATTTTAATCATCCTGTTTCTTGTCATCGAATAACACAAAAGTCCTTGCTTTACAATAAGGTAGTATAGAAACAAAAGGGCCACATTGGAAGTGATCTTCAGTCTTAAGTCAGTTGTTCAGTGTCTTAGAAGTTTTGTGAAGCTTAAGTGTTCGGAATCTTCGTATACATAAAACAATGTCTACACGAGAGTACCCGAAAGTATGGAATCATTTTGAACGAATAGATGAAGATGGTAGAACGCTAAAATTTGAAATAGAAGACATTCCTGAAAGTATGTGGAGTACTGCGGTCGAGTTTATGCTAGGACACTACATACGAGAAGATATTTGGTGGAAATCTGCTGGTATGCATTCTTTGTAAAATTACTTTCTTCTATATTAAAAAGACGTCATGATTCAAATAGTTTTATTGCTTCCAGTGTAAGTAATTTGTTCAAAGTGTCAACAGATGAACTTTTTGCAATTACGTATACCTAGGTACTTCTTGGTACGGCACACGCACAAAGTCATTAGCACTATGTATTAGCGCTTCCCAATTATTTCGAGGTCGAGAGATACCTTAAATGTGGTGTCATTAGATACCATTCTCATTAATTTTCTTGTAGAATGATGACTAATTTTTAAATTTTGAGCATTTATTGACATTTTATTGACATGCACAACAATTTTATGGCATGGTAATGATTGCAAAATACTTTACAATTTATTATAACTTAAAATAAATATAATTTATTGGAATAATAAGAGAAACGATTGATGGGAAAATATTATAGAGAAGATGTAAAAATAAAATACCTTCTTCAATAATAAGTAAGTTTCATTTTGAATACCATAATGAATACTTGATAATTATGATTTACACAAGTAAGGTGTTCTACTGGAGAGGTTTTCTGCTGTCAGTGGGAATACCAAAGGCTTGTCCTGCTTTGCCTTTTGAACTGAAAGCACTCCCCTATTGACTCCCCTAGTGCTGCACACGTCCATTGGCCACGTTAACCACTTACCATCAAGTGGGCCGTGTACTTGTCTGCCACTCAAGTGGTAAAAAAAACTATAAGTCCTATGCCTGATATTTTATTCGTGCAAATTATTGAAATAGAAAAGTTATTGAAAAATATTTTAAAGAATATAATCAAAGTTCATTGAACAAACTACATTACTGTTACAAGTCGTCCTAATACTAGCGATTTTCGCTTATCATTGCATACATACAATCACACCTTTATCTCTGAAGGGTTAGGCAGAGGTGAGTTAATACTCACATATCACTAATCATTGAATTCGGTCCCGCGTAACGAGGGTTAGCCAATTGCCATCTTCCGGGCACTATTGTTGACTCAAGCCATGCACCTGAGGCTGAGTCTGGGATTTAAATATCTGTCTGATGTTAAACAGCCAGCAGTCGCCTAGTTCGGCACCGCGTGGGAAGAGTTCAAGAGTCCAAATTCTACTCTGCCGGGAACCACGCGGCTATATATATCACTTATCATTATTAATTAGTATATTGAACTTTACAAGAACGACTATCTAGCCTCCCAACCCTGAGAGAAAAAAAATGTGATGAAATTTATATTTATAATTATGATTTAAAATATTTTATATATATTTACAGGTACAGCGGAAGATTTAGATGCTATACAAGAATATCGTGTGTTGCTCTCCTCAATCATTAGACAAAAAATGAGCATAGCGTGCTGTCTCGCTGAAGGAGACGGTTCAGGCCGCACGCTTGTGGCCGTTAACATGTGCTTGCCGCAGGAAAAGGGACGCTTCGTTGAGCACAGGCCGGTAATAACCATTTGTTTAATCTTTTCAGACAACCCCATAATTGTAAGCTTTAAAATATAGGCTTACTTTTTATAACGAGGCAGTTTGTAAGCTCCATTGAACTTACCTATTACGGGCCTTATTAAGGCAAATGGAAATATTTTGATTCAGATTTGCTACTAAATTCAGATAAATTAGTATTTTAGCGTTTACCATACTTTTAAAGTTGTAAAGTCAGTTGAATGGTTGGTTTCACAAAATTCTTGAATTCCCAGTAACTAATCCACGAAAACTAAAATTTTATGATGTTGAACTAAAACTCAATAATCTAAATTATTTTAAAAATAATTTGAAGTTAACATAAATACAAACAATAATAAACAATTAAAATAAAACGACAACAACTTATCGCTAAAAAATAATTAAAATGTGTCATGGAATTTCTCCGCATCGCATGCCTCTTGTGGTAGTGTTCTCAGAAGACAGCAAAGGCAGCGTTGCCACGTTGTATGGCATTGCTTATTGTTTGACCTAAAAAGACCCTTCTGGTCACGAGAAGCTGACCAGGGTCACAAGAGTATGACACCCTGGTGTTGCACACGTCCTCAGACTAAGGTAACTAGGTTCCCATCAGGAGGGCCGTGTGCTTGTCTGACACTTAAGTCAGTTATCAACATTCCACTTATACTTTTAGAAACTACAATAAATTAAGTAGTTATATTAAATTTTATATCATTTTTAAAGTTTTGTAAGGCTTTTAAATAAATGTTTTTTTTAGGCTTTTAAATATATTTTGAAATAGCGAACCTTGAGAGAAAAGAGAGATCGCGTTAATTCCGGTTACCATTATTATTATGAAACACGAAAATTTAGAAGTTAGAAAGTACCCTTAAATAGTCTGGAAAATGGGTCTACCTACCTAGTAGACGCTACGAAATAGCGGAGTAAAGTATCATAAAATCATTAATTAAGTTGCACGAGTTAAATTTCAGTTATTTTTAAACGGCTTCAAAAAAGCGAACATTCTCAATTTGACACATTTGTTTTTGTTTGTAAAATTCTGATACCGTAACCTATAGGAACCTATTCCTATTTAGACTATAATTTATACCTGATCCGTTCAGCCGTTTAAGCTTAATTATGTAACAAACAGCTGAACATATTCATATATATACAACACATTTCTAATATTAGTAGGATTGGATAAGATATTCAACGATCTGTGGCAACGCTTCTTAACCTTGCTAATCGCTTCATCCTCGTAGTTGTTATGGCGTCACGTAACCTAAATATTTGTTATCCTGTTGTGTAGGATTCCGTATATATACAGATAGCATCTATAAATGTACGCAGCATCATCCTATTTAATCCCTTGAGTATTTTTATGAAATATCTCTTGACTGCTGGACGTTATCACGAGGCTCGGCGGTATTGCGCAAAGCACTTTATGCGTACAATAAAATAATATTTTGGAAGAATTAACAATAAATGCTACTCATGTAGTATTTTTAAGTACTGTTCTATGTAAGTCTAACAAAATAAATAGCTGAAAGTTTCAGCATGACTTGGCTGTTAGCCTATAAAACTGAGATTGAAATCAGCCTCATGGGTCATAGATAGTTAAGTCAATAAAAAGTGAATTTTGTAAAGAAAAAAATATCATACACGAAGCACGATTTGGGGAACTCTGTGGTCCCCACACCTAAGGAAGGCCAGATCGAGAGAAGCAGGTGCGAGGGATATGCCTGTCAACCTCACATTCGGCAACCAATAACGACCCACAGACGCCGTGCGTTTTAGTCGGTTCGAGTCCGATATAACCTCTCCCAACAGCTCCGCTGGGGGGTATCCGTGGGGATTTTATGCACATAAAAAAACATGAAGTACGATTTAACTACTTGGCTATGTAAATATTTCTAGGTGCCCAAATTTATTATCAAATGTTCAACTCTGTATAATATGTCTAAAGCTGAATCAAGTTATTCCGTTAAGTAATCAAACCTGAACTTGGATGGAAAACAATGTACCTAGTTATAATTTAATACAAGAAAATGTGTTACATACATAATCTTTACATAAAATAAAATGCTGTACTATAATTTTGAAATAAAAAGCGTCATACATTCTCAACCTAATCCCATTACTTTACAGCCCAAGTCTAAGGCCGGTTTATTATCCCTGCGAATGTTTAGCGAAGCTATGAAAGTGACAGCAATTTATGATAAATACAATGTGAACTCATATCTCATGGGTGCGGGCCTTTCTGTCGCGCCCGAGTACAGGGGGCTCGGGATCGCCGTTGAACTGCTCAAGGCCAGGTAAACGATATAACTTAATTCTTGTAAAACCGTCCCTTATATAGGATGTACTATTTGTGACCTATCTGTGTCAGATAACGGTCAAAGGTACGTCATTAAGGTCTTATTAATCCTGGCGAGATTGGTGAGGTGTCACACTACTTTGTTGCGTATCTTTGAACGTTAATATTTAATTTAGTTATACCTTAATTCACCTCTACCTAACCCTCCAGGGATAAAGACGTGATTATATGTATGTATGTATGTATATATAACTAATCTGTAGTTATATATAACTAAATTAAATTAACATTGTTTAAGGTTTTCTATATGTACTTGTACATATACAATGTCACATCAAAAATATTTGTTTAAGAATTCTAATCAATAGAGCGGCAATAGTGAAGCCCCCAGACGTCATGCGTTTTAGTCGGTTCGAGTCCGACATAACCTCTCCTACCGGTTCCGGTGGGAAGGAGTACCCGAGGCGGTATTTCGCTCGTTAAAAAAAGCTTCATGACGAAAAATGCCCTTGAAAGCAATTTGTAAACTACTCAGTTTTGTTGGATTTGTGAGGGACGATAACTACAAATGCATTGCTTTATATCTGCGAAATGCTATCAATATTGAAAGTAATGAATATTAGTTGAAGCTTAGACTATATAGACACTCCTTTGCTTACAAAATGCTTCGCAAAAACGGCATGATAAACGCGTTTTGTGTGGGTAAACTAATGTCAATATTGTTCTGTAAAATGTCAATGTGTGCATGTCATGGGATGTATGTACATGTCAACTGTCTCTTAGCACTTTACTTGACTTTTGTGTTTGCTACGGGGCGTTTGTTGATTAAAAAATTGCAAATATAGACAAACACTTGATAAAAAAGTATTTACTTCAAGGAGGTGTCAAATGTGAATTGTCAAATTTTGTCTACTGTTATTAAAGGTACTCCATTGGCCGTAATTATATAAAAAAAACTAAATAACATGTCAATTGTACATATTTGGTTTTGGAAATATTTGTCAAATGGGCAATAAGACAAATACTTCTTCAAATACACTGTCCACACATGGTAATTGTTTGTCAAAATGTCAAATATGCAAATACGAATAGCCATGTGAAATGCCACCATAAGGTTAGAAGTATGAGCCACTTCAACTATGTACTTAAGCGCGTAAGCTAACATTGGCGTGAATTATAATTTGTGGGATAACTCCATTAGAGTTAAATCATTTTTAATTACTATAATAAACCGTAGTTGGTAGTAGCTCTCATAAAAACCGTCCTAAGCCAAATCAAAAAGAACAGGAAGAGTACGTTTCAACACTGTTCTAGCAATTAGTGAGGGTAGACTTGCTTGCTTTGATTGTTGTAACGGAGATTTAGAATATTTTACAGTAAATAATAAACAAAGTTTACATAGGTGTAGGTAAATTTTGTTATCTAAAATCTACAATTAGTCACTATTTTATTTAAAAAAAACTATATTTTGTGTTTAGAAAACAGCCAGCTTATGGGAAAGCCATAAATGTAATAATATGACTATTTTATTATTTTTAGTTGTATTATTTTATTTTTCAGAATGAATCTCTCCAAAGAGTTGGGCTATCGCGCAACAGGCGGTATATTCACTAGCGGAAAAGTACAAAAAGTTGCAGAAAAAGCTGGGATGGATTGTTTGTACCGCATTCCTTATAAAAAGTTTGGAAAGCTGTGTAAAATAAAGTTTGATGCCGATGAAGAAGACTTGAAGATATTTGCTATCCGAACCGAATAAAGCCTTACAAGTTAACTAGACCGCAATCCGCTTTATATCAACACGTTTTACCCTTACAGATAGATCTCCAGTGGCTTCTTTGTACAGAAATAAAATAGCTATAAAAAGTATTTTTGATATTCTAAATGTATATATACTGTTGATTAAATAGTTTCATTGTAAATTGTAAATGATGATAGGTCTTATTTTAAGTTCCCACTACACTTATTTATATCACTACAGCAACTACCACTAAAATTTACTATATTTATAAATTTAATATACCGCCACCACGATAAAATCATAAATGTACTTTTCCATAGTATTTTTTTAACCTTACGGATTGTGTTACATCTTACGGATTGTCAAAGGTTTACAATGACGGTAATTAATATACAAGCGTTTGAGAATACCGTACGGTGAAACCGGCCAGCTTAAAAAATAAAATACTGTGGAAAATAACAAATTTTAAAGTCTCATTCAATATGTGTAACACGTTCCACCAAGTGCCATCGGTCAACAGTATACAGATAAAATGTTTCCGCTTGACGGCAATAGAAAAAAAAACACGAATTAAATTACTTACGAGATCATAACTAATAGGCAATATTCAATATAGCCTGCCTCATTATTAATAAAGGTACTTACGCAAGAAATGTTGTTTTTTGTAGGTATAATTAATTGAGACAGTAATAAGAAATCCAGGCAAAGAAAAATCTTTTCTCAGAAAAGTATTTTCCATTCGTATCATTGAAAGGTTTTCATTAATGTTCACCCTGCCCACCAATATTACAGTTCAATGAACTCAAAATATTGTAAAACTTTGATCACAAAGATATTTTACTTCATGGAAATGTTTACAGCCGCAATAAATTGTTATACAGGTGTTGTTACAGTTTATATGGTAATTTTATAGTCACTATAAGTTAGTGAAAGTGCCTGAATAAACCAATAAGAATCCTGACCGTAATATATTTCAGTTTTCAAACGGTTATGACTAGACTCAATGGAACGCTCTACGATCAGGTAATAATATTAAATAAATATTAACAAATTGTAACAAATATTTAAGATGCCAAGTTGGTTCCTGGTGGAGTTGGATAGGACTACTCCACGGCTTCCCATGAGTTTCGTTGAAGGCGACTAGGAGATTAAGCTGTTCTCTATCCGACAATAGACATACAGTTCATAACAAAGTAGCTTCAAGGACACGTCTTCTGTGTACCCCTTCCGGGATTTACAGCCGTGAATTATTATGTATGTATCTGGGATTAAAATACACGAACCATGTAGATGTAAATATTAATTTTATATTATTCTTTAAACGTGAACGAAGTCGAAATTATTGAATGAAATTTTAAAGCAAATCAGATTCAATTTTTTTTTCTATCTTAATCGAAGTCGAAATTAGTTTGCAAATGTACTTTTTTCTCGATCCCATTCAATTAAAATAAAGTTACGGAGGGATGGCAACTTCAATTTATTGCTGGAATTGATAAATGAATGCGCAATGGTACCTAATAGCATAAATCAACGCGTTATATAACACTCATTTCTTCAAAAGGGGAAAGGCTTACGTATTTAGCAAAAGCTTTTGTTATCCGTGTGGTGACGGAGAAAGAATACAAGCATCACTATACCATCTCATCCGACTGGTGTCGTAAGAGGCAACTAACGCAGAAAATAAAAACTCGAAATAAAACACTGTGCCAACCCGTCTGGCTGGCGTGGAAACAGCAGGCCAAAGCCTCCCAACATTGGGAGAGGCCTATGTCCAGCAGTGAACTGCTATAGGCTAATCGATTGATTGATTTGTTACTATTGTTTTGCAGTGCAGTTTTAATGAAATTGGTTCGATTCCCGCTCAGTGCAAATATTTGTATGCATGAATATGTATATTTGTATTGGTCTGGGTGTGTCTATGTATAATATGTATGTATTTACAAAAAAAAAGTATCTAAGTATGTTTATCCGCATTCTAGATCCCATAACACAAGCTAGTTAAGCTATGCTTATCATGGGTCTAGATAGCGTTGTGTAGAATGTCATGGAATATTTATTATTATTATTTATTATTATCTATGTACCTAAATATGTGGTACGGGCAAATGGGGCCACTAGGATTTTTGTAGTCCGGGACAAATAACTTGTTGGGGACTCTGTGGTCCCCAACCCCCTTCAATCCGAGGAGGGCCAAATCGAGAGAGATGGCCCTGGGTCGGCCGGGGTGCGAGGGATATGCCTGTCAACCTCCCTTCGACAACCAACGACCCCCAAGCCCCGTGCGCTTTAGAAGGTTCGAATCCGACATAACCTCTGCCATCGGCTCCGACGTGGGTATCACGTAAAAAAAGTCTAACAACTGAAGTGTCAAGAGTGGTACTTTTCAAATCTTGTAATGATAATGATTCAAAATGAAATGACATTACTAATTCAATATTTTTTTTTTGTTGTTGGATTGGTCTATAAATGCTATTTTCATTACACCGTAATTGTATGCTCAAGACCAATAAATAAATAACTAGCCTTAAATTGTTAGTTTCAATAGTAGTTATAGGTCAAAACACACAGAAACAACATACAGGTGAATACAAACAGGGAAGTTCAGAAGCATGAATCAGAAATGATATTTTCGATATACTGAGAGTTCGGTGGCCTTCTACCTTTATAACTTTATTAAGGAAAACATGTTGATGTGATGTAGGTGTATTTCGAAGGTAGCCACTGAAGCGGAGATGAGGTAAAATTGAACCGACAACAGACTTCTAAAATGGAGAAAGTTTGAAATTTAACAATTTTTTATGTACGCAGGTTTTTGCGAGATCACTAAAGTTGTTTAATTTCTTTTTGATTTATTGTTACGAAACCGTTCATGTATTTTACTACCTCCGTGTTTAGAATTTACAAATCGTTACGCGAATATACGCATTTGTATTTTCAGTTTTCACATTGCAACTTGGAATAAACTCGTTACTGAACAGAAATATATTCCTAAACTCACCTCTGGATCCTGTCGTTTTCAATTCCTTACGTAAAATAATTCATTTATTTATGAATATCTTGCATTATGGTGATTTTTCCAAAGCCGGACTATTTTTATGGTTCAGAAATTACATATTATATCGTCTCCAAAAATATACATACATACATACATATAATCACGCCTTATCCCCGGAGGGTTAGGCAGAGATGAATTATCACCTACACTTCACCAATAATTGTATTCGGTCCCACGTATTAGGGGCCATGCATCTGAGGCCGAGTCTGGGTTGTATATATCTGTCTGATGTTAAACAGCCCTATCCCTTAGTCGCCTTGTACGACACCACATGGGAAGAGATGGGGTGGTCCAAATTCTACTCTGCCGGGAACCACGCGGCTAATGTGACCAGTAAACACTTAAGCTATTACTACAACTATTGTGTTTAACACACCACACATGCAACCCTCTATACAAGTCGGGCTGTTATTACTATTTTATGTACTTATTACTATTTCACAAATGAATAATATTACAAGCACAACTAAATTGCATTATTATTCAATAAAGCAGAATAAAACCATTTGCTAGTTGAATCCACGATATCCACAGAACGAACGCTTTGCGCTAGCTTCGAAATACAAATTACATCAATATGTTTTCCGTGATAAAGCTATAAAGAGAATCACGCGAATGATTGAAGTTTTTGAAATGGTATATAATAAATATATAATTTTATTATTTTTAAATTTCGCTCATTTACTGTGATGTACTAACGGAAGGCAATAAAGGAGACAGAATCAGCCGGTTTGAGAATCTTGAAATACTTGTCTTTTGAAAGAAGAACTCCTACTTCAAGGAAAATCTTTTGTATACCTACTAATTTTCCTCGGAAAGAGGATTGGTCTTCTGACACCCGGTTCAATCAAAAATCTAAATATGCGTGAAAAACCAATACATTAATACGCTGGTTCATACATTTACAACGTGCAGGTGATAAAATAATATTACATTCATGTAACATGCATTATTTGCAAGTTTAAATACAACGCATGCACGTTAAATTGTGCTTGTTTTAGGTATAGTTTCAGATTTCTATATTATAATAATTGTTATTTTATTTGGTTTCCGGCAGAGCAGTAGTAAGGCTACCCCATCTCTTCCCATGCGGTGTCGTACAAGGCGAATAAGGAATAGGGCTGTTCAACATCAGACAGATATATACAGCCCAGATTCAGCCTCAGTTGCATGATCAAGCTCTATGCTCGAGTCAAGAATAGTGCCCGGTATACGGTAATAGGCTCACCCCCTATTACGTGGGAATATATGTATGTATGCATTTTAAACAATTTATGTGAATCAATCAGTATATATTGGTTCGGGACTTTTCAAGATTAAATCATGGAGCTTAATATTTTTGCCGACATTTCGCATGCGTTGCAGCATCCGTGGTCACGACTTTTATTAGTTTGTACAATATTGTCGTTAACTATTGCAAATTAGCTCGATTTTATTGCTTTCACTGGAATTAGAGTAGTTAATGTGGGTTAGTTTCGAACTCACTGCTTTTTAGTCCAATATTGAAGAACAAAAGTTACTGAACACTAATAAATTGATAACTAATCCCACCATCTCCTTTCCTACATAGAACAACACGTGCAGGCCTTAGATGTCATCCTCACACTGTGCAGAATATACGAGCAAGAACCAAGCGGTTCGGAGACTCTTTTCTTTGTCGCACCACCAAGACCTGGAATTCATTACCAGCACACGTGTTTCCTTCTTCCTACAGTCCAGGGGCCTTTAAGCGGGGCGTGAAAAAGCATCTGATGAGGCCGCCAAGCTGAGTGCCACCATTGTAACACTTAATGTCTGTAATGGTGGAGCTTAGCATCAGGCGAGATGAAGTCAAGTTGGCGTGTCCTATTTAAAAAACTATCTATATATTAAAATATGTCTGTTATGTGTATAATACTGTCATGATACAAATGTTGAAGTTTGTGATATGTATGTTAAGTGAATGTACGTTTGATACGTTGTCATGATAAACGGCTGAATGAATTTGGGAACGGAATTAGAAATAAGTCATTCCGTGTATTGCGGGAACGAGATCAATATTCCAAGCGGTTGGATAGCAGGCAAAGCTAGTTGTAAATAATATTACCATAGTATAAAAATATATAATAATAATAATATTATTAAAATATAGCTGTTTTACAGTTAATATAATTTGAGGAATTTAATGCGATAAGCTCGTTTTTACTGTAGGTACATCTAATAAAAGGCCCGGAGAATTAGCAACTCGCCTTGTGCCAGCAAATTATACAGAAACAAGTTGTAGGTGCCCACTAACAATGGAAGCTTGCGTAACTAGATGAAAACTTAATTGTCCTGTGTCTAAAATATAAATTCTACGTGAATGTATCGTAGTTTAACAGAATTCTTTAATTTAACAAGCCTTTATAACAATTAAATTTCTAAGAAATAAACTGACATCCAAAAGAAGAGTTAAGAATAAAACTAATTACAGGATATAATTCTAAAAACAAAATGCATGTAATATTTTATTGAAGTCAGTTTGATACAAATGAAGATTAGAATATTCTATTCTATATAATGTTATGTTCTTTAGCTGTCTAAATATTGAAATCCACTGCATACTGTTTATACTACGTGTGACATACGAGTTTAATAATAGTGACATCGGCAAGTTGAATGTAACCACGACGCAGGATGAAATTGTAAATATTAGCCCAACATATTTGACCCATGTGAATCTAAAAACCGGAGGGAGGAAAATAAAACTAATATACCACTTAGGTGGCAGACAAGCACACGGCCCACCTTATGGGAAGTGGTTACCGTGACCTACGTTACAGGTGTAAGCATGATATTTGATGATTGCCGTATGTCGGAGGTAGGACACGACGGTATTTCTGTCCCAATTGAGCAGTCCGACTGGGGAAGTACCTCCACCCTACAGAATACCACGGCTATAATAACCTCGTGTTGTATTCCCGGCGGCAATTAAGGTAGCTAAAGCTCATTGGAGAGTTTTTGTGTTCTCAATGAGAAGACCAAAGGCTTGTCCTGATTTTGTCTTCTGCACTGACGACACAGAAACTCTCCGTTCTTACAGGGTCGGTAGCACGGGTGTGACTCTTCTGGTGTTGCACACGTTCATAGGTCACGGTAACCACTTTCCATCAGGTGCACCGTGCTTGTCTGCCACCTAAGTTGTATAAAAAAATAACGGAAATCGTTCTTGCAATGTTTATTGAAGCACCTAGTAGCAAGATTTCTTGTATATAGGACACGTCAATATGAATTAACTACGCCTGATGGTAAACTGAAAGAAAAGTCTCAGGAAAGAGGGTTACCGTCACCATTACATATACCAACAATGTTAAAAAAATTAGTTTAAAACTGAAACCCGACTACTGAAAAATCACGGTCAAAAAAATATTAAACAAGAACGTATGCCACTTTTCCCTAGAATTATAGTTTTGTTAGACTAAGTGGCATACGATATTTTCTTGTTTAATATTTTTTTGAGCGTGATTTTTCAGTAGTCGGGTTTTAGTTTAAACTTAATTTTTTATTAATAATATTTTGGGGCAAGCAATAGGTATAATTTATACATATTTTAAATGTACTAAGGCCTTTCAGTTGATACCAAACACGATATACTTATCTCAAATTTATACACACACCAAAAAAGAGCTTACGAACAAAATCAGTCGTGTCAAAACGGCCATCATAGCGAGCCGCAACTATAGTCTTTTTGTTTTTATTTTTTTACGAGCGTTTCAATTTCACATTCATACAGCTTCGACATAACCTCGATGACGTGTAGTCCGGAGGTTTCACGCGACAATTTTTTTTTCCAATCTCATGGATATCGGTTGAAGAGTATGGAAATGTATGATGCAAAAATAGAGCGCCTCAATTTCCATGGCGCTCAGTTGAATTGTATTGTAAATTGATACACTATATTGGCAATAATTGGCAAGCTACAACCGAATGGACAGTATCTCATTAAAATTGGTGAAACGATGTTGACATAGGTATGTGTTATGAATACTATATAATTTATTTACATATAATAATAATAATAAATAAATATTCCACGACATTCTACACAATATGGTACTCAGCTATTTCAAAGTCATAATAATATAATATTATTCATTCTGTGATGTGGTACGCAGGAGGCGCAGGTTTGATATCCGCTCAGTGCAAATATTGTACGCATGAATTGGTGTGGTCGTGCCTCAGAGAGCACGTTAAGTCGCGGGTCCCGGTTACTATATGAACAGTTATGGCAGTCGTTATGGGTAGTTGTAGTCCTAAAATGTCCAACATCTGATCTAATGATTCGATATCGCCTTTGCCTTGTGGAGGTCAGATAGCAGTCGTTTTACGGAGAATATCGAATTTCAGTCAAATCCGCAGTGAGACTGGTAAAGTGGACCCCAGACTCCGAGGTGACAGCTTCGGATGCGAATGGGATTAACGATAAGATAAAGAGGAGAATAATATAATATTATAAATAAGTTAACTTGATTTTTTTTTTGCGCTATGATATTTTTTTTCATGGCAGTTGGCAGTGCAGTAGGAGTTCTCGTATTTTTTTTTTATATAGGACCTATAATAAAATGACCTGAACAGGAAAAATATATATGTCTGTATAATTAATGGCAAATTAAATTATTAAACAAAAATGGTATAAAAGTATGTAAAATAGGTAAAGTTTCAACAAAAAATTAAAAGCGACCTCAAAAACAAAAAAGCATAAAAGATAAAAATTCGCGTAAGATTTTTCAGATAAATTCTGAGCCCGGATCAACATCTGGGGTGCAAATTGAACCCACATCAGTTTCACGCTAAGGGATTAACTCTGGCATCCGAGTTATCTGTAAAACAATGTTTAAAGATTACTATAAATCTGATTCATGGAAATCCAAACTAAAAACTTTGCAATCTCACATAATATAGTTTATTAGTGATTTATTATTTTACCTTCAGTAAAAACTGGTACAAACAGTTACCTAAGTAAAAAAGTTACCTACTAAAGTTGCATTTTAAAGAAAACCTTTGCACTCTATTTAATTGCTTTTAAAAAAGCAATGTAAGCACAAAAGGTATTATTTCCAATATTTTCTTTACCTTTCAATAAGAATTATTAGATGTTCGGTGAGCCAGAAGGGGTATTTCTTTTGGGCAACTGGAAGGTATTGTTTCACGGGAAAGTTTTGACAATACCTGCCAAAATCTTTACCCTTCGGGAGTCACTCGGTTTTACTTTTAACATATTTCTTGTTCATCAACAATGAATAAATTGTTCGAAAGTTTTAGAGCTACTTAAGGTATTAAAAATTTATGGAATGGAATGGATTTAAACGGAAATTTTTGAGTTTTCTTGACTATCAAAAATTGCACTGCCAAATGATACATTTTCGGTTGCTTTGGTAATGGCTTATTTGACTCCATCAAGGTGCTCGAGGCCCAAATAAATTTCACCCGTAAGTTGGTACATCTGATGATTAATAAACAATGCTCGGATTTCCTATCGAAGTTGGCTAGACACCAATTCCTCCACTAAAGGCAAAAAAAAAACAATACAAGAAAGAGCTGGCTAGTTTACCCTGTGCTTTAAAGTATCAGTGTTGAATGCAATGAAAAGATGCTTTAGTATTGTACTCTAAACTCAAACCAATTTGGAAATCCCAACGTTAATCACTAATATAAACATGGAAGCCACATTTTGACAAGTCTGATGTATTTCAGATACAAAACTATAGTAGTTCAACATTTCAACACAGTTTAATCCAATCGAAGTAACTCACACAATTCCTATAAAGTGTTACACGCAGAACAAGACGTGTATCGGGTTTGTTGGAAATCGAAACTTGCCAATAGTTGACGGCTCATGTCGGTTTATATTGGGGATATAAATTGACGTCTGCAACAGAAGCTTTCCACACTTTTATATTAAGCTTCTTGCTTCTAAGGTTCTTCTTTGATACATTCGCTGTTAGCGTTGCGATATCTTTTCCGATAAAACCAGTATAGAATATATAGGACTGTCTGATCAACATACACATCTTAAGTTTTAGGGCCGTATTCTAGAATGGTACTCAATTCTAAATCTCGATTTATCTAAGGACTGATTGTTTTGTAAATCCGTCTATACAATCTGTCCTCAGATTAATCGAGATTTAGGATTGTATGTTATTCTACAATATGTCTTAATTGACCGAGGTACAAATAATAATATTTTCAATTACAAATAATAAAATTATCACACATCTTACAAAATCCATACTTATATTTATAGGTAATTGGATGTTCGTCTTTTGGCGATCGAGTAACTTCAGATGGAATTGATCAATTGATATGTTATTATTTCCATAATAACACTAAGAATTAATTAGTCGAGAGAATGATATTAACATAAAATCATTATGTTATATCATATGTGAATCTACAAATTCATACAGTCCGTATGAAAATATTAACATAAACAATTTGTAAAAATAAAGAAAAAATATTCAGAGTAGATTAACATACCTTTCATCTTCTGGTAGCTCGATATAAAGTGGCAGCAGCGTGATGTTGCGCAGGTAGAGTGGGTAGTCGCCAGCAAGATACGTTTTTGAGATGTCGGCAAGTGAGCGGTTGAAGTGTTGCACGATGTCGGCGGCCGAGGGCGGTGCGGCGATGCCCACGTAGAAGGCGGTGCGCGCATCCGCTTGTAGCACGCGCAGCTCGCGGCCGGCGCCCGTAGCGAGTACAACGCACGCGAGCCACGCCACGCACGCGCACAGTGTCCACGTGCGTGCGCGCATCACGGCCCCGCGCACCGCTCTCACCGCCGCCCGCGCCCCGCCCTCTCCCCGACCCGCCACGCCATACCCAATCCCTGCCCAACACCATCCACGCTCAGCGTCTCAACCCCCCCGTAGACTCACCCTCCCCACCATTTACGCACTTACACAAATGTTTTCGTCACTTCTTCAGATGTTCACAAAAACAGTCAAATTAAATGTTGTTATATATTACACAGATGTATGCGGACGGTAAATCATAATTAAATTTCGTATTTCCATGTCTCGGTATTCAATACTCAGCTCACTTGCATATCTGTAACAAAAGATAGATATATATATATTGATTTATACGAAGATTGTTATAGAAAAAACAATAAGTTAATATGCCAAAGTTAATACTGTTAGCATCATCTTTTTATGTATAAGCGAATATTATGATTAAATATATTATTATGATAAAATTTCAAACAATCTAATAATACGCTATCGTCATTTTGTTTTCTTTCTTGTCCTGCCGCTTTTATTTAATAAGTGTCATCAAAAGTACACAATGTCGCTCATAACAGGCACTCGTTTGAAGTAAACTCTCAGTAAATCATGTTTACAGCATAGGGTCCGTTAATTAATTTATGTTTAACCTTATCGCAGTTTTTCGTCGGTTTATCCACTCGACGATGTCGAGCTCAATTTAGTTCCCGACCCTGCAAAGCTTGGAAGCTCCAGAGCACTTGTCGCGACATAACCTATTTATTTTCACGAAAAAACGCGTTTAGTTAACGTTTCTCATTAATTATTTTGGATACACTTAGTGAAAAGCGGGCGAGCGTCAGAGATACAGGAGCTCGTTATTTACCAACATGGAATCGGTGCACTCGCATAACCTACAGTTTATTTTAACCAAGGCAATGACGTAATAATATGCATGACAAATTCTATAAATATAATTAGTTTTATGGTGTCATAAATACAATGATAACACTTGCGACGTTATGGGTATTAGACATCATAAACTATTAATAAAGTCGTATATGACAAACAAGCCTGTATTTAATATACTATGAAAATATTTGCCGTAGACGTTTCTGTGATATAAATTCTTAGCGTAGTCACATAAATTGACCTCTAACAAATAATAGAGAATTGTTAAGAATGCTAAGCTAGATTACAGTAGGAACCAAGTACAAGTCAAACTTGCACGTGTACCATCTATACAACATTGGGGCCCCTGGAATTCCTCTTAAATGTTTATGTTATTATGCTATTAGTGGGTATTTGCTGTTATTAGCAGTAATAAAAATACGTCATAGGTATTTGTGAAAATTTCAACTGCCCAGCTATCACAGTTCATGAGATACAGCCTAATGACAGATGGATGGACGGGGAATTCTTAGTATTATGTGTGTGTTGTGTTCATATAAAGTTGTATGTAAAGGTACATCCATATCTCCTTTGTCGACTGTACGTATAGTTCCGTTTTTACCCTTTCGATACGCAACCCCAATAAAAAAACTACTTTTAAAAAAAACGACTTTTAAAACTAAAACCTATTAAATAACATAATAAAGATAAGAGTAAAATTACTGAATTTATAGATCTGTAAAAGCCGGTGCCTAGCCCGAGAGTTCAATTTATTGCATCATAATATTTCAGGCACAACAGACATGCCCAGAATATGCCTGTCAACCTCACCGTCGGCAACCAACAATGACCCACACGCGCCGTGCGTTTTAGTCGGCTCGAGTCAGACATAACCTCTCCCACCAGCCGTACGTGAGGATTTTATTGCACGTGAAAAAGAAAGGCACAACAGGAAAAGTAGGTACCAACTTCTATCAGATCAGTAAATCTGTAAACTCGATAATTTTTCTCTCATCCTTATTGTGTTATTTTATAGTTTTAGTTTTAGAAGTCGGTTTTTTCAAACGTGGTTTTTTTACTTTTTAGTGACCTAAAAACAACTTTTTTTTAATTTTTAGTAATTTTATTCCCCCTTTTAGTGGACCTAAGCCAGTCCAGAGTGTCGACCATAATTTTCGATTTAACGCTAAACTTAAATGAAACACATTAAGAAATTCTGTTAACTACCTCCGTAGTTCAAGACTTAGACATTCTAGCACGCCTTTGACCATCGTAATATCACCTACCGTGTCACAGGATCATCATAAAACTAGCTTAAAAGCAATCATTTTTCATTTCCTATTCGATTTCGAAGAATTCTCTGGTGAATCTCCGAAGTTAAGGTCCAGTACCCATGAAATTTATATTAACTGTGAGCTATACCTAATCCAATGCAAAATGAAGTTATAAAATCGGTACATAGACGACGGAAATATCGAAGAACATAGAGAAGAAGTCGGTTTAATAAGTTTAAAACTAAAACCCGAGTACTGAAAAATCACGCTTTAAAAAGTGTTAAATAAAAAAATATCAAAGATAGCCGTGGTCGTATGCCACTTTTCCCTAGAATTTATTGTTTTGTTAGACTAAATGGCATACGACCACGGCTATTTTTGATATTTCTTGTTTAATACTTATCAAAGCGTGATTTTTCAGTAGTCGGGTTTTAGTTTTAAACTTATTTTTTTATTTCATTTATTTTACGGCAAGCAACACCTATAATAATTATAGGTGTTGCTTGCTTGCGTGTTGATGTATAAATTATTTATACATATTTATGTTTCTCAAATTTATTTTTAACACAGTAAAATATGATCGTTAGAGGGCGCACATTGGATTCAGAGATACGTCATATAGCCTATAGCCAGCGGACGACTAAGACGCTTCTAATAAAACCTTATTTGTCCAGCTTTAATAAGTAATTCAGGAACTATGAGGGAACAGATGAACCTACATACTTACATACATACATAGCCTGTCAAAATCATAACCCTCCTTTGACTTCGACGTAGTCGTGTAAAAATTAACAATTAACAAATTAAAAATTAATAACACACACATGTTTATAAAATTAAAACTACTGTAACTATTTTGCATCGAACTAAAGAAAAATCATGTAATTCGGATTATAAATCTCAGAGTTATCGGTGTATGTACATAAAAAATAACATAACATAAACATAACATAAACTCACGCCTATATCCCCGAAGGGGTAGGCAGAGGTGTTAGCACCCACATTTCGCCAGTTTATGTTTAGCCCCAATGTAATAGGTGGCGAGCCTATTGCCATTAACCGGGCACTTTTAAACCTGCGATAAATACACACATAACTTCGAAAAGCATCGAAAAGTCATTGGTGTGTGCCATGGTAAAACCTGGGATCGAACCCGAGACCTCGTCTCAGCAGTCCATTACCGCAGTAGCCTAGTGGTATGGCCACTAGACTATTGCGGTTATTGACATAAAAAATACCAATCAAATAAAGAGGGAAGTCGGTTACAAATTGTGAAAGTAGTATTATTGAAGCTCACAAGTACAAAGCTATAGGAAGCACTTATTAGTCAGTTCTTAGTCCAACAAGCATGTTATACTGTGCTATTATACTATAAACACACATAAAAGTTTTCGTATTAATCTATACTTTTAATGATAAAAAACCCGTTAGTTAGATAGTTAAATTTGGTTGGCATTAGAAACTACCCTCGTCACGTCCTTGTCTACGCCACGATACTTACTGAAACTGACCTATTGTCACATACATTTCAAAGCATGTGACCTATCAATATTTATGTGTTTTATTATGAATGTTTAGTATTCACTTTTATTGGTTATATTTCGTATTTTGTGTTTGTGTGTGTTTCTAATAAACGCATTTTCTTTCTTTCTTTCTTTCTAACATAAGCAATTTAGTATCAAAATAAACGGGATATTTACCATGTTTCATTGTTTTGAGTTTCGAGTGTTTCGAGATCGGGTTCGAGTTTCTAGTGAGAGTGAAACCAATAGTAGTGCAGATACGCGTAGTAAAAGAACTCGAAAGAGGGTAGATCGATATAATTACTCCTAGGAAAAAACTTTTTCTCTGTTCACCGCCACTACTCCAGTTCCTCCGTGATCATGGTGCTTGCAACAGCGCCGAAATATCGGAAACTCAAAACAATGAAACATGGTAAATATCCCGTTTATTTAGATACTGATGTGAGTGACCATGATAGTTTAAATACCTATATAAGCAATTTAGCTAAGCTATTTACGAAATTTTAGTAATTTAAGTTACAAATATCTTCTTTCAAAGAATAATTGTTTAGGTAATGTTATTTTAGTGAATTGTGGAGGTCAGACGACAATCGTTTCACGAAAATATTGAAATTCAGCCAAGTCCACAGTTAGACTGGTAAAACGGTCCCCATACTCCGAAGTGAAAGCTTTAGATGTGACTGGGATTAACGCTGAGATGAAGATGAAGAAGAATATTATTTACAGTGTGATTCCCGTAATATATAATATTCCGGTAACACTCTCGTAATATCCCCGTGACATCCACATAACATAACATAACATAAACTCACGCCTATATTTCCCGAAGGGGTAGGCAGAGGTGCTAGCACCCACATTTCGCCAGTTTATGTTTTGGTCCCAATGTAATAGGTGGCGAGCCTATTGCCATCAACCGGGCACTTTTAAACCTGCGATAAATACACACATAACTTCGAAAAGCATAGAAAAGTTATTAGTGTGTGCCATGGTAAAACCTGGGATCGAACCCGAGACCTCGTCTCAGCAGTCCATTACCCATACCACTAGGCTACCGCGATTTTTACACCGTGACATCCACTGTAGTTGTAAATTAATTGATTGCTTTAATTTCCAAGTATAAAAATATTCTTGACAAACAAAAACTAAAATATTTCAAGGCTTTGTGATGGAAAGCATCGCTTTTTTGAATTGATTGAACAAATTCTAATTTCCTTTCCATACTTTATCCATTCCCAAAACCTTCTTATTCATTAATAGAATTCTGGGAATATTCCTTTGATGTGAGCACTTGCTTCAACCTTGCAATAATTTTAATGACTAATATTTACTTATAACCTATGACGCATAATATAGATACATGTATAATACTCAAAATTTTATGTGATGTGAAAGATATAATACCATCGTAGCTTACAATAATATTATGTTGTGTAGACGGTCTCTAGCGTTTAGGTAGAAAGTTTTGTTCATACGACTTAGGTGATAGATAAGCACACGGCCGACCTGATGGAAAATGGTCACCGTAGCCTATGGACGCGTACAAAACCAAGAGAGTCACACTCGCGATGCCAACCCTGCAAGTGTTGAGAGTTTCTGTGCCGTCAGTGTAAAAGGCAAAGCAGGACAAGCGCTGTTAGTCTTCCCAGTGACGGTACAAAAACCCTTTAGTGAGCTCTGGCTACCCTACTCACCGTTGGAAACACAATACTAATTATAGTAGGTGGAAACACAATACTAGTTATTATGGCCGCGGTATTCTGTAGGGCGGAGCTACTTCCCCAGTTGGACTGCTCAATTGGACGGATATAGCATCGTGTCCTACCTCCTACTGCCGTTCCGTTTGTTGCCCGTGGTCCAACCGCTGAGTTGTTGTTGTGGTTGGTCTAAGGGTAATTTTTTTCACCCGCGGTTCTGTCAAATGAATCATCGTTATAAAAATGTTAAATTGTATTAGCACTGAACCAACCAAGCGCAATATTTTTGTCCGTGTTAATGCTATGATATGGACATATTGCGAGAAGAGTTGAAACTAATGTTGTGAAAAAGTATAAATATGATACACGAGCGCCTCCATAATGCAAGTTCAGGGCAAGGTGTTGAATGCGTTGGCGATGTCCACAGACACTAAAAACATCACCTGACTCCAAATTACCGCATCCGTCGCCAGAGTTTTCACGAGCATTACGTATCGCAGTCATGGTGGAGCGACTCCGGTTGAAACCATATTGGCCATCCGCCAGGACTAGCCCCACTGTAGAGGTGGTTGACGAAGCGCTATGCAATGTCTTTCAAAGTGCTTGCACACCTCGTCGAGCAGCACTAAATGCCCTACGGAAATCAGAACCAAAACTGACATCAATCGAACGTACTCTTTGAGATAAATATACGTACTTTTTTCATTTTATATTACCTCTTTTGGAAAAAAGCTACAGGTACTTCTTAGCCAGTCAGATGTTTTCAGTCCTGCCCCCATCGAATCTAGGCATTTATTTGGAGGGCGCTGACATTATAACTATAAATCGAAAATATTGGTAAATAATAATATTGGTAGATACTTTTAATTCACAAGGGATTCACAACATACATACTCTTTTGATTTTTACCTAAACTCCCCGAATAAAAAGATTTTAATACTTTTGATTTATTTCAGCCTGGCCTCCTTTAAGTCATAATAAGGTTTTCAATATAACGTTATGATACAACGTCAAGAATTTATGATACAACTTAGCTTAATATATTGAAAAAAATGTAAAGAATATAATAAGATAGAATAGCTTTTGTCGTATCCTTCTGGTTCACTAAATTACATTTATAACCTCATATCTCAACAAAGTACTTGAGTGACCATTAGTCTCGAACTATGCCCGTACTACTATCGGTAGGACTACCGAATTTTTTTATTACCAATGGTCCAATTGATAGGACCTCGGATAATTTGATTTGCCCGTGGTCCAATTAATAGAACCACGGGCAAAATGATTGCCCTTGGACCAACCAGTAGGACTCAACAATTGGACTACGGGCAACAAACTTAACGTTCCACTGCTATATAGGAGGCGCGGGTTCGATTCCCGCTCAGTACAAATACTTGCGTGCACGAAATTAGTATATTTATTTATTTTATTTATTTATTCAACTATATGCACAGTAATTTTGTACAAAGGCATTATCTAACAGTCAACCTTAGGGTGATGCAGAGATACATTGAGTATATGTATAATATGTGTATTTAGGTATAATATGTATGTTTCTATAACACAAGCTAGTTTAGCTATGCTTACCATGGGTCTGTATAACGTTGTGTAGAATATTGTAGAATATTTATTTATGTCATTTACATCGTATCAAAGACTAGATTTTGTAACCCATTATATTTTTTTTTGTTTTATCTTCTCTACTACATCCACGTGGTAGTCTGCTTACGCGACTATTGCTTATATGGAGATCAATCTAGTAGTAGAGTAGTCTGCTTACGTAACTATTGTTTATTTCTCCATGTATACAATAGTGGTGTAAGCAGACATCCGCAGGGGTTCAAATAATAAGAAAACATATCAAAATCCGTTCAATACTTTTTGCGTTCGTCGTGAAAGACAAGAAGTCCAAGTAAATAGGATATCTTTGTGTTCAAAATCGTTAATATATATTCATGTCGTATAAACTTCACAACTACATCAATAACATGTCTCAGCACATGCAGAAACCCATTGTAATTTAAAATGTATATTGTGTTGCACAAACAACATACTTTAGGAAATGTGCTATCCAGAAATATTCCCATTCAAACTGAAATTTTATTCTTGGTGTGAACATTTCAATGCTTTGTTACATCATAACTACATTTCAGACAGCTGTACAGAATCAAGGCAGTTCTATAAACTTATTTTATTTTGCATCCATGATACTGGTTGCTATTTTAAATTCACAGAATCTTTTATTTCTTTTCCTGGTAACCATTACAATAATATCAAAACCGTTTTTGGTTAATGGGCGAACAAAATTTAACTAGGGACACTTTAACAGCGAATTACACTCATTGGGGTCAGCCGTTAACCCATAGCAATTTGATATTATCATCACAAACTTTCTGATATCTACAAATACCATAAGACTGATGAAAGTATATGACTTCAAACAAACCTTCTTGGCCTACTGGGCTTTATTGATTAGCGGCACACAGAACTCCTGGAGCGCCGCAATTGTCTTAATACTCGCTTCTCGTAATTGGTTGATCAGAGAGAGGAAATCAGAGCTTTCCTTTGCTAGGGGGTGAGAGAGATATTTTCAACGGCAAAACTGTTGAGAACTATAGTCCAATACTGATCTGTGGTGATGAAAATGGACAAAACGATAGTGTAACACTCACTGGAATATTAACCATATTTTTTATTATTCTTTCGAGTATCGAATATCGAGGGCAATCGAGTATCGGATACTCGAAAGACATAAAAAACAATATTGATTATTTAAACGTTAAATTGAAACGGTACTTAACTCACTGCACAAAAATAACAAAATCGCACCAACATAACCTTCATTTGTTGAATAAAGGGATTCTGAATTGGATTGTCACTTGTGGTGAAAAATGAATCCCGTATGACAATGGAAAATGTCACATTGTTTGAACACGGGGGAGACAGACAAAACAAAATGCCTCAAAAAAACTGCTTAGTGTATGGTGAACTTACTTATACTATAAGTTATTTAGATCAGACTGATGGACAGATGGACAAGCGTATAACATAATAATATGAATTTAAAAAGAAAAATCAGAATAACACTAGTAATAGTGTTTATTGAAAATAGAAGTAGCTCGTGAAGTGTGTACTCCGGATGAACTAATACTACAGATTGAACGTATAATGTCAGGCAATTAGTAGCAATCTGGCAGTTAGCATATCCTAATTACCCCTTTAGTTCTAAGCAACAGCATCATATCAACAATAAACGTTGGTATCCTTGAATGTTTTGGATTCAACTCACTTATCTATACTATACGTGTTATGTTTTGATTAAATTTATTGACATCTAATATGAACAGACATTTATTTGTATCTGAATTCACTATTTTAATTATTTAATATTATATACTGACATAATATGTAGTGCTTTGCTGATTTTGAATAATGCAGTTGATATAAAACTTGCATTATAACATCTAATATTAACAGACATTTCTTTGTATCTGAATTCACTATTTTAAATATTTAATATTATATACTGACATAATGTGTAGAGCTTGATTTATTTTTGAATAATGCAGTTGATATTGACTTGCACATTGGGTATTTAGTATAATAATCTGTAAACCGCATGTGGTAGGACATAGCGTACGTAATATAACAAAATTACACTAACATTATCTATATGCTTATAAGACCTTTATGTTAGTTATAAAGGTCTATATTAAGCATATAGATAATGTACTATGATCCACAGATTAAATTTTATGATTATGATATTATAAAGCTAAAGATTTAGTTTGTTTGTTTTTTTTTTTTTTTCAGGAACTACTGGTTTGAATTGAAAAGTTATTTTTATATTAATTACCTAGTCTGTTTATCGATTAAGGCTCTAGGTTAAATATCATTACGCTACTTAAAGGATCCGCTGCTAGTGATCATAAATGTCATCAAATCCGGCCATTTTCCATACATTATTTGAAGAAGAAAATAGGCGCAACGGAGTAATATGAAGTTTCAAATTATTATGCCGCGGGTGAAATTGGGTTAGTCTACTTATATCAGAACAAAATCAGAGAAAAAAATTACTCGTTAAAATGCTATCTACATTAACAATATTTGAAAAATATTTTTAATATACTGTGATTATTAACCAAGCATCGATCAAGTATTCCTCAATCCATCCAGTTTTTTTTTCTAATTCATAAACTGATGAATCTCTCATTTATTTTTAATCCATTACTTTGTTTGTTTTATCGGAGCTAATGTTAGCGCAAATAAATTTAAAGTTTTTCTCTACCTTCACTCATGTTTTCCTCTTTAATAATGACTAGCGGATTTGACCCGCTTGAAATTTTATTTCCATTTCCCCTACCTATGTGCATCTATTCCCACAATAAGAAGCAGCCTATATTTTATTCCAGACTATAATTTATTCCTGCAGCCAATTTCAGCAAGATCCATTCAGCCGTTAAAACGTGATTGAATCATCTTCACAAACTTTCACGTTTATTTAGTAGGAAAAGTATGACTATCTTTATATTGTCATAGTATTCAATATGCGATTCATTTAAAGAAGCTATTCCGGGGAAAGTATACATAGCTTTAACTAACGGTAATTTTACGTTAAACTAAGCATCGGGGATGAACAGAGCGGCCATTTCTCTGCTCACTGTAATTGAACGTGTAGCAGCGGGACGTTTATTCCGGGCAGAACAAAACGAAGACAGCTGTGGCAGCATTAGTTATTATAACCGAGATTTATGTGTTAGATTTCGAAGTTGATTTTGAAATTAACTACTTACATTTGTTTTATACTTTTATGATGGGTGAAAAATCTTTGGCAGGGGCTCCATTTTGTTATGGTTCGGACATATAATGCGTAGGGATGAAAGTAATGTCGTAAGGAAGGCACTAACTATGGAAGTGGATGGCTATAAGGGGAGAGGGAGGCCTAAACTGAGGTGGATGGCCTGGGTGAATGATGATATGGTTAAGAAGGGAGTGAATGTTGAAATGACTGCAACTAGAGATGAATGGAAAAAGAACACATGTTGAGCCGACCGCAAATAATCTTGGGATAAGGGCAGGAGGATGATGAGGGGGTCCATTTGAAACCAGAGATGGCCCTGGGACACCCAGTGTATGAAGAAAATGCCTAATAGGCTACCTTACCCGAGGCGGCGTGTGGTTTTAGTCAGTTCTAGTTCTACATAAGCACCCTGGTAGCCGGTGGAGGTATCCTTGGGGATTATTGCACGAAAAAAGTAAAGAATAGTATTTGGTACTCAACCCATTGTACTGATATTTGTTGGTTTTGGTTTGTTGATTGATTAAGACATCTTTTTATAATTAATTGTTCAATCATTTGCCATTGGTGTATTTATTAGCAAGATATAATGCAACATGAAAAATCCTTAATAAATTATTTCGAAAGTCTAAAATATGAAGAACGCACAGTTTTGAAATGTTAATGTGTCAAATTGTCTTCCATTGAATCAATATTCTACCAATAAATCTTAAAAATGATCAGGTTTTAGGCTGTGTTTACTCGGCTGAGGACATATCCACAGTTAAACTACATAATAAATAACACATAACAAAGTGTGATTCCGTCTTATGATATTTAAACACAGTTCTCATTTCAATATAGCATATTTCACTACGCTAAAATCAAAAACTACCATTATGAAAGGTGAACAAAGTGCCTACACGTAAGAAAAGCCGAGCTTTCACTTTGCTGAGTAAAACACATTTTCACGCTCGATATATTTTGACTCACAAAACGTTTTATAAACTCATGCCAGATTTCTCAGTTCGTCTTACCTGGTACTTACAAGTCAACATTTTTCGTAGAACTAAAATCAGTCCCTAAAATATGTCGGAAAACTTTATAAAACTGTTGTTTTGTTCTGAGAAATGGTGAGGCTAGTTGATATAAACTTAAAGTAAATCATGGAGCCTCTTGTCGCCACTTAGCAAGGAAAGTTTTACTTTAAATTGCGTTAATTTAGTCCATCGTCGTCTTGGTGAAGCAATGTTGGAGCTCATGATTTGCATATTAGATGCTCTTCAAACTGGTATGATTGTATTATATCTTCATCCAAAACTTACACTATGGTGTCCGTTGCCCATTTTTGCCCTCCTCCTTTTTAAAATTGGTTTCACTGATTTTTATGGGAGCGACTGTCTGAGCAACCTTTCGAACCTGAGAGAACAGTGTAACAGATTGCAGGTGATGTTAGCTTCAGCTGAAGAGATCTTAGTAAAGTTCACCTGAATGATCAGTTAGCTTTTTCTAGGTATCCAATCCTACTATCGTATTATTTATATACATACATATGTCTACGGGATAAAGGTGTGATTATATGTTAGTACATATAATCACACCTTTATCCCCGGAGGGTTAGGCAGAAGTGAATTAAAACCCACATTTCACCAATCTCAATGATTCGGTCGTAATAGGGGATGAGCCTATTGCCGTCTTCCTGGCACTAATGTTGACTCAAGTCATGCATCTGAGGCTGAGTCTGGGCTATATGTATCTGTCTGATGTTAAACAGCCCTATCCCTTAGTCGCCTTGTACGACACCGCATGGAAAGAGATGGGGTGGTCCAAATTCTACTCTGCCGGGAATCACGCGGCCATTTTAGCTATTTATATTTTATACGATATAATATCATAAATGCGAAAGTTCCAACGCTCTTGCGGCTGAATAGATCTGACTGAACTGGTACAGAGATAGTTTGCGGTCGGAATAACACATTTCATTCTGGGAAAAGGTTCCCATGAGTTACGTAAACATCAAAGTTCCACTCTGGTAAGGCCGCAGTCAACAGCTAGCAGAAAGTATATGAAGAAAACAGCCAGGAAAATCAAGATTTCAGAATAATATAATGTCGGTTTGGTATTATCAGATTTTATATTCATTTAATAAAGCACAAATAACAAAAATAAAAACGTTGATGGTTGTCGGCGACCTTTTAACCATCAATCATCCCGTTATGATTTATTTTTTAGGCTTTGGGCCAAGGGTCAAACATAAACCGTATTTTAATAAAGGCCAGCATAATTTAACCCAATAAAATTGATATTCAGTTTACTGTTCATCAGGATTCATGAAAGAATAATTGTAATTAAGAGTTTGTTCGTCGGTTTGAACTTACTAATGTCTTGAACTAGTAGTGCAATTTGAAAAATCATTTTTTAAATTTATGATAGCATTTTTACAAACTATTTGAAGCCTTTTTTACATCACGCTACGGCCAACTGCTAAGGGCAATAACGGCAGTAACGCTAATGTCTAGAGCTACTACTGTGATTTGAAAAAAATAATTAAATTGATGACAAATCTTGAAGCAAGGTTATTGACTGTTTAACTTCATGGTGCGACCCTTAACCAACTGCTGAAGGCAATAATGAAAGTACATGTAAAGAGAGCCGCGTGGTTCTCGGCAGAATAGAATTTAAACCACCCGATCATACGAGGAAAAGGAAAGGTCTCTGTACATCAATCAGCTGCAGGTTTACCGACTTGTGGGTAAGGCCAGCACTGCACCTTTCGGGCTAGCGCCTGGGCGATCCGTCGACGAGTGCGTAGTATTTCCAACGGTTCATTCAGTAAGAGTCGTGGGGATATGGCACACAGCAGATTATTTTATTATGGTGAGAGCCCCACAAACTCGTGCGGCTCCCCCGAGCCCGCGAAATGCGGAAGACAAAGGCCATTTATAAGACTTAATCGATTCACATAATATAATTTTGTTTAGTTTTCACGAAGATGATTTTGTAACCATATTAGGTATCGATCGAAACCTACGAATAAAGCTACTGTACGGATATTTTATGTTTATTTCGGAGTTGTAATATGGCACAGCAGTCAATGAACTTCTATGTGTGTAGTTTTCTCGATCCCAACAGAGTATCCAACAAGTATAGTCTACATTAAATAAATTGTTATCGTTAGAGAAACTTCAGTAGTTCATCGCTCGGGACATCATTCCCACTCAGGGAAAACGGTCGAATGAAGTACATGGGTCTACAGTAATGACTGTTGCAAAAATGTATTTATTATGTAAAGTAGCTCTAAGTTCATTCGATGGGTCAGATTTTATTCTCTATATTTCTGCTAGTTAAGAGCCGTTTGTTGGACATTTGCAAACAAGTTTATATGTGCTACACACCCTAAAGTTTTGCACTGTTCACGTTTATTTTAGTTACTGTGTGCCTTTTGGCGCTGTATATAATATTTGTAACACTGATTTGCAAAAGAGCTTTGTTAGTTTTAAAATGCACTCGTTGTTGGTTTTTGGGATTTTTACCAAAGAGCGAGTTGTATTTTCATTGTGTAAAATGAAAGTTAACTAAACCTCAATGGTGAAATATACGTTTGACATTTGCTTGAAAACTACTTCAAAGTCTGTATGAATATGACAATTTGTTATGTCCTTTTATTTATGTAATATCACATAGGGTGCTGGTTAATTTTTGTTGAGTTGTACTTGTAGTAAGACATTATTTAGTTGGATTTCACATTTAACAGGACTACTTAATTTCTCTGCATTAAGCATTAATGCTAGTGTTGCTTGATAGCGATCACGGATTCGAATTCTGGTGCTACCGACGTGAAACCCACTCAAAACACAAGCATATTTGCTAAACTAATTTCAATTACTGTTATTATTCATAAAATTAACTAATGGTGTGTTCTTGAGCTATACATAAAATCTCGCTCTGTTACAAAAGTGGTATTCGAGATCATGTCAAGAGCGGTTTTATTATAGCGCCTGTTAATTAATGTCCAATTTGAACGTGATAACTTATAGAGACGACTTAAACACGTAATTGATACGAAAATACTTCGTTCAAAACAAATTAATTTTAGGTTATTATTGTTCGTTCTAATTTACATCAAATTACATTTATTATTACATTTATTACATTACTAAAGGCTGGTCCTGCTTTGTCTTCTACACTGACTGCACAGAAACTGTGCTTACAGGGTCAGCAGCGCGAGTGTGGCTTCTCTGGTATTACACACGTCCATAGGCCACGATGACCACTTTCTATCAGGTGGGCCGTGTGCTTGTCTGCCAAGTGGATATAAAAATGGTCATTCACATTAATAGTGTACGACTCGCCGGGATATTTAACATATTTATTTTTTGCTGAGTAACCGATATTTCGGCGCTGTTACAAGTGCCTTGACACAGTACATCTTGATCATAGCGCTTGTAACAGCGAAGCTTAGCAAAAATAATAAACATGGTAAATATCCCGGCAAGTTTTACACTATTAAAGTTTTATGGAAATTTTAAATTTATTAGCATGTGTGTTTTTATACATACAAGTAGTATGCTAACTTTGGTAATCCATCTGAGTAGCTCAGTTTGTTAGAGCATCCCTACTGCAAAGGGCTGATCAAGTTCCGTCTCGAACTACGTTATTTTCTATACTTAATAGGTACCAAATGTAAAATAACTGGCAAACCTTTGTTTTGTATTTTTAATAAGTCTACGGTGCCAAAGATATGTGTAAAACTAAAAGAAACGAACAAAACCATGCTAAACCATTATGTTGAAAATCTTTCTAAAGATTTGAGAATCAAACTAAGCTCACATTCACTTTTACAGGTAGTCTTCTTGTTTTATGGGGTCTAAACGACATTAATCTCTCACGGTAACTTCGATTCTATTCTGTGATAACAGAAATCCCCCGTCAGCCCGAACAGGGAAAAAGGAACAAACTTTTATTGCATGTGGAGAACGACAAGTGAGATACATTAGATAATATTATGTTACAGGATTTTGGCATCATTGCATAGTTAGATATCTAACTAAACTTTCTGTTAATAGCTAGTATGTTTTTATTTTATGAGAATTTATACAGTAATGGCATTACACAAAATAGTCGAACTAACAATAAATATTTATTTATTTATTTATTTAGTACATGGAAAACATAGAATAACATAGAATTGGAGGAGGCCTTTGCCAATTGGCCATCGGACTTACAAAAAAATAAAGAAGCATCAAATAATCGAATATATTTAATTTTGAAAAAAAAAACTGCAGTGGTTTTTTAAAACATAATTGTATATTTTGTCCGAATAAAAGGCTTTATTATTATTACATGTTTTTCGTTTTCCGTTTCCGGTCGTTGTAGTGACAACAAGTCGCGGATATTTGTCAGCAATAAAACACTTATTAAAAATAGTTATAGTTACACTTTAAGAACTGTAGTGCTTCAAACATCAGCTAAACAACATCAGAAGACATAGGAAAGAAGGATCCTTGGATATTCTCAAAAACAACTAGTTAAAAGTGAAGCTCAAATATCAACAATTGAGGTTAGAATAAAATATTTTTATAACCTAAGTCAATTTGACAGCCGGGAAAATAAACAAATAAACAAATACCCGCAATACCAGTCAATACCCGAACTGACAGTCAGTTGACAACTACCCCGAGAGTTGCCATCACAAAAAATCTACTAAACAAATATTTTCTACCAAGTTGCATTTACGTTCCATTTCACATAACCTCATCTGACAACATGGAAGAGCAATTTCAATTATTGTTTGATAAAATGAAGATAGAAATGGAGAAACAGACAAATGATCTAAAAGAATCTCTGACACAGAATATAATGCATCGAATGGAAGAAAAATTAACTCCTATGATAGAAGAAAATAAAAAATTAAAACAAAAAATTTGTAACCTGGAGAACGAGATTGAGTATTTGAAAAAAGAGAAGAAAAGTAACAATATAGTTATTTATGGTTTAGAAGAGAGTGAAAAATCGGTATTGGAGCTATTTCAAACCGTTAAGGAGATCTTTAAACGAGACTTAAATTTATCCGTGGAAGAAAATGAAATAAACAGACTATACCGTATAGGGAAAAATAAAGTTGGGAGCAAACATAGACCTGTGCTGCTATCATTTATAAATGGATGGAAAAAAGACCAAATTATAAAAAACAAAAAAATGTTGAAGGAAATCTATCTATCGGAAGACTATTCTAAGGAAGTCATAGAAAAGAGAAAGGCTTTGATACCACAGCTGCTAGAGGAGAAGAAAAAGGGAAATATTGCTTTTCTCAACTATGATAAGCTAGTAGTTAAAGGACCCAACTCTGACAAAAGAAAAAGAGAACTATCTACTTCACCAATGTCGACTTCCACCACTAAACCTAAAAAGCAACAAACGATAAGTTCTATTAAAACTAACAGGACAAACGCCTTCGATTTGCTGAGAATTCGATCGAACTCTCTCACTGATATACCCACACATAAAAAACAATAGCAATCATCAACCTGCAAACGGACAATCCAACCAAAATATAAAAACCAAACAAAAGAAACTACACAATCTCTCCCAAGCCGACTGGTCCTCGTGGGGGAAAATGACCACAACCCTCCAACAACACAGGAAAACAATTGTGAAAACAATCACAGTAGATCAAAAATCTATGTTACAGCTCTCAATGTACTTACGCTTAAAAACGATGAAAACCTTACAGAATTAACACATGCGTTAAAACAGATTAAATGGGACATAGTCGGACTGAGCGAAGTAAGGCGAATGGGAGAAAGAATAATTTCGTACCCTGACTTCCTTCTATACTGTTACGACCGCCGTCGATATCTCGAAAACTAATAATCGAATCTTCAAGAAATAAAAACGCATTGTTAGTGACGAGGTACTCTACCGATTGGCATAGAAAAATCTAGAATCATCAACCAAAAAGTCACAACCTACCTACGAGTACCTACACTCTCAAATATAAACAAACAGTAGGTAAATATCGAGAAACTACTCGAAGGTCAGCGACGGCGGCAAGATCAAAAGAATAGGTTTTTATCGCTCGCGAACTTTCCAGAATAATTCGATCCTCCTAATTGAGAGGTATAAAAACATGCTCGCATAGCAACACGATTCATTCAGTCTTTGAGATCGATAACGAACACAGCGAACTTAAGCGACCGAAGAAGATTCTACCTGCGACCCGAGCAACGACTGTGGACTACTGTGAACTACTGAGCGACTGGAACTGTTGAAGAAGTACTGGATGTACTAGTGATTAAATTGTCTAGTTTGTGGTGAGCTAATAAATCTCTTCGTTGAGTAAACGGCATTTAATTGTACCCCGTGCACGTAACAATTGGTGTCAGAAGTGGGATGCCGTTATTACCACGTGAAGACGAAGGGCGTACTCCACGGACCAGACGTCAAGTGGAAATGGATGCCGCACGTCAACGGACCCTCGAAGAGGAAGGGAGTCAGGCCGATGCTGCTGTCTCAGCGGGAACTACGGCAGCACCAGAAGGAACCTCATCAGATACCAACATGATGACGCTACTGGCTTCTATGCAGCAGATGATGCAGGCATCCAGGCAAGAGATGCAGGCTTCCAGGCAAGAGATGCAGGCCTCCAGGCAAGAGATACAGGCCTCCAGGCAAGAGATGCAGGCCAACCAGGAAGCTGTCATGGGTAAAATCGATGCAGGCATCCACGCTTTGGTTGATAAGGTGAAGAACCTCGAAGACGGCTTGCAAATGCTGAGCAATGAAATGGCCATGAAGACTGGGACCATGGATGACCGTTTGCAAGTCCTAGAAAAGAAGATGGTCAGGCTGGAAACCTGCGGACCTGTTACCGTTACCTCACCATCAACAGCAAAGTTCGACCTACCACATTTTGATGGAACTTCCTCGTGGACAGCCTTCAAGTACCAATTCGAGATATTGGCAAAAACTAAAGCCTGGAGCAACGAGGAGTCATTTATGGCCTTGACACTTGCATTACGAGGAGATGCTTTAATAATACTGAAAATCCTGCCGCCTGAAGGAAGGACTCTGGGGTCTTTGATGGAAGCTTTAGACACACGTTACGGTGACAAGCACCTGGAGAATGCCTACCGAGCGCAGCTTCGGGAGAAGAAACAAAAATCTAGTCAAAGCCTCCAGGAATGGGCTGTGGAGGTTGAAAGACTCGTTCGTCGGGCCTACTCATCGACTCCCATTATGATCGAGACCATTTTGCTAGAGGCCTTCCTAAATGGTATACGAGACGCAGAAGTGAAAGCTAGTGTACAGTTGCGTCACCATCAGACCTTGAAGGAAGCACTGGCTTATGCTCTAGAGGTGGAAACTGTGCGGCAGACTGCCGGATTAAGTAAGGTCAGGGAGGTCAAAGAGGTGGTTGCAGAGGAGATGAAGCCACGGTATGTCCCAACGTGTTATTCCTGCAGAGGAAGGTGCCATATCCAATCAGAGTGTCCTGCCAGAAATAGGAGGAGGGTAGCGGACGCCGGGATCCAAGTGGATCTAGAGGTTCCGTTACAACTAAATGTCGCCAGGGCCGCGGGGCGGGCGCTGGCTGGACGATATGAGGCCCCAACCATCCCTATTGCTCAAAATAAGGTCAGGGCGGTCAGGGAGGTGGTTGCAGAGGAGAGGAAGCCACGGTATGTCCCAACGTGTTATTCCTGTAGAGGAAAGGGCCATATTCAATTAGAGTGTCCTTCGAGAAAAAGGAAGAGGGTCACGGACTCCGGGACACCGAACTCCGAAGAATACCGGATCCGAATGGAACACCGAAGTGGAAAAGGGCACGGCAACGCTGATGCTTTGTCACGAAGGCCGTGTGTCGCGGATTACAAGCATTGTCAGAAGAACAAAGCCCGCGACAAGAATAAAGTCATAAAGGTGAATGGACTTGACGACGAATGGACCGGAAGCAGTATGAAGCAGGCGCAAGAGGATGATGATGATCTACAGCCTATACTGCACTGGAAGCAGCTTGGAAGCAAACCTCAATGGAGTGATATATCTGCTTACAGTTCTACTACCAAAAGTTATTGGGCCCAGTGGGACAGTTTAACTCTGATAGACAACGTGCTGTATAGGAAATGGGAATCCAACGACGGCAAAGAGGTGACCCTACAAGTAGTGGTACCACGAAGCAAGGTGGCTACACTCTTACAGCACAGCCACGATGGTGTCTCTGGCGGGCATCTCGGAGTCAAGAAAACCCTAGTTAAAGTACGACAGCGGTTTTACTGGCTTCATTGTCGGGAAGATGTCGAGGATTGGTGCCGTAAATGCACTGCATGTGCTTCAGTTAAAGGACCGCCGACAAGAAGCAAAGGAAAGTTGAAACTGTATAACGTCGGAGCACCATGGGAACGTATCGCGATTGATGTCGCTGGACCATTTCCAACGACTGAAGAAGGTAACAAATACATCATAGTAGTGCAAGATTACTTCACTAAGTGGCCGGAAGTATTTGCGACACCCAACCAAGAAGCAGTCACTGTGGCAAGGAAACTGGTTCAGGAAGTGGTCTGCCGGTACGGCGCACCTATGGAGATCCACTCTGACCAAGGACGGAACTTCGAGTCTGCTCTATTTCAAGAAATGTGCAAACTCCTTGGAATGAACAAGACCCGTACGACTCCAGCGCATCCGCAGTCAGACGGAATGGTCGAGAGGTTTAACCAGACGTTGGAAAATCACTTGGCTAAAGTTGTCGATGAACACCAAAGAGATTGGGACCAGTACATCCCACTATTCCTGATGTCCTATCGATCTGCGGTACATGACAGTATGGGACACACCCCAGCGAAAGTGAACTTTGGTCGAGAGATTAGGCTACCAGTGGATGCAATAACCGGTACGCCACCTGATAGTCCTAAACCCGTGACGGATTACGTGAGTGAACTTCGAACCCGACTGGACGAGGTGCACCGAATAGTACGGGAAAACAATCTGAAGACAGGTGAAAGGATGAAAACCCGGTACGATAGAAATGCAAACACCAACGGCTTTGAAGAAGGAACACTGGTATGGTTTCATAATCCGCTACGCAAGAAGGGGAAATCTCCAAAACTCCAAGCTCGCTGGGAAGGGCCCTATACGGTTATTACGAGGATCAATGACATTACCTACCGCATTAGGAAGGGGGTTAGGGGAAAACCAAAGGTAGTCCATGTGGATAGGTTGACGCGTCATCATGGAACAAATGATGCTCGGGACGAGCATGACTAAGAGGGGGGTAATGTTACGACCGCCGTCGATATCTCGAAAACTAATAATCGAATCTTCAAGAAATAAAAACGCATTGTTAGTGACGAGGTACTCTACCGATTGGCATAGAAAAATCTAGAATCATCAACCAAAAAGTCACAACCTACCTACGAGTACCTACACTCTCAAATATAAACAAACAGTAGGTAAATATCGAGAAACTACTCGAAGGTCAGCGACGGCGGCAATATCAAAAGAATAGGTTTTTATCGCTCGCGAACTTTCCAGAATAATTCGATCCTCCTAATTGAGAGGTATAAAAACATGCTCGCATAGCAACACGATTCATTCAGTCTTTGAGATCGATAACGAACACAGCGAACTTAAGCGACCGAAGAAGATTCTACCTGCGACCCGAGCAACGACTGTGGACTACTGTGAACTACTGAGCGACTGGAACTGTTGAAGAAGTACTGGGTGTACTAGTGATTAAATTGTCTAGTTTGTGGTGAGCTAATAAATCTCTTCGTTGAGTAAACGGCATTTAATTGTACCCCGTGCACGTAACAATACCATATAGGCGCAACTCCAGGTCAGTATGGAGTGGGTTTTATTATCCAAAAATACCTCGCGACCTATGTGGAAAGCTTCATAGGAATATCAGAGCGCATAGCAGTGATGAATCTTAAGCTGCCGGGGTACAAAGACCCATGGTCCATCATACAAGTATACTCACCTACGGAACAATCAGATACAAGATTAACGGACTCATTGTACCGAGAACTAAATAAAGCAATCCAAGACCATGCTCACAAAAACCTCGTTGTAATAGGAGACTTCAATGGTCAAATTGGAGAACGACAACTAGATGAAGATACAGTCCTTGGGCCATTTATATATAAAAAAAAGGCCAGAAGTAAAAACGGAGAAAGGCTTGTACACTTTGCTCAGGAGAATGGTTTGAAAATCTTAAACACAGTCTTCAAGAAGAAAAAAAGTAAGATGTGGACCTGGTTATCACCAGACGGGCTAATTAAAAACGAAATAGACTTTATAATGACGAATAAAAGCAGATATTTCTCAAACTTGACAGTCCTTAGCAAATTCAACTTCAACACCAACCATCGAATTATCCGAGCAGAACTGATGACGAACCCGCCCAAAATCCCAAGACCAAGAAACAATATGATAAACACAAAACCTACCAAATACCAAACAGCACAAATGGCAAATTCTATAACGAAAAATCTTACAGAATACAACAAAGAGACAACAAACATGAAGGTGCAAGAAAAATACAACTGGTTAGAAAAAACAATCAAAACAGCTATTAAACAGGGAAGTAATAAAAAGGACCTACCCAACGAATGGATGACTACCAAAACCATTAACCTACTTAATCAAAGATCTGACCTAATTAATGGAAAAAATACTAACTATAATAGAAAGCAAATAGCAAAACTCAGTAAAGAAATAAAAGAAAGTATTAGAAAAGATAGAACACAGAAAAGAATGGAAACAATAGAGAGACACATTCTACAGACAGGAGGAATAAAAAAGGCATATAAGGAGTTAAATAGCAAAAAGGACTGGATCATACAGATGAAAGATAGCAATAACTTGAAGGAAAATAGAAGGCAAGGAATATTAGGAATTGCTACATCCTACTACAAGAAACTATATGAAAGCACTATTGTGGAAAAAGAAATAAAGTTGTTGGAAATCTCATCCGTACCCAGCATAATACAGGAGGAAATAGAATTCGCTATAGCAACGCAAAGAGACAATAAAGCTCCAGGACCCGACGGAATAAGTAACGAAGTACTAAAGCAAACGAAACATGCAATAACACCTGTTCTAAAAGACATATTCAATGATATTATAAATACAGAAACGATACCCCAACAATGGACTGAATCTAATATAATCCTTCTGTACAAAAAGGGTGATCAATATGATATCGGAAACTACAGGCCCATAAGCTTGATGTCCAACCTGTACAAAATATTTGCAAAGATCCTACTCAAGCGAATGGAAAGACAACTTGACGAGCAACAGCCTATAGAACAAGCAGGTTTTAGGAAAGACTATTCAGTACTTGATCATATCCATGCTGTTAGGCAAATCATCGAAAAATATACGGAATACCAACTCGAATATTACCTAGCATTTGTCGATTATAGCAAAGCATTCGACTCATTATTACATACAAACATTTGGGAGGCGTTAAAAGAACAAGGGATAGCACAAAAATATATAAGATTGATTAGAAATGTATACAAAAACAGCGCGGCGTGCATTCAATTAGAAAAGAAAGGGAATTCGTTTAAGATACAAAAAGGAGTAAGACAAGGAGATCCTCTCTCTCCAAAACTTTTCTCCTCTGTTTTGGAAATGATTTTTAGAAATCTTGAATGGGAAAATCTAGGTTTGAATATAGATGGCCGCACACTAACACACTTAAGATTTGCCGATGACATTGTGTTATTCGCAAAAACGCCAGAAGATCTAAATAAAATGTTAAATGAGCTAGCATCGGAGAGTGAAAAAGTAGGACTAAAATTGAACCCTGAAAAAACAAAAGTAATGACGAACGGAAATAAAAGCAACATAAACATAGGCGAGACACAAATAGGCTACGTTGAAGAGTATATATATCTTGGACAGCTGATATCACCCAAAGATAACATAAACAAAGAAATCCAAAGAAGAATAGCAAACAGTTGGAAAAGGTATTGGGAGCCTAAGCGAAATAATGAAAAACAAAAACCTTCATATAGCAACAAAAAGTAAATTATTCAATGTCTGCATTCTACCAACCCTAATATATGGAAGTCAAACATGGGCCTTATCAAAAAACACCACCGATAGACTTGCTATCTGCCAACGAGCAATGGAGAGAAGCATGATGGGAGTAAAGAGGAGGGATAGAATAGGAAACATTAATATTAGGAGAAAGACCAAGGTACAGGACGTCACCCTAAAAATAAAAAGGCTGAAATGGAAGTGGGCGGGACACATGGCCAGAGGAAAGGATAAATGGAGCAAAATAACAACACGTTGGTACCCAAAGGAAGGCAAAAGGAAAAGAGGCAAACAACAAAAAAGATGGGACGACGATATAAGGCAAGTTGCAGGTACAACATGGAGTAGAGTAGCCATAGAGAGATCAGAATGGAGTAGGTTGGAGGAGGCCTTTGCCAATTGGCAAACGGACTTACAAAAAATAAAGAAGCATCAAATAGTCGAATATACTTAATTTCGAAAAAAAAAAACAGTGCAGTGGTTTTTTAAAACTTAATTGTATATTTTGTCCGAATAAAAGGCTTTATTATTATTATTATTATTATATTATTACATGGAAAACTTACAGCACTTACGGCAATAACAAGTTTTCACTTATAGTCGCTATAACTAATATGTAACAGAACATCAATAAAATAACAGTTTCAATGCTTCGTATATGTCATTATATTTACTAATAAACTTACTCACTTAATAGATGAACAACATAGTACATATTAAGATGAATTTGAATACTATAACAACACTGAAGAACTTTCTATTTTTAAAAAGGGTCCGTAGTAGTTATTGTACTGAATTAATATCCAAACCATAACACGTAGAAGAAGCAATGCTGTTATTGAACTGTTTATTAGAACAATAACGCAAAAATACTAAGAACTATTGAGGTTACAACCATATACTTATAAGAGTTCGCTTATTGCTATCCATTAATATACACTCATTAATGATGTTTATTTTTACGAAGTACTTACTTTTAGCTACTTTATTAATCGATCTTAGGTCTGACAGTTGACGTAATTTGCTTCGTTTTTAGGGTTCCGTACCTCATAAGGAATAAAAGGAAACCTTATAGGATCACTTCGTTGTCCGTCTGTCTGTCTGTCCGTCAAGAACTTTTTCTTAGGAATGCGTAAAGGTATCAAGTTGAAGTTCATACTACATACTCGGGTCTATAATATCTTGAAACTGTGCAAAAATCAAACTTCTAAGTCAAAATATTCATAATATATTAATGCTTATATAACGTAAACCCTCGGTGCGCGTGTCCGACCCGCACTTGACCAGCTTTTATGATTATGCTTCGAATAAAAGGTGACTTCATTTGGTGTTACACTTATTAAATACATACATACACTCATTCCTAAACCCCCCTGAGGTAGACTAAAGGAATGTATGATTTGTATACATGCTAAAAGCACAATACATTTCCTGCTAAATCTTAAATGGAAATGACCTGAAATGATAAGAATTAATTAGTACAACACTATGCAATTAGCGATTTACTATGATTTTACAAATCTAATTCTTGAGTTGAGTTAATTTTAGCGATGAAAATATTCTTCTTCTCTGGCATCGATGGCATATCGACTCAAATTATTATTACTAATATCACGTAATATCACGAAATTAAATACTTCACTCAATTATAATTACACTCATGAATTGAACATCCATAGGATCACGCGAATATCAAGCACGAATACGCCGCCTTTAACTAAATGTGAAATATACGACCTCGTAAATTTAAATCCGCTTTCTTTTCAAAGGATTTAATACGAACTCTACTTACCGATATTTCTACTACCATTTAATATCCACTTATGTAAACTTTATTATATTCTAATATCTAAAGAAATCCATTTGGCTTGAAGGGTGTTGTGTAATCGGCGAAAAGAAAACCTAGGTATGTGTTATAGATAGATAGATACACTTTATTGCACACCAAACATAGGATACAAACAGAGGACAGTTCAGTGCATGGTAGTGCGAGAGAGAAGGTAGTGAGAGTGTGAGAGAGTAATAGTACAGTTTCAAGAAATATAAATTTTGAATGAATAAGTTCTGGTTTTTTTTTTATTTATTTATTCAACTTTATGCACAGTAACTTTGTACAAAGGCGGACTTAATGCCAAAGGCATTATCTAACAGTCAACCTTAGGATAATGCAGAAATACATTGAGGTAGGTGCAGGCAAAATAATAATCCATTTACTACATCGATGATGTTCTAATTTGTAATATATTATCTATGTTCATAATAATTACTCCCCAGATCTTAGATAGATACCCATATAAATGTCAACATTATCCAAAATTACGGTTCATGTTTTCTGTTGAGCAGTAATCGCTGTATATAGATATCTAAAATCATTCACACTACATCTGCGTGCACTGGTAAAGCTTTGATGCAAACAGTCACCTTGCACACAAATGGCTGCTCAGTGAGAGTTGTTGAATATTGATCTCATCGGCTTATACAGATGGTACACAGCATAGTACCTTGATTTTGTCATATTCTATTAATATGATTATAATATTACATGAAACTAATACACGTGTTCTCTTTCAAAAAATAATTTTCTATCTGTTGTATTATGATAAACAAGTGAAATGTTTCTTTTAACATTTTAAAATAGCAGTCTAATCATAAATAAGACATTGAGGTTTGAATTTCGATAGCGAAAGGTTTTAAAAGGTGCATAAACTAAGCGATATCTGTAACCCCAGTCAGATACCTACTAAGTTTGAGTATCGATTAACTCATTCTCAAACCTCGTTCTGATATCAGATACCAGTAACAAACTGTTATCTTCATGCGTAGTTAGACCCAATCCCGACGGGAATGATATCGTAAGTAGTTTCAGTTTAGTTATACCTTGAGAATAATACGCAGATATAAGAAATTCTGTATTTCAAAGTACTTTTGTGAAAGGAACAAACAATCTGATTTAGTAATAAAATTACTGATACCATATGTAATTGTTGGCTCCCCAATGTAAAGTCGAATCTCTTATCAAGAAATTTTATTCTACTCCCTGGAAACCGGGACACTATAAAATGTTTTAATACTTTTTCTAACGACGTGGCGGTAACAATGCAACATATATTTACTTTGTTAGGATCAGTATGACTTTAGGTTAGATCTTCAGCAAAATTTTTGACATTATAGGAATATTACCGCATAATAATACGAGAAAAATATTTCTTCCACAATATTTCTATTTATAAGTGAATTCTCTGTCAAGTCCTTATTATCTTGTTTGTTATTTTCCACCACCAAAAGTGTTGTTTTGTATTAACGGTATACAGTGCCTCTAGTTTTAATTAATTATTCAAAAGACCGACACCAAAACGTACTAAGTAATTAAGAGACACATAAATACCACCATTTATGATAGAATAGCAAACCCCGAGGAATAGACACCGTCTTGACAACTCAATGATTAACATGCGTGTCAATGTTTTCACTACCAGGGAAGTAAAATCCGCGCGAAGAGAAGTAGTAAAAGCTGACATGCGGACAGGCTCCGAGTTGAGGACCTTGTATACAACCAGAAACCCAATGCTGAGATGATGATGATGATGCTATTCCAACATAACAAATCTTAAAGTAGAAGTGAATCTTTCCATAAATCCTAAGACAGCTGTTGAATACCATGTTTTTCTCCATTTTTATGGCAACTAGTATTTTTTAACTATGAGTTGATTGGTGTGCAAATATTGTAGCTCGTTTTCATAAGCACTTACTACCAAGTGAGATAGAATGGAAAAAATTGCTCTTGTTGAAAGAGTTTTCTATTTAAAACTACCTATCTATTCTAACTCTAAAATCAGATAAGTTGGCCAATCATCTTCCTGCCCTTATCCCAAGATTATTTGGGGTCGACGCAACATGTGTTCTTTTTCCATTCATCTCTAGTTGCAGTCATTTCAACATACACTCCCTTCTTAACCATATCATCATTCACACAGTCCATCCACATCATTTTAGGCCTCCATCTCTCCAGGTAGTCATCGAATTCCATAGTGCCTTCCTTACGACATTACTTAGAATATCTATCATAGTTAGAATATCTACATAATCAGAATCACTTCATCAGAGAATACTTTTCATATTGCTAACATCCGCCAAGAAAGGATTTTTGAGAATTTTGTTTCTAAAGGAATAAAATAAGGAATGAATGGGAATGAACATCTGTACAAACTTTCATCTTTTATTTACCTCCTTAGCAACAAAATTTCCAAAATTTCATTATTGATGGATGCTAGCAACGTGAAAAGTATCTGCTGCCAAAATTTTAAGTTTATAGAACCAGCGAGCGGTTCAGGTCCTGCGTTGATTAATCAAAGTAACTTTATATAGCTTCCAGAGAGATAGCTCTGTCAGCGTATCATGGATACATCTCATCAGTGCTACGATATGGTATCGTTATGGGGTAACTCCGTAGAAGTAGAGAGTGTACTTCTGGCACAGAAGAAGTGTGTTAGAGCTCTGTATGGAGCCGGATACCGAGAACACTGCAAACCAATCTTCAAAAACTAAGAATTCTGCCATTTCCTTGCCTTTATATTTATGAAATGTGCCTATTTGTGAAGAAATATCCACAAATGTTTCCGCTACATGATGACATATTGAAAAAGACAAATAAAAATAAATAAATAAAATTCATTTATTTCCATAACACACCCTTACCACAAATCCATATACAGTGGCCCCACACTAGGCAAGCCTGTCCTGTGGGTACCTAATACGATTTACATATAGTTTTTTTTTTTTTTTTTACAACACTGTATCCAATGGCTGATCACAAAAATTACAAAACAAAATTACAAAACAAAATTAAGATGATATTTAGAAGAGTGCCTAACTAAACATGCAAAGAAACAAAAATAAAGAAAAATGAACAAATGTAAATACAATGATGCGAAGTGGTGCACCAACTGAGTTCATGCCCCGATCACAACAAGTGCAAGAGAAGGTCCTCAGTAAAATCATATGTCAGAGAGGCGAGCCACTCCGTGATCCTTGATTTTGCTTCCCTTAGTGAGGACTGCCTTATATCACACAATCGAACTGATTTGTTGTAGGTGTAATTGTCCTTATATGGGCTAAAGCGTCTAGCGAAGATCGTGTTGATCTTAGGTAAGGGTAGTCTAAAAATACGACGTTTAAGTAGATTAGGATACTCTGCCGAAGAGATCACTTTTCTATGAACCCTGAGAACTACTTTTAATATAAACAACTGTCTTACGTTTAACACCTGGCATTCACTATACAACTTGGTCGTTGGATACCTATAGGGCTTTTGAGACATTATCTTGAGAACTGCTCGTTGTGCCCGTTCAACCTGCAGCATGATAGTTTTTCCTGCAGATCCCCAACAAGTTATACAATATGTAATCAGCGACTGACTTAAAGCGTAATAGGTCGTCTTTAGAGTACTGGGCGATGCTGCGGAGCGTAACAGCTTTAAAATGTTTGCAGATTTGCGTACACGGCCCGACAGGGAGCTTACGTGTGCTTTGAAGTTTAGGTTTTGGTCAATAACCACACCAAGATACCTGACCGTTTCTGCTTTCAGAAGAGTCTCGCAGGAACACAATGAGTTCTGACCTGAGCAATCATGTAGCTGGATACGCAAACTGCTCCCAGGAGCTGACCTAGCAGTCTTGTGAAAACACACATATCTAGTTTTTTTTGCATTTAAAGTTAACACGTTATGCTGCAACCATGTTGTCACCAGACGTATTCCAGTCTCTACTCGCGAGAACACTTCCTCCCAGGTATTACCGCTAAATATAATAGCCGTATCATCCGCGTAACACACTATTTCTGCATTTATGCATTCATGTATATTATTGATATACATAATGAACAGAGTCGGACCCAGTATACTGCCCTGCGGAACGCCAAAATGTATGTTCCTTAGTTCACTCTTAAAGCCACTAACACTTACACATTGTGTCCTCCCTGTCAGATAACTTTTGAACCACTCCAAAGTAATGCCTCTGATTCCGAAGTGGTTCTCCAGCTTTCTAAGTAGGATAGGAGTCGACACTGTGTCAAAGGCTTTTGCTAAGTCTAGGAAAACCGCTAGACTATGTTCCCCTTGATCTAGTTGGGAGGACACTATAGATGACAGTAAGGTTACAGCATCTTCCGTAGATTTACCTTTCCTAAAGCCAAACTGCCTACAGGAAATAAGATTATTAGACTCAATGTACTTAACTAGTCTATTATTGACAATCTTTTCCAAAAGTTTTCCGAAAGCTGTTAGAAGTGAGATTGGGCGGTAATTTTCTATTAAATCTTTATCTCCATCTTTGTGTATCGGTGTTACAGACGCTATTTTCCATGACTCAGGAAACACCCCTGTCTGTAAGCTGATGTTCATTATTTCAGTTAGAGGCTTTATGATAGTGTTTCCAATCTTTTTTAATAGAACATTGGTAAAACCATCGATACCCGGCGCCTTATCGTTCTTAAGGGACAGCATAAGAGATCCGACCTCGTATTCATCTGTAGGCTGCAGAAAAAAAGAGTTTAGTAGCCGCCTATTGTCAACTTTCGATGCCAAAGTTTCCTGGTCTGTTCCAAGTTTGGAAAGGATACTATCCGCCAACTTTTCCCCCACAGTAGAGAAGTACGTATTACACATATCTAAAGAATGTGCGGCGTTTGTGCTCCCTGGTAAATTTAGAAGTTCCCTAGGCTCACTATTACTGCCCGACAGGTGACATATGGTTTTTATGACTTTCCACAATTTTTTTGGGTTATTTGTGCTGCTAGACAGTTCTTTACTCTCGTATTCCGTTTTGATTTTTTTTAGGAGACTGTTACAGAAATTCCTATAACGCTTGTACACTGTTTGCAAATAAATGTCATCAGGGGATTTTCGCAGTTTCGTGTGAAGATTATCTCTATGTCGAGTGCAACGAATGAGTCCGGGGGTCATCCAGGGGGTTATATTAAATTTAGAGCGACTTAAACGGACACTTTTTGTATGTTTATCAATGATCTCAGCAAGCCGGATGCCAAAGGTTTTTGTAATGTCATTTATGTCATCGGTGCAAAACAATGGAGACCAGTCCTCCCCCAAGAGTTCGTTCTCTATGGCTGGAAAATCCCTTTTTAAAGCAGTTCTATTACCGCATCGTTTTTTAGGTATATTAACCGCCAATCCGAGCATCACCAATTCGTGATCAGTTAAATTATAGGGGCATACAACCCCAACAGCGCCCCTAACAGTATTCACGTAGATGTGATCGAGACAGGAGCCAGACAGGTGTCTTGTTGGTATGGTTATAGCAGGAAACATCCCGTGCTCTGCGTTAAGACATAAGTATTCAACGGTTTGACTATTGTCCGCCAGAAGAATATTAATATTTATATCTCCCGCAACTATCAGTGTATGTTTTGTGGCTGAGTATCTGGCCAAGATGTGGTCCAAGGAGTGCAGAAAGTTACTAGTGTTTTTAAAACACGGGGGGCGGTATATACCAAGAATCGTAATTGAATGACCCAGGTTTATTTGTAAACAACTTGCATCCTGAAACTCAGGTTCTGTCACACAGGCATTTAGCGTGTCCCTGATATAAACCACCACGCCGCTGTTCTGATTAATGACTTTATTGGTGCTATAGGCAGTATATGATGGTAATTGAGGTATAACAGAGTTTTCATTAAGCCAGCATTCCGTTAAAACAAGTACATCAAAGTCAAGCCTAAATGTTTTTAATGTTACAATGAAACTGTCAAAGTTCTTGTTAATGCTGCATATATTGAATGTTAAAATCTTTAAGTTGTACTCTTTTGTAATTGCTAAGTGACATTGGTCGGGCGCCTGCACTGCGCGGCACGTTATGCATAGTGTGTCTAACTCATCTGCGAGGCACGTATCAAACATAGTTAAGTATAAAATATTTCAAAATCATTTCAATCCCGGCCATTTGGTAAAAGTAACTACCACGCGGTAACAGAAAACCATAACACGTCAACGGATGCAAACACATGATCAGAAAGTTTCCATCATCAATCTGAAAATCCTCTGGATTTCCACCACAAAATCTACACCCAATTTCAACAGTGAACCATGACCACCACTTCGCTTCAACTATTATACAGTAATATAATGCTAACATGCAACAAAACAGCTTAAATACAGGGATACAAAACAAGTAACATACTAAGGAGACAAGACATTGCAAAACGTTATACCTATGGAGGATAATTTTACAGGTAAGCGTTAAAATACTAAGCTTAGTTGTTATTTGGTGTAGAAAAGACCCGGGCCAGATCATCGAACGTTCGTATAGGAAGAGCAGGTTTACCTTCTTTTTGCTTGACCAGTATATTGCCGTGAGTAACCCAGCAATAAGAGTATTTGTACTCTTTAGACTTTGCTCGTGCCGCCCGAAAAAGCAGTCTGTTTTCCTTTGTCAGACGTTCGTTGAAGAAAACTCGGCTTGATTTACCGGCTACACCGAGATCGGAAGTACTAATGTTTCTTCTAGATTTCGAAGCTACAATTATCCGATCTCGCATACTGCGCCGTACCAGTCGTATAACCAACGGCCTTGACACTTTACCATCACCCTCGGCCATTACAGCGGATTTAATTCGGGGCCCAACCCTCGCCACCCATTCAATATCCCCGTCAGTGAGATCAATGCCCAATTTTTTTGCTGCTAGAAGTGAGAGATGGTGTGGGTTCTCATTATTTAATTCTGGTATGCCCACAACCTCGAGTTCGTTACGCAGTAGTTGTTGCGCCTGTGAGTTTACTTCTAGTTGTAGTTCTGTAACCTTGTTCTCCAAAAGCTTGACTTCCCTATCGCGGGTTTCGAGATCCTCTATTCTGGAGCTGTTGGAGGCTATAACAGAACCGAGTTCATTCAATCTCGACTGACAGTTTGTTAATGACGTCGTGGCTTGCGAGATCCTTATAAAATTTTAGTGCCCCAGCAAAGAATACATCTATATTCCTCAAATGCATATTGTATGGCTATAAAAATATACAATAAACTGACAGTTGGTGTGCGAGCGCTACCTATGACTAAATTTAAATTCAGCATATTTAATTTCTTAATAGATAAGTGTTTTTATTCAGTGAGGGAATATATGGATAGCAAATTTAATTTTAAGGACATTATATTGACTGATGTAAAACAAATAAATGACTAATTAAATAAATAATTATTGATTGCATGCGTGATATATTTGATATTATTATCGTAAAATTTAAATATTATTATTGTAAAACGTAATAGAAATAAATAATTAATTGATTGCATGAGTGACATGTTTGACATTACTATTGTAAATCTTAAATATTATTATTATAAAATTTAATATTTCTACACCAGGGTATGGTAGAATATGTTTAAACAAGTGAAATAACATAAAGACCTCAATGTACCATATTCTTAGAAATAAATAATTATTATTATTATATGTAATGGATATGACTTTTTCCAATTTTAAATCCGTGATATCTCCGAAATGGTGAAAAAAGTGTAAAACCAATTTTGTAGGTAATTACATGATTTACAACTTTGTCCAACGTACTTTTGCGATAGCACTTGCTGTTTACGAGAAAAACCGACCTTCAACCGTGATTAAAATAAAATGCACAAGTCTAACAAGTTTTTGTATGTAAGACCCTCACCAACTTTCAGCGGTATGCGAATTTATGCAAGTTCAAATCTTTATTTTACCTGGATTATACTGTTATGATGTCTACAAGACATTTTGTGTGATTCTGATTACGTAGAAATACAATTTTAGTGAACACAACCGTGCGGTGGTGTCTACAAATCCCATGTTCATTTGTACTGATTTAAATGCAAATGTGAGTCCTCTAGAACGCATTTAGTTTCCGTTTGAATGCAGACATTGGCAAACGGATATCTCATTTAACACTGTGATGACATGTCCAATTTAAAAACTTGTTAAAATGTTTGCAGAATGAAACATGAAACTAAAAGGTTTTCGTAAATTATAAAGGCAGCAATCAACTGAATTAAATATTACGATATCTCGCAAGTTTTACTAGAAACATTCCATAAGTCTCTAAAGTCTAAAGTTGAAAATGATATTCGGAACAGAGCAGTAAAGTGGCACGTCTCGGTAAAATTATCTCCAGTTGATTTGAAATGTTCAGTACTCACCCCTTCTACTTTCTCGATTTAATAATTAAATTGCCTTCATTACTTTCACAAAAGCTTTAAGAAGTAACCCCTTATCTGCACCTTATTCCGTTTTTTATCAAACAAATTCTTTCTAATAATCTGATCTGAAATTTTTAAAACGGTAGCATGATAGAGTGCCGCCTTCCGTGGACTTAACAATTTTAAAAATACTAGTTACGACCCCGAGGCTTTTCCCAAAATTTAATATACGCGTTAAAAATTAGCCTATGTACTATTTAATGAAGTTCATTAAGTTTTTGCCATTGATTTATATTGTTAATAAAGGTTTTATCAGTTAAAGAATTCGATACAAACTTTTACATTACTGTGTGTGTATTAAACTGTATTATGCCATACGAACATAAATAGGGGTTCGAACCTTGAATTCCAACTAGTCGGACGTAAAACGTTTTATATTAACTAAACTTATTCGTAGACAACGAAACCGTCTAAAGTACGTATAACTGTGATCCAATTTCAATGGTAAAATCTTCTTGGCAACTATGCTAAACTGTCAGAACAACTTTCTTCACGCTACGACAAATATTGCAACTCAAATGAAATTTTACTGGACGTTTTGTTCGTAGATAGTTCTCGTTATCTACTGATGAATAATTCCAGCTACCCGTGCAAACATCTATTTGTAATAATACTGTTTTTTTTTTCAATTTTACATTCTTAACAGAATTTATCAAGTAAGGTGTTACTTCTTTTTTTTACGTACGAAAGTTCCCCAAGGATACCTCTTTCACCGGTGCCGGTGGGAGAAGTTATATCGGACTCGAACCGACTAAAACATATTTCATTGTTAATTACCGGAGGTGAGGTTGATAGGCATATCCTTTGCAACCCGGCCGACCCAGAGCCATCACTCTCAATCTGCCCCAACTCTGGTGTTGGGACCACAGAGTCCCCAACACATTCGATTTACTACTGTACATTAATGGATACATCAGGGGTATGATAAAATAATACTAATATTAACAATCATCAGCATGTGTAGGTATACAAATCTTTATTCAAAGATTGAGAACATAGGAAGTCTGCGGCAGAATGTCAATTTACGATAACCTACTGTCTCGTTTCGGGTGTCATTCCATTAAGACCCTCCCCTAATGGTTTGTGTAACTCGACAACACGCCTGTACCACATAATACATAGCCATAGAAAAGCAAAAACGTTCTGCGATCGAATGAAAAAACTTAACCAGCAAATAAAACGATCAATTTGAATCGTTGCTCGTGAAACAAGCAGAATTGCTCTCGTGAATTTATGTGATCTACTTGGAGATTTTTCAATCTAATGTTTGAATGAAAGCGATACGTTTGAACTAATTTGAAAAAAAGGAAACGATTTTAACTAAAGATTGTTTCGTATTTTAGACGCTACTTCTGATCAAAGCAAGGTTAAAAATAGTAACAAAATTCCTTATTACATATTATTTAGGATCATAGAAAAAGACGAAAGAGGTAATGGACTGCTGAGACGAGGTCTCGGGTTCGATCCCAGGTTTTACCATGGCACACACCAATAACTTTTCGATGTTATGTGTGTATTTATCGCAGATTTATAAGTGCCCGGTTAATGGCAATAGGCTAACATTGGGACCTAAACATAAACTGGCGAAATGTGGGTGCTAGCACCTCTACCTATCCCTCGGGGTTATATTTATCATTATTTATTTTTATTTGAATTCTATACAATTTACAAGTTTTTATGTCTACATTACAAGGCTAAAGTGACTACCTGCCGGTTATACTGTTTTCCTCTTCATTGTATACACTCAACTTCTTATACTTCACACTTTTCAATCCTTCACTATGGACAAGACTGTGGCGGATATGAAAGTTGACTTCCACAAGAGAATGGCGGCGTTTGAGGAGGCATTGCAGAGGACAGCCAGCACAAGTACACCAGCGACGGTCACAACACTGGCTGCTGAGTTTGCGACTTATCGAGCCGACATCACTAAAACTCTAAGTTTGCTGCAGCAACAAATTGAGGCCCTAACCCAGACTGTGGATAACATGAAGACACAAAGGCGACGCAAGATACTGCTGTTCCATGGTATCAATGAGCAGGCTGAAGAAGACACCGCTAATGTTGTTGTTAGCACTGTCAAGCAGCAGTTGGTCATCTCGGATTTCAGCACGGAGGCTATACGTCGGTGCCACAGAATGGGTCGTCTGTCTCCTAACAAAAAGCCAAGACCCATCATTGTTAAGCTGCAGTGTGTGGATGTCCGTGACAAGTTATGGTTCAGTAAGGCGAAGTTAAGGGGTTCTGGCGTTACAATGTCTGAATTCCTTACGAAGACACGGCATGACCTCTTCATGACAGCGCGCGATAAACTAGGCGTCACCAAATGTTGGACCAGGGAAGGCAATATTTATGTGCTGCTTGCGAATGGGCCGCAACGAGTGACTTCACTGAGCCACCTTGAGCGGATTTGTGTGGAGCCTGGGAGGCCTGCTGTTGTGGCTAAGGCTGCGAGCATAGCGACAGGGCCTGCAGTGCCAAAATCTCGACGAGTTGCGGTTTCGAGGAAGTAATTCGTCGGTACCTACTCATAATACGCTGGGTCCAGGTAGATGTTGAATGTATTTGTTTTGTTTTTAAGTTATTACCCACAATGTTATATTATGTTCATTTATTATTTTTTTCTCTTTCTTGTTTACTTCACTACCTACCGAATTTTACTTTTGTTTTACACCTTATTTTATATGTAAACACAAATTAAAAAATAACAGCACCGTCAAGATTCAACATCGGTGTCTGTCACATTTGTCAATGACAGGTGTGACGGATGTCATTGTCATCGGTGTTGAGTGTTGACGATTGTCTTTGGCTGCGTTCCATTTCTCCTTTACTTATATTATTTTAACTTCCAAATCGTGCTTTCCTTTTACCTATCGCTATTAAAATCTACCTCCAAAGACAGTTCTAATGCCTGGACCCATAGATTTTTTTTTTATTTCTCTTTATTCTGGTTCTTTGTTTTTGTTTTACTTTTGCATTATTTTGTTTTCTTTTTTTTTTATCTATGTTTTCGCTTTATCAACAAACCGGCAGATGGAACTTAAACGTTTAGTTTTTGCACTAACCATATTCAGCTACTGTTCCTTTTATATAATTGCCTTTTTTTCCCAAATTTATTATAATATAATTAAAAAGTTTCATTTAAATCTATTTATATTGTTATATTGTACATAATATATATACTTATATCTACATATTATATTTCATATGAAACATCATACTTATATATAATATACACTTTTAAATTTACATAAAAGTAATCTTTTTGGGGTCTGGGAATGCCTTTTACAGACTATAGCAGTGACTCTGTTAGTGGTAGTGCTAGCCACCAGAGGAAGCCTTCACTTGCCGAATCTCTCTCATCTCAATTCTCCGATGTTCCCAATAACTTTAACGTTGTTCATATAAATGCACAAAGCATTCCGGCTCATTTCCCTGATATGCTGGCAAGCTTTGATTGTACGCATATACATGCAATTCTTGTTTCGGAATCATGGCTAAAGCCATGTTTACCCTCTTTACAATATACCTTACCAGGATTCAACCTCATCAACGATCGAAACGATCGTGTGAAGCGGCGGGCGGGTGGTGTAGCAATCTATCTGCGCGCGCACATAGCTTACACTATTCTGAGCATGTCGCCACAGCCACCGCACGCTGGTGAGCATATCTTTCTGGAGGTTGAACTTCTGCACTCTAAACTTCTACTTGGCGTTTTCTATTGTCCTTCTTCCAATATAAACTACTTTTCTTCATTTGAACTTCTCCTTGATACATTTGTACCGACGTATAGTCAAACTATAATCATGGGCAACTTTAACACTTGCCTTATCAAGAACGACTCTCGTTCATCAACTCTTCAATCTATTATCCAATCTTGCAATCTGTCAATTCTTCCTACCGATACAACTCATCATGCTCCTCACCTTGCTCCTTCTCTGCTCGACCTGATCATTGTTTCCTCTCTTGAGCATGTAGCAAAGCATGGTAAGTATACTGCTGATCAGTTCTCCTACCATGACTTGCTATTTTTATCTTATCATCTTCATCCACCTAAACTTAAATCTAAATTTCTTCTACAACGCAACTTTGCTGGTATGAACCTGGAAAACTTGCGCAGGGATGCCGATGTCTTGGATTGGAGTCCACTTTATAACTCTAGATGTGTTGATGAGCAAGTTGGAATTTTTACTACAAATATTATTAAGTTATATGATGTACATGCTCCGGTTCGCAGGATAAGGGTAAAACATCTTCCAGCTCCTTGCCTAACAAGTGAGATCAAAATACTTATAAATAAAAAAGCGACAGCCAAGTCGAAATATAAAAGGCGTCCGACCGAAGTGAACCGGGAAAACTATGTTGCTATTAGAAATCACTGCAATCGGGTTTGTAGGAATGCGCAACGCCGTTATATTCATAACTCAGTAGAAAACGAGGATCCAGCAAAAGTCTGGAAATTTCTAAGGACATTGGGAGTTGGCAAATCTCGTCAAGACTCGATCCCTAACGTAAACTTAGATTCACTTAATGAACATTTCTCCTCTTCATCAAAATTTGATAAAATGACAAAACAAAATACATTACAGCGTCTTTCATCTGTCTCGACTCCCAACTGCTTTCCTTACTTATTTAGTCAATTCTCGGCTTGTGATGTTAGGAGGAGCATAATGTCAATCACGTCTAATGCTGTGGGTACGGACTGTATCAGCCGTAATATGATCCACCCTATCATTGATGAAATCCTTCCTGTCATCTGTCATATCCTGAATTTCTCAATAACTAATAACGTGTTTCCAAAAACGTGGAAAGAGGCTCAGATAATCCCTATTCCTAAAAAGAAAAATCCTTCTTCTTTTTCTGATTATCGCCCTATTTCTATCTTGCCCTTTCTTTCTAAAGTCCTTGAACGTCTCATTAACACTCAACTATCTAATTTCCTCTCAAAAAACGCACTACTGAATCCTCTCCAGTCTGGATTTCGTCCTGGTCACAGTACTACTACTACTTTGGTTCATATTACGGAAGATATTAGATCAGGTATGGAAAGCGGTGAGCTGACAGTACTAACTTTGTTGGACTTCAGTAACGCATTTAATACCGTGGATTTCGACGTGTTACTTGGCATATTGAGCACTCTTAACATATCTCCAACGGTGATTGACTGGTTTCGTAGTTACCTGTTTGGTCGCCGGCAGCGTGTATATGTCAAAGAATCCGTCTCCTCTTGGTGTACAACAACCGCTGGTGTACCACAGGGCGGCGTTTTATCTCCCCTACTGTTTGCAGTTTTTATAAACTCTATCACCGACGAACTATCTTCTTCCTACCACCTGTATGCTGATGATTTACAGATATACTCTCGGGCCCCGCTGGACAAACTGGCGATAGCTGTCAATACAGTAAATACTGACCTAACATCGATATGCTGCTGGAGTGCCTCGTACGGTCTAAAAGTAAATCCATGCAAGACACAAGTCATTATTGTCGGGAGCTCCAGGTTGATTGATAAAATAGATTGGTTAACCCTACCTCAAGTGACTTACAATAGTCCCATATAGCAATGAAGTAAAAAATCTGGGGATCGTTATTGATAGTCGCTTATCCTGGGGGCCGCATCTCCTGGAACTAAGGCGTAAAGTATTTGCAGCGGCAGGGTCCCTGCGTAGGCTTCAAAATTTTCTACCCACTGCCACTAAGACTGCGCTTGCACAATCTATTATTTTTCCTATTCTCGACTATGCTGATGCCAGCTATCTAGATCTCACTGAAGACCAACTTAACAAGCTTGAGAGACTCCAAAATCTTTGTATACGATTCGTATTTGGATTACGTAAATATGATCATGTTTCAGATCTTCGAAAAAAGCTCAAGTGGTTACCTATACGCTTTCGCCGGAATGCGCACATTCTCTCCTTACTATACAACATTTTATTTAACCCATTAACTCTTTCTTACCTGAAACAGCGATTTGAGTTCTTACACGACACTCACTCAAAGGTTTTGAGATCATCGGAGAATCTAAGGTTGAAAATACCGAGCCATTCCACCAACTTTGCTGACAAATCCTTTTCGGTTCAGGCGGCTCGGTTGTGGAATGCTTTGCCAGTGAATGTCAGGCGAGCTCAGTCCTTGCCTGTGTTCAAAAAACTCGTCAAGGAATACTACCTGTCACTATGAAAGAGTGGAATGACAAGGTAGAATGAAGTATATCTATGTTTGTGTTAATGTATTGTGACTTTTTCTAAGATATATATAGTGTGTATGCTTGTGTATGTATAATTGTATTTACCTATGGCTATTGTGTTTTCTTTTTCATTATTATTATTTTATTTTCTTTATATATTCTCTATGTACACCTAACTGCCCTAAAATATTCTTCTCCTATTTTCTTATCTCCATCCTATGGTTGCCTGTAAGAAATTGCCGCAAAGCGATAAGGCCGCCATCTGTACGTACCACGGAACTTGTATCACTTATTCTAGTGTAATGTGTAATTGGTGTACAATAAAGACGTCATTATTATTATTATTATTATTACAGGCGTGAGTTTATATGAGTTCACATAGAAAAAGACATTTAATTTCATTAAACAAATTATGTTACTGTAGTTCATAGATTTAATAAACCTTATAAGCCTTAACCATCTTCCGTCAAGCATTTGTCTTCAATAGAAACGTAAAATATTTTATTATTCGTGAGAATGTAGAAAATAGAGATGCAGGAAATAATTACGTACTTATGCGTACCACAAATGCTAAGAAATTGTCGCTGCGGCGCAATTCCAGTAAATGCACCCTTGGCCATATTAATTTTTCCGTTCGAACTCCACAATAGTTTGTGCCTTCGTGGCTTAGTGAAGAGGGCTGGGAGGGAAGAGTTTCCAAGAGCGCTGGAGAGATTTCGTGAAGGTGGGGCAAAAGTCGTTCACTAGGACTACATACATGGGGGACTACACTACAGTGTAATGTAGATACCTTGTAGATGCAGGAAGCGTGCTGTGGGACAAACAGGTAGCACATTTTACTGGGTCGAAAATTAGTGATGTGAAACACAAACTCTGACCAAGAGAAGGGTCTCTCTCGACATTCTTGCGGTAAATAAATTATAGGTAATAAATATCTTTGGTGACATTTTTTTGACTAAATAACAATTATTTCTATTATGGCCTATAAATAACTGCTAGTAACAATAACAGGTATATGGTTATAACAGCATTGTCAGCACTGTCAGAAATAGAATGAAAAAATAGAATTCCACTGATTGCTATGATTAATAAAATATTCGGATGGTTTATACTTTGTTAGAGCTTTTATAAAAGATTGTGTTAGTATTGTGGGTTATATCACAGAATTATATCGTTATATCCTTCTAACAAAGGCCTGAATTACATGGCGCTCCGGGAGAGTATTGGATGGGTTCGGATGCGAACCTATTGATTGTCAATCCTGAACCTACATCATTACGCTACTATCCCTTTAATATTTTTAGTATGTTGTTTTTGCAAATGCTTGTTGGTTGCGCCGATAGTAGAATTTGTATTATTTTCGCTCAATAGTAGTAATTCAAATTGATGACACTGAACACACGCTCCCTATACCCATCTCCCTCCCGCACTACCTTTAAAGTGAGATAGCAATAGTTTTCGCACCGCTCAATTGTCAAAATAGACGCATCTTGACTTCCGCTTTGAACTAGCAAGCAACAATGGCAGCGGCGCGCGCGACTCTCAGAAATTAATAATGTTTGTTGGATTTTAACCGCTTTCATAGACCTTTACCGATCGGATTGTGCCTTTCGTGTGTCCCTCAAGTGATTTAGTGATGTAGGCAGCAGCTCCTGAGCCAGGAAGAGAAGACCGGTGCACCGGCCCAGCCAGCACGTGGCGTAGTAAAGGTTAGTGCATCCTCTCCTAATTTCTCGGGTTGCATTCAATGCCTAAACCACCTCCGCGGCAACCCGATCACCTATCTTGTTTGTTGTGTAAAGTGTCATATGAAACATGTTAACTTCACCCCCCGCAAAATACAGTCCACTAGCTCAGGTGGCATGAGAATCGCGCCACCACTTGTACTAATCAAATCTGGCAATTTACAAGTATTAAAGAAACTGTGGTACACAACTTCATTTTACGTAACCTGACAAATGTAATTATGTTCTGTTATAACATTTATAATTCTGCTTATATACATATTTGTTTTCTTTCATGATTATGACTGTAAAACAAATACTAGATTCTACGATCAGTAATTATGGTATTTATGAAAAATCATTTCGGAAAAGTGACGTGAATCAAATAAACTTATACCCAAAATAAAATATTGGAGATTATCTATCAAAGAATCACCAGCTGGAAATCTGTTTGAGCAAAAATATTCCAATTACAATGATGGAATATATTTACGAGTAACTGAAAGGTTTGAAATTGCACAACACAACTCATGTGATATCGTCACATATTAAATTACTTTCACAAAAGTTATAATACGTATCAAATTTTTCAGGATGATGACACATTTAATGATATGTTACGTCGAAGTTGAAAATGCTGCTAAAAATAGCTCTCCTATACTAGACTTTTTTCGTTCGCATATCTTCACATATAATATATGCTACCCGCCGCCAACCAGCGCAGATAGTAATGTCGGACTCCAATAGACTAAAAACTAGACTAGAACTACTAGACTAGACTAAAACCTCCTTTTAGGGTCTCATATACCGGGTGTGTAAGGTGATCCATCTGATAAACTCTCACACCCGGTCGACCCAGGGTTATTTACGGTTGTTGAGACGTTTATTTCCGTTAACACAAAATAGCAGATTATTCAAAAGTTTTCATACTGAATTTTAATTTTATTTTTAATTTTCGAAATTGAAAAAAAAAGTGTTTTTAATTTTCTGCTTCACCCGTCATTTCAATTAAATGCGTCCTCATCTCATATGCCAATGCCAGATCAAACGTAACTCGGCACAAGTCTTTAATATAAGCTCAGTCAATCCTGTAATAGCATTATATAAATAATAAAAATAGGAAATACATATACAAGGTGTATACGTATTTCCTTAATTGACTGTATACAAACCTTACATGAAAAAGTGTATACCTATTAATTATATACACACTTTTTCATGTAAGGTTTTACGTAAAGCTGTACACGTATCTCCTTTGTCAACTGTGCGATTGTCTTAGTATGTTATTACACATACATACATGAATATAAGCACGCCTGGGGGGAAATCACATTTCACCAATCATTAAATTTGGTCTCACGTAACAGGGAGTGAGCCTATTGTCGACTTCTGGGCACTATTTTTGACTCAAGTCACACTGGATACTATTTTTGCATCTGAGGACGTCTGTAGTCTGGGCTGTATATATCTATCTGGTGTTAAACAGCCCTATTCCTTAGTCGCCCTGTCCGACACTGCATGGGAAGAGATGGGCTGGTTCAAATTCTACTCTGCCGGGAACCATATTATGTATGTAATTATTTTATTAGTAGTATTTCAGCAATTTACTAATATTGTACACAAAATTGTAACACAGTTGATGATTATTTATATATATATATTTGAATTAGGTATTTCACAACTTTTAGAATTTAGGAATTCCACGACGCATTTTAATTGTTCTTAGCTATAAGTTGTAGTATTTTAGTTTTTTTTTTTTTTATAAAGGACACGTCAATTGGACTTCGCCTTGCCTGATGGTAAGCTGAAGGCAAAGTCCCAGAAAAGAGGGTCACCATTACTTACACTTACCGTGTGACAATGGTGACACTCAGCTTGACGGCCTTATCATATGCTTTTTCACGCCTCGCTTAAAGGACCCGGGACTGTAGGAAGAAGGAAACTTGTATTTAATATTTATAAATTATTTCTCGACATGATTGTAAAATTAATAAATAAATGAACTTTTAGAATAAATATGTAATGTATTGGATATGATGGCTTATATGTAAATAATAACTATACAAATGTATTTCACTCAAATATGAATTGTAAATAATTTATTTTTACAAAATAAAGTTCCAATTATTTAGTCTGTATTTTACACGTAGCAAAACACCGGCGAATCAGTTGACAGTTCACGTGACGTCACACAATTTGCGCAATTCGAGTAGGTATGTTTTGGGCGGCAAAAATAAAATGGTAAATTTATAATTTGCTTGCTTACTTTTTTACTAATAGATAATATTTAGCAAGGATATTTTAAAAACTGGCAGTTGAAAACTATCTAAATGTAAATTAATGATGGCAGTTTTTTTTGCTTTCAATACCTAGTTATTGCTCGGGACATATATCTTGGACCTTAAATGTGCTCTGTACGCGCAGTACACATTTATTCAGTGTCTTGAAGATAGCAACGGGTGCTACAGTAACAAAGATTACTACAACGCAATCCGGGCGCGCCAGGGATTCGTTTCGCGAACTAGTTCTAAGAAACGTGTTCTGAGGTATACTAACTTTTACTCTGCCGAGTTTTATAACGCAATACTTGCCTGTAAGTATCTTTATCCAAAGTAATGGAGCGTTATATATTAGTAAACACAATAGCTAGACTATAAAAAGACTTGAAATAGTTTTCAGGGAATACTTTGTGAATTACCTATTCCTTTTACTTAACTAAATATTTATAATAAGTACGATAGTTTCTATAGAATCCGCTATGTTGTATGTATATATTGTTTGGACAAAATTATTCATATTATTAGTGAGCTGTAACAAATATATTTATATCGATTACCTTGAATCCCTAGGATTCAAGCCTAGATAGGTACCAGAGATAGTGATTACGGGAAACGCTTTATTAATATTCACCTACAAAATGTTGTGGTCAGTTATGGTCAATTTTAATTATTATTCTGCATGGTTGCAGGTAAAATTGATTTCTTATTTACATAGGTACAGCAAAGTGGTCCTAAATGTAAGAACAACAGATTCATCAACCGTTAGCTTTGGATTTTGGTGTACTAACTGTAACCACTGATTTCTACGTTTGAGGTTATTATTTGAGTGTCCTAATCAAAAAAATAGCTTTAAACATTTAAAACATGTCCTGTAACAACTACTCGTCAGTCGCCGTGAGTTGCAGTACTCATCTTTGGTCAGATATTATTATATCTTTTGTACTCGTATATATCATATTTTATAATGACGTCACACCCGAATTTGACGTGACCGACCGTTTTTCGCGCACTGTTCACAATCTAACTAAGTAAAAACGCGTTTTTATTTATTTTTAATGTTTTTCACGAAAAAGATAAATTGTTAGAGGAATAAAATAAAGTTCTACAATATTTTAAGATAGGTTTCAAAAATTTGTGAAATACCCGATTCAGAAATTTCCAAGTTTAGAAGCAAAGAATTTGTAGTTCCATTGCATGATGCTATGCAAATAAAAATGATAACTTACTCATTGATTAAAGTGCTTATATTTCCGCTTTATCTTCTGTTGCTAAAAATTACGATATTCTAGTACTAATTTGAAATTTTGGCAACAATTTTTTGTCGTACCCCATAGCAACGAAAACAAAAAATAAATTATACTTTCCTAAAACAAACATTGATATTCCCTGAATAAACAATCACCGCCACGATATCAGAGAATAACAGGACATTACATTTACATAACAGTATTTGAATTTAATTTCTATATAAGCGAGAATTAAATTCAAATACGATTTTGAAATTTCACAAGTTTAAACTAATTTTGCTCATTTTCAACCTAAAAAACTCCATAATGGGTTTTTAGTTAAGTCACAATATAAAACTAGCTATATAACCATTTGCTTCACGCATGATGTATTCAGATTCTTTTCCCGCAACCATATTATTCCAAACTATTATTCATAACATAATACCATTGTGAATGTTCTGATGAGCTCTTCCAATTAGTCCCACCCGAGGAGGGTGTCCTACACAGGACAACACGTGCAGGTCTTAGATGTAACCTGTACACGGTGCAAAATATTCGATCAAGATCCAAGCGGTTCGATGACACTTTCCTTTGTCGCACCATTAAGGCCTGGAATTCATTACCAGCTCACGTGTTTCCTTCTTCCTACAGTCCCGGGCCCTTTAAGCGGGGCGTGAAAAAGCATATGATGAGGCCGTCAAGCTGAGTGTCGCCATTGTCACATGGTATGTGTAAGTAATGGTGACCTTCTTATCTGAGACTTTACCTTCAGCTTACCATCAGGCAAGGTGAAGTCTATTTGACATATCCTATGAAAAATATAATAATTTACTCATATACTAAATTTCAGACAGCTCCGTTTATCCATTTGAGCATATTAGTAACACTGTACATCTAAACATCTTCACAAACTTCCACATTTATTACTGGGATTATAATTAATAGTTATTAATACTTAATGGTATCTAAACAAACCAAAATTTATTGGCAGCTTATTTAACCGCCTTAAACTTAACTTCAACCGCACACCGCGTGACAGGGGGAAGCCGCGATGTGGGGGCCTCACCACACTAGTATAACCACAATGTGCCATAGGTACTCTTGCTAAGAAATTGTGACCTAAGCTATTAAACTTATCAGACAGATACGTAGATACCGAAAACTTTACAAACAAATTGCAAAAAACATATTGTAGAAGTTATTAACCTAAAGATGAAGTTTATTTTTGTTATATTACGTAAAGACCAAGCACTATTAATATCTGGAATTTCTCACCAGCTCACGTGCTTCCTTCTTCCTACAATTCCGGGTCCTATGAGTAGGGCGTGAAAAAGCATTTGATGGGGCCGTCAAGCTAAGTGCCACCATTGTAACTGTATTGTTGCATGATGTAGAATAAAAAAAAATCTTAGTTCTTTTTAACATGGTACGTGTCTGTAATGGTGACCCTCTTTCTTATGACTTTGCCTTCAAATAACCGTCAGACGAAGGGAAGTCCAATTGTCGTGTACTATATAAAAAAAACCGATTCTACGCTATTCAAGATCCAATATTTGATTTAAACTACAACTTTTTACTATAAAATAATAAAGATTATATTATATTAATTGAATATATTGATATTAATTTTACACGATAAATTTTGGTAACTACAAATTTGTTTGTAATAAAAATTTTTTACACTACATTTTTTTTCTAAAATCGTAATTTTCCAATTTATACCCCCATAAGCTGGTGGTGAATCTTTGTTTGATTTTCATAGCCAATTTCTTTCATAATTCGTTGGGGGAGGTTATTGGCAGTTTACATTTCGTTTCGCGTGGTATTCAGTTCGTTACGTTCTCCTCTTGAATTTAAGGGTAATTTTTTGATTTGGTTAAAAAAAAACAACAAATTACGAAAGAAAATTGCTACTAGGAAATTTTTCTTTATCAAGTTCTATCTCGCATGTGTTATTTGATTTTGTTGTAGAAATAACCAAACACAAAACCAAGATCACAGAGCATAATTTTGTGAATACACACGTGGATTTTGCTTTGATTATGCATTAAACCTTATACATATGTACCTATTATATTGTCTTTTCTGTATAATTGACAATGTACTAAACCATTACGGGATTATTATAATGTATAAAAGTTCTGGGTCATCGTAGATTTCAATTTTCGTAGTATTATGACAAAAAATATATTAATCTTAAAAATAATAACTTCATAAAAATAAAAGACATTAAAAGTAAATATATTTAGAGCAACTCTGTCTGTTAAGGTGGAATCAAGATTATTTGACGAGCGAGGAGAATGGAGCAGCCGGCGTGATTATGGAAATAAGGAGACGCAGATTATCCACCTCGTTGAATACTGATCATTCTTCTATATAAATATTTTATAAACAGCCATAGGCACCGTTAGTTAAATGGTAATAGGTAGCTTCTGGATTTTTTATTACCATTCTTAGGAGGAAATAAATAAGTGAAAGTTGAGAAAAATAAAAGTTTTATACACAAAATAAATTTTACCAAAAATAACAGGAAAACGAATGATACAGAAAAATTGTTGTTGTTGTGTATTATTATTCTGTCCTTTTATTGATTTATGTTTACAAACTTTTAACATTTTATCGTTTTTTCGATTAAATAATTCGACCAACAAAACGTAGTCATTTTTAAGTACGCCATTTTTAAAGTTTTATTTCATCATGATCATCATCATGTCAGGCACACATAGTCCACTGTTGAACATAGGTCTCTTCCATACACTTCCATAATGACCGATCTAAAGCAGCCCGCATCCAGCACTTCCCGGTGACTTTGATAATGTCGTTCTTCCACCTGGCCGTTGGGCTTGCTACGCTACGTTTGCCCGTACGCAGTTGCCATTCCAGAACTTTTTTCCTCCATCGGCCATCTGTTCTGCGCGCTGTGTCCCGCCCATTGCCACTTCAACGAAGTAATTCGATGGGCTACGTCGGTTTCATTTGTTCTCCTACGGATATCATCATTTCTGACGCGATCACGTAGGGAAATACCGAGCATAGCTCTCTCCATAGCTCATTTAGTGACTTTGAGCTTTTTTAGGAGACCTATAGTGAGGGACCACGTTTCAAATCCGTAAGTCATCACTGGTAACACACATTGGTTAAAGACTTGCGTCTTCAGGCACACACAGGCACGAGTTATGTCGGCGAAGTTAAGTTATAAAGTATTTTTAATTTGCTTATATTCTTTTTAGGTATATTTATTTGTTTCAAATACACTTTAATTATCAGATCTCGTTAGACTTATAGTGAAGACTGATGAAATGGAGGTGCCATCGGTGTTTAATATTGTAACATATTAAAACTGATACCGTCGGCAGTGTACACGAATGCCACTCATCGAAATAAAACTTTTTAACGATAAAATAGATCGCGATAGAATCCATTTCACTAGTAAAACATACATAACACAAATAGTAGAAATAATACACTAAAAATACATTTCACTAGTAAAAATAAAAGGTAATAAAATAATTTTCATTGATGAAATTCGATATTAATCATGCGATTATTATTAAGTAAAGCATGTAATACTGTAATGTAATGCGGGTTAATATTATACATAACAATATATACATTAGGTATATGTAGGTACAAATGTACCTACATGCTATTGGTGTACTCGAATTTGTTAAGTAAGTTTTGAAAATTTACATTTTGCGTATAAAATTATTACCGCCACAAATCACTAAGTTATAAAAGAACAAACTTTAATTAGACACATTAGGTAGGTACTTCGTTTTCATAAAGCGTTATAGATGATTTATTTCAATGTCTTTGTTATTCAATCACATTTAAAAGAAGACAAGATGGTCATACAATCGCTAGAAGAATTTCATTACGGGAATGGTCTTAAATAATTCGTCTGGATCATTCGCGTTGCTTTCACTGGATAATAGGCACCCTCTTGGATTGGGAAAAACAAATTTCATTCATTTTCTTATATAAAAATTTTGAAATGATACGTCAAAGTAAGAAATATCGTTGTTTCCTTTTATTGTGAACTTCAAATGTAGTGTGCCTGATGCAGTATATTTATATTTATCCAGGTAAGTGAATTGACTTCATGAAATTAGTCGTATCATATTTCCTATTTTGGCAGTCTTGTGATTTATGTATATTAGTATTAGAGCTATCCGGATATGAAGCAATTGCTATCTGACAGTAATGCTTCGATACTGGGTTGTGGAGACCCAATATCGAAGCATTACTGTTACATTGACCATGACAATACAGAGTAAAAGATTTCAACCTTGCGTGCAGGGAAAGTACTCTACTAATTTACTGTGTTAAAGAGATTTGACTCTAAAGATTGACCCTATTGATTAATGCTGTAAAAATATAGGTTGTTATTTTTTCGGATTTTAGTTGAATCGATTTTCGAGTCTGACAAGCGATTTTACGGAAATATTCGAATGCAGTTTTGTTTCCTTTTTTAAAAAAAGGGAATGTGTCCTTGGATTGAAATTCACTATCTCCAGTATATAGAGTACTTTCTTCCATGTAAAGGCGAAATCTTCCATCCTGTATATTACGATGTTACTTTCTTAATCAAACTAAAGAAATTATCATTAATTTGTTCAAGACAAGAATAAGATATAAATGCTTAATAATGATAAACTTGAATGTTGCGCTTACAGGGTCGGCAGCGTGAGTATAACCCCTCTGGTGTTTCAACAATATTTTCATACACCTATAGGCTACGGTAACCACTTTTCATCAGGTGGGACGTGTGCTTGTCTGCCAACTAAGTGTTATATAAAAAAAAGTTAATACGCAAAGCTTGTGTCCACATCGTTTTGTCAAGTATTTATAAAAAAAGAAAACATTTTCTTTAAATACACCAAAGCATTTGTGACGATCATAAACGTAAATTAGTATTTACATAGAACTTTAACCACATCGGTACCAGTTAAATTAAAGTGAATATATAATAAAAGAAAGATTCTAACTTAAAAGATATAGACATTGTCTAGTTCTCTAGACAATGTCTATATCTTTTCGAGTCACTTTTTCTCTTAATATCGACGTTGAGTTGCACAGCTTGTGAAAGTGCCGGAAACCTCACCTCTCTTTCTTTCTTTTTAACACTTCTCTTGTTATTTTCTCTTTTCCTCGCGTGGTTGATAAATGTTCATTAGCCTGGGTGGGTAAGTTCATTTCTTATTTAGATTTCTTTTTACTAAATTCGAAGGATTAGAGTTTGCCTTTGCAGATTATAAAGTTCAAACTTGTTAATTAGATTAAATTACCTGTTTGCGAAGTTGTATTTCATTACAGAAAACTTTTGCTTAGCAACGCTTCCTTCGCTTTTCTTGCGGTTTTCTAAGCCATCATTTATTTTACAGCCATTTATTTTACCTCTAAATTAACTTGTCTATTATAGGAGTTTTTGTACACATAGCGTAGTCTATAGGCTCTTTTAATTTTTATCAAATCTCTTAGTATCTAGTACCTATGTATTCAATCGTGTGAAGAAATAAATAGAGAAAGTTCAACACACTCCACTTGCGAACCCCAAAATAAGCTCATAACGCAAATTGCTTTTGTTCCAGTGAACACAAACCACAAGATATTTTTGTACATGAGGATAAATCTGTGATGCTTTTATAAGAATTACGATTGCTAACGGAATTGGGTTCAGGTCATCAAGAAATACGAGACCTTTTATGCCTATAATTCTTACTCAGCGAAGCCGCCTTTGATTTGCAACACGTGTACTCAGAGTACCGAATGCTTCTTCAAATAATATTTCACTCAACTAACTTTACAAAATATTGCAAGGAGTATGTTCTTTGTTGCCAACCTGTATAGATACGAAACCAACAAATACTTATTAAATATTAATACATTCCGATATGAGCGTTGTATGCCAACTAAACAAACAAGTGTTACAAACACAAGTCTATATCAATAAATATTCGTATAAGGGAAATAGAAAGTAGAAGACGTTACATATTCATTATAAGTAAATGTTAGTGGCTTGTTAACAACGTGCGAAAAGAATTAATACCTAAAACTTTTGTTCTAGTTACTTTTCATTTTCGGTTTCAGCAAGACTTACCAACGGATTCCACTTGAGTAAATGTATAGTCGTTAGGTTCGAGGCTCGTCATGCATATTCAAAAGTGGCGGGCCTTGAGGCAAGTGGCTCAATGTTACTTTGTCGTGCAAAACTACCGTTTTAGAGGCGACACATTAATAGCGCTGCATATCTGAGTAGCTTACATAAAATTAAACACAACCTTCCATATATTAAGACTTACAAGCAAGATGGGATAAAGCATTAAAATATTTGCTATGAACACGCGGTGACGATGTCGCGTCGTGTGGAATCTTCAAAAGACAGTTGCACGTGCATTTCACAAAATTTCACATTTAGTCCTAAAAAGGCCACTTTATGAAATCGTATTAGTATGATTAGGATAATTGTTATGGGGCGATATGTATTCGAAATTGTGTTTCTGCTCATATAAGTGAACATTTTACGAATTTTACTCGAAAGTAACTCAATGCTGTCTTTTTGGCCCTGCTGTTTAGTTCTATCTATCTTTGAAGCTTGCCTTGTATATTTTTGAATATGGAAGGTGATTTTTAAGAATAGAACGAGTAATAAATTGGATTTCTCTTGCAAGCGTGCTTTTTTCTTAGTTAGGGTAATCGTACTTTCTTTTATTATTAAAATGCGTGTACATAAAATAGATAGCAATTAGGTACACAAATACTCATAACTTGCACTTTTAAATTATTATTCTTAACTCTCAATTACCATTCTGTGTTTAATATCAATCACAAAGGTTTATAACAAAAATAATTTAAAAAGATTTGTAAAATACAAAAATAATACTACTTAAATTATTAAACTATTAAAAAACTATTATGATATTCCTGCGCATCATCACCGACCAGTAACGTTCCCAGAAGGCTGGGAGCTTTGCCACGTTGAATGGCAATGGTTAACTATAAATATAGTAATACCCTCCTGCTCCGTTATGTCATTACCAAAAATCGTCCCATTTTTCAGAATCAAGATTTAAGATTTTAAATATGGAATCGATCCGCAATAACCTAATCTGACGCGTTCGAGACAAAGATTGAAATTGTATAATCTATTTCTAAATCGGTCAGTACATAAGAAAAAGATTTCTTACGATGTGTGCGTTTTTCTTCTACTTAGGATGTGTGCGTTTTTATATGAAAGACGATATATGTAGTGGAGAATATCCCATTTATTATGTTAATATGACATACCCAAGTATGCAGCGATTTTCTTATGAGGACTCCCGTACCATATCATACCATACCATAACATTGCGTACAATGGGCGTACTCAGCTTTCTTTAAGGGATGGGACAAAAGTCATGATCGCGGAGTAGGGGGGTGTTGTCGTGTTTTTTTTTTTAATTTACTTCGGTCAGAGCAGAGCAGGGGGAGCAAGCGGCCCATTTGCCCCATCCTGGGTTGTTGTATGTTGCGTATAATATATGCTTAAATTTATGACCAGCAGCATGTTATGAGATGGTATTGTATTTTTTTCTTAAATGGTTTTGTCTTCTCCCATAGTTTATATTTGAATAAACGAAACAACTATAATGTAAAGTAAACGTTATTGCAATGAGAATAACGTTCATTATTATGTAATTCAAGTTCCTACCTACCGTTTGTTCGTACATGTTTGCTTAAATTTCATCAAACGTGAGAAGATCCACTTAGCAAGGAATACATTCATTAATATTATCACCTCTTTGTGCGTTTATCCTTCCCTATTTGACACTTAAACTTCTTACTTATCACACTTCACACTTATCTTCATATTACACAGTTGTACTAACTACCTTAGTTATGTAAATATAGTGGCCTTTTGTCCGCGGCTCCGACCGCGTGGATGTCAATTATCACGAATTTGATCATATCTTCGGTTTTACTCAATCAAAAAAACGAAAGATTTGAAGTCTAACCAACCTTTCCAAAAAAAAACCGCAACAAATTTCGTTTAGTACTTTTTGCATCCAATACGGACAATCAGACAAACACAAGAACTGAACTGTGTTCAGTGGCGCGCAATGCGCGCCTACCCCGTTTTCGGGGACGAGTTGGGGACTCTGTGGCCTCCACACCCGAGAAGAGGACAAGATCGTGTAAGATGGCCCAGGATCAGCCGGAGTGTGACGGATATGCCTCTTAACCTACCTTCGGCAACCAAAAACGACCAACAAGCGCCGTGCATTCTGGTCCATTCGAGCCCAACATAACCTCTCCCACCGGCTCTGGTAGTGGAGGAACCATGGAGATTTCCCGCACGTAAAAAGAAACTGTGTTCAGTATCGGTAATATAACATAACCCAAGTTTTTTAAATATCTTCAATATCCAGTCTAGTCGTAATCCAAACACGACCACTTTACAATTATATAGCAGTATATGGATGTACGCACAATCAAGTCGGAATAGAAGCTGCGTTTATAGATCGAACCCATATTTCAATGGGCCATCGTAATAAAAAGGCATTTTTCTCATACGTGTCCGGCACATAAAGTGCTCGATAAATAATCACTGGCCAAGGAAACAGTTTTGTTGATTCCCTAAATTGCTTTCATTTACTTCAATATTTTATTGCAAGTAATACTGTTTTAAGCTAAACTTTGAAGTATTTATTGCAGGTATCATATTTCCAATAGACTCAAAAACTATTCTCGGGAAGTTTAAGCTACTTTTGATTTTTCACTCTGAGTTGAGTTTTGACTCTTTGATTTGATTTTATCATTAGTTTAGTTAGTAGATATTTCTTGTATGTAATTATTTATTTAATACATTCGTATAAAAGTTTTTGACAATGTATTTTATGAACATCAATTATTATCTCTATATGTGTGCTTGTTTGATGACTTTTTGATTTCTGTTGCTTAGACAAACCCGTGAAGGTTTTTTGTCAACCATGTACATCAAATACCTTATTGGCCTTGTTTGTGAATACTAATATATAAAAGAAAAAAAAACATTCCAAAGAGGTAAAATTCACTAACACATGTTTTAAAAACGAATGATTTCAAGTCGATTAGAAAAAAAGAACTGGTTTATTCAATTAATCAGAGGTGTTTAATATTGGTAGTGTACTCTTAATTGCATGTTGCTTTAGGCATTACGTTGCCGCACCGTATAAACAATTGATTTTGGTTCGTCCGAATTCGGCCGTACTGGACATTGTTAACGAAACGTTTAATATAGTACCTATACCAGAGTACTTTGATCTAGCTTATATGAACTGTTGGTTTCAACGTTGTGAACCGGTAGTTCGTTTGCTTAATATTTTTATTTTGATGTGTTGTAAGTTCTGTTTTAATGGTATGTACGGAACAATTACTTTGTACCTTGGATAGGCCGTAAACTTAAAATGATTCTGTTAATCTAATCGCGATGTTCAAACTTTACGAGTCTCCTGAAAATATTCGACTTAAAAGCTATGTGGTAATGAGATTGGTAGATTGCCATATATGATGGTGATGGAAATGGAAGATCATTTTAACGAACGACTTTATCAAAAAACCATCATAAATGTAAAAGGAATATATTTTGAATAACTTATTTACAGTTAGAATGCATATTTCTTTACACTTTTCTCACAGGGAGACTCATGGTCCCAAACTATAAATTGATTGCACTGACTGGCTTCGCAAAGTAAAGATTGTACGTAAATTCACAGAATTACCACAAAGGAAAATTTCTTAACTCATGATACTATGAAAATAAAGGAAATAAGCTATTCTATTCTGAAATAAAATATTCTGTAACTACATCTTCTAAAAACCAAATATTTTTTGACAGCGTAACAGGCAGAATGTAACCTACTAGCAACACTTAATAAAATTTTAAAGCAATAAGTATGCTAACTATTCAGTTTAGATTGTAGGTAGGTATTGGTTTAGAATACAAATAAAGAGAGAAGAAGAGAAGAGAAAGAATACAAGTATCACCACTCCATCTCATCTGAAAGGTGTCGTAAGAGGCAACTGACGAAACAATACGCAGATGATATCACTGCAAGAGAAGGAACACTTGGAAGAAAACCCTGTACCAACCCGTCTGGTCAGCGTGGAAACTGTAAGCTAAAACTTCCTAGCAATGGGAGAGGCATAATATGTTCAGTAGTGGATTGCGATAGGCTAAATGATTGATGATTGATTGGTTTAGAATGTATGCAATGAAGAATTTCATATGTCCAAGATTTGTGCATGTAACTCAGTTGGTCAGAACATTCCACCTGTTACGGAAAGATTGTGGGTTCAAGACCCATCTTGATCATTCATTTTTTCCAATCTAAATTTATTTTTAGCTATGTTTTTTTTATCAAACAAACATGTTTATTTGCATAATGTACATGGGAATTCATACATCTTAATTAAAATATAAAAACGAAACAGAATATATATACCTGCAGGTTTAGGTATCAAAAATTCCTCCCTATCGGTGTCAACCAGGAGGGTCGCCAGAAGACTGGCGGCATTGCGACATTGAATGACAATACCGCCAGTAATGTAGTTAGCAATGTTATGTAGTACTAAAATAATAAAAAAAACTTATAGTGTCATTTCTAGTAAATGAAATCACGGTCATATTTTGGTACTTAATAACAAAACGTGGTCGGCTTTGCGGTTCAATAAATCTAACCAATCTATAAGTAGAGGGATTTGTACACCATTGGGTTAATTCATTACCTCGTCTGTGAGTGAGCGTAAACAATTGTGAAGATTAAAGGCAGTTTCAGTTAATTGTGCGCCCGGAATCCTCTGATATCGTAATTACTTTGACGGCCATTTATCAACCACAATCAACGGTTCATAAAGTATTTATCGTTTAGTATTGGATAATATCAAAATGTTTCTATAAACTATCATAATATTGACCGTATGAAGTATTTCTGACTAATTTTGTTTTTCTGATTTTAATATTTAGCCTTTTTTTATACAAATTAGGTGGCAGATAAACACATGGCCCACATGATGGAAAGTGGTTGCCGTGACCAATGAACGTGTGTAACACCTTTGGCTATCATGCACCGCTGGGATCACAACACGAGGTTATTGTAGCCGTGGTATTCTGTAGGGTGGTACTTCCCCAGTCGGACTGCTACCGTTGTGTCCTACCTCCTATAGTATGCACTTTACTATAAATGAGGCGTCAATATCTGGTGGTGAACTTAAAGCAAAGTTTCAGTAAAGAGGATCACTAGTACAGATAACAACAATGTACAATAGTGGCCTTCAGCTTGTCGTCCTAAAGCTATTAAAGGACCCGGGACTATAGGCAGTAGAATACGTTATTGTTTCCTTCTACGTACAATTATGTTACTGTTAGAGTACGTGCCAGGTCAAAAGTCACCATTATCTGAACTTCTTTCTCTTCGGAGTCTGCGGTGCACTTGCTGGCTTTCGCTTCTCCCCTTCACAAGGGTTTGGTTAGCTCAAAATTATTTTTTAAAACACCAAAAGTATTCTAACATATAATTATTAGTCAAATGACTGAGACGACACTCTTAGTCAGTAGTACCTTAAATACATAGTGAAAATATTAATAATATATTGAGAATTTGCGCATTACAAAGGTGAGTAGTTTTAACTCCCCGAGGAGCTAGCGAAGCGAGTCACCCCTTCCATGGATTGATTAGGTTGGCTCTAACTATGTGTTAGAGGTGAGACTTCGTATTTGCGTACATTATTATTTAATTATATTATTTATTTACACACAAATTTATCTTAGAAATGCATTAAAACGAAAATTACAGTATTTTAAATTCGTGAAATTCTTGAGGATAGTTCATTCGAGTTTTTGTATACCACTTAGTTGGCAGACAAGCACACGGCCCATTTGATGGGAAGCGGTTACCGTGGCCTATGGACGTATGCAACACCAGGGGTGTCACACTCGCGCTGTCGACCATGAAGAAACCTTCTGATGTCTTAAATAGGTTATAAAAAAAAATAACCGAACCCTTACAGACTTTTGCGACTCAGTAATGCCTTAATCCGGGGCAATAAAGACGAGGACACGAGTTCTTAGTCTTCACGTAGCAAAACAATCTTTTGTAATTATCAAGTCAGTAGGGCTTGATAATTACAAAAGAATAATAATATTCTGTGATTCTCTATCTTGTAAGATATTTAATTTGTGTTATCATAAACACAATATCACAGTTAAAAATGTGAAGAATACGAAAACCGTTGCTATGAAGTTACTATTTATTTTGTTATGTTTCAGTTATTTAAAAGAAAAATAAAATGCTTCTTCTGTAACAAAGCCATTGCGGGTACCCCGAGGCAAACGAAGCGAAAAACCGTGTTTCTTATCTGTCCTTCGAGATGTGGTTACAATATCATTATTAGGCAAATATTGTGAGTAAAATTGTTTTAACCATTAATTTTTATGTCTAGTATAATAATTTGCTTTCTACTACTTACTGGTTAGTCTAGTTCAAAATATTTATGTTGAAATTTTTTAAATATTTTGCATTAAATTTTGTAAAATTGTATCCTAAATTAAGAAGGTAAATTAGTTAATATAAGGGTACATAAATTATATTATTATAAAGGAAAATTACGATAGTTGAATTGTTTGCACTTTAAAAATATAATTTGATTAGTCAGTTAGCCTGTTGCCAACTTTCAGTCAGATCCATCCAGCTGTTTGAGTTTGATTTAGTAACAAACATACAAATTATTTCACATACTATTACACTTAAAACATTAGTGCGAAAAATAACATATAAATATGTTACCGCATATTTCCCTGTAAAGTAGAATACATGAGCAACCCTATCTCTTCCCGTGGGTGTCGTATATGTCGACTTAGGGATATTGTACATACAGAGCCCATACAATATCTCTATAGATAAATTTCGGTGTCAATACATCTCTGCTTATTCCTTCGGGAATGTAATAGCGAGATGAATGTGCATATATATTTTTTAATTCGTTTATTTAAATTACCGCTTCCTTGATGTGAAATAGGATTATGCCTTCCAGCAAAATACCAACAATTGAATTGTTAAGCTGTAAACCACTACCCTCCAGTACTTCTTTTTATGAAAAAGTTTACTGCAAAGCAAGTATAAAATCATAGTATGCAAAAGGTTTCATTTCTCTGATAAAAGAATAGAAAAATGGAAATATTCAACCTTCTGGAGTAGTTCATCAGATTCTCAATTGACTTGAAACGCAACCCAACAGATGTCTTTGTTTATTAGTTATGGAGACTGTCTCTTAAATAAATATTGAACAAAAACAGTTCCTACTTTTACCACTTACGAACATGCGTAAGTGTTGAATATCTAAATCACCTAAACCTAGATAGATAGATAGATTAAGCTAGGTAGAGAGAGCCTAGAGAGAATAATGAAAAATAACAAATTATCTGGAAAATCAAAAGCATCAATATTATAAAACTCTTTTACCTTAAAATATTAGTATACCATCATATTAGGCATAATTAATTGCCCACTTTATTTGATTTATATGTTTATTTTTTATTTGTAAACTCCATAGTGATTTGAAATCACCGTTACTCGTAATACTCACAAAACTCCTTTGCTAAGGTGAGCTTTTTATTACACAGGGCAGTGACAAACGATTAATAAATGTCAAGACAGGTTTGTACATTATTAATATACTTGCGTATATTTGTACCATAAAATTTATTGCCGTTACTAGATACAAGATTTTGGAGCAAGAGTAATTTATTTTCTAAGAAAAAGAAATTACTCTTAGGTTTGAATGTGCTCGTTCTTCAATATGAATTAGGTGTGTATAAGTTACTCGTAATACTTGTACTATATGGAGTATTTGAAATCGATATTACTAATATTCCCACAAACTAATTTAAAGAACGATTCGAACAGAAAAAAAATGTAAAAATTTGCCTGAAAGAAATTGTGTAAAGCGATAAGACCACCCTTTGTACTGCTCTTGTCTTCTCAATTTGTAATTGGCGTACAATAAAGAATTAAATAATTAAAAAAGAAACTTTGGTATGGACAAACCAAACCAAATTTGTTGACTTCCTAAAGTTTTTTTTATACCATTATAGGTGGCAGACAAGCGCACGGCCCACCTGATGAAAAGTGGTTACCGTGGCCTATGGACGTGTGTAACATCAGAGAAGCCACACTCGCGCTGCTGACCCTGTAAGCGCAGAGTTTCTGTGCCGTCAGTGTAGAGGACAAAGCGGGGCAAGCCTTTAGTCATCCCACTGACAGCACAAACTCTTAATATACATTCACAATAACTCATGACTGAATATTTTGTAGGTATCTGTATTTAAATTGTAATAGAAGAGAGTAGAAACCTAAACCTAAAACAGTACTCACATTGCAAAATTTATTAGCTAGTACCGCAGGGTCATTGACATTACCTATGCCCACTGTTTACATTTTACTGTAGTGAATTTACAACAAAGCTGGTATTTGTTCTGTTTGTCATTCTACCCTGACATGGTTAGTTTCAATAGTTTCACAAAACAAACTGTTATTTACATAGAAAGTTGGCAAACCACCCATGTTTCGAACAAACAGGCTCTTAATCTTGACTTAATATCTTGAATATACCAAAGCGTAAGCAATGAAAATTCACGTCGTGCTTAAAGCACAGCCTTGTAGTTAGTACGATAACTATTTTAAAGTAATATTATAATCTGTATATAATAAAAAAAAATGAATTGATTGTGTTCTAATTTTTTACACAATATACAATCCGCATCAGAGATGGTTCTTAGCTTTTAATTCGTATCGGTTGATAGCATTGCAATCGAATATAGGATTTCTTTCAATAGTATTTCCACGTGCGAACCGCAGTAGCCTAATGCAGCAGTAGGTAATGGACTGCTGGGACGAGGTCTCGGGTTCGATCCCAGGTTTTACCATGGCACAAACCAATGACTTTTCGATGCTTTTCGACGTTATGTGTGTATTTATCGCAGGTTTAAAAGTGCCGGGTTAGTGGCAATAGGCTCGCCACCTATTACATTGGGACCTAAACATAAACTGGCGAAATGTGGGTGCTATCACCTCTGGCTACCCCTTCGGGGATATAAGCGTGAGTTTATGTTATGTTATGTTATTTCCACGTAAAGGCAGTATCTGGAGACATTTAGTGAAGATTTGGTGACGGGGATGATAAGGCACGTATTGCTTGCTGTCGGGTGGTCCAATTAGCGTGAATTAGCTGGTGATGTTTATGACTATGAAATAGTACTTACATTCAATCATGTTTACGTGAACTACTGGACTGCTTGATGTTTCGGCAAGATTATACTTGTACTATTTTACAAGCAATAGACTCCGTCACCGAGTCGGTTAAGCTGGAGTTTTCTATATTCGTTTTTTAATTCTCGATTTTTTCCCGTTGCCTTGTACCGTCACATACAATATAAACGGTGTCTCTATTCAGTAAGCAAACTAACACGTCCCCATTCTATTGTTTTTTCCAACAATAGATAACATAGTAGTTGTTGTTTTTAATTCTAGTTTCCATGCAGTATGGCCTAGCAGATAATTTAAAGGAGTAAGTGCAAGGTTTTTTTTTATTTCAATGGGTCGGCCGTCGTGCGAGGAATATGCCTGTTAACCTCATCTTTGGCAACCTAAAAGACCCACAGGCGTCGTGCGTTTTGGTCGGATCGAGTCCGAGAGGTGGAACCTTTCTGTCCTGCAATGGTGGACGTGCCTACATGCTAGTGCGTACCCTCGTTTTATTTTGTAATTTGTGTTTAATGTAGTACCAACATAGTTATAAGATTATTGTTACAAACACATATGGTCCGATGTCTGAGATTTATGATTAAAATGATTATTATTATTATATTATTATAATCTCTTCCACCGGCTCCGGTGCTGGGGGTATACGCGGAGATTTTTCGCACAAAAAAATTAAGTCAGACTCTTAGTGGTTAAGGAGTCGGCGATCGTGAAATCCCAAGTTCGAAACCTGGCCATAACACTACTGACTCCTAATGCAAGTAATTAGGCGGGAGGAAAAGGTTAACAATTTTTTCCCTTCTTTTCCTTTTTTTTCACATAGTTTCCACTACCCGCATATGAAACCTATCCCGAACACAGAAACCTTTCACCGAAACAAACAATCTTCTATTTATATTCCAAGTCACAGTATCAAGTTTCAAACAAATTACCAAATAAACTTTCACATTTATAATTGGAAAGTGTTTAAAGAACATAACTCATTTGGATTTATAAATATCATTCGTATACTGACTTAGTCTACATTTGAATCGAAGTACAGATACAAGAATTTCCGTAACATATTCTTACCAATTTACGGTGTGCACAGCATGATACGGGTATGTAGATTTCTTCCCGCATAACGAATAATGATCGTGTATATCGAGTTTTCACGCCCCAAGTCCTGTTACCGGTTGTTTGTATTCGTTTCGAAGGTGATTAACGAAGATAAACCCATATTGTTAAAGCCTGCAAACTTAAATTATATTTCTTTCAAAATGTCACTGAAGCGGATATTGGAAATATGGGAATGATATATATATTTCTGGTACTCAAATGGTAGGTATTGTCCACAGAATACGACACTACGTGCCTCCTCATGGCTAGATAGGTTACTCGTGTTAGGTTACTTGTGATAAATAGGAGCAATCCTGGTAGGGTCCCATCGACGTTTCTCGGAGCTATCTAGAGTTTTGGTGGCAAATTAGTTTATATATCTACTATTTTGTGTACAAGCCCTATTATTTTGGTGGCACCTTAAGTCATAATCGTCAATCTAATAGGTGATCAAAATATACTTACCTACATTAAAGCAACATTTTATCAAATTTATGACTGGGCGACAGCCATAAATTTTCCCAAAACTCCTTGAATGTAGCTCGATCCACTAGTGGAACAAACAATGGATCCTGAAACAGTGAATCCTAAAGTGCTACTTGCTCTTATGGTGGATCATGGCGGTGGATTCTAATGGACCGAGGCAAAAACTCTGTGATCGATTAAGATAGAAATAATTGAATCGGCCCTGGCGGGATTTGAACACGCGATCTTTCCCTTATAGGGGAATGCTCTGAACACTAAGCGACCGAACCTTTGCCTGAATCCATTCAAAGTTCTCTGTACATATATTTGTCTTACGGTGACGATTGATAGGCATCTGCTGTATTCGTATGAATTATCGGAACCAATGAATGATGTTGCAATCATTTTTAAACATTCATTTTTGATGACTCCACTCAAGCCATTGAATGAAATAAAATTAAATGAGACGAATATATTATTATGTTTAGAAGGATTTGGATAGTTTCAGGCGAAGGTTCGGTGGCCCAGTGGTCAGAGCGTTCCCCCTGCAAGGGAAAGTTCGCAAGTTCGAATCCTGTCTGGATCGATTAAATTTTTTCTATCTTTTTTATACCAATTAGGTGGCATACAAGCTCACGGCCCACCTGATGGAAAGTGGTTATCGTGGTCTATAGCCGTATGCAATACCAAGGGAGACACACTCGCGCTGACAACCCAGTAAGTATCTTAATCAATTTGAATAGATGGCATGCTTTAAAATTTCATTAAAAAACTCTGTGATGTTACTTATATTTACAGGTAGATAATTTATAGCTTTGAACTGCCGCGTGACGTTACAATCAAGTTGTAATTGCTGTGGTTACAGTCTGAGTGCCTCCATGGTGCATGTCCTTTGTTGTCAAACCCAGTGTAGACCGTCGCCAAACTATCGATAATTCCATTTTATTGATAATATTTAATCACCATGCTTTCGAATATCTCTAGCAATAACAACATTACATAAATAATAATTATTAATAGTTAATATTTGCATGCTATTACTGGTGATAATACATTGTACTTATTTTATTTTTAGCGACCAACATATTATGACTGTATTATGCAAATAAATGAATAAAATTTATAAAACTGTCCTTTTAAAAATCGTACTAATTAAGTCAACTTGGAAAAACGCTATCGAAGATTGGCCAATTTATCCTCACTTTGAAAATCAATCGACCTGGGCATCCAGATAAAATGGATTCTCAAATGCATTGTGCCGTACTTCGATTGAATTGCAATTTCGAATACTCGATGTTAGAGTTGGGAAATCAGTTATTCATTGTGCATAAAGTTGCATTGATAATGGTGAAAATTGCATTGTAACACAACAAATACTAAGCGTATATTTTTAGACCAATAATAAAATAATTATTCTACTATTATAAAAGTCAACAAGATATTTATGCTTAAGTTTCAATCCGGAAGTTCTGGTTAGCTGATATAGAAGTGACCATGACAATATTATGTATAATATGTATGTATTTACAAAAAAAAGTATCTAAGTATGTTTATCCGCATTCTAGATCCCATAACACAAGCTAGTATGCTTACCATGGGTCTAGACAGCGTTGTGTAGAATGTCGTGGAATATATTTATTTATTTATATACACATATAAAAAAAACATGATTATTGTATTCAAATTCTATTTTGAAGGTATAGGTAGATATTTCATTTATTGAACCCCACGATAATTACAAATAAATGCTACTTATGCTGGTATCAATCAATAGAAACATAATATGAAGAAAATTCTCCAAAAAAAATTTAAACAGCTTTATCTCTTTCCACATCAGCTGAAATGTACTAAAAGTCCGTGTAATAAATCTATTTAAAACCACTTGGATCCTCAAGTGACTCTGTATACTTACTCAGTTTGTATATTAAGCAACCACTTAGCGCAGAAGCCTTATTACTAGGTAATAAGATAGTTAAGTGCGGGGTTTCTGACGTAGGCAACTTTTTTCACTGTCACTTCTTACAACTTTTTCGTTGCTCTATATTATTATTATACCTACTAAAATTAATATTATTATACTTACTAAAAGAATTCTAGATCTAACGAAAATGAACTTACATTTTCTGTAAATAGCACTTTCTTCGTAGTAATAGCATAAACTTAAAACAAGCAACTTGCACATGGTATATGTATAAGCAACACTTAACAATGTCGTCCACGACGATTTATAAGCAGAGAGTTTACGAGCGAATTTGCAGTTAATTTCGCTCCTGTCTCCGTATTTTAATAGCTTAGATTTATAATGCACTCCCAAAACATCAGTTTCTTAATAAATCAAGTTAATCTACTAACACTTTCTGACGATGTTATAAATCTTATTGTTCATGAAAAAAGAAATGTTTATCTATAGGATGTGGATGTAGATGTTTATCTTGAGGAAACTCTAAAGAGAAATAATTCTTCTACTTTATCTTCATTTTCTTTTTGTTACCTATTAATTATTAATGAAAATGTGAAATGAAGTTACGTGCAAGTGAAATTGAAATTTTATATTTTAAAGGATATTCAAATACATGTCAATTACAAATTACACAATGTCACTTTAATACTGAATAAAAAATACGATGTCAAGACTAATCGAGTCACTCACCCCTGATCGCTTCCGGTGCAAAGGTGCCCATCACACTTGCCGCGTTTCCACACTGGATTGCGATGGCTGTGTATTGTGCATGTATTGCAATGGTAAAGGATCCCAGAGATTAATATTTAAAATAACAATTATGTACTATAATTTTAATTTTTGTAACTTGTAGTATAAGGTAGAGCCTTAAAGAGACCTTAATTTTGTATAAAAGTTATTATAGGTTGTGGAAATAAATGGGTAGATTTTAAATTCTATCGACTTTCGTAGCATTCGACTAATGTTTTACAGCAGTTCAGGGGCTTACGCTTTAACTTATTCCGTTTTCTCTTGTGTACTACCAATAAATCAAAGTATGTACGCCGTTTTGGCACTGATATCATACAGTTCAACAAACTATAACTAACTTCAGAAATAAATTGTCGGATAATAGTGATCATCATAACACAAAAAGTTTATCTAGGTAGTATTTATGATAGTTAACAGTAAGTTTACGGAGTGTGTAAGGAATAAATGACAGACAATTTCTACCTACTCTGAAGGGAACACAAAACAAAACATCTAATTTACATTGGATTTTTTCATTTTCGGTTTTTAGCACAATATCTAAAAAAATATCAACTATCTAGACAGACAGACAGACCGTGGAGTTATAGTAATAGAGTTCCGTTTTAGTGTTAGGGTACGGAACCCTAAAATAAACTCTTAGTGACTATAATCGTATAATCTTAATGAACTCAGTAATTTACATCCGTCTTAGGGCAGTAAGTTAATCCAATTAAATCACACATGTGATTTGGGTACAGCAATCTTGTAGCTGAGATAATACTGTGTTTGGTCCGACCACTTCTCAGGACCTAATTCGTAAGGGAGAGACCGGGTATTCTCTAAATTAAGTACTTAATACGTATATAAATGTGGCTAGCCTAAGACATTAATCAATCTTGACTGAACATTGTAAGTATTTAATCTGAGTCATTAATTTATTCAGGTTTATATCAGAGAATCCTTGTTAGGATTTATTTCTAGTGGAAAAGGTGAGTTATTTTAGATAGCTGTGTTTTGTATAGTTATATGTTGGTAGGGCCCACTGATCCTGGTCAGGGGGCCCTATCGAGATATATCCGTCAGTCTCGTCCGTTGATTGAATACCTGATGTAAAGTGAGGTTGACTTGGGCCCCAAAGATCTCGGTAGGGGGCCCTAACAAGAACTTAGGGGCCCTGTTTAGATAACCGTCATTGATGCAATAACCAACATGCTAGGTTAAAGTGATTAGAAGAGATGGGAAAGCTTAGTAAGCAATTGGGGCCACGCAAGAACGATGAAAACAAAATATTTATTCAGTAAAGGTACGAAGATATGAAGACAGTACAAAAAACACAATATATATTTTTCTTTGTTATACATTTAGGCATGTAGGTAAGTGTTCTTTGAAGGATTCACAGGGAATATTATGTGTTTACTATCAAAAGGGTTCGCTGTCTTTACAATTCCATAAAAAATTACAACCGTTGAACCGTTTGATTGGTTGATAAGGTTTTACGGCAAATATATGGCAACCCTTTCAATTCAAATAAAATGTGTATACGCACATTATATGACGCACAGTTATTATTCTCGATTCTTTTAAATTGCTTATATTTTCATTATTACTTTTTTATACTACCTAGGTAGCAGACAAGCACTCGGCCTACCTGATGGGAAGTGGTTACCGCCTATGGACGTTTTCAACACCAGGGGCGTTACACTAGCCTACTTCTATTCGATTAAGGTATTTAATAGGAAGGTAATTATCATCTTTACACACCTCATTAAAATCCTCAATTTCTCATTAAAATATTTATTTAAGTCTTTTCTTTTTTCAAATTATATCAGTTTATTTTTTCGGCTTGCTCCCTTATGAGTATATGTTCAATGTTCTCTATTCCTCAATACCATAACACTGTATATATGATTAAAGTCAATTCTACTTAACCTACGTTTACCATCCGCTTCCTAATTGATGGTAGTGAGAAAAACCGGCGCAACAAACACGGCTTCGGCATAATTGCTTTGTAGCCCTACTTGTTTAGTATTATTTTTACATATTCAAAGTATTTCTTACCTTTCTACTGCTAACAAAAATCATCCAATTTTGCAAGAAATAAGCCCTGTGGTTATTTATCAAAACGCTCGTTGACGTCACTCACGCTCTGTGTGAATACAAATTTTCTATATATTACGTGATCAATATGACGTAACCGCTTCTGTGCTGGTAGATGAATTATCTGTTTATGGAACTTTTTCATTTCCTTTTTTTTTCTTTTTTATTGTCTTTAGTTCTAATCCTTCTTAGGCTGTTCTTCACTGAAGTCACGATTAACGATGAGAAGTGTGTCGAACTCAACCTAACTTAAACCACGCGGTGATTTAAACGAATATACCTGAGACCTTGATCAGCTTAAAGATCAGTTTTATCTCTATTACGTAAGATTTATGTCTCTCTTGTTAATTTTATTGTTGCTTTTTTACCATTACATTAAATATCCATGTAAATTGTCCAAGACTAATTATTTTTTCCATAAATTTAAATAATTTGGTAGATTTACCTACACATACATATGAAATTCTCAGAAACTTCGTTACTTTAACAAGTAATAGTAAGCCTTTCGTTGCCTTCGTCTTTAAGAATGTTCGTGACCTAAAAACTCTTAGCAATATTCAATAATCGGCAGTTCTCGAACTTGTCTTCATTAATCAAGCAACTTCGCCCCGAGTTTTTAAAACAAACGTATCTGATGAAAGTTTTTGTTATCGATTTGATGAAAGAATACACAACCTGTTTAGTAAGTCACTGAAGTATATCCGAGTTATTATTTCGTCAGTTGATAAAAGACCGTTATTAAATAACAACATAAACTCACGCCTATATCTCCGAAGGGGTAGGCAGAGGTGCTAGCACCCACATTTCGCCAGTTTATGTTTAGGTCCCAATGTAATAGGTGGCGAGCCTATTGCCATTAACCGGGCACCTATAAACCTGCGATAAATACACACATAACTTTGAAAAGCATCGAAAACTCATTGGTGTGTACCATGATAAAACCTGGGATCGAACCCGAGACCTCGTCTCAGCAGTCCATTGGCTAACGTGGTTTTTTACCAAACAGTTAAATAACAAGGTATGTACTAATACACCTCTACCTACCCCTTCGGGAATCTACAGTCTAGAATATATAGAATATATATATATATATATATATATATATATATATATATATATATATATATATATATATATATATATGTATTAAACATGTAAAAGCAACAACTTGCACATTGGCATGTGGCATCACATTACTCATAACACTTTACAAAGAAATACTTTGTTTGACTATGTGCATTCAGTATCTACGCAATGACATGTCATTGTAATAAAAACAGTGTTCTTGTAACGAATCTTTTATTTATTTTTTTAATATCTGGTGGAATTGTGTTACTCAAAAAAGATTTAGGAGGTTACTAAAGAAAAGTTATTTTTAGTACATACAATGTTATTTACAATTAATATTAAATCGAAATTTATTGATATAGTTTCATAGAAAAATGACAATTTTATTAATAATATTTTACAATCATGTCAAGAAATAATTTATAAATATTAAATACAATAAAATAAAATGACTATTATACAACTTATAGCAAAGAACAATTAAAATGCGTCGTAGAATTCCTCCGCATCGCATGCCTCTTGTAGTAGCGTTCCCAGAAGGCTGACAGCATTGCCACGTTGTATGGCAATGCTTATTCTCTGACCTAAAAAGAGGCCAGCCTTCTGGTCACGAGAAGCGTCGACCATACGCTTCGCAATCTCACGGAAGAGGTTGCGAGCGCTCGGACCCCATGACCCCAAAGTCTCGACTCCAAACGGCACAAATTCATAATCTCTAATGAGATTGAAGTATTTGCGCCGCTTGAGAGCCTCTGCAGAAGCAGTAGCAGCACCAGCACAGCCAGTCGTGCTAGTTATATGGGTAGGAGCCATGGTATCAACGCATGTGGCGTCCCACACCAGAGTCCTACCCATCTTCCATGGCATTAACGACATGTCATCCGGTCTCTTGCCGTTTGTTTGGTTTTAGTACAGCTGGTACACCGGCGGTGACAAGAGCACGGCGGATTATGTCGTTGAGGCTGGCGTGCCGTGGAATTCGCCCAGCGCTCCTGCAGCACGACAGACCATGGTGTCCGACTCTGTCAACGGCTTCTCCACAACGTCATTGATGCGGAGAAACACACGGCGCACCTAAACGGAGACAAGTTGCAATGCGGAAGGTAGTGTCATCTAACATAGTCCCTACGTTAGATGACGGAAGACCTTGTAGCCAAAGACCCGATTCCCACACTCCAACCGCCAGTAAACGGGCACGCTCAGCAGCATTGGAACATGTATTTAGTAATTTTTTTCCAACTAAGCAGCAGAGCAGCCCGTCCCACTGACGCTGTGAGAAAAGGTTCCTTGGGAGATCGGTGTTTGGACGTGCAATTTTCCAAGCGTACACTGCATCAGTCTTACACTTCAGAATTAACTATTGTAGGTGCAAGGATTTTCCTAGTTAATTCTTCCGTACTGTGGACTGAAGACAGGAACGCTGGTAAGCTGACATCTGAAATTTTGCGAATACCGAGCCTACCCAAGCGAATCGGTAGAGTAGCTTGTAGTAAAGCTCGGTCATCCAAGGCCACATTTAAAATTTTGGTGAGGGTATTTTCTATAATTTCGTCCATTTTTTTCAAAAGTGTTATATGTTTAAAAAATGGCGTTGATCGTTGGGCGTGGGTGAATTTTGGAACGAATAGGCAATACCGAAGAATAGTGAAAGCCGAGTGTATATTAATTTTGAGTAGGCGATCCGAAAAGTCACTAAAATTTTGAATTTTTTCCTCTATAAATGAGGTGTAGGCATCTTCTAGGATTGGGGACCCGAGGAGACATAAAGAGTCTTTTTCTAAAATTTTGATGGTGGGAGCTATGGAATTGAATTTAGAAATAGTAGAAATTTTGTTCGAAACGTCGTTTAAAAAAATTTCGCATTTACTGTCATTTAGTTCTAAACCAATTGATCTAAATTCATTTTTAATAAATGCCAAATCTTGTAAAACTGTCTCCACATCTCCCCCTAGAGTCCCATCGTCTAGGTACCATACATTAAATTTAGAATTTAACCGCCGAATAATGGGCTGAATAGCTTATCTGAAAATTACCGGTCCAAGAGGGTCTCCTTGTTGACATCCAATAGCTGATTTCAAAAGGTTGACCTTGTATAATAATTTGGAGGTGTATCTGTAACATTGCCAAAGAAAATTATAAATTTTGGGTGTTTCTAATGTAGCTTGGTTCAATAAGGTGTCCCTGTTCACCGAGTTGAAAGCATTCTTCACATCAACCTTGAGAATGACCTCACCTTTACTGGAGCCAAGGTAGGTTGATAAAGCATGTATGGCAGCCTCACACCCCCCCTTGAACCAAAACCAATTTGGAGGGGCTGGAACTTCAAAGATAACTCGGTTTTGTAATATTTACAACAGAGTTTGGCTGCCATACGTCGGTACGTACATCCCACGGCAATGGGATGAATGCCACCATCTCCCTTGCGCAGGGCACAAAAATTAGCCCCGTACAAAATGTCTGTGATGGCATCATCCACACTACCGGAGAGCATCAAATTCATGAGAGCCGTTAGCTCCTTCAGAAGTGCCTCACCAGCTTCCCCGGCGCTTGACCCTAAAAGATCTTTTAAATGTTGTGGGGTTAATGCGTCAAGACCTCCAGCAGAGCCACTTCGAAAGGAGACAACGGCTGCCAACACTTCCTTGGCCGTTACGCACAGGCAATCAGGGTCGGGGACAGGTGCCTCAGGAAAAGAAAGGCCACCCGCAGGCGCTGGATGCTTGCTCCGCAGACCAGTAAAGGTCTCTGGAGAGCAGGGCGCCACTACATCGCTACTAAAAAGCATTTACATCAGTCTAAATGTTAATATTTACATCATGCACACGGAAGTTATCTAAATTAAAGTATTTAAAAAAGAAAAAAATGAATATACCTACAGTCCATCAAATCTAAGAGGTACCGTTTGACGTTTCATATTTTTCAAACCGAAACAACTTTGTTCATACGTACATTATTCAGTTTCGATAACCTTTTTCATAAAACCATGAATTTAGAAAGATTTCATTATTGTATCTAAAAATGTACAATTCTTAATATCTAAATGTAATTGAAAACTTTCAAACAAAGCAAAATAACACATATTTACACAGTAAATAATTTCTAATAGTTATATTCTTGACCGCATTACAAAGTTACGTAGTTAGGTCACTGCACGTAGTGTTGCGACTCTTCGGATACACTTGTATGCAAAAAAATCGTTTACATATACGAAAAATCGAATGTATTATTTACAAATTACACTTGACAACCAAACAAATATTTTTTCATGTGAATGGGATTTATCTCACATATTACGATTACATAACTAAATAGTTATGTAATCGTAAAATATGAGATAAAACCCATTCACCAAAAATACGTATTTATAAATCAAATATATTTGCTTCTTTAAAAAGTTGTCGAAAGCGATTTGTCGATTTTTGATTTTCGCGCCCAAATAAGTCGGGGTTTCTCGCGCTAACGCTGTCGAAATAGTAAATGGAGTCAGGGATAGTGTTTTTTACATTTATTTTTGTGTATGATAGTATGGGTTTGCATATTACAGAGAAATAAACAAATTTTTAACAAGCACATCCATTGATTTTACAATTACAATTTTTTCTTCTAAGTCTTATTTCTACGTCTAAAACTAATAAAAATAAGGTATGTAGAACCCATTCACAAAAATGTTGTTGCCTGATGTTATAAATTAACGACGTTACTGCGCGACCGCATAATGCACTGAATACACAGATACCCTAAAATAAATTAATTTAATTATTTTTAGGTCAATAGGCAAAATCGCAGGTGTCCAAGTCTCTACAAATTTTTTTTCTGGCAACACTGCCAACTACAAGCGCACGCGGTCCGCTCGGTCGGTTCGGCGTCAGCAGTCTCTCGCCATCTTGGAAGCTGACTGTGCGCGTACTTGCTTTCTCGTTTGTGTTTTACAATTTGTGACTTGGCTATTACTTTTCTGGACTGATCATTCTTTATCCGTTTACCTTGGCAATATTTATACTGGACTCCGAACTAAGCAAGTGTTTATTAATAATGTCGAAAAGAGGACGTACTTTGAACAGCCAGGCTCGTGAATTGGTGGTGAAATTACACGAGTATTTTGAGCGTGAATCTCAAAATGGTGGACTTCTACTGCCAGTTACACAAGTTCGGGATCGCGTCGGTGAAGCTCTCGGTATTGGTAGCCGCACCGTTGGCAAAATATTAAGTGAAAAATATGGGCCTTCGGGGAGTGACAGTAACGTACTTCACACACCGAAAAAACGAAAAAGAAATAAACCTGTGACAGGCATCGATGAATTCGATAGTCATGCTATTAGAAACCATATATACGGGTATTTTACAAGAGGCGAATTTCCAACATTGGCAAAGTTATGTGCAACTTTAAAAGATGCCGGGCTGTATAAGGGAAGCATAGAGTCGTTGAGAACGGTAATAACAGGAATTGGCTTCAGATACAAAAAAGTTGACAAACGAAAAATTGTTATGGAGCGACATGACATAATTATGCAGCGACTAACATTCCTGCGCGAAGTTAAACAAATTATAAACTGGGATAATGTAATATTTTTGGACGAAACTTGGCTAAATTCCAACCATTCTGTGCCGAAAACATGGACTGATGATTCTGAAGCTTCGTGCTCGAAGGTGCCGATAGGAAAAGGTGGACGCCTCATAATATGCCATGCTGGGTCAGCGTCTACAGGCTTCGTGGAAAACTCTTTATTAGCTTTCCAATCCAAAAGCACTAAAGAGTATCATGAAGAAATGGACGCAGTAAGGTTCCGAGAGTGGTTCTTAAATTTATTACAGAATATCCCTCCTAACAGCACAATTATAATGGATAATGCCCCATACCACTCTGTGCAAATTGATAAAGCACCTACGTCAGCCAATAAGAAAGCAGATTTGGTGGCATGGCTGCAAAGAAAAGGAGTGGATGCCGACATGTCACTATTAAAAGCTGAATTATTACAGTTAGTGAAATTGCATAAACCACCAAAACCGACATATGTAATTGACCAATTGGCCGAAGAGCACGGGCACAAAGTCATACGACTTCCTCCGTACCATTGCCAATATAATGCCATTGAACTGATTTGGGCCCAAGTTAAAGGTAATATTTTATAATATTATAATAATAACACGAGTACTTCTAACATTTATAATTTAAACAATGGTTTTCGTCTGCTATCAAATAGTTACATTATTGTTTTACAGGTTATGCAGCAAGACACAACACAAAACCACCCTTCAGTGTCAAGAAAATGGAAGGTTTATTAAAGGAAGCATGTGCCCAAGTTACACAGGAAGATTGGAGTAAAGTAGTACAAAAAACAAAGAAAATAATAATGGACGACTTCGAAAGAGACGTACACTTTGATAATGTAATGGACAATCAACTGGTCATTAATTTAAATGACGATGATGACGAAGACGACGATACTAGTACTAGTAGTGAATAAAAAAATATCCTAAACATTTCTTTTATTTAATTATAACAATTGATTTCTTAAAATTCGGATATTATAGTAATCGATCTCTTAAAGTTCGGATATTATAGTAATCGATTTTTTCATCCCATCCCTATCATTCAATTGTCAGAACTGTCAAACGGTACTTCTTAGATTTGACGGACTGTAAACAATCCTGCAGGTCCAGGGCGTCAAAGAATTCCTCCCCAACGACGTCAATCGGGAGGGTGGCCAGAAGGCTGGCGGCATTGCCACATTAAATGGCAATACCAATCCTTTGCGCAAGGAATAAACCAGCCCTCTGGTCACGGGTAGCGTCAATTAAACGTTTTGAAATTTCTCGAAACAAAAGACGGGCACTTGGACCCCATGATCCTAGCGTCTCGACCCCAAACGGCTCAAATATGTAATTGCCACTTATATTACTATACTTGCGCCGTTTGAGGGTCTATGCCGACGCAGCAGCAGCGCAGGCGCAGTTTGCAGTCCCTGGAATATGTGAAGGCGCAAGGGTGTCAGCACATGTTGCATCCCACACCAAATGCCTTCCCATCTTCCAAGGCACCAATGACATTCCATCAGGCCTCTTGCCATTGTCGCGCGCCAAGCCAGTAGGTTCTAATATGGCTGGAACGTCAGCAGTGACAAGAGTCCGACGGATTATGTCATTGATATACCCGTGCCGTGACAGCCGTCCTGCGCTCCTGCTGCAAGAGAGGCCATGATGTCCAAGGCTACCAACTTCTTCTCCACAACGACATCGATGTGGAGAAACGCTAGGAGCACCTCAACGAAGGAACATATAAATCATCATTATTTTATAAGGATTGAAAAAAGGGGACCTGCCGTTGAAGCATTTTAAACCGGTGGGTTTGCATGAAAGGAAGCTCGTGAAATATGTACTGGATAGATTTTTTATCTCTGCCTACCCCGGAGAGAATTAGGCGAGAGCATATGTATAAGGAAATCATGATTTAAAAAAGCTAAGCTTTCTTCCTACTTCTTGGCACACTCTAACAGCATCACTTTCATCACAAAATAGAATTATATAGGGCTACTGAAAACCAGTCGCAGCATTTAAAGTGCGCACTTCAATATAGGTTAACAGATAAAACCTAAAAGGACTTTAATTACCAAAATCCACGAAAGGCTAACAAAAACTCATTAAGGAAATCAGTCTTTAACAACTTGTAGATAACGGTCGACGGCATAACGCCTGTCTGCTTCACCGGAACAGACAGTTTTTGTACCCCTTTAGATTTTACGTTCCCTCTAAAACCAATTTCACCCACCAAAATGCTTTACTGATTTATTTTGGCTTTTACTTTATTCCGAATGTCGCAAAGAGCACAACTCAACAATAGAATCATTGTTGCAACGTATACTAAAATTAGACATAGTTTTTCTAACAAGCAATGTGGGTGCTAGCACCTCTGGCTACCCCTTTTTTATACCACTTAGGTGGCAGACAAGCACACGGCCCACCTGATGGAAAGTGGTTACCATAGCCTATGGACGTTTGTAACACGAGAGGAGTTACAGTCACGCTACCAACCCTGTAAGTACAGAGTTTCTGTGCCGTCAGTGTAGAAGACAAAGCAGGACAAGCCTTTAGTCTTCTCACTTACAGCACAAATTCTCCAATGAGCTCTGGCTACCCTTCTCACCGCTGGGAACATAACACGAAGTTATTATAGCCGCGGTATTCTGTAGGGCGGAGATACTTCCCCAGTCGGACTGCTCAATTGGGCGGAAATCCGCCGTATCCTACCCCTTCGGGGATATAGTCGTGAGTAAGCTGTTATAGGATGTATATATAGTAGGTATATGCCAAACTTGTATCAAAGAAGTGGTTATTATTACGCAGTGTAGTGGCCATTACTTTGTCTATTAAGTTTGCATACGTTATATGGTCCGCAAGCTAGCGATAGGTTCGATTGACCAATCACCTGCCAAATTATACTTTGTGCAATGGTTAAAGAAGGTGAAATTGTGAATTTTCGTGTTTGTTAGTTGCCACTTTGGTTGTTGGTGAATTAAGCAGCGGTGACCGCTCAAACATGTAAAAAACATCAGTCATTTCCTCCGGGCTGAAAATTAACTAAATTACAATTAAGCAAATGTATTGAAGCAAAAAAATTGTCAGCTGCTCATACCGAGATGGAAAATATGTCAGCTGGTGACCTAAAGTTGTAAAAAATTTAAATCAGTAATTTCCTCCGGGGTGAAAATTGGCTAAAATACAATTAAGCCAATACCTTGAAGAAAAAAATTATCAGCTACTCATAACATTTGTCGAAGGACCGATGGCCGTTGGAGCAAACGAGTCCTACAGTGGAGACCGCCAGAAGGTAAACGAAAGGTAGGACGCCCCCTAGCCGGATGAACGGACGACCTGAAAACGTGGCTGGGACAGACTGAATGCTGAAGGTGGAGGATCGGAGAAAATGGCGCACATTAGGAGAGCTTATGTCCAGCAGTGGACTGCGTGAGTTAATTAATTGATTGACATAGCGCAGTGGAAAATGCTGAAATTGTTTTTTTTACAGCTTTATGTCACCAGCTGACACATTTTTCACCGCAGTATGAGCAGCTGACAGCGACTTTTTTCCTTCAATACATTGGTTTAATTATAATTTAGCCAATTTTCAGCCGAGAGGAATATAACTGATTTTGTTTTTCTTTTGACCCGAGAGGAAGTCATTGACCAAATTTAAACGTGGCTCGGGGACTATAAGATATGTATGACTGTATTTCTTGTTTGAAAGTTTCACATTCCGAATTCGAAACAATTTATATAGTAGCTAGGAGAAGTTACATCAAAGTTAAGCGACCGTAACGTAATGGTTAAGGTGAGATTTGCTGTGAACCCAACCCTGTATGCTAATGACGGGAACTCATACCCATGATTTAGCTTTAAATAACTTTGTCTCTGGATTTCCCCTCGGGGTTGGGGACGTCAGACGGGGAAACTTGACTCTAACAAAATGTAGCACCAAGAATTTATTTTACAACTTTGTTAGCGTGACTTACATATATGTATATTACTGCAAAAGTAAAGCTTTAGTAGTAAAAGTCTCTAAGCTAAGCTGCGGATGGACAAACGGACATGTGACGGATAACTGTAAGGATTCTGTATTGATTAAGGAACCTTAAAAATTGGCATAAATATTTGACAAAAAATGACAATTTTTTAGTAAAATGACTACCATTTTCACCCGTAAATTTTTATATAACTAGCAGATATTTATAATCCAGGAAGCAAATATAAATATTTCAGCAGCGCCAGTATTACGAGGAAAATTATTATTGTGCGAAGATTTATCATACACTAATGGATGTATGCGGAAGAGATATATATAAGAGGGGTTAGTAAAAAATAAGTGAAATCAACAATCCAAATTGAGTGAATAGCTTTTGTTTTCACATCGTGAGACTAGACAATTTATAAAGGTTATTTTAGCAATCTTAGCGTACGTGATGTGGTTGTCAATTTTCAGAGTCTGTTAACAGTAGATCGAAAACAGATGGTTTCAACGAGTTCCTTAAGAGCTTAAGAATTTCTATTACACGATACACTGGACTTTAAAAGGACGATAAATCCAATCTTAACTCGAATATTTACTCAAGGTAATGTTTTAAAGAAGTAGTTTTCGATCTGATATGAAATTAAGGTTCGTGGATTATCAGAAATATATATTATATATATATATAAATATATATTTTTATTGCAAAAATTAGACTTTAAAGATACTTAAATGAAATTTAAAACTAAGAACTATTATTAGGTACCTACTAAAATAAAACTAAAAATAAATATTTACGTGCGCCAAATCCCCACGGATACCTCCCCACCGGAGCCGGTGGAAGAGGTTGACATAACCTCGAATTGACTAAAACGCACGCCGCCTGTGGGTCGTTTTGGTTGCCGAAGGTGAGGTTGACAGGCATATCCCTCGCACCCCGGTCGACCCAGGGCCATCTCTCACGATCTGGCCTTCTCCTCGGGAGTGTGACAGAGTCCCTAACTCGTCCCCGGAAAACGGGGAGGCGCGCCTGGCGCGCCGTCGCCGCGGCCTGCTTCTGCCAGGGTGACAGGCGGCTCCACCAAATTGTTAGTTATGTAATGTTTTTGGTACCTATGTTCTTATTATTTGCAGTTTGTTACTATAGGCCTTGTTTATTGGTTTTGTAAAATATCTTGTGATATTATTTTATTGAAGCTGGCAAATATATTGAAGTCAATTGTTATATTATAGTAAGTAAAAAAAACATACTGCTCTTCAACTAACCACGTTAATAAATAAATATATTTTTTATTTCCTTTGGTTGTTTTAGCTCTGTAGCTGTAAATTCTCGTAAAGTAATATTTTTAAATCTTGGCCAGCAGTTATTTACCATTTCCAACCAAGTAAAAGAGAACTAAGTCTATAACATAAATATTTCGTGTCAGACAAATATAATACTTACCTATATAGGTACTAACAACGTGAACTACTGCAGATTCAAACTTTAATATCATCTATCTTGTGAATAAAGTTATATTATAGCAGCTCCTAAAAAAATTTATCGATTCAATGGCTTATAATATTATCATATTAAAGCCCCGCTTGTTCAAAGCTCTTAAAAAAACAGAATAAAATGTAAAAGTTGAGCAGATTACACTCACCTCAACTGCCACAAACGCTTGCGACATTTTTATTGTCGTTGAAAAGTTGCACGTTTATAAAGGCTTTGCATTAACTTCAGAATAATATGTTTTAACGGCTTGTAAGAAAAAGTTGTAATAAAATATGATTCTTTTTAATTTATTCATATAATACAATCGTCAATGTTTATACACTAGGTGTTACCCGCAGATTCGCAAGCGTGATTGTCAGTTATAGCCTATGCCCTTTCTCGTGCTCTAATCTATCCATATACCAAATTTTATCAAAATCGGTTCAGTGGTTTAGGTGACAGACAGACAGACTGACAGACAGACAGAGTTACTTTCACATTTATAATATTAGTATGAATATGGAAGTATGGATATACAATTACTTGTTTATGTTTGGAGCGGAGTGATAAATCTCGTAATTGAATTGATACTGAAAAGAAAATTCAACATATTTAAATGAGTCTATATTTCTTATGTCTATTTTTGATTTAGATAGAATGTATTGCATGTCTGCTATTTTTCTCTAGTTGTAGACATACTTCTACATCCCAGTTCCACCTCAATCACCTCAATCATAAGATTAATAATTGTTAACTTGAAGTAAAAGTAAATATAGAAAAATATATCAGTTTGGATAGTAGATATATTTGAAATTAGAACCTAAAGCTCACAAACGAATAAAAGCATTTCTAAAGTGGTTTCGATTCGAGGTCGTCGGAACTCTAGATGATACTCGTATTTCGTACTCCTTCCAGCTATGATATAAGTGTTATTGCCTTAAGCAGCTTTTAGCGTACCGTCAACATTATTATTTGACGTAAAAATCAACTTAACATTTAGAACGAGTACTACTTGCGTAATGGACTGGAACTAATTAGTTGGATTTTAGCCAACTGGCTAATAGGAAATGAAGTTACATAATAGTAGACCAATGTAACATAAACTAATACTCTTATAGAACAGTATTGATGTATAGACATGAGTGATTCCAGAGACTTAAAATTTGCGAAAATTAAATTAATATCTAATTCTGCTTCGAGATGATTCATTGAGTAGATTTTAATTGAGTCAACGTGAGATGCCTTCATTATTATGGTATAATGAGATTCATATAAAAATTTAGGTACTGTGTTGTATTTTCAGTCGTAAGTAAAATTAGAAAGATAAGAACAAAATACAAAATCACAAGGTTTAGCTAGATAAAGGTACGAAAATTTATTTACTTCTTTAGGGTCTCTTATTATAATTCTTTTATATAGGACAAGTCAATTAGATATCAGTTTGCCTGATTGTAAGCTGAAGGCAAAGTCTCAGAAAATAATAAATCATAAGCCGCGTGGTTTCCGGCAGAGTAAAATTTGGACCACCACATCTCTTCCCATGCGGTGTCGTACAAGGCGACTAAGGCATAGGGCTGTTTATAATCAGACAAATATATACAGCCCGGACTCAGCCTCAGATGCATGGCTTGAGTCACCGATAGTGCCCGAAAGACGGCAATAGGTTCAGCCCTTATTACGAGGGACCGAATTCAATGATTATTAAAAATGTGGGTGTTAATTCATCTCTGCCTAACCCTGCGGGGTAAAAGCGTGAAGATATGTATATATATATATATATATATATTAAATGTGTTTATGGAAATTGTAATCATAAACCAAACACAACCATTGTTTACTAAACAAGCAGTTACCAATAATTTTGTTGGTTTTGTATCAAGTAAAATAGTTCGTCCGCAAGTAGTAGTCTAATACCATGAGTCTTCACTATGAATAGAAGAAAATATTTCAAAAAATTAAATCTTAAATTGCAGTATGAACAAATTATGTTCGAAATCCTGAAAGTTCTTATCTATAGGTATCCTTTGAGTTCTCAAGCCAGTTGGTACTTGACAGTAGCGAGCATCATTAGTGAAGTTTAAATCTCTGGGGTATAATATATCTGATAACTTAATATATATTATATTCAATTTGAAACTAAACTTGTATTCAAAATTTGAAATGAGCCGCAGACGTAGATATTTTAATACAAAGCAATTGTTAACTTTTAAACGGCTTACTCAATACACCTCAATCGATGCAGCTTTTTTTTAATTTTAAAGCGTACCAAAGTATCAAATTTATAGGAGGTAGGACACGGCGGTATTTCCGCCCAATTGAGCAGTCCGACTGGGGAAGTACCTCCACCCTACAGAATAACGCGGTTATAATAACTTCGTGTTGTGTTCCCAGCGGTGAGTAGGGTAGTCAGAGCTCACTGGAGAATTTGTACTGTCAGTGGGATGACTAATGGCTTGTCCTGCTTTGTCCTCTACACTGACGGCACAGAAACTCTGCGCTTACAGGGTCGGCAGCTCAAGAGTGGCTCCTCTGGTGTTACACGTCACGGCCACGGTAACCACTTTCCATCAAATGTGCCGTGCGCTTGTCTGCCACCTAAGTGGTATAAAAGAAAAGATTCTAATACCAAGTTATTAAAGCAAGTAAAATTGTTTTATTGATTTAAATTGTATTGTCGTTCAAATTAAAAGTGTGTAGCAAATATCAGAACAATGAATCAGTCAATGGAAAGAAGAAATACCAAAGTATTAAGATCATTCTCTCATTAAGATCGTTTTCCCTACACAAGACAAAACATGCAGAGCTTAGATGCCACCCGCGCACGGTGCAGAATATCCGATCAAGCGACAACCGTCTGATCTCACAACCCTGAGAGGCTGAGAGAAAAGTCTACGCCACAGGTTCAGTATCGGCATAGCTACAGTATCTACATTTTACGCTCATTAGCAAGCATGCCAGAGTATTTTACGTAGAAATTTTATTGAGGTGGGGAAAAAGAATTAAAATGGCGACAATGACTCCGTTGCCCACACCTTTTGTGAAAGACTGCGACAATTTACATGTGCCACCTCTGTATATTAATAAGTATCCGATCAAGAACCAAGCGGTTTGGTGACTCTTTCCTTTGTGGTACCATTAAGGCCTGGAATTCATTACCAGCTCACGTGTTGCTCCAGCTCCTTCTTGCTACAGTCCCGGGTCCTTTAAGCGGGGCGTGAAAACGCATCAGATGAGGCCGTCAAGCTGAATGTCACCATGGTAACATGGTATATGTAAGTAATGATGACCTTTTTTCTGAGACTTTGCCTTGCGGATACCATCAGGCGAGGCAAACTCTAATTCATGTGTCATATATAAACAAATGAGTACTTTACTAGTTAAGATCGATCTGATGCTGACTGTACATAGCAAAACAAATGTTACGAATACGGAAAATTTTAGTATGAATATCAAAATTGTCCCTTATTCGAGAATCACAACGTTCTCCTTCATTTTCATTATATGTGATATACGAGTTTCACTCTCGTCTGTCAGTAATTTGCCCATCATAACAGAATTTGTCTCGCTCAATTCCCACGGGATGTGCCAACTCCCCGGCCGTTCAACACGCGCGACGTGTGATTAGGAGCGGAATAAATAATTCACACACCTGAGACAAGTGATATACATGGCTAATTTTAATACATTGCTCATAATTTGTATATTTGCCTAGTTTGCTATTAATGAATTGAATGGAAGCAGATTAGCCGCGTGGTTCCCGGCAGTGTAGAATTTGGACCACCCCATCTCCTCCGGTCCTCCTGCGGTATCGTACAAGGCGACTAAGGGATAGTGTTGTTTAACATTAGACAGATAACAATATACAGCTCAGACTCAGGCATAGATACAAGGGTTAACAATAGTGCCCGGAAGACGTCAATAGGTTCACACTTTATTACGTGGGACCCAATTCAATGATTGGTGAAATGTGGGTGTTAATTCACCTCTGTCTAACCCTCCGGGAATAAAGGCGTGATTATATGATTATATTATATAATAATAATAATCTTTATTCTTCATAAATTTACAAAATTAATACAATTTCTGAGGTCTCCTTTTAAGTAGCAAAGGATACTTGGGAATATTGTGACTTATATAAATTGAATGAATACGCTACATTCTGTCAGTCAAAGGTATGCAGAAGGTTGTTGGGTAATACTGTTAGTCCTCGTCCTAAAATGGTAACGGGTGTTAAGTGTAATAGAAAAACCGCGAACGTACAATAAGTACGGAAGAAATGAGATCACTTTGTATGCTTTGTAAAAGTGATTAAAGTTTGGTTTTATACCACTTAGGTGGTAAACATACACACAGCCCATCTAATGAGAAGTGGTTACCGTGGCTTATGGACGTGTGCAATACCAGGGGTGTTACAATAGCGCTGCTGACCCTGAAGAAACCTAATGCACCTCTTGAAGAACCCCATATTGTAGGCGCTTGTAAAACCCGCAGCAGGGAGTTCATTCCACAGCATGTGTGTGCGGGAATGAAGTTTCTTTCATACCACACAGTGCGCAGAGTCTCAGGTCGCAATGTGTGAGGATGAACTCCATGACATAAAGCTTAGTCGACAAAGGAGACATAGTTGCAGCTTTGCATACAACTTTATATGAGAAGATGCAACACATACGACTGTACAAAGGTATTATGTGATAGAGCTGCGTAGCTTGAAAGATAGTATAGCGAAGAGAGTGAAAAAATAACACCGGGTAATATGTTTTTTTTTATTATATAGGACACGTCAGTTAGACTTCGCTTCGCCTGATAGTAAGCTGAAGGCAAAGTTTTAGAATAGAGGGTCACCATTCCATACATATAAAATGTTACAATGGTGTCACTCAGAGTGACGGCCTCGTCATATGCTTTTTCACGCCCCGCTTAAAGCACCCGGGACTGTAGGAAGAAGGAAACACGTGAGCTGGTAATGAATTCCAGGCCTTAATGGTACGAAAAAGGAAAAAGTCATCAAACCGCTTGGTAAATGATCGGATATTCTGCGCCGTATGCGGGTGACATCTAAGCCCTGTACGTATTAAATGAAAGGGCTCATAAGAATGTATGAATGAGAATGAAATGTTTACACATAACCAATTATCATAATTGGGTGATGATTTTTTAGTATACCTACTTGAAATAAAATCTAGCTAGCTAGGAGAGTGAGGCACACACTTCTGTCTACCCCTTGGAAGATATTCCTACAGGTTTAGATAGATAGATATATAGATAGATAATTCTTTATTGTACACCAACAGATTTACAGTAGGACAAGTAGGTTTAAATAATTGCATAGGCTTTACACGTAATAAATGTCTAAAATTTAATTATCAAGCAATTTAGATATAAGCCAGTTTGTCACCTCTAATAGCGTGACGAAATCACACACGACTAATTTGGATCCATTATATTTGATTCAATGCCATCTAACGCAGTCTCGCACTATTAAATATCTCACGCTAATCACACCGTCTATAATACAATACCACAACACAATATACAGCGTTGAACCGCGGCCCGCTATAATCACCTAGCCTAGTTGAAGTGCTTTCCCTTTGTGTTGGATTAATGTTACATTTCATTTCTCCGCAGGGGTTAAAAAATAAATGTTTCTTTCACAATTCACGGTTGAAAAAACTGATGGATTTGAGAAATTTCTTGACGTTGGTAGGTACATGAGATATGGTACAAATGACGATTCTTTATCATCTACTGTTGCAAATATTTTAGTTGCATTAAGTTATGATATATTTGAAAAACATAAATTAAAATAAATACATTAAAGTATGTAAAACGAAACAGCATTTTAGTGTATTTACCTCCTAACAATAAAGATTTTTGAATACAAGTATACTCGTTCTTGATGTTAATTAGACACAGTAAGCACATTATTAAGCAGAAGATGCCCGCGACTCCACAGGTGTTTCGGTATGTTGGGTAACGAGATGATTCTATTTTTGGTTATAATATCTCTGGTTCTACTCAACCAATATAAAAGATCACGATTTTTATACTAAAAAACGCATCCCAATCCGTTTAGTATGCTTTTTTTTTTTTTTACGTGCGCAAAATCCCCACGGATACCTCTCCACCGGAGCCAGTGAAGGAGGTTATGTCGGACTCGAACCGACTAAAACGCACGCCGCCTGTGGGTCGTTTTGGTTGCCGAAGGTGAGGCCATCTCTAACGATCTGGCCCTCTTCTCGGGTGTGGGGACTACAGAGTCCCCAACTCGTCCCCGGAAACGGGGCCTGCTTCTGCCAGGGTGACAGGCGGCTCCACCTGTCACCCCCAGGCCGGCGCTCATGGGGGGCGGAGGTCGTTCATCGACCTCCGACGGCCGAGTTGCTTTCGTACGTGGGCAGCTTGTCTTGCGATCCTTCGTCGCTCCCGCTGCCGCTCCCGCCCCGCCTCCTGCTTCACGAGCATTACTTGCTCGCAGAAGGAGGCGCCGGCCGCCCACGCATCCGCGCAGCGGACCATCGCTCGCGTCGCAGTGATGGCACTCGGACGTTGGGTCTTTCTCCATCCGACGCAGATACTTTCCGAAGCATCCGTGCTCGGTGATCATCTGCGTCAGACGGTACGAGAGGCTGCCGTGTGGCCTCTCTAGCCACTTCCCCATGATGGGTCTTACCGCCGCTACTACGGCGCGCCCTGCGCCTGGTCGCCCAAGTCGTAACTCCCATTCCGCCACCATTTCGCTGTGGAGCCAGGATCTCATGGCCCGAATTTCTTCGGGCTCGGGATCGTGACCCCGCTTAGTATTCTTGCGTTTACAGAATTCTAGCTAAAAACAACTATAGATTTAGTTGAATGAACCAAACGAGAAAAGAAGAATGAAAAGATCACCACAAGACGGATATATATAGGAAGAATTGGATGGTTTCAGGTGAGGTTCGGTGGCTCAATGTTCAGAGCATTCCCCCTGAAAGGAAAAGATCGCGTATTCGAATTCCGCCTGAACCGATTAAAAAAATCCTATCGTAATCGACATACACATATTGATAACTCACTTGTACTTTTCCACATTACTCTGTGTAGTAATGTGGAAAAGTACAAGTGAGTTATCAATATGTGTAACAACAAATTCCACCAAGTGCCAACAATCTACTGTATAAATAGTAATCAACATAGGTTAAGCATAGATGCGACATAGTCGTATCACGGTTGTAATCAATTCTTGCATGATGATAAGGTGTCCTTTTACTTATTTGCATATATCAATTATATCCATGCGGTGTGGTACAAGGCGACTAAGTGATAGGGCTGTTTAACATCAGACTGATATATACAGCCCAGACTCAGCCTCAGATGCATGGCTCGAGTCAACAATAGTGCCCGGAATACGGCAATAGGCTCAAACCTATTGTGTGGAACCGAATACAATTATTGGTAAAATGTGGGTGTTAATTCACCTTTGCCTAACCCTCCAGGGATAAAGACGTGATTATATTTATGTATGTATCAATTATATCAATTTATTTATTTGTTTGTATCAAGAATAAATTGGCAAACTGTGACACTATACAATAGTGTAATAATAAACTTCTACTCTAAATAACGACTGCAACTTAAATACCAAACAACAATGTATAACCGATAGTGTAGTAACGTACTTGGCACCCACAGGACAGGCTTGCCTAGTGTATATCGCATCATCAAACCATACGACATCGGTTGACATGGTATCGTGTTTATATGTAAGAGCCCTAATGTTGTTTCTGTAAACTTTATCTTGTCATAACTTCAACAAGTCAGCTGACCAATTTCACAAAAAGGTATGAACACCACTCACCTTTGAACCCGTGTTAATGCTACCGCGCCCTCCAGCCTACGAAGCGACCTTAATGTCCCGCTACTCCATTGGGAAGTTACCCGACAATTCCGGTGTACAAGATAAATGAAATTTAAAAATACAGGGTTGGTTTGTATTCATAAAGTTTGGACCCAAGTACAATCTACCTGTTGTTTCACAGACCACAAATTCCCTTTATCTACTACTGTATTATAAATTATATATATACAAAAGGCCTGTTTGTATTTTTATCCAACTACCAACAAGGGTTATTAAGCTTAGTTATTATGTAATTACTATTGTTTGATAAAGTATCAATTAAAAAAATATTTTTTAAGAAAACAAAAGATTTAAAAAAAAAAATAGGCACGCAATTATTAGAATTTACCAAAACTTCGTTGTACTATTATATCTAAATATATAATATTATTAAATCTTCACGACTAATAAAGCATATCTATATAACAAATATAATATTACATAAATCACGGACTGTTATTTGAAGTTCTCTGCCTGTTGTTCTACAGAACATATAGAGCTATATGGAAGAGCGTACTCGAAAGTATCTTGCCATGTATCTTGGATTCACTGCCAGAGGCTAAAGTCGAGCAAACAACCTTTGAAATTATGATTATGAGCCTTTATAATTTCTTATATCGTGTATTTCAGTGTAAACATCTACCTTTCCGCTTTGTAGTATCCAAGAGAGATTATATTATGTAAATTATACTAAAATTAATTTGTAACTAAGCTATTTGAACCTTCTATTGATAATAATGTTAGAAGTTCTCTACAGAAATTTAAATACAATAATAATATTTTACAATAGAATGCTTAAACATGCACATTTTTCCTTTATAACTTTCATAAAGACGATAGATAAGATAATTATGATGGCTTTGCATATATTTATCTATTAGATATATCGATAGAAAGACATCAGGTAATAGCATGGATTACATTAATTGAAGTAAAATATACTATAGGCGGCCTTATCGCTAAATGCTGTCTCTTTCGGACAATCTTAGGTAGTCTCTCTATCTAACGTTGTCTGGAAGAGATCGCATTTTCAGAATTACGAGTATATATGTTAGAATAGTTGTTTAGCTATCATAATCACATCACATAACACAATGTATGAAGTATAAAAAAAATCATTCATTCATCGATTTTAATTCCATATGGTTATGGAAAATATCGTATATAGTTATGGAAGAGGCTTAAGGGTTCAATAAACCTTCAAACCTTTTCCATAACCTGTTCAATTATACTTGCTACTATTGGTAGATATTGAGGACGTGTTAAGCCTTGGCTCATTGAGTGCTGAGTCGAGCCGTCTTATAAAACTTACACAGAGACTCGAGCTAAGCCACAGCTCGACTTGCTTACTTACTTTTTACGACGACACGATGATGCCATATTTAGGCTCTATATCTTGAATTTTAGCTCGATGATTTCGTATTTAGGAATTATCTAAATATATAATTACTATAAGCTTTTTATTAAGATGTAAAATCCTTTCAGTTTGTAAGACAAACATCCCAATACTTTCACACTCTTCCATTTTTATAATATTAATAGCATATTAGCTCAGAGCCCTCCAAAGCAATACGCACCTATATGGGCAAAAATAAAAGAGCAGCTGCCTATCTATTAGGGAAAAAATTAGGAGCAAATTTGTGTTTTGTAGAGAAAACACCGCTGCTTCTGCATGAAAAACGTATCCCTCTGTTTAAGACGCCGAGTTTTCGCGCTTTTTTAATGATAATCTCGATGTAGTTTTCATCGCTACCTAAGATATTGACATTGTCCTGTAGTGGCAGTGGCGTGCTTTGAAACTATTAAACTGTCGTGAACCACTTGTGCTAAGATGGGAACTTAACGTACGGTCACCTATCTATTACTACCACTACAAATCAATATGAAGTCTCAATATATGTGTATAATGTTAAGGTACTAGTTGTAACCTATTAAAAACAGTTTTTCTTAATAAAACCGTCAGGCATATTATTATATTATATATTATTCATAGAATTAAATGGAAAACATTATTTCTGCTCAAATTATTACGCGGTAACTAAAAAGAAGCTCTAATGATGCTTCGATGTATGGTTTTATTAAAATATACCAAATAATAATATCATTTGGTATAATTGAGCAGAAGTAAGGAGATAAGAGGGCAATATGGATAAAAGAGCTCTGTCTGTCTCACCATTCAAATACTGTACCTACCTATATTGATCAATTTTCGAAATCATTATAAGGGCTTCTTTAGAAAATCCTCTCTTCCCTTAAACAAAATTTTATATATTTGCCCCAACACTGAACAAAATCATGTATCCACATCTGATTGGCATCTCTTTGTTGGAAAATATTGGAGCATAACTTACTTTGTGTGCCAACACAAAATATTAATTAGTTTTGTCTACCGAGAATCCATACTAAAACTAGTAACTACTCTCATAGTGCCGAGATAAAAAGCAATATAGGTCGTATGACAATGTATTTAATATGTTTAAACATATGTTTAGCTTATTATGATGAATTATTGTTTTATTTAACGGATGACGTATATTTTTTATTCCAGATCAAAAATGAGGATTATTTTAGGTCTGGACTGATACTAATGATTACTCAGATTGTTATCAATATGAATTATGTTTATAGACTATTCAAAAATGTTAATTTTATACTATTGCTCCAAATAAGTAGTAAATGGATATAACAACGAAACTAAAAACGTAATTCTTCAGAGTAACTACGGTAGTTCACAAACAAGAATATTTTTTTACATTGCCACACAATTTTATGTTTTAGCTGTCATTTTCTTTGGGATAGTGGTAGTTTTCTTGTTAGATTTCATTGTTAGCTAAATATTGCACCATTGTACATACTTCTCTGTAAAAATGCCAGAGAGAAAACTCGGCATTCGCCAGATTTCAGTACACACGTTGGAAAGTGAATCTACAACTGAATTTTGTTCCTTAAATGAACTAAGTGCATAGAATAATAATTTACATATTGTATATTTGACATAAACTTGATCATATTATTTATTTCAATAACAGTTATATTATTTCTATTATATTCGAATACAACATTTCATATTTGAATTCGCAGGTAGAGCGTTCGAGTGCTGGGTCGGAGATCACGTGTGCAAATATTTATGTAAATTCATATGTATATTTGAAATGATTTGAATGTTTCAAATATAAATAAACAACACAAAATATATCTATCATCAGAAAACATATCACAAGCCAGTTAAGTTATGCTTACTTTGAATATAGATACACATAGTTGGGCAGATGTGAAATAACACCCACATTTAACCAATAATTGAATTCGGCCCCACGTAATAGGGGGTGAGTCTATAATTGCCGTCTTTCGGGCTCTATTGTTGACTCGAGCCATGCATCTGAGGCTGAGTCTAGGCTGTATATATCTGTATGATGTTAAACAGCCCTATCCCTTAGTCACCTTGTACGACATCGCATGGGAGGAGATGGGGTGGTCCAAATTCTACTCTGCCGGGAACCACGCATGGATATAGATAGCGTTTTATATAAAATATAAACTTACTCCCTTACCTGACTAATACTAATAATAATTAAATATACCTACGCAGATCTGATGAGGATAAAATCATATTATCGTTATGTGAAAGAATTATAGAAGTAAAAAGTCCGATTAGCTGCGTAAGTTATAAACCAACAACCACCATCGCTATGGGGAAAAGATCTTATTGTTCTCCCTACAAATGCGAAGTAGACGTAGCTAGTTCTAATTAATGTGTTTTCTGAGGGATTGAACTCATTTATATGATTATAAAGGGCTACTTTAATTCCAAAAAGTTGTCAAATTGTAAAGTATAAAAGGTTGGAGTTTATTGCCACGATTATTAAAGGTTCTCTTCTAGAATGATGGTGTACTTTTACTCTATATATTTACACATTAAATTCATAATTATCGTAAATTATTTTACTGTTTTACTCACTCGCTACAAGAGTTTGAATATAACTCAAAGTTACGAGATATTGCCAAGCTCTGGCAGCTTCTGTAGTAATAATGCTTGAAAAATATTAATTATCTGGTATAAAATACATCTGGATTAATGAACGGCGCACTTACTATGACATAATCAAAAGGGGAAAATTGTTACAAAATACGCAGCATGCGATCTGCACGAGTTCAAAATAAAGTTGAGCTTTCACTTAGTGAAGCATGCGCTGATATAAACGCCGTGAGCGTAATCTATACGTAATCACAATACCAATTGGAAATGTGAACTGAGCAATGTTTACATTTCAAATTGGTATTGTGATTGTGGTCTGAGCATAGTGTGTTAAAGAGTTAACATTTCTGCTACAGCTTCGACCTACCGCGTGTAACTTAGAGATGGTCAACTAACTGCACTGTCCAACACTCGGACATTGTGACTGCAGTAGAACACTCCTTTGTTCTGGCGAGTAAATTATGTTTCAAAGTTTTATGTAACAGTTTATTTTTTACCTTTAAATTTTTTTAAACAAATTAAATGAGATATTCCGTTGTGAATTCCATTCATCGAAGAATTTTGTTTAAATAAAACAATCCGACGTAGTAAAAGGATAAAGTATTTATGAAATGCTTTGATATTTATTTATTAAGAAAAAGTTTTACGCCAAATTACGGGTCCGTCAATAAGGAAACAAGAAATGTTTTCTATGACTAAATGGTCTACTCTTGTCTGTCTGTATAAGATGGAAATCTCTAAGGGTTTGATTAATAAAACTGGATTCTTGTGTAGTGTCGTGATAAATTCGAAGAAATTTTCTACAACGTTGTTAATTTTGTTTCTCGTCTTATTTTGAATATTTTATATACAGGATATAACTTATATTCAAAACATACGCAGATAAAATCTGTAAACAATTATTACTGTATTACCAACACTAGTTATTATTCGTAAAATGTTGTGATATAAAATATTTTTATTCGAACCTAAATAATGACTACAAAAATTATAAAATTTCCGTACCACGGTATTAGGATAAAGTGACTTTGACTGCAATCCGATCTCTCAAAATATATAAATCTTTCAGAGAATAAAATATAGGTACGAATAAACAGTAGATGAGAATATCGTTGAAATAAATATCGCTTCTGATCTCTCTAATGGCCACACGAACAAGAGATTTAGTCCACAGAAAAAATATATAATGAATATTAGTTTAAACTTATACGCATTAGTTAATTTCTTTATTAGCCAACTAATTATGATCCATATCTATTTTTTCTTTGTTTGATTACATAATTTATGATTCTGATTTCATTCAAAAACCCCTTTAAAAAAATAGTATGTTGTAGTTGTTTTTTCATTGGTAAGTAAAACTTGTTATTTTTATTTAGTTAAATAAAAGTTTGCTACTCGAAAATAAATATTTACCTTTTAACAAAGTTATAATATTGAACACAGTGGATATAGTATATAACATTCACAAAAACTGATCGTAATTCGCAGTGTTCGTACTAAACTACAATATTATGCTGGCGCCGACTGTTACTATATTTTTTCTATTGCTAGTCTCATTGGCTTTTTGCAGGGTTTGCAGACAGTTTGTGGTAAGTAAAGTGATTTATCACTCGGGAAGTGACCTTAATATTCTTAACATTTTCTACAATCTATAAACACAGTTGGTTCATATTCGCTACTAATTATTTTCAGATATTTCCTTTTCTTCTGCTACTTTCGTTTGTTACGGAAAGCGTTAGTAATTGCCAACTTACAATATGCGTACTTAGAAAGTAAACATTCTGTATAAAACACGTACACGCAAAATGTTCCTAATCTCTGAATAAGTTACATTTCCACGCCTTTGCCAACTTTCCCGAGCAAGTCAAAACAAATTATAGTCAAGTAGAAAACACACTGAAAGTTATAACTGCCATTAGCTTCTACAAAGAATTCATGAAATCAAACGACTGTATATTATGTACAATTTTATGTACATAAAATCCCGCCAGTAACTCCTCAGAGGGTTAGGCAGAGGTGAATTAAATATCAAGTTTTCACCAACTATGGTTTTCGGTATCACGTAATAACCTCTTTAGGTTACCACTTTGTTATGAGCTGTATGTTTACTGTCGATTGGAGAATAATCCTATCCCTTAGTTTTCTTTTAGGATAACCACGGGTGGATGCGACCATAGGATGGCTATCTCTCTCTATTCTCTCTATTCTACTCCACTAAAAACCAACACTTATTACGAAAATATATTTTGTAATTGTATAATTGTATTCGATGCATAATTATCGTAAATACTTTCAACAAACTGATAGCAAAGCATATATTTTAACACAATTTTTTATCCCATAAAATAGCTTTACAACGAGCGTATTTACCGAGCATATGTATCATCCTTTCAGAGTTTTATATTTTTCGCTGGAGCGCTTATCAAACGTAAAATATGCTAAATAATGAAGAAACATCTTTTTGATAAACGGTTGGGAAGTAGCTCGAACATTTACACCATTCTGGAGAAAACGATGTCATTTTTTTACACAAATGAGCAAATTCATGTGAATCAGTGGATACACAAATTTATATGTACACGAATGTACATAGGTTTATCACGATCACACAAATAAAACTGTTTTAAGCTAATTTCACACACATTCATTTGATTTCAAACGTTTCTTTGTTCACGAATAAAATGCGTCGCATTCAGTTAAAACAATTTTTAGATAATAAAATTATATACACATATATTCTATGCTGTAACTGCTAGCTACAATAAAATAACTTCAAACAATAAGAGATCGAGTTCTGAAGCATTCGTAAAGGATTTGATTTAGGTCTCGTGTACCTAATGCAAAATTCAACGAATATAAAGCTATAGGATCGTACTATAGGATTGAGAATGTTATCTTTTTTGTTTTTTTATACCTCTTAGGTGGCAGAAAAGCACACGGTCCAACGAAAAGTGGTTACCGTGGCCTATGGACGTGTGTAACACCAGAGGAATCACACACGCGCTGCCAACCCTATAAGCACAGAGTTTCTGTGTCGTTAGTGTAGAATACAAAACAGGACAAGCCTTTAGTCTTCCAACTGACAGCACAAACTCTCCAGTGAGCTGTGGCTACTCTATACACCGCTGGGAACACAACACGAAGGTATTAAGACCGCGGTATTCTCTAGGGCGGAGGTACTTCCCTAGTCGGACTGCTTAATTGGATGGGAATACCGTCATAGTATTATTCACAAATCAAGAATTGATTACTAAGGCAGGCAATTATTCAAATATTACGTATTAAGCGATCAACAGCCTCCTATATTTTTTGAATATAATGCAACGCTGCTCACTTGCATCCTTCTACAACCCATAAGATCAGTAATAATTCATGAGTTTTTGCCAGACTTTCCCATGTCATATCACTTCAATTAACCTACCTATTCATCTTATTCTAGGTATTACTATACTTTTAACCCTTCCTTGCTCATGTTTACAAGTTTTCTTACCCCGTTTTACAACACAACTTTTTCACCACCGACGCCCCATTCTATTTTTTTGGAACACACTCATTCTTTACTTGTCTTGTCACGTCGTTCATCCATCTCAACGTTATCATCTACAATGCGTTTTTTTACCAAATTGTGCGGAAAAAGAAGGCTAACATGACAATCCATGTAAAATAGCAAACGTTAAAATGGTCTTATATATTTTTAGGAATATACAGACGTGATGTTTTGGAAAGATTGATATAGAACTAGTTCGAATGGATTCTGATTTATTGTGTTGAAATACTTCGCGATTTATTTTCTGTTATTTTATTATGTACACTGGCCCTGTCGTTTTAAATGCTTTAAAGAAATTATGATCGCGGGGAGGCATCTACAAATGGAGACTGCGAGACCATGAAAGGTAGGAAGCCCTCTAACTGACTGGACTGATGACCTACCAAAGGTGGCTGGGAGGGACTGGATGAGGAAAGTCGAGGATCGGGAGCAATAATACACATTGGAAGAAGCCTATGTTCAGCAGTGGGCTGCTATAGGCTAATTGATTGATGGTTACAGTTAACAAACTAACAGCTAATGTTCGCGTTTTTATTCACACACTCGAACCTAAGACAAGCAAAATAAAAGGGCAATGAACACAATATTATTCTGAGTAACAGTAGCATCAACAATTAAACAATGTTCGGGTACTTTAAGATAACTTGATACTTCAACACAACCGTCTTAGCCTCCCCCAAGTGGCAGCTGACAGCGGAAATGTCAGTAATAGTGTTATGTGTTACGAAACGTATAAATGTGGCTTCAGACTATAATATAATAGCCTGTCTACTGAACTGATAGGGATAATACTATATAGCAAATAATTCATAGTACAACAATATCTTCTAATTTACTATACCATGCTTCTCTCTTCTTCCTCGTCTTAGTGATGCTTCTTCCTTCGGATGTGACTGAGATTAATCTCAGTCGCATCCGAAGCTTTTACCCCGGAGACTGGGATCCACTTTAGCAATTTAACTGCGGATTTGGCTGAACTTCGGTATATTATTATCCCATGCTATACTATACTGCAGTATAACGCAGTCTGAAGCCACCTAAAGATAATGTAAATCGCTGTTCCTATTAACGTAACTGCTTTTATTGTATATGACACTGAAAAGAAAAAGAAAATAAGTAACACAAGTCAACAACGTTTTGTAAATCACATTTCAAAACGTTCATTACGTGAATTACAAAATGACTTCATTTAAACTTGTATCAGAAAGGAGGAGACTGAAATATGTGGGTAAAAATTTGTAACTTTCCATAGACCGTTAGCTTGCACAATAGGTACTCATCTCAAACCTTTTCATGATATACTCTTTTCATCGTCTAGAAGCGACTGCCCGACCCTTCGCCGTATATGTCTACATTGTAACAATTTTATCGTAGGCCAGACATCATTTATGACGACCTCGACGCGACGCTGTGATCAATGATCTAAGAAAATTCTGTGAAGCAGAGATGTCGGAAGATTACAAGCAAAAGTAATAACGTTTCGGTGATTTGCTCCGGTCGGCAAGATTAACCGATCTGACATTACCAGAAATTTTTTGAATCATAAAACCTTAAAATACCATTTGAAAAGGAATAGTAAATATAAAGTAAAAAAGCATGGTAATAAATGTGCACTTGAACTGTGAACTGTGTGAACTTGGCATAAATGGGACTAAATTTGCATCAGGTCAAGACTAGCATGCGCCGAAAGAGCTTCATGAAACAAAGTGTGATTAAGGATAAAAGATTTTATTTTTTTACAAGTGAGTTATCAATATGTGTATCAAAAGATTTCATTTCAAACAATAACGAATATATTAAATTTTATTAATAACATCAACTCAATCTTAATTAAGTATGTATAGTAAGGATTTCCAATATAATATAAAGCTTTTTCAACTTCCTTTCTTTTATACCAAACTTTATAAATTCAGAGACAGTTTGAGTTGCTAAAACAATGTTGACTACATAATTGATATCACCTGGAAGTCAATTAAATAAAACAAAAGAAAAATCGTAAAATGAACAAAAACACCACGGATATCTTCAAGGAATAGGTAAACAAGGTCTCGAATGTTCTCGACTGTTTACTTCGTAAATATTTTGACGAATAGGTATTTCCTTTGGGGCACTCCTAAAAGTTTATCCGTCTTCAGTCAAGCGAGTGACATGGTTTCGTAAAACGACACTTCAATTTTTATAGAAGTTTCAAGTGACATCTTTAAAAGGTTTTGAGGTCATCCTAAGTCTTAGGAATATTAAAGGAACTAAGACCTAGTTACCGTCAAAGACAAGCCAATTAGGAATGTAAACCGATCTAAATTGAAAAAGTCAGTAGCAATACAAATGAGTAAGGATACATTTTTATTAGGTAATTTTATTACCATTGCTTATATACAATTAACATCCAGTACTTACATGCTGGATGTACATTGTAGGAAGAATGCGTAGCAGTAAGAAACGTTAATACGCTACGCGTGCTTGCTACGCTAACTTGCTACGATCCTGGCATGAGTATTTAGTCTGAGCGCGCCAAATCGAAAAGGCCGCGGGCTATACACCCGTAATCAAAAAGAAAACCTAGTCGGAACAGCCCAAAGCGAATGGACGCGGGTCATTCGGACGTAACCAAAACTCGTACCATACAGACAAAATAATTGTGCTTACTGGGTGCGGGTAGGTACTCTTGGACTGGCCTTTCTTTCTTGTCTAGGTCGACCCTTTTCGGGCTGCCCAATTACCCTCGCCTCATAAATCTTGATATATGCATATTTATGTACGTTTTTATCTTCAATGACCATTCCCATTTTAGGAAATTGAAATTGAAATTCTGAATTTAATGGCTTCAAGTTACATGAACATACCTGTAATTTCGGATTTTACTATATGTATGTAACCACCTAAGATCTACAGATAGAATATGTAAAGTAACATTCTCAGCTTGACCTTTGAAATAAAAAGATATTGGTTGCGCCGATAGTAGAATTTGTATTTTTCCGCTCAAATAGTAGTAATTCAAATCATCTCTCAATGGATTGACACTGAACACACGCTTCCTGTACCCATCTCCCTCCCGCACTACCTCTAAAGTGAGATAGCAATAGTTTTCGCCCCGTCAATGGTTGAAATGGCCGCATCTTGACTTCCATTGAACTAGAATCAGCAATGGCAGCGGCGCGCGCGACTCTCAGAAATTAATAATGTTTTGTTGGATTTTGACCGCTTTCATAGACCTTTACTGATCGGATTGTGCCTCTCGTGTCCCTCAAGTGATTTAGTGATGTGGGCAGCAACTCCTGAGCCAGGAAGAGAAGACCGGTGCACCGGCTCCGACAGCACGTGGCGTCATAAAGGTTAGTGCATCCTCTCCTAATTTCTTGGGTTGCATTCACTGCCTAAACCACCTCCGCGGCAACCCGATCATCTATCTTGTTTGTTGTGTAAAGTGTCATATGAAACATTTAGCTTCACCCCCCGCAAAATACAGTCCACTAGCTCACGTGGCGAGAATTGCGCCACCAGATATATTATATTAAAAATATCACATACAAATAACAAATATCAAAAGTTGCTGACTGATCACAAATCCAAAATGTAATTTACCACTATAAGTAGCAACTTTATTAATGTCTATACTACTAGTATTGACATAGACACATTTCTGATCACTATTTTATTGAAGTAAAGTATTAAGTATATTTCAAGCATCAAGATCAATATTTTTATATTGATCTATATATTAAAATTCCTCAAGCTTGCTCTATTCAGTTTTAAGTGAATATATGAAGCAAATGGGAACTCGTTTCATAGCCCCAGGATATATCAGACCAATCAAATCATGGTTCTAACTATCCGTAAGACGTAAGTACCTCAAAATCATATTAGGGAAGGCGGGCACGAAGGTAAGTTTGAGATCAAAGCAAGTTGGCTTAACATCTGCTACCACCAGATAGATAAAATGTATCATGAATGTTTAACCTTAACGTTATGTAATACAAATAGAGTTATGGCACAGCGGGATATGAAGCGTACTAAGCTTGGTGTTTCTTTGAAGGATAAATTCGTAATAAGATCATCTAACACAGAACTTTAACGACATAGCACGCAGAATTTTATTCTGTGAGTTCGATTTCTGTGAGTGTTATTCTATACTAACTTTCTTATTAACTGTTCTAATAAGGATGTTTGTTGAATACCGTTTGTAACTTAGCCAGCTGCGGTAATTCTCCAATACGTGTTTTGCGTCAGTAAAAGATTTCTTTGAAACAACTTCATCAAATGATTCTAGTGTATACGTAAGTCATAGCAGTAGTCATATGAACGCAATATTTCTAATCATCTAATGAATACAACAACAATATTTTTTAAATAACAATTAGCTTTTTGCCCGCAGCTCCACCCGCAAGAATGTCGGTTATAGCCACAAAAAGTGATTTTAGGGTTTACGTATTACGAGGGTCCAAACCTGGGCACGAGATCTTATTACAAAGGCACCACTGTCCGTCTGTTTATCTAGCTGTCTGTCTATTGGTCTGTCTATCTTGAATAATTAAGATACCGATAGCGATTACACTAATTGCGCCAACTTATTTAATTTTCACCAGCATTTAATCAATCCTCTCACCAATGCAAACGCCTCGTCCATCACCCAATCGAGAAACGTAATTAATATGCTTGTCATTGCTAATGGTCGCTGCGAGATTAAATCCAAATTAACACACCACTAGAACAAACAAATCCAAGTTGAGTACGTCCTACTGAAACAGGAATTGTGTCAAGTGTGTCACCTGTTCCGATGATAGAATATTACTTTATGCCTTAATTAATTAGGAAGCAAAATATATTACCAGTATACTGGTATATTGATGACTGACTCTGTCTGATATTAATAACTTCGGCGATAAAGACAAAAACTCAGTCATGTACGAGTCGAACTCACGGGGCTTGTCTGCCATCTAAGTGGGATAAAAAAACGGCGCACGGTTATGAACTAAACTGAATTGAGGTCCATACTAGAATAGTTTAAGCCGTATTTATATCTCTAAAATTAAACCTGTAATTGATTTTTGTTTGTAGTATTCAGCGTTTATTTGGTTATTGAAGTCGAACAAAAATTAAATTGTTCATGCATCTCCGTTTTTTGTATAGGTATGTAATAAATTTATTTAAAGCGAATTCTAGTCTAACTGTTAAGTTGTTCTATTTCCAAAGAAAGTAGTAAACAACGCAAAAATATGTTTTAAATACGGAAAACTAGAAGATCATATAAAACTATGATGACAGATCGTTGAAACTGATGTTAACTGCTTAGTTCTAATAAAAGATTTTGTATGATTGTAATTCTTTCAATAACTTAAATGGGATATTTATAATGTCGTTTAAGAGTTTCACTCCCTGATTTCATAGTTAAAATCCATTTAGTCCAGTTTAGTTCCTCTCTAGATTGATTTGACATTATAACTTATACTTTAAAATATATATACATGCTAAATTTCCTTAGCAGTATAAATATAATAAATTGGGTATCAGTCTCTCTGTAACAAATTGTCAATATATTCTAATAATTACAGTTACTTTTAAATATATTTACCTTCGGTGCTAATCTAATTAATGTAAGTACCCACAAAAATGTACGGTACGACATCAGAGGATTAAACAAAAAAAGTTCAGCCAATCTCCCAGGACACAGTGCTGTGTGGCTAAAAGGCAACGGCTTAACGTAAGCGACAAATTTATAGCGGTTAAACCGTCAGTGTTTAGCAGGGGATATAAGAATAAGCCAGGTGTAATAAGATAGAAATAGTAGTCAAAATTGTAAAGTTGTATTTGAGTTGAAAACTTATAGATTAATATTTATGAACTGGCGATGTTTAAAATTAGGAGTTGTTTTTTTTCTCAATGACCTGATCAAATAATAATTATTTAAAATATAAAATATTCGAGCCGATGTTGAGACTTTATTTTAGTTTATTTCTGTATTTGTTCTTACATCTTACATGATTACCCAAAAAGTGGCGTAAAGTTTCCAGTGAGGAAATGAGTTCACCTTAACTTTTAATTGTTTGAATAGTTTTGAATGAGAGTAGCTTGCCTGAAATAAAGGAATTTTATTGCATTTATTTTTGATGGAGAAAACGTTTTTCGGCAGATCTATATATTATATTTTATCTATATTTGACGCCACAGAATACCTACTACCATTCGATTATTTCTCCTTCCTGAGATGCCGCAAAATATTTTAAATTCTCCCGCCCCAACACAACACAATGAGCCGATTCCTATTTGAACGGCGAGCCAGTACCGATAAATGGAATACCTTTGGATTCTAACTGCTGGGTGTTATCGGCTGATAAAAATATTGGAAAGCCATATATATCACGTGGGCACCTTACTAATATGAATAGATCGTTGAATAGTTACTAGAGGTCTTGCAATCTCATTTGATTTTATATCCTAAGAGCAATTCATCAACAAATAAATATTCTAGGAGATTTTAGATAATAATCAAGAATCTATATTAAGCATAGATTGAAATTTGGATTTCAAAATGCGATTAATTACTTTTTGGTAATACATACATATTCTACCTAGATATTCCAGACCAAAGAATAGAGAAATATTATTGTATACAAACATTGAGCGGGCATTGAACCCATGCCGTGTTCGATTTCCACTAGATTTACATTTTCTACGTAGATAAAAAATAAATCTAAGCACACCTGACGAACATAGGTTGATTTTGCTTACTGACAATTGGGTATTTGATAAATTTCGGAAATCTATCTAAAAAGATGGAGAAATTTATTTAACATCTGTTTCAATTCATCATTAAAAAAAAACTTATTAATTAGAAAGATCGCATTTTCATCTTGTTAGCTTAAAGAGTACGCGAAAAACGGTCAGTCACGTGACATTCTGCGCGTGACGTCATTAAATAATATCTACGAAGAGATCAACCAACGAGTTTTCCGCTACACTAAATAAAAACTTTATAGTTAAAGCCACGTGAACCGTCAACACATTTTTTTGCGTTTTGCCTCATGTGAAATACAGATAAAAAATCTCAGTTTTATTTTTGTAAAAATAAAATATTTAAAATTTATCTTTTTATGAAATATATTTTGTATAGTTATTATTTACGTATAAGCTATCATATCCAATACATTTCATATTTTTTGTAATAGCCAATTAACAAACTATGTGAAAATAGTTTAATGAATATGGACATTGCATTTAAATTACGCTTCTAGCCAGCTGCAATGGCGTATAGTTTAATCAAACTAGTTTATATACACAAGTAGGTATATAAAATGCGCTTTATTGTACATCTCACAATAGGTATAACAATTGCCAATACAATGTAGCAGTTAGTTTAACAAAATGGGTGGTCTTATCTCTGACTGCGATCTTTTACAAACTGTAATAGTGAACTAGAAGGGCAACGAGAACCAAATTTACTCGTAGTAATTGTAGTTTTTTTACAAAGTCATATCGTAATACTGGCCATCACACTGCGGACGTGATCTCACATCTAATGGTGACACTTCAAATGACTATTCATATTTGCGTATTTGCCTTATTTGACAAACAATTGCCATTGCCATTGCCAGAGCATTTGGTTTATTACCTATTTGACAAATATGACCAATACCAAATAGGTACAATTTAAATTCTTTACGGCCAGAAGAGTACCTTTAACAGTAGGCATAATGTGAGAATTCACATGTGACTCCTCTTCGAAATGATACCTTTTTGTGAAAAAAAAAAATGTTTATCTATATTTGCATGTTTGCATATACATCAAATATTTTGCCAAATCAACAAACGCCAAATAGCAAACCCAAATAGCCAAGTGAAATGCCAACTTAACACACACAAGCAATTTAGTTTAGCTGGAGGTGTTAATGGGAATTTTAGACATTTTTGTTACTATTCAAAGACCTAGGGCACGGCTCCGCCTACGAGTAATTTTGATCCCGTTTCCGCAACCCGTAGAAAACTATTCTCGTAATAAATATGTGTGAAGCCTATATACTTATATTACTTCAGACTATGATCTTCTGTGTCAAATTTCAAAATCCGTACAGCCGTTAAAATGTGATTGCTTAACAAACATCCAAACATCTTCAAAAGCTTTTATATTTATAATATTAGTAGAAAAACAGTAGGATAATAGGAAGTAGGATTAAAAAAAACCCTTCATCATCCTGTCATTTTGCTACCTTAACGCCTGCAAATTCAAAATCAACACTAAACTATTGACATATGTATTGCCCCGCAGGAAAACATCAATTGAGAATCCATTACATCCCCAGTGAAGGGATAAAAGGTTTCTTCCCTTCGGTTATAGCCAATTTCATTATTGACGTTGGCCTCGAGGTATTGTTATAAGCAGGAGTAGGAGCAGTCACAAAGAAATCGTACGGGTCGTGGTCTTGGTACAGTGACTTTTATATAGAAAAAGTTTGGTTTTGCTCGATTTGCCATTCATACAACCATTTATACTGTTACCTAATATTGTAAAGTATTTGTATGAAATTTTAAAACATTTAGGCCCGTATTCTAGAATGACACTCGTTTGAATCTCGATTTATCTGGACATATTGTATAGACCGAATGGACAGATTCGACAGATGTCTTACAATCTACGCTCAGATACATCGTGAATCAAGTATCATTCTAGAATACAGGCCTTAGTAAGCTAACTATTGAAAACGATTAAGATAAGAAAAATTTAATCGGTTCAGGCGAGATTCGAACACGTGATTTTCCTTGATTCTTACAGGGGGAATACTCTAACCGCTGAGCCACCGAACCACACCTGAAGCCATCCAAATATTTCCTTGATTTGAAAATTTGTAAAGTAGTTGTATATATGTGCATTAGAGAAATTTAAAATATACTTTGGTTATATTATTTCAATGATTCTGAAATGTATATTTGTATAGTTTTTGCGATGGACACAAAAACTACATATATAATGGATACCGTAGATTTAACCTAAAGTCGTAAAAATCAAAATTCAGGCAAGTGGAGTCACGGGAATTAGCTACATCGTCAGTTGTCTATTGGGATAGTAATAATAAGGGGGTAGGACACGACGGTATTGCTGTCCAATTCAGCAGTCCAACAGGGAAGTACCTCCGCCCTATAGAATACCCCGGCAAAAATAACCTCGTGTTGTGTTCCCGGTGGTGAGTAGGGGAGCCAGAGCTCCCTGAAGAGTTTTTGTGCTGTCAGTGGGAATATCAAAAGCTTTTCCTACACTGACGACACAAAAACTCTCTGTGCTTACAGGGTTGGCCTTTTGTGAGAGAATATAACATATCAGTGTCAAATGACATTGAAATTTAGAATCTTTTTCTTAGACAATTAACCAGACTACCAAATATGTAACACAGCAACATTGTGTAACACAATGCATTGAAACCAGTCTATATATTTTATAGTGCTACAATAGAGACCATAACATTGCATCCATCATTCAGCATCTACTAACGAATCTTTTGATTAAACAATATGTAGAAGGACTTCCTTGATATCATCGTATGAAATTGTCTAAACTCTACCATTATTAAAATATGAAGACAAAGGCAGATCTCTTCTTGCACTAGTCACATTCATCCTGGCATTAATTTTCTGAGTCTAGGTGCTCTTCGTGACCGTAATGTAAAAACAAATTTGTATCTACAAATAGCATCTGCCCAAAACTTAGATAGGCGCTTTGCGTGGACTAGGTTAAGTGCTATTCGCGCAGGTGCTATTCGACTTGGTGCTCTAACAGGACTACATCTAATTTTTAAGGCCACTTAGCTATAAAAAGTTATAAATCGGCTTCATAATTCATTTTTATGATACCTGGTACTTACACTGATGTCTAAGTTAAACAAAAACTAAGTTTTAATTGAGCTTTATTGGGAGACGCTGTAATTTTGCAGGTATATTCGGCTTTTTCGCCTGAATAGAATATTTTCCTTATTTTGAAAGTAAGTTGAAATCACTTCATGACTGATTACCATTTCCCTGGAAATATTTTCTCTTTCATTCGGTGTATTTGATCTTTGAATATTTTATAATTTTCTGTCAGATATTTTCGTTGTATAAAAAACGTAAATAATATATTTTTCAATATGCCTGATTATTTGTACTAACTAAAGTAACAATAAATATACTTACCTTGTAAGAGGTCATGGGATTCAAGCGCCCACAGTCTCTTCTAGGAGATTGCGAAGCGTATGGTCAACGAAAGTAAAGCTGGCTAAAGAAAGGCTGGCTTCTTTTTAGGACAGAGAATATTTAGCAATGCCATTCAACGTGGCAATACTGCCAATCGTCTGAGAACGTTGCCACTAAGGCAAAGGCTTAGTTTTATTTTTTATTATAGGATTAATGGCTGGTTTAGTTTATTTAGTATCGTTTATTGGCTATTATAGGTTAAGTGTACTTGTTATTTATATGTTGACTAAATAGACTCCTTACCAGAATTAATCCAAATAAATAAAGGAGAGTGCGACACATCTGCGCACTTTCAGCAATTCCTAGTACTGCTGTAATTAGGAATAAACAGAATTGAAATCTCGAATATCCTATATGTCAGGTTTTATAATTACTGAACTCTATCATAATAGGGTATTCCATAATTAGTACATTTCCTCCTAATGCAATGTGTAATTTCCAGCCCTAGATCTTACGAAGGCAGTCAAGTACTCTTCAGACTGAGAGGATTCATGCCACTTACGAATTTACGATCGTCGAAAAACCCTCAGAAGTCATCCAAATATTGTATTAAGTTGAAATCGTGAGTAAGTATGTTTGAAACGAAATAAGTATTTTTATACTACTTAGATGACCGACAAGCACACGGCTCACTTGATGGGAAGTTGTTACCGTAACCAATGGACGTATGCAACACCAGAGGAGTTACGATTATGCTGCCGACCCTGAAAAAATTTTCAAATACCCTTCTTGAAGGATCTCATATTATAGTCGCTAGGGAAAAGCACCTTTCATAGCGCACAGTGTGCACCCTTTCCGGTTGCAATGTGTGAGGATGAATTCCCTGTCTATGGCAAGTGATGCGATGATATGAATGTAGATGTGGGCATCATGTCAAACAATTCATCTGAGCATAAATCATTGTATAGATGGTAGAACACACACAGCGAGTTCTGAGGTTGAGAGGTTCCACATCACCCGCGAGTATGGAATTGTCGACAAGCCTCATTGCCCTTCTTTGCGCCGAGTCGAAAGGGTCAAACTGATATGGAGGCGGTCCATATAGTATAGTACTCCATATGGGGATGGGGCCAGACCTGTGCCTTATAAAGAAGGAGTCGCTGCTCTGCAGTGAAGTAATGCTTCACCCTGTTGAGCACTCCAAATTTGTTTTGAGAGCATTTGATAATTAGCTAGTGAATCAAGTTCATATCAACTGTTAAATTACACAAAAAATATATAAATATAACTTTACACAAAACTGTGTAATCTGTGTGGCTACTACACCATTGTATAAAATACTTAGTTTCAACATAGAAATAAAACCATATTATGAAATGATCAATTCTATAATATGGTCACGACATAATACACCACGCACAACGCTAAATACATAGAGTATCGTTTTTTGTGAAGCTCAAAGAGAATGTGCCTGAATTTTACCACGCATTTCCTATGTTAATGGAGAATCATTTATATGCAGATTTTTTGTATGAAAACAGCTGCCTCGCAAATGCAAAGGATATAAATTGACTTATTTATTTAAAAATAGGTATGAAGAATAATAACAATTGTATAGGCGACATTTTTGTCATGAATTGATAGTTCTACAAACTTTTTATTTCTATCATAATCATCCTCTGTGCTGTTTCCCGACCCAGTTGGAAATCGGTTTTCCAGTCTATTTGCAAAGCAACTGAATGTGTTTTCCGTGAAGCGACCTCCATCCGACCTCCACAACGCATTGACGATTACGAAGTGCTTACTGTAGATCAATTGTCGGACTTTTAGGACTTCAACTAACCGTATGGAGACCGCCTATAGATATTCGTATGACAACTGGGACAGACGGCTTAATGTGCTCTCCGTGGCACGGAGTGTATTAGTAGGTACAAATATGTAGTAATATGAAAATAGTTATTTGAGTGTTATTTTCTTCAACGAAGATTGAATCGCCTTCTTATAACACAGGGTTAACCTTGACCTTGAGAGATAGAGTGAGAAATAGCGTGATAACAGACCGATGTGGAGTGATAGATGATGTAGTTATGAGAATTGAGAGAGGAATGTTGAGATGGTTTGCTCATGTTGAGAGAATGAATGAAAGAAGACTAACGAAACAGGTGTATGAGGCGAGTGTGGATGGTACCGTCAGAAGGGGAAGACCAAGGTGCACATACCTGGACCAAATCGGGGAAGTTTTAGAAAAGGGGCAGGTCAAGAGTACTCTAAACCGACGAGCATGCATGAAGAATGTAATGAGAGTGAATGAAGCGAGAGTAGTATGTCAGGATCGTAGCAAATGGAGATCCGTGATCTCTGCCTACCTCTATGGGAAACAGGCGTGATTTTATGTATGTACGTATGGTTATATTAATATCGTTCCCAAAAAAATAAAATGCTGAGATCTTTGCGTTCGCAAAATTAAAATTCATTGAAGATGAATAAATGGAGTAGATGAGTATAGTAACCACCAGAGTGTCAGGTGTACAAGATAGGCGTCAAGAGTACCTTGTCAGACATCGTAAGATACGAGTAACTTATGTTTGTGGAGGATATCATAAGCACATTTGCCAATAAAATATTATTGCGCCCTCCCTGTCTACACGCGTACGAATGTTGGTTTTCATTCTTTTCTTTAAATGTATACGTCGGCGGTGGGGAAATAAATAACTCACACAATTCTAATATCTCATTTGTTAGTTTTCTTTTATCTTTTGTATACCAATACACGCATAACAAGCAAAGATTTGCGTTAAAATAAAATAGAAACTGTAAAATGCTTAACTTAAAATCTTACTCATTGTGATTACTGTCTATAGATATGAGAATTTTTCAGCAGGCGGAAATTGTACAAATCACCTCTATTTAGTAGATATATTCGTATAATAAATATGGATAATACAATTTTACAAAATCATTATTTAATCAAACAATCACGTGAAAAAAGTTTGGTACCTAAAGGATATAAATTAAAAATTTTGATTTATGAAACGATATTTCCTTATAAGTCGTCCCTTATCTTTGTTAGGGAGATTACAAGGGTAGCAGCTGGAGTAAGCAGTCACCCAACAGATTTAATTGTTTACATTGCCTGACCTGAAATATAATCTTGATATTCCCTTTATTAGCTTTACCAACATCTTTGAGTTAACATTACGATAACCTAGCTTCTAAATACAGTTGTTATAAGGATGTAAGGAAAAATAAATATATATTTCCAAACTTACTTAAGGTAACTAAATCACTTAATCATTATCGGAACAAACAATATCCGAAAAAGTAATTTCGTATAATTTATCCAATTCACTATCCGATTCCTAAAAATTCTCTATAAAACATCTAGCTCTTACGTTAAGCTAGTTTTCCCGCTGAACACACACGAATAAGTGACAAATATTCTGTTCAAGAATATACAGTTTTCCAGTGACTGAATTTATTTTCAACCAGACCGTATTCTGCAATAAAATTCAGGCTGACTAACAACAGCATCCATCTAAATTCTCGGTTAGTTTATAGATAGCAGGATTTAAACTCAATAATAGAGGCATTGGAGCTGTAAAATAATTGAAACTTGTCATGTTTACTATATCAGAAGATCTGATATCGTCTAAAATTTCTTTCTTTGTTCCTACCCTAAAACAAAGTTTGATATATGAAGCTAAATAAAAAGGACAGCTACAATAAAACAAGTTATTTGAAGTTTTATTATCTCGTAAGTTTCATACTAAAGGGGGTGGAACTTCTACAAATCATAGCTTTTGTTCAAAAGATAAGCTAACTTTAAGAATTATTCATATTCTGTTTAAATATAGGTGAATGGTATCTAATTTATTGATGGGATCACCTTTATGTCTGAACCCTTATGGAAAAATTAATGGACTCTCCGGATTGTTTCATAAGGGTTAATTTATTGCAACAAAAAAATCATTTAATTCAGGCAATGTGAACATGATTATGAATAATGTTGTATTAATGAAGGAGAGAATACATCGAAGAACAGTATATTAGTATCTAATTACCAATAGATTATACTTATCGTTTGGTGCGCAAAAAATGCCTATATTTAACCAGTTGAAATGGATCCGATATTTAAATGTCTGTCGGGAGATTAAAATAGGATGTAGTCCAGTCTGTTTATATGGACGGGAGTAATTCTATAGTAACGTTTCTAATTATGAAGTTCCGAAGTTCATGTTGCTCAAGATTTGTCGTTAATCTTCATAACTTGATACAAATCAGATTATTTTACAGATGCTAATTCTATTCAACTCTTAAAACTGTTGACTTCAAAATAAAGTGGCTATATTATGTAAACAAAATCACAAATCCTAAGAAACGATACATCTTGTCAATTCGTAATGAACGAGTGTTAAATGACTCAAAGTGCGGCAAAGATATTTATATACGAAAACACTTTTTCGTTATTCCGTGTTTTACTTTCGTGCAAATCCTATTCCACTTGGGGTATCGATTTTATCAGCAGCTTACGTGTTCTGATTTATGGCACTCCTCTGGGCAAAATTATCGCACTGAAAATATTGTACGAAAAACTTCGTAATCCAATTTTTATCTTATTTGTAACCTGCAGTGACAATATACTACAACAACCTCTATACCCATATATTATCAAACAACTTTTTATCGTTATGCTTAAAATGATGCACGTTGGGAGAGGCCTATGTCCAGCAGTGGCCTGCAGTGGGCTAATTGATTGATGGAAGCTGGTGAACGTTTTTTTATACCACTTAGATAGCAGACAAGCACACAGCCAACCTGATGGATAGAGGTTACCGTGGCCTATGGACATATGCAACACCACAGGTAAAATAGCAAAGCATGCCATTTTAAAGTGCACATGCACTGTTGGCTTCAAAAATCACTTTTATGATTTTTAAGATGTAGATTCAAATTATTCTTGATAAACTTATCAATTTACAAATTATTGTTTAATAAATTGCTCATATATTTACTTGGTAAAATATAAGTAGGTAATCATCTTTATCGAATATTTACTTTGATTCATATATATCTCTAATATATAAAATTCTATACTATGTAACTAACACCTTTAGATATATGATGTAGATGATAAGAAGGAAAATATGAATAAATCCATTTGGTGCCTGCATACCTGTTACTACCTACTACCTCTGTACCATCTGCTAAAGAGAGATAGGTAAGTGTAAGTTGTTTGATTAATGAGTTAACTTGTCTAACGCTACTTTAGATTAACAAGGCGTATAATTTTGGAGAAATACGTTGATTTATAAACCACATTACTTATTGGTTACTGTTTTCAGATCAATACTAATTAAACTCTTGTAATATTTTCCACGAACAAAGGAGATTTAATTGTAATTGTTGTTCTGCTGGTATACCTCTTTTATACCACTTAGGTGGCAGACAAGCACACGGCCCACCTGATGGAAAGTGGTCACCGTGGCGTATGGACTCGTGCAAAACCAAGAGTGCTGCCAACCCTGCAAGTATTGAGAGTTTATGTGCCGTCAGTGTAAAAGACAAAGCAGATACCTACTATCATTTTGGTATTACTTTATATCAAAAACCAATTTACTAAAACTAAAATAAATAATCGCATTGCGTGGACATTTATTACAGCAAATCTTCATAATCTTTAGTTACACAAATCTGTTAAGTTACATAAAGCACAGTGAATACTCGTTATAAGTATGAAGAGGTATCAAGGGAAAACTATTGAATCAACTTTCGCAATGTAGAACTATGTTTGGAACTTCATTGTGAAAATTGCGGTACTTTTTATCTCTAGTCACGGACAGCCGAAAATATATTGGGGACACTGGAGGTTATCGGGGCATTAACCTGAAAAGGGGAAATCTGTTGACACCAATTCTCATTCCTTAGATAATTTCGTTAACAAGGTATCGGAAAAGTTATCGACAGGGCTAAATCTCACCCATTGTAGTCATTACGTCAACCAACTCTTGTGTAATGACTTTAATGTAATCCAAGTTTTTATTAAGTTGGAACTTTGTATTTTTGAAGCTCGATTCGCTCGCTCGCCTTTGTGTTATTATGGTCATGGTTCAAACCTTCAGACAATTGTAAATGTTGTCTAGGCAATACACGTTTTGCCAATTAAGTATTACTTTTAACTCGAGCATTTGTTAATTCTAATTTCAACAACGGTATTTAGTGAAACTAGTTCTAACTAGGGAAAACGTGTTCTAACTAAAATTAGATTTTAATTGTAACATATTGAACTCTAATTTATTCATTTATTTATTTATTAAAACCATAAATAACATAGTATAAGTACAAAGTAGTTGTCTCTTGAACTAAGTTGTTAATCTGTATCTCAGGAGATATTATTAAATCCTGTTCAACATCAAAACAGGTTAAGCTTCTGTTGAACGTCTTGCTATTATTTTTGTGTGTATAAATCACCATCTTGGAGTACAGATCAAATAGTAGCAGTAGCATCGTGGGTAGGATGAACGTAGAGAGGGACGAACGTAGAGTAAACCATCTGAAAAGCTTTTAGTTCAGTTTTAAGATGCCTTAGGGCTCGGAAAGCCTCACGGTAATCTTTTCTTTTGTTCTCCTCTACCTTCATAAAATAAGTTCATGAATGGCTGAAAAGTTTATTCTAAATATGTAATGAACAAGATATAATTATATTGTGAACATAAAACAGACCACCCACTGTAAAGAAAGTACCAAAGAACTTGAAACGCCAGTTACTTAGAAATACGTAATTAAATTTGCTACACTGCCTTCATTTTACTGGAAATATAACGCATTTTACTATGCGAAGTACTTATTTAATAATATTATATGAAATGAAACTTTAAATTGAATGTAATTTATAGAATATGGGAGCTTATGTGTATGATTTAAAGACTGAAATAGTTCGTCAATGAGTAAATAAATGTCACCTAAATAAATTAAGAGATAGATAGTCTATCAATTTAGCCTATCGCAGTACACTGCTGGACATAGGTCTCTCCCTATATTGGATGACGTTAACTTATTGTTTCCACCCTAGATATATGGGTGGGTACGGGGTTTTATTCCGAGTTTTCTTTCACTCGCAGTGCTATCGTCTGCGTATATATCCGTTAGTCGTCTCTTACCCTTCAGATAAGAAGGGTTGGTGACAGTTGTATTCGTTATCCGTCACCATACGAAACGCCAATATTTAAATAACTGGTATGTTTTGTAATGACTTTAGAAAAGTTTGCAATCCTTCAAGCATTAACATTACAAAAGCCAACAATTTGCACAATTACTCAATAATCAGCTTCAAGCTATTAATTTCAATTAAAAGCAAATTATTTCTTCAACAGAGCCGAGTATAAATACTCTAAGCATATGAAAGTCATCGCGCTGAATGAATGCCTGTCGATACGCTCCGTCAAGTAATTAATATTCAAACATATTGAAAAAACAGATGACGTCACGTGATAATATTTTGAAAGGACAGAGTTTATGGAGTTTTAATTTATTTAACAAAAAAACGTCTACATGATTGAACTCTAGAATTAGAAGTCTAATGATTTGTTCATGGTTAAAGTTTTGTGAGTACTTTTTGTGATCAATACCCCCATCACCGGAGCCGGTGGGGGAGGTTATGTCGGACTTGAACCGACTAAAACGCACACCGACTGTGTGGGCCACAGACTGCTGGAGGTGAGATTATCTGAGACATATTCCTCGCACCCCGGCTGGTCCAGGACCGTCTCTTTTGAGGCGGCCCACTTCGGGTTTGAAGAGTCTCCATCTCGTCTCTGAGTATGGGAAGGTGCGTGTCGCGCTGCGCTGCCGCCGCCTACTTCTGCTTAGGTGAGAGGTAGCTCCACCCGTCTCTCCCAGGCCAAGCCTTGGGGGATGGAGGTCATTTTGCGACCTCGCCTTCGCTTGCTGGCCTCACGGTTTGCGAATCTTCTTCGCTCCCACTCCGCCGTCTTTTTTACTAATATTTTATCTTATATAATTTGGACGCATTTCCATTTTCATATGCAGAATGTTAATTGTTCTTTCTAAAATAAATTTAGAATAAATTTGCGTTATAACATCAACAATCTGCCAGTGAAAGTCTCATCAAAATCTGAGCCGCCATTTCATAAATTAGGCAAATCAAAACAGAAACAAACAGAAATTAAGAACAAAAAAGATTTTAACAAATATATTTATGTACCAAACGTTGTTATTTATGAGAAACTTACACTTCAATTTCATTTATTTGTCAAGATAAGTTATTCCATTTTTTATACGTGTCCTAAATAAATGTACCTATATCTCTTTTCTGTAGTACTTAATCATCGCTATCTATTTGCCACTACTCTAGAATGGAAAACCTTTCTCCTTTTTCATTTGATAAAATATAGGCTCACTAGACGCATTTCCAGCCGAGTAAGTGAAGACTTATAGCTTCCGTCCGCGTGTCACATATAAGAATCGGGGAATCTATCGCTCATATAAATCTATGTCACCCGGCCATTATGTGACTCTCATTTGTCAACTTAGCTATTAAATTTTCGGCATGTGAATTTTCCTCTTTACAATTGTTCTCAAAGTTCATCAACATACTCATAGCAATTACCAAGTGGCGTTTAAAGTTTGCCGGAAAACGGTAATAGACTCACCCCACCGAATTTAATGATTGGTGAAATGTGAATGTTATTTTACCTCTGCTTAACCCTTCAGGGATAAAGGCGTGGTTATATGTATGTATGTATGTTTGAAGTTTGCACTTCGGAGTCTTTAACTTTCAATTGATATGTAGGCTTATCTGAGAGCTACTACCGTCTGACCTCTCAACTCTGTGAGGGAAGCCTACGCCAGAACTTAGTCCGTTGCTTAGTAGGTGCATTAATTCCAGGTGAGTTTGGTTTGACCTCAAGAATGTTGATAAGTCACATAAAAGAATCGGAGACTCAATCGTTCATATAAATGTATGTTACCCAGCCATTATGTGATTCAATTGTTAAGTTTTCTATAAATATTCAACATGTGAATTGTTCTCTTTAAAATTGTTTTCAACTTGAACAGATCCACCTTCTCTCCTTAAGAGAATCTGAAGTGAATACTGTTTAGAATGTAAAAATAAGAATCTGAAAATGTATAGCATTGGTAATTTTTTCATTAGAGTTTATAAAGATGAAAATTAAAAATCAACCTGTAAATGTAGTCTCGTCTACAGCAATAGAAAGTTTGCTAATAATAATAAATTTGAAATTATTTGCCCTTTTTCTTTTTCATGAAAATAATTCCCTGAAAAAGTATTTGCAAACTCACAAAAAAATGCATATTACAAAATTCTAAATCTCATCAATAAATATTTTTTTTAAATCTAATGTAAATTAAAGTGGATATTGTGTAAAGCATGCAAGAAGTTACTTCCTGCGGGTTGCACAGAAAATCATTGTTTGCTGTAAAGAAGGATATCTAATGACAGTACAAGTTAAAAATATACCTATCTCAATAAGTAAAATACAAAAATAAGTGAGTAAAATATACCTATACAGAAATAGTTTCTGGTTTATCAATAAAATTTACTTTTTACTTTTTTTTTTTTTTTTTTACGTGCGCAAAATCCCCACGGATACCTCCTCACCGGAGCCGGTGGAGGAGGTTATGTCGGACTCGAACCGACTAAAACGCACGCCACCTGTGGGTCGTTTTGGTTGCCGAAGGTGAGGTTGACAGGCATATCCCTCGCACCCCGGCCGACCCAGGGCCATCTCTCACGATCTGGCCCTTTCTCGGGTGTGGGGACTACAGAGTCCCCAACTCGACCCCGGAAACGGGGAGGCGCGCTAGGCGCGCCATCGCCGCGGCAATTTACTTTTTACTTAGTCTTGAATAACATCTCTTCTTGATGTATGTACGCTTACATTTTTCTCTAGTTCTAAACAAAACAATGAATTTTCAAACAATTTTACTATTCAGTCAATTCCTTCCATATGGTTTTTAATTTTAATACATGCAAATCAGGTATATTTAGCTAGAATATGAAAAAGTGACAACTATGATAAAAAATATGAAGAGAGATGATATGAAGAGCTTTAATTGCGAACGCTGACCAAGCATAACGAAACATATTGCATGTAATAAAAAATGTGCGCATCAGCAAGTAAATTATTATGAAAATAACAATTTGAAATTTCGTAATGCATGATGTGATAGTAAACAAATAGGTGTGTACTGTTATTTGTGTGTTCCGCAATACGAAACAGTGCTTGACAACGAAAAACAGACAACTATTTTACAATGATATCGGGCAAACACTTGACGCTTTAAAATCAGAATCTGTACGCAGCTGGCGTACAGATTCTGATTTTAAAGCGTATCCAAAGGTATATATTCTTATGAGTGCTCTTACTTTTAATATGTATAGTTTTCCTGGGGACCATAGTTTACATTAAAGTGCCAATTGTAATAATAAAAAATATATATGTATTACATATTGAATGTGTTACATTTTTATTATTTGTATACTCTTGAATGGAGCAAGTTAAATGTGACAAAGTAAGTGTGTAATCTCCTATTTAAAAGAAATAAAAAAAAAAATGGTTTGTAAGTACATTACCATAAAAGTTCGGGCGCCTTGGAGATACACATGCCTGGGATAATCAGCGGATATTGGGAACTTTTAATCTTCCGGTGGTGAGCTAAATGAAACCAAACTGTGAGGTTTAAGGTTTTATTGTCCACTCCAGTGTGCATTAAGAAATAGATTTAAGGACACATACCTAATATGTAATTAGCCTTAAATTAAAATTAAAGTTTTAGAAACTATGTCAATATGATCTTACATCACCAATGCATTTTAAGGTTATATTAAAGTTAAGTTTTAAAGTAAAATTAAAGCAAGCTCACGGCATCCCTCGGCGAGTATATGAAGGTAAACAAAGCAGCGAGAAAGCTCGTAGCAGGCGAAGTTCTCAATTCAAGCCCATGCGGTACATCAATGCTTGAGGTAAAAAGCCCAAATTTTCCATAAGGAAAATGCAAAAGAAAAAAAAAAAAAAAAAGGGCATAAAAATCACATGTAGTAAAGTCCTGGTATTTCAGATAGGTATTCAAGTTGAAAATGGAAAACAGCATTTTTATTGGATTATATCGCAATTTAAATAGTATTATTTTTTGCCGCATGGTTCCCGGTAGAGTAGAATTTGGACCACCCCATCTCTTCCCATACGGTGTCGTACAAGGCGACTAACACCAGACAGATATATACAGCCCAAACTCAGCCTCAGATGCATGGCTTGAGTCATCAGTAGTGGCCGGAAGACGGCAATAGGCTCACCCCCTATTACGTGGGACCGAATTCAAGTTTGGTGAAATGTGGATGTTGATTCACCTCTGTCTAATCCTCCGGGGATAAAGACGTAATTATATGTATGTATGTTATTTTATTATTTAAACGGATCCAACTGGTAAAAAGCATCCGAAACGTCGATATTCTAGTTAACTTTCAACAATATCTTGTAGGAACCAAGTCATCACCTTACCACTCCATTGATTTATAAATTTGTAAAATTGAATTCTTTACCAGCATATTAACAATAAAACTATTATGAAAGATCATGTTATGCCCAAAATCTAGATGATTGCAATTTACTCGTATTAAATCAAAATCACAGAAAATGAAATTTCTTAATATACTTTACCAAAGCAATCAATTCACTTCAAGATCGTAAGTAAAATTCTGTGTATTTTTAATAACTACATTAATCTAATACATTATTTCATTAATCTCTTTGTAAGCTTAATGACTTGTGGTTTGATATGATTAAGTAGGTATCAGGAAAATGAGTGGATAGGTGATAGCAATTTATCGCCTCTCCTAATACCCGTCGACATACTTTGATCGCAAATCAGGTTGATTAGCGCACCTCTAATGATGTAGTCAATAAACACCTTGAGATAATATACTGGAGTAAAAGTGCTTATCAGGTATACGAGTACATATAACCGCATATATATTTGCTTTAAATATTTTAAAACTCATCACGCAATGAGGAAACCTCATATTCTATATAGTGTAGTTTTTGTGTTATCCATACTTTGCATTTATTATAGCAGTAAAATATTTCTATGTACAGTCAGCATCAGAATAATCTTGACACATAGTTGCAAAATGATCTTAAAATTAAGAGGTATTAAGAGCAAATATTTTTAAGCTAAAAATGCTATTATGACATTGATGAGTTTTTTGAATCATAATGATACATAATTTAAAATTGATTCTTGAATTGATAATTTTAATGAGTATTTTATTGATGAATGTTAACATGACATAACCATTGAAATTTTACTTTTATGTAAGCCTACTTCAATTTACTTTTACATGGAATATTTTTTATTGATGTTTTAATGATATTATCACATGACTTGGAATTGATTAAGTATTATATTGTTATTTTATTATTTTATTGATCATATTGCCGGTGGTTTCCGTCAGAGCAGAATTAGGGCCACCCCATCTCTTCTCATGCGGTGTCATACAAAGCGACTAAGGGATAGGGCTGTTTAACATCAGAGAGATATATACAGCCTATACTCAGCCTCAGATGCATGCTTCGAGTCTACAATAGTGCTCGGAATACGGCAATAGGCTCACTCCCTATTACGTCGGACCGAATACAATTATTGGTGAAATGTGGGTGTTAATTCACCTCTGCCTAATCTTCCAGGGATAAAGGCGTCATTATATGTATTATATGTATGTATGTATGTTTGTTTATTGATCAATTTTAACATGACATAAGTAACGGTTAACATTTTACATTGTTATTGATTTGCATGAATTTATTATTCTCGAAATTTTTGACATTTTTATTGATACATGTCAGTATTTTTACTATTATAATTTCTACGCGAATTATGTTTGTTAAGAAATAAATGAATTGGAATCGAAACTGAATAAAACTGTTTTATAAATCTATAGGTATTATTAATAATACATGTCACTAAAAATTATCTGCATTTTCATAAATATTTGGAGCAAATAAAATCAAGTAACTAACCATATAGTGGAGCGATGGTGAATAAAATCCTAGAAATGCATTTTCCTTACTTCAAGTTTTAAAGTGAAAACTCGGCTCAATGCATTTGAAACCGTCCAATCAACTTCGGCTTATGGTGTAAGTTGAATACGACGCCGGTGCAGTGAGGACTTATGCATACATAAGAAAATCTTTTATTTCATGGAGATTTTTTATTATACCATATTTAAATTGATCGCTTATTCTTCTTCACCTTAGCTTTAATCTCAGTTGCGTCTGAAGCTTTCAACTCGAAGTCTGGTGTGTACTTTACCCGTCTAACTGCGAATTTGGCTGAACTTCGATATTTTCCGTGAAGCGACTACCATCTGACCTCCACAACCCAAACGCGATATCGAAACATTGCAGTTAAACCAGTTTTTGAACTTTTTAGGGCTTCAACAACCCGTAACGATAGTCATAGATGTTCATTTGGCAGCAGGGACCGACGGCTTAACGTGCTCTCCCAGGCACGATCAGACAAATACATACATACATATAATCACGCCTTAGCCCCAGAGGATTAGGCAGAGGTGAATTAACACCCACATTTCACCAATCATTGTATTCGGCCCCACGTAATAGGAGGTGAGACCCAGACCAATGCAAATACCCATATTCATGCCTACAAATATTTGTACTGAGCGGGGATTGAACCCGCCCCTCCTACCTAGCGGCCATGTTCACTACCACCACGCCATAGAGGCTGATCGCACATTACCCGTGATTAAGACATGAAAAAGGGCCTATGGGTCCGAAGCTTTTATCCCACCTGACATCTTTTTCCACTTTACCTACGTCATTTTACCAGTAATAACACAAAGAGAAATCGCTCCGAATCTAGTACAGGTAAATGTTGGCAAATATAAAAGAGAATTATTTATATTATATTTTTCATATTTTCTCATATCTTTCTGGTATCCGGTATTCTATGGTTGGCCTCGAATAAGGTGTACGTAACATTATTATTTGCAGGCTTTATTGTTATTACTTACTTTTATATAATAAAGCACACCATTAAGCGTGTAGCCAGAACGTTATAGTTTTCTGGCTAATGTAGTGAAGTAGAGGTCCGCATTATATACCTTGAGGGAGAAATTAACAGAACTGTTGGTTTTATCATAAATGAATCTACCCGCTACAATCGTTTTATACGCAGTCGTATTTTGCTAACTCATTTCATTCTGTTAAAAGTTATTTCTAGACAAGCTGTATTGAATTTGTGGACAGTTTGTTTCCTCTCTAAATTACGTTTATAATATAATATAATATAATATAATATAATATAATATAAATAAATATAATATAATATAATAAAAGTTGATTGTAGGCGTAGTAATGTAATATAGTTTAGCACAAAAAAGTCTACAAAATCGTCTAGTAAATGGAAAAATAACAACAGAAGCATTATGCTTACGCCTACAATCAACTTTTCAATATTTTATTTGATGTATCGTCATCTTAACGATATTGTCGGATGCATTCAAAGACATTTTGGAGTCAAAAGAATCATGGTCCCCTCCTGGCTGTATTCATTTTTTTTTTAATTAGCGTTTTCTTTCGTTTGTGAAGTCTAAGATTTAATTAAGTATTTAATTATTTGGAGATTTCTACATTGTAGTGCAAATACGGTTAGGTTAGATGAGAACATTGAGTATTTTAGACACATTATAAACATCAAGTGACGAATCACTCCTTCTCAGTCTTATGGTCTAATCTGACCTAATATTCCATATTTATCAACAATCACTATACACTGTATACGAAGGTCGACTGACCGCATGTCAACTAATGTAAACTAGTAAACAACTTCAATCGATTAGAAAAAATAGAACAAAGTTGTAAAGAAAGACCTTGCCTACATAGCGGGCCTGTAAAAGGCATCAGATGCGAGGAAAACTGACAAGACATAATGGATGGCTGTTGCCTCTATAAAAAAGATTGCTGCACGACCCTACCGTGCGGAAACAGCTAATCCATAATAATATAGTTTACTCTGCCTGTGAATTGTTTTTGCATCATCGCTCATAAAATAGAAAGAGTTTCTTAAAAGAAAACTGCTAGGTTGTCCATCACTCTAGTATATTTTCGCTATAGTTGTACTATGTCGAAGGAGGACACGACGATTTTCTCGTCCTAATTGAGCAGTCCGACTGGGGAAGTACCTCTGCCCTACATAATACCGCGGTTATAATAACCTCGTGTTGTGTTCCCGGCAGTTAGTAGGGTAGCCAGAGCTCACTGAATAGTTTTTATTCCGTCAGTTGGAAAACCAAAGGTTTGTCCTGCTTTGTCTTCAACACTGACGGCAAAGAAATTATCTACTCTTACAGGGACGGCAGCACGAGTGTGACTCTCCTGGTGTTGTACACGTCCATAGGCCACGGTAAGCACTTTCCATCAGGTGGACTGTGTGCTTGTTTGCTACCTTAGTTGTATAAAAAAGGTCGTGTCATACCTATATAAATATTAATACAACGTGCTGCAATAGTATATGACAATTAATTGGTTCAATTCAATAACTCATTCGAGTTGATATTCTACAGCAATTTTGATTTACTTATGAAAATAGTTTTATTTGTCATTTTCACCAGTTTTCTGTAGGTCAATCTAAGGCCTTTGCAAAACCCAAGCGAGGGTTTTTATTGTCTACAATCACAAGCCAAAAGTTTATATCCTCAAGTCTTTCCTCTTAGATAAAAGTATATTACAAAAGAGTCTGGCATTGTGGAGACTATATTCATAACTTGTATATTCCTAATAGAATAGAACATAAAAATAACTCAATTCAATGCTACCAATATTTTTATCGAGATTAGACATTTCTATTTATTATTATGTATCTCTTAATATTTGTTGTGTAAATAATGTGTATCAAAACATAGTCATTAGGTAAAAGCGGTCCATTCGATTTGTTAGATTGAGTTATCTATGACCACTCTTGAACAAACTGAGATAGATGAATTAAACCACAGTATCGTTAGGTAGGTACTTAGGATAATAAAGCTAATCAGATCAATCTCCTTATTTAATCTAAACTATAGATAGAATACTAAAGAATATCGGTATCAAAATAAACAGGATATTTACCATGTTTCATTGTTTTGAGTTTCCGATATTTCGGCGCTGTTGCAAGCACCATGATCACGGAGGAGGGGGAGCCAGTGTCCGGAAAGCCAGTGGTCCGGATGGTATTCCAGCGGTAGTTTTGAAAAAATGTGCAGCGGAGTTGTCTCCAATGCTTACGCGCCTGTACCGGCTATCCTACAGTTCGGGTACAGTGCCTTTGCCTTGGAAAGAGGCGAATGTTCAGCCGATTCCCAAGAAGGGGGATCGCTCGGAGCCAGCCAACTATCGACCCATAGCCGTCACCTCAGTGCTGTGCAAAGTGTTCGAGCACATAATTAACAAACAGCTCATGCGGCACCTAGAGGATCACTCCTTAATTAATGACCGGCAATATGGCTTCAGACCGAAACGGTCAACGGGTGATCTTCTAGCATACGTTACCCATCTTTGGGGTGAGGCTATGGACAAGCACGGTGAGTCACTGGCAATTAGTCTTGACATCGCCAAAGCTTTCGATAGAGTCTGGCACAAATCGCTTCTTTCTAAGCTACCTGCCTTTGGTCTGCCTTCTAGGCTGTGCAACTGGGTTGCTAGCTTCCTGCAGGGGCGCCGTATTCGCGTCCTTTGTGACGGACGAGCTTCGGAGTTTCTGCAGGTTAATGCTGGCGTGCCCCAGGGGTCCGTCTTATCACCCACTCTCTTTCTTCTGCATATCAACGACATGCTGTCTACCGGCAATGTTCATTGTTATGCAGACGATAGCACTTTACATGGGAGTTATCATGGACATCCAGCGGCCAAGCAGTCAGATATCGCAGAGAAAAGGCAGCTTCTTGTCACTGAGCTTGACGGGGTCCTGAATCACATTTCTCAATGGGGCTCTGAGAACCTGGTTGAGTTCAATGCCAAGAAGACGCAGGCATGTGCGTTTACAGCAAAAGTATCTTCTTTCCTTCCCCTCCCCACTCTTCAGAGCACGCCACTGCCGCTGCAGGACAATCTCAATATCCTAGGTATGGATGTTCGCTGCAACCTGAATAACAAAAACTACATCGAAAGCATCATCAAAACAGCCTCACGAAAACTCGGAGTCCTGAACAGAGTGAAACGATTTTTCACGCCGGAGCAGCGGTGTCTTCTATACAAGACACAAATTCGCTCCTGTGTGGAGTACTGCTCGCATCTCTGGGATGGTTCAGCAAAGTACTTACTAGATGCTCTCGACAGGTTGCAGCGACGTGCGGTCCGCATCATTGGGAATCCCGAGATCACGAACACCCTAGAACCTTTACAGCTGCGTAGAGATGTTGCGTCCATGGCTGTATTTTACCGTCTGTACCATGGGGAGTGTTCTGATGAGCTCTTCCAATTAGTCCCACCCTCCCCTTTCCTACACAGGACAACGCGTGCAGGTCTTAGATGTCATCCGCACACGGTGCAAAACATCCGATCAAGAACCAAGCGGTTCGGAGACTCTTTCCTCTGTCGCACCATTAAGGCCTGGAATTCATTACCAGCTCACGTGTTTCCTTCTTCCTACAGTCCCGGGTCCTTTAAGCGGGGCGTAAAAAAGCATATGATAAGGCCGTCAAGCTGAGTGTCACCATTGTCACACGGTATGTGTAAGTAATGGTGACCCTATTTTCTGGGATTTTGCCTTCAGCCTACCATCAGGCAAGGCGAAGTCCTATTGACGTGTCCTACATAAAAAATAAAAATAAAAAAAAACCGTGATCATGGTGCTTGTAACAGCGCCGAAATATCGGAAATTCAAAACAATAAAATATGGTAAATATCCCGTTTATATTGATACTGATTTGAGTGACCATGATAGTTTAAATACTATTAGGTATTCGACTGCTGAGACGAGGTCTCGGGTTCGACCCCAGGTTTTACCATGGCACACACTGATGCCATGACTTTTCGATGCTTTTCGAAGTTATGTGTGTCACAGGTTTATAAGTGCCCGGTTAATGGCAATAGGCTCGCCAAACATTGGGACCTAAACATAAACTGGCGATACTGGTGCTAGCACCTCTGCCTACTCCTTCTGGGATATAGGCGTGAGTTTATGTTATGTTACATATAGGTATGTCAAATATTTGGCTAAAAATTAAGAAATGTAGCAATAGCAAACACAAGTCAAGTGCTACCACAGTACTTCTTTTTCTCATGATCACATAGTCTTTTTTTTTTTTTTTTACGTGCGCAAAATCCCCACGGTTACCTCCCCACCGGAGCCGGTGGAGGAGGTTATGTCGGACACGAACCGACTAAAACGCACGCCGCCTGTGGGTCGTTTTAGTTGCCGAAGGTGAGGTTGACAGGCATATCCCTCGCACCCCGGCCGACCCAGGGCCATCTCTCACGATCTGGCCCTCTTCTCGGGGGAATAGGTAAGCGTCAATATTACAGATACGTACTAATATTACTAGGTAGGTGACTTTCAGCGGAATGTAGGCAGGAGAAAACACGTGTCAGTAAAGAACCCAAGATTTTATGATGCAGAAAAGAGGTGTCATAGGTAGAATTGAATGACATTTTAAGCATTTAGTATGATATCTATTGAAAATCGATCGATCGCCGTAAGACGGATATATGCATAGAAGAATTTGAATGGTTTCAGGCGAAGGTTCGGTGGCTTAGTGGTCAGAGCATTCCCCCTGTAAAGATCGCGGGTTCGAATCCCGGCTGAAGAAGATGTATTTTTATATTAACTGATTCATAGATAGAATTGTTTGGTTCATTTGAGGGTGCACTTCAACACTACAAATGATGTTTTGTAAAATAAAAATACAAGCATCATAGTGATTGTAATTGTCTGAAGCAAATAAAATTACATTGTCAATATAGTATCTTATTGGAACTATGTAGTAGGTAATCAATAACTAACTTATTCATGACTGCAGTGATTCCATACAATATACTGTAACATCGTCCATAAACTGAATGCTAGTTTAATATTTTATGACTAAACGAGTCTCTGCAGAACTTGATATGACTGTACTAACAATAGCATGCATGCCATTTAATGATAGAATAAATTAAGTAGAAAATGTTTTAATTACATTTAAATAAGGACATAATCATTGTAATGTTCAATTCAATTCTTATTGAATGACTTCTGTGTTGTGCATATCATATTAAAAGAAATACAAGTTCTTGGACACGGCAAGTATCCGATCACAAAAATTATACGCAAAACCTAATTAAAAGTCCAATGTTCAGAATCCTCCGGCACAGTTTCTAATACCTACTCATGAAAATACAGTAAATTAGAGGAAAAAAGATGTTGCGTAGCCAGATAAAAATCGAAACGCAGAATTACATTTTACTTTTTGTAATGGAACTGTTTTTGTTCCGTCCCCTCTCAACGTCCTATGTCTGACCCATTTGTGTTTTATAGGTTTAGGTGTAGACTGATGATGATATTGTGTCAAATACTGGTATAAGATTTATTTTTGTATGTTAAAACATTTTTGTAAATGGTTAATATCATTGAACAATTTTTCAGTAAAATAAGTACAATATTGTAGGAAAAATAAAATAAATGCAGTATTTCCGTGATTATGTCACTTCAAATAATTCACCCCCGTATCGTTCCTGACGCAAAGGTGCACATGACGCTGGCATCGTTGCTTGGTGAATCGCATTGCCTATTATTTAATTCCTACTAATATAACATAACATAAACTCACGCCTGTATCCTCGAAGGGGTAGGCAGAGGTGCTAGCACCCACATTTCGCCAGTTTATGTCTAGATCCCACTGTAATAGGTGGCGAGCCTATTGCCATTAACCGGGCACTTGTCCTACTAATATTATGAAATTAAATGTGAAAATTAAAAGCCTCCTGTAAATTATAATATAAAATTAAAAATTTATGTGTAAGGGTGTATATTCAATCGTGAAGCAACGACTTATATATTTCTTTGAGACTATCTAGAATATCTACTATGTTGAATTCTCACGAATGGTAGGTACGTTATGTGAGAACATAGATCATTCACAAATGATGAACATTAAATAAATTGCTCCTTTTGTGTCCAAAACTGGTCTTACCCGGATTTTATAGCCGTATACTTATACTCAAGTATACCAATTATTCTTCATATAAGTATATTCACCTCCAATGTATAATCCTGAATATAACTCATAGAAAAAGTGTTATTTCTTTTTTCTCTACTTTTTTTTATACCACTTAGGTGGCAGACAAGCACACGGCCCACATGATGGGTAGTGGTTACCGTGGCCTATGGACGTATGCAACACCAGGAGTGTTACACCCGCGATGCCCACCATCTACTTTCTTCCATGCTACTTTCATCTAACTAGCATATTTTGGCTTTAATAATCCTGTTCCCATATTTAAAAAGTAGCATAAGAGCTATTTCAGAATAGGTAATATACAGGGTGTATTTTTGAAACGGGGCAGTAAGGGCAAGTACCTTAACCGTTGCAGTTACAGCAAAACGTTCTTAGAAGACCTTCCCTAACTTTTTGACATATTTTGAACTGCATTCACAGATTTTGTAAAAAACTTACAGTTGGCAAAAAAAATGCAAAAAGTCCAAAAATTTTTTTTTTATGCCCATCGATTCTATTTCATGTGGGGATCAAAAAACTCTATGAGCCCATTTTAGCTTTCAGTACTAGGAAAGACAGAAATCGCCAAAAACGTTTCCCATACATTTCGGCAACAGAAACAAATTTCTACGATGGTCTAACTTTTTGTTATGGCCAGGAAGTGGGTAGAACTGACTGTCAAGTAAATAAAAACAATTTTTACCCTCAAATTCCGAATTTGATTCGAAAATCTGTGTGTTATACTTAGTTTCAGCTGAGAAACTTCGTATGAGTTATTAATTAAGGATTTTCGCTAAAATGTCTTCTAATCGTGAAAAAAATGACTTATTAGAAGCGTATTTTGTCAATAATCGAAATGCGGGAGCTGCATTAGTGTGGTACCGCAATAAGTATCCGTTGCGGCATGTGCCAACAAGAAAGGTTATTACAAATCTTTTGAAAAACCTGGAATTGCAGGGTTCTTTCAAAAGAAAGCGGCAGCCTCGTGTGGACATGGACACGGAGATTGCGGTTCTGACTTATGTCGAAGCATATCCAGAGGTATCGTCCAGGCAAGTCGCCCTTGAAGTAGGTGTATCCCACTCCCTTGTGATAAATATATGGAAGAAATACGGCTACAAGTGCTATCGATATGGGCGCATAGTTCGAGTGTTACATCCGGGTGATGATGTTCGAAGGCTTACTTTTTGCAGATGGCTAAGAGGAAAAATAAGCAGAGATCATGAATTTTTAAATTACATACTGTGGTCAGACGAAACGAATTTTTCCAATAACGGTATGTACAACAGAAAAAATCACCACTATTGGTCCAAAGAAAATCCACTAAGAGTTACGGCAAGTCATAATCAGGTTCGCTTCTCATTCAACTGTTGGTGTGGTATAATGTCCAATCGAGTCATAATGGTGGAATTTTATGAAGGGAAACTGAATTCTGCCATGTATAATGAAGTCATTTTACACCATCTTAAAAACGAGATGGACGAATGGCTCCTGTCGGAATTGCGAAAAGTTCATTTTCAACAAGATGGTGCTCCGCCACATAACAGTCACCTTTCACGTTCCAATTTGAGCCGCCTATTCGGTACACAGTAGATAGGTACACATGGTCCAACACAGTGGCCACCTCATAGCCCCGATCTAACACCACTTGATTTTTTTTTATGGGGCTTCGTGAAAAACGAGGTTTATAAGACGACGTACGCCAGTGTTCAAGAGCTCAAGGATGCATTAATGACCATTTTACGTAATATTCATCCCAGAACATTATTAGCCGCCATTCGTTCAGTGCAAAAAAGGATAGACTTATGTATTCGTGAAAATGGAAATCATTTTGAGCAATTTATTTCATAAACCAATTTCTTAAATGTTTAAATGATTTTTTTTATTTAAAAAAGTTTAAAATTTTACCTGACCTATGAGTTTCGAGTTGATTTATCATATTTCCGTACGAAATGTATGGGAAACGTTTTTGGCGATTTCTGTCTTTTCTAGTACTGAAAGCTAAAATGGTCCCATAGAGTTTTTTGATCCCCACATGAAATAGAATCGATTGGCATAAAAAAAAAATTTTTGAACTTTTTGCATTTTTTTGCTAACTGTAAGTTTTTTACAAAATCTGTGAATGCAGTTCAAAATGTCCCAAAAAGTTAGGGAAGGTCTTTTAAGAACGTTTTGCTGTAACTGCAACAGTTAAGGTACTTGCCCTTACTGCCCCGTTTCAAAAATACACCCTGTATACCATTACATACAAATTTCAGCCAGATTCATTCCATCGTTTGAGCGAGTTTGAGTACCTAACTCTCGTTCAAATATCATAACAAACTTTTTCATTTGCAATCTAAGAAACGGCAGCGCATTCGTGTCTCAGGCGTTATTCTCCAAAAGTATGATTCATACATACATACATATAATCACACCTTTATACCCGAAGGGTTAGGCAGAGTTGAATTTACGCCCACATTTCACTAATCATCGTATTATTAGGTGAGCGTATTGCCGACTTCCGGGCACTATTGTTGACTCGAGCCATGCATCTGATCCTGTCTGAGCTGTGTAAATCTATCTGATATTTAACAGCTCTATCCCTTAGTCACCTTATACCATATGGGAAGAAAAATGGTATGAAAAATATGTCATTCAAAGGTATTTCAGTTTCAGTTAAATCGTTGTGACGCAAGAGAAAGGGAAAAGCCATTATATTGCCAAAAAAAAATTCAAATTTAATGAAACGAACTTTCAAATATTTGACTGCGCAATCAAATGAAATAATGGATCTTTTAGTGATGACCCTTTTAAATTGTTTCCTTTATTTGAGCATTAAAATTTCCCGCTCAGTGTTTATGCCGTTTTCATGTAGCTTGATGTCGGTCCAAAGCACTTTATGTCAGTTTTCGAACACTTATTCGTGGCGAAATTAATTTTTGTCTTGTAATTAGCTGATTCACTGAGTCTTAATTACTTAATTATCCTTGTCTTGCCCATGAAAATATTAATCTACGTAGTTTAATAAATGTAAGGTTATAACATAATCATGATCTATTGTTTATTTTTCAAATTAATATGATTGATGTTCTAACAACTGCAATTTGGTACAATTAGGCTGAAAATAATGCAGACTTAATTAAATTTACTACAAAAATTACGCTGCATTAATTTGTATTTTATACAAATTAATACAGCGCGTCCACCTTACAGAATACCGCGGTTATAATAACTTCGTGTTGTGTTCCCAGCGGTGAGTATGAGTATCTCCAGTGAGCTCTGGCTACCAGAGCTCACTGGAGAATTTATGCTGTCAATGGGATGACTAAAGGCTTGTCCTGCTTTGTATTTAGATACACTGGCGGCACAGAAGCTCTGTGCTTACAGGGTCGACAGCGCGAGTGTGGCTTCTCTGGTGTTACACACGGCCACGGTAACCACTTTCCATCAGTTGGGTCGTGCGCTTGTCTGCCACCTAAGTGGTATAAAAAAAATACAGTCAAAAATTACTAAAGTTCTTCATTTATAAGGTTTTTTCATTTAAATAGTTAACAGTAAGGTAGGTACAGTAAAAATTGAACGTAGCTGCCAAAAATAATCTTTACTAATAACATAACATAAACTCACGCCTATATCCCCGAAGGGGTAGGCAGAGGTGCCAGCACCCACATTTCGCCAGTTTATGTTTAGGTTCTTTTACTAATTACATAATTTTCATATGTACGTGGTTGTTTTTAAATGGTACGTCTATTCACTTTAACCGAATGTAGAATATCCTCGTTTAAGGAGAAAACACAATATCCCTTTTATACATTTTAACCATTTCTTGAAAACCTACGAAAACCTTTGCTTTGTGCGGGTCAGTTCGTGCAATTGTAGATGAATTCTCGCTTAAAATGTATCACAAAGCCACAGGTTTTTATGAGCAGATTATGAAGTATGTTTGCGAGAGATAAAACTTAAAATGAGGTTGGGCCCTGTTTTTGCAAGCATGAATAGGCTAATTCGCATTGGGAAGTTAATACTCTGGTAGGTGATATCTTTCACCAAGCCATCATACTACGTTAATCCTGGTAGCATCTTTTTTCCAGTTCTACTGTGCTGTGCCCTACAGAAGTATTACTCGAAATAGGAGTTTCTTTTATCAAGTTGGACGTTTAGCGCATTTTCATCGGACTTGCTTCAAATTCATCGTCACTGCTCGGCTTCTATGTGTCTTAGCGTTTTGTTATATAGCCTATAACCTGCCTAGGAGTACGGACTATATTCGTCCTAAGTTTGGATAAAATCCCTTTAGTAATTTTTGACCCATGCGTACACATACAGAGAGACAGACAAAAAGTTACTGATTGGATTTTTGACATCAGTATCGATCACCAATCATTATCGAATATTAATTTAAAATATATGTGTATATTCGTTTTATTATAAGTATAGATGAAAACTAAACGGATCTGGCTGAAATATGGGACAAGGATAGATTATAGTCTGGAATAACACAAAGGCTACTTTATCCCGGGAGTAGGTTCCCATGGGTTGCGGGAACGGTTTCAAAATTCCACGCGGGCGAAGCTGCGGGCGTCAGCTAAGGCAAAAATATTTCTTATAAGTTTTATTCAGTAAGGTTAGTCCTGATTTTGTCTAAGCCTCACCTTGTATGGAAACATTACAAGAATACCAAATTAACCCGCTACGTGCCCATTGTATAGTAGCATCATAGAGAACGAAATCATATTCTGTCCTCTTTGAGTAGCATCTTGTTACGTTTCATTTCACTCAGCCCAAAACTTTGATATATTTTGTGATGATAACCCTCTATAATCTGATACGGCTAAATATAAACCACAATGACGTAACTTTTTTATTCTATGGCAGGATAATCATAAAATTTCTTGCTACTCCACAGACAAAAATAAATTACTTGCACTTTTTCCCCTAACAAAACGAGCGAAGCCCCATGTTTTTTCAGTTCCTTTATTTTTTTATTAGCAAAGACGTCTTATATTACTTGAACCAAATTTTCTCGTTAACGCTGAATGATCATTGTGTGCATTTTTGTTCTTTTTTACTAATTAACACATAAATTATATTCATTTTCTTGTTATCTTTGGGCTTTGGCTCCTACTTCCTACTAATGCATATTATAAATTTGAAAGTTTGGAAACATGTTTGATGTTTGTTATTCAATCATGTTTTAATGGCTACATTTGGCTAAAAGGACAAAAACCATGACAGTGTGGACTGCGGTACGGTATTGCTTTAAGTCCAAAGTTGTTTCAGAAGTTATATTAAATAGCCAAATATCATTAAGTCTGTTTTAGAATAAAATACCAAGAATTTTGATTACATAACAATAGGCTATTATTTTATTTACACTAATCCGCATTTAGCTATTAATTTAAAACAATGCACTCATAAAGCATTTGAACAATAAATTAGAAAACCAATAAAACACCAAGAAGGGAGCTGCCGACGGTCCTGGGAATCAGAGTTCTTACGCTCACCACCTTGTTTTTGTTTGTTTATGTGCGGATATGTGGGCTGCCGGCGCCTCCTTCTGCAAGCAAGTAATGCACGTGAAGGAGACGGCGCAGTGGGGCCAAAAGAGAATCGACGGCGCAGAATTACCTCCCCGTCCCCCATGAGCGCAGGCCTGGGGGTGATGGGTGGAACCACTAGCAGAAGCAAGCTGTGGCGGTGGCGCGCGGTGCGCACCTCCCCATCGCCGGGGATGAGACAGGGACTCCAAGGTTCCCACACCCGAAGAGAGCCAGGCGGGGTGCGAGGGATATGTCTCAGATAATCGCATCACCGGATACCTGCTGCCCACATAGTCGGCGTGCGTTTTAGTCGGTTCAAGTCCTACATAACCTACCCCACCAACTCCGGTGGTGGGAGTATCCGTTGGTATTTAACGCACAGTAAAAAAAAAATCAAATAAAACACATAAATGCAATATGAACCTTTCAAAACCAAAAACCAAACATAAACGCATGTAATCGACAAAACGATGACATAGACTAAATGTAAGTAAAGGTATTATGCTGAATTAACAACGCCCAACAAAGTAAATTCGGGTCGTGTTAATAGCAGCTATCTGAAATTGAATTCATAAACGTTTTCGGTAGGTAATTAACACGACTGGTCACTCACACACTCGCCTGCATACATTTTAATTGCTTTTTGAAACCATCAATATTGTTAAAGAAGCTGTATATATTGGAAATAACTTTGAATTGTTCCTAAATTATATCGGATAAGCGCTCGTGGTTAATTGATAACTGAGTAAATTAACACATTGCAAAGTTAATCAAAAGTAGCCAGGTCAGTCAAAAAATATCTGTTGTACACGGTGAGACCTTTGTATGTATCAGCGAGCCCATTAAGCTGTTGTCCCGTTTACCATATAAATATCTACAGTTTCTGGCAGAGTAGAATTTGGACCACTCCATCTCTTCCCATGCGGTGTCGTACAAGGCGATTAGGGATAGGACTGTTTAACATCTGACAGATATATACAGCCCAAATTCAACCTCAGATGCATGGCTTGAGTCATCAATAGTGCCCGGAAGGCGGCAATAGGCTCACCCCCTATTACGTGAGACCGAATTCAATGATTGGTGAAATGTGGGTGTAAATTAAACCTATAGCTAACCCTCCGGGAATAAAGGCGTGGGTTATAAGTATGTATCTACGGTGGTCGCTGCTGGTTGTTAGAGCTTAACTGATCTAACTACAGAACTATATCGTCGGTGTGTGATGAAGGTTAGATAGCAGTCGAAAATATCGAAGTTGCAGCTAGTAGTCGTAAGACAGAAAGTCGACCCCAATAGATGTGAAATAAAAGCTCAGAGGATAATACTCGCATAAATATGTCGTATAAAAAAAATTGAATGCATTGAAACACAGCAACATCATCATGGTCAGATCGTTCCCCCTGTAAGGGCAAGATGCGGGTTTGAATCCCGGCTGAAGCGATCTAATTTTTTCTATATCTTAATCGATTTGAACAGCAACATTTTAAGGCCAATTTAAAGCTTGCACTATTTAGCCTGCGTTCCGCATTTCTCTAACTCAATTATTTGATTTCTTTTCACTTTTACCGAAGACTAGCGCCTAATTTTCATCCCTGAAGCAACAGTTACACGATCTTGGTGGGCTAAGATCATTAGGATCCTCTTGCATATACCCCTCTTTCCGCCATATATAAAAGCATAATAGCTAGAATATACGCAAAGGGATAATTATACTTAATGTTATACCTACAAATTACAATTAAAATACCTGCAATTACACTGACATTGTGTGTTGTTAACATGTTCGAGCTTACTTTGCAAATAAACATTTTAGCATTCTGTTGAACATCGTTTTATCCAACAAAGCTATTATGCGAGTAGGTAATGATTATTTGAAGAATAAAGTGAGTGTAATTTAAATTGGAAATGAAGTAAAATGGCGAATTAACACATTAAATTATTTCATGTTTATCTTTGTAGTAAAACAGAAGCAGTTGTAGCTTTTATGACAATAGTATAATTAATATGATTATGGAGGTGTTTATTGATACTTCCTTAGTGAAATGTTGTAGAAATAAATTACATTTGACTTTTTCTCTTATACAGTTATAATAAATTCTATTAAAGTAGGCCGGAGTCGGTCTCGTAGAAGATACATTACTAAAATTAATGATCTATTAAAAACAAAAAAAAAAACAAGTAAAAATGTAGGTAAATTATTTATTGGAGCTTCTTTGTGAAGTGTATAAGGACTGAAGCAAATTCGCGTACTCTAAAGGTGAAAACTCAGAAACCAGGATGACAATATAGATATCAATAATGGCCTCAGGTTGACTGCCTCATCGAATGCTTTTTCACGTCACACTTTCCTGGGGTTGTGAACATGGTTGTGGGGGGTGATCACTAATTGTGTTTTAATTATGTCTATTATAATTATGGGCTTACACTACACCTATGACAATAAACCCTTAATTTTCTTATAAAACTAAAAAATAATTCGAGCAATTTCTCATATAAACTTGAAAACTAGCAGCATGACATAATTTATAGATTCAATTTTTTGTTCAGTTCTGTCTCGTCGACGCAAAAGTTTTTATATAAAATATATATGGCGATGGGAGAACCGTGTAAAAAGCTATTCACAGTAATGGCATGGCGACTGTATCGATAAACAAAAAAGTTTCAACCTTAGCAACTTTCTTTCAAGAAACTCCTACAAATCAACATTCACAATTGAAACTTTCTGAAAGTCTCGAAAATCACACTGGGCCATTATTTAATATCATCGACTCATTTAATATTTTAAAAAGTTTCTATATCTACTAAATGTTTCATAGGTTCCGTGAGAAGTGACGAAATACAAGTAGATACATATTTATACTTTTGACTACTTGTGCGCCCATGCGGCTTATTTAGTGCCAAGCATTGAAAATATATTTATTCATAAGAACCTACAGGCAAAGAAAGATTTTTCCAATGGCTAAGATTCTGGTCTATATCTTTCGTATATACGCCGATTGTGAATAGTCTTGACATGCCTTTCCTTAAAACTTCATTCGAAAACCCTCGATCTGTATACGATCGAGGATGTTTTCGAACGAAGTGAGTAAAATATCTGCCATATGAACTATGTCGCAAGTAAATCTGCCCCTCTTGACAAGTGGCGATTCTGTGGCCGGCGTATCGTACAATAGAATGGCGAATGTATGGGATTTGACATTTATGACATGCGTTGGCGACTGTCATAAGTGTCATAAGAATAGTCATGACTTGGCCTTTTCTTAAAACTTCGTCCGAAAATGTCCTCGATCTGTATCTGATTGAGGACGTTTTCGAACGAAGTCCCTCAAATATGTATCATATGAAATATATCGCAAGTAAACTTGCCCCTCTAGACAAGTGGCAATTCGTTAGCCAGCGTGTCCTAGAATAGAATGGCAAATGTATGGGATTTGACATTTATAACATGCGCTCACGACTGTCATAAACTTCACATCCCATACGTTCATCATTCTATTCTACAATATGCCACTTGTCTAGAAGGCAGCACTTCAAAACTCAAAGAGCATACTATTAATTTTAATGATGTTTTGTTCACAATCTTTGAATGGAAGCGAAGCAGGTAACGACGTCGGATCAAGAACAGAGTTTAATATTCCTCAAACAGTACTAAAGAGGTTGAAGGTAAGGTAAAGGACTACTGGGAATAAAAGAAAAAGTTGCTGTTAGATGTAAGCTTACTATGAATTACAGCGTGACCTGACTAAAACGTAAAACGGTGTTCATCCCTGTAAGCTTTTAGTCAGGTCCACGCTATGGTCGGATTCCGGAAGTCAATTTGCCAAGTCATATTGACTCATCACGTTGGTTTTCCTTACAAAACTTAAGGTTAAGCTCGCAATAAATTTCTAAGTATCAATAGATAAAAACTAATTAAAGGAATTTCTCTCAAATCGGAGCCCTATAAATGGGAAAATGAAGTTTTTAATCACACAAGCGCATAGATTTATCGATGCAATTTTAACAATATTTACGATCATATTGTTAGAACTGCATCGATAAATCTATGTGCGTGTGTATAATTAATGTTATCATAGTGTAATTAACGTTTATAATAAAATACAGGTGATGATATGAAATTGATAATGCATTCAGTTTATAAATATTAATTCGCCCCTGTCGTCCATGAATTGCTATTTAAATCCAATATTCCGATGAAACATGCCGCAAAATTGATTGGCGTTTATTTTCACACCAAATATTCAAATCGCATGAATCGAATCAATGGAAGACCTGCTTTAACTTTCATAATTGCGAAGTGTGAATAAATGATAATATGAATTTGGGTCTTGAAACAATACCTTTTTAAAAGGTGAAAAGGGAGGTTCAGCTTAATGATACTGAGCCGTAGCTTATGGATGCTTGCTACCAATATCTCGAGTGATGTTAACTCTGCAAATAAAATTATCTATTTACAAGTATGTCTTTGTTTATTAATTAAGCATTCCTTTACCATTCATACCATTGCGATGATTTTTTTCGGAAATATGTTTGTAAAAGTCTATTAGGTGAAAGGGCGTTACAATGAATGGTTAATAAATTTTAAAATGATTATCTTTCCTGTCATTACAACTGATAATAAGGCAGATAAGAACTTTCCTTTTTAAACTGACACATCAATACGACTTCATCTAGGTTGATGGTAATCTGAAGATAGTCTTACCAGATGGAAAGACTACATTCAAGAGTATACTAGTCACAGTTCAAGCAAACAAAGGCACGCAGTACCGTACATAAACCATTTGGAAGAACTTTTCACCCTTTCAGAACTCAAAAACTATCACGCATAATCATTGCAAATTGACACATATACGTATTTAGACTTACGAGATGATATTACAATACCATAATTAGGTATTATGGTGTTTTCGTTACATCTACATTCGGCCGAAATTCTATTAAACACTGTATGATTTTAGAATGATGTAGTGATTCAAATTACTTTTATAATTATTATGATTGGGATATGCGCTACCAACGATTGTAACAGTGACGATATATCGGCAACTTGATAATACAAATAAACGTGGTAAATTTTCTACCTACCTACTTTATTATTTCGAAAGGCGCAAAAAAAATTGAATCGAATATTATTTCATCTGGTACTTTATTTATTTGGCTTAAACATATTTAATCGTCGCTCTTCATGTTTTTTTTTCTAAGTAACAGCCTCGACTAACAATACTTCAAAATAATCACGAGGCAGAAATTTCCTTGTCATTAATCTAAGAGTCTTACGCTCTTCTTACGGTCCTTTGTTATTGCTGATACCAAATCTACTTTGTTGTTTTATTTCGTCGGCTTATTTGCGACACTCTTAATATATAATTTTATACGAAGGACCTTTTATTTTATCATGGCATTTACCGTTGCGCTCTTAACGGGAACAACGTCCATTTATATATTTACAATTTTAGATTAGATTATTGTTTTTGCTTTACAATATTTGTATTTTATAGAGCTGTTGACATCGATTTCTCTTTTTTTTCTTTTTAACATCAATTGCAGTCCACAGCTGGATCTCTCTTACAATATAAATAAAAAATAAAATAAAATAAAATAAAAATAATTTATTTCCAGAAGAAGATTTTCACATTCACATAGATTTTCCCGTTGGCCCCACACTAGGCAAGCCTGTCCTGTGGGTACCGTGACGTTTTCCTTATTTAATTTCAGTGCTCGGTCACATAAGTTTAATTTAATCACACTTACAAAAGCTAGAAGAAGATACAGATAATGGATGTGTAATAAATGAATGTAATAGTTGTATATAACTTGTACATATGTAAATATATATATTTTGCATGTATATTAATAAATAAATAAATAAATACATACTGGGCAAATCTTAATCATATACACTATAAACTTCAGTTATTTCTACAAGTATTCATCTGCGTCATTACTCCCGATCTTCTGCCTTTCGCATCGAGGCTTTCTAACATATTTAGGGCCAATCCATGCCAATGCAGACTTGAAGTACGTCAAAGCATCAAAATCTTCAAAATTGTTGCCAACCATAAATTAACGTTGGTTGCTCACAGACGCACGTATTTCAAACGGTGTGCGAGAAATCATCTGCATGTTCGTAATCCCAGCATATATACGTTTCAACAACGTAATGTTCTAATATACGCAATATACTCTAAGGCTAAATTTACTATTATTGATATTTAGATTTACCTTTGGATGCGCTACAACTGAACTAGCATGACTAAACACTAGTTTATGATGTATATTACGAATGGGAGAATCCAATACCAGGAAACCACAGCCAAATTACGTCGATTGATTCATAGAGGGATAGTATTTCGCCTAATAGAGATACAATTCTGCCAATGTTCTAATAGTTAATGTTCTTCAGTAACATCGATATTATTTATCGCTATTCTATGTGTAATGTTAGTACTAGTTACAAATATATTGATAGTTCAATGCGATTAGATATCTATACGTTTCAATTTAACTCTAAAACTATATTTTTTCATTGTCGTTTTTAATATAAGTGCTCTTCAACTTCCATCATTCATCACTCTACTCCTGAGCTGGCATTTTACTTCAATAATAAAGAACGATTACTTTCAGAGTATCTGAAGTTCTATGCATGTCTGAAATTGCAATTTTAATTGTATCCCTCACTTTCTTCCTTTATCTCTCTCTCTCTCTCTCTCTCTTTCTTTTTCTCCCTCTCTGTCCCTCTCTTTCTCATACTGTAGATATTATGATTTAGTATTGAGTTCTGTAAAACGTTCATTATCTCACAGTTTCAAATTATTTTTTCACGTTTTTAAATAAATATATGACAAAAATAGAAAGATTTAAAAATACCTGTACCTACTTACAGTATAGTAAATGTTATAGAGTGAATCAATTTATTACTTTAAGTCACAGGATAGGTTAATCAATTCGGATAACTCGGTAACTTGCATTTGATATTGTTAGCCCACTTGTTCACGATAAGATTGTAAGCCTTTCTGATGTATAAGTACCTTTTCCATTTACGAGTTACGTAAAGACTTTGAACATCATCAAGTAGAAGCTTACACATCTATGAATTTGAGGATCAGACAGGCATTGACTTTTGAAACATTTTTTGTTCATAGGATAATATGTACATTGTATACTTAGTCTGGCCATAAATACTGTTACAATTAAAATAAGAAAGATATTACATTTGAATTTGGAATCTGTAATTTTTATACGATTGTTCATTGTGTTTTCTAATTTTGGCGCCAATACATTGTACAATATTTTGCTATATTAAAATGGAGTGGGGTGATAAAGAAAACCGAATCGCTGTGATTGCATTACACAAAGTTGGTATGGAGCCGAATGTAATTTTTAAAACTCTCCATACGCTTGGTATTAGTCAAATGTTTGTGTACCGGGCTATTAATAGGTACAATGAGACCTCCCTGTGTTTGTGACAAAAAAAGAACTGGCCGTCCACGTAGTGTTCGTACGAAAAAGATGGTCAAAGCAGTAAGGGAAAGAATTCGAAGAAATCCTGTCCGAAAGCAAAAGATTTTATCTCGGGAGATGAAGATAGCACTCAGAACCACGTCGCGCATTTTAAAAGATGACTTGCAGCCTATAAGAGACGCATTTTTTAACTGGTAATTTAAAAAAGAATAGGGTGGTAAAATCGAAGCAACTACTGAAGCGGTACGCAAAGGGAGGTCACAGAAAAATTTTGTTTACGGATGAGAAAATCTTTACAATTGAGCAACATTTTAACAAACAAAATGACTGTATTTATGCTCAAAGCTCTAAGGAAGCTTCCCAATTAGTCGACAGAGTGCAACGTGGGCATTATCCGACTTCAGTGATGGTTTGGTGGGGTGTTAGCTATGAAGGAGTGACTGTGCCATATTTTTGTGAAAAAGGTATCAAAACATCGGCACAAGTGTATCAAGATACCATTCTTGAGAAGGTAGTTAAACCCTTTAACAACACCATGTTCAATAACCAAGTATGGTCCTTCCATCAAGACTCAGCGCCGGGTCATAAAGCTCAGTCCACGCAGTCTTGGTTGGAAGTGAACGTTTCGGACTTCATCAGAGCTGAAGACTGGCCGTCGTCTAGTCCCGATCTTAATCCGCTGGATTATGATTTATGGTCAGTTTTAGAGAGTATGGCTTGCTCTAAACGCCATGATAATTTGGAGTCCCTAAAACAATCCATACGATTGGCAGTGAAGAATTTTCCCATGGAAAGAGTGCGTGCTTCTATTGAATACTGGCCTCAACGTTTAAAGGACTGTGTTGCAGCCAATGGAGACCACTTCGAATAAGCTTTTTGTATTTTAAATCGTTTGATATTTATGTATTAAACTAACACACTGTAAAAGTAATAAATATTATTTGCAATAAAAAAAAATGTTTTTTCTTTGTAACAATATTTATGGCTAGACTAGGTATAATACACACATCAACAAAGTCTAGGGAACAAGGACATTTCTAGTTTTTATTTAAAAACCCTTTCTTGTAATAGTGAGTGTTTTATATCAATAGAAGGGTATTTTTATACCGTTTTTAATTTTAATTTTAATAAAAACATTTTCATACCATTTTTTTTTTTTTTAAGAAAGATTTGAATAGTGCCAATATTGAGTATTACAACCTTCTATGATTAGGCACAAAAATAACGAGGTAGTAAGAAATACAGTAATTAACCGTACTTTAAACGTTTTTAATAATCTGTAGGACCTCCTAAAGCATTAGCAACAGCTCGACAACGGCGTGGCATACTTAGTATGAGATTGTCAATCATCGTCTGTGGAATATGGCTCCATACACTGCGAAGGTGTAAAAAAAGTTGTTCTTCAGTGTTCAGATTTTCCAAAGAATCACTGAAAGCTCTTCTCCCAAGCAAATCCCAGGCATGCTCTATGGGATTGAGGTCGGCAGACTGAGCAGGCCATTCCAACGTCGTCATATTGTGCTCGTTTAACGCATTGACCACTACCCTCGCGGTGTGTGACCGTGCATTGTCTTGCATGAACATAAAATCTTGACCGAACTGCTGTCGATGAGGGATTACCATGGGGTGTATAACCTCCTGAATGTATTGGTTTGCATTCAAATTGCCCCGTATCCAAACGAGGTCGGTCCTTCCACCAAGGCGAATTCCAGCCCATACCATGATTGTTCCACCTTGGTAAGGATGAACTTCTTGCGGATTCTGGAGACGACTCCGACGTCCAGGAACTCGCCATATACGCACTCTTCTCGAATCAGGATGAAAACCGAAGCAAGATTCGTCGGAAAACAGAACCCGTGCCCATTGATGGTCGGTCCACTGTAAATGTGCGTTAGCCCACAATAAGCGACGACCTCGATTTCCACGTCGAAGAGCTGGAACCCTAAGCGGTCTGCGAGCATAAAGATTGGCTTCGTGTAGTCTTCTTCTGACAGTTTGATCGCTAATAACCACTTGATGCTGAGACTGGAGGCCTGCGATCAACTGACGAGCAGTAATCGTGGGTTGCCGCCTTGCGGAATTTTGCAAGAAACGATCTTGTCGCGGGGTAGTAACCCTATTTCGTCCCCTGTGACGTTCGGCAACATCCCCTGTAGACCTGTAGCGTGCCCATAATCTGCAAATTACGCTTGGTTGGGTGTTGACAGCATCCGCTACGTCGTGTTGAGTTCGTCCAGCTTGCAGCATACCAACAGCCCTTAACATCTCTTCGCGACTTAAAATGACGACGTGACATGATGACTACAGTCACAAAAATGCACAAACCATACGTAAAAGACGTATTATTGATAATAAACGTTATTTACAATAAAAATAAAAAAAAATTTGCCTCAGAGAAACTGCACAATCAAACACTTTTAAAAGTTTTCCCTCCATATTCGAAAATCATTACTTATTTAAATTTATTTTTAAATTTCGAACAACTCTGTAATCTACTTTATTCTATTTTTATTTATTTGCTGCCAGTTATTTGCAAAACAAGATTTACACGAAAAAAAATAATTGGGATCATCTTGTTCCCTAGACTTTGTTGAGGTGTTTATTATATATTATATATAATGTACAACAGTGAACACATATTACAATCATTTCCCGGGCATTTATAACACCATCCAAATTGGTCAGTGTATGTTTTTTTGAGCACGGTCGCAACCTACTTATTCACCTTTGTTTACTTTATATGTATTTAACTTGTCTTTCGTTTCGCTTGTTATTGTTTTTATTAATTTCAATAAATTAAGTATTATTCTTTTGTAGTTTATATTACAACAATATCTATAGACGGTGACTTTTTGTTTAAGTGAAATCCGCTCTTTAATGAATTTACATTATTTTATGGTAACATTTTAATATTTAATATAGCGGTAACACGTTATAGAATCTATCAACAAAAATTTAGAAAAATTATAATGTAAAAAATTTAAATCGGAATAAAAATTCGATGTAGTGAAGAGGTATGCTATATCGCGTTGTGTGATGACAAAAACTACACAATTTACAGCTGAATATTGAATTGCAATGTAGCTTAGGATATTGAGCGATCTAAAAATACAAAATCGAACTTTAATTTATTCAATTAGTTAAATTAAGCATTAACATTCACGGCTTCACATTTTGAACATTTCTTAATACACCTGACTATGCGTATTACATTTAAATGCGAGAGATAACGGTTGAAGATTGTTTCAGAAGATAACGCTAAGGTGTGTGTACATAATTGAATGTAGAAATCATGTTTTTTTTTTTTTTGCGCAATGTCCCCACGGATACGTCCCCACCGGAGCCGGTGGAAGACAGGCGGCGGGACTATAGAGTCCCCAACTCATCCCCGGAAACGGGGAGGCGCTGCCGCTCCCGCCCCGCCTCCTCCTTCATGAGCATTACTTGCTCGCAGAAGGAGGCGCCGGCCGCCCACGGATCCGCACAGCGGACCATCGCCGCGAGTAAGGTGGAGAGCGTGAGAACTCTCACTCGCAGGGCCGCCACAAGCTCCCGTCTCGGCGTCTCCCACGCCGCCGGACACTCGGTGAGCGTGCGCGAGTCCTCGCTCGCGTCGCAGTGATGGCACTCGGACGTTGGATCTTTCTCCATCCGACGCAGATCCGTGCTCGGTGATCATCTGCGTCAGACGGTACGAGAGGTTGCCGTGTGGCCTCTCTAGCCACTCCCCCATGGTGGGTCTTACCGCCGCTACTCCGACGCGCCCTTGTAGAAATCATTTTATAGAACCTCAATCATAAGTTAACTCTGAGATGAAAATTTGACATCCAATATACTCACCATACAATCTTGTGACACCTTTTTATGAACAACCAACATTTAAAGCATTACGACTTCACATGACTTATACGTGCAAAATTCTGTACAAAAAAGGTGAAATAAGAAATTTGATACACGTACAAGGTATTTTATCATAATATGAGATTCTTTGCTCGACGGTAAAGGAACACAGCCAAGTAAAAGTCACAGGTTAATATGTAACTTAAGTTCACAGTTGTAAACATCACTGTATGTTATATACGGCGAAATGCGCGTACCTAAATATTCACGTCGTGTGAAAATATGAAAACTTTTGGTAAGGCCGCGTGCTTGAGAGCCTGAAACTTTGGACTTATAGGTATCGACCAACGTTATTTCACCGCTCACACGTCTGCTACCAAAGTAAGGTATGTTTTAAAATCAAGCTTCTTTTAACATCTATTTACTTCCGTCTTGTTTTGGTTTCTTGAAAGGGATTTTTTTAGTTTTAGTTAGTTATTGAAAGGCATTGCCGCGGGGTTCCCGGCAGAGTAGAATTTGGGACATCCATCTCGTCCTGTGCGGTGTCGGACAAGGTGACTAAGGGATAGGGCTGTTTAACATCCAACAGATATATACAGACCAGACTCAGCCTCAGATGCATGGCTCGAGTCAACAATAGTGCCCGGAAGACGGCAATAGGCTTACCTCCTATTACGTGGGACTGAATACAGTTATTGGTGAAATGTGGGTGTTAATTGACCTCTGCCTAACCCTCCGGGGATAAAAGCGTAATTATATGTATGTATGTATGTTTTTTAGTCGATTTAATCGATCTAACATCTTTTACGTACTTATTGCAAACATAGTTAAAATGAGTAAAAAAGTACATATTAAACGTAGGTAAATCAGTACTTTACTTCTTACATAATATTCCACAATCTAATATTAATTATCGTATTTTGCTTAGCGAAAACAAATAACAACTCTTACTACCACACAATAAAGTATAATCTGGTTCACATCCCTGTACAAAATTAATATTTGCCACGAATAGTGTAATTAATGCCATGTCAATATTGAGAGCTCTTCTATGGCATTGAGTGCCTTAAATCGATTGAAACAGTTTAGTTGTAGTAGTTCGTAGTATAATTATTTTAATAGCCTTATCATTAATAGCATGTAAGAAAATAACCTAAATTAATATATGTATGTTTTTTAATATAATATTATAAAGCTGAAGAGTTTGTTTGTTTGTTTGAACGCGCTAATCCCAGAAACTACTGCTTTGAATATTTTTTTTTTGTGTTGAATAGTCCAATTAAAGACAAAAGTTTTAGGCTATATATTATCATGCTTATGGGAGAGGAGCAGTGATTATAAATGTCAACAAATCCGGCAGAATTCTATACATTATTTGGAAGCTAAAGGAATATGGGCTCGTATATGATATGATCCCTCTCATAGATACATAACATTTTAGCAGACATCACTATTATCTTTAGCAGAAAAAATTGAAATGCTATTTTTTTTTATTGTGTGGTGTGGCAGACAAGCGCACGGCCCATCTGATGGAAAGTGGTTACAGTGGCCTATGGACGTGTGTAATACCAGAGAACCAACCCTGTAAGCACAGAGTTTCTGTGCCGTCAGTGTAGAGGACAAAGCAGGACAAGCCTTTAGTCATCCCACTGACAGCACAAATTCTCCAGTGAGCTCTGGCTACCCTACTCACCGCTGGGAACACAACACGAAGTTATTTTAACCGCGGTATTCTGTAGGGCGGAGGTCCTTCCCCAGTCGGACTGCTCAATTGGGCGGAAATACCACTGTGTCCTACCTCGTCCTATCCTATCTAGGCAGTAATAAGACAAAAATAGTTATAGAAGAGGTGTTCGCAATTATGCACATAGACGTAAGAAATAGTATATGATTCTTGTATTGTATATCTCTCATTACAGATACGGAACATTTTAGCATAGATGACTATATTTTAGCAAAAAAAAATTGCTAACTAGGTGGTAATTAGGTAAATAGTAATATAAGCAGAAAGGAGTGCGCAATTTTATTATGCACGTAGACGTGAGACATCGCGAGCACGTGACACTCAATTCATTCAAGTTCAGCTTGCTGGTACATAAATATTTATACCGAAAGTGGGAAATGAGACAAGTTTGCTCCCGTGCCTCGCGGAATACGAAATCCATAGTCGCATTTATTACAAAGAGGTAGCTACTTGTTATCTTTGTTTCAAAGAAGTATCATTAAACATCCCTCACTGATTTTATAGAAGTTAAAGGCAATATGAGGACACAGACTATAATTTAACAAACTTTACCCATATTCCATAGAAATGAGGTAGGTGTATTTCGAATAAAATTCAAATTATTTATTTTGTGAAAATGGGTAGGTGTTTACATAATATATAATTTTGAGCAGCCATTTTCCACCCCATGGCGCGCAAATATAAATAGGTACTTAAGATATAAATTTATCAAGCTACCAGGTGCATGATTATTTCAATTTTATATCAATAATCACGAATAATGGAATGTCATAATGAGCAAAGTTAGCAAAGCAATAACCAATGCAATGTCACAGTGAGATCAAAATTTATCGTTTACCAGGGATTACTCAAACTTGTCATCTAGATATTCTTGTACACAATAAAATGCTGAAATGCTTAAATGCTAAAATACTGAAATGCTTCTTGATATTATTTTTTTAAGAATACAAGAATCCACTTTAGAATATTATTTCACTCTTTGCTGTCTCAAGATGTGTCCAGCACATGTGGACTAGCTTAAGGGAATCCATTGCATTTTCAGAGTGTCTCTCGCTAAAGACCACTCATCAGATATACCTACATTTCAAATTCACAGCAAAATTGGATTAAATACTAATGAAAACTGTAGACTGTTTGTTAATCACTTTGTACTCTGTATTGTTATGTTATTCTGAATTATTTACAGCAAATTTTATTAACAAGTATAGATTTTATGCTCAAGAGCGTATTACGTTGTCTTTTACCTCAAATTAATTAATAACATCATAATATTGTTGTAACGAACACACATCCAATGTTTTCTCCATTTCAAAATAATTATACTCAAAGCTTGTACTAACATTAGGCTCGCTAACTGAAATAATGTAGATACACGATGTGTTAGTGCCTAGTACCTATATACCTAGATACGAACACCGACACGAGGCAATTTCAAGCCAAACAGTGCACAGTGCAGTCAACATAAAGCAGGTGGTTTATACCGCTGAGTAGTTACACCTAACTTCTCTTCAGCCGTGTGGAAATCTTAACAGAAGTACTTGACTAGACGACTCGCAAAACGGGCTATTTGCACACAAAGAGACGGACCGCACATAACTTACTGAACATAAATTCACCTACTTTAGACTTGGTCAACGAGACTTCTTGAACTAACAAGAAGTAAGAATAAGTATGTCCTTATAGTTATTCTTACACTGCTAGTTCGTAGTTCTCTACTTAATTCCAACTCACTAGAGCAGCAATACTCTGAGGCTTATAAATTACAATGGTATTGCGTATTCTCGCACAACCCCCAGTACTTATTCATCTACGGGATCGGGGAGTATTTTAATTTCACCAAAAGTTTTTCTCTTCTCAAATTAATGAAAAAATATCTCCAAGCTGGTCGACTGCCCACGGTTTTAAAACGCCTTTATTTTTTCGTAATGAATGGAGTTTAAAATACGATTCCTTTTTAATTTTATTGCCTTAGTTTGTATATAATTATAATTTACTGGGTGTGTGTGTGAGTGAGTTGTGCAGATAAATATCGGCCTAACAGTATATCCACAAAGCGCAAAAAAATTACTAGACTATTTCTTGATCATCATAATTTGTTATGTGCTATATACTGTAATATATATTAAAACTACAACATTTAAGTGTACGTTGAATATACAGGACGTTGGTGATGAAACTGATTGAGACGAAACAATAGTCGTAGTTAAATTTGTTTATAGCAACATTAATGCTGATACAGACCTTTGTGTCATTTGGTTTCGATAACATCCGTATCAACAGTAATAAAATAATATCGCTCCAACGTTCCCCTAAATTTAATGCGACTTTTAAATAGTGTAATAAAATCATACAACATAAAACTTTTAGAAGAAAACACTAAGACTCTTAATAAGACATTGGACTGATAAGCCTTTCAAAATGTAAATCCATTTCAATTTCAAAAACTGGCTCTAAATGAAAATGAAACAGTTTTTAAAGACTAAATAGATGAGTTATTTATGTTTGACTTATTACTGGTACATCATCCTTTCACAATAACTTCGAGGATGTGCTGCAATCATTAATTCCAAGAGTCTGTTCCAGACATCTAGCTAAAGCATTGTTCACTGAGTATAAATGAAATGAGATAATGACCGCGAGCGCCGTTACAAACGATCCCAACCATACCGCGGATCACTTTGACTAAAACATAAAATATGACCCTGCGGGATATTTTATGTTTCAGATAAATAATATCATTTCAGAGGATGAATCAAAGGGCATTAGCAATAAATTTTAATGAACAAATTGATGAATATATTTTAAAATAAAACTATGTGAGTTAGTATTGTGTAGGTTTGATTCAATCGTTTTATTTACGAATGGCACATACATCTTAGGCACGACTGGCTGTGCATGGAGGAGTATTAGTGCCGACTCTTATGTATGGTAGTGAAAGTTGGGTGTGGCAGAAAAAGCATCAGAGTAGAGTGAATGCAGTAGAAATGCATGCGTTGCGAAGTATGTGTGGCTTGACCTTGAGAGATAGAGTGAGAAATAGCGTGATAAGAGAACGATGTGGAGTGATAGAAGATGTAGTGATGAGAATTGAGAGAGGAATGTTAAGATGGTTTGGTCATGTTGAGAGAATGAATGATAGAATACTAACGAAACAGGTGTATGAGGCGAGTGTGGATGGTACCGTCGGAAGGAGAAGACCTAGGCGCACATACCTGGACCAAATCGGGGAAGTTTTAGAAAAGGGGCAGGTCATGAGTACTCTAAACCGACGAGCATGCATGAAGAATGTAATGAGAGTGAATTAAGCGAGAGTAGTGTGTCAGGATCGTAGCAAATGGAGATCCGTGATCTCTGCCTACCCCTATGGCAAACAGGCGTGATTTTATATATGTATATGTATGTTATATCTTTCAACCAAAAAAAAAATTATAACATACCTATTGCCTTATTTCATTTAACTCATTTTAACAAATAAATGGATTTGTTTTAATTTTGATTAAATTTTCATGTACTTATCATTAAATTAATGGGGCTTTCATAAAATTATCAAGTTCAAACATTTATAACTTCTCGCAACTTTTAATCCACTTAGACTGGAATATATTACAGCGAAATGAGATACGATCGTGGTAGATGTACATTATTCAAATGTATTCTACAACATTTGTGAATAACAAATAAATCCAAACGACTCCAGATAAAAGTATGAGGACGACATTATAAAAGTTTAAATCGGATAAGAAAGACAAAACTGTGAAAGGGCTTCACGGTGGAATTGCTTTGTTACAGTTCGTCCGAGACGGATAAACTACAAACACCCACTTTTAGATTTCTCAGATATTCCTTGACAGTTGGAAACTGCCTCTCAGCGAGTCCTGAACCCTGGTAAAAGGTAAAGATTTTTTAGCTATTAACTAGAATAACGTCGACTGTGTCAACAGTAAATTTGAATTTTATATTTAACGGTATCAATATGCATGAGCAAGTTATTAATTTTCACGGTAAACTTCACTGATGGAAAAAAATCTTAACAAAAAATCGTTGAACGTTAAAAGTTATTTGATCAAATAGAACCTACAGAAATACATGGCAAATCTCTTTGAAAGTGTCAGAATAGATATAAAAATCTGAATAAAAATTATTACTAAATGTGGCTACAGCTACTGGTGCAATTAGCATCGCAAAACCTTCAAGAGAGTGTCCTCATAGACTTTTTGGCCCTTCACCTTTCTGTGGATATTATCAATAGGGGCTAATTTACATAGTATTAATACTTTCCTAACTACGTCATACTAGGTACCTGCTTAATGGGTAATGGAATAAGTAATGTAATTACTCATCTAGTAAGTCTCATCTTGACTTCAACACGTATACTGAACTCATAACAGACATAGGTGGCTAGGTGACTACTTTTTATTTAAGTTAGGTCTTTTCACTTATATTATTTATTTCCCATATATGCGAATATTATTTGTATTTATACTATGTTCGTTACTTTTTTTTCATATTGTCTCTATGAAGCATAACAATATTAAATACCTATTCACATGCTTGGCACTCCTGAAAGCTAAAAGAATTCAATATTTCTAGTATATCATAATGATGAACTAAAAGTACACGCGAGTGTTCGACTATTTTCTATTCAGAACTATCGCAACTAAAGCAATTTGAAGGAACTCACTTTATGTCATTCTTAGAAAAATATTGGAATAGACGAATAATAAAATCGTACAGCGTTGTTATGCGGCTTGTGAAAAATAATTCAATCAGTGGAAAGAAATACACAGATAAGATCCTCGGTCTAAGGAAGAAAAAACGTCTAAATTGGTTAAAGAGAAACATACAACATTTAGCATGTAATGCAAAACCTATGACAGAAAATCTCCTCATAATGCACTGCCAAATACTCCAAAAAATGGGCTTTTGGGTGTCATTTGTCCTCAAAAGACACTTAAAAACACAAACGCATGAGGTGCTACGGCCGCGAAGGAGCTCAATTTCAGTAACTATATATTATATATAATATATTATATAATATATTATATAAAACTAATTCGAGTGCTCCAAGACCTGGTTTCCTTTACGATTAGGGGTCATGATACAGGTTGATAACTAGGTAAATCAACTTTACACGTGTTATAGCCAAACGGATTGACCTATCTTATCTCCATTACGAATGAAATTTTAATGACTGAATGAATGAATGTAGGAATGAATGAAAGAATTAATGAATGAATGAATGAAATTTTAGTGTGGGTGGTGCGATGAAACGTGAAAATGAAGAAGAAATTATTAGAAAGTGACTGATAGAAGACCGTTCTGTGGCCGCAATCTATATTTATCTTATAATATTCAAAGAAATTTAAAAAATAAAACAAACATCTGCGTGTGACATAAAAATCTTCAAGTTTATTGCAACAATCTTTCAGAATTATGGCACGTTCTAGCACTACTGTTACATCACAATAAAAGGCTTTTAGTCTTGCAATGAAAACATTTACTACCCCATTAGTACTATGATAAAGAAGAACAATAACATGGAAATAAATATAATAAAATTGTTCCATATTTCTACAGTTACGTAGCTATTTGCCTGCTATAAGACATATTTGTAGCACTTTTCAGGAAATGTGTTGCTTCTGTTAGGAAATTTGTAATGACAGTAATGAATTCGATTGAAGATAATAGGCTCACCTCGTATTACATGAGAATAAAATATAGCGTATCCGTTATCTGTGTAATCTACTTACTTCAGAATACACTGGCGTGGGTAAATGATGATAATAAAGTAAGAAAGAAAAAGGTTTAATTGAAAACAAGAACCGTAATATACTCAAGAATGTACACGAAAACGAATTGCGGCGTGGTTTTAGTTTTGTGCGCAACACATGCGGTCAATATTTGTTAAAATCGAGAAGAGTAGATTTTAGCAGTCGGTTTCTGCAAATCTGTAGAGACCGATAATTGTTGGCGCTTTCAATTTGTTTTACAGGAGGTAAACTAAAGATCTCTTAGAGTATAATATATTCTAAGACCTCTATGTTCCAAATCAGTAAAGTTTATCGTATAGAATGTGTGATCTTTTCAATTTAAAAAAAATCGTATTCAATATTATTAGCAATAATAGTACTCCTACCATTGCCATAGTATAATGTTAATGTACAATATTGGATATCGAAACCCATGTTAAGCCATCAGGACTCCTTGAGCTCATATTGTGATGATACTCGCAGTTATAACAATAAAAATAACTATAAAAAAGCGGCCAAGTGCGAATCGGACTCGCACTCCGAGGGTTCCGTACAAAATTGTATTCAGGGAAGAACTTCTGCTTTATAAACCGGAATATATATTGACTGCGTTGACTTTAAAGTTTGATTTTTGCAGTTTTAAGACGTCATGGCCATTACACTACCGACGTGAGCCCACTCCTAGCACAAGCAATTTAGCTTAGCTGGAGAAGCCGGGTGGATCCAGGCAGAGCAGAATTAGGGACACCCCATCTCTTCCGATGCGGTGTCGCACAAGGCGACTAAGGGATAGTGCTGTTTAACATCAGACAGATATATACAGCTCAGATTCAGGCACAGATACAAGGCTCGAGTCAACCATACTGCCTGGAAGACCGCAAGAGGCCCCACGTAAAAGGGTTGAGCACCTCCTATTACTTATACATTGTTGAACAATGATTAGTGAAAAGTGGGTGTTAATTCACCTCTGCCTAAACCTTTCGGGGATGGAGGATTTAGAGGGAATATAAGTAATTTCGGTTGCCAATATTCTTTAAAAAAAAAAGAATCACTGATGACAGATGTAAATTAAATCCTTTGAATAATGCAATGGTTAGTCCTGCAGCAGTATATGCAACGTCGTTTATGTAGCAACTTAACAAAAATTAAATTAAGCCCTCGGCACTACCAAAACGTGATTAAATCCAATTTCCACACAAAACAGTCCGTAAGCTCAATTATTTTCTTGTTTCTAAATGTTAATTATGTTAGTAATTTAAATAACATGTTTCAGAATTTTCTCCTGCAATTTACTTTCATGAACGAAAATTTTAGAATACATAGGAAGCTGTTACTTTGATACTCAATCACACCGGAACGGCTCAATAAATCTGTATGAAATCTGGTAATTCTGATATGATCTATCATAGTCTGAAATAGTACATAGGCTTTTTGTATTCCGGGTAATGTATCCTGTAGGTCGTGGGGACGGAATTCTCGGAAGCTTGTTTCACAGTTATATGCCATTCTAATTCTGGACAGCAAGTAGATAAATAATTTATCCATACTACAAATATTACATTATAGAGGTAATTTTTACAATAAAAACATAATTGTGTTGTTTCAAAGATTTTTTATACATAAGAACAGACAGGACAATGATATACCGTCGATTGATAAATAACCCATTTGCGCGAGAAAGTATTAAAGTAGATGAAAATGGCTGGGAAATAAATGAGAGTAGAAATGTAAAGTGTTGAGATATAATATAAATATACTCATACTCCCTTATAATATCTAAAATCTAAGTAAATATGACTTTCTCAATATTAATGAAATTCAGTAACTTGCATTTTCGAGTAATGTCCACTAAGTACAATAAATATATGTAAAGTATAATTTTATGTTTCAGCTATTCGTCAAAGATAAAGTCGACAACGGAGATACGGTTGCACTTTTTCATATAAAGTTGTATGTAAATGTACAACCGTATCTCTTTTGTCGACTGTATATAACAGCTTACAAACAAGCTTACTTTTACGTACAACTCAGCTCTCAGCTTGTCAAAATTTATAAGGTACGGAAATTTTTATTATGAATGACAAATATTTAAATATTATTTTAAATTGGATCATAATCCAATTTAGGATTTATTGGATAACAATATTTTCATTATCATGATCACTCACATTAGTATTGAAGTTATTGGGATATTTACCATGTTGTAAACTCAGAACACACGACTGTATTTCCGTCCAATTGAGCAGTCCGACTGGGGAAGTACCACCGCTCTACAGAATACCGCGGCCATATTAACCTCGTGTTGTGTTCCCGGCGGTGAGTATGGTAGCCAGAGCTCACTGGAAAGTTTTTGTACTGTCAGTGGGAAGACCAAAAGCTTGTCCTGCTTTGTCTTTTACACTGACGGCACAGAAACTCTTGTGCTTACAGGGTTGGCAGCGCGAGTGTGACTCCCTTGGTATTGCACACGTCTATACGCCACGGTAACCATTTTCCATCAGGTGGACCATCTGCTTGTCAGCCAACCAAGTGGTATAAAAAACCCAATATGGTAAATATCCCGATAACTTTAATACTAACACTTTTTTCGTCTCATTACAACACAAGTTTTACATTTATAGCCACATTTTTTTTTCTTAAAAGTCTTAAAAATTGAAATAGCGAATCTGGTTTTATGATAACACTGTTACTGTAATCATATAATATATACGATCACATTTTCAAACAATAGAAGTGTTTATGAATTCCGCTAATGAGTTTATACAGAACTTGATTACCTTTAATTAACATGCCTCCGTTAAGAACATCTTACATTGGAGCGGTGATACGAAAAGGAACAATTTAATAGATACGACTGAGCATCCGAATTTTCGTCGGAATTCATTATCTTGTTTATTTATACCAATTTGCCACTCTAAACACCAAGCTCCGTTACAATTATTCGTGACAGCGCAACGTTGGATCAAATTATTTGACAAATTGACGTACAATAAAAAATATCGGGTCACCTTTTTCGTAAATTTCTTAGATCTTCTCACAATAAAAGTATGGAAGTATCCGTGTATTGGATATCACAAAATTGGAGAGATATTTTTATTTTTCATAAATGCTTATATTTGGTAGAAGGCACTCTTTGAAGTTAACGTGTCAGATAATCGAATAAACCGAATTTGAATTAAGGTTTGGTTTCCTTGGAGCTATGTAGTTTTATCGTCATTTTTTTATTGCATTGCATAGCATTTTAAGAATTAAAAAAATATGTGATAATCTTAACTTTTTTTATTAACTTTGAAGTTGGTGAGACTGATTCAGATTTTAAGCTTATTTGAGAATATACACATAGGTACATTAAACGAATAAATTAGCAATATTGATTTTTTTAATGAATATTTAGATAGGAAAATAAAAAGGATTATATTATTGTTTATTAATAACACTATTGCGGCTACTTTCTATAACAAGAAAAATATGTTTTAGCTGTGACCACAATAATACTTAAAGTTACACTTTTTTTGTTTTTACGTGCGCAAAATCCCCACGGATACCTCCCCACCGGAGCCGGTGGGAGAGGTTATGTCGGACTCAAACCGACTAAAACGCACGCCGCCTGTGGGTCGTTTTGGTTGCCGAAGGTGAGGTTGACAGGCATATCCCTCGCACCCCGGCCAAAACTTAAAGATACACTATCAAACCGTCGGAATTTTTACCGAATTAATGTATAAAATGAGTAATGTGTAATCATAGATTTAATGATTTTTTAAAACAATTATGCTGGCTATAGGTATTTAAACTATCATGGTTACTCACAACAGCTGCAACAGCGCCGAAATATCGGCAACTCAAAACAAAGAAACATGTTAAATAGCCCGTTTATTTTGATACTAATTATTCTGTCTATTCAATTATATGTTTCACTAAAACGATACAATACGGGTTTTTTTTAATAGGAATAATGGCAAATACAGTAAGCTACCAGGTTTGGTTAGGCTACAGTTGAAATCCAGCGCTGCAGATTGTGCCTAATCTGTAGCATCAGCTGAACTGCGGCCTTTTAAACACACACTCCACACTGACACATGGTATTAATGGCATTACTATTTTTTTGTGTGTGTTTAATAAACGAATTTTCTTTCTTTCTTTATTTCAAAAAGTTTTCAATCTAAATCGATTTGGATAGAGCAGGATTAATATGAATATAAATTTAAAAAGAAATGTACCTACACCGATCTAATCGCAGATATTATGAGAGCATGGGCTTCCCGAGAATTCGCCAATGGAATAACAACGTCATTACTGTACAAAATCGTACCCTACACGTCTATTACTATTATTGAACGTGGGTTCAAGTGGTTTTTTTCATAAGAACGTCCATAGCATTCATTAAGAATATACGAGCACTCAAGCTATAATTGCCTAAGTATATTAAACTTATATCTAACAGAAGATAAAAACACACAGATATGTAAATAGGAAATCTATAAGTAGGTGTGCCAGTAAGAGTTAATATAAATTCTCAATTTTTGTGCAGTCTGCCAATTGGTACCAGGCCAGCGAGGTGGGTTGTCCCCAATTCCTGGTTGTTGAGGCTACTTTATTGATTTCCAGAAGCTTCAAAATTTAGTCGTATGTTTGTTACAATAAATGATTTTAAGTATCTGGTGTATATCTATCTCACTCTAAATCTTCAGGATCAAGTTAACTTCAGCTGCAAGCTGTACACCTATTACAACTAAAACATTATCTTGAGAAAAACCAACAATATAGTGACATTAAAATGCGCACTGAGCGGTATGAAAGAAACTTCATCCTACGCACGCTCAAACTGTGGTATGAACTCCTTGCTGCGGTATTCCCAAGTGATTACAATATGCGGTTCTTCAAGAAGGGTATTAAAAGGTTTCTTCAGAGTCGGCAGTACGAATGTAACGCCCCTGATCTTGCATACGTCTATAGGCCACAGTAACCATTTCCCATCAGGTTGACCGTGTGCTTGTCTGTCACCGAAGTGGTATAAAAAAAATGACCGCAAAAGTTCTCTTATTTCATTTTTAAGTCTTTTAATAACTGGATATCTTCATTCAATCCATTCATTTTTCACGGCCTTTGCGGCGTAGCGGTAGAACGTTCGCTTACTACGCAAGAGGTGCAGGTTCGATTCCCGCTCAGTGCAAATATTTGTTTGCAGGAATATGTATATTTACATTAGTCTGGATGTTTCTATTAATATTATGTATGTATTTACAAAAAAAGTATCTAGGTATGTTTATTCGCATTCTAGATTCCAGAACACAAGCTAGTTAAGCTATGCTTACGATGGGTCTAGATAGCGTTATGAAGGCAAAAAATTGTTCCTTTGTACCGTACTACTAGATTTCATTTCATTCTTATTCGAAGAGAAACAGACAAATACAAAGTAGAGACGCCAGTAAGTAAATTAGCACGGAACTCGTGCGTCGCTATTGGAGTTGTGACTGTTACGCGCCATTACTATTATCGACTTAACTAGACCTCAGTACAATATTTCACATGCCCAGCACTTTCACTAACAGGGCTTCCAGAAGTTGGCAACTAAACTATTCCACCGAGAGCGACTGTTGCCAAATCCGGAGGTATGTACTTAAGCCAAAAATACGAAAAATTTGAAGTAAGTTCTAAACCGTCACAGCCGCCATATTTGATACGTCACGCAGAATAGAATTGATTTTAAATTGTAAAATAAATGTTAACTGGAACTAAGACAGTAAAATACCACTGGTACTTTTAGGATTAACATTGAGCTGATACATTTGGTCTTAGCGCAGATAGTTACGCAACCACACCACACTCCATGCACTTGACATTAGTACCCAATAACGTTTGTTTATGTATTCTACGGCACTTACCGCGCTAAATGCCATTCACTTACATCATAACACCAAATAAAAGACATTTTAATCGCTATAAACGCATAACTCTCAATAATCCCTAGATACATAAACCTATAACTCATCACATAGGTTTTTTTTATAAGGAGACTTTTGATAATTTTTTACATCATTTATTCACTATACTTACAACGAATTAAGCAGAAAATAATATTTATTTCAAACTATCTAGTATTACTTACCTGAACTTTATACATCCGAACTTTTAACTAAACACTGAAGAAGCGACGAGCGTCAATGTCACTGAAAAGTCATTTCGGTCCGAGTTCGCTGTAACAAGAGTGTACACGCACTTTTACCGAGACGGAAAGTTTATTTTATTGCATCGCCGCGGGTAGACGAAAGTTGCAGCGGGCGGGCGAGCGAGTGGAGGTATCGCACGCCGCCCGAGAAGTGGCGGGCAAGGGAGTGGGCGGGCCGCGGGGCTGGCGGGGCTATCCTGGGACGCAGGCGCTATCCGAATCCGCGCCCGGACGCTGACGTCACACGAGATCCGCCACACTGCCGCCCGACTCAGAACCCGGCCCCGACACCCTCATTTAACACGCTTTGCTCGGCTTTGCTCGGCTGTGCTCAACCGCCGCTCGCGTCTAGGCTCAATGGCTAACACTAACTGCGAGACAAGACTTTAAATACTACACCTAAATCGCTTTCACTGAAAATATAAACGAACTAGCCAAGTTTCAATACTCACTTTCTAAATATATATAACATTTATTTATGAAATATTTCAGTTCTGAATACATAAAATTTATTTATGAACAAAATATTATTATTATTATTTAATTATAACATAGTGTGTTACACCTATTGAGCTGCTGCGTGTGTGCCCAGTGATCTGGAGAGTTTGTCAAGTTTTTTTTAAAAAACATTCATATTGGGTGCCAAATAGACGTCTATTGGTAGTATGTTCCACTCTCTGACAACACGATTGGGTACAGAGTGCTTCCGTGGTTCAATTCAAATATGACTAATTATATTTATTTATATGTCTAGAAAAATCACTACGATAACATTTACTGATTTAACTTAGACACTTGATAATTGTGGAGACTTTTTAGCCTATCTTACTTACAGATGAGTAACAGTGTGATTAATTTTACTTTGTATATTAACGTGTTAGAGATGTTAATGTGCAAGTTTTCTTTTAGTGATATTTGCTAACAAAATCTTTGGCTTTTGTGATTTTAAAGTAAGTCAACCATCGCTCACTGTGAACCTAGTCAACAAAGTAAATAGCCTTTGTAATACTGAAGAAATTAGATTAACTTTCGTATTTTATCGTTATGCCATCTCTGCCTAATACTAAAAGTAATGGAAGCTAGTGCAAATAAAAAAGAAATGAAATCCCTTCGTTAATTTTATGTCGGGTTCATTTTACTTCGAATAGAGAAACACCAGGCAACTCTTCAGCTTTTTAATATTAGTATAGATATGAGCGTTAAGATTACTTTTATTGTCAAACCAACAATTCTGCCAGCTGAAGGATGGCGCCATATTCCCTTCAATATTGTCAAATCGTGCTAAATTGTTTTTGATTTGCAAAAATCGAGGTAGCCTAGTGTTATGGGTAATGGACTGCTGAGACGATGTCTCGGGTTCGATCTCAGGTTTTACCATGGCACACACCAATGATTTTTCGATGCTTTTCGAAGTTATGTGTGTATTTATAGCAGGTTTATAAGTGCCCGGTTAATGGCAATAGGCTCGTCACCTATTACATTTGGACCTAAACATAAACTGGAGAAATGTGGATGCTAGCACCTCTGCCTAACCCTTCGGGAATATATGCGTGAGTTTAGTTATGTTATTTTGTATGCATTTGACAGTGACAATCGTATAGGTATTTAAACTGTCATGGTCACTTACATATGTATCAAAATAATCGAAAAATTTACCATGTTGCATTGTTTTGAGTTTCCGATCAAAACAACATGGTAAATATCGCGATTATTTTGATACAGAAGTGACAACCGTAGTTTCATTTTTAACCATTTCATGCAGTCGTTGGTTCATGTATGATACAATATTTTTTTGCTCAATAGTAGTAATTCAAGTCATTGACACTGAAACACACGCTTCCTGTACCCATCTCCCTCCCGCGCTACCTTTAAAGTGAGATAGCAATAGTTTTCGCCCCGCTCAATTGTCAAAATAGACGCATATTCACTTCCGCTTTTGAACTAATAAACAATGGCCGGCGGCGCGCGCGACTCTCAGAAATTAATAATGTTTGTTGGATTTTAACCGCTTTCATAGACCTTTACCGATCGGATTGTGCCTCTCGTGTGTCCCTCAAGTGATTTAGTGATGTGGGCGGCAACTCCTGAGCCAGGAAGAGAAGATCGGTGCACCGGCTACGACAGCACGTGGCCCCGTAAAGGTTAGTGCATCCTCTCCTAATTTCTCGGGTTGCATTCAATGCCTAAACCACCTCCGCGGCAACCCGATCACCTATCTTGTTTGTTGTGTAAAGTGTCATATGAAACAGTTAGCTTCACCCCCCGCATAATACAGTCCACTAGCTCAGGTGGCATGAGAATCGCGCCACCATTCCTTTTGGTCCTTCGAGCCGGATCCTTAGTCGTAGTTCGCAATTTGTTATTTATTCCATAGGGAATAAACGCACCGCACCTAAATACCTAGTTATTTTAGTAGAAAACCCCGCATCTAGGCATTTAGGTTTGGATCTTAGGTATACTAGACACCCTAGTGCATAGGCACAGCGTAATACCTAACGCATTTGGCTATTTCAATTTCTGGGTTGTCCGTTCGCCGCTGGCTCGCATCGTGTTTACCTGATACCTACATAGGTTAGGTACGTGGTTATACCTCGCTCGCATTTCTCTTATCGTATCGATCCTTAGTCGTAGCTCGCTTTTGTTATTTATTCCACAGGGAATAAACGCACCGCACCTAAATACCTAGTTATTTTAGTAGAAAACCCCGCATCTAGGCATTTAGGTTTAGATCTTAGGTATCCTGACACCCTAGTGCATAGGCACAGTGTAATACCTAACGCATTTGGCTTTTGTTTTTATTTGTTTCAATTAAGTTGTCCGTTCGCCGCTAGCTCGCATCGTATTTACCTAATACCTACGTGGGTAGATACGTGGTTATACCTCGCTCGCATTTCATTCAAATTCATACGAAAGTATTTTAATTTGAATAGATATTACGCAATACTTAATCCCTGAAATAATAGTTGAACCTAGACAGCGATCTAGCTCGCGTAGGTACGATCTTGTTGCTATGCGCGTTTTGTTCAAGCTGGCACTCGCAGTTATAAGTACCTACCTACCTACGGATATCGTTCGCGCCGCGTCGCTGTACTGTAGGTACCGCTAAGATTAAGTCATTTCATTTGTTGTTTACCGCACTTTACTTTGATATTAGTTGTAAAAATGCCCCCAAAAGTTGGTAGTACCGATAGTAAAGTTCAATTGAAACTTTTATACGCTAAAAGAGAAATGATTTACTCTCGTGTACAATCGATTTGTGATAATGCACTTAAAACCTCTGATTTGGCTATTAGAGATTCGTTCTTGTGTTCTATAGAAAACTTGGATAGTTTACGCGCGGATTTCGAATCTTTAGTACATGACATCAACGTTTTAGAGTTAAATTTAAATCCCGATTACTCAGTGAGTTATCAGGCCTTGTCGTCGTTTGACGATTTGTATTGTCGTATCAAACGCGTCGCTAGGAGTTTGGAGAAACCGTCTGACCGACCCAATCCCACTCGCGACCGACCTAAGTTGCCACCAATTCAAATACCCGAATTTGATGGTAACATTCGCAATTGGTGTTTATTTATAGATAGTTTTGAGAATACAATAGATAAGAACGATTCGTTGACAGATCACGAAAAATTGCATTATCTCGTTGAAAAATTAACTGGTAAAGCTATAACCGTTTGCGCTGGAATTACGTTTAGTGCCGAAAATTATAATTTAATTTTAAATACTTTGAAAGCTAAGTATGAGTATAAAAGATCGGTAGCTAACGCATATTTGGATCAGATGTTTGACTTGAAACCCATTACGGCATGTAACGATCAAAACTTAGAGAAGTTTCTAGATACTTTCGCATCATCTGTTCGCGCCGTAAAGAACCTAAAGATCGATGACCTCTGCGACTTCTTATTTTTGTATATGGGTTTAAAGAAATTAGATTCCGAAACCATTCGTTTATTTGAGTCGGATCATCGCGGCAATAAAATTCCTAAGTTCGAAGACTTAGAAAGTTTTGTTCGCGAGCATATAAAAATATTGCAACGCTCTTCATCGAAACATGAAGGCGCGAAGAAAGTTGTTAGTTCTGAACGCAAAATAGATGCGTCATCGAAGTCACTGAGGTCAACTCATACTTATGTTAATACCGCACCAGCACATGTACAATCACCTGTTTGCTCTTTGTGTAATACTCATCATTCGCAATTGTACAAGTGTCCGGGTTTCCTAAAATTATCGCCTAGTGATCGTTATAAATTTGTTCGCGCTAATATTTTTTGTTTTAATTGTCTCGGTACTAAACACCGCGTTGTTTTATGTAATAGTAGCAATAGTTGTCGCAAATGTCCAGCGAGACACCACACTTTACTTCATTTTGAAAATAGTAATGCCGCATCCAATGTGAGCACAGTTGGTTCGTCGAGCGGTGACACACGGCGGCCTGCGCCACAGCCGCAGCCCGCGCTCGCGCGCGCTCCGGCCCGCCCGGTGACCGCTGCGAATGACGTCACCTTGTGTTCGTTGTCCGCTAGTTCTGCGCTCACTACTGTTGTCCTCGCGACTGCTCGCGTTATTATTGTCGATGCATTAGGTAAACCGCACATTGTTCGAGCGCTACTAGATGGCGCTTCGCAAAGTAATTTTATTACTCAAGATTGTTGTCAACGTCTTGGTTTCAATGTTAATAAGCGTTCAACCCGCTCAGTGGTGAAGGGTTTTGGAGGCTTACAGTCAGCTGTTCAGGGCACCGTTAGAACAAGGTTTGGATCTCGTTTTAATAATAATATTTGGTTTGACATGGATTCGCTCGTTATAGATAAAAATAACTGAACAGTTGCCTACCGTCCCGGTTGACACGTCTTTATTAACGAAATTTAAAGACTTGCCTTTAGCAGATGAGACTTGCGCTGTTCCTGGAGTCGTCGATATATTGATCGGCGCTTCGATTCTCCCGCACCTCCAGTTATCACGTAAGGTTCAAGGGGGACCGACGTACCCCGCTCCGCACGCACTGAAAACAGTTCTTGGTTTTGTTATAATTGGTTCCACACCCGCTTCTATAGATAGTTTTAGTCACTCGACTGCTTCGTTCTGTTGCACCGTCGAGCCGCCACTGGAGTCTACCATCCGCAAGTTTTGGGAAATTGAAGAGGTCAATGTCCCACCTATCCTAAGCCCTGATGACAAGATGGCTGAGGAGATTTATTGTCGCACGACTACTCGTGATGAGCACGGTCGTTGTGTTGTCGCGCTCCCTTTCAAGGGAGATATTTTTTCGCTCGGTGACTCCCGTGTATCCGCTGAAAAACGCTTTCTTTGTTTAGAACGAAAGATGCAGGCGTTTCCAAAGTTAAAGCAAGCCTATGATGAGGTTGTTAACGAATATTTAGATAAAGGTTACATCTCACCTGCGCCTGCGGACACTGACGAGACCCAGCCTTCGTACATTATCCCGCACCACGGAGTTATTAGAGAAGATAAGCTTACTACTAAACTCCGCGTAGTTTTGGATGGCAGTGCTAAGACTAGCACTTCCGTGTCGCTTAATGACATTTTGTATTGTGGTCAAAATCTTTAAGGTAATTTATTTGACATAATTGTAAATTTTCGCATTAATATTAGTAGAATTTTAGCTTTTTCGGACTCAACAGTCGCTTTGTGTTGGGCCCACTCTTCGCCCCATCGTTGGGACACATTCGTCGCTAATAGAGTGGCAAAAATTCAATCTGAATTAGCGCCACAAAATCTCTTTCACGTTGCTGGCACCGACAACCCAGCCGATTGTCTCTCTCGTGGATTGCTTCCTTCGCAAATTTTAGATCACCCGTTATGGTTTAGTGGACCGTCCTGGATTCATGCCGCGTTAGATAAGTGACCAGTTAGTCAATTCAATCCCACTACGGTTTCCGAACCACCCGAGGAGAAGAAGCACTCGCTTGTTGTATCGGTCCCGCGTGAAGAGTCCCTTATTTTGTTGTTGGCTAATCGCGTCTCGTCTTGGTCGAGACTGTTGCGTTGTGTTGTTTATGTAGGCCGATTTTTGAGAATTTTATCTACGCGCGGTCATATAGAGTTGACCGGTGATTTAAGTACGCAAAAATATTTGCCCGCAATAGATGTTGATGGCGATAGAATGCACCTTCTAACTCGTCACGCTCTTTTAGATAAATTAGTCCAATCGTTTTGGAATCGTTGGAGAACCGATTGTTTGCACACGCTGCAGTCGCGTCAAAAATGGAATACTCCATCTAACCCAATTACTTTAGGTACGGTGGTAGTCCTTATGACTGAGAATGCGCCTCCTTTACATTGGCCTCTAGGGGTAGTAGAGGAAGTTTTTCCCGATTCCCGCGGGATAACTCGTGTTGTACGGGTTAAAACCGCAACCGGATCGTATCTGCGCCCGGTTGTTCGCCTCTGCCCTCTGCCTAGCCAGCAGTAGGCACGAGTTCAAATCTAGGTTTATATTTTAGTTGTTATTTCCCAAACCTAGATTTAGATTAGACTTTAGATTTGTTCCGCATTTTTCGTTTTGAAGGTAACCCTTCAAGCCGGGGGGAATGGTTGCGCCGATGGTAGAATTTGTATTTTTTTGCTCAATAGTAGTAATTCAAGTCATTGACACTGAAACACACGCTTCCTGTACCCATCTCCCTCCCGCGCTACCTTTAAAGTGAGATAGCAATAGTTTTCGCCCCGCTCAATTGTCAAAATAGACGCATATTCACTTCCGCTTTTGAACTAATAAACAATGGCCGGCGGCGCGCGCGACTCTCAGAAATTAATAATGTTTGTTGGATTTTAACCGCTTTCATAGACCTTTACCGATCGGATTGTGCCTCTCGTGTGTCCCTCAAGTGATTTAGTGATGTGGGCGGCAACTCCTGAGCCAGGAAGAGAAGATCAGTGCACCGGCTACGACAGCACGTGGCCCCGTAAAGGTTAGTGCATCCTCTCCTAATTTCTCGGGTTGCATTCAATGCCTAAACCACCTCCGCGGCAACCCGATCACCTATCTTGTTTGTTGTGTAAAGTGTCATATGAAACAGTTAGCTTCACCCCCCGCATAATACAGTCCACTAGCTCAGGTGGCATGAGAATCGCGCCACCAGTTATGTGCATTTGTTAGTTACATTTTTAGGTTATTTTGCGCACCAAAGTTTTTAATAAAACAAATAAACATGGTAAATATTTCGTTAATAATTATAATAGTAAGTTACATTGGTAGGTTTACTTACGTTTTTTTTATACCACTTAAGTGGCAGACCAGTACATGGTCCACCTAATGGAAAGTAGTTTGGTATGCAACACAAGGGGCGTTACAGTCGTGCTGCCAATCCTGAAGAAACCTTCGAATGCCCGTATTGAAGAACCCCTCATTGAAGTCGCTTGGAAAAATTACAGCTGGGAGTTCATTCCACAACTTGAGCGTACGCGTTATCTGTTCATTCAGAGATTCTAGAATGAGCATATAACACGGTTTCGCATATAACTGGACTGGGTGAATAATCCTTGATAGCCAGATTGTGCAAAACTGTATAGCTTCTCAATTTATGAATTTTAAACAACAAACACCAGCACTTACAATATTGTAATCAGGGATGATAAAGAACAGAAAGCAAAAACGTTTGGAATTATAATGCTTCACAGTTTACTTAATGCTAAAATGTCTTCGTCTTTTAAAAAGTTAATTTTAGAATTCGAACTTCTTTTTTTCGTAAACAAACTCTTTCTCTGTTACGGTTTTAAAAAGTTGCTATTTAGGAGGCAAGAAAAATAATGTTACGTTATCAGAACGGTTTTTTATTCTTACCCTTTTTCGCATTTGTTTATCTTTTACCATTTATTATACTTTGTCACGTTTATTTATACTATTTCATTGTTCATTTATGGATTTTGGTATAAGGGTCAAAAGCACTCTAAAGCGACGGGCTTGTATGAAAGGTTTAATGACATTAAAGGAAGCTTATGAAACGTGTAAGGACAGAATGGCGAGCTTCTGTCTCTGCTTCCAAGGGAGAAAAGTACGAGTATAGGTATAGTGTGTTTTTTTTATATATGGAACAATTAGACTTCGCCAGCCTGATGGTAAGTTGCAGGCAAAGTTTCAGAAAAAAGGGTCACCATTACATACGTATACCATGTTACAATTGACACTCAGCTGGACGGCCTCATCATAAGCTTTTTACGCCCCGCTTTCACCCGGGACTATAAGGAAGAATGAAACACGTGAGCTGGTAATGAATTCCAGGCCTTAATGGTGCGACAAAGGAAAGAGTCTTCGAACCGGTTGGTTCTTGATCGGATATTCTGCACCGTATGCGGGTGAGGAGAGGGTGGTATTCATAAGAAGAGCTCATCGGAACATTCACCATGGTACAGACGGTAAATTATGCTACAGATATTCTCTGTATGTAAGCTGATAATCATGATTATATAGTTTAGGGTGAATATATTATGACATTACATACCACGATAAATTCAAGTTTTCTTGCCTAAAATTACAGTCTCCCTCTTTTTCTCTATTCCATTTTTGTATATATTGTATAGTTAGCATAGTTTTATATTATTTTTGTAAGTAATTGTATATTATAATAGAATATTTTATGTACCTACCTAAATTTCTGATGGTAATAAAGTTTTCTTTGAATAATTTTAATTTTATTTTAAATAATTTTGTAAAAACATGGGAAATTTCAAATGGAGAATTTGAAATTTCCTATTTTTTTACAAAATTATTCAATTGATCTGGACTAAAGTTTTTTAGTTCCGTTTTTGCCCAATTCTGTGTCAACCCTGCCTATGCTACCATATTTCGCAGATGGTGATTTCGCAGATTCTTGAGAAAAAGGTATACCTCTTCTCGTTCGTGTGGAGCTATAAAGTGGAAATTCATTCCACATACTCCGATCTATAACGTCTTGAATCTGTGCAAAAATGAAACTTCTAGGCATTCAAAATACATTACGGTTTATATAGTTACGGAACCCTCGGTGCGTGAATCCGACTCGTAGTTGACCGGCTTTTTTGTCAGTGCCTAAGTTTATTTTACTGAATTTTCATACTTCGTTAAGACGTCACGAAATGGGTGATAACTCAATTGTAAGATTCTATATAAGGTTAAAAGCGTATGAAAGGCGACGAAAATTATATTCTGTACCTTGCCTGTAATTAATAACATTTTCATATCTATATACCTACCTCATCTTTGAATAATATATCTATCAAATATACAGCATAAAGTGACTACAAATACATTGAGATTATAATATCAGCGTTAATATCATTACGCTGACATTATCACATCCATCAAATGCTCCACAACTCGGATGGGAAATTAAAATGTTTTTAAGAGAGCTCACTGAAAGGAGATTGATTAAGGGTAAAATGATGGAAACTTATAGGAATAAGTTTATTTATTTTTGAAGAAATTAATTAGATTGTGTGAATTAAGTCATATTGTAACGTTTAGCAAGTAAAACTTTCCTTCATCTTGTTATTTACTTTTGTCTTCTTTTTACTTTGTGCGTTTCCCGCCCAGTGCAAATATTTGTATGCATGAATATGTCTATTTGCATAGGTCTATTTACAAACTAATATGTATCTCAGTATGTTTATCCACATTATAGAACATAACTTTCACTTATTAGGTCTATATAACGGCATGTAGTAAATTGTGGTATATTATATTAATGCTCGTAGTAAAAGTGACCGCTACTCAGGCGGCGTGGGTTCGATCCCCACTCAGTTCAAATATTTGTATGCATGAATATGGGTATTTGCATTGATGTAGTCGTGTCACGCAAAGCACGTTAAGCCATCGGTCCCGGTTGCCATACGAACATCTATGACAGTCGTTACAGGAAGTTCGAGCCCTAAAATGTCCAACAACTGGTCTAACTGAAATGTTTCGATATCTGATTAGTGGAGGTCAGATAGCAGTCGCTACATGGAAAATATTTAAATTCAGACAATTCCACAGTTAAACTGGTAAAACGGATCGCAGCTTCCGAAGTGAAAGCTTCGGATGCGACTGGGATTAACGCTAAGTTTTTTTTTTTATATATAGGACACGTCAATTGGACTTCGCCTTGCCTGATGGTAAGCTGAAGGCAAAGTCCCAGAAAAGAGGGTCACCATTATTTACACATACCGTGTGACAATGGTGACACTCAGCTTGACGGCCTCATCATATGCTTTTTCACGCCCCGCTTAAAGGACCCGGGACTGTACCTTGCCTGTAATTAGAATAATAATAAGTAATTAGAAGAAAGCCTTTTTGTAGTATCGTTTATAAGACAGCTATAAAAAGATGCAAGTCAGTTAATGGCAATGGCAAATCAAATTATTTGTTCCGGAGCCAATCTAGTAGAATACATGTATTTGTATTTAACTAATAAGTTTACTCTTGTCAATGTGATTGCAAAATCAGAAATACGCTTACACCCAATTTACTTCACCGTATTATTTTTAGACGTGTAAGTATAAAATAGTTACTTTAATCTATATTTTGTAGTGTAATTTCTTTTCGAAGTTCGCTACCCCCTAGAGGTATGACTATTGGATATTTGAGAACATCCTTGTTCATAAAAAAATTCTGGAATAGGCTAATTTTTTTACCAGACAATTAGAAGTAACAAGAACAAACACAAATGTTGTCTGACTTCGCTTCAATTTTGCAAGCTAGTTCTCAGAAATAGTTTCATGCAGATTTATATTCTGATAATCAAATAACATGTTAATATTAGTCAACTGGTGAGCGGTCTGGGAGTAATAAAAAAGCAATGCTGTGGAAGGTATTTGAGCACATAATAAACACAGCTCATACTGATTAATTAAAGAGTGATACTCTGGCATCACTCGTTAATTAATGACAGGCAATATGGTTTCAGGCTGAAACGGTCAACAGGTGATCTTCTGACGTACGTTACCCCTCTTTGGGGTGAGGCTATGGACAAGCACGGTGAGTCACTGGCAATTAGTATTGATATCCCCAAAGCTTTCGAAAGAGTCTGGCACAAAACGCTTATTTTCAAGCTACCAGGCTTTACTAGAAACTCTCGACAGATTGCACGGCTAATGGTCCACATTATTGGGAATCCTGATGTCACAAACACCTTAGAGCCTTTGCAGACGCGTAGAGATATTGCGTCCTTGGCACTATTTTACCGTCTGGACCATGGTGAATGTTCTGATAAACCCTTCTAATTAGTCCCACCCTCTACTTTCCTACACAGGACAACACGTACACGTACAGACGCATACGGTGCAGAATATCCCATCAAGAACTAGGCGGTTCAGAGACTCTTTCCTTTGCCGCACCATTAAGATCTGAGATTCATTACCAGCTCACGTGTTTCCTTCTTCCTACAGCCCCGGATCCTTTAAGCGGGGCGTGAAAAATCAAAAGATAAGGCCGTCAACATGAGTGCCACCATTGCATGGACATGAAATGTGTACGTAATGGTGATCCTCTTTCTTAAGATATTGCCTTCAGCTTACCATCAGGCGAAGTGATATCTAATTGACGTGTCCTATATAAAAAAAACAAGTAGTTACCTACGCAGTTTTCTGGTCACATTTAATAAGTAACACTTAAATTGATATTTGATTTTTTTTTCTAAAACAAGTAGGTACTGTTTATTTCCACGCGATGCACTTTGGGCAGGGATGGCAATGCCTCTCTCTCCCAGGGGAGGCGCTGCTGTCTATGGTAAATACCAGTCACGTCGGGAGCGACCTTGAAACGGGCTACTCGGAAGCTTTTTACGTGTCGTCACGCTAGTGATATACTCTAGGCAATCTAACACCCCAGTATCTGAAGATTCGAGATGGCGTGCGGTTTTAGTCAGTTCGTTCATAACTACCCCAGACAGCCGACGGGGAAAAAGGTACTTTTTATTTCTTGATTGTATGATCAATAATTATAATGTATTTAAAACCACATCCGTTACATTTGTAGTTTCCTAACTTAACAGCGTTTTCTAATATTTCATATAACTTTATATGGCAACGCGCGGAAGCTCTAATATTCTCAAGAGAAATCGGCAGAAGTGTACTAACTCTACTGGCAATATTTACAGATAGTGCAGCGATAATTTAATCATTATATTAACATTGGAACCAGATTTAACTTTATATTCAAAGCATAATGGATTAATCTGTAGATAGCGTGAAGGATCACAATATAAGGTTCCTCTAGGTTACCAGACTTATAGGTATTTATACTATCATGGTCACTCACATCAGTATCAAAATAATCGGAAACTCAAAACAATGAAACATGGTAAATATCCCGTTTATTTTGATACTGATGATACCAGACTTAGCACAGCTGACAAACCGTGTCACTTTTATTATAAATGTTGGAATGCTGTACATATATGTTAAGTACTCAGCATAAGACTAAACTAGTTTATAATCAGAAGCAATATTGTAAGACAAACTAGAGTAACAGACACTGTTATTCCCACCCTGAGGTGACAATGAATCCATATCAGAACTTCTATAGAACGGTATGTGTAAGTAATGGTGACCCTCTTTTCTGGGATTTTGCCTTCAGCTTACCATCAGGCAAGGCGAAGTCCAATTGACGTGTCCTATATAAAAAAAAAAAAGAACGATTTAGGATCCGTACCTTTGAAGTAGTCAGCATATCTTTGCAAGATGGTGCTAAGTAGATAAATAAGTGTCGCCATTATTGAAACACCGAATCTCTCTCTAATAATACTCCAATTTAGTTGGACATAGATCTGATAATTTAAACCACCGTAACACGTTCAATTTCATTGATTGTCCGTACAGCTTAGTATTTACGGCTTGGTCTATGGATGTCATGTTAAACAGATTAACTTTTCAATGGGATTTCAAATCGATTAGACCATTCGCCGTAATTATTTTAAATAGCGAAACTTTTTGCTATCCCAATGTTCTATTAATAAACTTCTAAAAATAATTATAAAAATTCCTAGTAGCAATTTACTTTTGTAATTTGTTGAGGGGGTCACTGGTAGTTTAAATTTCGATTTGAGTGGTATTCGTGGTGCGGTTTGTTGCGTTCTCCGCCATCTTGAATTGGAGTGTGAAATTTTAGTTACGGAATAAGCCGTTTAGTTTTATTTAACTTGAAAAATGGAATTAAATGTGCAACATATTGGTTTTCATAGTTTTTGGTATGCTTTACACCCATCGGAAAGAAATAAGAAGTGATCAATACTTAACGTCAAGCTGGTGTCACTAATGTTCAAAATTATCTTCCGTCAACGACCATTGTATGGTCGTTGTCTTCTGTAAATGACTCGAGGACAAGCCGTCGCTTGTGATGAGCCATGTACTCGAAAACTGCAATCATTTCGCGGTATAAAATCTCGTAATAAATATATTTTAGATTATTGATATAATAAAAATGATTATAATAGATAAATTAATATTAAAATTGCAGTTAAGGTAAGCAAGATACTATTTTAAAAGTAACTTAATTCTACCTAGGCTAATACACTTTATAGCATGCTCATAAAATTCTCTCTCGCTTTAACATAAAATTTATTTAACCTCCACATTCATACAATACTTCTACAAACACGGCCTTCTTACACTAGTGTGCCCGTGATGTAACAATCCATGCAGATAATTATCAAACTTTGTAATTAAACAGTTTATCTCGCGCTCCACCAGCTAAAGAAATAATCTATTTTATTTAGCATCAAGAAGAAAAAGCTTATTCTCCCGTCGATTTACACTTTTACCTTTCAAAAATTCGATTGAATTTCATTTCTGGCGACACATTGAACTAAAACTATGTAACCTTTTCGTAATAGAGGGTTACATTCGTGTGGCCTGATTAAAATTTCATGAAACGGGGAGTACCCCTGAAATGAAATCGCCCACAATTTCTGTTAAGCTACTGACTTTAGGTGCGATGAAAAAGATACACGACGAATAACGAAGGGGAATGTTATGTGTGAACAAGAAGAGTTTAGTAATGAAATCGGAAATTCTGATTCTTATTTTAAAATTTAGAGTATTCTAAAGTCACTATAAGTTAAGCGTTGTAAAAATATTTGTAACACTCATAAGTTACCTATAATACCTAACTTCTAATTACGAGGTAACTCTTTATCAAAGCTATTTTTCCAGAACTAATAATTATGTAGGTACCAATGATAAATATGATCATAAACTTTGCCCAGTGTAATTAAAATGTTTCATTGAAATATTTAAGCGCTCAGTTGCTTTATTCTTAACACATGAAAATCACTGTCGGACACCACACACCAATCAAAGTGTCAAAATATATCCTTCTATTGTCAACATATCACTACTGTGCTAATACGATATTATATCTCTGGGCTTAAACTTTTGACGTTGACTTAATTAAATTTTGAATATAATATAGTTGCCTAAAATAAAAACTTTTATTAGGTTGATATTATATATTTTACAAAAATGTTGTAAGAAGTATTCAACCCTGTATAATGGTAAATTTATATTATAATGATAAATTATATATGTTGTATGAATGTAATCAATATTCTATGTCCCTACTTTGTAAATAGACACAGAAAACTGAATAAAACTGTACAATCTGAGTCTGTGATGTTTGAGAGACTATTCCCTCCAGTGTAAGCAGAGGCAACTTCAAACTTAACTTGTCTAATAATTTGGCATTGAAGCAGGGATATCTCCAAATACTGTACTACATAAGTTATTTGTGTTGGGGTTTTGTATAGCAATAAGCGGTACAATATTTCGTTGAATGAATTTCGATGTAACAGAATTCAATGTTTGTTTTGTGAGAAACTTGGAGAATTAGATTTGGTTTATGATTTGGTCAGGTTCAGTTTTAGAAAGGACTAAAATGTTCCTCGAATTCGTTTGTTTTCTGCCCAAATTGGTAATTCTGGCGAATAACTTTTAGTGACTTATTAATTTGCGAAGATATATGGTCATACCGTGCTATCTTATGTAAGAAAGAATATTTATTTGACTTCTCAATTTTGAAGATATCTAAATGCTCATTACAACATGTCTGTTCTTTGAATGTTCACGGTTCATCAAACTTAGTGATTATTACGATTTGATGTGAAATACTTATTAGAACGCTAACTCGTACGACTGCTACGTTAGTGGTCGCGCGTTCGATGCCCGCTCAGCACAAATATTTAGATACCATGAAATTTAATATTGGCATTAATCTGAGTGTTCATGTATAATGTAAGTTTACAAGAAAATCTATCAAGGTAAATATGAATAAACTAGCTGCTTGTCAGCTAGCTGTTGTCGGCGATTAGGTTCGAGTGGAATATTGATTCCGTTCCCATGACCCATAGGAACCCCTTTGAGGACTTTTTTATTTTTTTTAATAGAACACGATATCAATAATAATAATAATCAATAATCAATTTAATTCGTCAAACATAGGTAAAAAAAGTGTTACAATAAAAAATCGATTCGATCGACACGTCAATTAGACTTCGCCTTGCCTGATGATAAGCTGAAGGCAAAGTCTCAGAAAAGAGGGACACCATTACTTACACATACCGTGTGACAATGGTGACACTCAGCTTGACGGACTCATCATATGCTTTTTCACGCCCCGCTTAAAGGACCCGGGACTGTAGGAAGAAGGAAACACGTGAGCTGGTACTGAAATATATGTTAATAGTACATACATTACACATATAATCACGCCTCTATTCCCAGAAGGTTAGGCAGAGGTGAATTAACACCCACATTTCACCAATTATTCAATTCGGTCCCACGTAATAGGGCCTATTGCCGTCTTCCGGGCACTATTTTTAACTCGAGCCATGTATCGGAGGCTGAGTCTGGGCTGTATATATCTGTCTGATGTTAAACAGCTCTCTCCCTTAGTCGCCTTGTACGACACCGCATGGGAAGAGATAGGGTGGTCCAAATTCTACTCTGCCGGGAACCACGCTGTATGTGTATAGTTCTGTATGTATTTACCAAATATTGTCCAAATCTGAATAAATAAATAAATGTATAAGATAATAAATAAATAAGCCTTTATTGCTGTTAATATTACAGTTCAGTTCACAAGTTATTAAAATAAGTTGACAATAGGTTTGGTTTTCCTTTTATAAATCAACAGCTTGTCCTTCGACAAAGGCCTCCTCTAAAGACTTCCATCTATTTCTATCCTTCGCTATCCTCATCCACCCTGGACCGGCAACTCTTTTAATGTCGTCTTCCCAGCGTTTCTTTTGTCGCCCTTTGCTTCTTTTGCCGTCCCTTGGATACCACTCTGATATTATTCTTGTCCATTTCTCTTTCTGCTCTCTTAAAATGTGTCCTGCCCATCTCCATTTCAATGTTTTGCATATATTTTTCGCGTCTTTAAATTTGGTTATACTTTTTATGTTTTTTAGTCTTACTCTATCTTTTCTCTTGACCCCAATCACACTCCTTTCTATTCCGTTTTGACAAACATTTATTTTATTCATTAGTTGTTCTGTTAATGCCCATGTTTGACAACCATATGTTAAACATGGCATAAGATAAGTAAGGAGTAAGCTTTTATAGTTTCTCATCTGTCAGTGATATACGAAGGCCCATTTATTTAAAAGCATCACACGAAATCCTTCTGTCAAGGTAACTTTACAAACAAGAATTAACGAACGCATAGTTCACCAAAACTTAGAACGATTAGCACTGAATTCCACTAACAATGCAGATCACGTACACTACTGCGCTATTTGCAACCTGCCAGCAGCGAAGGTTGAAAATTTTCAAAAGGGAAGCCAGTGGAAAATAAATCTTATTTTGATCTAATTTGTCATGTGACCGATTGCAATCCTGGCAGGAATCGCGCTAAGGGTCTTGCCACTGCAACCTAGGTAACGAATGTTTGTGATTGATACGTTTATAACAGTCTTCAATGTGCATGCCATACATTGAGCATTCTATACTGTTCTACAAACGCATTGCCACCTGTCAAGAAGCGTTGGACGGTCGATTTCAGATAATATGTAAAATATCCTAAGCCTATTCAAGCATTTTGTCATGATCATCATTCATCATTCTCTGAGCCTTTTCCCAACTTAGTTGGGGTCAGTTTTCTAGTGTAACTAAGATGCAGCTGAACTTCGATATTATCGATATATATTATATTATTAGTCGTGTATCTATAGCCTTATTTATAACTATTATATAACTTATCTAAGCATGGATTTCAAGAAATAAAACAAAAAACCATAGTTAGAAACTGCCCCATTCATTTTGTTCTTTAAGACTCAAAACTTGTTGGTTATATTCTTTTTGATTCACACCATCGCATGGTTGCCTGGAAGAGATTGCCTTGTGCGATAAGGTCAAAATCGGTCCATTGGTTTAGGCGATAAGGCCTAAACTAATGGACCGATTTTGATGAAATTTGGTACCAAGATAATTTTGAGCCTACGAAAAGACATAGGCTATGTTTGGTCACAATGAATCAAATCAAAGTGTCATTTACCCCCTCTTTCTATAAGTGTAGGTTTTCCTACAATATCTAAATGAACATTGTACGTGAGATAAAGATGATGGTGAAGATAAAGGAGCTACGTAGATATTATACCAGCAGACGTCGGTACTACTCGCATATTCCCGAAAGACACATTAAGCCGCGGGTCTCGGCGGCATCGATCTCTACGATATTAAGTCTCACAAACGAGTCTAAAACAGAAAAGGATTTTAGATGAAGTCTGCCTACAGTAATATATATATCTTATATAGAATTAGCTGTACTCGTGACTTCTTCCGCGTGATCAAAGATTAGGTTTTTTTTTTCAGAACCATCTTTTTCTTAAAACAGGCGCAGCTGTTTCGGAGATTTTCCGATACAAACAGACAGCGGACAGATTTTCTTAAAATTGGTATGTTGTTACAGGTATTGTCAATACATTCTCCGTGTATTCATCAAAAACTGTTATTTTAACGATAAATAATGATAATAACATTCTACACATCTCTATCTAAACTTATGGTAAACATAGCTTAGCTAGCTTTAGTTATGGAATCTAGAATGCGGATAAATCCTAACTCGGATAGATACTGTTTTAAATACGTACATATATATAGAAACACCCTGGCCAATGCAAATATACATATTCATGCATACAAATATTTGCACTGAGCGGGAATAATAGACCCGCGAAAGTAAAGTGTGAAAAAAAGAAGTGTGAAAATATAGAAGAAACCTGTGAAATGTATAAAAGATACACTTATTTTCAACTTTACCCAGACACAATGAGGTCACTGATCCTTTCAACTGAATTGAAAAAAGAATGAAGTGATAGTGAGTGTGAACGCGTCTCGTAAAAGTTTAATATGGAATTCTTTCGTAAAACTTGACGCTTGGAAATGATCGATAAAAGGCTTACATTTTCACTACATACTATATTTAAGTAAATATTAACATCAACATCTATATGTTAACAACAATATATATTAACACCTATAACATTGGAACCTAAACATAAACTGGCGAAATGTGGGTGCTAGCACCTCTGTCTACCCCTTTGGGGATATAGGCGTGAGTTTATGTTTTGTTTATGTTATGTTATATTAACATCCACATTTCACCAATCATTGAATTCAGTCCTACATAATAGGGAGTGAGCCTATTACCGTCTTCCGGGCACTATTGTTGACTCGAGTCATGTCTGATATTATACAGCCCTATCCTTTAGTCGCCTTGTTACAATACAGCATGGGTAGAGGCTGTTTGAAATGTACCTACTTAATAACGCAATATATTCTAAATATATATTCTAAGACATTCTACACAGCCCTATCGTGACCTGAAGTAATAGCTTAACAAGCTTGTGTTATAGGATCTAGAATAAGGATGCGTAGAATAGAATGACGAATGTATGGGATTTGACGATTATGACATGCGTTGACGACTGACATTTGTAATTCAATTCCACAAGACGCCGACCAACCAATTGCCACTTGTCTAGAGGAGCTGAGCGGGAATCGAACACGCGCTCCTTGTGTAGCGCTTGCGCTTTCTACCGCTACGCCATTGAGGACAAAATATTATTATTTAAATTGTGTATTGAAGTGTTAGATAACAAAATTAATTTAGGTAATTTTAAAATATTAAAAATGTTCATCATCAGCACCCTTTTTTTTAAACACCACGGATACATAACACCTCTCTCCCCCTTCGCGGTGGAAGAGGTTCTATCGGAGTCGAACTGACTAAAAAAGCGACGAAAGTGAGGTTGACAGTCATATCTAGGTAACGAAACTTATTTAATTTTACTTTTAGGTCCATTTAATATAGGTCGAATGTTTTCGGTTACTTGATGTCTCCGCTTGTATCTGTGATGAACTGAAGGGTACAGTGGGAAAATCGCGTAGCAACCATACAGTTGCTCTTAACGGCAATGTATGTATCTATACGTCACCAACCACGGTGTAAGGAAATTTTATAGGCTGGTGATATTGAGATGAAATGCCATCAAGACTCTATAAAGAAGTGTTTTATTGAAAAAAGGCGGTCAAATGCATATCTGGTTCTCGCACCCAGGGTTCCGTAACTTAAGCTTCAGAAACCGTAATATATTTTAAATGCGTTGATTTAGATTTTTGACTTTTGCACATTTTAAAGATGCTATAGACCTGAACATGTGGTAGGAATTTCAACTCGATACCACTACACATCTCTGAAAAAAGGTCTTAACAGACAGATAGACGGACAGTGAAGTGATCCTAGTATTCCGTGTTTTTTTCCTGTTGAGGTACGGAACCCTTAAAACAATAAAAATAGGTTTTTTTATACCACTTAGTTGGCAGACAAGCACACGGCCCACCTGATGGGAAGCGGTTACCGTGGCCTATGGACGTATGCAACACCAGGGGTGTCACACTCGCGCTGCCGACCATGAAGAAACCTTCTGATGCCCCTCTGAATTGTTAAACTATTAGGTTCAGCCATTCGGGAGCTTCGATGCAACAGACAAACACACACACAGACAAAGACACGTCAAACATATAAGATCCCGTCGTTTTTACGTCGGCGATTAAAAAGAACACATTCGCTAAACTAGCGGCAGCTAACAACCTGGTGCTGATAAGTAAATACTATATTCTACAGACATATCGTAACTCTTGGCAATAGTTCTGATGCTAGGCAATAGTGTTATTAGTCGATTCGACTCCGACGAAATCACCTCATTCGCTAGATGAAGTTTCAACAAACCAATGGTTGCGCGTTCTAGTTCCAAATTGAGTGATGAAGAAAATGTCAACATAGTGTTTATTTCTCCATGTAAGAGTATAACGTTTATACCAAATTTTCGAATCAAATGGTGGCACTTTACATGCCTATTTGTGTTTGCTATTGGGGGATTGTTCATTTGGCAAAATATTTGACGTATATGCAAGCATGTAAATATAAACAAATATAATTTATTTAACAAAAAGTTTTCACTTCAAAGAGGTGTCTACTGTTAAAAGGTACTCTACTGCTCGTAAAGAATTTAAAAATTATATGTCTTGACAATTGTACGTATTTGGTATTGACCATATTTGTCAAATAAGTAATAAGGCAAATGTTTTGTCCAAAGAGAATACAATACTGTTTTGTCAAATAGACGGTGGTAATTTTTATCACGTATACCAATTCCGCAAATACGAACAGCCGTGGGAAGTGCCATCAAAACACTATTGTACCTATATAAAAACTGGTTAATTAAATATATTTGAACATTTTAGTGTTTAGATAAGTTTGTGTGTTGAGGTTTTACCTTTTATGTAATGTATAATTTAATACAATATGCTCTAGGCAGGGTTAACCGTTAATAAATTACAAATATTGTTACGCTTTCTCATATGAGTTTGTGAAAGTTATAGTATGTTGACGCTGAAACAATGTGCAAACAGAATGCTCAAGGCGGCTTTAATTGTTCTTTATCAACATTTACAACTGACAACAGTACTCTACAGTGAATATTATTATTTAGGTAAGTAAAGACCCGCATTCGTCGTTTGAAGTCGCCCTGGGTTTTGTGTCTTCTGTAGTACTGTCTACTTATACTCATTCATACACATTCATAGGTTGCAAGGTTAAGAAGATTCTTATCATATTGAGATTCCTTTGGGCCTCGGCAGTCGTCGATCCCGGCTGTCACACAAATTTTCTATACTCTATAGAATGCGTTACGGATATTTGTAGTTTTAAAATAAAAGACCTAACCATCTGCAGGTCTAAAAAGGTCACTTTATTGGAATCATGTTAGGATTATATTTTGTCTTTCAGCGATATTTGCACGAAATTAGGATCTGCTTCGTTCAATTATCCTGATTCGGCTCATATTAGGGACTAATTAACAAATTTTATAGGAATCTGTTAAATCTGCTGGAAATTCATTAAGTTACCATTTTTTAACAGAATCGCTTAATGTGGTCTTTTTAGACCCGCTGATCTGACTACAGAACTGCAATATCCACAACCCAGAGAAAAACAGACGGCAATTATTTCACGAATTGTTAGTCAAAAGCTGACCCCAACTAAGTCGGAAAAACTTTTGGAGAATGTTGAAATCAATTTTCTTTTCAGGTTTGTAAGTAAAATATACATTTACATACAAACCTGAAGAGTTTGTTTGTTTGTTTGATTGGACGCCCTAATCCATTACATTAAAACAATGAATTGAAATTGAATATTGATTAGCCAGAGCTTACTGGAGAGTTTTTGTGCTGTCAGTGGGAAGACTAAAGGCTGTCCTGACTGTGTCTTCTGCACTGACGACACAAAAACGCTTCTATTCTTACAGGGTTGGTAGCACTGGTGTGACTCCCCTGGTTTTGTACTCGTTCATAATTAACGGTAACCACTTTCTATCAGGTGGGTCATGTGCTTGTCTACCACCTAAGTTGCATAAAAAAAACAAAAAATACACGGCACTCACTTTCAAAACATTTTATTGACCAGTTTGCATTTTGTAAAAGCTTCTAAACTACTAAAAGAACATAGTGTAGAACATTATCTTGGCTCCCAGAAAATATCATTTCTTCCACCATCGCGCTGCCGCGCTGTTGTAACTAATTAAACAACGTTTTGGTCTGGCAAGAACCCTCAAAATTGTTTCGTAGTTCGCAAACGCGTACTATGTAGGGTGCACGAGAAAATACCAACTCTTGTAAATATACTTTACATTCTTTAATTCTTTATAGTACACAGGAAAATAATACATCTGTTGATCACAAATACATCTTGGTGTACAAAGGCGAGCTTAACTCAATGGTGAGTTATCTCCCAGCAAACCTTTGGGGGATTAAAAGTGCAACAAAAACATCTTTTGCTATATAGCCTAAGTAGTTGTGGACCTCGGTTTCGTGGGAAATAGCAATTTATTCGATTGATCTGTCAAATTTCATCCAGATCACTTCAGTAGTTTAGCCTGACGTAGGAACAAACATACTCACACATATCTGTTCTCACAAACGCTCAGTTTTTATAATATCGATATTAGTTTCAGCAAACGATCAAATAATTTTATTCGTACCGTACCGTATGCGAAAATAAAACATGAAACATATTGCTACTTAACGTTTAAAGGTAAAATTGGCTAGAACCTACTTTCTAGCTCCAGCTAACCCAATCGATATACTATTTTATTTCTGTGAGGTATCATTTAGTAAGTTACCTTTACGATAGTAGCAGCAATCCTGACATCAAATCACATCAATTATTACTATCACATTAGCAGACCCGTCATATTGTTAGTTAACACATTATACTGGTGTCCTTAACTATAAACGTAAGTATATGTATACTAACTATGGGACATAGCTCCACCTGCGGGAAATACTGATTCCGTGCTCAAAATACACGGGAATATCATCATCGTCATCCAGTACGAGATGGTAATTATGCGTAAATTTCATAATCTTCAACGTGGACATATTTGAAAAATAATCAACGTGGATATTTTTGACAAATCATGCGGAACAATAAATCCTTCTAATCGAATTGAACGCACTCGTTTATAACCGTGGCATCACTGAATCAGGCTTCAGTTGATGAGTACAGTACTATACGGTATTTGTACGATAATACAAGTAATACGCCCTCTATTTGTTCAGTTCAGTCATTGCAAATAAAATGCACGCTAGTTACGCCCTCTAGATTTAACGCGCATAAAGCTCTGAGTTAGCAAGAAAGGAGTGATTACTTAGTATTTATATCGAAAGATGGCGCTGTCACATTCTACAAATTATCCAATGAAAATGAAAACACACAGTACCCGAATTTCATCCTTCAATGATTTCAATATATAAATCACCCTATTGTCTGTGATTCATCTAGCAGAGCATAAGCAGAGACACATTACACGTCGTCATTCCGTCAGCCATATTTTGATCCTACATAATGGGAAACAAATCTATTACCGTCTTTACTTTAGGATTAAAACTTAGGCAGTTAAGGAGTAGGGATATATTGAAAGTGACAGTCATTGCTTTTACGCAAAAATTAAGAAATGTAGGTAAGCAAGTAATACTCCAAGTAACTATTTAAATCAAAATAACTATTACCAGTAATTCTTACACCGTATTTCACCAACAAAAAAAATCCGATTAAATCGTGTGAAGTGTTCACGTTCGATATTTGTTGAGTAAAATGTGAAAATTTAGAATTAAACGCACCTTTTTTTATACCACTAAGGTGGCAGACAAGCACACGACCCACCTGGTGGGAAGTGGTTACCGTGACTTATGAACGTATGCAACATCAGGGGTGTTACACTCGCGTTGCCGACCATGAAGAAACCTTCTGATGCCCCTCTTGAAGAACCCCATATTATAGGTGCTTGGGAAAACCGCAGCAGGGAGGTCATTCCACTGCTTGAGTGTGCGTGGGATGAAGTTTCATGCAATGACTGTTAAATAATTATGTAACTATTATCATTCATTCGGACATACATATAATCACGCCTTTATTCCCTGAGGGTTAGGCAGAGGTGAATTAACACCCACAATTCACCAATCCATTTATTTGGTCCCACGTAATTAGGGGCCAGCTTATTATTACTGTATTCCGGGCACTATTGTGGACTCAAGCCATGCATCAAGCTGAGTCTGGGCTGTATATATCTGTCTCTTGTTAAACAGCTCAAATTTTAGCGGCCTTGTACGCCACTGTATGGGAAGAGATGGGGTGGCCCAAATTCTACTTTGCCGGGACTATTATCATACAGTAACTTTATTATGAAATGAGTGCATTTCTTGCACATTTCGAAGTTAAATGTACTTTACGCTCTGTCTCAGGTCGCAATGTGTGAGGATGAATTCCCTGCCTATGGCGAGAGGTGCGATGATAGAATGTAGCTGTGGGCATCATGTCAAACAATTCATCTGAGCACAAACCATTATACAGGCGGTAGCACACACACAGCGAGGCAAGTAGTACCTCCGCCCTACAGAATACCGCGGCTATAATAACTTCGTGTTGTGTTCCCAGCGGTGAGTAGGGTAGCCAGAGCTCACTGGAGAATTTGTGCTGTCAGTGGGAAGACTAAAGGCTTGTCCTGCTTTGTCTTCTACTGACGGCACAGAAACTCTGTACTTACAGGGTTGGCAGCGCGACTGTGACTCTTCTGGTGTTACAGACGTCCATAGGTCACGGTAACCACTTTCCATCAGGTGGGCCGTGTGCTTGTCTGCCAACTAAGTGGTATAAAAAAAAAAAAAAAACCTTATTGAAGCACCTAATTGAAATATATGCTTCACGGATGAAATCAAGCCTTAGAGGGTAGGCCTACACTTCCTATCTTGGATCTTCCGCATCACAACGTCAACCCTACCGTTTCTTTTCCTACATATAACAACACGTGCTGGTCTATGATGTCATCCACATACGGTAGAAACAATACCGTTTCGAACCAAGCATTTCGAACTTTATTTCTCTGCCGCACGATAAAGAAGAGGAACGTTTTTCCCCCTTCTTATAATACCAGGTTCTTGAAGTGGGACGTGAAAAAACATCTGTCATGGCCGAATGTACGCATCTGCAATGGTGACCATCCAACAGAATGTAGTCAATTTGACGGGATAAATATAAAAAAACATACGATTCAGAATTTCCGCTCATTTTATTTAGTATTAGTCTTTTTCAAATCTAAACTACAGAACAATAGGCACATTTAAGATAATCGGGGTCATTATCATTTAGTTAATTAAATAACTCACGACTGCTTCCTAGTTTCTATTTATATTCATCTAATAGGCTTTTGGATAGTAATAACACTTTTTGCGTATAGTTTTTGCACTTCACAAAAGAAGGCAATAGCCTATTCCGCGCAATCTCGTTGGCTATGATAACCTGTATCTGCAACCTGAAGTTTACCACCTCGTCAGCTTTTGTCTATCCAATTTCATCATCATCATCATTCTTGCGTTAATCCCGGTTATATCCGAGGCCTTACCTCGAAGTACTCAGACCGCCTCTTCCTCTTTCTGTGTTACCTCAATATTTTTCGTAAATCAAGTGCCATCGCCACAACGCATTGCTGAAATCAAAGTATTGCAGCTCTTCTTGAACTGTTTAGGACTCCAATTCGATATAAGGTATCTACTTTAAATTGACATTGAGGTATTACTAAAGTAGCTTCTGTTACTTGTTCTGCAATTAAAGTGCTTGAAGAACTCTTTCATCACCGAGTTTTTATTGTTGATACAGTTCATCTACTAATTATTCTAGATGGTAATTGTTATTGCCCTGTCATCGTACTCAATTCACTGACTTATTACTTTTAAATATTATAAGGTCACTTATTAAATCTCTATTATGTGACTAAATGCCATATAGATATTTGTAAATGCGAGTACGTGTTGCAGCAAGTCTTTTTAGTTCGTCGTTTTTGAGCACTCATGGCAATTACCATTTTTCAAATTATATGCTTAAATCTATTTGAGTGTGTACATATATAATTATATGAGCAAAGAAGTGCTTTGCAAATGGCTAATGTTGAAGAAGTGTACCTTTTAGAACAGCGTCATATTTTTTGCATATCAGTATCATATCTAACATTTTTTATCTAAGACACGCAAATTTGACTTCACCTCGCCTGATGGTAAGCTAAAGGCAAAGTCTCAGGAAAGAAGGTCACCATTACATTCAATAAGTGATGTTACAATGGTGGCACTCAGCTTGACGACCTCATCAGATGCTTTTTCACGCTCTGCTTAAAGGACCCGGGACTGTAGGATGAAGGAAACACGTGAGCTGGTAATGACCGAACCGTATATTGAATTAAAAAAATATTACAAACAACTAGATACTACTAGCGCATCCAATCTATTCATATTTTTTATTAATAATATAAATATTATTTTTACAGCATAATTGCGAGCGTTTCCGTACCTCAAGAGGAAAAAGCCGAACCCTTATAGGATCAATTCGTTGCCCGTCTGACTATCTGTCTGTCTGTCAAGACCTTTTTCTCAGGAATTCATACCACATACTCAGGTCTATAACGTCTTGAAACTGTGCAAAAATCTGTTTTCTAAGTCAACGCATTCAAAATACATTACGGTATGTAGCTTTAGTTACGGAGCCCTCAGCGCGCGTATCCGACTCGCACTTGGCCGACTTTTTTCTGTGAGCTGACTAAACGGTTTTTTATACCCAATAATAATAAATAGGAATAAAAAACGTAGTAAATATCAAACAATAGTATTATAGTAGACAGTTTATAAAAGGCTGGAGCCGCCTGTCACCCTGGCAGAGGCAGGCCGCGGCGGCGGCGCGCCTGGCACGCCTCCCCGTTTCCGGGGACGAGTTGGGGACTCTGTAGTCCCCACACCTGAGAAGAGGGCCAGATCGTGAGAGATGGCCCTGGGTCGGCCGGGGTGCGAGTGATATGCCTGTCAACCTCACCTTCGGCAACCAAAACGACCCACAGGCGGCGTGCGTTTTAGTCGGTTCGAATCCGACATAACCTCCTACACCGGCTCCGGTGGGGGGGGTATCCGTGGGGATTTTGCGCACGTAAATAAAAGAAAAGTTTATAAAAGGCTCCATTATATATATATAGCCATATTATTCAATATTGTAATGGGGTTCTGGTGACTTCTAATTGCAGGAACTGACCTACTTCAAACACCAGATCCTCACATATACTAGACTGTTTAAGTTTACTACTGGTTTCTTTAATGTAAGCTTTATACATAGATACAATCACGCCTTTATCGCCTCAGGGTTAGACAGAGGTGAATTAACACTCACAGTTTACCAATCATTGTATCCGGCTCCACGTAATGGGGGATGAGCCTATTGCCGTATTCCGAGCGCTATTGTTAACTCGAAGCATGCATCTGAGCTGAGTCTGGGCTGTATATATTTGTTTGATGTTAAACAGCCCTATCCATTAGTCAGATTGTATGTACGACACCGCATGGAAAGAGATGGGGTGGCCCAAATTCTACCCTGCGGGGAACCGTAATCTCCAAATTGCCACATGTCTAATATGTCAGGAAAATAAATATTACTGTTATTCTGTATTGTGTATTTTAATAATATCAATGGAATTAGACAGCGATAACATTGGTAGAGCCATGATCCCGGATTTCATTCGCAGTTTAGGTGAGAAAGAAGTATTATTAGTATATTTCTTGCAGCATTTTCTATGTATCTCAGTACATTATCATCAGGTAGTTGGTGGTGGTAAAATAACCATATTACCAAAAAAAAAGCTAATCTACTATAAACAATTTTATGTATATCACTCTGTCTGCTAACAACAAATACTAGTTCTATATGTATTTACTAACGTTACTACAAAATCCTAGCTACCTACCTAGTATAAAAACGTAATATATAAATTAGAAAGAAACTTATACCCTAGCGACCTTGCCGTTCACTACATGTTCTTATGTACGACTCCGGTTACATCCAAATGTCAATATGATACAATACCTAATGTTCCTGGAATAAATCGAAATGCGGTTTTTCGAAATAATCCTAAGAAGTAATGAAAAGAAGACCTTACTATCGTTTCGGCTATTATTACGAATGACACAATCGTAACAGCAATCTTAACTGAGCAATGAATCTGTTATTTCTAAATGTCTTCAATTAAATAAAACCGCATATAACAAACCTAGGAAATAATTTTAATTATAATTCGTTTGTTAAAATTTTAGTGTTATCACAACTTAACTCCGCTTTACGAATGCTAGACTGCTGGAAACAGAACTGTTCACACTTTTTTTTTTTTTTTTTTTACGTGCGCAAAATCCCCACGGATACCTCCCCACCGGAGCCGGTGGAGGAGGTTATGTCGGACTCGAACCGACTAAAACGCACGCCGCCTGTGGGTCGTTTTGGTTGCCGAAGGTGAGGTTGACAGGCATATCCCTCGCACCCCGGCCGACCCAGGGCCATCTCTCACGATATGGCCCTCTTCTCGGGTGTGGGGACTACAGAGTCCCCAACTCGTCCCCGGAAACGGGGAGGCGCGCCACGCGCGCCACCGCCGCGGCCTGCTTCTGCCAGGGTGACAGGCGGCTTCACCTGTCACCCCCAGGCCGGCGCTCATGGGGGGCGGAGGTCGTTCATCGACCTCCGACGCCCGAGTTGCCTTCGTACGCGGGCAGCTTGTCTTGCGATCCTTCGTCGCTCCCGCTGCCGCTCCCGCCCCGCCTCCTCCTTCACGAGCATTACTTGCTCGCAGAAGGAGGCGCCGGCCGCCTACGCATCCGCGCAGCGAACCATCGCCGCGAGCAAGGTGGAGAGCGTGAGAACCCTCACTCCCAGGGCCGCCACAAGCTCCCGCCTCGGCGTCTCCCACGCCGGACACTCGGTGAGCGTGTGCGGACCTGAGTCCTCGCTCGCGTCGCAGTGATGGCACTCGGACGTTGGCTCTTTCTGCATCCGACGCAGATACTTTCCGAAGCATCCGTGCTCGGTGATCATCTGCGTCAGACGGTACGAGAGGCTGCCATGTGGCCTCTCTAGCCACTCCCCCATGATGGGTCTTACCGCCGTTACTACGGCGTGCCCTGCGCTTGGTTGCCCAAGTCGTCTCTCCCATTCCGCCACCATTTCCCTGTGGAGCCGGGATCTCACGGCCCGAATTTCTTCGGGCTCGGGATCGTGACCCCGCTCCCACGCCGCCCTTCGGAACCGGTATAGCGCCGAAAGGCATCTCGCTTCCAGGATCCATGGTGGGGATCCGGCGAGGAGACTCGCCGCGTTGAAGGATATCGTGCGGTACCCCCTTATGATGCGGCACGCCAACTTCCGCTGCGGACGCTGCAGCAGGAGCATGTGCCGATCACTCAGGGTGTCCGCCCACACGGGACACCCGTACAGGGCCATGGACCGCACGACACCCGCGTAGAGTCTCCTGCAGGAGTCCTCCGGGCCCCTCAGGTTGGGCAGTAGCCGCGCCAGAGCGTTGGCTGTGCCCGCCAATTTGGGGCCCAGACTTCGGAAGTGCTTCCCGAAGTCCCACCGGCCGTCGAGCACGAGCCCCAGATATTTCATCTGGGGCTTGATGCCGATGAGAGTGCCTCCCACTGTCAGACTGGAACCAGGTGGTGGCGTGCGCCGAGGTCCATGAAAGCACATGGCCTCGGATTTATGCAAAGCCACCTCAAGGCCCAGCCGCCGGATCCGTTCCACGACTTGAGCAACCGCGGTCGTGGCCCTCAGGATCGCTTCGCGGTGTGTAGCCCCGCTCGCCGTCACTAGCGTGTCGTCCGCATAGCACGTGACGGCGGCGCCGTCCGCAGAACTGTTCACACTGATACATGGCAGTACACCATTTTCTACAACTCTATCTGAATCCATGGTAAGCAAACTAGTGTTATGGAATCTAGAAAGCGGATAAACAAATACTTAAACATACTTTTTTAATGTAAATACATACATATTATACATAGAATACCCAGACCAATGCAAATATACATATTCGTGCATACAAATATTTGCTATGAGCAGGAATCGAACCCGTGCCTCCTGCGTAGCAGTCGAACGTTCGGCCGCTACGCCACAGAGGGCGTTACTATCGGTTATAGTATGACTGCGAGCGTTGTAGCTGGGAAGCTGTAAAGATCTTTTTTTTCATGGGACGAAAGCGAGTGAGCTACTGCCGCCAGCGCGCACGACACTCTCAGCTAATATCTTTCTTTACAGTGTCCCTAGCCACGTCGCGAGTATCACGTGAGCGGTACAACTCTCGCGCTCACACTATAAGAATAATAGTCCTGGCAGGTGAGGATCATTAGAAATTGGAACGACAGAATAGGGTTAGCATCTTGTTAATGAAACATTTAATGCAAACGCTTACCATTAGGTGAACCCCAGGTAGGTAAGCTTATTTTCTATCACGATTACTTGAGCAGTCCGACTTGGGAAGTACCTTCGCCATATAAAATACCGCGGCCAAAATAACCTTGTGTTGTGTTCCAGGCGGTGAGTAGGGTAGCCAGAGCTCACTGGAGAGTTTTGGTGCTGTCAGTGGGAAGACCAAAAGCTTGTCCTGCTTTGTCTTTTACACTGACGGCATAGAAACTCTCTGTGCTTACAGGGTTGGCAGCGCGAGTGTGACTCCCTTGGTGTTGCACACGTTTCTAGGCGGTAACCACTTTCCATCAGGTGGGCCGTGTGTTTGTCTGTTACCTAAGTGGTATAAAAAAATGAAAACAGTAGTAGGTTATCCTACCACGACACAGTAACGGAAGAATAACATAGGGCATCTACGTCAATATTAATGTGTTTTAAACTACATAAAAGAGTTGAAGTTAAGTTGCACTACATAAAGGATGCTCGGTGTAGACTTTACCTACCCTGGAGGGAAATAGGTGTCAGTGTTAAATAAAGTACTGACTATAAATTTTCTACGTAGGTACCTAAATATGTTTAGAACTTGATAAACAAACACAAATCATATTAAATGTTTCACGAAACTTGAGTTAATAACCGTAGTTTACAGATAATTGGATGATTTGTAGGTCTAGACGTCTATAAGACTATGCTTCCTAGTAGATATTTATAAAAAAGCAGTTATTATATATATCTAGGCCTTAACATATGAAAAGATTTTACAAAATTACTAGCTTTTCCCGCGACTTTGTTCACTTCTGTAACTCGAACCTATGTGGTATACCTATTTTCATAAATTTCAACCATACTTAACCATCAATTAAATTACGTTTAACGTGTAATTTTCGTTTTATTATTCTAAGTCAGATGCGTTTTTATTATACTACGTTTTATAGTGACAACTTGTATTGTCTATCCTATGTCCGTTTCCTGGTTCTAATATATCTACATATCCATCAATTTCCAGCCAAATCGGTACCACCCAGTTTGGACTGTATTATTTTTTTATACCACTCAGGTGGCAGATAAGCATAGGTTACCGTGGCCTATGGACGTATGCACCAACAGGGGCGTTATACTCGCGCTGCTGACCCAAAAAGAATCTTATATTGCCCCTTTTCATGAACCCTGTAATGTAAGTGCTTTTAAAAACTACACAGTTCATTCCACAGCTTGGGCATGCGTGGGATGAAGCTTTTTTCACACCGCACAGTGCTCACCGGCTCAGGTCGCAATGTGTGTGGATGAGTTCCCTGCCTATGGCGAGCGGTGCGATGATAGAATGTAGCTGTGGCCATTATGTCAAACAATTCATCTGAGCACAAACCAATGTTTAGGCGATAGAATACATACGGCAAAGCAGGGTCCCACCTAGGTTCAGAGGTTCAACATTGCCTGTGAGTATGGGATGTCAACCAGCCTCAACGCCCGTCTTTGCCCCGAGTCGAAGAGGTCAAGCTGAACATGCAGATTTAGTTCTTTTCATAAACAGTTTTATGATTACATTGCATTATTATAATACAGTAGAACCTCGTTAAGTCGAACCTCGATAAGTCAAAAACCTCCAAATCTCGAAAAAATGTTTTGTTCCCTTCCCTTCAAACACCAAAACCTCCATTACTTGAAATCTTGACCCTCTGTTAGTCGAAATAATCACCGAGTCCCTCCAAGCCATTTTGGTACATATTTTCACTCTATAACTCGAAAAATTAAATTTGACCTCTGTATCTCGAACATAGCAACGTTTTATTTTACAACCTTTACAACTTGATCATTTGGAATTTATTACCTCTATTGTTCGAACAAAAATAAGTTACCGACTTTAGGAACTTGCCGAAATGTGGGTACACTATTGTTTCTTAGAAAACATTTTAGGAGTATACGATAGTAAATTTATGACTCACGTAAACACGTGTTTGCTTGCTTGGTGTCAGGTGTTCAATTTTGATTTCCTTTGAAATTTAGCTAAGCAAGTCATTTGTTTTCGACTTAAATACTGTCAGATGCAGTTTGGTTCTACTGCAATACACATCAATTAGTACAACAGTTAACATGAGTGCTGTGAAACGTAAACTAAAAACTTTGAGTCTTGCTGAAAAATTAGAAGTGCTCGAAGCTGTGAAGAGGTATCAAAAAAAGAAAGATGTTGCTGAACAACTGCTACTGCAACTGCTTTTCTGCTCTTTATAGATTAGACAATGCTATAGATAGAGAACAACCAAATTATCTAAAGCAAAAAAAATTACTGACTTTTTTTAATGCCATATTTTTTATTTTAAAATGATTTGAAATAATGTTGATTTATAATAAATAAAAATATGTTTCTCACCTCTGCAAGTTGAATTTTTATTTATTTTACCTCTCTAACTCAAAATTTATAAGAATAAACCTCAAACTCTTTATGTCGAATCAAAATCCGCCTAAGTCGAAATCCTCCATAAGTTGAAAACTCTATAACTCGAAATTTTTGGCGTCTCCCTTGATGTTCGACTTATAGAGGTTCGACTGTAGTAATATAATTTCCGATGTGTTACATTTGCATTAGAAATTGGCCTGATTATATTATTATCTGCATTTACATTTGAAGCCATTTAAGAAGTTAGTTATGCGGGTAATTAGGTTATCTCCCAAAAAAAACAGAAGCTAACGTGTTGACCGTGATTGTCAGCTATCAGCGAACCGCATATCTGCATAAATAATGTTTTTAATTAATTTAATAAATTACACTTAAAGCATATAACGAGCCCATATTTAAATGAGATGGATATGCAAATGCATGTACGCCAAATTGTAGCAGGTACGTATTAGTCTTACTTTAAATCGCTTTAAATAGTTTTAGAATTAGTCATAGGCCAAAAGTATTTTATAGGTAAGTTTATCTACACAGTAATTAATGCATTAAACAACTCTGATGAAGTGAAGGTCGACTTAATGATTGCTCAAGTTTTAGCGAGACCATACAAAACAGCTACTACTATTTTGAATGACGTTTTATATATATTTATAAATAACGTAGTTTACCATTCTGCTACATACAGTGTCAAAAAAATAAGATAATAATATATGAGTAAGGAATTTGCGATTTAAGAGATTGTATTTTTTGTTAAGCTTTAAATTAATTTGAATTAATTTCAAAAATAATTCTTATTATGATCGAAGATATTTGCAAAGATCTAAATAAACGACCGATTCAGACTATTTACTATAAAAACGTATACCTTTGCCTTAAAAGAATCACTATTCATTCTATATAATGATTGAAGTGTAACATATTTGTTCTTCGGTTAAACAGAAAAACATTAGTCATTAACATTTTACTGACAATAAAATATTTCCGCAAATGAAGAGGGTAGTTTCCTAGTAGTTAAAATCATATATTTAGTAGTTCATAATTATATTAAAAGTACACGAGAACAAGGCCTTGGAAGTATACATTCGTTATTACTTTTTTAGTTTGCATACTTTATAATTTATCCATTACAATTACATACATACATACATATAATCACGCGCATTGAATTCGGTACCACGTTATAGGGGTGAACCTATTGCCGTCTTCCGGGTACTATTGTTGACTCAAGCCATGCATCTGAGACTGTGTCCGGGCTGTACATATCTTTCCGGTGTTATATAGCCCTATCCCTTAGACGCCTTGTACGACACCGCATGGGACGAAATGGGTTGGTCCAAATTCTACTCAGCCGGGAACCATTACAATTGCTTAGCAAAAAGATTGATGATATTGTTGATATTGTCTACTACATTGATTAATCTTTCAAATCTTTTGACTTATTTTTCACAGTTTTTAAAATAATAGAATCATACCTGGACCAAATCCGGGAAGTTTTAAAAAAGGGGCAGGTCAGGAGTACTCTAAACCGACGCGCATGCATGAAGAGTGTAATGAGAGTGAATGAAGCGAGAATAGTATGTCAGGATCGTACCAACGATCCGTGATCTCTGCCTACCCCTATGGGAAACAGGCGTGATTGTATGTATGTATGTAGAATCATACAAATTAAAACAGTATTCAAAAAGAATCACATTATACTGTTTCAAAGAAACACTTGAACGTCCCTGAACTGATAAAGTAGGAAGATGAAATCATAAGGTTAATGTTTATAATATTAGCATTCGTCTGCGCAAATTACGAAATTCCATTCAAATCTTATAATATCTGTATTTTTCTACGCTTTTACGTGTAGATTATATTATACACTCTTGTGTAAAATATGAAGTAATGCAATACATTACATTACATGTCAATAACTTGAATTACATTATATGTTTTCTGCCGGAGTTTTAAGAGTGACTTCTTTTAAGTTAAAAAGTTTTAAAGGCAAGATAAGTCTCTTTTCATAAAATGATTTGTTAACTGGAGAATACCCGTGTTTAGTCTTCATTGGTTAATTCTTCATATGCTGTTCATCAAAAATATATATGCACATCAATTACGATAAACGCCAAAGTCGGACTGATGCAATTGTTGATTTTTAAATAGCCTCGATTTATTGCTTTGAAACTTACATTGCCGTCTCCGACGCTATTATTCTTTAATGGCGTACATTGTTCAAGTCATTAAATGTTAATACTACATACTTACTTGTATTACATAATTAATGATTCATTTTCTCTTCAAAATCTGCTCGGAGTTAGAAGAGTGAGTAAGAAATGTTAATCCAAGTATTGTCCTGTGTTTTATACCATCTTGGTGGTAAAAAAATATCATTTGGCCTTTTGATGATAATGAAGAGTAATTAAAAGCGATGGAGTATTATTGCTTGTACGTGCGTCGAAAATGTTTACGAGCTTTTGAATTTTCGTTTCATTTTACAGTATGCTACTGTGATCACGAATCATAGCCTGTACCGCTACAGGCAAATTTGCATCTAAAGACTTCGTTACGTATCTGCATACGTAACGAAGTCTTTAGGTGCAAACTCCTGAAGTAGACATTATATGATCAACAGAATACCGTTCAGCCTGCGGGTGGACAATGAGCAGTCATCACCAATAATAATTGTTACGACTTAAAGCTCTGTTCATCCTGCAGAGAGCAAAGAACTCCTAGAAACTCTAAAGAATTCACTTACCACAAGCAAGGTAACATAATGACTTAATGAGATTACTCTCATTCTCAATCCCTCCTCAAACTTACTACTAATTTAGGGAACGGGAGCCAACAGTAAGGTTGGTAAGAGCTACTTCTTAAAGCCTGCCTGCTTGCTGCTGCTAGTCCCCAGCACAGATCATTTTGATGGAAGATTCTGTTGTTATATTATATATATTTTTTTTTTTTTTTTTTTTTTATATAGGACACGTCAATTGGACCTCGCCTCGCCTGATGGTAAGCTGAAGGCAAAGTCCCAGAAAAGAGGGTCACCATTACTTACACATACCGTGTGACAATGGTGACACTCAGCTTGACGGCCTCATCATATGCTTTTTCACGCCCCGCTTAAAGGACCCGGGACTGTAGGAAGAAGGAAACACGTGAGCTGGTAATGAATTCCAGGCCTTAATGGTGCGACAGAGGAAAGAGTCTCCGAACCGCTTGGTTCTTGATCGGATGTTTTGCACCGTGTGCGGATGACATCTAAGACCTGCACGCGTTGTCCTGTGTAGGAAAGGGGAGGGTGGGACTAATTGGAAGAGCTCATCAGAACACTCCCCATGGTACAAACGGTAAAATACAGCCATGGACGCAACATCTCTACGCAGCTGTAAAGGTTCTAGGGTGTTCGTGATCTCGGGATTCCCAATGATGCGGACCGCACGTCGCTGCAACCTGTCGAGAGCATCTAGTAAGTACTTTGCTGAACCATCCCAGAGATGCGAGCAGTACTCCACACAGGAGCGAATTTGTGTCTTGTATAGAAGACACCGCTGCTCCGGCGTGAAAAACCGTCTCACTCTGTTCAGGACTCCGAGTTTTCGTGAGGCTGTTTTGATGATACTTTCGATGTAGTTTTTGTTATTCAGGTTGCAGCGAACATCCATACCTAGGATATTGAGATTGTCCTGCAGTGGCAGTGGCGTGCTCTGAAGAGTGGGGAGGGGAAGGAAAGAAGATACTTTTGCTGTAAACGCACATGCCTGCGTCTTCTTGGCATTGAACTCAACCAGGTTCTCAGAGCCCCATTGAGAAATGTGATTCAGGATCCCGTCAAGCTCAGTGACAAGAAGCTGCCTTTTCTCCGCGATATCCGACTGCTTGGCCGCAGGATGTCCATGATAACTCCCATGCAAAGTGCTATCGTCTGCATAACAATGAACATTGCCGGTAGACAGCATGTCGTTGATATGCAGAAGAAAGAGAGTGGGTGATAAGACGGACCCCTGGGGCACGCCAGCATTAACCTGCAGAAACTCCGAAGCTCGTCCGTCACAAAGGACGCGAATACGGCGCCCCTGCAGGAAGCTAGCAACCCAGTTGCACAGCCTAGAAGGCAGACCAAAGGCAGGTAGCTTGGAAAGAAGCGATTTGTGCCAGACTCTATCGAAAGCTTTGGCGATGTCAAGACTAATTGCCAGTGACTCGCCGTGCTTGTCCATAGCCTCACCCCAAAGATGGGTAACGTATGCTAGAAGATCACCCGTTGACCGTTTCGGTCTGAAGCCATATTGCCGGTCATTAATTAAGGAGTGATCCTCTAGGTGCCGCATGAGCTGTTTGTTGATTATGTGCTCGAACACTTTGCACAGCACTGAGGTGACGGCTATGGGTCGATAGTTGGCTGGCTCCGAGCGATCCCCCTTCTTGGGAATCGGCTGAACATTCGCCTCTTTCCAAGGCAAAGGCACTGTACCCGAACTGTAGGATAGCCGGTACAGGCGCGTAAGCATTGGAGACAACTCCGCTGCACATTTTTTCAAGACTACCGCTGGAATACCATCCGGACCACTGGCTTTCCGGACATCGAGTGATTGCAGCACTGCACGGACATCGCGTTGCCTGATATGGATATCAGGCATCGCGTGGTCACTGTCGGGTAGTGTTGGTGGCTGCGTACCACAATCATCGATTCGGGAGTTGGCCGCAAAGAGATTAGCCAGCAGATTTGCCTTCTCTTGCGGCTCATGGGCCAGGGATCCATCAGGGTTACGCAGCGGAGGCAGCGAAGGCTGACAGAAGTTGGCTTGCACGGCTTTAGCCAGTCGCCAGTAGCCACGGCTTCCCGTGGGATGCATCACTAGCTCTTGACCAAGCCGCGCTATGCGCAGGGCATCCGCTCTGACGTAGGCCCTTCTGCAGACCTTTGTGGCTCTGTTGTACGCCGCCTTGAAGTGGCCCAGATTGGGATGGCGCGTGGCGCGCGCCCTTACCCAAGCGCGGTACGCAGACTGTTTTTGTTCAACAGCTTCCGCACACTCGCGCCCGAACCAAGGGCGCACCCCGCGGTCACCGGTGACATCGGTGTATGAGATATAGTATTCCATACCCAGACCGATCTCACCGGCGACAGCAGTAGCACAATCCGATGGGTTCTTACCTTCAAAGCAGCGCTCAACCCACGGGATGGACGCAAAATAGTCACGAAGTCCATCCCAGTCCGCTGACGAGTAGTGCCAGAGACGCCGCTTCCCCTGCACGGGTCGTGGGGGCGCTAAAATGGGCACCGTGGAACAGACCAGACAGTGGTCGGAGTTGCCTAAAGCGGCTCGCACCGATACACTGTACCGGTCCGGATCACTCGTCAGCAGAAGGTCTAGCAGAGAAGGTGCTAGGCCCGACCTTCTTGGTATCCTAGTGACCTCGTGCACCAATTGGGTCAGGCCGTGCGCCAGAGCAAACGCGTGGGCGGCTCTTCCCGCATGGTCTGTTTTGGAGGAGCCCAACCAGATCTCGTGGTGGGCGTTAAAATCCCCCAAAAACACCAATTCGGCATTCGGAAATCGCTCCTGCGCATCATCTGCCGCCTGACTCAGATATTCAAAGAGTCGAGTTGTCTCAGCATCTCCTGTATGGGAACGGTAGAGGCACACATAGATCTGACTCGTAGGGCCATGGTCTACGTGTACCCAAAGGATGGAGAAGGATGGGTCCTCTAGACAGCGCAAACGGCGACAGCAAACATCCGCCCTAACAAACACGCACACCCCGGCTTTTGCACGAAAACTTTCCTCAAGAACATAGCCAGGGTAGAGCAAGTAGGTCGTGTCGTCAGGGCGGTGTATTTGCGTCTCCGTTAGAAAAAACATGGCAGGTTTCGCCGTCTCTAGGTGTTGGTGGACGGCGTTGAGGTTTGCATGGAGCCCACAGATGTTAGTGGACTCCACCTCAAATAGCAAGCTTTTGGGAGTGTGTCGAGCCGCTGTGTTGCCTATTTCCTTTAATTGCGCTGCCATGAGTTTGGGTGGGAGAAGGCGTGAAAAAAGAGGTGATTGCCGCCGCAGCACCGTGTGACAAAGCGCGGGATATTGGTTTTATCTATGAATGTGAGGCATGGCGAGAGCCGACGCGCCGAACGGAAGGGCCCCCGTACCCCCCCGAGTATGGTCGCCGGGCTCCCAATTCCGGTCACCAACCGGCACGACGAACCATATCGGGATTATGCGCGGCCTGGTGAGGCAGCCTCCCAAGGTGGTTAACCCCAGTTGGGCCCCTGTACTATACCGCGGGCGGCCAGCGGCACCACCGTTTCTACAGGTCTCCTGTTCGGCGCATCGCCCCGCGCCATCCCCACTAGACTACGCCAAGACCCACTGGTCCCACTAGTGCTGCGACAACCACCACCTCTGCCCGGCTATGCACTTGCTGACCCCTGAACACAATCCAACCGAGATTGAATTGCTATGGAGGGTTTTTCGCAATAGTGCACGGTGGTACCTACCCGGTCGAAACTTGAGACAAATTTGTGCCACCAAGTTTCTACCACCAGTTTTATTTCTTATTTTGTTATATATATTTATTTCCTATAGTGGACACGTACTACTGGTATGCCATTACGTGTCATCATGAATCAAGAGCTCGTATTTGACAGGTGGTTGTTTTTTGGACGACTATTATATTAGGTTAGGGAAAAAGTCTTTTCGTATTATAGTATGTATGAACTTGTAATGAAATCTCTTTTATTTTCTATTAAATACTATTTGCATCTGACTGGTTTTGGTATCATTAAAAGTTAAAACTTTAAAGAACATAATTCCAAATTCAAATTAGGAAAATGTGTGATTTTTATTTGTTTTTCGTACTGTCAAGATGAGTGAATTTTAATTTTATTACAAAACAGGTAAAAATGCACCTAGTGCAGTGTCTGTGAGAGTAGCACAAAGTTGGTTTAAGCGTTTTCATTCCGAAAATTTTGATGTCAAAGATCACGTCGCTCTGGTCGCCCTATTACGGATAAAATGGATGCCATTTTTGAAAAAGTGGAGCAAGATCGGCATATCAGTAGTTACGACGTAGCTGAAGAACTGGTAATTGACCACAAAACAGTTTTGGCGCATTTGAAAAAAACTGGATACACAAAAAAGCTCGATATTTGGGTACCTCGCGACCTCACTGAAAGAAACCTAATGAACCGTATACTCATTTGTGATTCTTTATTACGACGTAATGAAATCGAACCATTTTTGAAGTAGCTGATAACTGGTGATGAAAAATGGATTACATACGACAAGAACGTGCAAAAAAGTAGTAGTAAGCAGACTGTGGTGAAACCCGGGTTAACTCGCAACAAGGTGATGCTGTGTGTGTGGTGGGATGGGAAGGGCATTATTCATTATGAACCAGGCAAGACCATCGATTCTGAACTCTAATGCGAACAACTGATGAGATTAAAGCAAGAAGTTGAGAGAAAACGGCCGGAATTAATCAACAGAAGGGGTGTGGTTTTTCATCATGATAACGCTAGACCTCACACATCTTTAACCACTCAGCAAAAATTAAGAGGGTTTGGCTAGGAGGTGTTAATGCATCCGCCGTATAGTCCTGACCTTGCACCTTCAGATTTCCACCTATTTCGGTCTCTTCAGAATTCTTTAGGCAATGTCAGGTTAACATCACGAAAGGACTGCCAAAACCACTTGTCGCGGTATTTTGATCAGAAGTCCCAAAATTTCATTTCAATTTTGTATAGCAGTGGGATCATGTCCCTACCTACAAGATGGCAAAAAGTTATCGAACAAAATAGTACCTACATACTTTAGTTAAATATAAATAAACTGTATTAAAAAATGTTTTGAGTTTTCTTAAAAAATGCGAAGAAACTTTTTCCCCTACTTATTATGATTTTTGAGAACTACGTTCTGTTATCTATACTCGGTATTCACTTAACTATATTCAATACCTACAGTACATAATATAAATTAACTAAAATTTTCGGTACTAAAATAATAAAGATGAATCTCAAAAATGTATATCTTATCAGTGCGTTGCCTTGAGCAATAACAGTCTGCTTTGAAATTCTGAATTCTTTACATAAGAGTAGATTACCTACTATGTTTTGATACGTTCACTTCGATTTTGAATGTCCTGAATCAAAACTAAAAATACGAGTAGTATCTAAACCAATAACCAATAATAAACTTGTTTAATCATATAATATTTTATATAAAAAGAGTTTTAAATGAACATCGTGTATAAAATATATCAACATAATAGAGTCTGGCCAGAGAAAGACCGTGTTCTTTAATGGTGAAAACTATATTTACAAATCAGATTATCTTTGTGGTGACGGAGAAAAAATACAAGTATTACTACCCCATCTCATCCGACGCATGTCGTAAGAGGCGACTAACGGAAAAATACGCAGAGGATATCACTGAGAGAAAAGGTAAACTCGAAATAAAACCCCGAACCAAACCGTCTGGCCAGCTTGAAAATCACGGTGTAAACAATAGGCCAAAACCTCCCAACATTGGGAGAGGCCTATGCCCAGCAGTGGACTGCTATGAGGTAATTGATTGAGATTAACAAATAAAATTTACTCTAAATAATGAAAACTTGAGGAATTTGGTTAATGTAATTATTCATTCAGATCAAACATAATAAGACAGAAGTCTCAATTATTTAATTATATCAATCAAATTCATACAGCACGATGCCAAGCTTATTGATCTAATTAATTCCGTTCATTTCACCTACGACTAATTTTCTACATCAATAACTAAAAAGGATTACTTAATTGTCCAGATTCGTGAGTGAACAAATACACTTGACCGATTTATCTCTTACTAAAATCTCGCCCACTTGAACCACGTCCATTAAAACAAACCTTAATAGGTGCAAGGTCTAACGAATCATTCGTTGACAAGTATTTATTACGATATATAGTGTCAGTAACTATCAATTTGATTCCATTATCCAAACGTTCATAAATATTCATTACAGTATTGTGTAGACTCTGTTTTAATAAATCAAGAGAATAATGTAATTTATAAAATATATACAAAAATATCTACGCACTATCACCGGTGGTTTGTATTTAATTTTATTATGAAGTAACGTATGTTCGGAATGCATTCCAATGCCTCTTTTATGTTAAGAACCTTCATGGACATGTGCACATCTACTAAAGTTTCATCGCAATCACATTCCAAGTTACCTATCACTTTACAAGATATGAATTATTATTGAACTAGTAAGAAGATAGAAGATAACAGAACATATACTTGTATATCAACTATAAATATATTGACTTTCTTCAATTGATTGAATATTAAACTGACGCGACGGTCAAAGCAACTTACTTTATATTAGGATAGACCACATAAAAAGTGTACCTACTATTATAATCCAAATAAAATGACGAATACAATTAGTTCCAAATAAAAAGGATTAAAGGCATTTTGACACATGTAGATACTGCTCATTGATACACAATATGATTAACTCGTGACATGTTTTAGTTTGAATAGTTTGACCCTTGATGGCAAGACGATAGATGAACGGGACGTGGAACAATATAGTTATGGCCTTTCACATTATATTACAAATACTTGCGGTCGTGTTACAACATGTTTAATAGACAAATATACACATAATATATTTAAATCAAACTAACATAAATGTCAAAAGCACTAACAAGTATTAAGTCTAGTATTCATCAGTACATCTTATTGCTACTTGTCATGTCAGTGTTATTTTTTTTGTATTAGAGTGTCAGTGTATATTACATTTACTAAATGTAATCGGAGCTCATATAACTATATTGTTCTTAAGTATATTAACGAAAGCTACTAGTACAACTAGTTTTTGATGAACAACAGATTTTGTACGAAGCAGCTGATACTGACTGACCTTCGCAGTGCAGTTCTAGTAATTATTATATAGTTATATTATGAATATCAACTACCATTAAATACTAAACGATCGATGATCGATGTTTGTGGACAGTATCAAGTATATAAATATTATTTATTATCAATCGCATTGTCGCCTCAAGTAACCGAAAACAAATGATCAATGCGACTAGAGACAGGTATTTACATCCAACTTGAGGAAACTGATGTTTCTTTGATAAATGTCTTAAACGAAACGGTACATAATGTAATTAACAGTTTAAGGACAGTGATGTAGTATACCTACAACTTACAAGCCACTTTGCGTGAGATTTTAAAGTTAATAATCTTATATCTTACTTACGATATTTCAGTATTTCGGCCGCTTTTCAGAAACACAAACTGTTTCAACGCCTAGTATTGAATGTAATTAAACTTTTGGTTTATACATTGCATTGGTCGCCTTAAGTATTTACAGTTCCCTATAATTTCTTTTCCAACAACAATCACTTCTTGAAGGTTGTCACTACGCATAAATCAGCGATGAGATACTTCATTTTATCCTTATTATTTAAAACTATTGGGTGCAGCTAATTGTAAAATAAATTTCATTTGGTTCATACAGCCTTTTTAGAAACAACTGCAGTTTATGTTGATTTATACCATTGCCATCTGACCTCCTAGCACTAAGATGAAAGCCTGCGCTAGAGTCTGGTCCGTCAATCAACGGGTACGGCTTGCAGATAGTTGACTTGACCCCATAGGTCTTCGTAGGGACCTGCACACAAAGTAGAAGAAGAATAACCTCGTATTGTGTTCCCAGCTGTGAGTAGGGTAGCCAGAGCTCACTGGAGAATTTGTGCTGCCGGTGGGAAGACTAAAGGCTTGCTTTGTCATCTACACTGACGGCACAGAAACTCTGTGCTTACATGATCGGCAGCGCGAGTGTAGCTCTTTTGGTGTTACACACATCCATAGACCACAGTAACCACTTTCCATCAGGTGGGCCGTGTGCTTGTCTGCCACCTAAGTGGCGTTAAAAAAAGAGAAGTATGTTTTGACTTTCTTAATGACCATGAACGCGATGGCAATGAACATGATTTATCTGTCAATACTGTCATTAAAGATAATAATAATGGTACAAACTTATTAATAACAAAAGCTATTTAAAGCATGACTAATACATCTATCGAGTCCATGCCCGTAGTTATAAAATATATTCTGAGCTGAGAAATGAAGAATGTAAGCTGTGAGAAACTGTAGAAGTTCGTAAACTAAGCTTACAAAGTGCGTTATAAAACAAGCTAGGCCGATGCTTATCTTGAGCACCTGTGCACTGTGGGCACTGAAATGGAAAGATAATTAACTTAACTTAAAAACATAGTTAAGTTAAACGTCGATGCTGAACTTAAGGTCTGGGGGCCATTAGTTTCCTATAGAAATTATATTTCATCGAATATACACTTAAAAGTAACTTATACTAAACTTATCTTTTATATTATTAAATACAGGCATCGCCCTGCGGTTCACCTGCGTAAATCTTGATCCAGTTTTATTTAAATTTTAACATTATTATAGTGTACATTTATATTTATAAGAACGGTTCGTCATTATTTTAGTGAAACATCCAGGGCTGTTTAAAAAAATAAGCAGTTTACGTATCGTTTTCTAAGGATACCAGATTTGAAAGAGTACGAGTCTCGAGGTCGCTGTTCACAGAACTCATAGTTAGTGTGTAACTTTATCTATGTGTCCAATATCACTAAACTGAAAAAAAAAATTGTAAGTTCTTAAATAAGATTCTAAGATATTTTGATTATTTTTGATACTCCGTTAAAATTCAAAATCTATTGCGATGATGAGGTTCTTGAATTTTCCATGAAATGAAAATGTTCGAATTGCTCAAAAATAATGAAATTAGGTACAATAAATTTAATTTATCAATTTAGAATTTGAAATTTGATTTGAGTTCTGTCGATTATATGGTATTTAAGAGATCTTGATCCCATGGTACATAATGCCAGACGTCAAATGTCACTGTGACATTTTCAATTAGAAAGTGTTCATCATCATTTTATAAATTCGTTCCCTTCTCACGCGTAATATCTGTGATGTTGTAGTGTAAACATGTCAAATTCATAATTTTCAATGCATCAAAAGTCTGATCCAAAAATTTTGAGGTTTTCATTTATTTTTCATTTTTTTACGTTATGCTTACCATACAAGAAAATAACATATTTCTTAGTACAGTGCTAATCGCCATCGTCTTTATGTTAATCCCGGTCGCATTCGAGGCTTTCACCTCTGGGTACAAGGTTCACATTTTCCAGTTTAACTTCGGCTGAACTTCCATATTTTCCGCAAAGCGGCTGACATCTCACATCCAAAACCCAAGGGTAACACTGAAGTAATGCAGTTAGTCTTGTTAGACTTTTTAGAGCTCCATACCACCCGTAATTGCTGCCATAAATGATCGTATATTATGTTAATGTTATTATGGAATAAAAATTAAGAATTTCAAGCAAAACAAAGAATTGATTTAGGGAGCCAATTCTTTGTTTCGTAAAAAATCTTCCAAAGCGAAACACGCATTGTATTGTGTTTCACAAATCCCAATCACAGTTTTTGCGTAGAAACAACCTAGATACGTTGAATCGAATGTCAGTTGCGGTGAATGCTTGGCACTCGACGTGTTCACGTCACGGAGCGCTGTAGTTCGTGCTTGCTGTGACAGCTGGCGCAACCTATCACCGCTCATGGCGCCATGGCTCGCATACACCTTCGGAATTTATAGGACGCTTTTGGCTTAGTTAGTAATTTTTGTATTAATTGTGCATGACTTGGTTAATGATTTCTGGTAAAAATTACGGTTATCAATGATCTTTTATTAAAATTTAAGCCTTCCGCCTGTAGCTCCGTACACGTTGATGTCAGTAATTGCGATTTCCAGTCATATCTCTAGTTCTAATCAACCAATAGTGATCAAAGAAACGTAATATTTTAAGTCTGACCAAGACCTTTCAAATAAAAAACCGCATTAAAATACGCTTAATAGTTTTGCGTCAATTGCAAATAAACAGACAAGAATTTAAAAAAAAAAACGTGTTTAGTATCATTATTCTAACATACCTACCTAAGCTATGTACAGGCATGATCACTTTACAATTATATAATAGTATAGATAGAAGATTTAATGAACTAATATCTACTTAAATGTTTATTGATTGTGACAGAGTAAGTGGAAAATCTTTACTTCATCACTTAATGAATTCATAGAAAATGGGATGTCCGTAGGAATAACAAATTGATCAATCAAATTATAAAGTTTCTCGTACGTTTGTTAAACTCGTAGCAATTAACATACGTCATTGATTGTGTGCTTCTTGATTGATCATCTTCAACTAATTAGCGTATAGTATTTATATTTTTTCAACATTAATAATATATATCGGGTGTCTATACATTAACTGATTCCAGAAAATGAAGAACAAACCTACGTGTTTTATTTTTATAAACATATTGTCAGTTATTCAATATTCGAATGTATCGTGATTTGTAAAACTGTTTTTTAACGAGTGAATTGTATATAGTATGGGTATGCTAAACTATAATTACGTGCACTTTGTTGTATACAGAATAATATGTATACCTATACATATGTATACCTAAACATATTATTATGATTATCAGGAAGCTGTTTCTCAAAAAACCTCGCACAACACAGACAGGAAATCAGACAGGCACGCTTGGTTTCCAACTAGCAAATGTAGAAATAAGTTTTATTTCTACATTTGCTAGTTGGAAACCAATTGTCAGTAAATTCAATTTTAAACTCAGTTATTTTTGTGTGGCTGACAAGCACACGGCCCACCTAATGAAAAGTGGTTACCGTAGACTAAGGACGTGTGCAACACCCAAAAAACACTATATTGAAATCCCCTCAATTAGAACTGTTAACCGATTCCGGAACAGTTTACAATGTTCCAGGATGTACCATGTGACTTATTTGACTTTTACTAGTAATTTCCTTTTTATCTTTTCCATATCAGGTATTTTTAAGACTCCTTCGAAGCCTACGCTGAGACCTCCTTCGGTCTTCTACTCCAAATATCACAGTCGGTGAGACCGACTCATTTTAAACAAGGTTTGATAAATATAAAATAGAATTCAAGACGGTTTTCATTAACGATAGTAATGCTTTTGCTACTTAACTTGCCTAATTATAAGGTAACCATACTTGTGCATAGAACTCTATGCACAAGTAAGGTTCCCCATTACACTGACGAGTGTATTGTTTTATCGTTATAATGTAGTTATGAAACTATTGAAACAAAATTGATAAAACTACTAAATATAGTCACCGAAGCATCATAAATCAATCGATTCAACACACATGTATATTTTTATGAAGGCAATATTTAAAAGGTATCTGACCCTTGTAAGCTGTCACCGAAGTCTTCACTTACCGTTAGTGTTAAAATGCTCTTATCTGTACCTATACATTAGACTTGTTTTCTGACAGGCTTTTAGCACAAGTGACTTTACATATAATCGTGCTTTAGCATCTTCAAATACCAACAATTACCTACATAAAGTTTGTTTGAGAGATTACTTTTAAAATATGTTTTTTAATTAACAATATTAATGTACATAATGTACATTCTTCACTGCCAATCGTATGGATTGTTTTAGGGACTCCAAATTATCATGGCGTTTAGAGCAAGCCATACTCTCTAAAACTGACCATAAATCATAATCCAGCGGATTAAGATCGGGACTAGATGACGGCCAGTCTTCAGCTCTGATGAAGTCCGAAACGTTCACTTCCAACCAAGACTGCGTGGACCGAGCTTTATGACCCGGCGCTGAGTCTTGTTGGAAGGACCATACTTGGTTATTGAACATGGTGTTGTTAAGGGGTTTAACTACCTTCTCAAGAATGGTATCTTGATACACTTGTGCCGATGTTTTGATACCTTTTTCACAAAAATATGGCTCAGTCACTCCTTCATAGCTAACACCCCACCAAACCATCACTGAAGTCGGATAATGCCCACGTTGCACTCTGTCGACTAATTGGTAAACTTCCTTAGAGCTTTGAGCATAAATACGGTCAATTTGTTTGTTAAAATGTTGCTCAATTGTAAAGATTTTCTCATCCGTAAACGAAATTTTTCTGTGACCTCCCTTTGCGTACCGCTTCAGTAGTTGCTTCGATTTTACCACCCTATTCTTTTTTAAATTATCAGTTAAAAATGACCAGTGCGTCTCTTATAGGCTGCAAGTCCTAAGTCATCTTTTAAAATGCGCGACATGGTTCTGGGTGCTATCTTCATCTCCCGAGATAAAATCTTTTGCTTTGGGACAGGAATTCTTCGAATTCTTTCCCTTACTGCTTTGACCACCTTTTTCGTACGAACACTACGTGGACGGCGGACGACGACAGAGGAGGTCTAATTGTACCTATTAATAGCCCGGTACACAAACATTTGATTAATACCAAGCGTATGGAGAGTTTTAAAAATTACATTCGGCTCCATACCAACTTTGTGTAATGCAATCACAGCGATTCGGTTTTCTTTATCACCCCACTCCATTTTAATATAGCAAAATATTGTACAATGTATTGGCGCCAAAATTAGAAAACACAATGAACAATCGTATAAAAATGACAGATACCAAATTCAAATGCAATATCTTTCTTATTTTAATTGTAACAGTATTTATGGCCAGACTAAGTACCAATCCTTTGCGCAAGGAATAAGCCAGCCCTCTGGTCACGGGTAGTTTCAATTAAAAGTTTAAAATTAGAAAACACAATGAACAATCGTATAAAAATGACAGATACCAAATTCAAATGTAATATCTTTCTTATTTTAATTGTAACAGTATTTATGGCCAGACTAAGTACCAATCCTTTGCGCAAGGAATAAGCCAGCCCTCTGGTCACGGGTAGTTTCAATTAAAAGTAGTTTAGAAATGTCTCTAAACAAAAGATGGGCACTTTAGGTTTAGGTTTAAAGACATTTATTTCTCATAAAAATATAAAGTTCACTTAAAATGAGATTTACAATCATTGTTTTCCTCTATTCTGCCTATTTTAAATGATTACATTTGTTGTAGGTACATAGTTTTTGAGTATACCCTTATACACATTCAAATTATCAATATTTTTAATGTTGTTAGGTAGTTTATTATAAAGCTGTGCTCCATCGAATAATATCGTTCTTTACCATAGTTAGTACGTGGACGAATTAACTGAATATTGTCTCTGTTTCTTAGCATGTGAATTGATTCCCTCTTAGATAACTGTATATTAGTTTGGATCGAATTACTTATAATTTAAATTAACTTTGACCCCATGATCCCAGCGTCTTGATCCCAAACGGCTCAAAAATTTAATTACCACTTATTTTATTTATACTTGCGCCGTTTATAAAATATAGAACCACTTAATAACCTTTTTCTGTCTCTTAGCGTTAATCTCAGTCGCATCCGAAGCTCTCACCTCGGAGTCTGGGGTCCGCTTTACCAGCAGTCCGTAGTGAGCTACGGATTTGGCTAATATTCGATATTTACGTAAAGCGACTGTCATCTGACCTCCACAACCCAAAGGTGATATCGAAGCATGGCAGCTAGACCTTGGACTTTTTAAGACTCCGAATACCCGTAACGACGGCCATAGATGTTGGTATGCCAACCAGGACCGACGGCTTAACGTGCTCTCTGAGGACCAGACCAATGCAAATACCTATATTCAAGCATACAAATATTTGCAATGAGGGAGGATCGAATCGGTGGTTAAATAAAACGAATTAGGATATTACGAATAAAACTATATCTATACAGTTCCTAGATCTATATTTAGTTCTATAGTATTTATTGTAGCTGTCTACTGATAGTTTTTTAACTAGTATATACATCTACGTGGTTTCCGGCAGAGTGGAATTAGGGCTACCCACCCTTTTTTTTTTTACGTGCGCAAAATCCCCACGGATACCTCCCCACCGGAGCCGGTGGAGTAGGTTATGTCGGACTCGAACCGACTAAAACGCACGCCGCCTGTGGGTCGCTTTGGTTGCCGAAGGTGAGGTTGACAGGCATATCCCTCGCACCCTGGCCGACCCAGGGCCATCTCTCACGATCTGGCCCTCTTCTCGGGTGTGGGGACTACAGAGTCCCCAACTCGTCCCCGGAAACGGGGAGGCGCGCCACGCGCGCCACCGCCGCGGCCTGCTTCTGCCAGGGTGACAGGCGGCTCCACCTGTCACCCCCAGGCCGGCGCTCATGGGGGGCGGAGGTCGTTCATCGACCTCCGACGCCCGAGTTGCCTTCGTACGCGGGCAGCTTGTCTTGCGATCCTTCGTCGCTCCCGCCCCGCCTCCTCCTTCACAAGCATTAGTTGCTCGCAAAAGGAGGCGCCGGCCGCCCAAGGGCCACCCACCCTATCGCTTCCCATGCGGTATCGTACAAGGCAACTTAGGGTTAGGGCTGTTTAACATGAGACAGATGTATACAGCCCAGACTCAGCCTCAGATGCATGGCTCGAGTCAATAATAGTGCCCGGAATACGACAATAGGCTCACCCCCTATTACGTGGGATCGAATTCAATGATTTTTTTTATACCACTTAGGTGGCAGACAAGTGCACGGCCCACCTGATGGCAAGTGGTTACCGTGGCCTATGGACGTGTGTAACACCAGAGGAGCCACACTCGCGCTGCCGACCCTGTAAGCGCAGAGTTTCTGTGCCGTCAGTGTATAGGACAAAGCAGGATAAGCCATTAGCCATCCCACTGACAGTACAAATTCTCCAGAGAGCTCTGGCTACCCTACTCACCGCTAGGAACATAACATGAAGTTATTATAGCCATCATTATCAGAGACAATCAATTGCTATCTCCGTTTTAAGAATGTTAATATCTTCTTCATCCATGCGTTAAACCCGGTCGCATCCGAAGCTACCGGATTCAGATGCGATCGGGATTAGCGCAACCTTTCACCTCGGCGTCCGTATTCCGCTTTTTTCAGTTTGACTGCGTATTTGGCTGAACTTTGACATAGAATCATGAAATTTTTCATGAATTTTGGTGTCATATTTATTTTCTATTGTTCATCAACTAGCAAATTTTCTTACTTTTGTTCTGAATTTCTCACTATTTGAGTGTATATCGTCTCAATGAAAAGATTTTTATTTGTTTGATTATTTATTTCTGAAATTTTGTCAACACAAGGAACCCTGCTAGAATTATGCTGTCGTTTGTTAAGTAAATATCTACACCTAAAAGATGCTTTTTGAGTAGGACAAATATGATTATTCATAGGAGAATATATTATTCACATTTTCACGATTTAACATTTGGTACCCAGGATGATGAAATGAAAGATGATAGTAAATATTGAAAATATTATATTATAACTTTTAAGTAGTAATTATAAGTTTTCAACAATAAGATTCCAATGGAGCGATAGTCTGGTAAAACTTTTTGTGTAATATTTACGCACTGTCATACGAACATTTATTTATCTTTTTTATTTTATTGAAATTCTGATCAAAGTTTTTATAACAACTATTAAGTTTTTATAGACAGATACCATTTGTTTTAATAATTATGTAGGTAGTAGTAACATTTACTAATAGTTACCTACCTTGATATCCTGTTCAGTCACTAACCAGCCGTAATGATTACCTTCATGTTATTTATTTAATTTTGAACGCTAATAAAGTGGAGACTATAAGCACGAAACGTACTATTTAATGAGTTATCAGTTCGTGTGCATGAAATAAAACGTAATAGTGAAATTTATAGATATATAAATAGTTATCTATCAGTTTCATAATCGATGAGGGCGTATCAAGTGTAGCAGATTTATTTGGTGGCGTGCAAGGCCGTGGATAGCACGACTGCGCCAGGTTCTCCACTCTATCACCTATAGACAAAACAATTGATGTAAATCCTCAAGTACATACAGGTTGCCACACTGACTCTTTAGCATCGTGGCACTAACACTACGTATTATGTAATTTTGCAGTTTGTTTCACCTCACTATGAGATGTCAATGATATTCCTTTTTGTATTTACGTTTGACCATTCATCGCGTTGTAGAATTCAATTTTTACTGCTTTAGTGTTCTCGTCTTAATGCAATATATACTTTAAAAATGCCAGACTATTCAAATATTTTTAACAAATTCCTCACTGACACAGGTTCTACTACACAATCTGTACTGGAAAATGCTTATCATAAGTTGGTAATTGACAACTCCAAGATTACTGAAATAATCGCTAATGTGTGTTCATAAACTGTATTCATCACTAGACAAAATTGTGAATATATTATTGATCAGTGTTATTCTGTAGCTCGTACATTGGTTGTAGTAATTAATACATTCCACATATGATATACGTTCACTGGTATTTATAATTTTTCCGTTGGCTCTATTTGCGTGGCTCACCACGCAAGGAAATAAGGCAATACTCACCTAAAATTTCAATGAACCGAGACGGATACTTTACATAGCAATAATTTAATCTTGCAGAAATATTCTGGTGTATTCTTAGGCGCACAGTAAAAATAAATTTTCCGAACGGTGTATCATAGTGGAATAGTGAGACCTCTGTTTTTCTCTTTCCTGATCGGGTAAAGAGTGAAACGGGTGGTGCGACGGTCGCAAGGTCCCTCGACCGAAGTGGCTAGAGCCGCAGGCGCAAGCACGCGGCAAGTCTCGTAAGTAAAAGTAACTTTTAACAATACCTTGGCAGCGCTTGCGCACCGCGTACGTCAGTTTCGCCAACTCGTGCCGCACGGCACTACATATCGCTCTCTTACTTTTCGGACATCGAAACCGTTGCAAGTGTTATTTTATCAACTACGAAAAAAGTTTTTCGGTTACGCGTTGAGTTTTGGACATACTTTCGGTGACTTCAATAAAATATTTACTGTGATTTGCTAATTCGTTCGTGTAATATTTTATGACATTGCAAAAGTTCAATAACGTTAATGAAAAATTTTAATATTTTGTAGTTGTTGTACTTACCGGCAATATTGGATGTTACGCTCACTTGAACGTAAGTATTTTTACTTGTTCGCTATTTAATGTTTAACCTTCTAAGTTTATCGGTTGTTAGTATTTTATATTTTTTTCCTTATATTAAATAGTCTATGTACTAATATAATTTTATGCATAATTAATTTATAAGTGTATATTGAATCGTATGTTATTGTAACATAATATTATGGTGATGAAAGTGGTTGTGTCGTGCGTTTCCCGCCATCGCACCGGCTGCTAAGTGGTCATCCGGCTAGTCGGTGAACGAGTGATTAAATCGACTTGAAATCGGATCATAGAAACTGGTTTTAAAGTTATTGTAGATACGTGTAAACTGATGGTGGCCAACTCACTAGATATATACCTACCTATCACTAAGAACTATACAACACAACTAAAATGTATTTAAAACCATTAGATATCAATCAACAGTTCATCGTTTTAAGTGCTAAGCTCATAGCACCCAATGGTTGAGAAACATATTTAACCCTATTTATTTCACTTTCATAGGGTTTATGAGGTTATCTGTCGATTTCTTTAAGCCTCCAATAACTTATTTCTGTAAACTTTTACCTACCAATTGACTCAAAACCTGACATTCATTTTGCAGCAAGTAAACTTGTAATTGGGGGTTCCCCATTTCAATATGTTCATACTGCTAGTTTACTTAATACTCGTAGCTATAACGTAATAGTTTCATTCATTTCAATGACAATAGCTGTTATTCACACTTGTCTTTTACTTTTATTTGCAGTACAAATATCAACAGTTACAAACAAAATTGGCATGCAAGGGTTAAATATGCATTTGTGCCATCAATTCGTTGACACAAATGCATTTTGATTGACATGTAACGCTTGCATGTCAATTCGGTTACTGTCTTATATAACCCCAGTTTGTAATCAATATTTGTGAATATATAGGTTTTGGCTAATAAGCCAGTTAACAAGCTCATTACCCACGTGTCGAGAAACTGTTAACTTACTGTAAGAACGCTGGCAACATGTGCAAAACAAATCGGGGTAAAAAACAGAATGCGAAAAGGAAAGGAAGCAAAACCTCACACGCTATCACAAATGTAAAATGCAGCATACTGCTATTTAACGTTTATATAGAGGAATAGTTGTACTTAACAGGTTCAGCTAACTTATTCGGTTTTGGAAAAGTTACACTACCATCCGTATTATGGGACGAGATATTTATTTCTCTTAAATGGATATACTGTCATTTTTTAACCATATTTCTAGTTGGTACTAGATGTTGCCCGCGATTCCGCTCCCGTGAATGTTGGTTATCGCGATCAAAGATTTTATTAGGCTATCTACCAAAATTAGAAACTTTTATCCCTTATTTGAACTACCCCATTTTCGCGATAACATACCTGTTGTGTCGGTAACCAGAAAGAACATGTGCTTTCCTAAACATTAGTTCATCTCAGTACTAAGTCCCATCAAGATCAATCGACTAGTTTAGGCGTAACAGCGTAACAGACAGTTGTTTTCGCATTTATTATATTAGTACTACAAACCATATTCTGTTCTGAGTTAGTAATAGTAAGGAACTATTACAAAGTAGATACTGACCCAATATATTAGCATTTAAAATGAGAGTCAGATTATTTCTTCTATGCCTCTAGATGTTACTCTAAAGTATATTTTTTCATATAAATTTGTTCATAAACTATAACACCATATGTAACCTCAGAAATAAAAAGTTTTATTCATCTGATACATATTTTAATCACGATGTATAGACTACATTTATATACAAGTTGTGCTTTCTCCAGACTATTTGAAATGCAATAGATATACAATCTACATGTAACTGCTTCACCGTTTTCGGAATTATTTTCACTTATAAATAAGCAATGACTCATGTCCATTATAGATAAAATGCACATGTAGGTAGATTTAGTCATGTGACAGAAATGATTTAAAATTTCAGTTTTTTCTGACCTGCTGCCGATAACATACATATATATGCTCAAGCTTATTTCTCTCTCTGGGATCAGCAGAGGCAACTGCCCGCCACTTGCCACTTCCGCCTTCTCCTTACCTAAATACTTCCGTCTTCTATTTTCTGTGTGTCTGTCTTTCTTTCTGTTTGTTGGTTCCGAGAATTCTTCGAAGTAGCTAAGTCGAGTTTGATGGATTTCTAACAGCAAGTAGCTGAAATTATAACGCAAAACGTGGGTATTTTTAATTTTAGAAAAAGTTTTAGGTTACAATACTACCACTTATTTTACCGTCATAAAATTACGTGACATGATCATAATAATTTTCCCGGTGCTTAAGGAGTTAATAAACTTTCTTGTTGACTGTAAATCAAAAATAAATAGAATCACTGCATTATTATCTCATAAAGTTACTATGAATATCAGTCCACCTAAACAAGTGGCAATTCGAAAGCCGTATTGTGTAATAGAATGACGAATGTATAGGATTTGACGTTTATGACATACGTTGACTATAGCACATTCACAGTATCTTTTTGTAGATCAATAATAAAAAAGAAAAAATTGCAGATCTACGCATAAGAGCTAAGTTATACAAACTTTTAAAATTTAAACGTTCGAATTGAGAATCTCCTTCTTTTTAAAATTAAGTTTAAAATACCCTCCCCTTTCCTACACAGGACAACACGTCCAGGGCTTAGACATCACTCGCACACGGTGAAGAATATCCGATCAATGGTTCGGTGATTCTCTCCTTTGTCGCACCATTAAGGCCATTACCAGTTAACGTGTTTCCTTCTTCCTACAGTCCTGGTTCCTTTAAGCGGGGCGTGAAAAAGCATATGACAAGGTCGTCCAGCTGAGTGTCACCATTGTCACATGGTATCAAAGAATCAATTTTATTTATTCAGTTTAGGCACACAAAGAGCTCATATGAACGACAAAATTTTACAATTATATCATGAAATAATATATCATAAATATTAATTAATGTAAAAATAAACCATTGGAAAATGATTCTTTGGCTGGTTCAGTAGGTTAGTTCTACTGAGAAGATACCAGCAAGAAACAAAAGAGAACTAGATTATCTTACTTTTTTAAATTTGCTTTACCTTACAATTTATTTCGTGCAGTGCAAGCATATATGTGTAAGTAATGGTGGCTTTCCGCTTACCATCAGGCGAGATGAAATCTAATTGACGTGTCCTATTTAAAAAAATATATTTTTAATTTAATTTTTTTGACGACTATACTCGCTCTCAGACAATAGTTATACCCAGAACTGGTACTCTAAGAATAATGTGGAGGGATAACAAACATAAAGTTCTAATTTTCTCGAAGATACGTGTGCAACGTGTAGTGTTCGGCAATCGGGTCACGTAGCAGAACAAAACATTTAAATTTTATACGCAATACCCACATTCCTTAACATTTGCATTCACAAGATCCGTCGAAGTTGTAAAACAATATTGCTCGCAATTTAAAAACTTGTGTTTGTGTTGTTGATATGTAGGCCTATAAACGAAATAGGTACACCTGAGTGTATACCATGAAAATGCATTTGTATGTTCGGTTTAAACCCTAGTTATTGAAATGAAACCGAAGTGACATCATAATTCTTCATGGCTAAATGCTACATCGTTCGTTCATATTCCGCGGGGCTCGAAGTTTCAGTTATTTCATGGTTGCCCCCCTGTTTGTCATTACGCACTAGGTAAGTATCATAACCTAAAAGGGTAGGTATACTCAGTGTGTTTTGAAAGTCAAAATTGATAGAAATCCTTTAATCTCGTAAGTACGTTGTGACGTCTATGAAAGTAAAAATCACATGTACATGTTATGTCTAGATTTTGATGTAACAGTGAGCTAGGGAAAAACATTTCACAGCGTCACTTTTTTGTAACAAAAATGAAGTATTTTTTTTAGAAAGAAAACTCTAAAGTACGTACTGATCCCCAAATTTCTACTCAGGTAGGTACGCTCGGTGTCCGTGAATATTCGTACTTGTGAAACCACCTTGAGTAGTACTTGACTTTCTTTTAAAGATAGAATCCACCATGAAGGCTAATTATAGTAATAAAATTATGTACAGTCATAGCGAAGTTAATAATAATTTTATAGTTAATGTAATGTTCACCAGACATAGAGGTAAAACAATATTACTTCTATTGTGTGTCAAAGTGACTATACGAATGGCGTAGTGTTTTATATCACTACGTCAAATACGTTTGACCCCCACATGGAAACTACATATTTGCGTGATTCATAAATTCTCTTACAGGCGTTTTTAGCCGCTGATTTATAAAAAAAACTTTACATTCAATTCACCACCAAATAGTTAAAAAGAAACGAATGGAAATAGGATTTTTTCCAGCAAACCCCTCCAATACCAAGTTAAATTACTGTGTTCGGAGTCGGTTCACATCGAAAGCGCCAAAACAGTCAACCAGAATTTAAATCCGGGACATCTCGATCTTTTTAACTTTGGGAGAAACCGGGATTAGCGTTCCAGTACTGAAAGCTATACGTACAAAATGGTAGACGGGCACATGGTCCACCACGGCAGTGGTTTCCGTTGCCTACGGACGCGTGCAACACCAGGAGTGTCATACTCATGTTGCCTTCAAATGCCCTGCCCTGCCTGCCAATGTAAGAACCGTCTAATGCTCTTCTTGAAGAACCCCATATTATAGGTACTTGGGAAACCCATATCAGGGAGATTTTTCCACAACCTGAGCATCAGTGGAATAAAGCCTCTATCATGCCTTACTGTGCCCCTTGTTTCCGGTTGCAACGTGAAAGGATCTATTCTCTACCTGTAGCGTGCGGTACGATGATAGAATGTAGCCGTGGACATAAGGTCTAATATTATATCTTTACCGTGGCCAGTTGGCTTGTACATAAATTCTCATAACAGTTTTACATCTTAAATGTTGGTCTGATTGTCTTAATCAACATTAAGATGTTAATAGATCATAATAAAATATTTTCAATTAACGCAATCATTTCTAATACCTGCGACCTCTATTTAGATTGTGGCGTAACTAATAACGCTCGCATTGCGACCCGCTCCACTGAACACTTTCCACGACCCCCTAGCAATAGAAACGGTAAAAACACTACCCGAAAATATGAAAAAAAGTAACCTTGATTTTATTGTATAACAAATGTCCGTATACCTACTGCACGTATATCCAGTTATTTGTTCGTTATATAATTCAGATTACTGGTAATCTTTGTTGGTTTAGCTTTAAAAGACGGTATTGATCTAACGTATCTACTAAAAACACCCAAAAACCATAATGTTAATGGGAATTAACGATCATAGTATAGGTACAAACATACCTTTGATTTGTCTGACGTTTCGACCGACCACGGCTGGTGTAATGTAAATTAACAGCCTGTAAACACCGGTGTTAATTCCCGTAAACATAATTTTATATCCTGGAACGCGAAGATTCAAAAGTTAACGTAAAAGCTAGTAAATGATGGCTTATATATTAATAGGGTGTCTATCTGTAGGAAACCATAATTGTATCGATATGTATTATTCCCCCCTGTATTTATAAATTTTTCTCGCACCTATGTATTATAACAATAAACTAATTCAGGTACTAATTATTATTATTACGATTTTAATGAAAAACAATACATGATTTATTTATCATTATTATTTATATTAAAATTGCTTAAGTCTTTAAAAAACCATTTTACCTGAATTAATGTTGAATTGTCTAATCAAAAGAGAACGTTTGAATAGTACAATAACTTCACCTTTAAAAACACAATAAAGAGCAGCCCGAATCATAGAAAGTATACTTCTTTACCGCAAATAATCTTATTCTGTACATAATTGACCTTTTATTCAACGTATTAAACAACATATAACATATTCACAGTACGTATTACGACAATACGCTTCACGTCGACCAGTAGGCAATATGTGTATTCTGTCAGCAACATTGGATAACGAGGTATTTCAACAGATGTTTAGCATGCGACCAATACTCCGACCTCGCGTTGGCTCTCTAATGTCTGATGACTTTGACTCATCCTGGCCTTCATCTTTTTGAAATAGTAATTACTTTCTGGGTAACATTTCTATTCAAAACAGCTGATATGGAAGCATCGTGGCAAATTCTTAATTGAATGGTTTTAATTACATTTTTAGATTCTAATTTAACAGTGATTTGAATTTAATTTTAAATTGCTGTGTGGTGCACGGTTCACGTGGAAAAAACGTGTTGGATCACAACTTTTAATTGTAATTTGTATACTTTAAGATCTCAATTTAGTAATAAACTATTTATACTGCAAAATTGCGAATTGATGAGATTGGTGGCGAACATTTTAATAATAGTTCTCAACATTTAGAAGTTCATTATCAGTGCCTGTGGAGCATTCGTCACATTCTCATTTGAATGCTCCATTCTGTTTATTAGACACGGTTTTGATTCTCTGTTTCGCAAGTTCTATAAATATCTGCCTAGGTTGATCCCCTAAGTGTAACTGTAAGTGAATAAAACGGAACTCAAAACCCGTGAAAGGATCTTGTAATGGTGTGTAGATGAACCTAGAAAGATAATTAGAGAGCGCGTAGATTTCTACACACACATATTAAGGGTGTCTCAACAATTTAAATACATAATAACTTCAACTATAAAAAAACGAAGTCATATATCATTAATAAAAGAAATAAGTCTGAGCCTGCTTCTTAATTTGTTAGTTCCACGCAATATTCATTTTAATATATTTATACCAATTTAACACCAATTAAAGCCATGAATGTGGATAGTATCAAGTTAGTAGTTCGTGAAGGTCGCTAGGTCGCGGAAGACACCCCGCGATGCGCCCACGCTGCGCCACACGCCACATTAGCTGACTGACGCAAGCGCCGGCAGGCTGTGAAGCAACTGCAATGTTACGTGTTTGTACGTGCTACCGCTATGTACGACGACCTATTTAACGCACAACCCGTTTAAAAAGCAGTGTCGTGACGTAAACATAGGCCTTGGCCCTTTTACTTTTATATATATGTATTACATTACGCGTTACTTTCAGCTTCCACGTTTTCCCATGGCTAAAATGATACGGAAACACTGACCTCCATTAAAATAAAACAACTAAAACGCGCTTGCCATTTGCTCGCATTTTTTGACCATCGATTCGGAACTAACGTGTTCTTAGATCGTAACGTTATTTTACATAATTCGTCTGTTTTAAAGCGGAACACGCAATCTTATATAAGAAAACTAATTTTCTACCGATATTGTTGATTACAGTAATGTGTTATCAAAGTTGATCATAAATGGGGTTGACTAGGTTGCGAAGAATTTAGATTACAAAGATCTACTTAACAATAAGTCGTCGTTCGTGATCTGCTCTCCTATTTTTGATGGCACAACCGCCAGCCCGAGTTGCAGTAATTATACTGTAGAAATGAAACCACGAGGAATGGATGATACCCGTCTCGTCGCTGTTATTTCTAGCAGTAAACATTAATTGCTTTTGTTTAGACATTCTCCCATTTACTGACTGTCTCATAGATGTTACTTTACAAATTAGACACGATTGTACCACTAAATTAGAGTGAAAATTGTTGTAAACACTGTTTAATTGGTAATAAATCTAAAAATTTACGTTGATTTATATTTCACAAGAAGGCTCAACAGTAGTTTCTGTCATACAGTATTTCCAAAACTGGCTCGCAAGTCAAAGTTATTTTATCACAAATTATTAAATTTCGAGGAAAAAATTGTCAAAAACTAATATAGTTAGATTTAAATTTTGATATTTGCTTGTACTTACAAACTACCAAGTAACCATTAAGTTACTTCGTGATTTTTTTATAAATCTTAGTTGGCAGACAACCACACAGCCCACCTTATAAAAAGTGGTTACCTTGGCCTGTGGACATCTGAAACACCAGGTTGGTCACACTCGTGCTGCCGACCCTGTAAGAATAAAGTGTCTGTGCCGTCAGTGTAAAAGACCAGAAAGTATGATATATACATACATATATTATACTATATAAAAAAAATAAAAAAAATATTGATTGACCTGTGACAGTTATAAGCAAAAAAGAGTAGTATACACATCGCATAAACGTATTGTAATCAATGTATTTATATTTAATAGCTATTAATAGCCGGTGCAGTAACGATAAGCAATCACAGGGCGTTTTGCTCAGCGACGTCGAGATGCGCGGGTCGACGACCCACACCGTGTGTAAATACTCCAGCGGTGACGCCGACCGCATGCCACCTTCATACACTCCATTGTAATTGAAAACCAATGTCATTACAAATAAGTCTATTTTGCCTAATCATCTTTACTAGAATTTCGCTTTATTTGCAAATTCTGTCTGGTGCGTCGCATACATAGGTTGTAATACTTTTACTTCTCATTTCTTAAGTCTTAATGTCTTTAAAAGATGTGTGCTGATTTTACCGCCCAAATGGTTTGGTATTTTAGTAAAACTTTAGTACATCGGTATACTATGCAACCATATAAATACATACTATATGTAAGGAAACATGCATGCGATAAGAGATGGTATATTTAGGTATAATTTCTTATTATGACGATACCACAAAATAGGTAACGGTAAAGGTGTTGCACAAGGCTGTTTAACATCAGACAGATATATACAGTCCAGACTCAGGCACAGATACATGGCTCGAGTCAACAATAGTACCCGGAAGACGACAATAGGGTCACCCCCCATTACGTGGGACCGAAATCAATGATTGGCGAAATGTGGGTGTTAATTCACCTCTGCTTAACCCTTCAGGGATAACGGCGTGATTACCTCAAAATAGTTAACTACACTTTCATAACCAGATACTTTTGTACCCCTTATTGAGCGAACAGTGTTGCATACTGAATAGAGAAAGAGAAAAAGTAAACAACACTCTACTTGCACCATATTATAAATTTTGCAACACAAATTGCAAATATTCATATATCCCACTCACTAGCAAAAACCAAAATCACCGAGGCGTCTGACCTCAAGAGTCTTTCGCCGTGTTACTTATTAAAACTTTGTCACCGTGATTAAGGAAAACGAACACGAAAATAAGGCCTCTTTATAAACAACCCCCGACTTCATGTTCGAAATTTAAATTACACTAATAAAACGTTTAATAAAATGTGATGAATTTTGAAAGATGGTGAAAGGATTTTGACAAACTTGAGAGGTCTATGTTCAGCAACGGACTGCAATAATAATTGATTAATTGATTAATTGAATGCTTACCTGAAGTATTGAAGTAACATTTCCTGTTCAATTTTTTATCCGACAAGCAAAACTGAACTCGTTTCCATTATGTAGGTACGAATAGGATATATATAGTCGATTGCAGAGGTAACATACGTCATGCCCCATGATCCGTGAGCTCCATAGCGATAGCAATGCGTTGCGTAGCGAGCTAATTGTTCATGTGTCCAGGTGATAAGTTATCGACATCGGCACCAGTCACGATCACGCTCATTATTTAACATCTTTAACTTTCTATCATCAACTGCTACAAACGTCAAATGACGTTTGCAAGCCTATAATCTATCACCATTCGTTTGTAGATAGATCTTCTTTTTTTATACATATATAGAACACCTCAATTAGACTTCGCCTTGCCTGATGGTAAGCTGATGGCGAAGTCTCTGAAAAGAGGGTCACCATTACTTACACATACCGTGTGACAATGGTGACACTCAGCTTGACGGCCTCATCATATGCTTTTTCACGCCCCGCTTAAAGGACCCGGGACTGTAGAAAGAAGGAAACACGTGAGCTGGCAATGAATTCCAAGCCTTAACATTATTGTAATAATCAACTTTACTTACCTATAGACAAGGTAACTTATATATAACAATATAATCACGAATGTCAATTAAATGATTTGTGACCGAATCGATTTTGTACTATAAATTATTATCAAACTGATATTATCGATAGTATTAGTGATTGTTGCAAAATACAGATCGGACTGTTCGAACGGATATTTAGTTTGACACAACTGCTGTCTGTCGCTTGCACCTTTGACCTTGTACGTGCCCCTTTCAAAATAGCACCGCATTCCATACAGCAACGCCGTGGTATTCACGCGACCCGTTCTATTGTGCCTCCATTTAAACTTTACACATCGGAATTTTCGACATACATATACCTACGCCTTCCGCAGAACCTCGAAGCTAATTTGGTATTGATACAGTTAAACTTGAAAGTAAAACAAAGCATTAGGCATAGTATAATAATAATAAAGGTCTTAATGTTAATGTTAAATCTAAACTCAAACTGTTACTGACGAATAAATATAAGTTGTTGTAGGATGACCACTATGTCCATTAAATGTGAACCATCTGAGCACATGATTATTTTTATATTGGAAAAATATAAACTTAACGGCATAAGTAAACATCGTACGTTTTGCCGTTACGGTATTCTTATATCAACTATTTACTTATTTTTTACTTCATATTTATTTTACACCAGGTAAGTTAAGAATATATGAATCTAAAAAAAATAAGGAGACAGTACAATGCCTTATCGCTTTAAGCGATTTCTTCCAGGCAACTTTTCCTTCCTTCAGATTGAAATCATCAAACCAACATAAAGTCTTCTTAAAGAGCTCAGCACCCCTTGTTAGCCCTGCCATTAAACAATATGGCCGATACAAAAACTACTTGTCCTACCTTGGCAGATCTATAAATACATTTTTCTTCTACTTATCCTAAAGTCTACGACAACAAATGCACTCCCAACCGCATAGTTTCTGCACAGTATACTTTGATAATTAAAGTAATCGAGTGAAACGATGACGTCCATAGAACGTTAGCCTTTAGCGACAAGCCCTCCCATGAAAAAGACAAAAGAGATGTACCACATCAGTACTACCAGGATACACAAATTTAAATGTATTATATTATTATCATTTTCACTTACTTGTAATTATATTTTTACAGGTTCCTCTATTTATTTTGTTTCATTACAATAACCATAGTTTCCTCTGGCTTTTGATCCAATCTAACGGCTAACGATGCAATTTAAATTCTAATCCTCTTTTTAATATAGACATGCCATCATTCACTAGATTATTTCTTGGATTACTCGCCGAGATCACGAACTATGTAAAGTAGTACCTAAAAGTGCCAAAAAATGAAGTTTATAAATGCCCGCGTCCGCGCAGACAGGCGTATCTAAAATGTTATTCAACAAGCCGCACTGTTAGACTACGGCTTTAATAGCTATGCCGTGACGGTAGGCTTCCGCCAGGTGTCACAAAAAAAGCAAAAATTCAGTAGCAAACAGAAGTTAAAAGAAGTCGTGACTAGTTTCTAGTGAAATTCTAATGCTGACTGAACTAAACGTGATGACTATATTTATATTTTAATGCATTGTTTGTGCCGTTTATTCCATATCGTTTTTGTCTTGGTCTGAAGAACAAAATCCGGTAGACTTGTCCACTATATTGACAGCACGCATTAAATGCGATGAATAGGTAATTTTATATACAAGAATAACTTTTTAAACACTTGACCTTTGTAGACGAGTCACGATGACCTTTGGGAAACATAATGAACACAAAAATAAACGAAATCTTAGGTGTATAGGTAAGCATCGAGCTGTTGTCTGATAGTGCACAAGTCAATCCTTAGTTTCTTTCGCAAAACGAACGGAACCAAAACACGATTAACCTACTATTTAAACCAGCTTTGAGTGTGTGCTGAAATAATATAGACATAGTGGTATTAAAAGCGGCGATAGTAAAATAATAAGGGCCAACGAACTTGCAGTGCAGGTTTTACTTGAACAAATTCACTTATATCAGTTACACCGCGTAAACTAGGACTGTCAAATTCGACTTCTCCAGTTGATCTGTAAACCGATATTTACCAGACTGTTATTTCGGATACTATTTGAAAGACTAAAGGAAGTGAGAATGAAACAAACAAACAAAGAAAGATAGAAAAAAAAGATAGAACAAAAATATTTTATTAACAATACGTACAATTGGTAACATAATCATAATTCTTTCAAGTTCAATTGGTCAGATGTATTTGTGAAGTATCCTCTTACTTAAGTTCGACATTAAGTGATACCGAATTAGTGCGGTTTGTGAGAGAACTGGAAGCTCAACCTCCCTTCCGTTCCCTTTCTATTTACCTTTCATTGGGCTAAGCAGGCAACGCTCAAATTATACTGCAAGAGTAGTAGTAGTTCATAGTAAGCACCACGTAATAGCTTCAAAAAAAACAGCTGACAGGAGAACTGGTATAATACTGCACACATAAATATTTAATGTTTTTAGAAAAACATCATAATGACGATATGTTACGTTTTAAACTACACGCGTTGGTTATTCAACGAATTAAGTAATTATAGTAGTCCACTGCTATACATACTCGTAGTTCTCTCCTAATATGCACCTTCGATATTATTTTTTGTAATCCAAAGTTATTACTACGAACAAAGAAAGGGCTACTCATGAAAACATTGACATCTCAGTGTCATATTATGTCCGTAACGCAGTTTTCAATGTAACAGTTTTTATTACACTTCGGTTTTCTAAACGACTGTCTTACATACTCTGCCCCGTATACTCGTAAATGTTATAGGTGGTGAAGACGTTGGGATGTTTATAGTCTATAATTATACAAGGGTTAGGGACTTTTTGCTATTAAATCACGGATCTTACTATTTCTGCCGACGTTTCGGATGCGTTGCAGCACCCATGGTCACGAGTAAACTAGCTTGCGAGTGTCGAGAGGTAATACGGATAACATTTTTTGTGCGCCTACCCACTATAACTTTTTGGTTTTAGTATCTTAATCACTGGATTCCACGTTCCGGATAGTTTGAATCCATCTTCCCTATTGATTTTTTTATATTTTTTGATTTCAATGACTTCTTATATTTTATAGTTCAGTTATTTGTAGCCTTAGTTGTTCTAGTCTATCATAATCATAGAGATGTTATCAACACATTTTACATTTCTCACAAGAATAAAACATTAAGAAAGAATACTTAAAGGTAGCAAAATTTCACGTGTACGATTCGTTTACACTTAACTCTGCAAAAACATCGGATTACGGGCTAAATTACAACAAACGGCAAAAAGTCAATTTAATCCAACATAATTCTCTACCGTAATTATCGCTTACCTTCTAGTATCTTGTGCATAACCGTGTTTGTTTTCATCAACTTTAAAAATGCAATACCGATGAAAGCGATGTTTTAACGCATAGAAACTTGTTGCGTGTTCAGTTAATTGCTGCGAAACTAATAATTGACTAACTATGTTTACTTTTGCAACTTGTGCGACTTTACACAATTTTTTATAATGTTCTCAATTCCGGTTAGGATCCATAATAATACCGCATGGTGAGAGAGAGAACTCATATTGTGTTAAGTGATAATCTACATGTGTTACTCCGTGTGTGGCTTTGACAGATGTAGTCCTGCCAAGTGGCAAAACTCTTCCCATGCGGTGTCGTAAAAGGCGCCTAAGGGATAGGGCTGTTTAACATCAGACAGATATATACAGTACAGACTCAGCCTCAGATGCATGACTCGAGTCAACCATAGTGCCTGGAATACGGCAATATGCTCATCCTCCATTACGTGGGACCGAATACAATTATTAGTGAAATGTGGCTGTTACTCACCTCTGCCTAACCTCCAGGAATAGAGTCGTGATTATATGTATTTATGAAATGAATGTATGGGCTTGATGCGTATTTTGACGTTTATGATGTTTAAAATAGTCGTCAACAATATGTCATAAACGTCAAAATACGTGTCAGTCTCATACTTTCTTTATTCTATTTTAGAATACGTCGGCCAATGTATTATCACTTGTATAGGAGCTCCACTTAAATACGTGTAAACAGTTGGTAAAAAAAAATACTCTTACTGGAAGAGGGGAAGGCTAGAATTGTAATTATTCAACCCTAAACGGTTTAGGGTAGGTTAACCCTTGAATAAGCCCTAGAATCGTAACACATGCAAGATACTTTACAAATTGTACTTGTCCGTAAAAGTGAAGGTTTGTTAAACTGCATAAAGTTTGAGATGTCCGTGACGAAACCACAACTGCACAGATCTCACAACCAGAGGAAGTGAACTATGAACTCGGAATTACAGTAAGGACAATAAAAAACACATCTCACCTCGCAATAAAATTAGCAACAAGCTAGTCAGATTGACGGACGACCGGAAAAAGGTGGCTGCGACAGACTGGATGCGAAAGGCTGAGGATCGGAGAAAATGGCGCACATTGGGAGAGGCCTATGTCCAGCAATGGACTGCGGTGGGCTAATTGATCGATTGATTGATAAACCAGTGTCCCATGGTTCCTGGCAGAGTAGAATTAGGACCGTCCCAACTCTTCCCATGCGGTGTCGTACAAGGCGACTTTAACAGCCCTATCCCTATAGGGCTGTTAAACACCAGACAGATATATACAGCCGAGACTCAGCCTCAGATGCATGACTCAAGTCAACAATAGTGCCCGGAAGACGACAATTGGCTCACCCCCTATTACGTGTGACCGATTACAATTATTGGTGTAATGTGGCTGTCTAGGAATAAAGATGTGATTATATGTATGTATGTAAAACCAAAGTGTAATAACTACATAGTATGTCAACGTAGAGAGTATTAATCGGGTACAAATTATCACATCCTTCCTTTCATGCAAGCAAATTAGTTGATGACATTAAACAGTTACATAACATTGTAGCAGGAAATATTTTATCTAAGTCTCCAAATAGAATGCTTACCTATAAAATATATTTTTCCTGTGAATATTGATGTGACTTATTTACAATTAATCACCATTGCCTACTATAGCATGTGTCGTCATAGATTACAAAGATTATGTCTTCTAGGTGGCGTCATGTAGGTCATTTAGGCAAGAAATACAGTCAACCAACCTGTAAAGGTCACCGCACTTTACCAGTTTATAGAATGATTTTTGGAATACAGTCAAAACTGTATATAATTATTGAAATGTGAGTATGACCATCAATCAATCATCAATCAATCAGTCCATTTCAATCCACCACTTGATAAATGCCTCTCACAAATTTTATTATCTACATTGTATCATGCAAAACTGGATATAGAAATATGTGTGGCCCTTAATCCCCCTATTCCTAAAATTTATAATAAAATGGGTTATGTGTACTGAACAGATGTGGCCATTACTATTTGCATATAGCGGTATTTTACTTAGCATATATCAAACACATTCCATCAACGGACGATGTTTCGCAAACGCCACGCCACCGCGCGAAACATTACAAACTGCCGCATAAATTGTTGGCGTTACCTATTTTGTAACGTCTAGTAAAAATATTTTGAAGTATTACAAACTATGTTTGACATTATCTTGACGTGACCGTGACAATAAAGACGAGCCACTGTTTTACTGAGACCCACTTTGTGTGTACGTTCGCGGCGATTCGTGTATGACAAGGTGCTATTACCGAGTTTGACACTAGAATATTACTGCATTTAACCTCAAGCTTTCAATTGTTTTGGATGTAACCTTTTAGTATGACAAATTGGTAAGAATTTTGCAATACGTTACGACACTTTTGTTTTATACAATTGGGAAGTTAATTAAACTTATGAGGAAAGGGTCATTGGGCTCAAATAATCGCTATTGAGCCCAATGACCCTTTCATCGTAACAACTTTTCTTTATTTAATATTTTTTATGCGGGAACCCCCTGTTTTCTTTTCATCGGTGTTAACAATGAGATGGGTATAACCGGGGAACCTGATACGCTCTAGTCGCCGCTTCATCGTAAGTACTTAGGATCTAGGATCATTTAAGTTATTTTGAGACAAAATTACCTTTGTCAAGATTGAACTTTAATGCAGAATGCTTCGAGTTAATGAGTTGTGAAAGAATTGATTTCAAAATCCAAAACATTCATAAAATGGAAGAGTAGTCTGTTCTAATGCCACCTCTAAGGTCCGTCTTAGACATTTTAAAGATTATTTGTGTTTAAGAAATAAGTTACCACTCCCTTCCTGAGTAGAAGAAAATAAAATTCTAGCCTTCCCCTCTTCCAGCATGACAGGCTTGCGGGGCCAATGGATATGGATTTATTATAAAAGTGTGTTATGGAAATAAAGGAATTTTATGAGTTCTTTAGAAATAAAATGAAATAAAGTCATAATGAAATGATTGATTGTGTGTGCACAAGTAAAGTGGGGTACCGAATGGACCACCATATTATAATAATGGTGGTTTATACGGTGAACTCCTGACTTAGCTCTGTGGTTATTTTTTATAACCATTCAGTAAAAGAGCCTCAGAGGACTTTGCGACGGGGTTCATGGCCAAAGTTTGTGTTTTTATAATATTACGGAAGATATGTAGATTGTGTAGGTTAAATTGCGAAACGTGACATCGTTCTCTCTGTTGACAATATTCCGGCAGTTTGTAAGATTTGCATTATATTGTAAAAGAACAGTCTCCGCAAATTTTTTGTGATGTCATTAGTAAATAAATTAATGATTTTAAAAATTAATTAGTTTTTATTTTATTGATCAAAAGTATGGCTCAGTCACACCTTCATAACTAATACCCTTTGATTATATAATCAAAGCTAATACCACACAAAATCATCACTGGAGTCGGATAATGCCCACGTTGTACTCTGTCGACTAATTGGACAGCTTCCTTAGAACGGTGAGCATAAATACGTTCATTTTGTTTGTTAAAATATTGCTCAGTTGTAAAAAAAATCTCATCCGTTAGCAAAATTTTTCTATGACTTAACTTTGCGTACCGCTGTAGTAGTTGTTTCGATCTTACCACCCTATTCTTATTTAAATTATCAATTATGAAATGACTAGTATATCTCTCATAGGCTGCAAGTCCTAAGTCATCCTTCAAATTAAAATACGCGACATGGTTCTAGTTGCTATCTTCATTTTCCAAGATATCTTTTGCTTTATCGTACGAACACAACGTGGATGGCCAGATCTTTTTCTGTCACAAACAGAGAAGGTCTCATTGTACCTTATAATAGCCCGGTACACAAATATTTTACAAACACCAAGTGTATGGAGAGTTTTAAATATTACATTTGGCTCCATACCTACTTTGCGTTCGGTTCTCTTAATCATCCCACTCCATTTTAATATCGCAAAATATTGTACAGTGTATTGGCGCCAAAATAAGAAAACATAATGAACAATCATATAAAAATGAGATTCCAAATTCAAATGTAATATTGGTGCACTTCGCAAAAGGAGCACTATTTAAGATGACTGGAGATTTGGCAAATAAATCAACATGATACAATTATAACATTGTCTACATTTTTGTAAAGTCAAAATCACAGTCTAATCTATTAACCCGCCCCTCATCGTACCTGGTGCAAAGGTGCCCATGACGCTGGCGGCATTGCCCCGTTGAACAGCTATGGCCAACCGTTGCCCCAGGTACGAGCCGGAGCGGGAGTCACCGGTTTTGTCCCTCAACCTGCGCCCTAATTCGCTCACCAGATTCTTGGCATCGGTACCCCAACTACCCATTTTCTCGACCGCAAAGGGAGCGAACATATATTGTTCTGTCAACGCCGCATATTTCTCCCGTTTTTTATCCGCTGCGTCCTCAGCAGCAGCTGCCAGAGACCGGACAGTACGGCTCAGGTGACTGGGCGCAACCGTGCTGACACACGTGACATCCCACATAAGGCACTTACCATTTTTCCATGGCACCAGAGTCATACCGTCCGGCCTTTTGCCGTCGGATCTGCTGAGGCCAGGTGGTTCTAATAGGCATGGGATATCCGCCGACACAAAGGTTCTCCGAAGTATGTCGTTGAGAGCATGGTAGCGCGGAAACCTACCCGTACTTCTACGACAACTCAGTGCGTGATGGCCGTCGCTCGCCACCATGGAACCGCAGGTGCATCTATGGGGTTCACACAACCTGCAGCCCAGGCGGAGGGCCACCGCCACCGGCAACGAATTGTCATCCAACAAAGTGCCCAGGTGAGCCACGACAGCGCGTGCAACCATGCTCCCGATTCCGGCTGTGACACTGTTCGGAGCATGGCCAGATCAGCTCCCGAAGCACCCTCCAATAGCTGCTCCCTAAGCCTTACAGCAATGCCCTCGTCCCAAGCGCGCTGGACAGTGGGCACGGCTGGTCTCGACGAATATTGTATTTTTTTTATTGTAACAGTATTTATGGCCAGACTAAGTAGATACGGGGTTATACCTGTAACCTGTCAATGTAACGTGACTGTAGATAGAAGCTTCACCATGCACCATATTTATGTACCTATCAGCTTACCATGAATATTTTTAATCATATCGCATTAGCATTAATGTTAGTATTTATGTCTGTGTATCCTCGACGCAGACGCATACAAGCTTATACCGTTTACCAAGCGCAGCATTTCGCGAAAGACAAGTCTAATAATATTTTGATTCACCTTGAAATCGAACCAAGGACCTCACGATAACAGCCAACAATAAGCATAATAGTCGAATGAAGGAAATTAAATCGAATCCATTTTCGTTTTTATGTAACACTATAAGGAGATCATGAATGAAAAAGCTAGGATAGGATAGGTAGCAAGTGGAAAGTTACTGTCTCTGCCTACCCCAATGAGAAAGAGGCGTGATACGTATTTATGAATGAAAAACTGGATGAAATATATAGGATTACAACGCATTGGTGACGATTAGATAGAATGATACCAATGATGAACATAGCAACAAAAGCGTTCCCATCTTGCCGAATAAAGGACAGAAATTATAAGATTTTATGAATTACTAACTTATAATTTTTAACTCATATCTTATCAGCATCCGATAAAACATTGGATAGCATGTGTATACTTTTCGTTGATGAGAGAATACAGTTATTACAGACAGACGCAAATATCTATTGGATAATTCTTTCAAAATTCCAGATATCACCGTAATTTCTAAAATAAATAAAGCGCAGTTCCCCACTACTTTATAGCAGTGAAATATTAATTTTACTATCAAGAAATCTTCAAAATGTACAATTTTAGATATCTATTTTTGTGGCAACATCATTTGCATGAATAAGTCGCAAAATGCTTACATCAGCTCAGATTTTATATAACTTTCTATCAATTACCACAAAGAAAGCGCTTGCATCCTATACCTGCTTGCTTATGCAGATGGCAGCTATCTAGATGTCAACGAAGATTAATATTTAGATTACGTGAATGAATGAGTCGGATTTCAGAACGTCACGAAAAGCTCAGGTAGTATCCAGGATAATAAAAAAATGAAGCTAAAGAGTTTCTTTACTTCCTTGTTTGAATACATTACTCGCTACGATCTTTACGAGCCGAGTAAGAAGAATAAATTTCAAAAAATGATAAAGAGAAACCACTCTTATGAAACCGAGTTCACAAATCAAATCATGGCAAAGTGCAGATCTTGTATGAATTGGTATTGACGCGATAATGAGTATATGTCGGGATACATATTTTGGAGCTAAGTTGCGAGACAAATGAGACCATGACGCGCGCGAGTTGCTTATAATAATCTACACACATACGTATAATCACGTCTTTATCCCCACAGGTTTAGGCAGAGGTGAATTAACACCCAGAATTCGCCAGTTATTGATTCAATCAATCAATCAATCAATCAGCCCACCGCAGTCCACTGCTGGACATAGGCCTCTCCCAATGTGTGCCATTTTCTCTTTGATTCAGTCCCACGTAATAGCGGGTGAGCCTATTGCCATATTCCGGGCACTATTATATATATCTGAGGTTGAGTGACAATGAATGTGAAGAGATGGGGTGGCCTAAATTCTGCTCCGCCGGGAACCACGGGTAATCTATGCTGGGTGAATTTGAGCTCTTCCACCACCGTGCCATCCTGTACTATCCTTAAAAGTTTACTGCGCATTAGAGTACATTTAGAACATATTTTAAAGCTAACATATCCCAAGGTATATCTGCGTCGTTAGTTGAAGTTTTTATGTGTAAAGGTTCTTCATTTTAATATCGTTAAGTAACAGATGTAGGTACAGTCGCGCACGTCTGCGATGCGCTTCTCAGAACGTCTTCTCTAAATGCCACCGTAGCACCACATCGCGACGTTCCCACGGTCACAATTCAGCGTTTCCGAGCCCATTGTATGTCTAGTTCAATAATTAAGCCTGCTATTTACAGCAGATGCTCACGCATACTCTGCGGTTCTAATGGGATATAACATTTCGACAGCTGTTATTTAACATTTGTCGAAATATATTTTAATAATTGACCTACACTGGATAACCTGTTGGTTAAATAGAGTATGACGGTAAAAAGGCCTATTACCTTTGGTTATGGGGTTATCTGCAACTTCAAGTTTTCGTAATTTGTCGGTAGATATTAGTAACTAATATTTCTAACTACTAATTTCTTTTTATTAGGTAATCTTAAATCGACTCACATTCCGTAATGAGAGACGGTTATTTTACAAGATCCTAGAGAGAAACTGTGGGTTACCCCACAGCTAGATGAACGGACAACTTGAAAAAGGTACCTGAGGGAAATTGAATGCGAAACGTTGAGAACTGGATGCTATGTCGCATGTTAGGACATTCAAACTAATTATAAGTTGATTAATTATTAAGATTCGTTATCTTCCGAATACTTCCAAAGCTTGCACTTTAATACCCGCCATTTCTGTAAGTTAGCATAGCTTGAATTTTTCGGGACACACCACCGTTTGAACCCTACCTCCGAGAGGATAGTCGGCGTCTGATCGTAGTCTATCATTCAGCAAGTGTATCCTTGCAGGTGAGGTTAAGGCTAAAAAGATCTCGGTGCCTACACTGTACTACACTGTCTTCGGTAATAGAATACCCAGCCAAATCACGACATAAAATATATCACTTAAATAATAATAAAGGCTTACGGGTTAACAGAATAGTTTTGTCATAAAAGAAATCGCTGAACATTTTAGATTGCATTACATAATACTGATCCCGATCCCGGGACTCACAGAAACCAATTCGTAAAAAAAATGCATGTAGGTACCTATATTCTTATATTCTATTTCTGTACCATATTTCATAAAGATCCATATTATTATACAGTGTAACAAAAGTACACGGTGTTAAATCAAAAGAATTTCAAGGATGAGAAGATACCGGTTATTAGCATTTACCGCTTCAACCTGTATCATTATAGAGAAGATTATATTATTTGATCCAGTTTAAATTTTACTTTTTATAGAAGGTGATATCATTTCACATTGTCCTCAGAACATAATAATATTTCCCAACAAATCCACTAGGTATGACGATTAAGCAAAGCAATATGCATTTTCTTAATAAGGCCGATACTTTAATTGAACACATTGCATTATTGAAGAATGTGCCCATATAAAAAGTTGTCACACAAGGAAAAACTGTAAAAATAATGACAGCAGCGAATCGCAATCGCTAGCTAATTAATTAGCAATCATCTTAGTAAGGTTGAAATGACGTGTGATGGACAAGCATATTTTTAATATTCATATTTTCTACTAGTGTTACTTATATGAAACGCTATTGTTCGATTTTGAAATGCGGAAATTTGAAGATAGAAGCTCACCTACTGAATTGAGTAAAGAACAGCCTTAGTCTTGTTTCGTCAAGACTTCAAGGCCCACTAACAATAAGGATGAAACGTGCAAATAACATGAATTATGATTCGTTTCGCTAATGGAGTGCACACATACTATTAGCAATCGGTAAGCTCACACAACATAATTCAACGGACGTAAGTTATTTATGGTTATTGAAATTTGGTAACCTCAAACAATGCAATTTATCTGTCCCCCAAATACTTTTTCACACATTGATACGTTTTGAATAAGATATATATACCTGGTTACGTACCATAATCCCGAAGTTAAAATCCGGAATGTGTAAAATATCGAAGGCCGAGTTACCGAATTACCGAGGTTCTTAATTCCGAAAGTTCAAAATTCCGGATTTTTTTTTTTTTTATTCAGCCTACAGTTTGTTATTTTGACTTATTAATACAGTGAATGGAGCCCCGCTATTTCTTCGTAAATTATCACAAGTAAACTGACACTAAGGGTATAGTGGAAGTCTCACAGATACCCTACTCTCTCCACATTCTTTGTGTTAGTTTCTTTTTTATTTTAAGTTACTCTACAAAATCGAAAAACTCCATCTTAGATAGCTTCTCACTCTTCTATCCGAGTTACCCTTTCAGTAACCGGGTATTATATTGGATTAATCAAAGAGAAATGACGTAACCATTCATTGTTTCCACCAGGCTTCATCAGGTGATAGCAACAATATGTAGACTTCCAATTTCGTACCGAATGATCACGAACAATTGATTTCATTAGATGCCGTTACCACTTTTTGTAATTGGGATTGAGACACATACCCATAGTGAAGTCGATCGTGGTAAACGAGCCGAGATGAATAACTGATTCTTAGTTATTGTATTTGTTGCGATCACGGTGGGTGAACAATTATTGCATTATATGATTGGTTATTATTCTGTAGACGAGGTCGGGGCAGACGTGAGGCGCGCGACCCCGCGGTACACCTTGAGAATTGAGCTTTATGTACTGTTCAACAATAGATCGGTCACCTAAAAACATTCCTGCTTTCATTTTCAATGGTCAACTGTATAATTTTGATACAGATCTTTTAATTGCTTAACCTCCTTGAACCTGATTTCCGTAGAAACAATTATGACAGAAAGATAATTATCTACCTGTGAGGCATATCGGTAAAACATTTAGTTGCTAGCTCAAAGGTCGCAGATTCGATACCCGCTCAGTGCGGATACTTTTATGCATGAATATATTTGCATTGTTTTGTATTTTTGTCTTTACAAAAATTGATATTTTTTAAAGAATATCACTAACCGAAATTTCTAATTATCCTCCTGACCCTTCAAGCTAAGCGCAATTTCCCGAGTTACGAATAAAATCAAGATTCACCAGTATTCGAATCTAGGACCTCTAGACCATGAGGCGTCGCCCTAACCATTAAGCTACCAACAAAAATGTATGTAAGAATTCATATCCACATTATAGAACACAAAATACGAGCTAGTTAAGCGATACGTACTTTAACTCTCGATACCGCGCCTGGATCAGTCGGGTTGTGAGAGATATGTCTCCGGCAACCTACGACCCTCAGACGGCGTGCGTTTTAGTTGGATCTAGTCCGACATAACTTCCCCCACCGGCTCTGGAAAGTGAGTATCCGTGGGGATTTTACGAACGATAAAAAATAAATAGCAGTGTGTAGAATGTAATTTTTACTAATATAGTTCTCACAGATTATGTTCTTTAGTAATATGTGATACGGCAATGTCATTGTTAATTTCTACAGTATATTAAAATCCTGTCCAAATTGGGTAAATTTTAGCTAACTATCAGTATTTCGGCAGCCATTTTAAGGTCAATTCATTTTATTGAATACATGTAAGTCACATATCCGGTCTAGTTCCAATTGCCAAAGGTCTTAAAACTTTTAAAATTAATCGATAGTAATAATTTAACTGGATATCCCTCCGGCAACTTCACCTCCGGCAACCTACAACCATCCGACGGCGTTCAGTCGGTTCAAGTCTGACATAACCTCCCCCACTGGCTCCGGCGGGTTTATTGGTGGAGATTTTTCGCACGATAAAAAAACAAAATATGTGTATTTTTTACGTATATTTTCATAGATTATGCTTAGCTTGTATGCCACGGTGCGAGGAGGACGCGGAAGCAGACATGGACCCATTTCCTATGACAATCGTGTCTGCATTATCACGAACGAGTTTATTTCCATTGTAGTCCGCGAAGAAAAAACGAATCGTGGAAAGTAGCCTTAATAAATTACTGCAATTATTGAAAACCTAAGAAAAGACTTGTAACTAATCACAATAATATTTCCTACAAAGCAAAAAATTTTAATTTTGGGATTTCATTCGTACGTTAGTCATCATCACAACTTTAGTTGCGATTGCATTGCATAGCATAATCCATCTCCTCCTTTAGATTTGGTTATACGGCTTGTAAAAGTTGGTTTGTAGAAAGGGTCGGGGAAAAAGGTAAGCTAAAGGGCGATCCAGAAAGTCGTCTTTTTATTTAGCAGGTGCACCAACAAGTAAATGAAGATATGAGTTGGTTTGAGGGGCCCAACCATAAAGGTGTTGGCAGGGCCTGTTTTCTCTTCGCGGTACAGGCACTTGAAACATGAACAACACCGGCAGTGCCAGCAAATTATTTTGTGTTCGATGCGTACACACGAGCACAAGCGACATTAAATCTAACCGGTTGGATGGCATTCGACGAGTTATCAACTTTAACATTCTCAATCACATTAATGAGATGACCCAACCTCTTTCGCCATCGCCTATTAAGAATAACCTGATTTTTGCAGATCACACTACTTGACTTGTACTTGTCCCGATAGATATATATTGAATACTTGGCATTGCCCGTACGCCTGCCAAAAAGTCGACAAAGCAGACCTATTACGTAATTCGTGTGACCTTTCAAAGGATTTCGTCGTCACTTCCATCGCATATTTTAGATAGATACGGCGTTTTACGATTATTATTCTCTAAGTATATGGTCTGATCGACATATATCTATGATTTCATCTATCAGGTACCAGCGTAATCATTATGAATCATAGGAGAACACATGCGTAATGGTTTCGCTGCAGATGCTGTAGATTGTGCTAAGTGGAACACTAAAATGATTCCTAGGCCCTAAGGTGAAAGATTTGGCACTGTTACAAAGATAATATTATTACACTCAACACTCACAAAAATACTGAAACAAGCATGATTTTTAAATAGTCGATTGGTAAGTTCATTACATAATTATGTCAACTTAAATTTTATTTTACATTTACTCGAAATAAGAACTTAATTAAATTCAGGCGTAACGTGCAGAGGCTTATGCATATATGCACCAAGAAGTTTTTGACACTTTCACCTTGCCAAAATTGATAAGAAATAAAACTTTTTATACACATAAGTACATACCTACAATCCGTTTTGAAATCAGGGTATCTGATTTATATTCGTGATTTCAATTGATTAAGAAGAAACAAATATAAAATCCTTCTCTATATTCAGTATTATCTGACAAAAGAAAACCTATCTACGTTTTCGTGAGTGAAACCTTCAGAATCGTTCATAATTGATTGCCTTTTGAAATAATGTTTTAAAAGTTTTAAAATCACACATTTTCCTGTTGAATCGAGTCCCAGGACAGTTAAAGCCAACAATACGTCACAAGTTCCTTTCATTAAACCCACGTTAAGGTGGGGTCCAGCACTTACTTATGAATCACCAGGTACGCTTTCTTCGACACCCACTGACCGCTCATAAAAGCACGCAGCATTCATACAATTTATTGAATTGTCTCTTTAGCATAACCTGTGTTTCCCCATAACTTTTAGTGAATAGATATTTTCTTAGAAAACGAAATGAATTACAAAGCGGGTTTTTTTTTATACAACTTACCTGATGGAAAGTGGTTACCGTAACCTATAAACGTGTGTAACACCAGTGGAGTCACATCCGTGCTGCCGAACCTATAAGAACAGAGATTTTGTGCCGTCAGTGTAGAGGACAAAGCAGGACAAGCCTTTGGTCACCCCACTGACAGCACAAAAACTCTCCAGTGAGCTCTGGCTACCCTACTCCACGAACTCCGGGAACACAACACGAAGTTATTATAACCGCGGTATTCTGTAGGGCGGAGGTACTTCCCCAGTCGGATTGCTCAATTGGGCAGAAATACCGCCGTGTCGTACCTCCTCGGTTCTCTTTCAGAACATAAGAACAAAAGTAAATGTCATTTTTTTATTGTTTTCGGCGGAAACCTTTAACCTTTAACCGTGGTAGCCTAGTGGTATGGGTAATGGACTGCTGAGACGAGGTGTCGGGTTCGATCCCAGATTTTACCATGCCACACACCAATGACTTTTTGATGCTTTTCAAAGTTATGTGTGTATTTATCGCAGGTTTATAAGTGCCCGGTTAATCGCCACCTATTACATTCGGACCTAAACATAAACTGGCGAAATGTGGGTGCTAGCACATCTGCCTACCCCTTCGGGGATATAGGCGTGAGTTAATGCTATGTTATGTTTCGGCGGAAATTATTTTTATAGTTCTTGGTACATCTAATAAAGTATAGATCAGCTATACATCTGCTAATAAAAAAGCTGAGAAGTATGTTTGCCTACCTCTGGTACTACTCCTATAACATCAATATTTTATTTGAACTTGATAGCTTAGTTCTTGAGAATAGTTATAAGCCTTCTTCAAAGGTATATAACCCTACATGCAAACCGGTACACATATTGATTGACAGATGGCCTTCTTGTTCTGGTTTTCCTCTCAGGGGCGAGATGTGAGACCACAATTACTTCCATAAAAATCCAATGCTTAGCAGAAAAGAAACCTCCCAAGAAAATACCTCAATTGCAACCGGGAATAGTGTCATTTAATTTTACACCAATAAAAACCGATCACTCTAATAATAAATTAGGTGAGCAACACTCTTTTAAGGATATCTTGTGCTGTGCAACAGCATTAATTACAAAATCCTTTTACTAATAAAGCAAGTAAAATTATGAATACTTATACGCCGCTGTTGATTACTTACTTCAGTAATTAAAAGGAAGCTGACCGGTCTCGTCATGGTTTACAAATATCGGCGGATCTTGGCCAAACTTAGTAGGTAATTGGTTAGCGCATGCCTTCGTAATATTTATGTTAACGATCAACAAGTAATTAGTTAGTTATAGATTAATATTTTATGCGGCGCAGGGCAGTTAGCCTTTTGTAAAAGTTCTACTATTCAATTCAACGATTTTTTTTAGAACTCGAGTGAGTTTGCATGGGGTCATACAAAAATACTCAAGTAACAAGCAAGCCGTGTAAGGGCTGGAGGTATTCATTGACGGATGAGGTTCTGGCGAAAGCTGTCCTCTCAGGGTTGAAAGGTTATACCACGATTGCTCCCATTGTAACCAAACCCCAAGCGTAAAATAAGCATACCAGGAATAAGCGTAACATGGGCTCCAAAGTAAAAGCCTCGGATGTATCCGGAAACAATGTTGAGATTCAACGTTTGTTACGATTACGCAAATCAAATCTGGATAAAATCTGGATTGACACAGAGATAGTTTATAGTCTGGAATAGTACATCGTCTACTTTTAAAACACGATCAGATGAACGGGATCAGTAATCAACACGGGTGGAGAAGCGAACAATATCTCGTCATTATCATCTTCGCGTTAGTCACGGTCACACCCGAGGTCCTCACCTCAGCATTCACCACATCTAAGTATTACATAAAATACACTAAGAACTGGAAAATTGTAACTGGCCTTGGTAGGAGAGTGACGGTGAACGATATAAACGAGATGATACTAACAACTTTTGCTTATAATTATATATGACCTTGAAAAAACTTGTTCAACATCAGCATAAACTGATGCTTAGTGTATCTTCGGTATATATTATAAAAAGCAAAGTTTTATGCTAAGCGGCTTTATTAATAGCTTATTATCAAACAACATTTTATTTCGGGATATGGGACCGGAACACATTTACCAGGATGCAGTGCCGCAAACTGCAACGCCGTGATCGACAGCAATACCTCCTAAAAATGCACAATCTTCTCTGTTATCCCTGCCATATATTTGATTTGGTATATATTATGATACACTGTTACACATCGCATTTTTATATACCAGGTAAACAGATATGCTTAATACACCCACCTTTCGTCAGTCACTCCGTTAACACCACGTAGGTAGCGAGCCTATTGCCATTTACGGGGACTGAGTTTATTCATATAACTAGTATTTGGTGTAATGTGTACATAATAACTATAGAGCTATGGGCTTTTTGCAATCCATGGCAGAGATGCGAGCATTAACACTCACGAATCACAAAAAAGATCGGAAGTTAGCGCACTTCCTTTTGCGCACCGCGACGCCAAACGCAACTCTCGGCGGCGTGCCACAACGCGGTTATATGTTTAAGTCCTTATAAACCACCTTTTTCTATTAGTTATTTTGATTTCTAATGAAATCAAAGATTAAAGAAGATAGAAGAACCTTATATACCTGTTATAAAACGTAAAATATCTTATAAAGTATAATTCTTTAGCAAAAATTTTCAAAAAATCACGATTACAAATGGAGACCACGAGAAGGTAAACGAAAGGTAGGACAGGACGCCCCCTAGCCAGATGGACGGACGACCTGAAAAAGACGGCTGGGACAGACTGGATGCGGAAGGCGGAGGATCGGTGAAGATGGCGCACATTGGGAGAGGCCTATGTCCAGCAGTGGACTGCAGTGGGCTGATTGATTGATTGTCAATTTTTATAATGTTGACATCATTAATTTAATTTATTTATAATATTGGTAATTAGTTTGACTTTAGCTGTATTTGGTTTCGAAATTTACCTAATTGAAAAGTGTCACGACCAATGCGCATGAAAATTTTCAATTAAATTTCGAATATTATTGGCGGAATACAGAATGATCAAACTTTTTTTTTGTTTTTAAAAAATAATATTAGTATCGAAATTACTAATTCCTTAAACCCTTCAGCTAAGCTAAATTACTTGTGTTAGGTGTGGGTTCATATCGATAGTATAATGGTCAGAATTCGAACCCGGGATCTTTCGAACGTAAGATCGACTCCTTTTTCTTTTTTCTAATGTGCGCAATATCTCTACGGACCACTGGGACCGGTGATGGAGTTTATATCGGACTTGAATCAACTAAAACGCGCGCCAACTGTGTGGGCAGCAGGTTGCCGGAAGTGAGATTATCGGAGACATCCCTAGCAATCCCGGCCGGGCAGATTCTTTAACCTCTGAGCTACCGACGACATTTTTATATATTTAGATCGGTCATTCTGGAAGTCTGTGGGAGAGGCCTATGTTCAGCAGTGGACTATGTGTGACTGACATGATAATGATGATGATGATGATTAATAACCTTAACATCTACGTTTATCATAACGGTTACCCCTAGCGTAGGTTTAAATGACTAAATAAAACTGGAATTATATTGCAGGTTTATCTACCTTTTTAGCAGTTTAAACTGCGCGAAATACTGATTTCTTACACGTGATCCACAGGAATCAGTTTACAGAATCCGTTCAATTGCTCTGATTGAGTTACAAATATTCATCCACCCATCGACACTTTCGTTGTTATAATATTAATAAGATCACAAGTTCCAGCCACTACTGCACAATGCAAAGGATCCAGCCCACCTATACAAGTAGCAATTCGTTCGCCCGTGTATTTGTAGGCTAGAATGATGAATATATATTATGTTGTGGACACGTATTTATCGCAGGTTTATAAGTGCCCGGATAATGGCAATAGGCTCGCCACCTATTACTTTAGACCTAAACATAAACTGGCAAAATGTGGGTGCTAGCACCTCTGCCTACCCCTTCGGGCATATAGGCATGAGCTTATGTTATGTTTACGTATTTTATATTAACGTGTCTCAACCCCTTACATTTATGAATCTATTCTATTCAAATCTACAAACATATCGCCACTTGTCTAGAATGGGTAGAATCGAACGTTGACTATATAGAAAGACTTATTCCAAAAGAGTTCTTCTATTAAATCTACCAATAAAAAATCTGACAGCAAGAATACTAAAACTTCATTCTTCTTCATCCTCGTGTTAATCCCAGTTACTTTCACCTCGGAGTCTGGAGTCCGCTTTACCAGTCAACCGCGGATTTGGCTAAACTTAGATATTTTCCGTGAAGCGACTGCCATCTGACCTCCACAGCCCAAAGACGATATCAAAGCATTGCAGCTAGACCAGTTATTGGTTTTTAAGGGCTCCAACTACCCATAACGACTGCCATAGATGTTCGTATAGCAACCAAGACCGATGGCTTACCATGCTTGCCGAGGCTCGACCAGACCAATGCAAATATTCATATTCATGCATACATATATTTGCACTAAGTGGGAATCGAACTCGTACCTCATGCGCAGCGGCCTCGTTCACTACCAACACACCACAGAGGCTGTCAATACAGCAACTTCATTATGATACATAAATAAACTGTCACTAAAGATTGATTCTCCTGAAAACTGATGAGGTCAAAAATTTTATGAATTCTCTTACAACGTGCCCTGCAAGTTCTAAAGAATGACAGTTTAAATTACTTCGATTGACATTTGACCTCAGTGACGAACTTTTTTCAATTATAATTTACAAGAAAAAGTTTTTCCAGTAAATACTTACTTGCATTATACTTATCAATTTCAAGTAATCTTATAATAATATCATTTTGCTTTCTCATATTTTGTAGTCAATTTGGCTGAAATTGATTTCAGCGATATGATATGAATTTAATTGAATCAGTAAGTACAGTCGCGTTCAGAAATCGCTAAATACTAATAAAATTAGAAATAATTCTCACTTTAGTCAATAAAATATAATAGTAATAAATAAATATTCTACAACATACCACACAACGCTATCCAAAGCCTAAACTACAGCTTAACTAGCTTTTGTTAGAAAATCTAGAAATCTAGAATGCGTATAAACATATGTACTTAGATACTTTGCTTGTAAATACATATTTAATTATTATACATAGAAACTTTTAAGTATTTTCTATTTAAACTTGTCATTGTCAGGCTCAAAGTTTATTTCATATTTTGTTGATTATTTAAGGAAGGAAAGCTAATGTAACCTCTAACTTAGAAATTGCTGAACTACTTTTGAGAGTGACTATACATAATTGGCTATATTTTACTTACTCGTACTAACAGATTCGATTTGAGATAGGTAATGAGAAATAAGAAGCATTTAATATCGATATCTCACTGACAATTTCTTCTTTTTAAAGAACACTATTTTTTTGAGTACATTTGACGATGATACGATTAAAAATGTATTAATATTTACCTACAAGCGGCCGCCCGCGAACGCGTACACACAGACCCATTTTACCCCAATAAGGGAGGAGTTTTGTAAAATCTATACAGCCTATAAGGAAGGTTATAATAGATAGGTATCTACCGAATTTCAAGTTTGTAGGTTAAGATTTCGTGGTTGAGTGGTATTTCGCGTTTATATAAATAGATATATATGTTTCAGGACATGAATCGCCGGGTGTATCGGTGTCACATCCGAGTGCTATGAGATGAAGGCGATACCGCACAATGCAGGCGGGCGCACGAGTTGCCATCGACTAGCCGACACGGCCTCATTGCGCTTTTTGTTCCGATATTGAGGTAAGCAATCATTATTATCAAATCGAGGTAAAAAATCAGGTAAATAACATTATGAAAGTATTATATTGTTTTTATAGACATCTATTGTTATAGATAGTTAATTAAACTGGCAATATAAGTGAAGTAACACATTCATAGAGTTGCATGTGTGTACTGCGTAGCAGAGAAGCTATGTTCAAAACAAAATGTGTGCTCCATTTGGGTCCTTTAGTATTATATTACTGTGATTTGGGTGAGTCGCTGCAACACCAAATCGGTAGTTTTTTCATCTAACCCTAAGATTCAAATATCAAAGGGAAGTCAAGATTTTAGACAGCCGCGTTGCGCTCCCATGTTAATTATGTCGCGGTACCTACAAAAATTTAAGCATACCGTATCATTAATGAAAGCAAAACAATTAATATATATTATGTACATACATAAAATCACGCCTTTATCCCCGGAGAGTTATGCAGAGGTGAATTATCACCCACATTTCACCAATAATAATCTGAGTCTGGGCTGTATACATATATCTGTCCGTTGTGAAACATCCCTATCCCTTAGACGACTTGTACGACACCGCATGGGAAGAGATGGGGTGGTCCAAATTCTACTCTGCCGGTTACCACGCGGCCTTCTGCTGATCTATCTATTAATCGAGTAAAATTATAAATATTATTAGTTTGAATTATAATTATATGCTATTAAAGAGTTAGAAACAATTCAGGAATCTGTAGGTACAGTCGACAAAGAAGATACGGAATAGTACCTTTACATACAACTTCGTATGAAAAAGTGTAACCGTATCTCCTTTGCTGACTGTACCTGCATACTTACTTTTGTAAAATAATCAGTCAGTCAACAAAAAGGGGTTACGAACACTTGACCGTAACCAAGTGGACAAACTTTAAGTTCCGGCTATACGAAGGTCATTAGTATACAGAAAAGTCTTAAGTTTTAAAAATATTTTAATCAGCCAACAAAACGCTTGTACATTACGCCATTCTTATGTCAACTAGTAAGCAAATACCCGCCCATTTGTTTAGCGTTATATTGACAAATCAGTCATTCACAGGACCAATGTAAATAAATACCTATAGAGGTAGCTATAATAAATTAGCGACACGATTCGAATCTGACACGTTTATCCTAATAAGCCTAGTAGAAACACTAATGACTTTACCAGTTAAAAACCTTTAAATAAATAATAAATATTTTACAACACTATCTAGACCCATGGTAGGCATAGCTTAACTAGGTTTTGTTATGGAATATAGAAATTGAATAATCATATTCAGATTTTTTTTTGTAAATACATACATATTATACATATGTACTTATAATGTAACCTTTATTTATATATTTACGATGACTATATTTTCTAGTGTGTAACAGTACCGCGTGGTTCCCGGCAGAGTAGAATTTGGACCACACCATCTCTTCCAATGCGGGGTCGTACAAGGCGATTATGGGATAGGGCTGCTTAAACATCAGACAGATATATATAGCCCAGACTCAACCTCATAAGCATGACTTGAGTCAACAATAGTTCCCGGAAGACGGCAATAGGCTCACCCCCTATTACGTGGGACTGAATTCAATGATTGATGAATGTGGCTGTTAATCCTCTGCCTAACCCTCCAGGGATTAAGGCTTGATTATATGTAAGTATATATGTATGTACCATTAAAGTCTGCTGATATCCACATATTTACAATTATTAGTGGGCGTCATACTAATCATATCCGACCACAACTTCTTAGTAGTTGCTATAAGTTTAAGATAGACGTAGCGAGAAGTTTAATGACCCTGCAAGTTACACAAAAGATGAGTCTAGGATGTCCCGAACGACTCTTGCTTTCATCTCATACTCAAACGACCCGTTCTGCCCTCATTTCGTTGAGAGAAACTCTAAAACGTTTGTATGCCAAGGCCATCGAACAAATTGATATTACATCTAGAGAGAGTTTGCGGCACGGCCTGCCGCGCTTACAAATTCAAACTTTGTCACGTTTTTATACTACTGCACCGTTCATAAGTTTGTCTAACATGTCGTGGAAAGGTATTGGTTCTATATGGTTGCGTTCACATCTGATGCAGTATGGCTTGAATTGTGTAGGATCAGAAGTGAGCAGAGGGACAGAGAAAAGGAGCATCACGACCATAAACTGAAATATATGTTAAGTTTATGATCACGCCACAACACGTCAAACAAATGTATTGGCCGCCCTACACGAGGATAATGTTACTACATTTTACAGTCAAAAGAAGCGATCAGTAACTATAATTGAGTTTAACTGAATTACATCGAAATTGAATGTCGCGTCTGAAAGCAGCGATTGCAAGTTGATAGGTCAACGAGCCGGTCGCGCCGTCGCCGATCTAAAATTAACTCCATTTAGTAATGTCTTTTGATAAGAACCATGCCACTGTAATGCTCCATAACGGGAACGTCCGCCATGTATGCAATTAATTAAAGCCGAGTCATTGTACGCGTTCAGACGCTATGCGCCAGCGTCATGATATACCGCAAACCCAGCTAACAAGTGGCCTTACAACCACTTAAAATGAATTGAATCGTTACCAGTTAATGTCACAACACAGCACGTAACATTTTGTGAAATTATAACACTGATTCAATATTATATTATAATGTACGTATTATAGCGTGCTGCTTATTGACCCCTTTACTTGTCACGTATTAAGTTCACATTGTAGTTAAATTATCCACTTAATAAGACCCATGCTGCGAACAAGCCGTCCTCATAAGCCTAATTGCGTTGCTTTTTAGTCTCTAACAATATATAAACATATTGTTATGTAAGACACGAACGTATGCAATTATTATAACAACTCTTACTATTTATTCTGCAGTATTCTCGTAAAGCAAGACGTAATGTATATTACAAACTGAAATTATTACTAAAGACTAGCTGTCGCTATTTTAACGGACTTCTTTATACTACTTAAATGGAAAAGCAGCACACGACCCGCCGGACGGTAAGTGTTTGGCGATGTCTTTAATCACTTACAACATCAGAGATGTCACTCACACGTTGCTAAGCTATGGTGACCTTCCTTGCCAATAGAAATACAACTGTAGTTTCCTATGGATGGAGGTATTTTGCCATATCATGTTACTAGTTAGTTAAGCTATCCTTACTTTGAGTTTAGGGCTTTGTAGAATATCTTTCAATATTATCTTACTATTTCTCACTCGGGTATTGGCAGACACAACAACACGCCATCAGTTTCAATCCTGTTACTGTCAATAAACCTTTCACGTAAGTTGCCGGTTTCGAGTGCTATGCTACTCTAATAAATTATTGCATTTAGACTAAGCAGACCAAGTGATTGAATGAAATTTCAAAGTATTTAGTATGCTAACTATTAATATCGATTATGATATAGAAAAAATTGAATCGGCTCAGGCGGGATTCGAAGCCGCGATCTTTTCCATATAGGGGGAACCTTCGCCCGAAACCACCCAAATTCTTCTAAACAAATATCGGTCTTACGGCGACGTTTAAGTGCGATCTACCAACAGAGCGTGCCCCCTGTAAGTGTAAGGAAAAGACCAAGTAATTGTTTGTAAATAGACCTAAATAAAAATGCCCGCCGAGTTTCTTGTTGGAGTCTTCTCAGGTCGGGGTCGCGTTTCGAACCGGTGCCGCGGTGGTCTATTTGCTAAACTAGTCTTTCATATTTCTTTTTATATTGACATTTTGTTAGTGCCGATTTAATGATCTATACAGAATAAATTATTTTTGTTTCCGACATTGTCTTTCACCTGCTATTTACAATAATGCATTTCCGACACGACGGTATTTCCGTCCAGTTGGGCAGTCTGACTGGGGAAGTACCTCCGCCCTACAGAATACCGTGACCATAATAACCTCGTGTTGTGTTGTCAATGGAGAGTTTTTTGAGAGATGAGAGGGAAAACCAAACGCTTGTTCTGCTTTGTCTTTTACACTAACGGCACAGAAACTCATGTGCTTACAGGGTTGGCAGCGCAAGTGTGACTCCCTTGAAATTGCACACATCCATAGGCCACGGTAACCATTTAGGTGGGCCGTGTACTTGTCTGCCAACCAAATGGTACAATAAAAATGTTCGTTCTACGTGCTCAAACTGGCTTACCAACAACTTATTTGCTTCAGAATAGGGGAACTATTCATAAAGTTGGTGTAACTGCGCTGACTAATATTCAGCAGAGGTTATTGAATAATAGACTTTCAAGTGAACTCCTTGCATCCTGGCTATGTCGACACGGACATGGCATCTCATCAAGGTACACTAAGCATCGACGAAGGAGCTGTTGCACCACTGTTCCTGGCACTCGATGCTGAGGACTACGTCTGAGGCCTATATGTTTAGTTCAACAAGAAAATTGATGATTAGGATAGATAGAATTCCCAAAAAACCTATTAGTGACCAGAAAAGGCTTGTAAGATATAGTTTTGTCTGTCTTATAAACCGACATAACTTAGGCATATCTGTCGTTGTGTGTTTCTTGAACCCCATATTATAGAAAATTTAATTAAATTTTAAAGCATTTAGTATGCTAACTATTCAAATCGATTAAGAATAGAAAAAACTGTATTGATTCAGGCGGGATTCGAACCCACGATCTTTAATTTTTAATCGATACTATTGAAAAGTCTGTAAAAGAGCCGGTCAATTGCCGCACCGCCGACCCGCACTCCGATGGTTACATACAAATTAAAAAAAAAACCTATTTAAATAAATTGAGTTATCATTATTTGCACTTGAAGCTTCCGCAGGGGCCTATTAACATTTACAAGTAGATGGTTCATGGACATATCGTGTAGCACCGAGGACATACATTCCTATAATACATTCCTACATTCCTTCAATGCCCGCACTTGCAAGTGCACATAAAGAATTTTGTAAGAGGCTGCCTGTTACGCCTCGCTTGCGCTTATTAAATGTTCATATAACAACAAAACAATAATTTTATTCTATTGCAAATGATTGCGATATTATTACGGTCGATACTCATCAAAGTGATCAATCATGTCTGGTCGCAATGTACGAATGATCGCTAATGACGCGCCGCGAATGGTACCATCAGACGTTCAAAATCATATTGTCACGACCTACTTTGTAGTCAGAATGTGATGTCTGTTTGTACAATACTTGTGCCGGGGGTTATTCGTGAACTGGATTTGATTCTTCTTATTTCAATACATACTTACTACTCACGCACCTAGTAACTTGGTATTCATTTAGTTTTAATTAAGTTTTATAACTCTCATTATAGTAGCGGATACCATAGATAGATAATATTTAGCACCTTAGTTCTGAATGTTCTGCTATCTATGGATGTTGTAGAATGCAACGATATATTTAATCAGAATTTTTTACATCACCTTTTCTTCAATTTTACCTATACTGCAAAGTGGATACGGGGTTTATACAGTAGCACAAGAAATAAACAACGTTTTTACTATGTGTGTGGTGATAGAGAAAGAATACAAATATTATCTTCACATTTTAGCCGAAGGGTGTCGTAAGAGGCGACTTACGGAAGAATACGCAGTCGATATCACTGCGAGGAAAAACCCTGTAACAACATAAAAATCTGGATATAACATAACATTTTTTTTCTTATCATTATTTTGCTGTTATAGTGATTGATTGACATTAATATCCGATATCGGGTGTCAGCTCCGATATCCGATATCGGACCGGACAATGAGAAAAACAGAATACACATTTCATACATTTTACTTCCTGTCGGCTATCGGAGCTAACACCGATGTCGGATCGGATAGTGGGCAAACCTGGACTTGAAAAGGCCTTGGTCGACAGCGTTGGCGACCCGGACTGGTTCTTGGGGATCACATACGTTCTTACCTATAGAGTGGCGATATTTGTTAACATAGTTGTCTAGTAGATAATAGTTGTCAGTTCTCCCATTTTGCATTCTCAAATACCTGTAACGCCTGCAATGCAATGCAATGTTTTTATCGTATTTTTTTAAACATTTTTCAATAAGTACTACAAATGGAAGAAAGAGAGAAATCTAGATAATAGAAGACCAATTAAACTTTATGGCAAATGATTTTTCTTATACACATTAGCTGGCAGGCATTATTGAAAGGGTGAAGTTTGTATGTGAAGACAAAGCAATTTTTAGTACAAAAAAATAAACTTGAATCAATAAATTTAACTGCCTCGACTTTTATCAGAAATATTAATCTGATCTACTAACTTTATTAAAAAGAGCAACTTGTGTAATTTTATTAATATAACATTCACGACTGTAATATTAATTCGTGTTTCGTAGAGAAGATGTTGTTTCAAAATTGTATAATACTTAAAACGAATACGGGGCTATCATAAAATTTTATATTTATCCGAATAATATAGTTTCAGTAATAACTATATTTATACATTATTATTATAAATTGTATAACAATTGTTAAAAAAATATATAATATCTCATTTCACGTTTTGCACCTGTCGAATAATTCCGCTCAGTGGCTGGCTTTAACCAGATTTAGTGTAACTAATTGGTACAAGGTGTTCGACTTACACACTTATCTCGATGCTTTCACTGTGCTAAAAGTACCAATAACCGATTTCATCGCAGCATATGCAGGACGCATATGCTACTAAAATCGCTTACATTTATTCAAATTTTAAAACTTTCAATAATTATTACTCAATAAATTCTTGTAATGAAACTGAAGTGTATAATCCATTTATACAACTTGTAACCATCTTCTTTCCTTCCCCTCCCCACTCTTCAGAGCACGCCACTGCCGCTGCAGGACAATCTCAATATCCTAGGTATGGACGTTCGCTGCAACCTGAATAACAAAAACTACATCGAAAGCATCATCAAAACAGCCTCACGAAAACTCGGAGTCCTGAACAGAGTGAGACGATTTTTCACGCCGGAGCAGCGGTGTCTTCTATACAAGACACAAATTCGCTCCTGTGTGGAGTACTGCTCGCATCTCTGGGATGGTTCAGCAAAGTACTTACTAGATGCTCTCGACAGGTTGCAGCGACGTGCGGTCCGCATCATTGGGAATCCCGAGATCACGAACACCCTAGAACCTTTACAGCTGCGTAGAGATGTTGCGTCCATGGCTGTATTTTACCGTCTGTACCATGGGGAGTGTTCTGATGAGCTCTTCCAATTAGTCCCACCCTCCCCTTTCCTACACAGGACAACGCGTGCAGGTCTTAGATGTCATCCGCACACGGTGCAAAACATCCGATCAAGAACCAAGCGGTTCGGAGACTCTTTCCTCTGTCGCACCATTAAGGCCTGGAATTCATTACCAGCTCACGTGTTTCCTTCTTCCTACAGTCCCGGGTCCTTTAAGCGGGGCGTGAAAAAGCATATGATAAGGCCGTCAAGCTGAGTGTCACCATTGTCACACGGTATGTGTAAGTAATGGTGACCCTCTTTTCTGGGATTTTGCCTTCAGCTTACCATCAGGCAAGGCGAAGTCCAATTGACGTGTCCTATATAAAAAAAATAAAAAAAAAAAAAAACCTCTTGACTAAAATTTTAAAGTTATTAGTATGACAAATATATGAGAAAGATCGCGGGTTTGAATCCCGCGTGAACCGATAATTTTTTCTATATCTTAATCGATTTGTAACCTGTTGTGTATGACTTGCTTGCTAATGCATTTGCTAACTACGAAAAGGGGGACTTGGGTCAGTGCCTTATTCTGACCAAAGTGTCTCTTTTCGTGTTACCAGGTCAGTCGCTCTCCTCGTGTATTGAAAATTATCCAAATCTTAAAACATGCGAACACCAGACTCCGAGGTGAAAAATGGCACAAATCATCAAAATCAAAATTTCTCGTTAAATTGGAATGACTCCATTTAATAATAACATTAAAAGCAGCCAAAGATCAAATAGAGCCGCCACGGAAATACTTATTATGTTATTATGTCTAGAAACTTTATACATAAATACATAATTTTCATGAAATAACTTTACATTTCAATTTAAACTTAAATATCACCGGTCACGTAATTATAACCAGATGCATTATTTATTTATTTATTAGGTCAATAAATATTGTTATTATACTAAGTGAGTTTGTTTGTCCAAATAAATTTTATCGATAACTTTTATCGACAGGCCCGTAGGGCGTAAGCGTAATGTGCAGGCCAGCGACATACGTCCGCGCAGAGGTCAACGAGTCGTTTCCTAACCTCGATACCGAGTGCATACAACTCGAACAATATTCGTACCGACCCGCTATACTTTCTTTGAGCTAATTTCTAACACCTTGTATTCTGTGCACTTGTCGCTTAACTACATAAAGCAGTATGTACCGATGTTATTTTTCGGTACAACACACAATGCAATCAATATCATTTTTAGGCCCTTATTAATAAAGAAATACACATTTATTAGTAAAGGCCTTTGTATACATAGGTATGTAACACTCATGTATTATGTCAAAACATTGTATAATAAACAGTGCGTATAATATTCAACTGTGTCAGTTATAACGGTAATCGAAGTGACTGCCAATAGGGGGCGCAGGTTCGATTACCGCTCGATGTTATTTGCATTGATCTGTTTTCGTGCCTCAGGGAGCACATTAAACCGTCAAAAGTTCAACTAGTTTAACTACAAAATTTCAACATCGCCGACCCCAACTTGGGAAAAGTCTCAGAGAATGATCATTTAATTTCCTAATAAAGTATCTGTATACTATGATGTCCTATGAGCTCGAGCTCCTTTTAAATAGAAATAAAGTTAACAGTACACTACTGATACCTCTAATGTGGTGTTGGTCTAATGTTGGTAGTGAATGTTTATAAATATAGCGATCGGTATCCGCTTACCATGAGGTAAGTAAACAGTATTCTTGCGCTTGTTATCGAGTACATAGCCTTTATCAATTGCCCAATGAATAATGTTTTAGATATTTATGAAAGGATATACATAGTTAATAAGCTATATCCTTTAATCAAATTATGAATAATAATTGAATTTAGAATTAGATTACATTGTGTGTGCTATAATTAGAGTTGGTATTGAAGGTTTTTTAACTCGAAGTAATACGAAAATGCGTTAATTAATTGAACACGCAAACATATAATTTATATCAGCTAAGCTCATTTTTTGTTATTGTTATTGGCAAAAAAAATAATTAATTCCAAAGTCGATTACTCTTATAGCACCATTTACAATCTTATTTTAATAATATGATACAATAAAACTCATTTCTATAGGCCTCTAACACTAGAATCACCCAAGAAATACTTGATAACATTACTATAAAAGGTGATAACAGGCGTACCGCTCATTCTGTTCTACAATATAGAACATAATTAGGTATAGTCAGCATCAGATTAATATTGACTACAAAGTCTCAAACTGGTCTTAAAACTATTAAGATGAAGTAAATCGTGGTTTATTGATTTAAAATGTATTGTTGTCCGATCTCAAGAAATGATGCCGAACTCTGCAGCACGCAGCAGTCCTGCACGACAGTACCGCACTGCACTATCGGTAGTATCGGTACCCATGTAATTTCTATGAGCTTGTATAACATTACATTCCGAGCTACGCAGCAGTGTCGCTGCAGCAATGCTGCGGAGCAACGTTGTACAGCACTGCTGCATGCAAATGAAATAGTATACAACAGTATATCACCAACACTACTGCGCAGCATTGCTGAGTGCTACAAGGTTTGGAATCTTAATCTGTGTACCAAACAGAACAATCATTCAACAGGAAGGGGAGAAAACCAAGGCTTTAGTATTTTAATTACTTTGTTCATTAAAATCGATCTGATGCTGACTGTACAGCCCCTTAAATAGCACATACTGTATATAGATAACTGTAGAGATCAAAAACAGACTTCGGCTCATCCCACATAAGCGAAAGTCAACACAGCTGGTTTCATTTTAATTTTTTAATAATAAATATTTATTATATTATACAACGCAATAATAATGGTGCATTTTCTATTTGACCATGACCTGATAACACCGATATATTTACCAAAAAGTATAATTAAATCCTAGAAGACGTAAGTTTATTAATAAGTATATTAATCGTACGTATTTTTTTATACCACTTAGGTGGCAGTACGTATATTTTTCGTTATCTTTTTACTTTTTCATTTCCGAATATGAGTAAATTATCACGAAAAAACGTGTGAACCCACTGTATATAAGTTTGTATATACATTCACTTACAAAACTAAAGAAACAATTTGATAATATTGATACAAACACAGTGTATGTAAGTTCTTTTTTGTACAATGAGTGTGAATAGCGAGATTGACAGGTAACAAAATAGCAGGCGCGAATGGCACGGCCTTGAAGGCTCGATTGTGCCCGCTACCGGAACTCACACATATACTGCACCGTCCTTAATATTTACTATCTATCAAATAATCTACAATTATAATTATATAACGTTACATAGTAGACTATTTATTCAAATCTCCGACTTCAGAGCTAGTATTTTAATTTTTAATATCATGAATTCGATTGAGACTTCTTATTAATTGTACATCTTAAGAGGCTTAGGATTAGTGAGAAGTCGGTAGCAGCCAAGATGCATATAACGGTCTTGCTCGACATACCCGGATAACTCGGTGGTTCCTCTGCCCAGCGCCTTAACGCCCCGGCTGTCTGATACCCATTTTCATTCTTTTCTTTTTCTGAATTTTTCTTACCTTATTCTTCTTAATCGGTGGCAATGGGCCACTAACACCTCTGGCAGTGTTACCAAATTTTATAGGCATTCCTAACCTAACATTTACCATTTCTCTCCTGTTGACAAGAAGGTATTTTCATTGTATTCTATGGCCTAAATTGACAACTGAGACAAGTGAAGTCCAATTTTACTGTCACGAAAACTAGTGTTCTAGATACTCATATCTGACGTAATTCAATGCAAATAAATGATATGTGTATAAAAAGCCAACTGTCTTTACATTTAATGAATGTTGCCAATGTAGGTGCTGAAGCATTGCCAAACACTAATTCAGTACATAAAATAAAAAGAAATGTATGTACTTTAGATCGCACAATCTCCGACAGCCTTGGTAAAATTGTCCTGAGATCCTTGAGATTAACAATTTTTTCTGAAGACGTTTTAGCAGCAACACATACCTTTGGTATATTAATACTTACACATTTTTTATACCACTTAGGTGGCTGACTAGCACACGGCCCACCTTTTTTTTATACCATTTAGGTAGCAGACAAGCGCACGACCCACCTGATGGAAAATAGTTTCCGTGGCCTATGGGCGTGTGTAACACCAGAGAAGTCACACTCGCGCTGCCGAACCTGTAAAGCACAGAAATTCTGTGCCGTCAGTGTAGAGTATAAAGCACGACAAGCCCGTAGTCATCCCACTGACAGCACAAATTCTCCAGTGAGCTCTGGCTAACCTACTCACCGCTGGGAACACAACACGAAGTTATTATAACTGCGGTATTCTGTAGGGCGGAGGTACTTCCCCAGTCGGACTGCTCAATTGGGCGGAAATACCGCCTGATGGAAAATGGTTACCGAGGCCTATGGACGTAAGCAAAACCAAGAGAGTCACACTCGCGCTGCCAACCCTGTAAGCATAGTTTCTGTGCCGTCAGTTTAAAAGACAAAGCAGGACAAGTTTTTCCACTGACAGCACAAAAACTTTCTAGTGAGCTAGTACTACTGGTGGCTACCTTACTCACCGACGGGAACACAATACAAGGTTATTATGACCGCGGTATTCTATAAGGCAGAGGTACTTCCCCAGTCGTACTGCTCAATTGGACGGAAATACCGTCGTGTCCTACCTCCTCGCAAATACTTAATAAGTAGATTCAGCAAGCATAATGTATAGTCGCATTTCTGGGTATTGGTTATAAATGCGCTAATGTTTATATACTTAGTTTTGATTTGATAAGAGAACTAATTACGTGTTAAAAGAAGTTGTGCTGGGTATTCACGGCCAGGGCTGACACAACCTGCCGAGAGCGAGTTTCGTAAAACTTATCAAACGACTTCATTATAACGTTAATAAAATAAATACCAAGTGTTTCGCCACCAGGTGGCACTGATCCAATATCACACAATTAATATTTTACTCGCTCGCAATCAAATATATGACAAACGAATACTGAGCACTCACTAAAGCCCCACTGTTAGTTTTTTACTTACCGATGCGTTAGTAGTTCCGAGTTAGGATTTCGACTACGAATTGGCAAGGTAGTTCAAAGATATATAGTACGCGATTCCTGAATATAATCCCAAAAAAACATGTTAATATGTCCACCACCATAAAAAGAAATATGTAGTTCCACTGTAATTACAAAAAAAGAGTTTGACGGTCTAAACGAAGGACGGTGCATTTTAAAATTACTACTCGCTCTAGATTCTGTAAATCCGTAATACTTATTTATTAGGTGCATGTTTGTTTCATTATTTTTTTTAGACAAACGTTAAAGTGAGCTAATTATTTAAATATGTTAAGTTTCTTTTATCGTTAACTGTTCAAGCACAAAAGAGTTTGTTTTTGAAACAAATGTTCAAAAAAACCAAGTAAGTGAGCTTTGTTCTAAATTTTTACCATTTTGTTTTTCTTATTATATTATAATCTCTCTCAACGTTAACATGATTGTAACTGTCGCAATTCTTATCGTTATAAGATTTTTTCAGATTTGTCTATTTACGGTTTCAAGTCCAGATTGAAAATGTAATTAATTATGATTTAGCTAAAACGTATTAATATAAATTATGTAGGCATTTAGTTAAAGGTCTGTTGATGTGCCACAAACGAAGCGACTGGAGAAGTGTAACAAAATGTCAAGGACAAAGCGACGTCTACAACTAAAAGTAATGTTTGTTTATTAAAGAAATGTTAGCTTACTTAATTCTAAGTAATTTATGCTTACATTTTTACATAAATTATGTTTTTATTTTAGAATTAAATTAGGTATGTTGCTCATCTTTTTTGTTACCAATTCCTTATAACACGCACTAGTCTATTATAAGCCAAGGCTTTATCGCCAAACTTACCCACAAGGCACGAATACTTTTAGTTTAAATAATATTTTAGGTGATTGGCACTGATAGTAATCTTTGTTTTAGGTGGTTTAACCGAATAGTAAACTTGAATTGACGGTAAATAGCAAGTTTGAGCATCTTCCTTTAACCGTCTTCATGATTTTACAGTAGATAGTTTGATTCGGTAGTAGTAGTCTCTTATTTTAGTCTAAGTAGTTTTGAAAAGTGACTCGAGAAATTTTTTTTAATCTACTCTAATGAAATGAACAGAAATAAATTTTAGAAGAGGCATAAAATGCAAACATGATGAGACTTATAAAAAAAATGAAAAAAAATTCAAAACTAAGTATGACAAAAAGTATATCTTCAAATAAAGAACAGAAAAAACGTGAAATCAATACCAAAAGAACTAATTACATGGACTTAAATCGTACACAATTTGCAAAGCACTGACTTTTAACACCTACTAGTAAATTCAAAATTTATGGAAGTTTAGTTTCACTGTTTATGCACGTACAAATTTCGTTAAATAATCATATAAGTGCTAATTAATGCATTCATATACATAAGCGTTACGCGTGCACTGTGATCTAGTTTATTATATTATATGAATGAGGTTTTTTACTTCCTAAACTTCTTTTACCCAATTTAAGTAGCTCATTTCCAGATCATTATCTTTAGGTACATATAACTTACTTACTTTGTTTCTACCACATTTAGCCTAACCAGATGTTGAGATTACTATCAACCAAAATGATCCCGGCACGAATTTTAAAGAACCTTGTACCATAAACCCTTATGTGGCGATAACGTGGGTAGTGCATGATAATCCACTATCATCTGACATCAGTGTCACTTATAATCACGTAAAATCTCCAAACGGGTGTAAAATATGCCCCGGTAGCCACATAATTATCATTACAACCGCAGCCAATTCTCGTATCCACTCGAGATAGCCGATCACTACAAACCACGGTTTAAGTAATATATCAGGGTCAATGTCAGTCTATGCAAAGCAGAGGCGGAAGATAGCCATTTTGAAAAGAGATGCTGATAATATGTTCATACTTTATTAGTGTAGTAACACAAATATTCTTGAGCTTGAGCATAAAATGTATGTATCAGAATTTTTCACATATTAATGTTCGCGTCCAATCGTGAAGACCTTATTTTTATTGGATTTTTTGTTAACTATTATCTGTAATAGTATTTGAGAAGATGCCTGGTAGATGACAATAAGCTTACGAGGGACAAAATGAATCAATCAGTTCGCGGTCCACTGCTGGACTAGGCCTCTCCCAATGATGGAAGGCTTTAGCCTACTGTTTCCACACTGGCCAGGCGGTTTGGTACAGGGTTTTATATCAAGGTTTCCTTCTCTCGCAGTGATATTCTCTGAGTATTTTTCCGTTAGTCGCCTCTTACGATATTCTTCAGATGCGAAGGAGTGGTGATACTTGAATTCTTTCTCCGTTATCATACGGGACAAAATATAACTGACGTTATGTAGGTATAATTCCGAGCAACATTACATTATTGTATTAATGGTGACCCTCATTCCTGGGACTTTAGCATACTATCAGGCGAGGTGACGTCATATTGACTGGACAATTATTAAAAAATAGTTAATAATTTACAAAAATAAGCAGTTAAGAATTATGTAATGGGAACTCTTCGATATAATGCAAAACAAAACAAGCCTTTTATGTTAATAACCCGTGTACAATTTGGTGTTTGACTGACTAGCAAATTAATTTACCAAACATCAAAACGGTAAGTTAACAGGAAACTTGTATGAAATAAATTATTGTGACGTCATAATATTTAAAAGTCAAATCATTTACTATTATAGGTTGGTGGATGATTAAAAATAAATAAAAACGATACAATGAGAACCGATGCAACTTTTACTGCTCTTTTATCATTCTTAATTTAATAAACTCAGGTAAATAAATTTATATTAACTAAAGGAACATTCCCAATGCTGTTCCCGTTCCTGTGACCCATAGAATTTTTTTTTAAACCTTCCATAGAACTTAAGGAACATACAAAAATAAATAGCCGTGTCAGTCGAGCGATTCCCGAGTTATACGCTTAGCAACATCCATTTTTATTTATAAGAAAATTTTAAGATGATTATGTTTTGCTTGAAGCCTGTAAAGCTATGAGAAAAACTTAACTTTTTTATCTCTTATTCAGCGTCACGATGAAAGTAAAAGTGGTGTCTTGCATAAGTAAAGACAGAGGCGCTTTGTGACAATAGAACGGTTATTGTCGTAAAGCGCCTCTATTGAACAAGTACAGACAACATCAGATCAATCTTGACGGACAACGTACTTAACATGATCTTATCACTTTATATTCCGCAATTGTTGACTGATTGTTCTGATATTTACACACCTTTAGTACGCACGATGGTACAATTTGCATTGATAAATTTATTTTGAAATTTTGTAGTCAAAATAGATCTGATAGATATTGGTATCAAAATAAACGGGATATTTACCATGTTTAATTGTTTTGAGTTTCTGATATTTCGGCGCTTTGCCTATTATATTTACAACATGGTAAATATCCCGTTTATTTTGATACTGATGTGAGTGACCATGATTGTTTAAATACCTATACTGATGGATATTGATTGTACCAAAAGGAAAATATTTAAATATTAGATTTATACTTTTAGTAAGCAAACAAGTTCAATCTTAGGATCAATTATGTAATTGTTTAATAATCGTAAAAAATTCCATTATCATTCTGTAATGATCTTCAGTTATGATAATAATTGTATGTATTACTTTAACTTTAGAGGTTTTTGTTACATAATCGATATAATCTACACACATGCTGGCTTAGTATTGTTTGCAGATGATCGCCGCTAATATTCAAAGTGGATCGGCGTAGTCCTGATATGAATGAATAATAAAAACTAATAAATATGGACGAATATACAAAAAATCAATTTGAAATGGGTTTTCTGTACATGTAGCCGCGTGGTTGCCGGCAGAGTAGAATTTGGACCATCCCATCTCTTCCCATGCGGTGTCGTACAAGACGACTAAGGGATAAGACTGTTTAACATCAGAAAGATATATACTGCCCAGACTCAGTCAGAGATGCATGGCTCGATGCAACAATAGTGCCCGGAAAACGGCAATAGGCTCACCCCCTATTACGTGGGACCGAATACAATAATGGTGAAATGTGGGTGTTAATTCATCTCTGCCTAACCCTCCGGGGATAAAGGCGTGATTATATGTATGTATGTATGTATGTATGTATGTATGTATGTATGTATGTTTCTTTACATTCATCCATATTTATTAGTCTCAAGAAATCACTACTTAAAATGTCGCAGTGGAGTTTATTGTACCGTTTCTTCTCCACTAGCGCCTAGGAAGCGATGGTAAATTTAGTTTTCAGCAGAAAGACGTAATTAAATTGCATAGATTCTACATAATCATATATAATAACGCCTTTATCCCCGTAGGGTTAGGCAGAGATGAGTTAACACCCACATTTCACGTAAAAAGGGGTGAACCTATTGCCGTCTTCCGGGCACTATTGTTGACTCGAGCCATTCATCTGTGGCACAGCAACAGTCCTATCCCTTAGTCGCCTTGTACGATACCACATGGGAAGAGATGAAGTGGTTCAAATTCTGCTCTGCCGGGAACCACGTGGTACGTTGTACTATATTCAGAAATAAAGAATTTGAATTTGATTTGAATAAATGTCAGTCAAGATACTCTACAAAAGTAGATTATTCCATTATTCAGTTCGAAATAAATATCAAAATCGTACCTATAAAAACAACTCTAAGGTAAGCTCTATACAACGTAGATAACAATGGTATGGTGACTGGCATATATCTTGACACCAATCACGTCACAAAATGTACTCTATAAGAACAGTACTAGTGGGTATCCGTATTTTGAGGATAGCACGGGACTCAAATCCACCAATAGAAGATTATATTAAAGCAATACGCGTGCACCAGAGCCTCGTTTCATTCATTGCTTGGGGTCAAGATATATGCCGAGAACTATAGCAGTAGTAACCTGATTGGCTACTTGTGCAAGTATTTAAATCAATCTATATTCCGTCCGCGTGGATTTTTATCTCCGGTTCTACTTAATTGATTGCAATCAAACAAACTTAAGAGTTTTAAGTCTGATCAAGACCTTTGTAACAAAAAAATCCACATCAAAATCTGTTCAGGAGTTTTTGAGTCCATCGCAAACAAACCTTCTCAAATTAAAATTATATAATTTTTTAATTGCTCAAATTAGTCAAAATATTTTTAGAAGACGGTAATATGTAATAAGTTATTTATTATTATCGTAAATTTATTTTAATTTATTATTAAAACATAAATACACAAAATAGATTCGCGATTATATCTCGTCGAACAACCCACTCTGTATCGTTCCCGGCGCAAAGGTGCCTATGTTGCTGGCCGCGTTGCCTCGCTGAATTGCAATCCCTTGCCCCCGAACGAGCCGGAGCGGGAGTCACCGCCTTGGTCGTGGATACGGCGGCCAATTTCCGCGATTGAAAATCCGCGAATTATAAAATTTTATAAATAGAATAGATAGAAGAAGATTTATACAATACATAAATTGTATATTATAATATCATATTTTATGTACCTAAATTAATTATTAATCCTACTAATGAATCGACATTTCTTGTAGATGATACCATACATACATAAATAATACAAAATGAAATTTAAAACTAGAAACTATTATTAGGTACTAAAATAAATAAATAAAAAATTTACATTAAATATTCTTCAAACTCCTTTTATCTATAAACTAGTCATACTAGTAACAAATCAATGCCGAGGTCAGAATTCATCTGAGAGATAATAAATATTATTCATGTAGGCATTCTAGTAAGCTGATTGAATCTAATGTTTATATTAGGTTCCTACGTAGGCCTCAATGTTGTTATTACATAGTGCATTAAGTCGCACTATCGTACTTAGTTCAATAAGTTTAAATCGTTTTATTCGTTCATACATGAAACATTTATAAACATATCCACACCTGTAGACCCCTGAAAGGATAGGCAGAAGTATGATATAAGCTAACATACCCATATTTCGGCAACTATGTTTTTCAGTTCCACCAAATAGGGGACACTTTGTCATAAGCTCTATGTTTACCACGGGATGGAGAACAGCCCTATCCGTAAAACATTTTTAATACACTTCCTGTTTACAAAAAAAAAAAAGTTTAGCCGATATCCATATATTTTGATTTTATAACATTACTGTCCATCCCAAGGTTGCCTGGAAGAAATTGCTACCTACTTGTACTACTAAATCTGTTGGTGTACAATAAAGAATAGGCTATTTGACTATTTTTTTTATTATGGAAGAATGACCGCTCTATAATAATGTAATGAACTGCCAAAGTAAAATATTCTTACGATAAATAGTTTAAAAGATATTATGAAAATTCAATTTTTCGCTCCGCCCGAAAACGCTCCATACAAAATCGTACTTGCGAGTGACGTCAAAAGACAGTCGCGAGTAATGCAAATGCAAGAGAAATCACATTTATCTCGGTCTATTTTGCATTTAGCCATGTATAGTTTTTAATAAAAGTAATTTGTAATTTAATGGAGAATCTAAAAAGTTATCATTTGGGACTGAATTTGATTGTTTATATTTTGACTTTCTTTGGAAATTTATAATAATGAAAAGTCATAGTTGCAGTTTAGTTAGGCAATATCTTATTTTGCATAGCATTTTTTATGATAACATATTAAGCAATGTTGTGAACAATCGGATGACTTTGTCAAATAGCCTACGAGAAGAGATGGGACGCCCCTACTCTACCGGGCACCAACACGGTGTTCAATAAAAAGGCGCTTGTTCGACTCACTTCCCTACACTATAGACAAAAGCCGACGTCTAAAATAATTGTTCAGTTATGTGGAAGGTACAAAGAATACTTACATAACCCACGGATGTACTTGTAGGTTTTTTAAAGTAAATACACATTACTTAATAGCCTACATAAAGAAAGTGAATGAAGAAACTCTAATTACAGTTTTACCACTGAGAACACCATAACAAACGGGACCTCTAACAATATTACGTAACCTAATTGAAATATGACTTAATCCTAAGTAATTAAAATACATTGTTATTATTTTTTTAATTACCAGCTTAGTGTGTTACTCTCTTATTGTTAGACGTGTATGCATATAGACAATAGAATGTAAAATTTCTTAATCGATATCTGCACTAGTATCGAAGACGGTTAACTGCTAATTAAGTATAGTAAATATGTGGCAACAGCGCGATCGGTAGTTTTTTTATACAACTTAGGTGGCAGACAAGCAAACAGGCCACAACCTGGGGACCTGTAAGAACAGAGAGTTTCTGTGCCTTCAGTGCAGAAGTCAAAGCAGAAGATCCACCTTAAGGTTGGCAGAATCATCGGTATCTATATAACCGATGCAAGGAGCCATTGAAATAAAATAAGAACAAAGCATAATAGCCTTTGGTATTCCCACTGACAGCACACGAACTCTCTAGTGAGCTCTGACTATCTTACTCACCACCGGGAACACAGCACGAGGTTATTATGGCCGCGATATTCTGTAGGGCGGGGGTACTTCCCCATTCCGACTGCTCAATTGAAACGGGAATTCCGTCATTTCCTACCCTCTACACAAATATGTGGCACGAACGGTAGTTGCAGTTGTTGTAAAGGTACAGTTCGAATAGTACGTGATTACAATTTTTGATACAATTTTACGTAATTGTATGGTTGGATGTAAACGAGTCGCGAGTGGCGAGTAAAAGCGGGTTGAACGCGTCGTGGCATTGCGTAACGTACACCCGCGCCGTCACACACCCGGACAAAATTCTCCCTGAAGGGTATAGCATGAATTCAATTATAATTATACCATTGTTCGGGACTTTTTCCAATTAAATCATGGGTCTTATAATTACAAAAACTGACATAGTGAGTGTGGTGTGTCGCCAACCTAACCGTTCATAATAAATGTATTTTTTTTTATACCACTTAGTTTGCAGACAAGCACACGGCCCACCTGATGGAAAGTGGTTACCGTGGCCTATGGACGTTTGTAACACCAGAGGAGTCACAGTCGCGCTGCCAACCTTGTAAGTACAGAGTTTCTGTGCCGTCAGTGTAGAAGATAAAGCAGGACAAGCCTTTAGTCTTCCCACTGACAGCACAAATTCTCCAGTGAGCTCTGGCTACCCTACTCACCGCTGGGAACACAACACGAAGTAATGGCGGGTAGGTGCTCAAAAAATGTTCCCTGCATACTTCTCGACACTCGCAAGCTAGTCAAGTCGTGACCATGGATGCTGCAACGCATCCGAAACGTCGGCAGTAATCGTAAGTTCCATGATTCCCCGAACCGTTGTATATTTATGAATTCACACCGCGATAGTTTAAAAATAACATTACCGTTCTATTAAATTTCATTTTTTTTTATTTTTAAAGTAATCAGTATGCTCACTATTCAAATCGCTTAAGACTGGACTTGAACCTGGTACTAGTCCCTTAGAGAGGGAACGCTTTGACCACTATACTATCTGAGCCAATCTAATCATCATTTTCGTAGTGATTTCCCAGCTGCAACCGAGAGCTCAAAGTCTGCTTATTATTTTTGATTAGTATGTTGACTTTTATGGAAGCGTACCGCCGTCTAACCTTCCAATTTTGAGTCTGCACCAGAACTTCATTAGTTGTTTAGTAAGTGCGCCGACAACTAGGTGAGATTACCTTGGGCCTGAAGGATATTGTTGAGATACTCTACACCCTTTATTCCTTACCTTTATTCATTAACAAATAAACAAAATAAATATGAAACTCATTAATAAATGTTAAGAGCCCACTGTATCACGACGTTTTCTTAGCCTTCTATTGAAAATGTTACCAAAATAAGTACTAAAAAGAATTTGCTTAGCGCAATTTATGAGAAGAGAGAGATAACTCAACACGACAAAGCACAACACCAAACAAATCACAATAATACTTAAACAGCGTTCTGTTTAAATGTTATTGCGAATTGTTTAGTGTCACTTTACTGTCGTGTCTATCGGTTTTCAGCAGCCAAGATGGTAGTTGTCTCATAGTTCGAAGAGGAAGTAATCTCAAAGTAGTAGTGATGCATATAAAGTTGTACGTAAAGGTGCAACTGTATCTCCTTTGTCGACTGAACATACCAAACTTATGTTGAATAGTTGATGTTACTATTTACGAAGAATTAGCTTACAGTATTATGGTTTTCGGCAGAGTAGAATTTGGACCACTCCATCTCTTCCCATGCGGTGTCGTATAAGGCGACTAAGGGATAGGGCTGTTTAACATCAGACATATATATATATATATATATATATATATATATAGCCTCCGGAGATAAAGGCCTGATTATATGTATATATGTACCTATGTATCATGAATTCTTCTGTATTTTACTTTTCTTGACTTGTATTCAGAGAATGACTGGATCCCGATCTGATGGTACGTTCCAAATTCCAATCCAACCATCCTCTCGATTAACTTTACAATGTGTTCTTTAATTTTTAATAAAATGCAACCGAAACATAGCTGTAAATATTTTGGTTTTATATTAATAAAAATAGCCAACTATAGCGGGTTTTTTTTTTTTCAAGACATTCCAAGGAAATAAATGAATTTTGATAACAAACAAACCTTGAAATAGTAATGAAGTATTATTTTAGTATTTAGTATTATTTCAAATAATAAAATCAAAAATAATAGCTACTACATTTTTTTTTATACTACTTAGGTGGCAGACAAGCACACGGCCCACCTGATGGAAAGTGGTTACCGTGGCCTATGGACGTTTGTAACACCAGAGGAGTCACAGTCGCGCTGCCAACCCTGTAAGTACAGAGTTTCTGTGTTGTCAGTGTAGAAGAAAAAGCAGGACAAGCCTTTAGTCTTCCCACTGACAGCACAAATTCTCCAGTGAGCTCTGGCTACCCTACTCACCACTGGGTTCACAAAATTATTATAGCCGCGGTATTCTGTAGGGCGGAGGTAATTCCCCAGTCGGACTGCTCAATTGGACGGAAATACCGCCATGTGTAGGACACGGCGGTATTTCCGTCCTATTATTAAAATCTATTATTTTTGAATTTTAGAAGAAATTGAAGTGACGTTGTCGATAACAAAGTGGTTAAGGGTCGGTCTTTCGTTCGAATTCTATCGAGTTTGAATTCTGGCCATTACACTACCGATGTGAACCTACTTCTAGCACCGACAATTTAGCTAACCCCTCCAACTAGGAGAGGCAAGCGGGAATACTAGTAATTTTACTCTATTATTCTTCTAAGAATATGATAATAATCTGGTCTACTCATATAAAATAATAATGCCTTTTCCTTTCAGTGCGTTGTTACCTAAGTAAGTACGTAATATTTATTTCGTTTTGTATCATCGGTCTTCGAAAGACGGCTTATTGTTAACTAAATTAATTAATACACTTTATTATTCTCTGGACGAAAACAAAAAAAAAAAAATGTAGTCGCCACAAAAGTGGATAACGTAACTCAATCAAATTATCTTAATTTTCTACAATGTTTGCATTAAATTCTTCGTTGAAATTAGTGTAATTATAAAGAATCAACCAGACTTTAGAATCCGCAACCAGTCTTTATTTGTCACTAAACACTCACGATTTTGACCTATTAAGACGTCTAAAATTATGTCGAGGTTAGTGACTTAGTATATGCCACTACAACAATTAAAAATTCCACGTTTCTTGCCATCATATTATACACAGTATTAAAAACAATCAAACAACATCAGGTTATATAATTAACATCTCCATTGTATCTACATGGATTTGTGAGCTCATGAGCAATCTTCATCTTCACACTCGACGGGCCCATATATCTACGAATAAGCAATTTATCTGTCAATCTACGCATATACATAATGTAAAACGGCCTTGGAGATTACAATAAGACACTGCGATGCCCTTGGTTGGCACAATAATTTGCAGTCGATGCTCACTACGCATCCACCCACCGCTCAAAGCTCCGCATCCTATGAATGAATCATAGAAATTCCATTGATGTACAGATGAAAGCCTTTTTATTTCACAATACACATTTTATTGGTGTTTTATCGATGTTACTGCTATAACAATAGATGTGTGTCCTTCGAAAAGGTTACTCGTAAGATTTATGGAATCCATTATACGAGTATTTCTAGGTACAGTTTGCACTTGTAAATTTAGTTTACGAGTACGGTATATAGTAAAAATCTTGTTGCCTATGCTACAAATATTATAAATATGAAAGTTTGTGAACATGTTGGGATGTTTTTTACTCAAGATATGATTCCGAACTCTGCAGCACGCAGCAGTATTGCAGCAACAACAGACGCAGAGTAGCATGAAATAGATTTGAATATAATAATTTTGTTTATTATTTTAATTCGTTGCGGTTTATCAATGGTGCCGTTTATCCGTATTCAAGTTTAACAATTAGTAAGGGTCAGTAGCGCGAGTGTGACGCCCCTGGTGTTGCACAAGTCTATAGACCACGGTCACCACTTCCAATCAGGTGGGCCGTGTGCATGTCTGCCACTTAAGTGGTATAAAAAAGGGGAAATTATGTAAATGTATAGTTTTACACAAATGAGCGGATTGCGGGACTGATTTTCTTTTATTTCTATTGACCATTTATACACGTTCGGATGAAATGTCGTTTCTTCAAATACATTACTTGTTAATCTTCGATACGGATTAACGGCACCATTGAGAAGCCGCACTGAATTAAAATAATAAACAAAATTATCATATTCAAGTCTATTTCTTGATACGCTCCGCGTTTACTGCTATTGTCTGCGGTCGGCCTAGGAATCATACCTTCATTCACGCTCAAACCAGATTTCAGCCAGAACCGTCACTGGAAACTGGTACAGGGATAGACCACCACCAGGAATTCATTACCAGTTCACGTGTTTCCTTCTTCCTACAGTCCTGAGTCCTTTAAGCGGGGCGTGAAAAAGCATCTGATGAGGCCGCCAAGATTAGTGCCATCATATTAATATTACTTAGTGTCGGTAATGGTGATCCTCTCTCCTGAAATTTTTCCTTTAGCTTACCATTAGGCCAGGGGAAGTCAAATTGGCGTGTTAAAAAAATCATAATAATATGGTTTGAAATAACGTATAAGCTATCCATAAGCTTATATATCTAGAAGGTTCCTGGCAAAGTAGAATTTGGGCCACCCCATCTTTTTCCATACGGTACAAGGCGACTAATGAATAGGGCTGTTTAACAGCAGACAGATATATACAGCCCAGACTCAGTGCCCGGAATAGGCTCATCTCCTATTACATGCGACCGAATACAATTATTGATTAAATAAGGGCGTTGATTCGCCTCTGCCTAACCCACCGGGCATGGAGGCGTGATTATATGTATGTATGTAGGTTCCCATCGTATGTAGATCAGAAATTCATGGTGGCGAAACCACAACTATTCAAGCCAAGCTAGTGAGTTATAATTCCAATGGCTTGGCATACTTATCTACCGATATACAAGATTGTGTAATAGAAATCTATTAAACCAAATACGGCGGTATAAACCCTTGGAACAGTAGTCTAGTTATTGTTGAACAAACTATATCGCTTAGACCAGGAAGTGAGCTTACATTACAACCATTCGAACACTTGCACCTATCATTAGAAACCGAATCTTGTTACAATGAAACTGATTGCACTTCTCGTCATTACCTACTATTTGTTCTGCTCATGTTTGCAGTTAGATTTCGAGTGATGCGTTGCTTTCTCCATTGTTCAAAGTCTAGTAACGCCAGATGCCTCAGCCTATCCATGACACGCACCACTTATCGCTTACATAGTGTTTCTGCTAGTCTGTCAAACAAACAACAATACCTATCTTATTTAATAACGACATAATCTATGCTTACACTTATCTATATTATATTAGAGTTTGTTTGTTCGGGGTGCGAGGGATATGCCTGTCAACCTCACCTTCGGCAACCGAAACGACCCACAGGCGGCGTGCGTTTTAGTCGGTTCGAGTCCGACATAACCTCCTCCACCGGGTCCGGTGGGGAGGTATCCGTGGGGATTTTGCGCACGTAAAAAAAAAAAAAAAAGAGTTTGTTTGTTTGAATGAGCTAATTCAGGAACTAATGGTTTGAATTGAAAAAATCTTATTGTATTGAATAGGTCGTTTACTGAGGAAGGTTATAAATCATCACGCTACTACTTAAGGGAGCGGAGCATTAATCATAAATGTCTACAAATCCGGCAGATTCCCATACATTATTTCAAATTTTATAAAGTACGGGCATATCTGTCTATCTATTCTTGTGCATATTTACTATTATGTACCTACTTTGTTTTCTGTAGCAATAAACATAATTTATTTACTTTTTTTTACCACTTATTTGGCAGACAAACACACGGCCAATGGAAAGTGGTTACCGTGGCCTATGAACGTTTGTAACACCAGAGGAGTCACAGTCGCGCTGCCAACCGGGTGGGTCATAATTATTATAAAGCTGAAGAGTTTGTCTGTTTGGCTGACTGCGATAATCTCGGGAAGCACAGGTTCGAATTGAAAGATTTTCTTAATAAATAGATCGTTTATCGACGAAGGTTATAGGCTATATATCATGATGCTATTAGTAAAGTGAGCGTAGCAGTGATCATAAATGTCAATAAATCCGTCAGATTTCCATACATTACTTGAAGACTAAAAATATGGGCCTAAAAGGATGATACGGGGTTACAACGTATACCCGGTGGTATACGTTGTAACCCCGTATCATCCTTTTGCTAAGCCGAGGTGGGTACCAACTACTAACCTGGCGTACCTTGAGACTATGCCATACGTATCCTGCCTCATCTAGCAGGTAGGTCAGCTAGTAATGTAATAAACGTGGTCAACTCTAAAGAAGGCGTGCCGTGAAAATGATAGTTTCTCTGTCTTCCTATTAATGGCATCGTAATTTCCTTTTACTCTGAACGTTGTGTTATTTTCTCACGTACATTTATTCTGTTATAGCAGTCCATTAAGTATTTCCTGTATAACAAATGTCTGTTTGTTATCCAAATAATATACATAGTATTACGAAAACGGAATGAACTTAGAATTCATGACGTACACAAATAATGATTAAGTAAAATATTGTTTAACTAGTTAAATTTTAACCACTGCCATACCATACATACATACATACATATATATAATCAACCTCCCCGCCTCCGCCTCTAACCCCGAAGAGTTAGGCAGATGTGAATTAACACCCACATTTCATCAATTACTAAATTCGGTTCCTCATAATAAGGGTTGAGCCTATTGACAGGCATTATTGCTGATTCAAGCCACGCATCTGAGGCTGAGTCTGGGCTGTTTATATCTGTCTGATGTTAAACAGCCCTATCCCTTAGTCGCCTCGTACGACACGGCATGGAAAGAGATGGGTGGTCAAATTCTACTCTGCCGGGAACCACGCAGCTTTAAATATTCCTTAAAAATCGTATAAGTCAAAGTAAAAGTACGCGGAACCCGGACGGCGAAGTGAAGGTATCGGATGCGACCGGGATTAACGCAAGGTTCATTATCGTATTTAGATATTTTTTGGAGACATTTTTTTATACCACTTAGGTGGCAGACAAGCGCACGGCCCACCTGATGGAAAGTGGTTACCGTGACCTATGGACGTGTGTAACACCAGAGAAGCCACACTCGCGCAGCCGACCCTGTAAGCACAGAGTTTCTGTGCCGTCAGTGTAGAGGACAAAGCAGGACAAGCCTTTAGCCATCCCACTGACAGCACAAATTCTCCAGTGAGCTCTGGCTACCCTATTCACCTCTGGGAACACAACACGAAGTTATTATAACCGCGGTATTCTGTAGGGTGGAGGTAATTCCCCAGTCGGACTGCTCAATTGGGCGGAAATACCGCCGTGTCCTACCTCCTATACTCTCCAAAATAAATCAAAGGATAAGACTGAAGAGTATCTTTGTTTTTGTTTAAACGCGTTCATCTCTGGATTTGAAAAAACTTGCATTTGGTAGACTCGTTTATGGAGGAGGTTACAGTCTACAGAACATCAATCTATGATCACAATAGTAATAAAACAAAAGACGACAGATGTAGGTGATGTGACGCAGTGAACTATGTAGAACCGAGCATAGGGTGAAAACATGAGGAACTTATATAGGTATACTTACAGTGACCTGACTAACTTTTAGAATATAAGGATATGAACTCATTCACGATCTGTTGCATGTGAAATATGAAGCATGTCCTAGCAATTTGCACGTCATCCCTTGTCGATGAGATCGTGCCTCGAAGCTAAGCTCTCACCGACTTCGTTGAGCAGCTGAGCGCGGAAGTGGTGTCGGTATACCTACCAACCTCACGTACCGTGCGTGCGCTGACTGCTCGCCCGTGAAGTTTCCTACAACACAAATTGTTAGACATTAATTATATCATATTACGTCTTTTTATTGCATTCTTTTAGTACGTGCTCGACTGTCGCGTTTTATCGTCGCAAACTTTTTAACTCGAGTAATAGTAAGTGCCTAGTACACGTAACCCGGCGAAGAAAGGAAAGTGTGAAGTTAGAAATATACAAAACGTGTTTTCTTACGAAATAGGTTGTAATGATTTTATAAAAAAATATGAAATAGGTGAACTTGGTATGTAATTTCTAGACAGTCTTAACGATAACGTCATAAATTATATTTAGGTACCAACTACTAACACCTAGCGTACGTTTTGGCTATGCCACACGTGTACTGCCTCATCTAGTACTCGTAGTATCTGCTGCTGCCTGAGGTGAGGCTTCAAAGATCGTGATGAGGTAAATTCACCCTAAAACTCTAACTTACTAAAATATATCTCCCAAACATTTTCTTTTCTTACTTTGCATTGTCACTAATGTTCAAATCTCCAAACTAAGAAAAATATGATAACTATAAATTGATATAAAATCCCTACACCACGTTAAAAAACGATGGACGAAATATAATTTATTTGGCACAATATATAATATCCTGGCTGATTTTTTTATAGTCTTTTCGAAGCTAAATATTTTGGTTACAATTTCGACAGCAAAATCGTATCTAAAATTGTTCCCAAAATCTTTCTCACCAAAACGACTTTAAAATCAGCCTGTATAAATAAATATTTATACAGGCTGATTTTGACCGACTGGGGAAGCACCTCCGCCCTACAAAATACCACGGCTAAAACCTTGTGTTGTTTCCCCGGCGGTGAGTAGGGTAGCCAGAGCTCACTATAGAGGTTATGTGTAGTCATTGTAGGAAAACCAAAGACTTAAGTTGACTCCAATGACTTATGTGGGCGTGAAACGTTGGTGTGGCGGTCAGGGAGACACGGTGAAACGGTTTCCCTGGTGTTGCACACGTCCATAGGCCACGGTAACCACTTTCTTGTACTTGTCTGCCACCTAAGTGGTATAAAAGCAATCCAAATAGCTAACTTCATTAATTATTAAGACACTTTTCGTGACATTAGCGTCCTTCTCATAAGCTGGTCATAAATTAATAATGTACCCGATTGTTAACACTGTCGACTGCGTAACCTGTCAGTTAAATGTCAAGCACGTAAATTATAGTATGAGATCAAAGATACACTAGATCTGAAAATCAAAAGCTATTAACAAAACGCTTGACCGTATAGATAGCTATATTACAATACAATCCTATACTCGTAAGAAGTTGCAACACTCTTACTTTGTCAAAAAGAGACTGAAAATTGCAGGGTTGCATAAAATTCTAATTCATTTCGACATTATAGGTATCCAGTACACAGTAAAACTAAAAAGGTGACTTAGCTGACTCTAAGTGATGCCTAAAATAGAATATTAAACAATTCTGGAGTCTGTCTCTCATAAATACAAAAAGGATCTATTGAGTTCAGACCATTGCAAAATGGTCGGAGATATGTAAGTACCTAAGTTGATTCAATGCTATGATTCCAATTGCTACATAACTAATATGTCTTTTTTATTTTATTTTTCTAAACATAACTTATCTGTAGAATAGTATAACTATTTATTGTAAGTATTATATTTCATTCACAACATTTAAAATTATTAAAATGTACACTTAATTATCATATTAATTCCCTCATTTAAGATTTGCATAATCTATTAAAAATACAGTTTGGTAAATACAAATCTTTTCACATTTAGCAACTTTATTAGCGACTATTATTATTAAGCAAATTTTGAAAATTTTGTGATCAAATTCTAGTCATTTACGATGGTGTAGACTGAAAGCTTTACGTAACTTAAAAAAAAATAGAAAATTATAAATGCTTGCCACGTTTAATTGACATTGCCACTGCAAAAAAAAACAGAACTGTTAGTAATCCAGGATCTTCAGTGTAGTTTCTGCCCTTTAAGTTCAGGATTAATGAAAAGATACTTGTGCGTTTATTGATAGACACACAAGTTATTAATTTCCAAGTTTAAATGCTGGAGATGCTAAACAAGTACAACTAACAGTGTCGTCTTTTTTAATTTATGTCAAACTGCGAGGTAAACTGAACTAAAAGCATACCTCTAAAGTAAAATTGGTATTAATCAAACCGGACAAGTCATAAGGTAGCAATAGGCGTATCTGACAAAACGCAACAACAGCAAGGCAAACACAAAGTGCTATCAGAAAATACAACAGCAATAATTATGGTGAATACATTATAAAGTACGTCACACATCAGGTCCCAACATTTATAAACAGTCTTTGGTAAAAATGTTGAACCTACGCAATAGAACAAACATGCATAGGTAAATCAGAAATAAGCGGCCACGACGCAAATCCAAAGATTAGCGTATGGCCACGAAACAAAAAGGTCATGGGAACGATTTCCGCTGAGGAGTTACGAACGTCACTCCGAGTATTGAATGACAAATCATTTAATTACTACTTACATAGTTTTTGTAACTATTTATCACCTCTGTCTTGGATTTGTAATAGTTACTAAGATATATTTTTACTCTGACAAATCACAGTCTTCAGTGATTTATGTTTGATTAGGAAATGAATTTTTATTTGTCATTATTTCTTTCGATTTCCACATAATCTGAGAAACTGAGAAATGGGCCTATAATATAAACATTCTATAATATCAATGTACCAACAAGAAAGTACCAACTGTAGTTTAGAGAACTCACAGTGCAGTGCAAAATGAGAAATTTTAGATTTTCTTGCTGTAGTCACGCTTCACTCGTTTTCCAAATATGCAAGTACGTTATAACGTCCAACAAATGTAATAATTATGTGACTAGAACAATTAAACATGTTTAACTACTCGGAATAAAAAAAATATCTCATTAGTTACACTACAATAGAATTTCTAAATAATATAAAAATGTTCAACTACACACATTAAATTAATGTATCTACAATGTAACTAGGAGGAACAGACCACAAAAATGTATTTTTTTTAAACATGCGAAGTTTAAATGCTGTTGGCGTCAGAACGATCTTGACTGCAAAGTCTCAAAATGATATTAATACCAAGGTATTAGGAGCAAAGCAAGCTTTTTAATTGATTTAAATTTGAATTAAATTATTATCCAAACTAAAGGTGTGTACCAAATATCAGAATAATCAGTCAACAGGAAGGGGAGAATTAATGTATTAAGATCATTTAGAGTACTTTGCTCGTCAAGATCAATCTGATGCCGACTGTACCTACTACCATCATACAAGTTCACCGGCTTACAATGATAATATTCCTCCATAAACAATTAGACCTACTCTCCACCTTCAGGTTCGCAGATTCATTGGTACCTATATAACCGATGCAAGTAGCCATTTGATAAAAATAAGAAGAAGAAGAATGACTAGACTAGACTAGACACTAGAATTGAAATGGGGTGAATCATTTTTAATACGAAATGACGCACTATTGTCTGGCCTTATACCGAAAAGTGTGATTAGTTTTACCTACATAAATAAGAAAGTATAGTACACACAGTACTAGTGTATTTTACATCACTTATTGCGATGTATTATGATTACACTGATACAAATCAAACCCATCAGCAGTAATGTAACCAGTAAAAGCCTTACCACATATTCAAGCTTGTTGAATCACTTCTACGTCCTAAAACTAATGATATTTAAATTTATCTCATCCTGTTACGTATCGTTTCTTTAATACAAAACATGGAATGGGTGTTGGTGTAGTTAAGGTTCACTTTGCAATTGTGTACTGAGTCAATGAATAACAATAAATACGTCTTGTGTTTACGAGGTTTATTGGCAACTAAAATAAAAACTATCATACATTGCCTTATAATAGGCATTGAATGCAACATAGCCGCCCACCAAAGGACGACTAGTCCTTTCAAACAACATTACAAGCATTAGAAAATAACATTAAAGTGTAATTAAATTACTTAGCTGAATCAAATACTTCCTAATACTTATCAATGGGATCTTAATCTATTGCTGTATCAATCGGTAAAGCACACAATTTTGTAATACATCGTCTTGTTACACTATCGCCGCTCTTTACACTGTACACTCTGGTTAAACCATCGGCGCCGGGGTGTTTGTCTATAATGCGACCAAGGAGCCATTTTCCCGGTGGGAGAGTTTCTTGCTTGATGAGTACTATGTCTCCAGTTTTGAACTCTTCTTCACGTTTCAACCATTTTGGTCTCTGCTGAAGACGTGACAAGTACTCCCCTTGCCATCGGGCCCAGAAGTCGTTTACTAATTTTTGAGTGTACTGCCACCGTGTCAAATTACTCATTTTGGCTTCCTTTATATTAACATTTGGCACGGTGACCGGAGCTTCGGTTATTAAAAAATGCCCAGGTGTCAGCGGTTCCATGCTTACGTCGTCCATCGGACACAGCGGACGTGAATTCAAACAGGCCTCAATTTCGCAGAGAATCGTCGTCATTTCCTCGAACGTTAAATTGGTTTTCAAAATCCTTTTTAGGTGGTACTTCATGGATTTGACGCCGGCTTCCCATAGTCCTCCGAAGTTAGGCGAATATGCGGGTATAAAGTGCCATTGGGTTCCATCGTTAGCAAGCAATTTAGCCATTTCTCCATCAAACTGCAAGCGAGCTTCCTTCCATGCTTCGACAAGTTCCTTGTTAGCACCAATAAAGTTGCGTCCTTGATCACTCCATATATTGGCGCACCTTCCTCTGCGAGCGCAAAATCTTTTAAAGGCTCCAATGAATGCAGCTGAACTTAGGTCGCCAACCAATTCTAAATGAATTGCCTTCGTGGACATACAAACAAAAACAGCTACGTATGCTTTTCTGGTCTTATTTCCTCGGCCTTTACTCATTAATATTTGGAATGGTCCGGCGAAATCTACGGCTGCGTTGAGAAATGGTCGCGCGGGCTTCACACGCACACTAGGTAAGTTACCCATAACTTGCGTCCTCACTCTAGCATTTAATTTTGCACATAGCAGACAACGATGAATATACTGCTTCACTAATGCCTTTGCTCGCAGTATCCAGTAATTAGACCTCAGGTAAGTAAGCATCAATTGTGTTCCACCATGCAATGTCTTCGAGTGGGCTTTTGCTACGATCAAAAGCGTAAGTTTACTGTTTCGACCTAGAATGATTGGGTGCTTAGCTTCATCACTCATCTCTGCGTTTCTGAGCCGGCCGCCCACCCTGAGAACTCCATCTTCATCGAGGTAAGGATCTAACGACTTCAGGTTACTAGATTTTTTTACAGCTTTCTTTCTTTTCAAATGTTCTATCTCTTGTCCAAATTCTTCTTCTTGTGCTTTTTTTATACATATTTTCAAAGAAAGATGTAGTTCTTCAGTTTTTATTGTGTTATCTATATCTTTTAATGCCTTTTGTTTCAAGAATCGTCGGCAGTATGTTATTGTTCTAAGAAGCTCTAATAATGTGTCAAAATCATCAAATTGTGTTATTAATTTCTTTCCATTATCTTTGTTATCATTTGTTAACTTCAGATTTTGTAGAATAATCTTTTTCTTTTCTAAATCGACTTGTGTTGTGTTTGGTCTAGTGAACTGTATCTTGGTTTGTAGCCATTGTGGGCCGTTCCACCATAAATCACACTTCTTCAAATCAGCTACTAACATACCCCTTGATGCAATATCAGCTGGGTTGTCTTGCGTCTGTACATGGTGCCATTGGCTGCAATTTAAATAGGTTGTAATCTCTACAACTCGGTTAGCCACAAATGTCTTCCATCTATTAGGATCTCCAAGCAACCATGAAATGACAATCAACGAATCTGTCCAACCATAGATTTGAGATGCAGGTATCCTCATTGTTTGCCCTATTTGTTTGAGAAGTCTAGACAGAAGCAATGCTGCGCATAATTCTAGCCTGGGTAAAGATATCGTTTTCAGGGGAGCAACCCGAGTTCTTGCAGCAATGATAGTAATTTTGAAAGTACCATCTGGGCTCCTCACTCTGCAATATGCTACAGCGCCATATGCCTTTATAGAAGCATCACTAAAGCCATGGATTTCTATAGAATCTCTAGTGGACCTTGATGTGCCCATCCATCTGTTAATGTAAAGTTCATTTACATTCTGGAGATCACATCGTATTGTAGCCCATCTTTCTGCAAGTGTTTGGTTCACAGCTTGATCCCAGTCGACCTTCTCGATCCAGAGTTCCTGAATTAAAATTTTAGCCATTACTAGGCAAGGTGCAATCCATCCAAGTGGGTCAAATAACTTTTGAATATCGGAGAGAATGCTTCGCTTTGTGATCACGTCGGGAATAGGAGGTAAGTTTAAATTGTATTCAAACTTATCTGTTCCCAAATTCCATTGGATACCTAGTGCTTTTACTGTTCCATTAACATTCAGTTCCAGATGTGCATTGGATGATCTGTCCTTTGGATTGATTGTTTCCATGAAAGCACCATTGTTAGATGACCATTTCTTCAGTTCAAATCCTCCTAAGTGTAGCAGATTTGTTAGATCTTGACTGAGTTGTATAGCTTCTGCTAGGGTATCTCCTCCTGACATGACGTCATCAACGTAAAAATCCTCGCGTAGTATTCTAGCGGCTTCTGGATACTTATCACCTTCATCATCAGCTAGCTGCATGAGCGTTTTTACAGCAAGATATGGTGCAGAAGTGGTTCCAAATGTCACAGTCAAGAGTCTATAATGCTTGATGTCTTCTGAAGGGTCATTTCTCCAGAGAACTCTCAGAAAATCTGTATCTTCTTTATCTGCCCATATCATCCTATACATTTTTTGAATGTCAGCTCCAAAACAAACAGCATGTGTTCGCCATCTAATGATTAATTGTCTCAAATCATCTTGTAGCACTGGGCCTGACAGGAGCTCGTCATTAAGTGAAACACCGTTGGAGTTTTTACATGATGCGTCGAACACGACACGTGTCTTTGTTGTTTCCTTGTCATTACGTACTACTGCATGATGTGGCAAGTATACTGATTTGTTCTGTAATTCCTCTTTCGGTACTTCTTCGATATGTTTTAACTCCTTGTAATCATTTATAACCTTCGTATATTCTTCTTTAAGTTCTCTATTTTGAATAAATCTTCTTTCTAATTGTAACAGTCTTCGTTTTGCTATTTCTAGTGAATTTCCTTCTAATGATGTGGGTTGCATTGTGTTGAAGGGTAATTTCACTACATATCTGCCATCTTTGTTTCGCTTATATGTCTTCTTGTATAAATCTTCGCATAATTGTTCCATTTGTGTTAGGCTTATTTTCGAGTCTATATCATCTTCCCATATAGTTTTCAGTAAATCTTCTATAATTACTTCTTGCTTCATGGCCGTCAATGATTTCTCACGCGCGTTATGTTTTAGTTTTATTCCACCCATTAAAATCCATCCCAGGTGAGTATTTTGAGCACATGGTGTACCTGGTGGACCTTTGATGAGCCCTTGTTTCAATATTGCAGCGTATTCATCTACACCCAATAACAGATCGATAGGTTCTGTAGCATAATAATTTTGATCTGCAAGTTGGATGCCTGCTAGGTGTGGCCAATGTGTCTCCTTCATGGCGCTTGAGGGCACGTTAGAGGTCAAACGCTTGGACATCACGTAGGCTTTAATCGGCAATTTGAAGGTGTCTTCCCACTGTGACCATACTTCAATTTTGACTTCATGTTTGACCCTTACTTTCATTGATTCCATGCCGGAGACGATTAGATTTACTGACGATTTTTTTAGATTAAGGATTTGAGTTGCCCTTTCGCTAAGAAAACATGCTTGAGATCCAGAGTCTATTAGCGTTTTTAGAACAGTAGTGTACCCATGTTTGCTTTTCAAGATCACTACTGCCGTAGCCAATAGAGCTGTCTTCTGCTCAGAGTTATAGTGAGACGCAACCATCGTGTTGACCTTCTTCTCTTCTACATCTGGTTGGTTAGACGGCGTCGGCTGTTGTGATTCTGCTGGAGAAGTCGGCGTGTCTTTGTTCTTGGGTTTATGTAGAAGGGTGTGATGTCGTCTCTTACAGGTTCGGCAGGTCATTGGTATGCGGCATTTGAACACCGAATGACCCATCCCGAGACAGTTATAGCAGAGTTTATTGATTCTTACATGATCTCCTCGTTCGTTAATATTCATTTTATTAAACACGTTGCAGTGACTCAGTGTGTGCACATCCTTACATAGGGTACATGATTTTTGTTTCTCATTTTCGGCGGTTATTGTGTGACAAACACGTTCCTTAGTGGCTTTGGTATGAGTGGTGGGGGTAACATTCTCAAGCGTTCGGAATTTGGCTTCTAAAAATGCACTCATTTCCTTCCACGTACATAACTCTGTAGAATTTGATGAGTAAGTAGCTCCTTCCCATTCTTTATGCGACTCCGGGTCCAACTTCTGCACCAACAGAAATATAATTAAAGGATCCCAGGAATCGGTAGGCACTTTCAGATTGTTTAAACTGTGTATCACTTCGTTGGTAGTATCTAGAAGTGATTTGAGCTGTGCCGCAGATTGATTGGTACACTTCTTTTGTGTAAATAAACGCTTGAGTAGTGCATTAACTATTGTACGCCTGTTGTCATACCGACCTATCAACATGCTCCATGCCATGTTATAATTAGCTGCGGTTACCTTTATAGGATTAAGTAGTGATGCCGCTTCGCCCGAGAGACTAGTTTTCAAATAATGTAATTTTTCAACATCGCTCAATTTAGTACTATTGTGAATTAGTGACTCGTATAAGTCCTTATATGTGGGCCACTCGTCGTAGCTTCCGGAGAATGCTGGTAGTTGTATATGAGGTAACGACAGCGGAGCGCGAACTTCACTATCGCTAGATGTACGAGGCGCGGTTGCAGTACTTGCAGTCAACAAATCCTTTAGGTCACCCAGTATACATAGATACAAGTCTTCGTGGAGAAAGTACTCGTCATTCACAAAATAAGGAAGCACTGCACGTTGTTCTCTCGTTGTATTCTTCAACAGGTCTTGGTGAGCTTTCTTAAAAGTTTCCCAAAATTCTTCAACAGTAGAAATGCGGGTTTGTAAATAACCGGGTTTCGATAAACGTTCCTTGGGACACTTTTTTAAGTTTATCTGAGTTTTCTTCAGTGCTGACGCGATGTCTTCCAATATAGTCAGTGCTTGATCTGCTGTGGTCGCCATATTATATTATAGAACTCCAAAATCTTGCAATAAATCACTAATAATGATGTTTCTTTACGTAATTGTGCACAAAATTACGACGATTCTAGTAATATTTGCATAAAAAAATGCATCGGGCGTCGTCTTATCGCTCAGGAATGCGCTTCTTTTGTTCTCGCGGCGGCCGGTCCTACGATGCTCAGGTAGATCAATCCGGTTCGAATTCGACCATATGTTGGTGTAGTTAAGGTTCACTTTGCAATTGTGTACTGAGTCAATGAATAACAATAAATACGTCTTGTGTTTACGAGGTTTATTGGCAACTAAAATAAAAACTATCATACATTGCCTTATAATAGGCATTGAATGCAACAATGGGTAAATATCATTTATTCGAATTGGAGTATGGTGTATCGATAAAATATAAAACTGATACCTACGACGACGAATACGATACGTATACCTGTATTTTTATTTATAATTTATTGTACACACACATAAATGATATTGTAATGTACAAAGGCTAGCTTAACTCAAAGTTGAGTTCTCTTCCAGCAAACCCGGGATTGCACAGAGGAATTGCAATACGAGATGCTAAGTCTAGTGCACATGAAAATGTAGAAAGAAGGTATACAATATGTATACAATATACATATTGTATACCTTCTTCATATATTCATACATACATACAAATACATATTATGTATGCCTCCTATTGTTGAAAGAGAAAGTAATCTCATATACGTTTTTTTTAAATATGCAGAGAAGGACTATCGCTTATGGAGTGAGGAAGGAAATTCCACACTCGTACTGTAGAAACTGTGAAGGATTTGTCGTAGCAAGTAGAACTATGCGAGGGAGTTCGAAGTAAAAGAGAAAACGAAGTGAGACAGGGCTTACCCCTGGGGACAAGGATCTCAAAACGCTCACGAAGATGTGAAGGAGAATGCGGGTTGCGAGAGATATTGTACTCTTTGCTCAAAAACTAACATCTGAAAATCATCTGCTATTAACGTTGATTGTAACTTTACAGACAACAAGCAATCGACCTATATTAGACTAGAATGACTACTCATTCCTACAATAAACGTTAATATAACCAATGAAAATCTTATCGTTCACATAAAGCTGTTCCAATTCTCAAAGCAAATAGTTGTCAGCCAGTTTAAATTCTACGTTTAAACGCAAATGACGGTAAGTGTCTTGATCAAACATGTTCGTTTAATGGTAGTCAAACCAAATAACGTACGTCCTAAGTAGGACAACACGTCTTGACGACACACAAAGATGTCGAAGGAAATGTAAGTTACGTAAGACACGGACACATCTTCGTTGTTATGTTAGAGTAGAAACAATTTGTATGATTCCACTTTATTATGCCGATACGTCAGCAAAGACAGAAGTAAGGTACGGACACAACTTCAAGAATATTTTATCTGTGGTGGCAATGGGCTCGCTAAATCTGACATATTAACTATTACCGATGGCAGTTTTTTTATACCACTTAGGTGGCAGACAAGCACACGGCCCACCTGATGGAAAGTGTTTTTTTTTTTTTATACCACTTAGTTGGCAGACAAGCACACGGCCCACCTGATGGAAAGTGGTTACCGTGACCTATGGACGTCTGTAACACCAGAGGAGTCACAGTCGCGCTGTCAACCCTGTAAGTACAGAGTTTCTGTGCCGTCAGCAGAAGACAAAGCAGGACAAGCCTTTAGTCTTCCCACTGACAGCACAAATTCTCCAGTGAGCTCTGGCTACCCTACTCACCGCTCGGAACACAACACGAAGTTATTATAACCGCGGTATTCTGTAGGGCGGAGGTACTACCCCAGTCGGACTGCTCAATCGGGCGGAATACCGCCGTGTCCTACCTCCCTCACCGTGGCCTAGGACACGTGCAAAAAACCAAAAGAGTCACGCTCGCGCTGTCAACCCTGCAAGCATTGAGTTTCTGTGCCGTCAGTGTAAAAGTCAAAGCAGGACAAGCTTTTGGTCTTTCCGCTGATAGCACAAAAACCCTCCAGTGAGGTCTGGCTACCCTATTCACCGCCGGGGACACAACACGAGGTTATTATGGCCGCGGTATTCTGTAGGGCGTAGATACTTCCCCAGTCGGACTGCTCAATTGAACGGAAATACCGTTATGGTAAACTAATCCTTGATTGTAGACAGGAATCGACAGACCTAATGTCCAGTGGTAAACTGTGATGGGTTAAATAATAAATAATAATAAATAATAATAAATATTCTACAACATTCTACACAACGCTATCTAGACCCATGGTAAGCATAGCTTAACTAGCTTGTGTTATGGAATCTAGAATGCGGATAAACATACTTAAATACTTTTTTTTTTTTGTAAATACATACATATTATACATAGAAACACCCAGACCAATGCAAATACCCATATTCATGCATACAAATATTAGCACTGAGCGGGGATCGAACCCGCGCCTCCTGCGTAGCAGTCGCGTTCACTACCGCCACGCCACAGAGGCTGTCCGTGAAATAATACACTGATTGCTGCGCTAAATGTATAAAAAATCTATTAGGTCTTCTAATACTTTGTAGTAGAAGGTATTACTTTCCCAGCCGGGGTGCGAGGGATATGTCTAAGATAATCTTACCGTGGGGATTTGGCGCTCAACAGAAAAGAAGTATTTGCCGCACAGTTTCTTTTTTCCTGTTAATAAGACACAAGAAGGAAAACTTAATAACTATTCATGCCGTATTGGTTTGGCCACCCATCTCTTTCTGTGGGTGTCGTAAAAAGCGGCTAAAGGATAGGGTTGTTTTCTCGACAGTAAACATACAGCCCATGAATAAGTGCCTACTTAACGCCAATAGTCTCGCCCCCTCTTACGTAAGATCGAAAATCATAGTTGGTGAAATGTAAGTGCCTACCCCTTCGGGGATCTACAGGCGTGAGTTTATCTATGTATATTTCATATTCAACGCGGACGGAACTGCAGCAAACAGCCCGTAAAATATTAATCGATGAGTGGGTTACAGCTAGACCGCACAGCTTTCCTATATAATTAGGTAACATTTATAATCTCTCAAATTATTTACACCATTTACATTAATATTCAATATTTTCTAATCCGGCTGATTACATCAAAATAAAAAAAACTTGATTAACATTTGAAAATCATAACCTGTCAACAGACTTTTATAGACGACATTTAAATCAAATATAGAGTTGCTATTCGTCCATCATAAATATTTTCATCCCAAAAAAGGTTTGACATAATAGAAACCTGTTGACCTAGTTGTAAATTGTATGTTATTTATGACCGACGCGACGGGTGTTACTTTATTTTCGACCGATTTTATAGAAGAAAGAGGTTTTCAATTTCCTGTCTATATATCTTATTTGCTTATTCGCACCATTTTTGCTTAGATTAGTATTTTATTTAATTTTTTTTGTTTTTTTTTTATTAGGCACATAACAGGTTATGTATATTACATTTCAAACTTAAATGACAGGTTTTGTGGACTTATATCTAGTACATAATCTAGTATTGAACGTTAGTATTAATAACTCTTCTGAAATAAGTTAGAGTACCAAATTTATCAATTTACGTCATCGGGCTTCTACTTCAAACTGAAATACTCACAACACAATCTCACTTTTTAACAAATTAAAAAAAGTAGTCAAATTGATGCATAGGTACCTTGAAAATAGAAATTACTCTACGATCTCTAATAAAATATTACAGCTGTTATATTAAAATTTCCATACATACATAATTTTGACATAACAGCTGTATTTACTATTTTTTATCATGCGAAGAATCCCCAAATACCCCCCCACCAGAGCCAGTTTAGGTGTATATACCTTCGACAGTGGTTATTAATTTTTTTTTTTTAATTTAATATAATCTGCACAACGATTGCAGCAACATTTAATAACAGCAAAGACTATTAAAGTCTGCTGAACACACAAATCTATGAAATATTCTTAAAAATACGAGAATAAAAACCCAAGGTATGGAATACAATCCTAAAGGAGGATTGTAAGTTCATCACATATCAGCATTGCTCAGTGAGGTCAAATGTCTGACGTGGTCTTCTACTAAAATATTATGTAACTGTAAGCAAACGCATGGGAACTTTTCTGTCGAAACTGCTACTAAATTCTAAATGCCAGCAGCGGAACAGCGTGTACGCAGTAACTAAATACATTAAGAGCATTCATAATTATTGTAAATTATATCCTAAGATGCTTTGAAGACATGTGAAATTTTTGGATCATCTGGTTGTTCTTTTTTACTGTATAGCATACAACATAAATTGCAATGATTTAATATCATTACTCTAGCTTTAACCACGCAGTTTTACTTGTGTTAAGGTTACTGCATAACGTGATATTATATAGCATTGAACTATTGTCTCAAGAATACAACTAAGAGAAAAATACATAGACACATACTTCCGCATCAACAAATTGTGCATGTTTTAATGCTCTTTTCCCGTGCAAAGTCAAGACAATCTTGTATAGTACCTAAACCGACATAAAGATCAGTGACAAAGGGTCCACATAATACGATTTTGTACCAACTTCCCTTTTGAAACCGTAATTAGATCTAATGGAATAATTGATGGTTGTTTACGCCCTTTAAACGCCTTCTAGCTTTATCAACCTTCCTGTTTAAAAGGCTCAGCATTCGCCACTGATAAGGACAATCATTTCTTGGAAGAGAATTTCTTCAAGGAACGATTCGTCATAACTTAAACGGTTCTAGTGACGACATTGATGCAATTAATCAATGACGATCTTATTTGTCATAGTAAATTGAGAAATAAACAAGCAAAAATATACGAATTCATGTAAGGCGACGTGCGAGAGCGAATGCGTACTTTATAGTTGTGTTATTAGTGCGAAGATATACTTTACGTTTATTTTTTGATTGTACAGGGATCTCACCACGATCTTCGCGCCCAAGCCAAGTTCGTTCTCTAGTTGTGCCTTTTTATGCAGAATATTTCTATTAAGAATAGATCAGTTTCTTTTTGTCATTTTCTCACACATTCTAGATCCACAAATCATTCCTTACACTTTTACCATTGCAAATGTATGAATTTCGGTTAAATATGTACAACAACAATTTGTATACATATATTTACTACTACTGAGTAGTTCAACTGGTAGTACAAATTATACATTATTGTTTCTCTTGTACTACTAAAAAAATACAAGCATTTTCCTTCCTTCGACTTTGTTTATTGATAGTTTTTCTTTTTTTACATGCGCAAAATCCCCACGGATACCTCCCCACCGGACCCGGTGGAAGAGGTTATGTCGGACTCGAACGGACTAAAACGCACGTTGCCTGTGAGTCGGTTTGGTTGCCGAAGGTGAGATTGACAGGCATATCCCTCGCACCCTGGTCGACCCAGGGCCATCTCTCACGATCTGGCCCTCTCCTCTGGTGTGTGGAGACTACAGAGTCCCCAACTCGCCCCCGGAAACGGGGAGGCGCGTCAGACGCGCCGTCGCCGCGGCCTGCTTCTGCCAGAGTGACAGGCGGCTCCACCAGTCACCCCCAGGCCTGCGCTCATGGGGAGTGGAGGTCGTTTATCGTGTTTATTGATAGTACAAATGGTGGTACAAATTGAATTTCCCCTCACTATAATTATGTTATGTTGGAATTGCCCCAAGAGCACTCAAGGCGTTTCTAGGTGGCTCAGTGTTCAGAGCATTCCCCCTCTAAGGGACTGGTCGCGGGTTTGAGTCCCCACCTGAGTAGCTTCACTTTTTTCTATCTCAATCGATATGTTATGCTATTAAAATTTACCCGCTATCAGTTATCAATGGAACTGTAACCTTAACAAGACATACCCACACCGTAGACTCATCTTAACACGCGTGTTTTCCGACCTTCATCCCGCATTCCGCATGTAGTCATGCAGGATACGCATTATTTGCTAACTCATTGCCGGACAATGACCTAAACAACACCGACAATCTAGTACTTTGTTCTTCCATATGAATTCTCTCAATAGAAGTTTTTATGTATTATTTAGCAACGTGTCATTGCATTTATTTGTGCATGCGATGTGAATGTCTATCCGTGGATTAACATAGAACAGAAGAGCTCAAGTATGACTTTGATTGGAGTTCTAAAATATTGACTCACTTTTAACTATGCAATTACATATGCATGTTAAATTCAATTAGGACCCTGCACTGCAATGAAATGACTTTATTTCTGGGTAAATATACCTCAAAACTAATCATTTTGATATCTTTTTACTTTTTTTATTTGTTTTGACTTCATCATCATCAATCCAACAATCGCAGTTCACTGCTGGACACAGGCCTCTCCCAATGTTGGGAGGCTTTGACCTACTGTTTCCACGCCATGCTGAACAGACGAGTTGTTACAGGGTTTTCTTTTCAGTTTTACTTCTCTCGTTAAATCTGCCTAACCTTCCGGGGATAAAGGCGTGATTATATGTATGTACTTCTCTCGCAGTAATATCGTCTGTGTATTTTTTCGTTAATCGTCTCTTACGACACCCTACGGATGAGATGGGGCGATGATACTTATATTCTTTCTCTGTCACCACACGGTTTTCACTTCAGCAGTTTACTATTATAAAAGACGTCTATAGTCATCAGTTAGATTTAAATATTTTTACATACAAATGTATCCCCTGCATTTCTTGCTTTTAATTAATAATGAATTACTTCAGGTTTGTACGAGTATATGTTGTATTTATGTTTCTTTTGTTTTCTGGTTTGTTCTTAACTATAATGGTGCTCCATAAGGTACCTCCAGTCCTCAGTAGTTACACATTTTATTAAATTTATAAAGCTGGGCTATATCTGAATATACAAGATATAATTTCAACATCTACTATGAGTAGTTAATTTACTCAAAATGTATGTACATAGTGCTCTACCTATACGATTTTATACTATGGTTCCCGGCAGAGTAGAATTGGGGCCACCCCATCACTACCCATGCGGTGTCGTACAAGGCGACTAGAAATAGAGCTGATCAACATCAGACAGCCCATACACCATACAGCCCATACTTAGCCTCAGATGCATAGCTTGATTCAACAATAGTGCCCGGAAGACAGCAATACACTCACCCCCTATTACGTGGTACCGAATTCAATGATTAGTGAAATGTGGAGGTTAATTCACTTCTGCCTAACCCTCCAGGGATAAAGGTGTGATTATATAAATGTATGTATGTACTTAGCTATCATTAGATATAATAGCTATTGTCTCATATCCTGCAAATATAAAATATGTACGTAACCCGTGACTCACTCACTTCAAAGATCCTAGAGTCTCAGTATAAGTATATAAACATTACTAACACATGTGCATTATTGTCACTAACTATAACAGGACAGACGTTCTATCGCTCATGTTTCTTCATCATTCAGACAGTGCCTTTCGGAACTCCGGCACAACACGTTACGAAAACTAGTCCAGTCAGGTACGTAAAGCTTTTACGACCGCCCTGATACAATTGCATGCGAAAACCTTATAGAGACATTTCGCAATGTTAACATGTGTGATTTAAGATGCGTCAACAGCTTGAACATAATCATAATACCATAAACGTACAACAATTGAACAGACGTAGGTGTAGACGGGAATGCGCGTCTGTAATTGATAAGGATTATCGTGTCGTGAATCATTCCCGGGATTGAAACACAACCAGTAGTTAAACTGTCCCAATATGGCTCAAGTCACGTAATGTTTGCCACGCCTGTCGACATAGGTCACAATTATTAACTTAATTGTCTCAAACGAGTAGGCGACCCATTGTTCATGCTTTTATTACGTGTAGCTGTATCGTATTTTCTATCTGAGATTTAACTTAGCTTATTCCTTATTTAAATAACATTTACATACATATAATCACGCTTTTATCCCCGGAGGGTTAGGCAGAGGTGATTTAACACCCACATGGTGAAATGTCAAATTGTCAATCATTATATTCGGTCACACGTAATAGGGGGTGAGACTATTGTCGTCTTCCGGGCACTATTATTGACTCAAGCCATTAATCTGAGGCTGAGTCTGGGCTGTATATATGTGTCTGATGTTAAACAGCTCTATCCCTTAGTCGCCTTGTACGACACCACGTGGGAAGAGATGGGGTGATTCAAATTTTACTATGCCGAGAACCACGCGGTTATTCAATAATATTCAATTTCGTCATCAGTATCAAAATAAACAGGATATTTACCATGTTTCATTGTTTTGAGTTTCCGATATTGTATTTATTGTATTTGATTTCGTCATATTACGAGACGTTAATGGTAATTCCTCAAAAACTAAAGTGCTGAAATATTGTAAACATTACCCAAGTGGTTAGACAAAACACATCGTCGATCAAAAGTCATTGTTATGCAATGATTTTTTATATTGTATTTTCAGTATCACGAAACTCTGTCTGAATATCAGCCTTTTCACCAGACTTAATGTAGTAATTGACGGTGACTAAGTACGGCAAATAGGACAATGCTTTTATTTAAAATTCGCATTATAAGTCTCAATATCAACTCTGTAACCGCGGTAGCCTAGTGGTATAGGTAACGGATTGTTGAGACGAGGTCTCGGGTTCGATCCCAGGTTTTACCATGGCACACACCAATGACTTTTCGATGCTTTTCGAAGTTATGTGTGTATGTATCGCAGGTTTATAAGTGCCCGGTTAATAGCAATAGGCTCGCCACCTATTACATTGGGATCTAAACATAAGCTGGCGAAATGTGGGTGCTAGCACCTCTGCCTACCCCTTCGGGGATATAGGCGGGAGTTTATGCTATGCTATGTTATGTTTATGTTATCAACTGCTGGAATGATAATGATGTTGAAGCTAGGCTAGTGGTTAGCCTCATCGTCATAATCATACCCTAGCCAGGTGGACTGGTGACTTGGCAAAGGTGTCTGGGACAAACTGGGTGGAGGATCAGGTGCAATGTCACACATTAGGAGAAGCTAGTGTCTACCAAAGGACTGCAAGAGGCTAATTGATAGATTGATGATGAAGTGATAAAAATGATACCTGCTGACAAAACGGTCAAGTGCGCAGACTCGTGCACCAAAAGGTGTCGTACATTATCATCTAGCCCCTCTTAAAATCACGTTTGTTGTAAACACCACTTAAATATTTATTTTAATCTTAGTATTTTTCTTTGTTGTTCAATAAAAATTACAACTGTCTAGCTATCACGGTTCATAAGATACACCCTGGTGACAAACAACAGACAGTAGAGTCTTAGTAATAGCGTTCCGCTTTTACCCTTTGGGTATGGATCCCTAAAAAGAGTCTGTGAATGGTAGGTGGGCCGAACATTCCTAAGTGTTGTTGTTGACCGTTTTAACTATGCTAAATAAGTTTATTAGGAGTGGGTTCACGTCCCTGTGCTAGGTATCATTTCAACTCCCGACTTTTTGACTAACTTTCGTTTTATTCAAGAAGCACTCATTTAGAGATAGGTTGATAGATATATACATGATATTTACTATTTGTCCAGTACATATGATTAATCTATGAAGTCATAGAAACGTAATACTAATAGTGCCTTTATTAAATTTCGTGATCTTTGACTCGTGACTTTAGGATGAACTAGAATTACACATACCTATATTTTCATAGATTGGGTGATTATAGGTGGTGTAATAAGAAGAGTTCTTTTTATTATTTATTTATTAACATACAACCATTATTACAGGATATACCCAATGCAATGGAAGAAGGAAACTTATGAGAAAACACTAACTTGACTACTTAGTAATAATTGAGTAAATATGGCCTCCGTGAACTCACTCCGCGAACATGTTAACAAATCAACCTGTTGAGATACCGCTTTGAAATACCGATAGAAATAATAATAATAAGTTTATTTATTTTCACAATATATATACACAAATTGGTATACAAGAACAAGAAAAACATAGTTTTTGTATGACACAAGTGAATAAATGATAAAATATTACAATAACGAAATGTAACTAGTAATGATAAACCCTGTTACCCAAACTAGGCTCAGGGCCTGTATCTTAGGCAACAGTGTTCGGCCAAATAGTGGTTTAGTATGTGAACAATAAGTAAACGAATTAGGTTCGCATTGTTAGGTTAATCTGTAAATTGGTTAACACTCAATACTGATCAACATCAGCTTATATATAAATACAGTGCTATTAGACGAAGATTAATTTAATATAATTCGATGTATTATATCGGCTGATTTTATAGTCTTTCTTCTGCAAAAGATTTTGGACATAGTTTCGATAGCAACATTGTCTGAAAGTATTCCTTTGAAAATAAAAATTATAATGTAGAATAATATACGGGTGAACAGAATAAGCGTCGGTAGCTTAATGGCTAAGGAGTCTTGAGGATTGAGAGGAGGAGAGGTTGGAATCCTAGCCATTACACTACCGAACGTACGTGAACGTACGTGAACTCACTCCTAGCACAAATAATTTAGCTTAATTGAAGGGTTTAGAAGGAATTTCGGTTCTAATATACTTTATGAAAAAAACATTTATGATTGATAACTTTCAGACGATTTTGCTGTCGAAACTGTGATCAAACATAACATAACATAACGTAACCTCACGGCTATACCCCGGCTATACGGCAAGGGGTTTGTAGAGGTGCAAGCACCCACATTTCGCCAGTTTATGTTTATAGTATGGCACACACCAATGACTTTTCGATGGATGTGTATTTATCGCAGGATTATAAGTGCCCGGTTAATGGCAATAGGCTCGCCACCTATTGGAACTGTGATCAAGAACTTCTATAAAATCAGCCAGTACAGGCCTTTTCTTTTATCTCTCTTGAGACTACTTAAATGATGCGGGGTCAGAAGTTAGACACGGTAACACTATTAAGAGCATTGTCAAGGGCACTTTAAACGCCTATAATAACAATTGATACGATAACAAGTGCATATTGTCTGAGGATCAGTACCATACACACACTCTGTCGCTATTTTCTTAATAAAGCCCCACCTACACGTGTGTAAAATTTATGCCTATACTTAATATTTAAATTAGATTAAGAAATCGCTCATAACTCGATGCTTATGTTTTTATATTTTTTATAACACGTGACGTGAGGTGTGTCCATTATACTATAGATTCATTTGTGTCTGTACATTGAAGATATTTCTTATAATGAAGCCCGTCAGTTGCCTATACCCTCCTGGATGATAAAAGGCTAGGATGAAGTCCAGATGATTAGGACCATCATCCCGAATAATGAGAAACTCAAAATGGTGGCCCCTACTTTAACGGCCTAGACAGATATTTTAAAAAACTTGGTTTATGTACAAATAGTTTATGTATCAACGAATCTGGACATTTTTTTTAAATACTTGTCTATTTGTTCGCAATGGACACAAAAATTACTGAACGAATTTTGAAGCGGTTTTTCTTAATAGAAAGGTTTTGTTCAAATTTTTAATTGCAAAAATATGCTGGACGCAATTGGTTGAGCAAAAATGGAAATGTGATCATAAAAAGAATCATAATAATCTACATAATATACGCGAGTGGAGACGCTGGTATCAGTTAGTTTTAGATCAATAATAGGTACATGGCGTTTACGTTAGTACGATAGCACAGTGACCGGCATAGTGTCTGCTCCGTTGCTTGTGATGCGGCTATGACACGACTATCGACATACTTGATGACATAACGGTCTGCGATCAGCCGACGAGCCAGTCGTGCGGCCCGTTACATTGCACCGTCCATGCGTAGATTCCTCAATACACACTTAGCTCTTTATTGTGTATATAATGTACGTAACACTTAATACCCTAACGTACCCACTGTGATTGTTGTGCAACTTAACTTATAAGGTTAAGTCACGACTGATCTCAGGCGTGATTCGATTTCGGTCACATCTATTTAAATCAAAGTTTAATGCGAAAATTAAAACGATCGATGATAATATCAAAGTTGGGTGTTAGACCTTGATTTGAACTGGTTAATAGGTGATTGATAAGTGTCTGTAATTAAAATTATGGTAATGTGATCAAGTCGTAGATTTGCTATTTATTTTCTGTTGTTGTTAATGAATGATAGACTTGTTATTTATTGACTACGCTTCGGTGTTGTCATCGATGGATAAGCAGAAATGTTTATAATACCTCAGGCATTATGGTCATAAGAATTCGGAACAGAATGTGGAATGCAGGCTCGTTATGTACCATATATTAAATACTTATTTAGATAAATTATTGTAATTGTAATCATATTTTATAACTCCTCGAAGAAACTTAGGTACAGAGCTTAGTCACGTAGAGTTGACAATGCATGGCCTCATGTGTTCCAAGAATTTATAGGAACTCGTAACTGCTAAGGACCTGGCAAATTGTATGTTTATTTGGTATATATTCAAGTTATTATTATTTAACAAAGTAGGGTGGGAGGCAATGGTAGCACACCGATCATGGTGGAGGAACACCGTGCACACCAAAGTGTCTGAGTTGGAGTGGAGGCGGTGAAAGGAGCTCGATGCAAAACGAGACGAGCTCAAGGCCCGTCCGTACAATTACGTCGGAGGGGTGCTGACATGTAGCGTATGTGGCCGTACATGCGATTCAAAGATAGTCTAAGTCACCTGAGAGCACACCAACGAAGCTCTCATTAATCAGAAGCCAGTCGCTACAGGTGAACTCGGTCGAGAGATAAATATTTTTGGCTTCCGAGCTGAAGTAGCATAACCGCGGGCTTTGCGCACAATGCTGCGTCATCGTGTTCTGCATAACGTCTGTTCTGTCTGTCATAATATCACTCACAATACAATTGTTACCGAATAGATAATTGAACTGATGATTATTTTGTCATATGTTCAAATATCAATCTATATATAATTGTTGAAGGAAGACTCAAATAAGTCATCTGATGTGCTATAAAGGTGCTTTCTTAACAAATAACGCAACAAACGCTATAAACTATTTGAATTTATATCATATTAATTATTATTTATTAAATTGGCAAGCGATAAATCTTTACGTAATGCAAATGGTTGTTTATTGCTAAGGTTTGATCCAGATTGTTAAATGTCTTGTCAGTAATATACATATTAATATTTGTTTTATTATTTTACTACCAACCTCATTAATAAGGAAAAGGCCTCCTTAAGGCTAATTCATTTCATCATCGTCCTTGTGCTAGTCCCGGTCGCATCTGTGGCCTTCACCTTATCCGGTGTCTGCATTTTCTTTTCAGCCTAACTGGAACGCGCCTGAGCTTCAATAGAATATGGCCAGCGAAAGATGACTTAAAAAAACGGCGGCAAATTTGAAAAACCAACAGTTTGCAACACCGAATATACATCGATAAAACGGAGTTGATACTATGATTTACGTTTAACATAAACATAACATAACATAAACTCACGCCTATATCCCTGAAGGGGTAGGCAGAGGTGCTAGCACCCACATTTCGCCAGTTTATATTTAGGTCCCAATGTAATAGGTGGCGAGCCTATAGTCATTACCGGGCACTTATAAAACCTACGATAAATACACACATAACTTCGAAAAGCATCGAAACGTCATTGGTGTGTGCCATGGTAAAACCTGGGATCAAACCCGAGACCTCGTCTCAGCAGTCCATTACCCATACCACTAGGCTACGGCGTTTTTTTTTTTTTATAGTTATTCCTAAAAACCAGTCTATTTGAAATTAATGACAGATGTTTATTACGTTTTTTGTGTAAAATTTAAAGAAAAAAACATGTGTCTATGCAGGATAACGCTTGCAGACTTGTGTTACCGAAAAGAACTGACGTGCTTGTACTCTTTAACACACATTTTTTTATAGATATTCATGAGTAATAATTCAGGACCTTTAAAGTTACATTGAACATCAGTCTCAATGCCCCATCTTTAAAATACAATTATTGGCCATTAAAATATTTGAATCTTTAAAATCAATAATTTATTAATCTTACAATTGGCCAGTATTAAAAATGACCAATTTACATGGAAAATTATCCGCAAATGATAACATTAAATGAGTATCAGTTTTCGAAGACTATAAAATACCAACTGACAGGAAAAAACTGTTGCCATATAAAAGTTTTGAAAAAATTATTTGTTCATATTTCGTTGGCCAGAGTCTATGTCCCGTGATGCGACTGCCATCTAATCTTTACAACCCATTGGCGATTTCTTTTTATGTGCGCGCAAAATCCCCTCGGATACTCCTCCCGTCGGAGTCGGTGGGGGAGGTTATGGTGGGCTTGAATCGGCTAAAGCTCTCTTCGAGTGTGGGGACCACGGGGTCTTCGACTCGTCCCCGGATATGGGGAGGCCTCCAATGCACGCCGCCATATATAATAAATAAGTACATAAAGTGTTTAAGAAGAAATTTTAGCAATACTAGACTACTTCAGAACTACTTAGAAGCTCAGACTAATAATTATATTATCCAACATCATTTAGTTGTTGATAGGAGGTAGGACACGACGGTATTTCCGTCTAATTGAGCAATCCAACTGAGGAAGTACCTCCGCCCTACAGAATACCCCGGCCATAATAACCTCGTGTTGTGTTCCAGGCGGTGAATAGGATAGCCAGAGCTCACTGAGAGTTTTTGTGCTGTCAGTGGGAGGACCAAAAGCTTGTCCTGCTTTGTCTCTTACACTGACGGCACAGAAACTCTCTGTGCTTACAGCGTTGACAGCGTGAGTGTGACTCCCTTGGTGTTGCACACGTCCATGTGCCGTCCGGTTTGTGCTTGTCTGCCACCCAAGTGGTTGTATTTAAAGTCATTATATCGTTTCAACGGATTGTTTCTTTAATTGTACTCACGATATAGATAAGCAATCAACATTTAGCTTCAATTGTATAAATAAATGTTCGTAGTAAATCATTTGCGCATGCTACGGCATATGCTTCCTATTACAAAATACAGGTAATTGGTATTACATAGTTGTAATGTAATGCGGGGTAAAGATAATCTGTCATACATTATATTCGATTACAGAAATTTAGGACGACCATGCAAGATTTGTGTAAAAACTAAACGGTAACCGATGATAAATTCATTATTGTTTAGAAATCAATTTTGAATGCGTAATTGTCAAGAAGTGTTTAAAACCGTTCTGGGAATTTTATAACCTCGAAAGTGAATGGTGAAGTTCATGCAGTCCATTTATAACTGAAGTTTCAACTCATTGCCATACGAACATCTATGGTAATCATTACGGGTAGTTGGAGCCCTCAAAAGACCGACTAGTCTAACTTCGATATCGACTATTAATTGCGGAGGTAATATGGCAGGCGCTTCACGGTAAATATTGAAGTTCAGCCGCATCGCAGTTAGGCAGAATAACCGGCCTCAGTGTTTGGAAAAGCCCTACAGAATACCGCGGTTATAATCACTTCGTGTTGTGTTCCCAGCGGTGAGTACGGTAGCCAGAGTTCACTGGAGAATTTGTGCTATCAGTGGGATGACTAAAGGCTTGTCCTGCTTTGTACTTACACTGACGGCACAGAAACTCTGTGCTTACAGGGTCGGCAGCGCGAGTGTGGCTTCTCTGGTGTTACACACGTCTATAGACTACGGTAACCACTTTTCATCAGGTGGGCCGTGCGCTTGTCTGCCACCTAAGTGGTATAAAAAAAAAAGGCTGAGAGAAAATCGAAATATTTTTGAGAGTACAAACATGAATAAACATAGATATTTTATCTAGGCTTATGTAGTAAATAAGAACGGACAAATACAGACATCGAAATTAATACATCCATTGTCGAAGATGTAACGAGTGCTATTGTGTTCTACCTATTTCATGATCACAATCTCAATAACATCTTTGGTTAATGGTATTTCCGGTTTGCATGTTACATGCTCGCGTGCTCTGTCGAACTTATATTAGCCAATCAGTTAAAACCATAATACTTGTTTTGGCGACACATTTTGTTAATTGCTATTACCAGTACTGAGCTGTAGTTTTAAGAAATCAGGTATTTATATTATATTTGCCATTTATCACTATAAACATAATTAATGTCATTACAAGAACAAGTAACTACTTAACAGTTAACAGACCAGGGGTCGTACCATGAAGGCTTAAATAAGGTGATAATTGAGCTGATGGCGTACTGCCAACTGCAAATTTTACTTTGTAATCCTGTATATTGATATGGGATTACAAAGTTATTTATGCATTTAATAAATGACAGCCGTTTTATTATTGACCTATTTTAAGACTTCAGACTTCACTGGTAAGCCCACAGTACCATAGTGTAACGAGACCAACAAGTACCTAGGTTGGACTATGCCAGTACTGACACAGAGAAACAGATAACAGACCGGTTACTTTTGTGAGGATGAATTTAAGTAAATTATCTTCCTAAAAGACGCATGCACAACGCAAGACGGCCTTGCGATTGAGAGGCATGGGGTTCAAATCCTGGACATTACACAAATAATTTAGTTCTTTTTAAGAAAATGGACATGATTTTTGTGCCCAAACCAACCTGAGGTCTCATTCATCTAGTAGCCATTCTACCGGGGTTGGATAGTTAGAAGACAGTCTATCCCATAAAAGCCGGAATAAATCAAATTAAGGAAGTGACTAGGAAAAGAGTGAACCCAATACGCCAAAGTTCAAGATTTATGTGCAACCGAAATTGGCGTTCAGATGAACATGAGCTAATTTTGAATAAACAATGGGTACCACAGTAGGTACCTACTTCCACAATATTAGGTTCTTATATCGAGAGCTTTATATAGTTAAAGATGAAGAGTTATTAAAAAAAATGATGAGCTCTTCCAATTAGTGCCACCCTCCCCTTTCCTACACAGGACAACACGTGCAGGTCTTAGATGTCATCCGCGCACGGTGCAGAACATCCGATCAAGAACCAAGCGGTTCGGAGACTCTTTCCTCTGTCGCACCATTAAGGCCTGGAATTCATTACCAGCTCACGTGTTTCCTTCTTCCTACAGTCCCGGGTCCTTTAAGCGGGGCGTGAAAAAGCATATGATGAGACCGTCAAGCTGAGTGTCACCATTGTCACACGGTATGTGTAAGTAATGGTGACCCTCTTTTCTGAGACTTTGCCTTCAGCTTACCATCAAGCAAAGCGAAGTCTAATTGACGTGTTCTTTATAAAAAAAAATAAAAAAATATAAGTAATAAAACTGAAATGCATTCAAAAATAAAAGTAAATATATGACGAAAACTCTCATACGCATAGGCACAGGCCTTTTTTGGTTGCTACATAATGATCTTTATCCGTTCAAAAATGCTAAAGTCCATAATACATTACATCATTGTAAAGTATTTTGTAACTTGAAATAATTTAAGTACCAGCAATAGCCATATTATCTTTTATCCTTAAATGGTAACGACCTCACTTTACGAACACCAACGTGTATAGTCTACAGACCTATTTCCTAATACCTACAATATGCAACTACGTCATCTACACAATACCCACATATTTTTAGTTTACAGGACTTAGGCTTCTACATATACACGGCGGTATTTCCGCCCAATTGAGCAGTCCGACTAGAGAAGTACCTCTGCCCTACAGAATACCGCGGTTATAATACCTTCGTGTTGTGTTGTGTGTTGTGAGTAGGATAGCCAGAGCTCATTGGAAAATTTGTGCTGTCAGTGAGATGGCTAAAAGCTTGTCCTGCTTTGTCCTCTACACTGACGGCACAGAGACTCTGTGCTTACATGACCGACAGCGCGAGTCTGGCTTCTCTGGTGTTACACACGTTCATAGGCCACGGTAACCACTTTCCAACAGGTGGGCCGTGCGCTTGTCTGCCACCTAATTGGTATAAATTGATTTAATCATTGTATGACTTAATCATTGTATCCGTACTATTTTTGACATGATAATACTTTTTTTGGCTGACATTACCTCTGTTTCATGTTGTATTTTTCTTTTGACATCGACATTTTTGATTTTGTTGTATTGCTGCATGTTAATATCTAATCACAATTATATTTGCTTTTATTTTAACTGTATATCAAACACAATGTGACATTGTTAATGATTAAATAAATAATAAACAAATAAAAAAATACAAAAAAAAATACAACATTTTGAAACTTACGGGTATACTCGGATGTTGTGCTATGGTCGCACAAGCAAAATAGTTTGATGCATCGTGATGGTGGCACTCTTTTTCTTATTTTTTTTTACGTGCGAATAATCCGCACTGATACCCCACCACCGGAGCCGGTGGGAGAGGTTATGTCGGATTCGAAGCGACTAAAATGCATATAAGAAAAACCAATGTAATAAAAAAATTGTAATTTAATGCTCACACTTAACCACGTACTTAAGTTTAATTTAAAAATATATACTTTACTAGTTATAGTTTACTTTAAATATCCATTAACGGTGGCACACGACCCCACTCAGAGAGTCAATTCTTATAATATTAAATGATTTAGTAACGATTCTATCATCTGTCAAAATAGAATTGAGTATTTTTCTGTAGTCAAAATTATTTATTTATATATATATATTTCTGGTACATCCATTTACTACATCCCGCTAGATAGTAAAAAGCACTCGTGACTGTAAGAAGTGAAAAAAGGGAAACACGTGCCCGGGTTCATTCCAGCTCTTTATCGCGTGGCAGACGAAGGAGGCCTCAAACCGTTTGGTGCGAGACGGTATGGAATCCACAATTTGTGGATTGTTAAATTATGAATGGTAAAAGAGAATTTTTATTTATTTTTAATCATCCACCCAACCTATAATTAGTAAATGATTTGACTATTAAATATTATGACGTCATAATAAATTATTTCATAGAAGTTTCCTTATAAATAACCGTTTTCACGTTTAGTAAAATGTACCTAACTAATATGACATTCAAATACCCATTTATCCTCATGAAAGCTGCTTCAAAAAACAATTGTATCCGTTTTTAGCATTCAATTTGATTTTGACAGATAAATCGTATCGTGACCAAATCTTTTACTTTAGGAGAACTAGCCTTCTGAAACCAGTCCCACCCATCTTTCCAACCCCAGGTTCTGATAACTACACCCATGAGCGATATCTATGTATGCGTCACTAGACCCTACATTGTACTGAGCTTAAATTTTGTATTTATTAAGTAGTCTTTGTGTTTCTGTTACACTTACTGCTCTAGTTTCGTGCCGGTCCACCGGTCGGTCTCACTACTTACATCAAGGAAACCACGCCCTAGGACAATCTGACACAACTGTTCATTGCAACAGCTTTCACGGTATCGAATAACATTCAACGCTATTATATGTCGCTAAAACCAGTCCGGTGAGCAAATCACTGGTTTTGTACAACATTTTTATTATAGCACTAGCGACTAAGTTCTGATAATCACACTACATTTTCTTACTCTCGGAACTTTGATTGCAGTCATTATGTTATGAACGAGTATTTCTTAGCAATATTTTACTTCATTCCTGTATTAAAACGTTGTAGTAGATAGAATACTTACATTCTATCTTTTTTTTATACCACTTAGGTGGCAGACAAGCACACGGCCCACCTGATGGAAAGTGGTTACCATAGCCTATGGACGTTTGCAACACCAGAGGAGTCACAGTCGCGCTGCCAACCCTGTAAGTACAGAGTTTCTGTGCCGTCAGTGTAGAAGACAAAGCAGGACAAGCCTTTAGTCTTCCCACTGACAGCACAAATTTTCCATTGAGCCCTGGCGGTAGTTCCCAGCGGTGAGTAGGGTACTACTCACCGCTGGGAACACAACACGCACGTATTGTAGCCGCGGTATTCTGTAGGGCGGAGGTACTTCCCCAGTCGGACTGCTCAATTGGGCGGAAATACCGCCGTGTCCTACCTCCTAATAATACCATTTTATGTTGCCTGAATGCCGATGTATCTCCGGTTCCGTCATATACCGTCAATGGTTTTCAGTTCCATATCATACCTACTAAATAGAGTAATCCTATCGCCGCAATCTGGCATTTTTCTAGAATTTAAGTTAATACTAGAAGTTTCTAGCAAAATATTCGGTTATACTCTTAAAAAAATCCTAGTACTAGCACACATTTACATCTTTACTAATTAAACCCAGGAAAACCTAATTAATGCATAGCAGTCGCACTTGTTACCACGGGGTACTAAGTCAAAATCAGGCAGCTAAATGTAAAACCACAGAATTAAAATCACACTGAACATTTTCATTTCAGAACTGACCAGTAAGTAAGACATTAATGAAAAAAATATGTAAATTTCGAATAAAGAACTCTTGTTGAAGCTGCGGACGTATACTGAATAATTTTGTGTCAAATTAAAAACTGCGTGTCGTGTGTTACAAATGAATATGATAAGAGAAAATTTCATGCTTCATGCTCCATGATTTATTATGGCTTTTGTTGTGTTTTATTAAACAAAAAAAAAACATTTTATCAATGAGTTAGCTAGATATAACAATATGCCAATGGCACTTAAAGACCGCATGTCAAATCTTAGTCAACCTCAACACAATCTCGTATAGATTCATAACATAACATAAACTCACGCCTATATCCCCGAAGGGGTAGGCAGAGGTGTTAGCACCCACATTTCGCCAGTTCATGTTTAGGTCCCAATGTTAGCCATTGACATTAACCGGGTACTTATAAACCTGACATAAATTCGCCGGTTTATAAGGTTATAAGTAAGTAAAAAAAAAAGATTTAGATTCATACGAAATATCAAAACGTTTAAAGTTAATTTAAATAGACTAAATTCTGTTTAGCATATACATGAATGAGTGAACTTATATTACCTGTCACTTTTATTTCATAATGTAGTTTGCACATTTAAAAATATCAACTGATTTCCATTCGATATTTTATTGTTTTATAATCGATGCTGTTACATCAACGTAACAAACTATTATCGATATTTCATAAGTAGCTCTCATTGCTATACTTTGTTACAAATAAACGTATCTGTATCATACACATTAATGGGTGTTACATAATAATAATCGTCTTGTTAATGGTTTTATTTGTAAAAAGGGATTACTAAAAGTCGGTTAAACTTTCTATTGCGTACTATTAACTTGCACGTTTTATATACTTATTACGCGTGGAAGTACGGTCAGCATCAGATAGATTTTAACTAGCAAAGTAAGTACTTAAAATTATCTTAATACCTACTAATGATGTTAATACCAAACTGTTTTATTGAACGCGTGGTTCCCGGTAGAGTAGAATTTGGACCACCTCATCTCTTCCCATGTGATGTCGTACAAGGCGACTAAGGGATAGGGCTGTTTAACATCAGGCAGATGTATACAGCCCAGATTCAGCCTCAGATGCATGGCTAGAGTCAACATTAGTGCCCGAAATACGGCAATAGACTCACCCCTTATTACGTGGGACCGAATACAATTATTGGTGAAATGTGAGTGATAATTCACCTCTGCGTAACCTTCCGGGGATAAAGGCGTGATTATATGTATGTATGTTTTATTGATGTAAATATTGTATTACGTCCGAACGGTTAAAGGTGTGTACCAAATATCAGTTTTATTTTTATTTATTTATTTAAACTTTTTGCACAAATACATAAATATTGTACAAAGGACTTAATGTCACAGGCATGTTCTTCCAGTCTACCTTAGGGTGATGCAGAAACTTTATATCAAAGGTAGGTGCTCGAAGTGTTGTGGTAAGAGTTTTTCCCAGTTTGGTACATAAATAATAATTTTATATGATAAAATGTTTAATATTGATTAAAAAAATTCATATATCCATATGTAAATATACATACAATACTATCGCACGCGGCAATAATAATATCAATATATACTAACATCATAAACTACATACACATATAGACCAATACCTAGTCTAGCCATAAATATTGTTACGAAGAAAAAACTTTTTTTTTTTATTGCAAATAATATTTATTACTTTTACAGTGTGTTAGTTTAATACATAAATATAAAACAATTTAAAATATAAAAAGCTTATTCGAAGTGGTCTCCATTGGCTGCAACACAGTCCTTTAAACGTTGAGGCCAGTTATCAATAGAAGCACGCACTTTTTCCATGGGAAAATTCTTCACTGCCAATCGTATGGATTGTTTTAGGGACTCTAAATTATCATGGCGTTTAGAGCAAGCCATACTCTCTAAAACTGACCATAAATCATAATCCAGCGGATTAAGATCGGGACTAGACGACGGCCAGTCTTCAGCTCTGAGGAAGTCCGAAACGTTCACTTCCAACCAAGACTGCGTGGACCGAGCTTTATGACCCGGCGCTGAGTCTTGTTGGAAGGACCATACTTGGTTATTGAACATGGTGTTGTTAAGGGGTTTAACTACCTTCTCAAGAATGGTATCTTGATACACTTGTGCCGATGTTTTGATACCTTTTTCACAAAAATATGGCTCAGTCACTTCTTCATAACTAACACCCCACCAAACCATCACTGAAGTCGGATAATGCCCACGTTGCACTCTGTCGACTAATTGGGAAGCTTCCTTAGAGCTTTGAGCATAAATACGGTCATTTTGTTTGTTAAAATGTTGCTCAATTGTAAAGATTTTCTCATCCGTAAACAAAATTTTTCTGTGACCTCCCTTTGCGTACCGCTTCAGTAGTTGCTTCGATTTTACCACCCTATTCTTTTTTAAATTATCAGTTAAAAAATGACCAGTGCGTCTCTTATAGGCTGCAAGTCCTAAGTCATCTTTTATAATGCGCGACATGGTTCTGGGTGCTATCTTCATCTCCCGAGATAAAATCTTTTGCTTTCGGACAGGATTTCTTCGAATTCTTTCCCTTACTGCTTTGACCACCTTTTTCGTACGAACACTACGTGGACGGCCAGAACTTTTTCTGTCACAAACAGAGGAGGTCTCATTGTACCTATTATTAGCCCGGTACACAAACATTTGACTAATACCAAGCGTATGGAGAGTTTTAAAAATTACATTCGGCTCCATACCAACTTTGTGTAATGCAATCACAGCGATTCGGTTTTCTTTATCACTCCACTCCATTTTAATATGGCAAAATATTGTACAATGTATTGGCGCCAAAATTAGAAAACACAACAAACAATCGTATAAAAATGACAGATTCCAAATTCAAATGTAATATCTTTCTTATTTTAATTGTAACAGTATTTATGGCCAGACTAAGTATATACATCAAACATTTAAATATATAATATATAAATTACTTATAGTACTGATTACTGTACTGGTCAAGATCTGATGCTGACTGTACATATCTTTAGAATCATTATCATTATTCAAAGTAGAAAGGCACTCGTATAATACTAGGTGCGAACTGTCAAAATTATTATTCGAATTATGACAAATCGACTTTGTTGTTAACAACGTCGAATATTTTAAGGTTAAGTTAAATATTTCGGACCACGAACTTTTATTCAGTGACGTTTCAGTGACAAGATTAATATTTTTTTAAGTGTCGGTTCCGTTATTGACAAATGATTTTATTTGAAGGACCCTGACATGATGACATTTTGTACCAAATAACTCTCATATTTCTATCAGCGACCGTTTTCATGGTCTAACCTTGTTCACTTCAATCACCTGCTTTACAACAATTCAGATACTGTCACAGAATTTTTTGTAACTACAGCCGTTTCGTTAGCGCCCTTTATGGCTAGTTTTACAAGAAAACGATTAACTTTGAACTGTGATGAAGATTAAGCAATAAAAATTAGTTTAAAAAGTGGACCATGCTTCTATATCGACTTACCTATGTAATAACAGGATTATGTAAGTTTAGATGCGGCATATCGGAACAATTCATTGTGGATGGTTAATTGCGAATGTCGCAATACAATTGTTCCGAAAGGCGATGTGCGTGCGAACACATCAACCTACCCATTCTTTCATCTTCGTGTAGAATACGCTGTTATTTCAAACTCAAAGTTAGAAGAAATTAATTTCTTCTGTGGTACTAGTTATTACAAGCCGCCGTCAGCTTGTAACCGATGTGATTATTAAGAGGAGGAAGAGATTGAGGAAAGGAAGTAAAATATTTGAATGCTTTTGATAAATTAAATCTTTTCTAATGTTTATAATTCTGCGCTAATTTGTTTATCAAATAAGAATCCTGGGATTCATAGCTTCTTAAAATTAAATAAAAAGTTAAGAATACGTTTCTATGTTTTTCCATTAACTTGTAGGTATATAGGGATCGGTGTTTTTATATTTTTTTTATTTATTGACTACATCAGCTGTAGTCAGTTAGTTACACATTTTAAATCAGGTCGTTTTGAAAGTCTTATCTCCACCGTATAGCCATTATCATTTTTACTATGGAGACATTTTAACAACCAAGAATAAGTAGTTATGCCGTCTCATAAAGAAGTCTAGATATTCTTTGAACTCTGAACTGAATTTCGGCCTAGTAATGAGATATGTTTTAAGCAACTTAATTTTTTCTTTGCAGATGCGGCGGCAGGCTCGGATCTCAGTCGGCGGCGCGCTTGTCGTGCGCACCGCCTCTGCCTTACAAGGTTCGTTCATCAAAAGTGTAAAACATACTCTATATATATATCGCAAACATGGCAATGGCAACTAAGGCTCTAAGGTCCTCACAGTAATGATAGTCATACTCATACCGGTACTTTGTTATTTGACACAAAACTCACATGCTTATCTATTCAGTTATATAAAATAATATTACTTTGCAGACATTGATGTGGGTTGTGCGTTTACCTAGCAAAAATATGTACCTAATATCAGTGTAGAACACAGAACTGTTAAATGTTCCATATATAAATAAATAAATATATATTTTAAAAAATATTTTACATAGAGTTTAATTCAGGATGTTTAATTTCGTAACAATAAATATGAACTAATAAAATTACAGACCAACACATTTTAATTGTAATTACTTATAGACATAATATAAATTTAGATGTAAAAAAGGTGCATGAGTTTATGTGTCGTGGTGTTGGCTTGTATTGTAGTTACTAATGAGGTTTTGGTGGCAATGCCGCATTGAATTGAAAGCAAGTTAATATTTTTATGGTTCCGAACACGGAGGACAGAATAACTATGTCCGATCCTCAAAAGGAATAAAACGGATCTCTTAAAGAATTATTTCGTTGTCCGTCTATGTGTCTGTCTGTCTGTCAAGACCTTTGCCTCAGGAATGCGTGGAGACATCAATTTCAAATTTTTACTAAATGCTCAGGGCTTGATACTGTGCAAAAATCAAACTTGTAAGTCGACACATTCAAAATAAACATATTGCTGTTTATGTAGCGTAAGTTCGTCCGTGAATTCAGTTTTGTACGGAACTCTCGATACGCAAGTCCACCTCGCACTTGATAGGCTTTTCTATATTATTTTTTAACGTGTGTACCAAATTTCAGATCAAATGTCAACAAGAAAGGGATATAATATCAATTGCTTGAACTACGAAAAAGCAAGACAAACTAAATAAACAGTTTAAATAATTGAATGACATATTGAACCGATGAAGGTTGCGGGTTCGAATCCAGGCTATTAAACTATTGAAGTGAACCCACTCCAAATAAAAGTAATTCAGCTTAGCTGGAGTGGTTAGGGCTCAAAATACTGGTTAAGGAAAATAGTATCTGTTAAAAAGCAAAAATAATAGGTTCTACAGGTTATGATAATCTAAAACTGTTTTGCATTTCAGTTTGGCTGTGGTTGCTGATATTCATATTCCAGAACGAGTTTCGAATATCTAGATCTATTCAACCGGGTGTAAGTATCAAATATTTTAAAATAAGAATTCCTACGAAGAATTTTATAAATCGTAGATTTATAAAATGAGTCAAAAACAAAATTATTGCCGGTTATTGTTAGGAATTTTAAGATTCTAAGAACACGTATGAGTATCAACTGCCAAAATCAGATGTGTGGTTAACCACCAAGTAGGTACACATCTTATTTAAAGCATGGTGACATTTAAAACCCTTAGACATTATTAAAAACATCGTAACGTTATACAGGCATTTTATGCCAGCCCATAAGAGATTTATTACTTATACTTCTTATTAAAGAGATAAGCAGATCGATCCACGGTGAGGCAGCACAGAGTAGGTTGTTATATAGGTACATATATAAATCTGTACACAATCTCATTATGCATTAAAAATGATTTTGAATTTCTTGCTGATGTAAATGATGGCTACATTTGCATCTAACGCCGTCGCTGGTCAGACGGATTCATGTCGTCAAAAGTCTGAATCTTATCATTTCTTATGATATTTTTCTTACTTTAAAAATACAACTACAATTATTCCGTGCGTCAAAATAGGTCTGGTAGCAAAATAGCTATATAACAAAATGCTTAACCAGAACCTTTTCGGCTGACATGTGAGGTTGGTACACAATTTTTTTTGTATGTTATTTATTGATTTATTTATTTTATTGTACACCATTAATATAATATATCATTATAAAAGTCTATAACAACGGAATCAGTACAATGGGCGGCCTTATCGCTTTAAGCGAATTCTGCCAGGCAGCCTTTGGATTTCCAATTTTTTGTTGTGTTTTGTGACAAAATATGATTTTCATCTTTTCTTTTGATTTTACTTTTTCTTTATTCTGTTTACACTGATAGAAATATTATAATCATCATCTTAGTCACGGTACGTCTACTACTGAATAAAAATATGACTTGAATGTAGTATTAGAAATGTAAATTGCCGTGAAATCGAACTTGAGGCGAATTCAAATAAATATAAAATCTCAAAAGCCTTTTGTTTTATAATTTTCAGTATTTGGACTTCGACAATTTGCCCGAGACAAACTTCACGTGCGAGGGTAAAGTTATCGGCGGATACTACGCTGACCTGGAGACATCGTGCCAGATGTTCCACGTGTGTACGGTGGGCCAGCATGAGGAGCCCATGGACATTAAGTTCCTTTGCCTTAATGGCACTGTGTTTGATCAGGTAATGTCAATTACTAAGTATTTATTCATTATCGTCCTTGCGTTAGTCCTAGTTCAAAGTTCTATAGTTAGAGCAGTTGACGGACTATTTTAGTGTGGCGGCTACCCATAACGAACTGAAATAGATATTTGTATGGCAACCGGGACCAACAGGCTTACGTACTCTCCGGGGCACGAATTGTTGATTATATTGTTATTTTGCCTATGCTTTTGCCAATGTGAAATGGCACTTAACTCAACACTTTCACTGTTATCATGGGTACAGTCGAAAAAGTACCAGGTCCACGGTCCACGTCCAGACTATCCTCCTTTTACGTCAGACCGATAAACATGATTAATTAAATACGACTGCTAGTCCACCTCTAATTTCCGGCTATAATCATGTTTAACTCATAATCCATTTGATTATTCGTTAAAACAGTTAACTGAAATTGAAATACGACTATTGAACATTGTAGTGAATGCAAATATCCAGCGTGATCTATCCATTTGTAATTAATGCTATTGTTAGTGCAACAAGCTATTTATATTCGTTGTATCAATGGAGATTATGTCAACATATGATACACTTGTTTAGATTTAGAAGCTAAACTCTAACTGCATAATTATAGGCACCTGTCTACCAACAAGCAGCTACATCCCGGTGCCTATTTGCCACCTAATTTTTTTTTTACGTGCGCAATATCCCCACGGATACCTCCCCACCGGAGCCGGTGGAGGAGGTTATGTCGGACTCGAACCGACTAAAACACACGCCGCCTGTGGGTCGCTTTGGTTGCCGAAGGTGAGGTTGACAGGCATATCCCTCGCACCCCGGACGACCCAGGGCCATCTCTCACGATCTGGCCCTCTCCTCGGGTGTGTATTTGCCACCTACTAGTTAAGAAACATAGACCACGTGGGATTTAGTTTATTTTAATAATAAATGTAAACGCTATCTAGACCCATACTAAGCATAGTTAAACTAGCTTGTAATATAGGATCTAAAAACGAATAAACATACTTAGATACTTTTGATTTTTAAATATACACATATTATACATAGAAAAACCTAGAACAATGTGTAACATTCATACATACAAATATTTGCACTGAGCGGGAATCTAACCTACGCCCCCTGCGTAGCAGTCGAACGTTCTACCTCTACGCCACAGAGTCTAACGTTGCAACTATGTAAAGAAACTAACAAAACCTGTTTTATTTTTCAGGAAACTAGAGTGTGTGAGAGAGTAGATGAAGTAGATTGTACAAAGTCTGAAAAGTTCTACAGTTTAAATTTAGAGTTATACGGTAGCACAGCGCCACCAATCATACAGCCAGACCAACAGAAACCTCAAGTTCAATCAACCGAACAGTCAACACACCAGACCAAACCAAACCAAGAAACCGATCCCACAATTGACGACAGTCCAACTACTACTCAAAATAAAGTCCAAAGTCATGCAACGGATCCCACAGATTCAACAGAAGATCCTATTCAGGAAATAAAAAGAGATGACCCGAAAACTACGTCTCACAGTCAATATGCTCATCCACCCCTCACAGTATCATTAAATGATGAACTTACTGAAGGTTTGTATTCAATATTAATAATATTTTATATTAAAAAATGACGATATCTTGTATTTTCCCATATATAAGTGCAACGGGATGAGCGTGATACATCACATCGCCTAAGACTTTTCAAAACTTAAATAGGAAAGAAAATTTGGTGAAGATACTAAATTATCTAACTTTTAATACATTATCATTTAGCACAATTTTATTCTGGAACTATTTAGTACCAAATTAAATGCCAACAAATTTCTTTTTTTTATACCACTTGGTTGGCAGACAAGCACACGGCCTACCTGATGGAAAGCGGTTACCGTGGCCCATGGACGTGTGCTACGCCAAGGGATTCACACTCGCACTGCCAACCCTGTAAACCCTGTAAAACCAGAGTTTCTGTGCCGTCACTGTAAAATATCTGTGTGCATTGCATCCAGTTATTTTGAAGTATTCATAGTTACTCAACTAAACCCAAATCTTTGTCATTTTCAGAGTATCAAGAGGAAGATGAAGATATTGACTATGAATATTATGCAGCACATCAAAATCCTTCTACAACACAATCAACCACTACGACGATAACTACAACAACGACTACAACTACAACCACAACGAGACCTCCAACAACAACAACTGTACCTTTTACCGCCCGGCCCCCAGCACCGATTAAACATTTTATATCTTCACCCAATCCCATACTATCTTCACTATCGCCACCTTCACCTACGTTTCATCCTTCAATGCCATCCGCCCCTTCTGCTCTTTCCGGGCCATCAGCCCCTTCCGAACCGTCAGGTCCATCTGCACCATCTTCACCAACTATAGACCCATCACAACTATCCCCACAGGAATTTATCTACCACCATCGGGGGCCAGGATCGGATGCAATCTCCTTTCAACGCCAAACTTTCCGCCCCGCAGACGGAGTTTATATAACACATGCGCCGCCGCCACCACAGCAGTTTGACCACTTTCCGTATGAGTCATCAAGAACTGCCCCACGTCCAGCAGCTCAGCGACCTGCACCCTTTTCACAACGACCTCAACCAACTCCCTTTCGCGTAACCACAATGGATCCTCATGATCAATTACTACGTCCGGGACCTGCTTCTCAGCCCTCCGAGAGACATGAAACGTCTGTTAGAAAACAGAACAGACCTCAATCATATTCTCAATCTTTACCAGCACAACGTCCATTACCATTTAATCCGTTTTACTACGATCGAAAACGCAGCGATGACTCAAGCTCTGAAATTGAATCTACCCTGTCAGCGCGATCGGTTGCACCCCCAAATATAACAGAGAGACCTCATATTAAATTAAAAAGCCCTCCTCGAGTTATTGTCACAGCCAGTGCATCAGTCAGCGATAGTAACGGCAAAAGGTTAAATTATACAGTCGGTAACGTAGTCAGTGCAGTGAAACCAATAGTGGCAATAAATTACGATGACTATAAAGAATCCGATCTTATATTTGATCCATTCTTTCTCGATGTGCCAAAACTTCAAAAACGACGAAAAACTAGATCTAATCAAAATAGAAATGTATTTATAGTAACATCTACTGCAACAGCAGCGAGTGAAATGTCTTCAGAGCTTATGACAGCTACTACATCACCAGTAACATCACGAGCGACTACGATGCAAGGAGTATCTACGAGTAGTACGCCAGTTATCACAACAACAACTGCTGCTTGGAATCCCAATGACTACGTTGATGATAACTATGAGCCCCACGCTTATATTCCACCAATACCGCCTCTCGCGGTTTTAGTGCCTCACGAGTTGAATAAGTATAATATATTCGATAAACAATCGAAAAACGATTTAGTCGAGGACAAGACTCACAGAGATCACAAATCCAATGTTGGTAACTTGGAGCAAGCCAAGCCGACATCGACGTCTGCAGCGCAGACAACCTCTAGTCATAGTGCGGGCGCGGGGCGGGTCACCCCCGCCGCTTCCCTGCCGCCCCCGCCGCTCCTCGAGGCGCCCGCCTGCGCCACCTTGCGCTCTACTGACTGTCGGACTCGTGCCTAATTAAATTAGACTTAATACGATAAATAGATAAATGCATAGTTATATATTTAGATAGGTAGAAAATTTTAACAATTTTTCAGATGCATAGGTAGATTTGACAGCGCAACACTGAAAATTTTGATTTTCGAAAGTTATGTGTTCTTGTAAGAATATTGTTTGACAAAGCTCTTTCCGCACAGGCACAAACGAATCTCCCTGATTTCAACCATTTTCGGTTAGATGATAAATCATGAAATTATATTAATTCCTACATTTTATGAGAAATCAGGATATCGTTTCGTTTGTGAGACCAGTTCGAAGAAAGCTTTAGTATTTATATATTTTCTAATTTTATAAACATTGTAAATAGTATACGAATTCTGATTTTATAAATATCATTATATTATTAAATTTTTACATATTGTTAGTTACTATTGATATTTATGAAGTAAACCTTGTAAATATCGCTAAGTATACTGAGGTTGCTTAAACAGTTCTTTATTTGGTACCCAAATATAAAAATTCATTTTATAACCTTATTATTAATACTAAGCTCATCAAGTGATACACGTACTCCATAGAGAGCCTGAGAGATTCCACCTTCTAAAATCGTAGAAATAATATCATACTTCACATGGTTAATCATTGGAAACCAGCGGTCATCAAAATCTGAGTGACCTGACTGCGATCTAGAAGGAGAGGAATGGATCTATATATATATATATATAGTTCCATCCCTTTCTTTCTCTCTGAAAAGCGTTCAAAATACGATCGCATATGGGGCATATGGGGAAGTGGCTATAGAGGCCACACGCCAGCCTCTCGTACCTGCTGACGCAGATGATCAGTGCTTCAGGGCGGGCGCGGCAGCGAGAGCAAAGGTCGCAAGCCACGCTGTACGCATACTGAGGCAACTCGAAAGTCAGAGGTCAATAAATGACCTCCACCCACCATGAATGCAGGTCTGGGAGTGACGGCTGGACCCGCCTATCACCCTGGCTGAAGCAGGCCGCAGCGGGCCGTTTCCGTGGAGCAGTTGGGGACTCCGTGATCCCCAAATACCAGGAAGGCCAGATCGAGAGAGATGACCCTGAGACAGCTGGGGTGCGCGGAATATGCCTGCCAACCTCACCTCCGCCAATCAACAACGGCCCCCAAATGTCGTGCATTTAAGTTGGTTCGAGTCCGCGTAACCTTTCCCTCCGTTTTCGGTAGAAAAAATATTTTATGCGAAAAAGGTGTGAAAGTTGTTTGTGCTAAAATGTTCTGCATCCAAGTGCCAATTTCGATAGCTTCCAACACCTGCAACTTTGATTTGGTCGTCCATCAATCTGCAAGTGTAATAAGTTAAGTTACCCCAGTTGTTGAACTTTTTAGGGCTCTAACTGCCCGTAACGGCGGCCGTAGATATTTGTATGGCAACTGCACCCACCAACATAACTGCAACCTACGACCTTCAGACGGCAAGTGTTTTAGTCGATTTAAGTCCGACACAACCTCCCCGCCGGTTGGGAGGTATCCGTAGGGATTCTTCGTAGGATAAAAAAGTTATAAGTTAAGTATACAAACATTAGATGTAATACATAAACTATTTATTTAATGACACGGTCGTGATAAAATTCATACGATCCTATGAAGAATAATGGCCGGATTCTGAATTGAGAAATTGCAGTTTCGTAACGGTGCGTTAAGTAGGCGTTGACGGGACTGAACTAAACATTAATTTCTTCATACTGAAATCGGCCATTTTACACGTGCAGTAAACAATTTGATATATTATATAATTCAAATTCAAATAGCGGAATAAGAACATCAATTTGTACTTCATACATGAATCAGGTTCGTTTCTTCATTCAGGCCTATGATTGATATAAATCTCTGGAGCCACCACGCCACACACGACGGTATTTTAGACCAATTGAGCAGTCCGACTGGAGAATTACTTCCGCCCTACAGAATACCGCGGCCATAATAACCTCGTGTTGTGTTCCCGGCGGTGAGTAGGGTAGCCAGAGCACACTAAAGGGTTTTTGTGCTGTCAGTGGAAAGACTAAAAGCTTTTCCTGCTTTGTCTTTTACACTGACGACACAGAAACTCTCAATGCTTGCAGGGTTGGCACCGCGAGTGTGACTCTTTTGGTTTTGCACGCGTCCATAGGCCACGGTGACCACTTTCCATCAGGTGGGTCGTGTGCTTGTCTGCCACCTAAGTGGTATAAAAAAAAGTGAGTTGTACAGCAACAGACGAAGAGCGTACCATGAAATAGACTTGAATATGACCATTTTGTTTATTATTTTAATTCATTGCGGCTTCTCAATGGCGCCGTATATCCGTATTCAAGTTTAACAAGTAATGTATGTAAATAAATTATACAGAATGTATTTTTGAAACAGGGCAGTAAGGGCAAGTACCTTAACCGTTGCAGTTACAGCAAAACGTTCTTAAAAGACCTTCCCTAACTTTTTGGGACATTTTGAACTGCATTCACAGATTTTGTAAAAAACTTACAGTTAGCAAAAAAAATGCAAATAGTTCAAAAATTTTTTTTTATGCCAATCGATTCTATTTCATGTGGGGATCAAAAAACTCTATGGACCATTTTAGCTTTCAGTACTAGAAAAGACAGAAATCGCCAAAAACGTTTCCCATACATTTCGTACGGAAATATGATAAATCAACTCGAAACTCATAGGTCAGGTAAAATTTTGAACTTTTTTAAATAAAAAAAATCATTTAAACATTTAAGAAATTGGTTTATGAAATAAATTGCTCAAAATGATTTCCATTTTCACGAATACATAAGTCTATCCTTTTTTGCACTGAACGAATGGCGGCTAATAATGTTCTGGGATGAATATTACGCAAAATGGTCATTAATGCATCCTTGAGCTCTTGAACACTGGCGTACGTCGTCTTATACACCTCGTTTTTCACGAAGCCCTATAAAAAAAAATCAAGTGGTGTTAGATCGGGGCTACGAGGTGGCCACTGTGTTGGACCATGTGTACCTATCCACTGTGTACCGAATAGGCGGCTCAAATTGGAACGTGAAAGGTGACTGTTATGTGGCGGAGCACCATCTTGTTGAAAATGAACTTTTCGCAATTCCGACAGGGGCCATTCGTCCATCTCGTTTTCAAGATGGTGTAAAATGACTTCATTATACATGGCAGAATTCAGTTTCCCTTCATAAAATTCCACCATTATGACTCGATTGGACATTATACCACACCAACAGTTGAATGAGAAGCGAACCTGATTATGACTTGCCGTAACTCTTAGTGGATTTTCTTTGGACCAATAGTGGTGATTTTTTCTGTTGTACATACCGTTATTGGAAAAATTCGTTTCGTCTGACCACAGTATGTAATTTAAAAATTCATGATCTCTGCTTATTTTTCCTCTTAGCCATCTGCAAAAAGTAAGCCTTCGAACATCATCACCCGGATGTAACACTTGAACTATGCGCCCATATCGATAGCACTTGTAGCCGTATTTCTTCCATATCTTTATCACAAGGGAGTGGGATACACCTACTTCAAGGGCGACTTGCCTAGAAATTGGTTTCTGTTGCCGAAATGTATGGGAAACGTTTTTGATTTCTGTCTTTCCTAGTACTGAAAGCTAAAATGGTCTCATAGAGTTTTTTGATCCCCACATGAAATAGAATCGATTGGCATTAAAAAAAATTTTTGGACTTTTTGCATTTTTTTTGCCAACTGTAAGTTTTTTACAAAATCTGTGAATGCAGTTCAAAATATGTCAAAAAGTTAGGGAAGGTCTTCTAAGAACGTTTTGCTGTAACTGCAACGGTTAAGGTACTTGACCTTACTGCCCCGTTTCAAAAATACATCCTGTATATATAGTTTTTGACAAATGAGCAGATTGTGGCACTGGTTTTCTTTTATTTCTATGGACCATTTAAGTATGTATGGTTCTTCTACTTGTAAAACTTCAATACTGATAAAAGGCACCATTGAGAAACCGCAATGAATTAAAACAATATACAAAATTATAAAATTCCAGTTTATTTAATTACCGCGGTAGCCTAGTGGTATGGGTAATGGACTGCTGAGAGGAGGTCTCGGGTTCGACCCCAGGTTTAACCATGGTACACACCAATGACTTTTCGATGCTTTTCGAAGTTATGTATATTTATCGCAGGTTTAGTTTAGAAGATGCCGCGTGGTTCCCGGCAGAGTAGAATTTGGACCACCCCGTCCAAATTCTACTCTGCCGGGAACCACGCGGCTACAATTATATAATAATATAGATAGAAGATGCCGCGTGGTTTCCGGCAGAGTAGAATTAGGGCCACCCCATCTCTTCCCATGCGTTGTCGTACAAGGCGACTAAGGGATAGGCCTGTTTAACATCAGACAGATATATCCAGCCCAGACTCAGCCTGAGATGCACGGTTTGAGTAAACAATAGTGGCTCACCCCCTATTTCGTGAACCCAATTCAATGATTGATGAAATGTAGGTGTTAATTCACCTCTTCCTATCCCTCCAGGAATAAAGGCGTTTATATGTATGTATGTATAAACTAAATTACTAATCATGAAACATTGTTTCTATAAGTTAGTTTTAAATTGTTTTGTAGAAACAGATTGAGAACAATACAGGTAAAAAACAACGAATGACTTGTAGTGCAACAAAACGATAAAATAAATTTTAGACAATCTTACATAGATGATATACCTACTCTTAGACAATACTTCAACAGACTTCAAGGTAAACTAAATTAGGAGAATAGTCTCTTAACCTAGTTTGAGAATTCGCCGTCATACCCGCTTTCCTCCAGAGTATTAATCAGCACGTGAAAGTGTTTGCAAACGAAATTGGCTTAAGTCACCCTTACATGCAAGTCAATAATATTCATACTACACTACATAAATGTATGATGCCTCATGGTAAGGGATTATAGGTCTACCAGAAACTCACGGCATGAAAAGAATCAATAAATTATGACTTTGATATGACAACATTAAAATATCATGTTGAATTCGTCCAGTAATTTGGGGAGTACAGTAAAACCAACAATTCCGTGAACTTAAGGAGACCACCGCCACTTTCCTTTATTATTTTTTTAATATTGGCGAACCCAGACTTCCAACAATGTCCGTAGTTTTAGTAATAAACGAAGGAATTTGGTCAAAACTGTAGAATTTGACCGAAAAAATGTAATACAATGATCCCAGCAGTGTTATCTAAACAAACAGAAACGGCACGAGTAAATACTTAAAATAATATAATCATTCATCAATAAAAAAAAATTCAATTGATTAGTTGGTATAAATCCACTCATGATTTTCACAAAAGGGGTAAAGGTCAGGGAGAGGAGATATTTCATACAGACAGGACGAGGGACAACATTGGAACCTAAACATAAACTGGCGAAATGTGGGTGCTAGCACCTTTGCCTACCCCTTCGGGGATATAGCGAGGCGTGAGTTTATGTTATGTTTATGTTAGGACCAGGGATACGAGGGGGTAATATTTCAAATAAAGAACGCTGTAAGTTCGGACAAGTAAAAAAAGATGATATATCGTTTCTTCCTCCAAACCACACTCACAAATCGAAATATCTCTTATCCGAAGCTTGGTCAAGTGAACAGGTGTTGACTTTCCTTTCAATAATGTCAAATAGCTAAATTGTCTTTGATTTGCAAAATGCATTTAACAGCATCAAAAATTGAATTGCATTTGACAGTGACCATTTCGCCATTTTGTGGTGTCGTTGGTTTTACTAAACACCTCAACAAAGTCTAGGGAACAAGATGACCCCAATTATTATTTTTCATGTAAATCTTGTTTTGCAAATAACTGGCAGCAAATAAATAAAAATAGATAAAAGTAGATTACAGAGTTGTTCGAAATTTAAAAATAAATTTAAATAAGTAATGATTTTCGAATATGGAGGGAAAACTTTTAAAAGTGTTTGATTGTGCAGTTTCTCTGAGGCAAAATAAAAAATTTTTTTTTTGATTGTAAATAACGTTTATTATCAATAATACGTCTTTTACGTATGGTTTGTGCATTTTTGTGACTGTAGTCATCATGTCACGTCGTCATTTAAGTCGCGAAGAGATGTTAAGGGCTGTTGGTATGCTGCAAGCTGGACGAACTCAACGCGACGTAGCGGATGCTGTCAACACCCAACCAAGCGTAATTTGCAGATTATGGGCACGCTACAGGTCTACAGGGGATGTTGCCGAACATCACAGGGGACGAAATAGGGTTACTACCCCGCGACAAGATCGTTTCTTGCAAAATTCCGCAAGGCGGCAACCCACGATTACTGCTCGTCAGTTGGTCGCAGGCCTCCAGTCTCAGCATCAAGTGGTTATTAGCGATCAAACTGTCAGAACAAGACTACACGAAGCCAATCTTTATGCTCGCAGACCGCTTAGGGTTCCAGCTCTTCGACGTGGAAATCGAGGTCGTCGCTTATTGTGGGCTAACGCACATTTACAGTGGACCGACCATCAATGGGCACGGGTTCTGTTTTCTGACGAATCTTGCTTCGGTTTTCATCCTGATTCGAGAAGAGTGCGTATATGGCGAGTTCCTGGACGTCGGAGTCGTCTCCAGAATCCGCAAGAAGTTCATCCTTACCAAGATGGAACAATCATGGTATGGGCTGGAATTCGCCTTAGTGAAAGGACCGACCTCGTTTGGATACGGGGCAATTTGAATGCAAACCAATACATTCAGGAGGTTATACACCCCATGGTAATCCCTCATCGACAGCAGTTCGGTCAAGATTTTATGTTCATGCAAGATAATGCACGGTCACACACCGCGAGGGTAGTGGTCAATGCGTTAAGCGAGCACAATATGACGACGTTGGAATGGCCTGCTCAGTCTGCCGACCTCAATCCCATAGAGCATGCCTGGGATTTGCTTGGGAGAAGAGCTTTCAGTGATTCTTTGGAAAATCTGAACACTGAAGAACAACTTTTTTTACACCTTCGCAGTGTATGGAGCCATATTCCACAGACGATGATTGACAATCTCATACTAAGTATGCCACGCCGTTGTCGAGCTGTTGCTAATGCTTTAGGAGGTCCTACAGATTATTAAAAACGTTTAAAGTACGGTTAATTACTGTATTTCTTACTACCTCGTTATTTTTGTGCCTAATCATAGAAGGTTGTAATACTCAATATTGGCACTATTCAATTCTTCCTTAAAAAAAAAAAAAATTGGTATGAAAATGTTTTTATTAAAATTAAAATTAAAAACGGTATAAAAATACCCTTCTATTGATATAAAACACTCACTATTACAAGAAAGAGTTTTTAAATAAAAACTAGAAATGTCCTTGTTCCCTAGACTTTGTTGATGTGTGTATAAGGGTTCTATGGAAAATCAGATTCACATTGGATTTGAATTATAAACGGCTGCATAGCAATAACTTGTACTTTAGAGCCTGAACTTCACTTTGTTTCATTCTCTCCATAATCTGGCTTACCTTGGCTGTATGGGGATGACTGCCATCGGATCCTCCCAACCTCGAGAGGAGGGCCTGCGTCAGGGCCTCATCTATTAATTACTAGGAGAGGTAGGTTAGGCCCCAAAGATCTTAGTGGGGTCCCCACACCTGTATTCACAGACATCTACAACTAGCAGAAAGATAATACTGAATCATTTTTTAAAAATATATACGTATCTCTTTTTTCTATTCCTACTTGCTGTCAATTTAGTCTAGGATTTATTCTCTTTGATAAAATATCAATGACTTATGTGTGACACAATCTGACAAGAAATTGTTTGGTTATTATTTGTACGTATTCGTGCAGAGACCATCTGGATTGAGAAGTTTTATTTTATAAACCATTAGTATTTATTATTTTCTATTTAGATTTGTTAACATTATCTTAATACTATTCCAAAATGAACCCCATACTTTCGGACGACGACCTAGACCATGTGGACATAATGAAAGTTAAAACGATAATAGACGTCGCTTTTGGCGATATAGAGGTAAACTTTTCTTTTAAAAAGCAAGTGCGTGTCGGTCTCGCGCTCCGAGGGTTCCGTACAGAAATGAATTCAGGGATGATACATAATAATCCAATCATAAGAGAAGAAATAAAGTAGTAAGCTTGCAAAAATACTCATGCTGTTAATTGGTAGGGATATCAAATACACCATAATACAAGAAATATCAAAAGTCCCCATAAATTGGACTATTGATATTTGTTGTATTATGGTGCATGTAACTAATTTTTGCAAGCTCAAGTTTTTTTTGTTTTTTTATACCACTTAGGTGGCAGACAAGCACACGGCCCACCTGATGGAAAGTGGTTACCGTGGCCTATGGGCGTTTGTAACACCAGAGGAGTCACAGTCGCGCTGTCAACCCTGTAAATATAGAGTTTATGTGCCGTCAGTGTAGAAGACAAAGCAGGACCAGCCTTTCATCTTCCCACTGACAGCACAACTTCTCCAGTGAGCTATGGCTACCCCACTCACCGCTGGGAACACAACACGAATTTATTATAGCCGCGGTATTCTGTAGGGCGGAGGTACTTCCCCAGTCTTTATTTTGTCTGAATTATAAACCGCAATGTATTTTGATTGCGTTGATTTCTGCAAATTTTTAAAACGATACGATTGAGTATGTGATATGAATTTCAACTTGATCCCGCCATGCATTCCTGATATATAAGTCTTGACAGATAGATGGTCGAACAGACAACGAAATGATCTTGCAAATCGGTTCAGTTGTTTTCCTCTTGAGGTATAAAAATAAGATGATTGACTTATTTTGGAAGAGTATGTAGTAGTTACTTAAGTTACTTTAAATGTTTTAGGAAAACAGAGTGAACTTTAAACTAGTTCAAACAGTACTGTATCTCTTAGCCAGACAGCTAAGGATTTTAGACAGACGTGTAGCATTTGATGGACCATTTGCTAATATGATGGAGAATCTCAGCTCACTTAATGTAACCGAATTCAAAATACATGCGATGCAACCAAAGAAGGGTTAGTAATAAATAATTGAAAAAAAGACCCAGCTGCTATTGAAAAGGTAGTTTGATAGCAGGCGGAACCCTTTCATTTTCTTACGGTTTGTGATTTGCAAATTCAATTTAAGCGTTCGCAGGTCCACGGATGATGATGAAATTTTTGGCATTTTCAGTATTCATCATTGCTATTATTTCGTTCTTTTTTAGTTGGGTATTTTCCTGTAGTTAAATTAAAGTATTTAATTTAGTTTATTCAATTAATAATGGCAAAAGAGCGGTAGAAGTTGTGTCTGTTCTTATTTTATAGTTTTTATTTATTTATAATTATCCACCGAACCTATAAAAGGAAATAATTTGACTATTAAATATTATGACGTCACAATAAATTATGTCATACAAGTTTCCTTAAAATTTACCGTTTTGACGTTTAGTAAAAAGTAGCTAATTTGACTAGTCAGTCATAATGCCCAATTATGTACTGTGGTCCATACACTGTCGCCGAGCCGTACACTCACCGGCATCTTGGACCTACCTGGGTGGTCGACCTGAACGGATCGGTGGCACTGGTGTGCAACACCGCTATTGGTGCCTCCCGTTGTTGTCATAGCAAGGGAGCATGGCATCGTAGCGGCGCGTGTAGGGGAGATTGCGGTCGTGGCTGTCTACTTCACACCGAGCCTACACCGACGCATAGGGGAATACCGCCTGTCGCTGGAGCGACTGACCGATGTCGTCAACGCCTGTCACCCTCATCCGGTTCTTGTGCTCGGGGACTTCAACGCCTGTTCAGTGACCTGGGGGTCCCGGCACACGAACCTGCGATGTAGGGCTCTGGAGAGCTAGGCCACTAATCACGGTCTAGTTCACCAGAATCGCGGAGCCGAAGCCACGTTCGTGGACGCGCAGTGCAGTTCGATCATCAACCTTTCGTTCGCGGGCGCTTCGCTGTCACACCGTTTGCGGGACTGGCTTGTTGTTGTGGGAGTGGAGACATTGGCGGATTACCGATACGTTCGGTTTGATGTCTCCCCCCCCCCTCCCCGCGGGTGATGTACCGGTCATAGCGGCCCCACACAAGCCGCACTGGTTGCTTGGGAGACTGGATTGGGAGGTCCTCCTGGAGGCCGCCATCCGCCATCGTACAGGCCTGGGCCATTGCGCCCGACAGGCCTGTCGACGAGGCGGCGTGGTTCCGAGAGGCCATGACTCGTGCCTGCGATGCGGGTATACCTAGGGCTCCACCCTATAGTCCGAGGCGTCGGGTCTACTGGTGGTCTGCGGAGATCGCGAAGCTGAGACAAGCCTGCGTGATCGCGCACCGCTGCACCGGTGGATCAGACTCCGTAGGAGGCGTAGCCGACCCACAAAAACGGAGCCCCGAGTGATGGAGCTTCATGAGGGATACAGGGAGGCCAGAGATGCCCTCGGCCCCAGTGTGCTAGTTGACGACAAAGTCCCCGAGGTCACTTGGGTAGAACTGGAGCTGGCGGTGCGAAGGCTCAACGACCCACAGGCGGCGTGCATTTTGGACGGTTCGAGTTCGACATAACCTCTTCCACCGGCTCCGGTAGGGGGGTATCCGTGGGGATTTTGCGCACGTAAAAAAAAGTGTGATCCGTAATAAACATAATTTATATCTTTCTTTTTTCAAATCGGTACCGCCTGCTATCACAATTGTTTCGATCCTTTATCACAGGCGGGTCTTTAGTTTTATCATTTATTTTATTTCACGCGTTTTACTTATGACATATATGTTTCTAATCGCCTTCTAATTTCCTTCATTTTGACAACTTTTAATGAAAATATTTATTGACATCATACGTGTTTAGCATGACAAATTCACACCGTTCAGTTTTTGTTTCCATATTTTCACAGCACAATAACACTCATACCTTTCATTTGAAACATTTGAGCAAAGAAAATGTACATAAGTACATACTGGCGGAGTCGGGTACCAAGAAAGCTACTTTAAATTAATTGAACAAAACTTAAAAAAAATGTTACTGCAACATTTGCTTGAAAAGGTTTAAACGAAACGGTTTCACCTATTACAATACCTAGAATTTTATCTTATTATTATTAAGTAAACTTCTTACCCTTATTACTAGGTTCTCTATAGTGTTTGCTCTGGGTTGTACACGGCCTTTAGTACATCGAGAAAGTAACGTATTTGAATTTATCTGCATTAAGTGTTAGTGGGTTATATTGAAGTCATTTGTTTACTATGTTAAATCCCCGCTGCGCACACCCGTACACTCCAGGGCAGTTTCAGCCGCGTACCATGTTCTAGATTTATATTACATAGTTCGTTTATGTGAATTAAGGACAATGAGGTTCCTAATACCCTTGGGGTATGTCGAATTGTTCTCTATGTCATCTCTGATGACACTTCCGATCTTTACGCATTGGGTACGTTGTAATCTTACATACACTGCATTTTGGATATTCACAGTAACATTTATATAATATTAATTTATCTATTACTTTATTATCTATTATATAATTGAATAGTCGTCACGTCTATATCTATCTATGGTCCACAAGCCAGCGACTGGTTCGCGTGACCAATCGCTTCCCAGATTATAATTGCCAGATTGTACGAAACACTGGTTAAGGAAGGTGAATTATGAATGTTCGTGTTTGTCACCAGCCACTTTGTTGATGGGGTAGGCAGCAGTGACCGCTCAAAAAACTGATAAAAATTCAGTCATTTCCTCCCGGCTGAAAATTGGCTAAATTACAGTTAAGCCAATGTATTGAAGGAAAAAAGTTGTCAGTGGCTCAAGCCGCGAAACAAAATGTGTCAGCTGGTGACATAAAGTTGTAAAAAAAAAATTTAAATTGTCACTCATTTCCTTCCGCTCAAAATTGGCTAAAATACAGTTAAGCCAATATGTTGAAGAAAAAAAAATGTCAGCTACCCATACCGCGGTGGAGCGGTCACCCCACCAACAAAGTCCAAAAAATTCATAATTTAATTTCCTTAACCATCGTGCGAAGTATCACCCGCAAGGTAGCCATTTACCAAATTTGAACGTGGCTCGGAGACCACTACATTAGAGATATTTAAAAAAATACTTGAGTTATTTTCTGTTAGTTTTCGATGATGGAGCGATGACCGCAAAAACTACTGAGCGCGTTTTCATACGTTTGTTTGATCGTAATTGGTCAAGTAGAATCGGAGATATGTAGTAGACCTATAAGAATATACGTAAGACTAATTTATTAAGTATTATATTATTTTATTATATCACTGTTGTTCTTTCAGGTGCTAAAAAAGGTGCAGATAAATTCTCCAAAAAAGATGAAAAGATGGATTCTGGTAAGGCCAGTAGAAAAGACGGTGGAAAGGATGGTGGAAGAAGTGGTGGAAGAGACGGTGGCAAATTCTCTGAAAAGGGTGGCCCTAAGGGCAAAGGAAGGGTAAATATCAATTTATATTTTGTAAATATATGTCTTGTAATATACTCATAACATCTATATATTCTTCAGCCAGAGGATTACCGAGAACTCTTGGAGGATTTTATCGACAATACAGAAAAAGAGCTTCGTGTTATTCACCAGGTGCTATTATATAAACGTTGTAGGGATTTTTGTTTCGTTTCTTTTGTTTTGTTTTAGCAATGAAGCTGATCATGGTAATTTATATACATAGATGCTTCATAGAGGTAAGTTGCAAGTACATATTACTCACATACAAACACTTGGAAACCAGCGCTGCAGATTGTACCTACCCAATCTGTAGCAGTAGCTGAATTGTGGCCTTTTATACACACACTTCACACTGACATGTGAAATGTAATGAAGTTTATTGTGAAGGTAATCTTAATAAGGTACTTATATACTAGTGCAGCAACCCGTTGTTGAGCGGATAGCCGCCAGTAACGTCACTGGCATCTCCATTCGCTCGCGTGAGCCCCGTCGCTCAGCACTCAGCGGCTAGTAGCTACAAATACATTCGTAGATTAATAATACATAGTTGCTTAGTACTGCGAGATTTCAATGGGAATACTGTGCAAAAAGAGACTCACCCCTCGCATATGCATCGCACGGTACTTCTTTTAGCTGGGTCCTTATTTATATTATTGTATGATGTGATGAGTATGCGATGCGGGGGCTTTTCATCGTGGCCAGTCTCCGCCACGTGATGCTTTGCTACGCCGCAGTGGTATTTTAATACTCTCACTAGCAAAAAAACACGTATGCTCCGTGAGTCGTGTCAGACAATAACGTCGCACACGTTCGCTGTGATGGTGTTTCGCTGTGGCGGAGTGCGGTGGGGTTTCTGTGTATATACCTGTTAATTGCTGTTATTTTTATTTTTAAGTTGTTTTATTTTGCATCGTATTATTTATGTTTTATTTGTTTTTTTTTTGTTGCGATTGTGGAGTTTTTATGTGTAGGTAATGTAAGTGTGTCTGTACCTAATAGTTCTTTCTTTCTTTTCCTTCTTTCAAATAGAACTATGAGATTCAAATGCCAAAAAACACCGGAATTATTGTATTTTGCTTTGTCCTTTTTTGGGGATGGAACTACATGTCATCATCATCAGTCATCATCTCTTCAGTCTCTCTCTTCCCCGCCATATCTTCCTTCACGCATTCGTCTCATCTTGAGCCTACCTCTGCTCCTTGTTTGTAAAGTCCTCTACAGTAAAAAATAATACATCTGAATATGTCTGTCCTTAATTATTTTGCGTTCTATTTTCCCTCACGTCTACTATATAATTGTCTTTCGGCAACCGAAACGACCCACAGGCGGCGTGCGTTTTAGTCGGTTCGAGTCCGACATAACCTCCTCCACCGGCTCCGGTGGGGAGGTATCCGTGGGGATTTTGCGCACGTAAAAAAAAAAAAACTATATAATTGTCTTACTTCATGCAGGAAATAAAAATATATAGTCAATGTAATTGATTAAAGTAAATTATTTATTTTCGTCTCTTTCTTAACATCGATTAAGATATAGAAAAAATTGAATCGGTTCCGGCGGTATTCGCACCCACGATCTTTTAACGTGTTTCCAACCATTATCTAAATCGATCAGAGAAATACGATTACACTTGGAGGACGATATTTTGCCCCGGCAAGGTATTGATGGGAAGTGGAACGATGCCACTGACTGGTGGCTATTTTTTTTTTTCGTGCGCAAAATCCCCACGGATACCTCCCCAACGGAGCCGGTGGAAGAGGTTATGTTGGACTCGAACCGACTAAAACGCACGCCGCCTGTGTGTCGTTTTGGTTGCCGAAGGTGAGGTTAACAGGCATATCCCTCGCACCCCGGCCGACCCAGAGCCATCTCTCGCGATCTGGCACTCGTCTCGGGTGTGGGGACTACAGAGTCCCCAACTCGACCTCGGAAACGACCACCTCCACGCCGCGGCCTGCTTCTGCCAGGGTGACAGGCGAACTGACTGGTGGCTTCGTCACTACAAAATATACCCTTTAGAAGAACCCCCTTTTGAAAATGCAATATTGTCATAACCTCTGTACCATGCGAACTGATATTCTCTAAAGTCAGTTATATTTTGAATGAACGTAGAACTCGCCTATCGAGTTCTAAATTAGAAAAAATATTTTTTCTTAACTCCACTTTTGTTAAAAATAAAAACTAATATTAACTACGTAACTTATGTTTAATTTTTTTATCCATCAGGGATCCGTTGTTTCGTTGTTATCCGTACACTTTAATTAAAATTATGAGTCGTTACGTTAATCGTTAAATATCATATCACTTATTATCATAACTAATAGTAAAATCGCAACCGCCAACCATAGTTGGCTGGAATCGATGCCATTAAAAACGATGCCGGCATCGGATACAGTTTCCTAATCACCGACGCGCAGCGATGTTAAAAAATAACAAATACGCCCATCTCTAATATTAACATATTTCACTGAATTACATCTTTGTGTTAAAAGGGTGTTTCTCATGATTAGGAACCCTTCACCTTTTGCATCTGTTACAAATTCGATGACTACCATTTAGCTACAGCTAACTTACTCATGAAGTTAAACTAAAATCATTCTATTATAGAGAGCTGATTCCAATGAGGACCCGGATATAGCACCGAGACCAATGGCTTCAGTTGACTCATTCGGTAAGAGACTCGTACGTTCGAAAATAGTACAATTTTTATTGAGTACATTGAAATAATAAATAATCAATTGCTCTTTTATGATGTTACAGAAGCACAATACGAAAAATTGCTCGTCGGTAAGTTCTAAATAAAAATTAATTAATTACATACAATTTTTCCTGTTAATACTGTTGATGTCACTTGATACACACAATATTTTGTTTTTTACTTGACCGGTTTCACCATACGGCATTGCCATACCGTGAGCAATACCGTGAGGCGACACTTGTCATACAGTGAAAAAGTACAAAGTGTCTTATTCAATACAATTTTGCCTCTTACATAATTGTACGCCTTATACCTACATTACTTATATATGACCTCTTATTACAAATAAATAAAAGCATTAGGTATATTACAAATAAATGTTAATTAATTTATCTAATCTTATTTTTTCTTTGAACCAGTTGAAAGAGTGTCTTCGAGTGGTAGCAGAGGAAGTAAGTAAAGCTAACATTGAAGTACAATATTTTATTTATTTTATTTATTTATTCATTCATAACAACTTTTACATTGTGTTGAATTTTGAATTACATTGTATTAAATTATAGGAAGAATAGTAATTAATGAGGCATGTCATGCAAAAATTATACAAAAAATAAACCATTATCAATGTCAATCATAAATGTCAATGTGAAAATAAAGTTAAATATCATAGTATCAATATTATCTTATATACCTACCTACATAAACAGCATATCCATTCCAGTCAATTAGGTACAATTCATAATGTCATCTAAAGAATAATAACAGCCTTCTAGCAAAAACTGCCTTAATTTGGTTTATTACCAAATTAAGGCAGTTTTTCCCGTTTGTATAATAACAATTTTAAGTCATCGGGAAGCTTATTAAAGATTTTTACTGACATGTGTCTAGTGCCATGTCTAACAATGTCAAGGTGTGGAGTGGAATACAATTAGTTTGGAAGTCTTTTCTTCTAGTACTTTCCCTAAATTTTCTTTCCTCTTCTGTTTCGAACTCATGTACATATTTAACAAAGTATTTCATTAGCACAAGCACATACAACGATGGCATAGTGAGGATATTTAGATCTCTGAAATATTCCCTACATGATTCTTGCTGGCGAATACAGACTATGGTGCGGATTGCCCTTTTTTGCAATACAAAAGCCTTATTTAAGTTATATTCATAACTGCCCCCCCAATACAGGATACCGTATCTTAACCTGGACTCTATTAGTGCGAAATACAACCTCCTGAGTTGTGGTATGTCAATTACATTTCTTAGGCTTCTTAAAACATAGCATGCAGAGCTAATGGCAAGTTCTAAGCTTCCAAGTTCAGGTTTCCAGTTAAGGTGACAGTCGACACGTACACCCAAGAACTTAACTACCTCTACCATGTTAACGTTCACACCGTCTAAGGTACAATTTAGACGATCACTATTTTTAGATGTTGTACAAAATAATATTAAATTGGTTTTAGTTGCATTCACCTTGAGTCCGTTCATGGTGAACCATTTGTGAAATGCTTCCAGAGATTCATTCACACATATATTAAGCAAGTCATTAGAATCTGCCGATATGACGGCGTTTGTGTCATCTGCAAAGACTACTAGCCGTGTGTGTCCTTCTAATCTATTCTTATATAATCCAATGGAGTAAATATTCATTTCAACATTTTGCACGAATTACACCTGAATCTAACGTTTATAGACCTCGAATAGTAATATACATATAATTACCTCTGTAAAGTCCCCGGAGGATTTTTTTTAGGAAATTAGGCAGAGGTGAAATTAACACCCACAATTCCTAGTGAGCTTATTGCCGTATTCCGGGCTACTATCAATACGTAAACGATTTTGAAATTATCATGCATGTATGAATGAAAAATAAATTTTATCTATATATCATATAGATTAAACCGCGGTAGCCTACTATGGGTTATGGACTGCTAAGACGAGGTCTCGGATTCGATCTCAGGTTTTACCATGGCACACACCAATGATTTTTCGATGCTTTTCGAAGTTATGTTTGTATTTATCGCAGGTTTACAAGTGCCCGGTTAGTGGCAATAGGCTCGCCACCTATTACATTGGGACCTAAACATAAACTGGTGAAATGTGGGTGCTTTTTTTTTTCTACGTGCGCAAAATCACCACGGATACCTCCCCACCGGAGCCGGTGGAGGAGGTTATGTCGGATTCGAACCGACTAAAACGCACTGTGCACCTGTGGGTCGCTTTGTTTGCCGAAGGTGAGGATGACAGGCATATCCCTCGCACCCCGGCCGACCCAGGGCCATCTCTCACGGTCTGGCCCTCTCCTCGGGTGTGTGGGGACTACAGAGTCCCCAACTCGTTCCCGGAAAACGGGGAGGCGCGCCAGGCGCGCCGCCGCCGTGGCCTGCTTCTGCCAGGGTGACAAGCAGCTCCACCTATCAACCTCAGGCCGGCGCTCATGGGGGGCGGAGGTCGTTCATCGACCTCCGACGCCCGAGTTGCCTTCGTACGCGGGCAGCTTGGCTTGCGATCCTTCGTCGCTCCCGCTACCGCTCCCGCCCCGCCTCCTCCTTCACGAGCATTACTTGCTCGCAGAAGGAGGCACCGGCCGCCCACGCATCCGCGTGAGAACTCTCACTCCCAGGGCCGCCACAAGCTCCCGTCTCGGCGTCTCCCACGCCGGACACTCGGTGAGCGTGTGCGGCCCTGAGTCCTCGCTCGCGTCGCAGTGATGGCACTCGGACGTTGGCTCTTTCTCCATCCGACGCAGATACTTTCCGAAGCATCCGTGCTCGGTGATCATCTGCGTCAGACGGTACGAGAGGCTGCCGTGTGGCCTCTCGAAATGTGGGTGCTAGCACCTCTGCCTACCCCTTCGGGGATATAGGCGTGAGTTATATACTACACGTTATATGGCAATATAAATAAATGTTCAATAACATTCCAAGTACGTATCACATTATGAAATCAAATAAAATGCATTGTTTCTATGATCAAAGGTGGCAAGTTATCAGTAGTAACTAAAGAAGAATTCATGAAGTTGGCACGGACCGTGAGATCGCTTCAAGCCCATTTTGGACCAATTGGTACTGCCGGATTTCCTGACAATGCTCAACTTATGGATAGCCTTCGTCAAAATGCTTCACTTACGGACGCCATGGCTGCACTGCAACTATCAGCTCGTCTTGAAGCTGCTGAGAAAATATTGGGACGTATGACTCAAATCCTTACTTTGGTTATAAGTGCCACTCCAGGAATGCAAATTGATGTAAGTCCAAAACCAAAAGGTTTATTATTAATATTTAATAGTATTACATGATACTTATAAATATATTATAATATTATTGAAGTTATTCAGTAATTTATTGACGCTTATGTTTATCAATATTTTAATATTTTTATGAAGTATTTGCTTGTCTTTTTTGTTTTTTTTTTAATGGAAGCTTTCCGAGTTCTATGATTTTCACAGCAAAGAAAAAATAAGTTTAAAATCTAATCTAATCTAGTTTTGTTAGACTATTATAAGTGGCATACGACCACGGCTATCTTATATAATATATTTTCTTGTTTAAAACTTTTTATAGCGTGATTTTTCAGTCGGGATTTAGTTATAATCTTATTTTTTATTAAATTATTTTGAGGTAAGCAATAGGTATGATTTATACATATTTGAAATATGCTAATTAAGCCCTTTTAGGCGGCGGCAGCCTTCTTTTGCGAACAAGTAATACTCAAGAAGGAGGCGGGGGAGCGGGTCCTCAGGACACCCAGATTAATCCCGCGAAGTTTGCAATGCGCGGAAGCGAGTTGGGCATTGGAGGTCGCAGATCACTCTACGACCTTCGTTCTCCATGAGCTCGAACCTGGATACAAGTTGAGCCGCCTGCAGAAGCAGGTCAACACGGTGGCTTGGTGCGTCCGTCCCTCTATCCGGGGCAAGATGGGGACAGCCATAGATATTCGCATGGCAACCAAGACGGATGGAAACACCAGACCAATGCAAATAGCATATAATAATGCATACAAATATTTGCACTGAGCGAGACTGCCGCCACTTCACAGACTCTTAATTTTAATCGGTTCGAGTCCAACGATTTTCTGGAAATATTAAAAAACGTGACTCCTCAAATTTTAGGCTGCGAGCGTATCTCGGAGATTTTTCGGATACTCGGGTTACGTAGGGACACCGTGGGACCTACACCCGAAGAGGGCCAGCTCGAAAGTGATAGCCGTGGGTCTTTGTATTTTGGGCCTTTGGTAATTTGTATTTTGTTTTTCAATTACAAATAGCTAACATTTTTTATGTCTTTTATATTTCACTAGTATTTTGTATTTTAATTACTTGCGGTTACACTATTTTGTAATTTGTATTTCAATTACAGTAAAGTATACTATGTATTTTGCCCAGCCCTGCTCAAAGTAACAAACTACAACTACGCAAGTTTACAAATTAGAGTCATTGTGAAGTGTCTCGTAGTAAGGGTGCAATTTTACTTCACTTTTTGTACGAAATTTAATTCATTGTTTTGCTTCACATCAGCGATCCTAATATAACTGTGGTATAAACTAGTTTCCAAACATCCTTAGAGTGAAACGAGAGTTTTTCTTGGAGCTCATGCTGCGGCTGCGGGTGACCTTCCATATGGTACTGCAACACAAACACCGGGGGGTGATAAATCCGAGGAAGTTGAAAGTGAAGATTCTACTTTAGGAGAATTTGTTAGAGGAAAAGATTTAGAGTAAGAATTAGCAAAACTGCACTGATTGTTACTTTTCACTATTGACCATTTGAATTAATTTACATTTTACTCTTCATACAAGATAATGATTGATAATTATGTGAAAATTAATATTAATGAGAATGATGATGTGCATAATTATTCTTCAATTGTATTTCATATCAACACGCCTCTTTCCAATTCCTACTATCTTATCATTTGACTTGTCATTTTCATAATTTTCTTTCACGATAGCTGTTGCCGATTGTGGGCACTCCTAGCGTAACTATGTGTATCGACTTTTAATGAGCTACGAGAATTTAAGTCTCAGATTTTGTTAGCATATTTCTAGATTATTCTTAAATATACGTAAGTCTCATAGTCATTGTAGTAAAATGTTTTAGCTCTGCCATGAAGACGTTATACAATGAAATAATGAAGAATGTAAAAGATGTTACTTCACATAGCACTAACAACGCTGATCAAGCCTTCAAAGTAGCTACGAATATAGGTAACCGTCCATTTTGTAGTTTAATTTGCTTTTTGTCATGCTTCACCAAGATATGGATAAACTAAATCTTTTATTTACCTATTAGAAAGTAAATTGGCAAGTACCATGCAAGTGGGACCACGAATGGCTCAATTAGAAGAAGCAGTTAGTGCTTATGCGGATCAAATAAATACTATCGATAGAGGCTTGTCATCACAGGTAAATAAATTTTGATTTGTGTAATATGTAGAGACACTATCAGTATGAATGTGGCTCTGTATATACCTACCTACAAAATTTAGCTCGACTTTATACATGAAAATAATTATTTATGAACTATTTCAATATTATATTTACTCAATATTCAATATTTTTATTAAATTAGGATATATATAAATAAATATATATATATATATATAGTAATAAATAAATATATATATATATGTATACAAATATATAGTGTTTATATAGTGTGTACACGGGTGACCAAATGGTAACCACATGCTATTTGGCCTTACCAAATTGACACAAGAGACCATAATTGTGATCAAAGACCATCTTAATTACATTTTAGATAAATGTATATCTGTAATCTTTACTTTAATGGCAAAACAACTCATTCCCTGTGTATTGTAGATGACCAACTACCAAGAGCAATTGTCACAAATGCAACATGAATTGGAAATTGGATTAGATGCTATGGCTGAAGCTATGACTAATACTGGAGGCGACTCCGTTGGTAAGGTTACAAAGATTAAGCAAATCTATATCATAAAGTGAGATAGCCGAACGGCCCCCAACTCGACGGACTGACAGCAATGAAAGGAAAGATTATGGACTCTCTTCGACCAATGAAATTACGGAAAAGTGATCAAAATGACTTATTTATTGGACAAAGATACTTGAAATACACGAAACTACGTCACGAAGGAAGCTGAGATAAACTAGGTGCAATGGAAGGGTCTATGTCCAACATTGCAATAGACTAATTGATCGATTAGTAATTTGAAATAGCTTGTACATATATAATCAAAATAGAATTTCAACATAAACACTATAGTAAACACTCACATAATTGTATTTTCTTTCAGCAATGGCTGAATTAAATAATCATTTTTTAAATCTGCAAATCGATTTTGAAACCATGTCGTTTCGGCAAAAGCATGTTTCGGACGCGCTAGAAACTTTGAATAGTGACATAGCTGTGAGTATCTGAAACTTTCTGTTTGAATTAAAACATCCTTACTGAAATACTCGCTTATCTGCCTTGAATAAAACTATTATATATAATGGTAATTAATTTATTGGGTCGTAAACGTGGGAATCCTTTTCGTCGAGTTAATGACCTTAAAAAGTCTAACGACTACTGCTGCAATGCTTCGATATCACCAATAGATTGTGGAGCTATGGTGGTCGCTTTACGGAAAATATCAAAGTTCATCCAAACCCGCAGTTAGACTGGATAAAGCGGACCCCAAAGCTCGAGGTGAAAGTGTCGGATGCGACTGGAATAGGAACGCTAGGATAAAAAAAAAGACAACAGTTAAAATACCTAAATGCGACTAGCCCAAAACTCGGTGACATAGACCGCTCCTCCAGTAGCTTCATTTGGGTCGGTAATTGGGCAAGTGCAGTAGCACAGTGAGCACGACACGAGGTGATCCATCGACTACAAAGGAGCACCCATAGGCACTTCGTGCGAATGATATAGGCCTTTGTGCTATTGAGGTAGACAGATATAATATATTTATTTTGAGTACCCGGAACGTATTTTTAATTTACAGTCTTTATGGAAACAAATAGAAATGTTGAGAGAAACAAAGTCAGATCGAGATGAAGTGACCGATGCCCTTCGCGACAAAGCTGGTATTAAAGACTTAAATGGACTTGTGCCACTGGAGCAATTTCATGCTGTTAGAGGTGACTTCGAAAAGCAAATTCTGGATGCATATAATAAATTCAACAACCAAGAAATTATATGGCAAGTAAGTAAGATTGTTTAAATAGATGCTTCAATGTGTTAAACTGAACTAAAACTGATCTACATAGTATTGCTAAACTTTGAAATGTGTTGACCTACTCGGTTACCTCTTAGCCGAACAGCCTTTCAATGTTTCTAAGTTTTAGAAGGTTTGTTCTCTCATAATAAATACCTTAGAATGTTAATAAATAAATAAATAATATTTCTTATCCTTGTAGAACGCTATTGATGAACTTCTAAGAGAACTCAATGAAAAGGGGGATCTTATTCAACTCAATTCTCTGAAAGACGATATGATAAAACATCTTGCGGCAATAAATGCCCGTATGGATGCCATAGCAAACATAGTTGGTGATCCGAAATCAGCAATTACAACTAAGTTGCTATTTAGAGATTCTGCGTGCATATGTTGCTCTACTCCTGCAACTATGGACATGCTAAACCAAAAGGCGATACGTGCGTTACCAAAATCCCATGTCAAAAAACGAGGTGACATTGGAGAACAAGATAAGAAAATTAGTGGAGACGGTGATACAAGACCCTGCTATTTTGGTTTACCTGTATTGCATTCGGTAGATCCTAGGTAAATATAATAGAATTTACTGAATAAAAATTTAATTTTTTACAATCAATATTATGCCCTTTGGACCTGGAGGTACCTGATCAAACTAGTCATCTCAACAAATACTGATATGGCTAATCGTTTATCTGTAGACGACACGAAAAACGTAGGTAATAGTAATTTCTGTTTAAGCCAAAGAGGGTCACCATTATAAATACCGACAATGTTACAATGTTGGTCCTCAACTTGATGACCTCTTCAGATGCGTTTATGCACCAAGTTATGCGAATTTTCACATTTATAATATTAGTAAAATGCGTAGATAAAAAGGATTTGATTTCTTAATGTGTACCTAATATTAAAACAACAAATTTTCCACAGGGCGCATTTCTGTCAAAGGTATTGTGGTGGTTCACACACTTTGATACCTAGTGGCCCGCCTAAAGTACCCCCCTCATTTATCATAACACCAGTCCGTAAAGATGACGTTACTGAACTTGGAACCGATGGCAAGGTAAATAATATTATGAACCCAAATATTGTAATAGCATTACCACCAAAATCATTAGGCTTCACCCCGGAGTCCGGGATACAGTAAATACTTATCCTACTTCTGATTTAGTTTCTACGGTCTTTATTGGAGCCACTCCCGCTCAATCTACTATCAATCAGCAGTAATATCATCTTGAAAGTATAGTGCTTTATTCCGAGGTCTTGGTGCAGCCCTATAAACCCTCCCAAAAATTAAATCATATTTTTTAAATGTACCTATCTACAATATTCTCTCCTTAGTAGTATGTCATTCTGAAACATTTTTATTTCAGTTGTACAAGGTGGATAAACAGTCCTTGAAACCATGTGTACCCTGTAATGAAGCTGTCGTACGAGATCCTCCACCGCCATCACCCATTTTGAAAGACGGTACGTGAATCATCATAACACATCAAACTCTTCTGAATAATATTGAAATACACACATCAACAAAGTCTAGGGAACAAGGACATTTCTAGTTTTTATTTAAAAACCCTTTCTTGTAATAGTGAGTGTTTTATATCAATAGAAGGGTATTTTTATACCGTTTTTAATTTTAATAAAAACATTTTCATACCAATTTTTTTTTTTTTTAAGGAAGAATTGAATAGTGCCAATATTGAGTATTACAACCTTCTATGATTAGGCACAAAAATAACGAGGTAGTAAGAAATACAGTAATTAACCGTACTTTAAACGTTTTTAATAATCTGTAGGACCTCCTAAAGCATTAGCAACAGCTCGACAACGGCGTGGCATACTTAGTATGAGATTGTCAATCATCGTCTGTGGAATATGGCTCCATACACTGCGAAGGTGTAAAAAAAGTTGTTCTTCAGTGTTCAGATTTTCCAAAGAATCACTGAAAGCTCTTCTCCCAAGCAAATCCCAGGCATGCTCTATGGGATTGAGGTCGGCAGACTGAGCAGGCCATTCCAACGTCGTCATATTGTGCTCGCTTAACGCATTGACCACTACCCTCGCGGTGTGTGACCGTGCATTATCTTGCATGAACATAAAATCTTGACCGAACTGCTGTCGATGAGGGATTACCATGGGGTGTATAACCTCCTGAATGTATTGGTTTGCATTCAAATTGCCCCGTATCCAAACGAGGTCGGTCCTTCCACCAAGGCGAATTCCAGCCCATACCATGATTGTTCCACCTTGGTAAGGATGAACTTCTTGCGGATTCTGGAGACGACTCCGACGTCCAGGAACTCGCCATATACGCACTCTTCTCGAATCAGGATGAAAACCGAAGCAAGATTCGTCAGAAAACAGAACCCGTGCCCATTGATGGTCGGTCCACTGTGGTGCGTTAGCCCACAATAAGCGACGACCTCGATTTCCACGTCGAAGAGCTGGAACCCTAAGCGGTCTGCGAGCATAAAGATTGGCTTCGTGTAGTCTTGTTCTGACAGTTTGATCGCTAATAACCACTTGATGCTGAGACTGGAGGCCTGCGACCAACTGACGAACAGTAATCGTGGGTTGCCGCCTTGCGGAATTTTGCAAGAAACAATCTTGTCCCGGGGTAGTAACCCTATTTCGTCCCCTGTGACGTTCGGCAACATCCCCTGTAGACCTGTAGCGTGCCCATAATCTGCAAATTACGCTTGGTTGGGTGTTGACAGCATCCGCTACGTCGCGTTGAGTTCGTCCAGCTTGCAGCATACCAACAGCCCTTAACATCTCTTCGCGACTTAAATGACGACGTGACATGATGACTACAGTCACAAAAATGCACAAACCATACGTAAAAGACGTATTATTGATAATAAACGTTATTTACAATAAAAAAAAAAAAAAATTATTTTGCCTCAGAGAAACTGCACAATCAAACACTTTTAAAAGTTTTCCCTCCATATTCGAAAATCATTACTTATTTAAATTTATTTTTAAATTTCGAACAACTCTGTAATCTACTTTATTCTATTTTTATTTATTTACTGCCAGTTATTTGCAAAACAAGATTTACACGAAAAAAAATAATTGGGGTCATCTTGTTCCCTAGACTTTGTTGAGGTGTTTAGTAGGGCACATAATAATTAATAATAAGGGGAATTATTATCAATTCCGTGGGTTAGTTATTCATACTAGGTACTTCTTCCTACCAAACACTTTCATAAGACATTGTAAGTCTCTTTTGCCCTTTCATACAAATACGTACCTATGTATTCTAAAGGTGCGTTTACAGCTCATATTTTTCACAACAAAACATTATAGAGGATTACATTTCTATCGATGTTCATAATTTTATTTATCGATGTTCATTTATTCAATTATGTTCTTAGAGAAAGAAAACAATTATCTAAATAAGTTTGTTGTTAGGAAATTGTAAATGTTTGGCACCTTAGAGAAACTGATAGACATGTACATTTCTACACGGCTTTGTTGCGTGTTTTTAGAGAAAATGTTGCGAAAATATTAGCCATACCAATATGGCTAATATGGGTGTAGCCGCACCTTAAGAGTATGGCGTGTAATGAAATTTAAACTAAAACACTTGTACTTGTTTAATTTTAATTCTATTTCCAACAGAATCGGAGGAAAACGAATCATACAAAATGCCATATGCACTCGAATTTACAACACCAAGTACACCCTTATTAGATGCTGAGTCGGCACTCACCAAGGAGAAATTTGTTTAAAATAATTTAACATATAAATACAATTAGATAGCAAATGTTTTTTATTCAGTAAATCCTCAAGCCACGTCTATGAGCTGCACGGATAGCAAGATTTCGGTTTGCTCCACCTATTCTGTGTGGAAATTACCAGCCGATAGCCCGCCTCCACATAGTCCCCCGCCAATCGGCGATTATATCGGACTCAAACCGACTAACACTGTAGGTCGTCTTTATAACGTTGCGGTAGGTGGCGTCGCGATACTCAGGCGGAAGTGTATATTTAAATCAGTTAAGGTTATAGATTGTCAAAGTGATCGTCTGGTGGCAGTACAGGTGTCGCTCGATAATAAATCATTCATTGTGTTTAGTGTATATATGCCAACGGATACTAGCCATAACTTAAGTGAATTTACGGAGTGCTTGGGTGAAATAAGCGCTATTGTGGAGTCTAGTGACTGCGGTACGGTTTTCATGCTCGGGGACTATAATGTGAGTGAGAATGGTGAGTCATTTTGGATAGAACTTTTGAACTTTTGTTCTGAGCAAAGCTGGTTGTGTGCTGATGCAGAGATACTTGGCGCTCAATCTGAGTGTTACACCTACATCAGTGATACGCATGGGTGTCAACGATGGCTGGATCCTGCGTTGTTACACAATCTGCATTTATGAGTGTCGAAAATGTAAACATAATAAATGATGTGTTTTGGTCTGACCATTTTCCTGTCATTCTAACTAGTAATATTGATACTATGAAGTCCTTACCGTATCCAAATAGTGATATAATTAATAAAGCCATCTGGGGTGACAGGAGTGATGGGCAGATCAAGGAGTATTGTAGACTTTGTAATGATGAACTGCGGCATATTCATTATCCTCAAAACTTTGCAATGTGTAGTAATTCTCATTGTAACAGTGTGGAACACTGTAGGACACTGGATAGTATGTATACAAAAATTGTGAGTATTCTGGCGTCCGCAGCGCAACGGACTCACCTGATGAGATCCCAACCTGCTAAAGGGCAGATAACAGGGTGGAATAAATATGTTCGAGAGGCACATGGGGTAGCGAGACTGAAATATCAAATGTGGTTATTGTATATGAAAAGCCCGTACAAGGACCTATATATGAGGACATGTGTACAAGTCGCAAGGTGTTTAAAAGTAGGTTGAAGTGGTGTCAATCTAATCAACATCAAATAAAATGTGATAAAATGGCTTCACATCACTCAAACCGAAAATTTAAACTTTTCTGGAAGGCAACGGGCAAATTTAATGTCAAACCAGGGTTACCGGATACTGTAGATGGCGCGGATGAACCCCTGTCCATTGCTAACATGTTTGTTAAGCACTTTAAAGTGCACTCACCTCTGAACGTGTCGCGGGTGGTCGACGATGAGATCTGTCGTGTCAGTGATTCCATTAGTTTTTCGTCCAAGCAAGTTACAAATGTGATTAAAGGTATGACTAGAGGGAAATCCCCTGGTCACGATGGTCTCAGCGTCGAACATCTGCGGTACGCACGACCTCATTTAACAAGAGTCCTATCCATGTTCTATTCGCTGTATATGTGCCACTCGTATCTTCCCGCTGATCTTATGCGTACTATAGTGGTGCCAATAATTAAGAATAAGACAGGTGATGTAGCGGACAAGGGAAATTATAGACCGATTTCACTGGCAACTATTGTTGCGAAGGTGCTAGACGGCCTGCTGGATACACATCTAGATAGTTACTTGCAGCTGCACGATGCACAGTTTGGTTTCCGGTCCGGATTGTCAACAGAAACAGCTATTCTTGCTTTAAAACACACGGTTAAGTATTACACGGACAGACAAACCCCAGTATATGCATGTTTTCTGGACCTCTCTCGTGCTTTTGACCACGTTTCCTATGACGTACTGTGGAGAAAGCTTCGGAATAGAAAAGTGCCAGCAGAACTGTTGCGCATCTTCCAGTACTGGTACCTCAACCAGGAAAACTGCGTGAGGTGGGCCGGTAGTTTCTCACAGTCTTATAGGTTGGAGTGCGGCGTGAGACAGGGCGGCCTGACTTCGCCTCGCCTATTTAATCTGTATAAATGAATTGATCGTTGAACTCAGCAGTATGAAGTTTGGTTGTAGCGTGGATGACGTCAGTGTCAACAATATCAGTTACGCAGATGACATGGTACTGCTGAGTCCAACGATCAACGCCACTAGGAAATTGCTTCAGGTGTGCGAGCAATATGCGGAAACACATGGTCTCATTTATAATACAAACAAAAGCGAATACTTGGTGTTTGAGGCCGTTGGCGGAAAGTGTCCCGCATCTGTACCTAGTATTAAACTTAACGGGACAGACCTTAAACGGGTACATAGTTTTAAATATTTAGGTCATTTTTTAACTAGCTACCTCAGAGATGAAGTAGACATCGAAAGGGAACGCAGGGCGCTGGCGGTGCACTGTAATATGTTGGTACGAAGGTTTGCACGCTGTAGTACGCCAGTAAAACTGACATTATTCAGAGCATACTGCCAAGTTTTCTATACGTGTAGCCTCTGGTTCAACTATAGGCAGACGGCCATCAGTGCACTGCGTGTCCAATACAACAACGCCTTCAGGATGTTGATGGGGTTGCCTCGATTTTGCAGCGCATCAGGCATGTTCGCCCAGGCTTGCGTAGATAGCTTCCAAACCATAATGAGAAAGAAAACTGTCTCATTGCTCTGCAGATTGCGAGGCAGCTCCAACACCATTCTGAAAACTATAGCAGATCGATGGGACTCGCCTATTAAGTTAAGTGGATCCGTGAATGTATCTCGGACACAAAAATAGTGTCTAAGTAGAGACAGTGGGGGTAATGACACTGATAAATAAGTGCAAAAAAAAAATCACAATATAGTTAAAAATATAATAATTCTATTAATTGAATGGCGGATTTGACATACTCGTATCTTAAAAATTTAATATTGATTTTAATAAATAAATTACAAATTTGACATAATAGTTTAGATTTTTACTGTGTGACATTACTTCTATTCCTCTATTTTGACATTAAATAATATCATAAATGACAAACAAAGACAATGCAAATTTTTTTACTAACATATTTTTAAGTGGTTATATTGTTAGGTACTAACAAGATATGGATTCGTCATGGAACTAATAAGTACTACGTAGTACATATTAGTTCCATGGGATTCGTTGTTGTCCGAATTTTTTTTTTTTTTATAACTCTGTCACGTCTAATGTTGAATTGTGAGGTGGCCCAATATGGCGCTTCCCTCGCAACCAATGGTCCAATACCTACCAACCCTGGGCTATCTCTGGTCTCGCCATCTGGCTTTTTTCGTGCGGAAATATCCTTCGATAATGCCACTCAATGGGTCGAGATGGCCCCTTTGGGAGGAGGGCCTGCTTCAGCTAGAGTAACAGGCTGCTCTACCTGTTATTCCCTGGCCTGTGCTTATTTAGGACAGAGACGTCGAAGAAAGCACAACAACCTCCGACATCTGAGCTGCCAACGCTGCCTCACGTACCTATCACGCGCTCGTCAGGCTGGGAGTGTCTTAATTTTCTCCCGGGCCCTCTCCACCGTCTCCTTCTTGAAGATTACATGTTCGCAGAAGGAGAGACAGTCTTGTGTGGCGTGGCGGTATGTAGTGAACGCGACTGCTATGCGCAGGTTCTTTTTTGCTTCGAAGAGAACTTTTAGCCGTCGATCCCGGTTGTCATACATGGCAGTCATTATGGGTAGTTGGAACCCTACAAAGCTCAACATCTTCTACTATTTCAATATTACCAGTGGGTTGTGGAGGTCATAGGACATTCATATCACGGAAAATATCAAAAATCAGCCAAGCCCGCAGTTAGACTGGAAAAATCGGACTCCAGACTCTGAGGGGAAAGCTTTAGATGTGACTGGTGTTAACGCTAGGATGAAGAAGAAGGAGGTAGCAGCAGACCACGCGGTCGCACTTCACACCATTAATTCGAGTTTTATGGATAAAATTTGGATGGGACTATTTGATTTGGACATTTAAATGAAATGGTGGGTTTAGACAATTCAAAGTAGGAAAGTGATATTACAGTGAATTCTGATCTTTCATTATTTTTTATACAACTTAGGTGGCAGACTAGCACACGGCCCATCTGAAGGAAAGTGGTTACCGTAACCTATGAACGTATATAACGCCAGTGGAGTCACATCCGTGCCGTCAACCCTGTAAGAACATAGATTTTCTGTGCCTTCAGTGCAGAACACAAAATCAGGACAAGCCTTTGGTGTCCCCACTGACAGCATAAAAACTTTCCAATGAGCTCAGGCTACCCTACTCACCGCCGGGAACACAACACGAGGTTATTATAGCCACAGCAGTCGGACTGCTCAATTCAGACGGGAATACCGTCGTGTTCAAAACATTTGTAGTGTTATATTAATGATCTAAAAGTCCTAGTTACCAGGTCATATAATTCAAAAAAATGTTGTGGATATAAATATCGAAAACTCAAAATGTAGTGTTGTCATTGTCAAAGTTGTCATGTAAAGTCAAAGAGCAAGAGCAATCCTGCTGCAATAAGGCATAAAATTGTGGAATACGGGGTTAAAATGTTAGTTTTATGAAACTAGGTCTATTTCAGCGCATAGTTTTATTTTTAAAGTAAGTATGATTTTCCTTACATATTATTGTTTATCTGCGTTGATGTATATAATAAAAGTACTGCTTAATTACAGCTGTGTGTATTGAATTTGTAAGTATGCATAAGATACTGGAGTTTCAAGCGGTGGTGCTTGCTGCTGGACGAGGGTCCCGACTGCCTGATGTGGGCGGTGACGTGTCAAAATGCCTTCTACCTGTGGGGCCATACCCAGTATTGTGGTACTCATTAAACTTATTGGAAAAAATAGGGTTTCAAGGTACTTGTGTTAACGTGTTTAAGTCTATCGAAGTTGAAAGTCCTATGTTAGAATTTTGAATCAGTACACACACTAGGTTACAAATGTATGTTATAATTCATTTCTATATAACACTTACTGACCCGCCCCAGTTTCGCCAGTTGCATATTTTGAGACTTCATACCACACCTTTGAGCCTGCAATTTTTTAATATCATCTTCAAATACTTTATGGAAAATTGTCGGGTTAGTTAACATTTATAATCACCGCCCCACTCCCTTAAGTAGTAACATGATGATGTATAGCCTAAAACCTTCATCAATAAACAGACTATTATACAAAAGTAATTCTTAATTTGACTACTGGTGCAAAATGAAAAATTCTTTAATTTTATTAATTTAATTCTTCAATTAGTGCTTTCAAACAAACAAATTCTTCAGCTTTAAAATATTAATATAGATTTGTATTGTACTCTGCATGAGTACATCAAGACTGTATTGATGGAATCACAGTTGTAGTAGTGAGTGATTGAAATGTTTTTTGTCAATGTTGCAATTGTTTCACATACCCATTTGTTTCCCCACGGATACCCCACCACCAGAGCCAGTGGGGGAGTTATGTCGGTTATTCGAGAACTGACTAAAACGCACGCCGACTATGTGGGCCGCAGGTTGCCGAAGGTGACATTATCTGAGACATATCCCTCGCAACCTGCCTGGCCCAAGACCGTCTCTTACAATACAGCCCTCTTCGAGTCCCCATATCGTCCCTGGGTATGGGGAGGCGCGCACCACGCACAGCCTGCTTCTAGGGTGACAGGCGGATTGGTGATATGGAGATTAGTACACTTTAAGACCTGTTTCGAGAATGGAATTCAGACATCCCAATTTACTTAGATATTCAGTACGGAGTGTCACTCTTGAATAGCCCTATGTCAGTATTCAAAGTCTTCGTATAATAGTACAGGTATTCTATTAATTCCAGGAATCTAATGACACACTGGATTATTTCTAGGTTCTAGCTGTTAATTACATAGTTAAAATTATTTTTACAGAAGTATTGGTGGTAGTACTTGATGAAGACAAGTCTAATATTCTCAATGCACTAGAAAAATGTCCATTGAAAATTAAATATGAATTAATAGTGATACCATCTGATGAGGATTGGGGTACAGCAAATTCCCTAAAGCATATCAGCAGCAGAGTGACAACTGACCTACTTGTCATCTCTGGAGATCTAATCACTAACATAAATCTTAATGATGTATTGAATGTTCATAGAAAATATGATGCTGCACTTACTACCTTATTCTTCAACAATGGCCCTGAAGAATGGATTGAACTCCCAGGCCCTAAAACTAAGGCCAAACCGGACAGAGATCTAGTTTGTATTGACAAAGAAACACAGAGACTCGTTTTCTTAGCAAGTGCGAGTGATTTTGAAGAAACTGTGACCATACCTAGAATACTTGTGAAGAAATATGATTCTATAAGCATGTACAGTCGGTTGCTTGATGCCCATGTGTATGTCATGAAACACTGGGTACTAGACTATCTTGTTGATTCGGATAAGTTTACATCTGTTAAAGGGGAACTTATACCACACATTGTAAAGAAACAGTTATCTAAATCTAAAAATGCTAGTGAGAAAAAGGGTACATCAGAGAAAAATGTGGATTTAACTAAAGATATCTTTGATTATGCTATTGAGAATGGATATGAGAGTAAGATTAGGGAAATGACTGCGTACAATGATCATAAGTTGGGAAGCAAAGGTATTTTCTACAATGATCTATTGCGATGTTACGCACACATCCCAAACAAGAATACTTTTGGTATAAGAATAAACACTCTTTCATCTTTTTATCTATCAAATAATAAGGTATAGTACTTTGATTTATAGCAATAATGAAATCTTGTTATTGTGTAGATAGTATGTTGTAGTTTGTAGTAATGGATGATGGTAAATATATGTTGCTCATCCAACATCAAAAATAGATGATAATTTTCAGATTAAAAACAAATGTTTTTCTGCAGATTAAATAATCATAATCAACATCAATAATAGAAGAGAATATAAAAAAGGTTTGAAGCAGATTAATTAATCACCACCCTCTGTAGCAGAAGGACAGATACGCAAAATCCCGGAATAGCAAAATCCCAGATTAGCAGAAGGACGGATTAGCATAAAGGCAGATAATGTACTGTCGTGTACATTATAATACAAACCAAACCTTATTATTAACCTTAATATCTATTTGTGACCTCTTTCTTCTAAATGGCCACTTTTCATAAACAATCAGACGATCTATATTATATTTATTATTCAATGTGACATGCAATGTTTGTTTTTCTGATAAAAGACATTTTCCTCAGTTATCAAATAATTTAATATTATAATTTAAATAATGGATCAAGCTAGTTCCAGTAACGGTGGATCATATTTAAAATTTATTAAAAGTCAAAAAGGTAAAAGTGTTTTGTTACATGCCGGCCACAGGTACAATTATGTGAAGAAAAATGAGAGTGGGACCACAAATTGGCGCTGCTACAACAAAAAACAATGTAGCACATCTATTACATTGAATGCTAAAAATGACATAATAAGGGAAGCGAAGCACTCTTGCATCCCTGATTTTCAACGCAATACAACGGATGCAATATTAGACCAGTGCAAGGAAGAAGTATGTAAAAACTTTGAACCAATACAGAGAGTATTTGAAAACTACATTTATAAGAGAAAAGAAGAATCGAATTTGCTGGCAATTGACGATGATGATTTGCCTGTGTTTTCTATGAAAAGGGACACTATATCGCGGCGAAAATATCTGAAAGTCACTGAATGCAAAGACATGAAGAAGCTAAAACTGCCACACTGTTTAGTGGATAATTTTTTTTTATATGATGATGGTGTGGATGAAAGAATTATAATTTTTGGAACTACACTGGCTAAGCAACTTTTAATGAAATATGAGGTATATTACGGTGATGGAACATTTAAGGTAACACCGACACCCTTTTATCAGCTATATACCTTACACGTAGACATTACCAATAATAACGAAGATACTGTCAGCTTTGTACCCCTTCTTTACATTCTGTTACCAAACAAATCAGAAACTACGTATAGAAGACTTTTTTTAATACTCAGAGACCAATTTAAAATGAAAATCACGGTCTACAAATGCGATTTCGAATTGGCAACCATAAATGCTGTCAAATTTGTTTATCCACACGTGACTATCAAGGGTTGCTATTATCACTTTGTTAAGAATGTCTGGAAGATGGCTAAAAAAATTGGGTTAACTGTAGTTGAAGGTGGGCACAAAATAATAACTTTATGCACACAATTACCTCTATTGCCAGCAATTCTGATTCCGGAAGCCTACCTTTCTATATTTGATTTGTGTCCTGAAAAACCAGAATTTTTCGAATTTCAAAAGTACTTCAATAACCAATGGATCCTCAAAGTCACAAAGGACATTCTTAGCTGTTACAACGAAAAATTTAGGACAACGAATGGTGTTGAGGGATGGCACCGGAGGATTAATACAAAAATACCTACGAATCCTTCACTCTTCCTATTTGTACAGCTATTAAAGAAAGAAGCATATTTCCAAGATCTGAAGTTGACCGGCAATAGCATACCACAAAAACGTTCTTCTCTTATTACAATGAAAGATAAAAAAATTGATCAAGCTATCACGAGCTTTTTGAATAATAAAAATTCTGCAATGGAATGTTTGATACGTTTTGCCAAAGTTAATAAAACAAATTAAATAACTTTTAAAATTTATTTTGTCTTTAATAAAACGAATTAAATAACTTTTAAAATTTATTTTGACTTCAGTGTGTATCTGTACTTCTGCCTTTATGCTAATCTGTCCTTCTGCTAATCTGGGATTTTGCTATTCCGGGATTTTGCGTATCTGTCCTTCTGCTACAGAGGCAATCACCATCAAAAATAGATGAGAATCTTCACATAAAAAAATTGTTTTGGAACAGATTAATTAAGCAATTTCAAAAATAGATGAGAATCTTCAGATTTAAAAAAATGTTTTGGAACAGATCAATGAATCATCATCATCCTTCTGTTAATACCGGTTGCACCTGTGATCTTTGCTCTCGGAGTGCAGGTCAAGTCTTACTGCGACTTGGCTGAACTTAGATATTTTCTGTGAAGCAACAGCTATATGACCTCCCGAACCCATTAAGGATATCAAAGCAGTTAGACCACATTTATATTATTTTTTTATACCACTTCTACAATGGAAAGTGGTTACCGTGGCCTATGGACGAACTTTTTAGAGCTCCTACTACTTATAACTTCTGCCATAGATGTTCATATTATGACAAACATATTAATGCATGAATCTCAAAAAAAAATTTTCGTTTCAGATTCTGTCAAAATGGGAAGAGTTGACTGGTTCACCTCTGTCAGACAGATTTCACCCGGACAGTGAAGTGAAAACAAAGCAGATAGATGAAACTAGTACTGTGGGTGAAAAAAGTGTTATCAATGAAAAAACATCTATAAAAAACACGTTCATTGGTGCTAATTGTACAATCGAGAACAAAGTTAGATTAACTAATTGTATATTAATGAATAATGTCACTATCAAAGAGGGGTAAGTAGTAAGAGTATTCTATTATTATTATATTTATATGAATGTTAAAAATCACTCTATGACTATAAATTTGAGACTATTGGGTCCTACCTAGTTAGCTAGTAGTTCACTAACCAGAATATTCTTTAAGATAATAGATATATTTTTTAACTCGAGGGAACTTGTATGAAATGACTGAGTTTATTAGCTGTACAAATGACAAGCTCTGATTATATTGCGACAGCGCGCATGGCGCGCCTCCCCGTTTTCCGGGGACGAGTTGAGGACTCTGTAGTCCCTACACACCCGAGGAGAGGGCCAGATCGTGAGAGATGGCCCTTGGTCGGCGGGGGTGCGAGGGATATGCCTGTCAACCTCACCTTCGGCAACCAAAACGACCTACAGGCGGCGTGCGTGTTAGTCGGTTCGAGTCCGACATAACCTCTTCCACCAGCTCCGGTGGGGAGGTATCCGTGGGGATTTTGCGCATGTAAAAATAAGCTATATACATACACGTATAAGTAAGTAGGAGTGTAAAGATAGCTAACAAGTCTAAAATAGTTTGGTGGCTATAAGGTGGAAGATTTTCAACCTCACCTAGAGGGAGAGTACTCTAAATACTGGAGGTAGTGAATTTCACTCAAAGAAGTGTACTACACAGGCGCACATTTAATGGTTTTAGAAATAAACGTTCATGCGAAACGTTACACCAGCAGGAAATGCAATTGCTCGAAATCCTGGATTTATTCAAATATAAGCCCATCCATACTCTCTGCCCATCCACGATATTTCTCTCTCCGATCATTCGTTTGGAATTTTCTTGCTGGAACAACATGATTCCAGCAAGAATAGTTTTCCGTAGAATTGAATAGTAATACACACCTGTGAAGCCCTTGGTGTTACACACATATGGGCCATGTGTTTATCTAGCACCTAAGTAGCATAAAATGAATAATATTATCCCAGCCACTCTTTTCAAGTCGTCAAGCATAGGAACAAAAGCCGAAGATCTTATAATTTAGTGAAGTTTAGTGGATAACCCGCATAGAGAAAGGTTGATACTCAGTAGTTGATTGCAATATGCTAATGGTTGTATGATATTAAAAAACCACGGTAGCCTAGTGGTATGGGTAATGGACTGCTCAGACGAGGTCTCGGGTTCGATCCCAGGTTTTATTAGGCACACACCAATGACTTTTCGATGTTTTTTGAAATTATGTGTGTATTTATCGCAGGTTTCTAAGTGCCCGGTTAATGGCAATAGGCTCGCCACGTATTACATTGGGACCTAAACATAAAATGACGAAATGTGGGTGCTAGCACCTGTGCCTACCTCTCCGGGGATATAGGCGTGAGTTTATGAGAGTTTATATATATGTATGATGTTATCGTTCCAGCTGTGTCCTTCAAGACTCCGTGGTATATACAGGAGCGACAGTAGATACAGGTTGCAACCTACAACACTGTCTCGTCGGCCCTCACCATTTGGTTGCGTCATCCACGTCCAGCAATCATCAGCTACACGCTGAAACAACCGACAATATGATAACGTTAGGTTGATTTATTGTGCAAATTGCAAATAAATGGTTTGAAATAGAATTAATGTAGTCTACTTCATCCTAGCGGTAATCCCCCGGAGCTTTCACCTCGCAGGAATTAGTGTAGTATTATTCATTTATTTTATTTTTTAATCAGCGCCCCGAGCACGAAAAACTGTTGTACTCGTATCGTAAACGTATCGAGAGAACGAAGCATTGCGATTGGCCGGCTGCCTACTGCGAACCTGTGCGCGTGTGAAGCCAGCCAATCGCAATACTCCGTTCTCTCGATAAGTTTACGTTATGATTGCGATAGTTTTTCATGCTAGAGGTACAGGCTAATAAGTACCTTCATAGTTATTTATGAGGTACAAACCAATAAATTGGAAACATAGTATAGCAGAGGAAATTACGGCAAAATGTACAAAACATACCTAATGGATGTTTCTAAGCCAATTTAACGTTAATTAGGTATAGGTTTTGAATATTTATTTATACAAACTATGAATATTAAACTCCAAGGAATAAATGTGATTTTCGACATCTTTGGACCATGATCAAGCAAGACCCATTTGCACAATATTTTTCTGTGTTTCCTTAGAACACTATGGGACACCGTGATTCCCTTCCCACACGAGGGGGCGTTCTCAAAAGCCGTAGATGGCCCAGGATTAGCAGCGGTGCGAGCTAATTGCCTTATTGAATCACCTTACACTCCCTAGCAGATATAAGGACCGGAGACATACCCCCGCTAACTAGCCTGCTGGCATAAAAAATATAATGTTACTGGCCTACGTACAGTATATTGAAAACTTGAAGAAGCACGGACCAGGAGAACCAATAGAAGAAGGTATGTTGACTATTGTTTATCTCCTGGCCAACAATTGAGTTTTTGTTTGACTAGTCAAATTAGTTACTTTTAAACTAAACATCAAAACGGTAAGTTATGGGGAAACTTGTATGAAATAATTTATTGTGACGTCATAGTTATTATTTTATTATGTAGTAGTCAAATCATTTACTATTTTAGGATGAGTGGCTGATTAAAAATAGGTATATAAAAACAGACTCAACTTTTACCGCTCTTTTACCATTCTTAATTTAATAGCTCAGTTAAATAATGTATTTTAACTGCAGGAACATACTCAATTAGTCTCAGAGGTGTTTTATTCTGCGAAAATGTCAGTGCTTTGGACTGCTGCCGCCAGAGAGCAGGGTAGTCACTTATCTAAAGATGGAAACGGCGACGGGCGCTCCCGTAAAAGCTACGGTCCGGTCCTCGGGTTTGCGCTTCGTCTTCTGCTCAGACTGGTGAACGGCTTCCTATTCCTGGAACGCGCCGTAGGAGTGTCTTTTGTGGGGTAGTAATACGGAAGCAAGCCCACTTCGCCAGATCAGACCAGGGCTGAAGACGTTCGCCTTACAAGCATCACAAGTTACACATAAAAACATAGGACACGTTACACAGAGATAGTAATATAGTAAGAATACCTAGTAGGTAGATAGCTAAATGGCTAGCCTGCTCTCTGTCTGCAGCAATTCAAAGCATTGAAATCTTCGCAGAGTAAATCTCACCCCTGAGATTAGGTAATTGTGGGACAGAAAATAAACAATAGTCGACATACTTAACTTCTTTTATTGGTTCTCCTGCAGGTCTAAAAAGATCTCACATTGAGCGATTCTGCTTAAAATGAGTAACTTTATGAATTTGCAGTACCTAGATCTAATAGATTCCTACAAAATTCTTTAAATGGTTACTCATATGAGCTGAATTACAATAATTCATGTACTAAGCAGATTCTAATTTCGTGTATGAGTATATATCCCCTAAAGACACAATATTATCCTAAAACGATTCCAATAAAGTGGCATTTTTGGATCTGTGCCGCTTCAAGGTTACATTACAGTATGTAAAGATACTTACTCATACCAGTAGATAGCTATAGCATTGGGCGCCTTCAAATTAGACGGTTGGTGCCGTCCGACTATTGGACAGCACACGGATGGTTGTGCTTTTTCATTCAAAAAGACACCAGACCGACCGTTGTGACAGCAGTCTGGTCAACGGACCGGCGATTATGTGCAGTCGGATAGTACGGCATCTATCGTCTAATTGGAATGCGCCCTTAATTAGTTGCCGGCTAGATCCATCTGGGATAAAATATACTTAATTGAACTTCTACATTTTATGGAACCTGCAATTTACAAAATTACCAGTAAGCGTAGGTACTTAGTTGAGTTAGTTGGGTAGATAGGTACCTAGACTTTATTAGTGTAGTTTCTTTTTAACAGCTAATTGTCACGATATCTATGCAGACATAATCGATTGGAAACTTAACACATTGAAGGAGAATTACAAAACATTACAAAATTTGTTGCCACTTAAGGCGCAGCTTAACCACTGTGAGTGGACTCTCACTCGCACAAAAACCAACATAAGCATTATAAACTAAATGATTGATCTTCTGAGTTTGCAGTTCTCAGTATCGAAGTGCGAACTCAGAGATTTAAAGTAAAAGCTTTGAATGCAACCGAATTGGATCACCCCGTAAATTACATACCTACCGACACTTAATCTAAAATAAGTTTTTGCTCAACTCAACTCGCCACGTAGGTAGGTGCCTAATAGATACTAAGATACAGAGTCTAAACTTGGATAATAATTGTAAAATATTATTTGAAAATCTATAGGTCATCCCTTTAGCTCTTACGCCGGAAAGCAAGCATTACCAGTTAAATTCGAAGATATAAATTTTTGCTAGGTATATAAACACAGATTTTGATTCTGTTCTACAATCAGTAGACAACTATAAGCGGATTGATTGTATGATATTGTCGGGTCGAGTGCATCCTCCAACGAGGGCAGCTACTCCTTACAATATAGTTAGGTCTCTCTACTAGATAATGTCTTTTCTGTCAGCTATACATTGTCGGCATATTTTAAATCTTTAAAATTGCAAATAGACGCTGATTCTGTGAATAAAGCTGTGCAATTGGGTGCAAACATTACCCCGGCTCCGTGATATTATTAGTAGCAGCTACGAATCAGTGGAAAAGGAAGAGGAAGAAGGTTGGCCAGTCTGGTGCTGAAAGGTACTTAATTCCAATTTCTGAGCTTCAAACACTAACTTTTCACACAAATTTGCAAAAGATAACGTGTTCCTAACACAGAGATATTATTGTGTCAGACCTAACAATATTAACACACGAGATCTTATATCTGATGTTGGATTAAGAGCCGTTGAGAAAGAAAAATATTTTTAAAAACAGACTACTGGCGTCCCGCAGTGTTAAGTAGCAGAACTAAAATTTCAGCATTGATACCATAGACAAAACAAAATTGTTGACAACTGCCGAGTGCAGTCGGGTATCATTAGCCGCTTCACTAGCGCCATCTAACAGGCAATAGACACACTATCCCTACTTAATGATACCAGTGTTTAAAATAAAATTTGTTTGAAGGGAAAAAAAATCAGAGAGGAGAAGAACACTACCAATAAATAAATTATTTTTCAACATTGTCTCAATTTCATAACCGACGAATATTTTATTTTTGAGGATTTTTTAAAGAAGCAATTACTTCATTCCAACCACCAATATGCCCAACACGCAACGCACACCACCTCCTACAGGTGAAAAGGAAAATCTGGAGGCCTTTTGTACACCGGAGCTATACACCCGTACTAGACAAGAGCTCGGAAACGCAACAACGGCAACGTCTAGGAACAAGCGTCATCGTCCGGATTTCTCACCCATCGAGCTAAAAACTTTTGAACAATCGATTAGAGACATGCTCACTTCCTGGAAGGCGGACCAAGATCGTGCTCTAAATAAAATCATAGCCGACATGGCCGAAGTAAAGACGCAAAACAGAAATATCCAGAAATCAAGCAGCGAAATTGAAAAATCTATTGAATTCATGAATGCGGCATATGAGGACCTGAAGAAAACTATTATGAATCTGGAAAAAGAAAAACTGGAGCAGCGAAGTTATATACTCGAGCTGGAGAAAAAAATCAATGACCTGCAACGTAGTTCACGCTCATCTGCCATTGAAATAAGAAACGTGCCTCAGAATGTAAATGAAACTACAAGTGACCTGACCTCCATTGTCATCAAGACCTGTAACGCTGTAGAGACTCAGGTAAAATCTAGTGAGCTTCGTGACGTCTATCGGCTTCCGGGTAAACAAGGCTCTAGTAGGCCAATTATTGCTGAATTTCTGAGCGTCCCCCTGAAAACCCAAGTACTTAAAACTATACGGACATTCAATAAAGGGTTGCCGTCCACGGAAAAGCTCAATACAGGACATATCGGGCTCAGCGGACCGCTCAATCCAATATTCGTCACCGATCACCTTCCTGGTAGCTTGCGTCAGCTATTCTATCAGGCCCGGAATTTTGGAAAGTTAAATAATTTCAAGTTCTGTTGGTGTCAAGGTAATAAAATATTTCTCAGGGAGCGTGAAGGAATGGACCCAATCACGATCAATTCACTATCTTGTCTTAAAAAGTTATCTAAAAATTATGAAACTATGTAATAAGTTAATTCTATCAGCAATTCTATGTATACACTATACTACCGCTTATATTACCTTGGCATCTATCGCCACTGTTGCGACAACCACTCAGTGCTCTTCTCTTATAACTGTTTTGGGCACTGATTGGAATCCCGGGGTGATAATAGCCTATTGTTCTTTCTTATATACTACTAGGATAACTCTTTACCATCTAACAATAATCATACTGCAACCCCTAATATTCCCTACAAACAACACAAGTAATAAACACAAATCTATACATCTCAAATATTCTAATCAATTACTACACTACAAAGTAAACTCAATCCTAAACGATTTTGTTGTGATCACACTAATATCACTTCTTTACTCAAGTTCAAATGAAAGAATGGAATTAGTGGCAAGTTTTAAGGATCATGAATTTACGGTTCCTTCCGTTGTCAACAATATATTCTATATTCCCGAGTATATTGGCATTGTACGGCGGACCTTACTGTCAACAAAACCCTTACACACAACTCCAACTAAATCTCTTTCTACAAACTCGCATACTCATATAAACATACATAAATGCTCGCAAATACACACCATATCTAAGCAACTTTCACTACAAACCTTCATTGTACCTAACATATTGTGTTACATTCCTACTGTCACAGCCATGATCACGCAGTTTGACACCGTCACCTCACACTATTCGCACCATACTGGCTGCGTCCCCTCTCATAGTACCCATCTATGCTTACATTATCTATATTCAACGAACTATCGTCTTAGCAACACTATAATTTTAATTCTAATTTACCTTGTGAGAACACGGTTCTGTTGGCCGTCTAGGAAAGCTGGTGACGTCTCATTGGTCTCAATCATCAAAAACAACTTTATCCCAATTTTCCGACTCAAAATAAGTAGCCTATTGTTCTGCCTCATACATGGTGTTCACTCGTTTAGGATTATTTCAACAGAAGTTCGCGGCGGTTAATGTCTTATTGTCGGACATTGCTAACACCAATTTCTGTGAGGCTACCCAGTGTAGTGCCGAGGAATGTTCTGAGCTGCTGTCGGTGTCGGGCTCCTGTATCACTGTATTGTCGCAAAATATACGTAGCATTAATGCGAACTTTTCTAGTCTTCTGTCCTTATTACACAGACTTGTCAATTATCCCGACATTATCATCTTAACTGAATGCCGCTTGTCACAAAACCCTATCATTCCGACGCTAGATGGTCACAATTCTTATTTAACACTAATCACACATAATCAGAATGATGGTGTAGTGGTTTATATTAAGACAACTTTATCTCACGTGACGGTCACTGAACCGGTTTTATGGGACTCAAGCTCTCTGTTGGTCACGGTGGGGGCTGACTTGGCTATTGTTGGTGTTTATAGACCTTTCGCTTTTAGAGACCCCTCTAGATTCATACAGTCACTCGATGACCTTCTGCACGGGTTCGGGGCTTATAGTAATGTAGTTCTTGCGGGTGACATAAACATTGACATTGCTGATGGCCAATTGAACGTGTACTCGCATGACTACATGGATGTATTGGCTCATCATGGTCTTTTCCCTGGACATACCTTTCGTACTCATGATTGCCTGACGTGTCTCGATCACTTTAATTTGAAGTCCAAACTCCCTGTCCGGGTATTGGTGGTTGAATCGACAATCACCGACCACTTCACGGTTGTGGGTGTGCTGTCTCTGAAGGAAAAGAAATCTGTCTCTCGAATCTCAGTTACAAAAATAGACGAAGATAAATTGACAGACGACTTGCTCGGCATTAACTTTGATACTGTCTATACAGCCACTGATCCTAATATTGCTTTGAAACTCCTATACGAGCCTATTCTTCGCGCTGTCTCTGCAAACAGCAAAACAATAAAATTGTCACGAAGAAAAAGAACTATAAAACCCTGGATTACCCCAGGTTTGCTGAGGTGTATGCGTCACAGAGACACACTATTTAAAAAAATGAAGAGAGAACCATCAAACGATATAGTGAAACTCTCCTATAGGCGATATCGTAACTTTTGTGTTAACTTATTGCGCAAAGCCCGAACTGCATTTGAGAAGCTCGAGTTTCAGAGGGCTGGTAGCAATTCAAGACGGGTCTGGCAGGTTGTCCAATCAGTTACCAATACCACCAAGGTTAGGTCTACGGCTGATGGTCTTTTGGGCTTGCAGCGGGACAGACAGTTGTGTGTCGAGGGGGTGAATACCTATTTTGCCAACATTGGCAGGCAACTGGTAGAGAGGATTGTCCACAGTGATTCTCCTTTGCCGTCCAGTGCGTCCAGTAAATTTTGCCCTACTACTAACTCTTTCGTCCTGTTCAGCACTGATGCAACTGAAGTTGAAAACACCATTATGTCATTAAAAACCAACAGTGCATTGGGTTGGGATGGTATTTCATCAGAGTTTTTGAGGAAGCACAGGAGTATCATTGTACCACCCCTTACATACATATGTAACTTGTGCTTTGACACGGGCATATTTCCCACTGCTTTTAAGAGAGCCATAATACACCCTGTCTTCAAGGCAGGTGATCGTGCCTGTGTTGAAAATTACAGGCCCATATCTGTCTTACCTGCTATGTCGAAGGTACTTGAAAAAATTATTAATTACAGGTTTACCAAGTACTTGGAATCGTGTAATTTGCTATCTGCGAATCAATATGGATTTAGGAAGAACTGCTCCACAGCCGATGCTGTTCACAATTTAGTAGGCCATATAGTTGAGAAACTTGACAATAAACTGAAATCTGTGGCAATCTTCCTGGACCTTGCTAAAGCATTCGATACGGTTTCAATTCCCTTATTGCTATCGAAGCTTGAGTATATGGGTGTGAGAGGGAGGCAACTGTCTTTGTTCCGGAGTTATTTAACTGGTAGATCTCAATATGTAAGGATTGGCGCCTACACCAGTTCTGATGCTCCCATCGAGTATGGTGTTCCCCAGGGGACTATTCTTGGCCCTAGCTTATTTTTGGTGTACGTAAATGATCTATGCAATCTGGAACTAGATGGTGGCCAGGTGTTTTCTTATGCAGACGATACGGCTTTGGTTTTCTCTTCCGACACCTGGACTAATGCCTATGCTATCGCTCAGAACGGATTTGATTTCGTTAACCGGTGGCTGAGGGAAAACCTTCTGACCTTAAGTTCGACCAAAACTAAGGTTATTAACTTCTCGATCCGCAACATTGAAGTACCCTTGGATAGCCTTCTACAGATCACTGTTTTACCGACCGATGGTCAGTCCTCAGCTGATGTCCACTGCTGCATTGAGAGGGTCTCATACATTAAATACTTGGGGATAACTCTGGATCAAAACTTAACCTTTAAACCCCAGGTTGACAGCTTGGCGGGTCGCGTCCGCAAACTCATTTACGTTTTTCGGCAACTACGCTACTCGGCTGACTCCAATGTGATGAAGTTGGTCTATATTGCGATTTGCCAATCTATCCTAAGTTACTGCATTACGACGTGGGGTAGCGCTGATGCAACCCATCTTATTACCCTGGAGCGAGCTCAGAGGGCTGTGTTAAAGGTCAGCTGCTTTAAGCCTCGTCGTTTTCCTACAACTGAGCTTTATGATTACTGTCAGGTTTTGACCGTCAGACAGCTCTTTGTGCTGGCTACTGCTATGAAGCAGCACTCTTTGACAAAGTTTATTCCCAATTCTACTCGCCGTAATCATCTTGTGGCGGTATCCACGAGGGTCAGGACATCTTTTAGCCAAAGATTTTTCAATTTCCTGGGACCCTACCTTTACAATAAGCTCCACAAGCAGTTGTGTCTCTATGGTCAAAATGGGTATAAGTGCAAAGCCGTTCTCCTTGAATGGCTTCTCTGTCAAACATATTCTGATACAGAAAATCTACTGAAAGTCTTAAAATGACCCTCGACTATTCTCACACACACACACACACACACACACACACAAACACACACACACACACACACACACACACACACACACATACACGCACACACACACACACACACACACCCATGCTAGTTATAATAATTAATGAATGAAATCTTAAATAATGATTGAAATGTTAATTAATGAATATGGTTTATAGTATTCCTGTATTTGGATTTTTGCACTTGGTTTGTATAGTTAGTACCTATAGTATAGTCATAGTTGCTATCGTGGAATCCTGGTGACCAGTAATACAGGTAATCAATTACCTACGACAGGCACCAGCGATCCACAACCGAATTCTGTGTACCCTAAACTGTGAATGTCTAAATATTGTAATTTCTTGGTTGTTGGTGAGAAATAAATCATTATTATTATTATTATTATTATTATTTTCTTCGTCATCGAGTCATCAGTCAAATCTTATACGCAACACACGTTCTTAAGTACTATTCTGTGAATACCCCCGAAAATGCCAACTATGTCTAAGTGTGATAATTGTGACAAAAGTATCTCCAAAAGTTCGCCAGGGATAGAGTGTAGTAAGTGTGAAAAAATAGTACATCTTAATACCAAATGTACGGGTCTAACAAACAAACAGATTGCTGCACTAAAAGCCGCGACTAGTTTGGAGTGGACATGCCCCGAATGCCAGCAAGAAACACCAAGACGTAGCTCGTCAATAATCGTACCAGAAGAAGAAGATGAAGACGAACCAGTCAGAATCAACGCCAAGAAGTTACTAGGAAATATAACAAAAGAGGTGGAAAGGGCAATCAAGAGAGAAATGTCCCAGCTGAACGATTCTCTGCAATTTCACAGTGCCAAGCTCGATGAAGTTATGGAGCATATGGAAGTATTTAAGAAGACAATTAAAGCACTGGAACGTAAAAACACTGAGCTGATTAACAAAAATAGTCACATGGAGACCCGTATCGGCGCCCTAGAACAACGTTTGGAAGAGTTAGAGCAAGATAAACTGGCCAAATACGTAGAGATTGCAAATATTCCTAACGAATCCAATGAAGAGGCCCAGCTACTTGTAGAAAATATTTCACGAAGACTAAAACAACCCAAAGAAGAAATTAAGAGTACAAAAAGAGTACATAGACGAAAGGATCAGCCAGCAAATATATTGATTGAATTCAAGGACGAACAAGCTCAAGAAAAATGGATCAACGTCGCTAAATCTTTAAAAACCATCGTAGCCGATATTCACCCAACGGAAAAAAACAACAAGAACACGGTATTTATTAGAGAAGCTATGACCAAACTTAACAAACAATTATTCTGGAATGCTAAGCAGGAGTTAAAGATCAACCAGAGTTACAAGTATGTATGGTTTAAGAGAGGGCTCGTAAAGGCTCGTAAGGATGATAGTGATAAAATCATTGTCATCAGGACATTGGAACAAATACGTTCCCTCTCTAACTTGTAATGACGTGCGATATATCAACGTAAATCTAGTACACATCATATTTAAATTTCTTTATGGATTACTGCCCTTATGATATCACTGAAATAACTGATTGTTTAAATGTGAATGAATTTCTCTCTTACCTACCAAATGATAATCTAAATTTACTATGCCTACACTTGAACATTAGATCTCTAATTAAAAACTTTTCTGCGCTTGAACACTGTATACAGGAGTCAAAAAAGTCCATAGATGTCCTAATCATAACAGAGGCTAATATATCTGAAAGTATCAGCTGTCTTTATCAAATCAATGGCTACTGTATGCACACAGCCCTACGAAAGACACGAAGGGGCGGTGGCATTATACTGTATGTAAATAATAAACACAAATGCAGCATTAAAAGGATAAAGACGCATCACTTTGAAAACATATTATGTACTGTAACCACCCCGTCGAATTATTCTGCGGGCTTGTGTGCTATTTATCGGCCACCTAGAAATAGTAAAAATCTCTTTACCAATGAACTTTGCACTACACTCAATAACTTCTCTAAAGACACTGATTTGTACGTAATAGGAGACACTAATATAAACTTAAGATCTAATAAACCTGCAACACATAAATACATCAATATGTTAAGTGACATGGGACTTATGTGTGGGATCACGGAACACACGAGAATAGAATTTTCAAATGGAATATTAAGCAAATCATGTATTGATCACATCTATGCTAGATCCCGCACACAGGACCTATTTACCGCTGCACTCGGGACCACACTGGCCGATCACCGCGCTGTTATACTTGCATGCACCGGAGCACAACTACAGGTTGCTCCGAAATATAAAACACGCATAAACAACAATAAATTTGTGAACTTATTGGATCAAGTGAGTTGGGATGAGACGTATGATATGAAATGTCCAATTTCATTATATGACTACATATATAAAAGATTCAAACAGTGCTACGAGCAATCAAAATATGAGATCAAGGTGAAAAATACAACCTCCCGCTGTAATAATATATGGATTAATCGGAAAATAATCACAGCCTGTGAGTACAAAGATAAATTGTATAAAATATGGATAAAAGACCCTCATAATATAATTTTAAAACAAAACTACAACAGAGCAAGAAATCATGCAAATACACAAATCAAAAAGGCCAAAAACAACAACATTAAATCTGATATTTTATCAAATATGTTTAATACAAAAAATCTCTGGCAAATTTTGAACCGAATAACTGGACGAATTAAAAAGTCCATCGATGACACTATTATCAATGCTTTTAAAAATACCCAAAACACTTGTCAAGACATCGCTAATAACTTCGCACGAACCTTTGTAAATAATGTTAAGGAAATAATCCCAAAATGCTCATTACCATTACTTAGAAAAGCAGACTATCAAACCACCGCTAACGTAACAATGCGCTTCAAACCAGCTGAGCCACAATCAATTAGCAAAATTATAATGACTTTAAATAATAATAAAGCTCCTGGTATTGACGGCATTAAGGCTATGAACATTAAACAGATTAGTAATAAGATCACTTTGACAATTTGTAATTTAATTAACCTATGTATAAAAAATGGCAAATACCCCTCTATGCTAAAAACCGGAATTATAAGACCTATTCATAAAAAAGGGAGTCGTACGGACTATGACAATTATAGACCGATAACTATCTTGCCCACCATTGACAAAATTGCTGAAAAATATATATGCAAACAAGTCTATGACTTCTATAATAAAAATAATATTTTATCTAATAAACAATACGGCTTCCAGCCTCACAAAAGTACTACACAACTGCTCACAGCTTTCACTGATAGTATATATAACCATCTTGATAAAAAACATCACGTTCTCGTCGTATTTATTGACTACAGTAAGGCATTTGATATGCTCAAACATACTAGACTAATAGATTGTCTCTCGGACAGCGGGATTAGAGGAAACATTTTGACGTGGTGTGAAGACTATCTCAAGGATAGAAGGTTTATAGTCAAAGTCGGTAACGCGTTTAGTCAAAATATCTTGGTAACGGGTGGCACTGCCCAAGGCTCTGTACTTGGACCTCTTCATTACCTGACATATGTCAATAGCTTAGAGAACATCATCAAAAATTGCGACATTTACCAATTTGCAGACGATACCTGCTTAGTCTCTGCGGGACCAAATGTAATTGAAGCCCAAAATCATCTTCAAAAGGACTTCGATATGCTATTAAAATGGTCGCACGATGCTGGTCTCGTATTAAATGCAAAAAAAACCAAAGTGATGTATATTAGTTCCAGTCAAAATAGAAGCACTTTTATACCTAAAATTACGGCACATTCTCACGAATGCCTACATAAGAATAATCAAGACAATCTAACCATTTCCTGTGACTGTGATTGCATAGAACATGTTGACAAACAAATGTATTTAGGATTATTAATTGATAACCACCTTAACTGGAAGGAACACATAAACCAAGTGTCTAACAAACTAAGAATAATTCTAGCTAAGTTTTCAATAATTAAATGTAAAGTACCCTATCAAATACTCCTACTTCTCTATAAATCTCTGGCAGAATCTATAATATCATACGGACTATCAAGTTATGGTAGAACATACAAAACCCATCTTGACCAAATATACACATTGCAACTAAGGATTCTAAAACGAATAGTCCCACACAATATCAAAGAGAAATTTAAAGACGATTACCACCAACTTTTTGATTTCTGCAAAATCATCCCTATACATCAAAAAATAGAATTAACATTACTAGTCGAGGAATACTTTAACGATGGCCTAAAAAATGTGAAATCATCTGATGAACATGGTATAATAACCCGTAGTATCAAAAACGCTAAATTATTACTGCCAAGATACACCAATCTATATGGGAAAAGAACATTAAAGTATATCATACCATGTCTAATCAATCAACTACCTAAACTTATAAAGAACTCAATAACCAATCGAAATATAAAAAAAATATTAAAACAATACTTCATAGAAAACAAAATAAATGCGTAAGAAGTTTTTGTTGGAGCAGCCTGTATGCATAATATCGCCAAGGCACAGCGACGCGAGGCGGGGCGGCGCGGTGTGGCCGCCGACGACGCGTTCATTCATTTTTGTATTCTACCTCCTAAGTTCTTACAATTTCTCACTTGTGTATAAAAAACTATTATTATTGTAATCTGTTTGCACAATGATGGCACTAATGCACGGAAAAACTCTAATGAGTTTATGTGGCATTTTTATGACGAATGTTTTTGTTGTTTTTTTTGTTTGTTGTTAATTTTAAGGCGCTTATGGTAGTTCCGCTTAAGTCGCTGCAACTGCATTCGGGTGATTTTACAGCCTTCTCTAATATTTTTGTCGGGAGGCCTTAATCTCCTCTCTCATGGTTTTTATTTTTAAATTTTCGTGTATATCATTAGGTAGGTATTGGTAACAAACCATGGGACGTGTGATATATTAGCAATGGCGTCGAGTCCCTTTTGGAGTTGCTTTGTAGTATTGTGATGTTGTAGGTACTGGCAATGCCCCAAAGCTGTATGCCATACATCCAGGTGGGTTTTAATATGGAGTTGTAAATTAGTAGCTTATTATCTATGGATTAATTGCAATTGTGTCCAAACATCCAATAAAGATTTCTTTGTATTATATTTTGCTCCTCCCTTTTTTTTTTTATGTGAAGTCGAAGTGAAGTGGACTGATGATGACGATGGTGCTTCACACACGTCCTCACTGCAGTTTAACAGTAGCGAGGACGTGTGTGAAGCACTTGCCGTAGCGCGCCTGTTAGCCTAGCTTCACTCACCTAGGCGAACGCTACTGTCGCCTTAACATTTTTTAAAAGCAAATTCTCTGGCAGAATTCACCCCCTCCATAAACACAGATTATTAACATCTCTTAAATCATAGTTTGAAAGATTCGACACGTAGCAATTATGTATGCAGATGGAAATTTGTATCATAATAAGTACCTACCTACATAATCAAATAGAACGTAAACTGTATGCAGGTGTTGTAATCGTAATACAATCATGGATGTTGGCATCGTTATATAAACTTCATAAATATCTTTTCGGAATCTACAGACTTTTACCGATAATACGTTATAACCTACAAGATAATAAAAACTAGACGGCGGTAGTCTAGTGGTATAGGTAATGGACTGCTGAGACGAGGTCTCGGGTTCGATCGCAGGTTTTACCATGGCATACACCAATGACTTTTCGATACTTTTCAAAGTTATGTGTGTATTTATCGCAGGTTTATAAGTTTCCGGTTAATGGCAATAGGTCGCCACCTATTGCATTGGGACCTAAATATAAACTGGCGAAATGTGGGTTAGCAGCACCTCTGCCTACCCCCTCGGGGATATAGGCGTGAGTTTATGTTATGTTATGTAATAAAAACTAGTATTTTTTCTTTTTGTTCATAAAATTTAGTGGAGCTACTCACTGTAAAGCAGTACGACACAAAATATACCTACGTCTCAGACTAAAAGAATAACATAATACGGCACATATAGAACTAGCGAATAAATCCGTATAAAGTGATACTGAAGTAATAGGTACTATTTCCCTCGCACTCGTGCGTGCAAACAAAGAGTGTGAGTGAAATGGTATTACTGCAAATGGCCTGTAATATAATAAAACAACTAACTAGGCTAATATTTGTCCTGGAAATGCTAAATTATGATTAAAATTATAATAGTCAACGAAAAGACCATAAAAGATTACGTTTGTATGGTTAACGATGAGGAAGGTCTATATAGAGATGATACCACCTAATACCTACTCGTAACTAGTTGTCTAGACAAGGAGCACATCCACTGAAACTTTCATTTTTGTAATTGCTATTGCATGGTATGACATTATAACATCAATAAATAACTGAACATAAATATAAGCAAGTGAACACGATTTCAAAATAACTATTAAGCTGTGCAAGAAATGAGTAACATGTTTATTAAAGTATAAACGTACCTACTTTGGTGAAAGTTTGATATTTTATACTTGTATCTACCTATGAGAAGCAAATTCAAAATGAATGGGGTGTGGGCTCATGTCAGTTGTCTATTATACTGGCTGGAAGCCCCCTGTCCTGAGTCTTACAGGCGGAGATTCGCCACTATCGAGTTCTACTGGTAGACACTGGCCCTGCCAGGAAGTACCCACATAACACGCCTAATCGCTCACTTACCTATCGGATAGCGGCAGTTAGTTGTCACTGGTCGCAAGAGTCCTGCGACTGCGGGGTGCAATCTCAGTCCATGTCACATTTGCTGTCCTGCTCGATGTGCCCCTTCACTTGCACTACTAACGACCTATGTAGAGCAACGGAGAGCGCTGTGGCTGTGGCCAAGTTCTGGGTCAATAAAATTTAAATACCAGACCATTATATGTCAGATCTAGCTATCGAGTCGAAGAAGTTGTCACCTGAAGAACACCCAAACCGTTTCGTTTGATTGTTGTGTCGTTGCATCCAAATGGGCTGGATGGGTCTGATTTCTTTTAATTCGTATGGTCTCTCACGCAGTGGTGATTTATGCTCTTGTGTAGTAAGAATATTGTCCATTCAGTAGACAGAGATGGAACACGTAATTGCAGATATGACGCTATGAGCCATGCGGGTTCTAGATGATCCAGAAATTGGATTCCGGCCCGGACCCAAATTTTTTATCGTGTAAGGCACATTTGACAGAGTTTATTCGCTAGTTCAAGACCTACTTGAGTGTCTTACCTTTTTAAAGAAACAAAGTAAAAGTCTTATGGGATACCTAATCGTAATATCGACTTTTACCTAATTCTTTCACACAAATTGTATAACCAATTTTGTAAAATTATCGGTGAGTAAATGCCAATATTAAAAATCGTGCTCTATAACGCAGTGAGCTAATAAAATTTTGCAATTTTTACTTTAGAGTGGCGTCATTTATCAGATTGTTGCAACAAATCATTGGACATAGCGTGCAACCAAGCTAGATGTAGTATAGTTAACTGTGTGTAGAAGGTGGATATTTCTGTATATTATATAATACATAAGTACCTTGAAGCGTTAATAGCACAAATACTGGATGTGTTAAATACCAAAAGCTTCGCGTGCAGCTGCGTAATTTGACCAACAAATCTTTCGTTTTCTTTGCATAATAATTACGTATTCTGGCGTCTAAGGTACATACGTATGCATAGGTAAAGCAAAGCTACAATTATATTTCTTGTTCCTGATCGCTTTCTTTTATGTAATAAAACCTGATCTGGTAATTTAATTTTAACTGTTTAAAATGTAGGTACCAAAAGATAGGGGTACCCTAATGGTGCGCCCTGAGCAACGGAAAAGGCAGTGCATCTCTCCTACGATGAGGATGATGCTGCCGCCTAATATCAAGTCCAACCGAGGCGGACCCTCAAGCCAGCCGAGGTGTGTGGGGATTGCCTTATTAGGTGGGTTTTTTTATTTGCATGCCAACTTCGTTGCCTTTATTGTATTTTGATTTTGATAATTTATGCAATTAGTATATTTTTCGACCCACACTAGTTCACTGACATTGAAGTCGATAAATATAAAAATATGTAGGTAATTGAATATCTAAAAGTTCCTTATTTGTTGGTATACAATTTTGTGTCATAACTTACATTGGCATACTTTTACTTTTCCTAATGATCTTATAATTGCATCGCACAATATTGATTCGGCATACCTACATTTTATTTCTTTTGCATATTACTACCAACTGTTAGACTATTTACAAGCAAATCACACTAAGCGACATCTGGAAACTGTTCTAGCATCTGACAACTTGATCGAGTATAATACTTTGAGGTTGTTAAATGAACAAAATAAAATATACCTTACCACCAGTTTATGCAACTTAAAATTAGACCTGAAAAATGAAGATTAAAGAGTATGCTTTAGTATGCCATGCCAATACTTAAACAGTAGGTATGCCAATGCGTTTAATGGGTGCATAACTAAATAAAAAATCATAAAAATATTAAGTATAAAAAAAGTTACTACGCTTCACTTATACCTATGCCTCGTTATTGTGAATTTATTTTTGATATGAATGTACGAGTATGTTATTATATATCCGGTTGTAGATATTAACTAAGTATACCTACTGAAAAATAATTTAGTATTTTCATTATAGACATGTTACATGATAAGTAGTTTGATTAGTCGGTCGTTTTTCCTTTCGGATTGCTTAGTTTTATCCACAGGTAATATGTTTTGAACACCGTCGGTTTTTTTAAGGATGTTAAAATATCAGTTGTTTTTTTAAGGATATTAAAATTTCAGCTTTACTAACATATACCTAAAATGCCAATCATCAGAAAGGAGTCTGGAGAGGTGTTATTTTCAAAAGAATCTTTGCAACCGCAAGAATTTATGCATTACTAATATTCCCTCTAACCCCTCCAACTAAGCTAAATTGCTTGTGCTAGGAGTGGGTTCACGTCGGTAGGTCAGGTGGTCAGGGTTCGTACTGGGGACCTTTAGATCGTAAGGCCGACTCCTTAACCACTAAGCTACCGACACTTATTTTTACCTTTAGAGGTTGGGGGTTAGACGGTAGTCTTTTTTTTTTCAATCTTAATTTTAATTAGGGATTTTAATCCATAAAGGATATAATAATAATATGTTTGTTTATTTAAGTAACACAGACTCATTTTTTTGTTAGTTACAATTCTCTTATTCTATGTTAGTACAAATTGAGCTTAAAAGATTTAGTTACTATCTATGTATTCAATCACCAGTACAGGCTCAACACCGATGTGGAGAGCCTGCAGCAGTGATTGATATATGTACAGTCAAGTCTACTGGCTATACACGCCAGGATTCTGTTGGGGCTGACTCGCACACGACGCACCAGGGACGCACACCGTTTCCGCATGATCGTGTAAAAGCAGTCGACACGTGCCTCCGCAAACATCCCTGATGCGCTGCAATACCGAGGCAGCCCCATTAATACCCGGAACGCGTTATTGTACTGGATTCGAAGGGCACTGTATGATTTTTTGGTGTAACTGGACCACAGATTGCACGTGTACAAGGATGTGCAGTATGCGCGAAATAAAGTTATTTTAATATCAGTTGAACACCTTGCAAATCTGCGAGCAATCATGTTTGCCCTTACCGACAGCGCCCTTCGCTCCCTTTCAACGTCTTCATCATCCTTGAGGTCCGCAGTCAGTACAGTCCCAGATATTTAAATTGGTACACTCTGTTTAGTGGTAGGTACTCCACTCAATAGTACCTACTTGTGGTACATCGGTACATTTTCTGCCGGCCCCAAAGACCATGACTTCACTTTTTTTCACATTATAAATTAGGCCATGTGACTCCGCATAACTTTGACAAATAGTCATCATTCGCCTTAGGCCACATATCGAGGCACTTAGCAAGGCCATGTCATCTGCGTAACTAATATTATTAAGACATATGCCATCTATGTGACACCCCACCCGTTCCCTGCTAAGTGTCTCAACAAGCTCGTTCACATACAGGTTGAAGAGCGTAGGTGAGCTTATCCCCCCCTGCCTCACACCGCACTCCAACCGGTACGGTTCCGACATCGCACCTGATTGGTCTGACTGTCATACCACGATTTAAAAGTGTTTATCAAGTACGAAGGGACACCCGACTTCACCAGTTTTCCCCAAAGAATGTCATAAGAGACCCGATCAAAAGCTCGGGAGAGGTCAAGAAAGCAAGCGTATACAGGTGTTTTTCTATTAACGTAATACCCGACAGTCCACTTAAGAGCCAGTATCGCACTTTCTGTAGATAGACCTGCCTGGAATCCAAACTGATTGTGGTGCACGTGGATATATTTATTAAGCTGATTATTAAGTAGACTATCGAGTACTTTCGCGATTACAGTCGCCAGGGAAACAGGCCTATAATTATTTAAATCAGAAATGTCACCCGTTCTATTCTTTAAAATGGGTGTCACCACCGTCCTCGTCATTGGACTAGGCATGTAAGCATGACTCACACACAGATTAAATAACATGGCTAGTACTCTTGGTAGATGAGGGCCCGCATTCTTCAGGTGCTCAATACTTAGACTATCATAACCCGGGGACTTGCCTCTAGACATAGTACTGATCACTTGCCTAACCTCTTTGGCCGTGAATCGCGTTCCCAAGTCATAATCTTCCATCGTATCCCGCACCATCCGTGAGGAGCCCAGCAGTGAAGTTACTTTAAATTGATTCTTAAAGAGCTCAGCAATCTGTAACGGCTCACTACAGTCATTGATGGTAACAGGGAGGCCAGGCCTATAGTTTAGTTTGTTCATCTGTTTCCAGAACGATCTGAAGTTCTTGTTGGAATGATGTGAAGCCAGAATGTCAATTTTTATTTGCTCTTCGTGACGTTGGCACCACTTTAAACGTGATTTAAATACCTTTCTAGCTTCACACATCTCGTTAAAGATGGGGCCATTAGGCTTAACTAAATTTACCCATTGAGAAAACCTCAACCTGGCCACCCCGTATGCCTCACCCACATGCCTATTCCATCCTACCACTACCTTACTTTTCCTTGGTCCCCCTCGCCTCTGATTCCTCCTCGCGGACTCACTTAGGGCGTACACAATGTCGTCATACAATTTATCAATTATAGTATGATGACTACAATCCCTACATATAGCATCGCAACATTTTCTAACACTATCTGGGAAATCAACCCTCCTTAGCTTCTCATGACAAGCCTTTGTAAAGCTGTGTATTTGTTCGGGCGTACGTTCTCCCCACACAACTGAATTAACATCAAATTTTACATAACAATGTTTAGCACACGCCACTCCGAGGTCACACTCCACGATCAAGGGTTGATGATCAGACCATCTCGTATCATACTTTACATACACCGATCCCACAGAGCTACGCGCTGCTTTTGTTACTACACAGTGGTCTAACCAAGATCTGGAGCCGTTTGCTTCGCTTACAAATGTATATGTGTCCGACTGTACACCTAACAACTCTGTATCGACACAACTCCACTCAAATTCTGTACAGTATTTAGTTAGTTCCTCAAAAAATGGTTTAGAGGGATGGGCATTAAAATCTCTTAACAAAATACAGTTCTCACAATCAGTACTATCAATAACAGCACTCACCAAACTTAGGCAGTCCGTAAATTTCACCAGATGCTTTTTTCTGTCCGTAGGCATATATATGTTAAACACTATAACAGATTTTTGCTCAAGTTTTATTTTTATTGCGCACACTCGCGGATTTTTACACTCGATCACGGACACAGCTCCGAACGCGCTTTTCCTCCACAGTAGTGCCAGACCCCCATACGGCCGACCGCTCAGCATTCCAGCCCCTGTATCCATGGCGGATGTGCCCGTGCAGCTAAAGTCATCGCTAATCGAATGCAGGTACGCGAGCTCCTCTGGAAGCAGCCATGTTTCCTGTAGTGCGATGATATCTGATTCGCGACAAAGCTCCCTTATATTCTGAATGGATCGTTTCACATTTTTGCAATTAAAACTCACTAGGGTGTGTTTACTTTTTTCCATTAATAATTTTGGGTAAGCCGCTCTTGGGCGACGCACACTGGGCGTCGTATATGGCGGTCGTACCCAAAACTCTAATTATACCAGAAAATAAGTGATTATGATTGAAACTTAATAAAAACGACTTGTGAGTAATCGTCATGTCTATAATAAATCTTGTTCCAACATATTTAGTACCTCAGAATCAAAACATTGTTTTTCATTATTAGGTAATTTGCGGTTAATGGTTATAACTGGATCGGAAGAAACAAATAAACGATTAATTATATCTGTAAGGTTGTTCGTTTTTGAACTTTTCCTAGCGAAATGTTCTCTGTAGGACTTAAAGTCTTTATTCCGAGCCTCGTGAGCCTCCTCACTCAACATTCCTATAGGCAGTAATGCATGGTTAATAATTTCAGCGCTGTGGGTTAATAGTTTGTGAAGTGTAGGTGTCATGGGCATCCAAGGGTATAAAGCAAGATACAGCTGAGCTGTATCCAGACAATATTGCTTAAACTTTTGCACATTAATTTTAAAACCACTGGAAATGGTCTGCAATATGATATACATTCGTCTTATAAGATCTTCATCGATTTTGGTGATATGTGAAGAAGTTTTATAGTTTTGAAAAAAATTTCTTGCCACATATTCCCATCATTTGAATTTCCAAAACCCGGTTTTGGTTTGTCTACAATAAGAGACAACTCATTTTTGAATTTAGCCTGAATGTCTTTTTTCGTATCATCTATAAACTCCTTATTTGTTTTCGAAACACGCCAAGCCCGAACCGGTAATTTGTAACTTAAATGAAGTAATGACTCAAATGATCTAATCCAGGCATGTAATACGGATATGCCGAAAGATATATATTCTGATTTGATGGGTCTGTTCATAATTGCATCAAGGTCATTAAATTCTTTGGATGTAGCATCGCATAGGTAACATCTCAATGTGGATTTTGTATCCGATAGAGAGTTACACAATTTACCATCTAGCATTGTAAATAAAGCATGGTGTTCAATTAAGTATTTTTTACTGTCTAAAGTCACTTCTGTAGGAACTAAATCTTTGATTTGTTTATCCATCCATTTTTTTTAGACTTAACTAACTCTTCAGTTTATTTTTTATATTAAAGGCTTATGGGTCTAGGGTTTTGTCACAGTATAATTGGTTTCCCATTTTTTTCACCCGTAAGTTGTAATGGAACCAAACATGTTAAGAACATATATTTATCATCAGATGTTTCAGACAAAAACTTTTGTTTATATTGAGTATGACTAGAGCTACCATCAAATCCCCATTTAGAATACAATATAATTTTGTCAAAAGAACAGTCAGAATGAGTCTCTAAAACAGAGTATTGAGTGTGCAATAAACGTTGTGCTGTATGGTCTCATAAGCATTGGAGTGGTACTTCACCTTCAGTCTCTGTTATTTTTACATTTTTTGGGTACGAATTAACTTTTTCAGACTGTATTTCTTTATACCTTGGAAAAATATCTTTTGCATAGTTTCTTATAACTTCATATTGTGAACGCGACAACTGGGCTTCAATTATTAATGACAGAGCATCGCGAGGTTAATTTTTTTTTGTAATTACTGTATTATCTATATCAAACCAATCCTTCGCATACTGTGAGCTACTTGCCACATGTGCAACGACACAGGCTTCTGTAAATTTACCAATTGACCTAAATTGCATTTGAGCAGCATATGACAATTCGTAAGGCCCTGCTTCTAATCGCAGATGTGCTGTCTTCCTTCGTTTCGTATTCTCACTACTCTCCTTAAATGATAGTGTTGGTCTACCACCTTTATTGCCAGGGTATAAAGTAATAGTGCAATAATCATTAAGCCAGGACTTCTCAGCATTACAAAATGATTCTTTGTGTCGATTGTGCCCGAGCCACTTAGTCTTTAATTGGTTTTTAAAATTACGTAACTCTCTTGATAAAAGTTGACGATTTTCTGAAGTACAGTTTGTTTTGTTTGCGACATAATCAATCAAATCTTCAAATTTTCTATCAAATAGCTTATAATTACTATTAAGAAATATATCAAACATATTTCTTCGTTTTATTTCTAATTTAGGCAATCAATCTGAAAAAATGTTAAGTGCCTTAAATTGAAATATAGCAAAAAAAATGCGATTATTTTTATTTTCCGCAACAGGCTTTCACTTTTGACTTCAGATGAATTCAATGGAGGGTTCAGAGTACCTATCTATGAATTTAGATTCAAAAGCCTGTTGCGGAATTTCTAAATATCGAGCCTTAAAATAAAACATCATCTCATCCTCAGAAACCTGTCATATCTCCGACTTTATTCAATGTTTATTTAAATAAAAATAGTTTTTATATCGGGCTTACCTTGATTTATAATTGACATAATAATGTTATAATGTAAACAGAATAAATATATTATTAAAAACAACATTTTTTAATAATATATTTATTCTATTCTTCTATTCTATTGCGCTCAATCAATCGCAGAGATGCACAAAACTCACTAACAAGGTCAACTTTAAATATTTTATCGGGTAGATGGCTAACTTGTCATTGATCCAAATATCACCAACAGATGTCGGAATACACTACCTACATACAAAATAAAAATCATACCAAAATACCTTCATTAAAAATATTGGGTTTTGGGTATGACCGCCATATATGACGCCCCAGTGTGCGACGGTTGCCCGCCCATCAAGTTACTTCTGTAATGCACAAACCGCCTAAAAATTATACCCTTCGGCCACAAACTGCTATCTAAAAATATTTGTTTTTTAGCTTCAGCTACAAAGAACTTATATGCACTATACGAGCTGTGCTTCATTATAGATATTCGTTCTAACTTCACCGATATTTGTGTTTTTCTATGGATATATTCTTCTATGTCCTTTTCAAGCGTATCTACATGAACATTTGAAATAAATATCGGTATCATTCTGTCCGCAGCTTTAAATGTGCCTGCCTCCACAATTTCACTCGCAATACCTCTTTCGCCTCTCCAACGGTACTTGTTTGTAGATTTCTTTCTTGTCACTAAGGTCCATTGTGGTCCCTTTTCATTACTTTGATGGTTTGGTTTGCAATTGCTGGCCAATGCTTGACTATAATTCACAAGCAACGGTAGTTGCTGTTCTTTTCCAATGCCATTATTGTTTATTCCCACCTCAGCTGTTAAAGATAACGGTACGGGTGACGTAATCGAACCGTCGCACGCCCCACCCACTGTACTCACAGCTGGTGACACTTCAACCGGTCCCGTTCGTTGAGACTTTGTACATCTACCCTCTTTTTCCTGCATAGTCGTAATATTCTTCGTATGATCTTGCACTTTTTGCTTTATTTTAGGTGTAGAGGAAAGCGACAAATTATTACGCTCGATCATAGTTAGATCACCCCAAAATAATACACTCCCATCCCTTTCACTCTTATCTTGCACGCTAGTCACTTTCTTCAAGTTTCCATTTGATTCTTCAATAATCACCCCTTTCATACTCTCTTGAACGTGCCGGACTTCCTTCTGTACCTTTTCTAACTGTCCCACTGTCGCGTACGTCCTTATAAAACTTTTAACTTCTTCTTGCAGTAGTGTAAGTTTCTTGAGAAGATCGGACACATCCAGACGGTCAAACGTAATAAGCGGCAACCTCTCTAGGTAACGTGCCACAAAGACTGGTACCAGATCAGGTTCCGTTGATTTAAACACACTAATTATATCGATAAGTGTCCGATTCTCTTTGCCTTGTCCCTTTCTCGTAGGTTTCCGCTTATCCGCCGGTAAAGATTCAAATAATAACGTCTTTCCTTTTTCTATTTCTTCCGCCCGAAAGTGCGATATACATATTTTGACCAAGCTTTCCTCGTCAATTATCAAAATCTTGTTTTGCACATACGATAGTAATTCGTCGATCACTATGTTACACGTACTACACTTGAGTATCACGTCCATTTTGCGTACACCGCGCTATGAGACACAAACACGTCACGCAAAGATTGAAGTGCGAGCGAGACTTGCCATTCTAAATATACATACTATGCCAATCCCATCGTACCTTTCGATATTATACAGGACAACAATAATTTATTAAAGTGGGTAAACACATAAAATGCATCAATTCACTGCTGAACCACCAGAGCCAAACGACATAATTTCATAGCCTCTTCAGATTTAGGTCTTGCTAAGATCGTTTGGATGAGACCTATATCCTGTCTATTTAGATTTAGTTCGGTCAGCAGTGAATCGCGTTCGTCTTTATTCCGAACACATTCCATCAGCAAATTAGACGGTAGTCGCTCCTATAAAAGACAAAATTAAACACTAGTTTATTTTATTTTATTTTTATTTTATTCTTTCAGAAAAACTTACAGCTAAAATACAGATTAAAAACAATTGTAACATAAAATGGCCAATATGATGATGATCAGTAAATAATAAATAGTAAAGTAAATAGCAAAAGTACATACATACATATAATCACACCTATATCCTTGGAGACTTAGGCAGAGGTGAATTAACAACCACATTTTACCAAAAATTGTATTCGGTCCCACGTAAAAGGTGGTGAGCCTATTGCTGTATTCCGGGCACTATTGTTGACTCGAGCCATGCAACTGAGGCAGAGTCTGGGCTATGTATATCTGTAAAAGTAAGAAGAAGAAAAGTAAAAGACAAATGATTATATGAAAGGACTGCAAAATTTTGACACCACGTTACTCTACAACTACTACAGACATTCATGCTATTTGCCCCAAGTGTATTATGGCTATTATGTTTGACACGTTCGAGGCGCCTTATGAATGAGGAATGTAGCTACAGCCTAATGTGCCCATGACCGGTTAGTAACTGAAACCGAGGCTCTTCGCGGTTTCAAACGAAACCTCTATAAAAAGTACATTGATTGTTAGTGGTGGTTAGCCAGCAATAAAAGTAATGTGCTCGTGTCTGATATACGTTTGTCAAGATTTGTCCTAAAGGTGTTACCTTGCTATGGTTAGTGATAATGTTCACAACCCTCCTTTTGTCTCGCAGTAATCAGGTAAAAAAATATGGATGATAGATGGATGCATCCGTCCATCGATTTTTTAATCCACAAGACACAGATTCGATCACCAGTATATAATAAGTATAAGATAAAATAAGTAGGGAAACGATTGAATTTGGATACATCATGCGGTTTTAGGCGGTTTGACTACGACATGTCACATTACGCCTGCGACGTCACGCCATGACAATTCCCTGCCGCCCGAATAGTATGCTTTCGGGGATATTCAGGGTAAATTTGATATTTTTTCATACCACTTAGGTGGCAGACAAGCACACAGCCCACCTGGTGGAAAGTGGTTACCGTGGTCTATGGACGTGTGCAAAACCAAGGAAGTCACACTCGCGCTGCCAACCCTGTAAGCATAGAGAGTTTCTGTGCCGTCATTGTAAAATAAAAAACAGGACAAGCTTTTGGTCTTCCCACTAACAGCACAAAAATCTCCAGTGAGCTCTGGCTATCCTACTCACCGCCGGGAACACAACACAAGGTTATTATGGCCGTGGTATTCTGTAGGGCGGAATATGCTCAATTGGACGGAAATACCGTCGTGTCCTACCTCCTCGTAATATATAGACACGCCTAGAAATGTAAAGATAAATATAATGTATGTATTATCTATACAAGATTTCAGTTAGGAAATGTGACGAATTCAGGTCAGTATATACTTAAAGTTCGGAGGGAAAACATAAAGATCGTTAGTTTGAAGTAGTTTCCTATTATAATGAGGCAAATAGGCATTTTTTTCGTAATTGACGCTATTTAAATTAATTATTTTCGTATGTAAATGCTGCTTTGTAGAATGAATGATATATAGCTTCCGTTATACAGTTAAAATTTGAATATATAGGCGCAAAGAGAAAGGTGATGCGTTCCTCCGCTAGTTGATCAACTACGTCAGTAGAGCAGAAAGGATTAAAAGTACAAAATTGTCAAAAATGAGTTATTAAAATGATGATATATTAAGGTATTCCAGTTAGGAATAACACATACACTTTTGCAAGGTGAGTTTACGTTATTAATTGACTACTTATCTAAACAAAAAAGTAGGTACCTACCTACATCACATTAACATTCAGCTGAAAGGTCTAATAAATATTGAAAAACATATTTAAAACTAAACAAATAGTTCACAGTTAAAACGTTGCTTCCTTACATCAAATAAATTTAAACAAGTAAAAAAAGTCTTTCATTTATGCCGATCACAAAAAAACACTTAGGCATGTTCCAAGATAGATGCCTCTACATTTAACGCAAAGAAATATATATTTTAAGAAGTTTCGCTAGATTACTTAGAACCCGTCAGCCTTGAGTCTATGAAATCCCCTGATTTTTAACTGTTGTTTGCCTTTTGTCACTCGCTTTTAGGGATGGATGAAGATTCACGGTTCCTGCAATATTTTTGCGAGTTTCAAGTCAATTTATCTTTTCCTAGGACTCGGTGCTATGCAACTGTTGGTTCATGTATAGAAGGGATTATTATACAGGCGGAATATTAGTTCTATTTTAGTCACATTCAATATATTCATACCTATAATATCGAATATAAAGAAAGGTACTTACAGATCTTATAATTATTATTTGAAATGTTACATTTTACATATACCTACTTCCATATCTGCTATGTTCATGTTGATATACTTAACAATTTCTTACTTAATTATTACAACGAATTTTATTACGTAAGGAGGAGCTGATTAGCTACTTACTTACATAATTCTTATTAGATAAAAAAATATTTCTCAGCTTTAATTTCTTAATAAAATAATCAATTAAAAAAAAACATTAATTAACCTATTCTGTATTTAGATAGCTTCTAATTAGCGCCCACCGTGTAATAATTGATATCTGCGTTGGTGATAATACAAGATAAATACAAAAAAGAAATTGTAATTCATAAATTTTTTTGAATGGTAGGCTTTGTAACATTGACAACAATATTTGCATATTGAAAAAATCGACCAAAAAGCGAACTGCGGCCATTCATAACTGTTTCTTAAATACTAGTGGGTATGCTTACCTACTTATACTTAATATGTTAAACTCTGTTTATTGTAGTTTTATTTTCTTGTGATTTATTTATTTATTTATTTATTAGAAACTTAAAAGCTATTTTACATAAATCATGGGTAAGATTAAGAATTACTTAGGACGCTAAGCCAATAATAAAGTTTCCCGACAAGTACGAGGAGTTGATGGAGGAGTACATTTTTTTATTGTGCACCAACAGATTTACAGTAGGACAAGTAGGTGGCATGTTTACAGTTCAATGTACAATGGTTTGTACTTAAATTTTTTGTTTATTTATGTACTTAAGGATATGTTAAACTATTTTGGCGTACCCACCGAAACAAAACTAGTTAATTTAAACATCTTTTTTCAACTTTTCAACTAATTTTTTAAAGAAAAGTATATTTTCAAAAAAAAGACCGTACCTTTTTTTTATACCACTTAAGTGGCAGACAAGCACACAGACCACCTGATGGAAAGTGGTTACCGTGGCCTATAGACGTGTGTAGCTCCAGAGGAGTCGCGCTGCCTACCCTGTAAGTACAGTTTCTGTGCCATCAGTGTAGAAGACAAAGCAGGACAAGCCTTTGGTCTTCCCACTGACAGCACAAATTCTCCAGTGAGCTCTGGCTATCCTACTCACCGCTGGGAACACGACATGAAGTTATTATAGCCGCAGTAATCTGTAAAAGTACCTACCTGAACGGTAAATTTTCATATTCATACATGTGGGTCAAGAGTGCGTGTACAAATGGAGATACACCTTATCGTTTAGGCTTTATAATTATAGATTCATGCAGCTGTTATTCACTTGTTAACTAGGTAGTTATATCCGATATCAATGAGTCAGTACATAAATGAACTTCATAATTTCTCTTGACCGCGATGTCAAGGTTACGAACATTGCTTAATCTCTATTACGTTTACGCTCTGTTTATTTTCTCCTATGTAGTTGAAAGTAAACATAGCATGTACTAGTAAGCACCAAATTCTTATTTTTGATTACAAAATTACGTTATTTCACTGTTTTGAAACATTCATCATCATCATATAAATCCAGTAAGCGCTAATCCAGAACTTGTAGTATAAAGCCTGATCCATTTTTCCAAGTCTCGTCTTCATAATTTTAGATTATCTTGTCCTCTAAGGTTTGACTGACCTCTGACCCTCCAACCATGAAAGAAAATCCAGCACCAAATCTTCGTCGATACATCAATAGCTGTATCGGCTTACAGGTGAAGTTGACCCGAAAATTGCAAAGAAATGTTGAATGTATGAACTCATTAACCAGCATACGTTCAACTCTTCGTAAATTTCTAAATATTGTAGTAACTTCTACACACTAGCTTGTATTATGGGTTCTGAAAAACATACATGTAATTGATAATTTTATTTTAGTTAAACATTTTTTAAATATAAATATACATAACTATTCGGGCATATTTGTTTATTTATTATTATAAATTTGTGTTACACTGTGCGGGAAGTGAACCTGCGGTCTCTGACTTAGTAGGTCTAACTAAGTCGAGAGCTCTACCACTATGTCAGACATTCAACTTTGTAACTAAGAGTGGTTAAAGGTACACGTTCATATACTCACGCTTTAACAGCTTACTTTGAAGGTGTGCTTTTGTGTATTAATATCATTTAGTTTGGATTTGTAGTCATTTGTGTTATAGATAAGGAGTTATGCGCATTAGAATTGGCAATATTATTGCAGTTATGTAGTTTCATAATGGCCTGGCCTAACCTATAACTAAATGACCTAACTGAAATGACTAAATATTTGGTTTCCCATTATCTATATATATAAAACTCAAAGGTGACTGACTGACTGACTGACTGACATAGTGATCTATCAACGCACAGCCCAAACCACTGGACGCATCGAGCTGAAATTTGGCATGCAGGTAGATGTTATGACGTAAGCATCCGCTAAGAAAGGATTTTCAATAATTCTACCCCCTAGAGGATAAAATAGGGGATGAAAGTTTGTATGAAACTTGGTCAATTTTAAATCGATCGGGCTGAAACTTTGCATGCATAAAGCTACTATAGCGTAGGCATCCGCTAAGAAAGTATTTTAATTAATTCTACCCCCAAGGGGATGAAATAGGGGATAAAAGTTTGTATGAAACCTGGTCAATTTTAAACGTTAATTGCATTGTGCCTCGATAGATGGCGTTTTGCATAAATTGTGAATCAGGTTATGGTATCGTTACCAATCAATTTATCAGTCACCATCTTGTTTTAGTCAATTTTTACGTGGTATATACCCAATTGATGTTTTTATACCATTTAGGTAACAAACACAGTCCACAGAACATGGCATTGAGTTACGTATTTTTAGAAGAGATTTTGGATTACATTGGTTATTTTGTTTTGTTTCGGTTTAGTAGTTTTGATTTGGTTACAGATTCTGCTTTGTATTTGGTATTTATTTTGTTTTCGTTTGGTTTCATTTCAAGTATAGGTTTTGTCGGTTATACATACATACAGTCACGCCTCTTTCCCAGTGGGGTAGGCAGAGACCACAGTTTTCTACTTTTTTTTTTTTTTTTTTTTTACGTGCGCAAAATCCCCACGGATACCTCCCCACCGGAGCCGGTGGAGGAGGTTATGTCGGACTCGAACCGACTAAAACGCACGCCGCCTGTGGGTCGTTTTGGTTGCCGAAGGTGAGGTTGACAGGCATATCCCTCGCACCCCGGCCGACCCAGGGCCATCTCTCACGATATGGCCCTCTTCTCGGGTGTGGGGACTACAGAGTCCCCAACTCGTCCCCGGAAACGGGGAGGCGCGCCACGCGCGCCACCGCCGCGGCCTGCTTCTGCCAGGGTGACAGGCGGCTTCACCTGTCACCCCCAGGCCGGCGCTCATGGGGGGCGGAGGTCGTTCATCGACCTCCGACGCCCGAGTTGCCTTCGTGCGCGGGCAGCTTGTCTTGCGATCCTTCGTCGCTCCCGCTGCCGCTCCCGCCCCGAACCACAGTTTTCTACTTGCTACATCCTGACATACATCTTTCGCTTCTTATACTTTCATAATTGTTTTCATACTTGGTAATATTTTATTAAAATGGCTAAAGAAAACCTGAATGTTAATGGAGAAGATGAAGAATGTACTGTCGTCCCTATTGTTGGTGATGGTGCATGTTTGTTTCGTGCTCTTTTTTCGGAGGTGCGTTTAGAAATTGTAAGATATGTGGTTAATGACTGGAGCCAATTTTCAATTAACACCCACGACAGGAATGGTGATAACTACATAACAGCTGACGAATATTTTGCTGATATGACGAAAAATCCTACTTATGGCGGATTTTGTGAATTAATAGCAGCAGGATTAATATTCCCATTTAAATTTGAAGTTTATAGAAACGGTCTCATATATACGGAACTGGATCCAATATCTATCCGGTAAGGCGATTACGATTCAGCCAAGATTTGTCCAGTGGGCATTTTGATGCCTATCTTCCCATAGCAGCACAAAAAATTACTCGGCGTCGTATGGAGGTAGCTATTTAAGAGAGAGGTGAGCTAACTGTTTTAGAGTGCGAGCATTCACCTATAATATCTGCAATAAATTTTGATGAAAATTTAATAAAAAGTTTATTATCTGAGTCTGTGACATTACAAGAAAAAAAGAAATACAAACGTAGGGCAAGATTTACTAATTACACACGAAAAAATCAAATAAAAAAGGCACAAAAAAATATGGACAGACTCTACCTGAAACCCACCGTTAAGCTGTGTCTAAATATAAGAAAAAAAAACCTGATGTGCAGAGGCAAGCTGTCGCCACCTACCATGCTACACACCCTGAAAAACACAGGCAATCTGTCGCCACCCACCAGGCTACACACCCTGAAAATCACAGGCAATCTGTCGCCACCCACCAGTCTACACACCCTGAAAATCACAGGCAATCTGTCGCCACCTACCAGACCCTGAAAAACACAGGCAATCTGTCGCCACCTACCATGCTACACACCCTGAAAAACACAGGCAATCTGTCGCCACCCACCAGGCTACATACCCTGAAAATCACAGGTAATCTGTCGCCACCTACCAGACTACACACCCTGAAAAACACAGGCAATCTGTCGCCACCTACCATGCTACATACCCTGAAAAACACAGGCAATCCGTCGCCACCTACCAGACTACACACCCTGAAAAGAACAGGCAATCTGTCGCCACCTACCATGCTACACACCCTGAAAAACACAGGCAAGCTGTCGCCACCTACCATGCTACACACCCTGAAAAACACAGGCAATCTGTCGCCACCTACCATGCTACACACCCTGAAAAACACAGGCAATCTGTCGCCACCTACCATGCTACACACCCTGAAAAACACAGGCAATCTGTCGCCACCTACCAGACTACACACCCTGAAAAGAACAGGCAATCTGTCGCCACCTACCATGCTACACACCCTGAAAAACACAGGCAAGCTGTCGCCACCTACCATGCTACACACCCTGAATAACACAGGCAATCTGTCGCCACCTACCATGCTACACACCCTGAAAAACACAGTCAATCTGTCGCTACCTACCATGCTACACACCCTGAAAAACACAGGCAAGCTGTCGCCATCTACCATGCTACACACCCTGAAAAACATAGGCAATCTGTCGCCACCTACCATGCTACACACCCTGAAAAACACAGGCAATCTGTCGCCACCTACCATGCTACACACCCTGAAAAACACAGGCAAGCTGTCGCCACCTACCATGCTACATACCCTGAAAAACACAGGCAATCTGTCGCCATCTACCATGCTATACACCCTGAAAAACACAGGCAAGCTGTCGCCACCTACCATGCTACACACCCTGAAAAACACAGGCAATCTGTCGCCACCTACCATGCTACACATCCTGAAAAACACAGTCAATCTGTCGCTACCTACCATGCTACACACCCTGATAAACACAGGCAAGCTGTGGCCACCTACCATGCTACACACCCTGAAAAACATAGGCAATCTGTCGCCACCTACCATGCTACACACCCTGAAAAACACAGGAAATCTGTCGCCACCTGCCATGCTACACACCCTGAAAAACACAGGCAAGCTGTCGCCACCTACCATGCTACACACCCTGAAAAACACAGGCAATCTGTCGAGACCTACCATGCTACACACCCTGAAAACCACAGGCAAGCTGTCGCCACCTACCATGCTACACACCCTGAAAAACACAGGCAATCTGTCGCCACCCACCAGACTACACACCCTGAAAAACACAGGCAATCTGTCGCCACCTACCAGGCTGCAAACCCTGAAAAACACAGGCAATCTGCTGCACTACATCAGGCCAGGAATACCGATGTGCATAAAGCGATTCAGTCAGGGTATAGAGAAAATACAATTCAGCGTGTATGGAGAAGCAAATTGATTTCGGGTTTGGCGTATTACCCAGATATAGCTTATGGAACTGACAGCAGTGTAGTCTTAGGTTCTATGACGTACAAGTGTCAATGGTGTAACGTCTAGAAGTGGAAAGATGAGACACCTGCCATGTGTTGTAGCGCCGGTAAAGTACAACTTGAGCCATTTAAACAACTGCGTGAACCACTTTACAGTCTGGTTAATGATTTGTACCCAAATCATGTACACTTCATGGATAATATCCGAAAAAATAATGCATGTTCTCAAATGACTTCCTTTGGTGGAAAACAAATAAAAGAAGGCGGTTTTTCACCAATGTTTAAAGTTCAAGGACAAGTCTATCATTTAATTGGGAGTATATTACCGGAACCTGGGCAGAATGCACAGTTTCTGCAAATTTAATTCGTCTAAAATGGCTGGACTGATTTTGACGGGACTTTTATTGGCAGGTAGCTGATGTAATAAGGAGTAACGTAGGCTACTTTTATTTTAGATAAAAATTATGCTCAATAATGTTGACTCAACACTAAGCGATAACCGACATCCACGCGGGCGAAGCTGCGGGCAAAAGCTAGTAATTTATATCGTCTATTCGTGCCTGAGTGAGTACTGAGTACTTAGCACGTGAGTAATTACAAACTCGCGTTGAGATCACTATCAAACATTGTCCGTACTCAAAATATAATCATGGCGTCAATCAATAAATAAATTACAACTAAATGACTTTTACACAAGCATCTATCAGGTACAATGAAAGTGGTGCGGCGTCTGTAGCCGGTCTAGTAGATTCAACTGCGATGTCGTCGGTGTTCGCCGCAACACCAGCGCAAACGCACCTGACGGACCACGAACCAGTCCACACAGTACTTTCTTGAGCCGCGCACGCGTACCAGTCACCGGTATTACAACACTCGGAAACGTTAAAAAATTACGTGATACCATTTAAAGTAATTCCCATTCAAGTGTAGCTACACTTAAAATTGGTTGATGTATGTTATAATATTGACCAACAAGGCATATTAGTCAGTACTATCCCGTGGTTGTTTATGTGAGCTACGTGCACCACATACGTATACTTTTCAGGGGTGTAACATATAACTTAGAAAAGCAGAAAATTAGGGGTGAGCGGCTAAGAAGAAAATCAAAGCCTCACGGGTGAGTTCAAGTCCTATATTATTAAACTGAGGCTACCGCGTTAGGTAAATATATGCTACGAGTATATGTAAGAAGGTAATACCATAACATGTTCAATAATTACACATATCCCGAGTAATACTGAATGCGGCAATTTAACAAACGTAACCGGTATTCGGCACGTATGCTAGGTGTTACTGTAATGTGTTGGACGGTACTACATTACGTACAAAATAATTTGGCAGCGTGTTAAATGAAATTGAACAAAATAAACAACTACCACAATACATACAAACCGGTCACGGAAAACGATAGTCACTTTCATTTTGGTCACTCATTCTATTTGTAATCCTAACTTCTATATTTTATCTCTCGAAAGCGGGTTACTTGTTTATTACTTTTTAACTTAAATCTAGTTTCACTGAAAAGAAATCGAATATCGTTGGCTGACAGGATAGACAGAGTAAATGGACCTCTAAGCATAAATACATTCATAACACACGTTATGTGTACTAACCATATTTTTATTTCCTTAATGGAAGTAAAAATATTGTTAGTTTTACACAACGTTTTTTACTGTAAAGTAGTATGATGTAACAAAAATGAAACCAGTACAACAGGCCAATGTCACAGCAAAACAAAAATGTTAAATAAGACATCATTTTGAGGAAACATTTCCGAGTTCGTAATCAATAAGTAAAAATGGCTACAAAAAATTCATCCACGCCTGAATGCGAATAGCAATCAACTACAAGTTCCTTCGTAATCACTAAAAGCTAAGTCGTAACGGTAACCAGCTATTATTGATTAATCGAACATTGTTGTTGATTATCATCACATAATAATAAATATTCTAGGACATTCTACAAAGCGCTATCTAGATCCGTAGTAAGCATAGTTAGTTTGGAGTGACGAAGAAAGAATACAAGTATGACCACCCCAACTCATCCGAAGGGTGTCGTAAGAGGCGACTGACGGAAGAATACACACACGATACCACTGCGAGAGAAGGGAAGCTTGAAATAAAACCCTGTACCAACCCACGTCTGACCAGCGTGGAAATATTAGGTCAAAGCCTCCCAACATTGGGAAAGTCGCTAATCAATTGATTGATTGATTGATCTCTTTCAAGAATTCATTTCATCATGGTTCTACTAAACTAAAATTAGCTTTTGTTATTGATTCTATCTAATATGTAAATAAACATGCTTAGATATTTTTAGTTGGAAATATGTAAATAACATATTATATACACAAACATTCAGATCTATGTGCATATATAAATACATGAATACCTATATTTGCACTGAGTAGGAGTTGAACCCGCCACATCTAACTTAGCATCCACAGAGGTCATCGCATTGTACGTATTTATCTGTTACCTGACGGATTAAGTCATCATAAGTTGCACTGTGTGCTAAGAAAAGTAGACAAATCTAAAGTAAGATGGGCAAATGACTTAAAAGGTACAGCAGGAAATGATTAGCAAAACATAGCAAATAATAGGGAAAATTGGAAGCAACTGGTGGAAGCCTTCATCCGAGGAGGAGCCCATAACGTAGTAAAATACTAACCTAGATCATAATAAGAAAAACTAACTAAATTCAAATTCATACAAATATAAATTTATTGTTATTGTAACAATAAATTTACTTACGGCTTTTTTATTATTTTATTTAAGTTGTTCTATGATCAGTTTATTGTTACCAATTCATAATCCATAAATGTATACCCAACAAATCTAACAATAATCCAACATTATAATCAAACCATTTTTCCTTGAAATTGTGCAACAGAAAAATCTATACTCGTAACGAATCTGTTATGGCTCGTACATTGACAGTAATTGAAAATTGTTGGAGAGCAAGTCCCACTTAAATCTCGATCTGAGTGATAATTTAAGCAATACATGTGACGAACATAATACCAATCCACACAATGCAATGCAGCTATTACAAACGCTACAAAATGAAAATAGTACATGAAAGAAAATTTGAACTCGATATCTAGACTTTGTGGTATGCGCTGACCGGTGCATAAACACATCAACTCACAAGTACTTTCCCAGTACTCAGTTTGCACATAAAATGTCGTTTAGAACTGTCAAACGTAAAACCCGCCGTCGTCGTCGTCAGCAGGTTTTTATACAGACATTCCAGGTCTACTGGGGGGCAACTATTTTAATTTTTTATAGTTCTTATCAATTTATTTAATTAATATAAAATATACATATGTCACATCCAATTCACATACATTTCAAATTGTAGAATTGTTGATGGAAATAAATTATTTTTTATTAAGTATTATTATCTATTATTATCCATTATTTGCATTCACAAATATTCTCGTCAAATAACCCGTCTGTATCTTTTTTTTTCCCGGCATATATTTTAAATAATTTAATTTTTTATGTATTTATAAATGTTATTGAGAAGTACCTATTTAATATAAAGAGTAATAATTATTTTTACTTTACTTACCTGCCGGTCCAAAAAGTCACATTGTGCGATTCTGCTAAAAACTAGCATCTTCATGAATTCACAGTAGATTTCAATAGATTCCTACAAAATTCATTAAATGTCACTCATATGAGCAGAATTAAAATAATTCAATACCAAGCAGATTCTAATTTCGTGTAAATATCGCCGCAAAACGAAATATTATCCTAATGCGATTCCAATAAAGTAACCTTTCAGGACCTCTTGATAATAAAAAGAAGTTACTAAAGAAGTTAGAAGTCTTCGATTTTGAAGATAAAATGTCTAATTCAATAAAATATAATAACCTCAGTAAAATATCTAATTTCTGGTTTAGATAGTTCAATGCTAATAGTTTATCGAAAAATGTTAAATCAGAACTTGACACCTATAACAAATTTCATATTTAAAATCAAATAATATAATTTCTACCGTGTATGAATAATGAATAAGTATATCAATATATTAGATATTATCACGATCGGTGGTTACTCAATATTTGTTGTCATGAATCCTTGGCGGTATGTGCGACACACGCCAGGCACGTGCCCGACATTAAGCAAGTATATACTACTGCCGGCAGGCCCGGGTGACCCTCCGCTTGCAAAATACACTGCTTTCTAATGACTACATCTTCTAAAAACTCCGATGTCTACTGTAATTAATATAGGTACATAAATCGATATACCTATCTCTTATTTTTTTATACAACTTAGGTGGCAGACAAGCAATTCATAGGTGGAAGACCTATGGACGTGTGTAACACCAGTGAAGTCACATCCGTGCTGCCGACCCCGTAAGAACGGAGATTTTGTACCGTCAGTGTAGAGGACAAAGCAGGAGAAAGCCTTTGGTCATCCCACTGACAGCACAAAAACTCTCCGGTGAGCTCTGGCTACCCTACCGCCGGGAACACAACACGAAGTTATTATAACCGCGGTATTCTGTAGGGCGCAGGTACTTCCCCAGTCGGACTGCTCAATTGGGCGGAAATATCGCCGTGTCCTACCTCCTCCTCCTCAGCAGTTATCGGAGTTATACATAACGGTTTAGTTGTTATAAATAATATCCTTGAAGAAAGTAAGCAAATGGCTACTCATAAAAATCCTTACAATTAAAAATTTCTCACAACAAAAAAAAGACTGCGGTAGCCTAGTGGTATGGGTAATGGACTGCTGAGACGAGGGCTCGGGTTCGATCCCAGGTTTTACCATGGCACTCACCAATGACTTTTCGATACTTTTCGAAGTTAAGTGTGTATTTATCGGAGGTCTATAAGTGTCCGGTTAATGGCAATAGGCTTCGCCACCTATTACATTGGGACCTAAACATAAACTTTCGAAATGTGGGTGCTAGCACCTCTGCCTACCCCTTCGGGGATATAGGCGTGAGTTTATGTTATGTTATGTTAAAAATCTCTAACTAAAATCTGCGTATTATCGGTTAATAAGTAGGATAGGCCAATAACAACGGAGTACTGGGTCCTTACTTTTTGGCATATCTTGGCTGCGGCAGATGAAAGGGTATGCGAAACATACCAACGGCATGCTTTTTTAGACAAGAATCTAGTTGATAAATGAAGAAATGAAACAAACGCGTTATTAGAAAATTATGATATTCACACGTTTTTTACCTAGTGTCTATTAATAATGTACAGTTTTCTATGCAGGCAAGCGATTGCTACAACATAGTTCATTACATGAATTGTCAATTCTGCGAAGGCATTTTACATGATACCTTCTATATTAACACAACTGTTGTCTACAATAGTCCCCGCAAATATCCTGCCAAATGAAGAGGTGACTGGGAATGAAAACAATAGGAACATATTTATGTCATATCCCTCTTTTCATTGCTTGCTTCACAACATTTCTTTGAAAATGTTTAAACTTTGGCACGCTTAGAGCTGAGTGCAACACGTGCTCAATACGCTTTACCATGTACTACTTTTCTTATCGATCATTCATACACACGTGAATGGCAGGAAACCAACCAAATCGGTGATGAATGCTCTCCATTAATAACTGGAAGATACCACCAACAGTTATTGGAAAGCTATGAACGTATTGTTACAGATTGTAAATCGTTTTGAAAAAAGAAATTGACACACTCTACCATTAGACTTTTCGGATGCCTGTAGTTAAAAATTACCATTGCATCTAATTACATGTTAAAATAATTACGTTTAGGACTAGTAGGATAAGTACGGCCTATGAGATATCTAATATGAAATATTATCCTTCACCCTGCAGAAATTGCTTTAAACGATAAGGAATGTCCAGAATGTTCATCTTTTTATATAGTTTGATCGAATATTTCTATATACCTGTGCACATTTTAATTAAATTATAAAGCACTGTATTTAATTTCAATTATCTTTTTTTTGTTAATGCACTCTTTTCAATTGCAATCTAGATTGCAGGGGCAAAGAGTGTTAATTACACAATTGGTTTACCAATCGAGATGTATTAATCAAGATAGTGTGGTTATTGGTAAGCGCGGTTCCCGGCAGAGTAAAATTTGGACCACCCCCCCCATCTCTTCCCATGCGGTGTCGTACAAGGCGATTTAGGGATAGGGCTGTTTAACATCAGACAGATATATACAGCTCAAACTCAGCCTGACAGATGCATGGCTCGAGTCAACATAGTGCCCGGAAGGCGGCAATAGGCTCACCCCCTTATACCGGGGACCGAATATAATGATTGGTGAAATGTGGGTGTTAATTCACCTCTGCCTAACCCTCCGGGGATAAAGGTGTGAATATTTGTTTGTATTTTTTTTTAAATACGTTATAAGTCATAAATTACTTAGTATCTACGTAGGGGATATAGGACCTATAATATGTTACTTTTATACGTATCGCAATATTCACAGTAGCTCAAGCTATTGTTATTGGCTAGCTATAAAGCCATAACTACGGTAGCAAAGTGCCATTAAAATAGTAATCCGTTCTATTAATCACTATTACTAAGGTAAAATTTTATCGATTTTTTGTTAACAATTTGTATCAAACTTCGCAATATGACCTTTTTACAGCTAAAGTCGATGTCTTGTTCTCATAACTATAGCTTCCGGAGTAACCTTTCCATTGCGTGTTTAATGTAATTTTAATACCATTTTAATGTTTGATCACTCCCAGGAAATTCGTAATGTGTGGATGTTCATAGATAATTACATAGTAGAAAACAGCACAGTATGTATTTTAATGTATAATACATCGTTCTACTATCGTTTGATATGGCAAGTTCTCAACAATGCATTGGGTGAATATGTAAAATTATTGCACAACGAAATGAAGTTTGGCTCGCAGCTGAATCGTGAGATAAAGCCGTGTTGTAGGTTTGAATTTAAAGTTATTTTTTTACAAAAAGTGAAACATTGTGAAAGTGTTGTACGGTGTCCCAGGAAAGAGTGGCCCTGCCTACCAGTAAATCGTGACCCATTATATTAATTCTTTATGGATTCAGATATATTTTGAAATCTACTGAAGGTAGACATATTTTAATTTTTTGTTCATTGTGAAGATCCGCTGTGTTATTGTACAAACTTAAAAACATTTATATACATTTATACCGACCGCTTCATCGGACTGCAATTATCATAAATACTACACATTTGAACTTATTATGACTTACCTTGAATTGCATATGTATTCTGTTACCACTCTTAATTCATAGTTAATATGCTTTTATTGACGTAACTGCAAGCGTGGTATGGCTGCACCTCTAGATTGTTTTCGACATTTTTGAATTCAGAAAACTGAATTCAAACAAAGGTAAAGATTTTTTTGCAAACAAATTGCAATTAAAACAATCTGCAAATGCATAACATTAAACTTGAAACAATAAAACTACAATAAAATTAAGTTAATGTGTAGTAAAGAATTAAAATTAAATCTTAAGCTCGTCCCACTCACCCTATTACATTCATTTTGTTTATAAATAAAGTGGTAAATTAACAAACTCAAAAATACTGTTCGCAAATTGTGTATTTTAAGATCTTCGAACATGACAAACAGTATTGAACGTATTAAAAACAGCTTCCTAGGTGATTCATTGAAAAATCTAAACTGGATTGTGCTCGAAACAAGTTTGATTGAAAGTACAAATTAATTCATCGGCAGGTATAGATAATAAATTACCTTTCAAAATAATCGGACTCAACAATTTCACTTTGTGACTATAACATGATATACGGTTACATGAAGAGAATCGATTAACAACCAACTGTCACTTTGTAATGCAAAACAATAAATATGACAACATTTTTTTTACCCTGTCTATTGTTTAGATATCCACATGATATAAATTCAAATAGAAACTTGACTGAACAGCACGAATTGGAAACTTTTACATATAATTTTATCGATCGACATCAATTACTTTAATTGTTATTGTAAAATAATAAGTAATTATTAAGTAGATTATAAATGTTTACATAACTTGTATACATGGTTACAACAATATTGTTTTTCAAGCTTTGTTTAACGTAAAGTGCTATCATGAAATGGTGTTAAACCTCCCAGAGGCTTTTACCTTGAACCTCACGGTCCGTATACTCCTTCTCCTCCTATTTTTGGTGACTGCTCTCTTATATTCTAACGAGAAACAAGAGGAAAGCCAGTGCCAGGGCTTCGTCCGTTGATCTAAAGGTGTAGGTGAGGTCTTGGTGGAGCCCCACACCTAATATTTATATAGTTATGAGCACATAAGACCACCCTAAGTCGCGAGAAAAACGAGACCACAATAAATATATCAAGATCCCACTGCTACTAAACATTACGTGTTTTCTAACGAACGAAATGAGTGGGATTGAGTAGTGTTAGTTTGTATTGTGATCGCATGCCTACCTGCTAGTTTGACCAGACGGCCAATTTCTAGGTATCAGGTAATCAAGGTACATCACCTCCAAAGAAACCCAAAAAACGCACACTGCATATATATACATGTGGTATTTGACTGGGTTATTGTATAATATCACACCCTGATAATATAAGTATCACCCGTATTTATCAATCAAAGAGGAATCAAAGAATCAATTTCATTTATTCAGTTTAGGCACATAAAAGAGCATATAATATGAACGTCAAAATTTTACAATTATGTCAAGAAATAGTATAAAAATATTAAATAACATATAAACCATTGGAAAGTGATTCTTTCGCTGGTTCGGTAGGTTAGTTCTACTGAGAAGATACCAGCAAGAAACTCAAAGAACTATATTAAAACTAGATTATCTTTCTTTTTTAAATTTGCTATAGTTTACAAATTCTTTTGTGCGAGCAAGCAAGAGACTTATGTTCACCACGCATTTACATCATCAAGATACGCATCTACTTTATACATTTTGTATCATGTACTATGTATAAAATTATGAAAACAAATGAATCGTAATCTAGACTAGAGTAAACCAATTTGAAATTAGTTATCGTCAATCACTGAAATGTTTAACGGAAAATCAGCAGTTGATGTTTAAGTATACCCAGCTGTGTAGTGTAGATCTTTACTTAACTACTTGGAGTAGTGACCGTGACGATGACATTTTGATGAGGTATCCGTGGGGATTTTGCGCACGTAAAAAAAAAAAAAAAGTGTAGAGCAGAATGTGCTCTGACACGTGCATTTGTTTTAGTAAATAAACGATATAAAAATAATATTAATAAATATTTTACAACATTCTTCACAACGTTATCTAGACCCATTGTAAGCTTAACTACCTTGTGTTATAAAATCTAGAATGCGGTTTATTTTAAATACATACATATTATACATGGACCCACCAGATCAATGCAAATAGACATATATTTGCACTGAGCGGGAATCGAACCCACACCTTCTGTGTTGCAGTCGAACTATCTACCGCTACGCTACAAAGGTTTATATTATTAGATTATTATTAAAGATTGTTTGTATTATTTCATTCTTTTAAGATTACAATTCTATTTTCTGTTTTATTCCTGTTGCCATATATTATTTTCTGTTTCCTAAAATAGATAAGCAGCAACAAAGCTGATTGGTAACACGAAATGTAAAGTAACTTGCGAGTACGATAATATACGAGTACAGTATCGAAAAACAGAACAGAGATATATTGACAGTACCTACCTCGGAGTAATCTTTTTATAATTTTTGATTAATGGATTGTAAATACATGTTTGGACTATGTATGAAATTAATGGTGAAGTATAGTTCAATTTGAATTATTAATTAATCGTACACGCTATTATCTTTTTTTTAAACCACTCTGGCGGCAGACCAGCTCACGGCACACATACTATATTTTGGTTTTTCTTTTCACATCATATTGTCTACTAATGTGTTGTTTTTGTGTCAGCATTATGTTGATATTGAATAATTAGCATATATAATTATAATAGCGTCATTAACTCTTTATCACTTTTTATGTTTTCGTATGTCTCAATATCAGTTATATGCCCAACGTATAATAATCGGGCGATCCATACATTTACTTTCCCGCGAAAACTTGTCTATTCTAAGTCATTAAAAGTATTTTGATCAAAACATACTATAAAGTAATCATACTGTCAAGTAAATACCACAATAACACTAAAAGCTATATTCAAATCATCGAGTCATAATCCACATGTCTATATTACATAACGTACCAAACAAACAATCCGTCACTTATTAATAAGAATAATTTAAAATGACATTATCAATGTAGAACAGCAATTCATCTCGTTCTTTTCGCGTTAGACCTCAAAAACCACGGCCTAATGACCAGCAAATTACTGACCGACCTCAATATGTACTGTGACATAACATACATAACGGTTACGTGGAACCAGTTCTAGTCCGATGCTCCCAAACTATTGTGTATCATAATACCCTATATAGTTTGGAGTCTCGCAACCGTAGTTTCCTTGTTGTTGCATCAAAAGACAATTTACTAATCACAACCTGCATGCAAAGGCTAATTTACAATGTTTTGTTTACATGTATAACAAGTAGGGCAGCAGAATTCTCACACAGTTTGGAGTCGACCGATTGAAGAAGTATACAATACTAAAGGTAAACCTCCAACTGATAATTTTTCCACCGCGGTAGTTACTAAAGATTATATGGCAGAAGTCGAAAACAGCGATAAGACTGCCCGTTGTACAACTAACATCTTAAATTTCATCAACAATTTCGTTGTTGTTTGGAATGCAATAGTAAGAGTACTTAGTGTCTTCAATCAATCTGTATTCATTAGAAAATGGTAATATTTTTTAAATAAATAATCATATTTTTCTTCTGAGCCTTCTGCTTCTGCATTTCATCATACCGAAATTCATATTTTCATTCTAGAATACATAGAAACGTCTTTTTGTAAGTACATACATATAATATAAACACCCCGGCAACATTCAATTGTATAAAAAGAATTCGGTACTTTTTCTTATATAGGACACGCCAACTTGACTTCACCTCGTCTGATGGTAATCTAAAGGCAAAGTCTCAGGACAGAGGGTCATCATTACAGACACTAAGTGTTACAATGGTGGCACTCAGCTTGGCGGCCTCATCAGATGCTTTTTCACGCCCCGCTTAAAGGCCCCAGGACTGAGCCTTTTTTTCTTTTGTTTCTATGAATCAAACTTGCGATTTTTAACTTATCAGTCGAATGCTCTACTCGTCACACCCTTTATTTCACAATTGGAATCGTGTCGCGTCTCTGCTATACTCGCTGACATTTAATATTTGCTTAACAAGTCTCGTTTAGCTTGATCACCGTTTCTTTTTTACCAATAGTGCGTATTCTTGGCAATTTTAAGAACAAAATAAATATTACACTTGTGGTAAACACTAACACTAAAAATATGTGTGTTTTGTTCAGCACACCATTTCAAAGTTATTAGTTTTGCTTTTGAGCTTCAGAATGTGACTGTGTATATTATTCTTATGGTTGAACATTGTTAACTAAATATTATAACTGGTCACTGGCAATCGTTTGCTTCAAGGATAAATAGGCGACAATATTAACACCATCTACGTTGTTGAACGTTAACTAACAAATGCATGTTCTTATAAATGAGATAAAATTTGTTAATACAATAATATAGAAGTGCGAAAAAAAAAATGTGCCCGTAAATTTTATCTTTGTGTCCCTTACAAAGATAAACTTTACGGGCACATTTTTTTAAATATAGGAAACGTCAATTATACTTCGCCTTGCCTGATGGTAAGCTAAAGGTAAAGTCTCAGAAAAGAGGGTCACCATTACTTACACATACCAGTTGACAATGGTGACACTCAGCCTGACGGCCTCATCATATGCTTATTCACGCCGCGCTTAATGGACCTGGGGCTGTAGGAAGAAGGAAACACGTCCATTAAGGCCTGGAATTCATTACCAGCTTACGTGCGTCATAGTTTGTGCTTAATGGAGACATTAAGCACAAACTATAGTAATCTAGTTCTCTTTATATCCTTGAGTAACTTTATATAGCTAGCCGAAGCATCGCCTGTGGCTTATTTCGAAACTCTGTATCTCTCGTTTAAGCCATAAATATATGCTATACTCGCAATACATCATTTTTTAGAAACGTCTGGGAATCTACCGAATTTCTTGAAATTTATGATTACTGCTTCACTCCGTTGCGTAGTAGCTTGATGATATATAACCTTCGCTGATAAACGGATAGATAGATAGATGAATCTTTATTGTACACCAAAAATAAACGGACTACCTATTCAACATAAAATATTTTTTGATTTCGAATCAGTAGTTCCTGTGATTAGTGTGTTCAACCAAAACTTTAAAGACATATAATATATTGGGCTCTAATTATCTCATCATCCTCATAACAATTGCCCAAATGCATCTACATTATACACTTTAGAGAATTAACTAAAGTAAGAAAGGGCTCCAAAGACGTTGGGTACACCCAATAAAGAAAAAGATTTTAGTAGCGAAACTTATTAAAAAAGGTTTATAAGTGCCTGGTTAATGGCAATAGGCTCGCCACCTATTACATTGGGTCCTGAACATAAACTGGCGAAATGTGGGTGCTAGCACCTCTGTCTACCCCTTCGGGGATATAGGCGTGAGTTTATGTTATGTTATGTTAAGTTACTTATTAAATCCATTTAAATCCATATTTCCCATACCAATATTATGCATGCGAAAGTAACTCTGTCTATCTGTCTGTCTGACTGTATATTACGCTTCACGCCTAAATCGCTGAACCGATTTTAATGAAATTTGGTATAGGGGTAGATTAGACCTTAAGAAAGGACATAAGCTATGTTTTACCGCGGCAACCGATATCCACGCGGATGGAGCCGCGGGCAACAGCAACAGCAACAGCTAGCAGTAGTGAAGGAGGTAGGACACGACGGTATTTCCGTCCAATTGAGCAGTCCGACTGGGGAATTACCTCCGCGAACATAATAACTTCGTGTTGTGTTCCCGGCGGTGAGTAGGGTAGCCAGAGCTCACTGGAGAGTTTTTGTACTATCAGTGGAAAGACCAGCTTTTCCGGCTTTGTCTTTTACACTGATGGTACAGAAACTCCTGTGCTGACAGGGTTGGCAGCGCGATTGTGACACCCTTGGTGTTGAACACGTCGGTAGGCCACGGTAACCACTTTCCATCAGGTGGGTCGTGTGCTTGTGTGCCAACCAAGTGGTACTTCAAATTTCAAAAATATTTTACAGCATAAAAATCACAATACAGGTCAAGTTAATAAAAAGCATTTAAAAAACAACTTTCGTATTGCAACAAATAGGAAGAAGTCAAGGCAAGTTACGTACAAATATTTACGATCTTAGTAACTTCAGGTTTAAAACCAACTACGGTATTAAATGTACAGAATGACATTATTATAAGTTAACAAGTACGCACTTAAGCTGTTTCTATATGCATCGTTCAGGATTACCGTGTCGCGTATGACGTTATTTCAGCTCCAGTACTTTGGGAACAACTAACAACTTTTACAGCTTCTATGACTATTAATCATTGCCACGGATCCTTCTTCGCAGCATAAATTCATTTTTTCATTCAAATATAAAATATAATAATTCGTGTTGTGTTCCCAGAGGTGAGTAGGGTAGCCAGAGCTCACTGGAGAGTTCGTGCTGTCAGTGGGAGGACTGGGGGCTTGTCCTGCTTGCAGGGTCCGCGGCGCGAGTGTGGCTCCTCTGGTTTTACACACGTCCATAGGCCACGGTAACCACTTTCCTTCAGGTGTGCCGTGTGATTGGAGCCGCCTGTCACCCTGGCAGAAGCAGGCCGCGGCGGTGGCGCGCCTGGCGCGCCTCCCCGTTTCCGGGGTCGAGTTGGGGACTCTGTAGTCCCCACACTCGAGAAGAGGGCCAGATCGTGAGAGATGGCCCTGGGTCGGCCGTGGTGCGAGGGATATGCCTGTCAACCTCACCTTCGGCAACCAAAACGACCCACAGGCGGCGTGCGTTTTAGTCGGTTCGAGTCCGATATAACCTCCTCCACCGGCTCCGGTGGGGAGGTATCCGTGGGGATTTTGCGCACGTATAAAAAAATGGTGTGCCGTGTGCTTGTCTGCACCTGTGTGGTACAAAAAAAACTGTGAAATAATATTATTATTAAGCTGAAAATGTAGTAGGTAATGCAAACTATTAATTAAGCGCTTAAAGCATCGCTCAATTACCAAATTTAGCTTAATCGAAACCAAGAATAGTTGACATTAGGCAAAGACGTTTGCTCACGCTGTAAACAACGAATGAGTTAAAAAAAATCGTAAACCATAACATCAGATATGGCATTTTAATTATAACCACAATTACATGAAAAACTCAACTTCTGCCATTTTCATTCATTTAAGCTGGTAGGTAGCCTTTTATACCTAATATGGTGATATCCTTATCTTTCAACATACTAAAATACATAAATTCTAAAATAGATGCTCTGTCACTGATGATACAACCTCATTCTTCTTCCTCCCAATCGCATCCGCAGCTATCACCTCAGAGTCTGGGGTCCGCTTTACCAGTCTAAATGTGGATTTACCTGAAATTTGATATCCTTCCAGAACTCAAAGACGATATCGAAACATTACAATTAGCTGTTGGACTTTTTAGGGCTCCAACTTCCTGTAACGACTCTCATAGACGTTTGTATGGTAGCCATGATCGACAGCTTAATGTGCTCTACGAGTCACAGCCAGAAAATGCAAATATTCATGCATATTTGAACTGAGCGGGGATCGAACCCGCGCCTCCTGCGTAGTGGCCGCGTTCTCTACCGCTACAGCAAGGAGGCTGATAATACAACCTCATTCACTCAGGCTTAATCAATACATTACCTACATAATTTTCTTCGTTTTGTTTTATTACATTACTAACTGATGCACGCAGCTTTGCTCGCGTGGAATTCTGTTCCCGTTTATTTTAACCTCTCGTGGAACTGAAGGTACATACGAAAATCTTTTGACGAATTATTGTGCTGTTCTCAAGTTTTGCGCTTAGCAACATGCATTTTTTATTCAAATATGACTACTATTACCGTAACGTGGATAAAGATAAAAATATTCCCATTAATCCTTGTAATTTTTAAATCTCTATAGCAAGTCCGATGCCTCAGTCACTTAACTGACTAACTTACCTTAACTAAACTTTCTTAGACTCAGCCTCAGATGCATGGTTGGAGTCAACAACAGTGTCCGGAAGACGGCAATAGGCTATTACGTGGGACAGAATTTTATGATTGGGGACATGTAGGTGTTAATTCACCTCTGCTTAACCCTGTGGGGATGAAGGCGTGATTATATATATATGTGTGTTTCCTTCTTCCTACAGTCCCGGGGCCTTTAAGCGGGGCGTGAAAAAGCATCTGATGAGGCCGCCAAGCTGAGTGCCACTATTGTAGCACTTAGTATCTGTAATGGTGACCCTCTTTCCTGAGACCTTGCCTTTAGCTTACCATCAGGCGAGGTGAGGTCAAGTTGGCGTGTCCTATTTAAAAAAAAAGTATGTAACTTAACTTTTTAGAATTGTAATTAAAATATTTCGACTGGAAAACTACACTACAACTAGCACAGTTAGGTAAGTCATTATGGTGCAGGTCAGTCAAACCAAACCAGAGTAAACAAAGTTCCTCTTTGAATAAACTCTCTACATTTTACTTAATAATAATGTTAATTTCATTCTAAATCTTCACAACACAACAAAAATTCTTAGTTCGTTACATATGTCAAGTAACAAAAGAACGTTTTTGGATCTCGAGCTCTTAATTATCATATCATAAATAACAATTTATGTTGCTAAGCGCATAATTCGAGAGTGGTTAGACCGATTCCGCTATTTTTTTAAGTATATTCTTTAAGTTCCAAAGAAAGTTTTAAAAAAATAGATCACCGGAACAGGAACAGAATTCCACGTGTGTGAAGCCGCGAGCATCAGTTAGTTTATAAATAAGAATAAGCACAGAATAAACAGGTACTTAGTTTTCATTTCAATGAACTAAAATATTAGATTGTCAGTCTTGAACATTTACATACATATATGAGCAGGTAAACCCTGAGCCATCGTACTTTCCATAGCTTCCTGATTGTTTTAAAATTAATACATATACGCTACTATATATGTAAATACGAATAACATCTCGAATATTAAAATACATTAGTATTTATTACAATTTAATATTTGTTTTTACGTTTATAATTATGCCCTGATTAAAAGTGTATAATAGTGTGCATTGTATGATTATTATTAGGGTGATTTGACTAATCCTGAATTATCCCTAATCCCGTAAATACATAATCCCTATTGTAAATATGACATGACGTAAACTCATCTCTCAGTATCCGATTCCGTCAGAAAATAAAATGAAAATATTTTTTAAGCTCTTTCACTGTCCTCTATAAGTGGGAGCAAAATAGCTCTTTTCTGTTAAGAAGTTTTTAGCGGATAGGAAAGTGATTTGAATTTGGAACATATATCGTTCATAGAAATCGTATGCAAACTGTGTGAATTACTGGCTGGTACGTGTTGGCCGAAGGGCGCGCAGGCCCTTGCTAAATAAAAAAACGACGTTCATATGACGCTCTTTACGTGCCTAAACTGAATAATTGAAATTGATTCTTTGAAACGAAGCAACGGGAATTACGTCTCTTTTCTTGTAATTAGTACATATTTTCTTATAGAATGGAGATGAAAAGTAGAGTATATGACTCGAAAGCAAATTATGTTTCCCTTGAGAAAAAGGCGAGTAAATTCGTACCACCTCTAGATTTCTTATTAAATGACACTTTTTTGAAGACTCTGTTTCACTACGGAAAAAGCAAAGAAAATAAACACACGCAAGACTGAACCGCACCTAAGCTTTTTTATGTAGTATTTTATTATATGGTACAATTTAGATACCAATGGTACAACTTAAACGACTAGTTCGCTAAATTGTACCGGTAGTAGACTTCCGTATAAACTACATTTTATCTAGTCTAATTTAGAAGCAAGACATTATATTCTTATTTCATATGATAATCAATACACTAAACTTTATTTTACATTCCAATTTATCTTAACAAGTTGTTTTATAAACTAAATATTGATCTCCAAGTCAAAAGTTATCCAATAAAACCGACTCTCCCATACTTTAAATCCCACTTTACGCTCAGGATTCTACGTTAGAGAGTATAAAGAGTAAATTCTATAAAGAGTATATTCTCTATCCTTCTATAATCCTTCGCCTCGCTCGTGATTCAAAGTGGCGCCCTCGTAAATATACTATTTATCTCCATTGTTATACAATCTACTACTTTGTACATTTATTTTCCTAACTAGCTGACCCACCCCAGCTTCGCCCGGGGTATATTTTGAAGCTTCATATCCCTTTGAGCCCGTATGTTTTAGTCTTCAAAATATGTATGAAAAATTTACGGATTTGTTAATATTTATTATCAATGCTCCGCTCCCTTAAGTAGTAGCGTGATGATATATAGCCTAAAACCTTCCTCGATAAATGGACTACCCAACACTGAAAGAATCATTCGAATCGGACCAGTAGTTCCAGAGATTAGCGCTTTCAAACAAACAAACAAACAAACTCTGCAGCTTTATAATATTAGTATAGATAATGAACATCTTCAGTTTTGTATTCTAACTCTGAATCAAATCCTCTTACTTAACTATCACAAATCAATTTTCTAATAACTTTCATTGTGTAAAAAGAAATTCTATACGGTTGCGACTGGGAGACGCTAAAGCAGACCGACTCTCAAGAGAAAACAAATACTTTCGCTGACTGCCAACTGACCCAGTCCAATGCAACAGCATCTGGGTTACATGCATAACGCCTAGACAATCTATATTGGACCGTGATGGGTCAAAAACCTAGAAAATTGATTGATCGGTATCGCTCAACCATGTGTTGTGATAGTATCTAAACAATGATTAGGTTTCTTCATAAAAGTAATAAATTAGAAGAGGGGCTGTTGTCTCTGCCTACCCTGGCGAGACAAAGGCATAAAATCGACCAACACCCCTTTTTTATTTTATTTCTATATCTTTAAGCAGTCTGTATACTATCAAAAATGGGTAAGTTTAAAATTGGTCAAAAATTTATAGTGAATATGAATCATTTCGATATGAAATTACTGGCTATTTGGATTCCTTGCTTCATTTCCTGGGGTGATGTAGACAATACAATATTAACTCAGTCAATCAATGCAATATTAGTCTTCTAATAGGTTCTTTTCTTTTACTTTGTTTGTTTATTTGTACGTATGTGAATCCAATGAATCTGTAATGATCGGCTACATATAATCATGTATAAGTACAAGCATGTGTTACATAGCACTTTCGTGTCTTAATTACATACTGAGCTAATTGCGTAACAATTAGTATCCATTACTTTCCGTTAATAGCCAGGCTCGGCTAATTTCCTTCCACAGAACACTTGTGTTCAATAAAACATCAAGAAAAAGAAATTTTCCGTGTGGCGTAAACATGCAAATTAGCTTGTATTGTGAATACGGTACGCGCTCATGTTTTTAACAGATTTCTTAGTGAAAAATAAGACAATTTATATGTACCTATGTACATAGCTGTCATAAACATTTACTTACTACTACTTTGGGTAACAATAAGGTAACTTTCTTCCGCTTAGCTTCAAAAATTTTAACATATTGAAACTCATTAAATATTGGTTTTTTTTATATATATTTTTTATACAACTTAGGTGGCAGACAAGCACACGGCCCACCTGATGGAAAGTGGTTACCATGACCTATGAACGTGTGTAACACCAGTGGAGTCACATCCGTGCTGCCGACCCTGTAAGAACAGAGATTTTGTGCCGTCAGTGTAGAGGACAAAGCAGGACAAGCCTTTGGTCATCCCACTGACAGCACAAAAACTCTCTCGTGAGCTCTGGCTACCCTACTCACCGCCGAGAACATAACACGAAGTTATTATAACCGCGGTATTCTGTAGGGCGGAGGTACTTCCCGAGTCGGACTGCTCAATTGGGCGGAAATACCGCCGTGTCCTACCTCCTTTTTATATATTTAATGTCCTCTTAGAGGCACCTCTCCATCTAGGATAAGATGAGAATAAATTACACTTGCCTGTGGCATGCTGTAACACTGTGATATAACTTGTGAAATCTAGCTTAATTGACATTTCCGTTAGCATTTAACGAATGTTCTAACTGATTATAAATATTTAAGGGTGATGTCGAAGTCGGATAATTAAAATGAACATTATCCATAATTATAGAGCGGTTCGGAACTTTGCGCGATTAAATCCGCAACTGAAACGTCGTCAGAAATAGTAAGTTCCATGATTTAATATGTGAATAGTCCCGAAGCGTTGTATAATTAGTAATTCACACCGCGATTGTTTAAAAATAACATGAATATTATTATTCTAGTTTTGGAAGTGAAGAAATACAGTTCTAAAAAAGGAGTGACAAACCAGCAACAGAGCACGTATAAAGGAATTCAAAGTCACTATATAGGTATACAAGTATGTTTTATTCTGTTACAATTTAAAACGCAAAAAAGTCTTTAAATATAAAATAATGGTTTCGTTCTGTACCTCAAAAAGAAAAAAACGAAACACTTACAGCACCACTTCATTGGTCGATTTTTCTGTCTGTCTCATAAGACCTTCTCTGAAAATATATAGGCCCAATTGGAAGTATGCATAAAGTTGAAATTAGTACAACGCTTTGGAGCCGTGAAAAATCAAATTTCCAAGTCAATGCAATCACAAGATGCTAACGTTTATTTTGCATATTTAAACAATCTCAAGGAAATCATAAACTATGGTGTACATACTTTGTTCTTTCCTATTGTCCCTAGTCTGCCTGCCTTACTAAACATCAAAAGACAGCCTAAATAGATAGGTAGCTAGGTAACTAATATTTTTTACTGGAGGTCGACTACACAAGGTACAACGGCATAAACATAATTGTTCTTTTAACTCTATTTATTTATTCTTTCCTAAGTTTTTAAGTATATCTTAGCAATTTGTTGATTGATACCCATTGAAGATTTTAATAAATAAATAAATATTCCACAACATTCTACACAACGCTATCTAGACCCATGGTAAGCATAGCTTAACTAGCTTGTGTTATGGGATCTAGAATGCGGATAAACATACTTAGATACTTTTTTTTTGTAAATACATACATAGGTATTATACATAAAAACACCCAGACCAATGCAAATATACATATTCATGCATACAAATATTTGCACTGAGCGGGAATCGAACCCGCGCCCCCTGCATAGCGATTCATGCACAAAATTTAGAGCCGCAGAAATGAATACTCCATTATTTATAACTGGTGTTGCTAAGGACGTATCTAAGACGCAAATATCAGTTACTGTAAAGAAAATAATTATGAAAAAAAAAAGAAACTACGATGCTTATAAAATCTTTGTACCACACCACAAAATCGCAATATTTTTGAGTGATAAATTATGGCCAGAGGGAATATCATTTAGACGATTTATTTACCTTAACAAAGATCGTGATAGTAATAATAGTAATAACAGGAATGGTGAACTGAAACAAAAACAGTAATGGATGTACAACAAAATAATAATAGTCCTATTACGTCAAATTTTGTTAGCTTTAATTGTAAGTCTATTAAGAGATCGCTTGACTGTGTAAGAAAATTGTGTGACGATGCGGATATCATAGCACTACAAGAGACCTGGTTATTTCCCCATGATGTACCTATGCTGGGAACTATAAATGATGAGTTCGCGTATACGGGGACGTCAGCGGTGGACACCTCGACCGGCATCTTCAGAGGTCGACCGTACGGGGGAGTGGCGTTACTGTGGCGCAAAAGCGTGTTTACTAAAGTATCTGTGATCGAGTGCAATAATCCTCGTTTATGTGCAATTAAAGTGTCAATAGATAAACGGTCATTTATTGTGTTTAGTATATATATGCCTACAAATGCGGTGGACAATTTAGAGGACTTTACAGCGTGTTTTGGCGAGATTTGTGCGATTGTTGAAAGTTGTTCTGTGGAGGCTATTTACGTGTTAGGTGATTTTAATGCTCATCCGGGGGAACTGTTTGGTAATGAGCTAAGTAATTTGTGTGCAGATCAGCAGTGGTCCTGTGCAGATTTGGAGATATTAGGTAACTCATCTAATAATTATACCTTTAATAGTGATGCTCACGGGTGTACACGGTGGCTTGATCACTGTGTTGTTAGCTACGCCGCGCGGCAAACTGTTACTAATGTTTATATTAAATACGATACTTACTGGTCGGATCATCTGCCATTATTTGTAGAGTGTAAGTTAAATGTGATTGTAGATAAACATAGTTTTGGTTTAAATAATGGGCATAATAAAGCAATTTGGGGATACAGAACGACTGAGCAAATAAATAATTATACTGATATGTGCAATAATAAACTTAAATTAATAGATTTTCCTGTAGAACTTAGAGATTGTAGTTATGGTATGTGTAAACATAATAGACATAGATACATAATAGATAAATTATATAAAAATATTATATTAGCTTTAACTGATTCAGCTATTAAGTCGAATGCTAGTCATGCTCGAAAAAAGAAACGTATTGTGATAGGATGGAATAAATATGTATATCAGGCGCACAGGGAGGCCAGGCTTAAATTTCTAAGTTGGGTCTCTCAAAATAGGCCGCCATCTGGTACTGTATACGAGGAGATGTGTGAAAGCCGTAAGATGTTTAAGAATAAATTAAAGTTTTGTCAGAACAATAAAGAACAGCTAAAAATGGATGCAATTACTGAATTTCGAGCTTCAAACAGTTTCACCGACTTTTGGAAAGCGACCGGTAACTTAAACCATGAGCCTGGCCTCCCTGTCAGCGTGGGAGGGATGAGTGATAGTAAGGATATTGCTGAATTGTTCAAAGAGCATTTCACTGTGAAGTCTCCATTGGGTCCCTCAGGTTTTAATGCTGAGCCCGCCATGACTGGTGACATGTATTATATAACAGCTAAGCAAGTTCGTAAAATAGTAAGTAACATGTCCAAAGGCAAGTCACCCGGTCATGACGGACTCAGTATTGAACACTTGAAATATGCGGGTGTGCACCTTCCGCGAGTGCTGGCAATGTTTTATAATGTCTGTATGAGTCACTCCTACTTGCCAGAGGACCTAATTAGGACCATAACTGTGCCAATTGTGAAAAATAAAACAGGAGATTTATCTGATAAGCAGAACTATCGTCCTATATCTCTGGCTACGGTGGTGGCCAAGGTGTTGGACAGTGTGCTTGACTCAGAATTGGAGAAACACCTCAATATACATGACGCTCAGTTCGGCTTTCGAGTCGGACTATCTACTGAAAGCGCAATTATTAGTCTCAAGCACACTGTTCAATACTATACGGACAGAAACACACCTGTGTATGCATGTTTTCTCGACCTCTCCAGGGCATTTGATCTAGTATCATATGATGTACTATGGGAGAAGCTCGGGAAAACAGCGGTGCCTACACAGGTGCAACGACTGTTCCAGTTCTGGTACCGTAACCAGAAGAACTGCGTTCGATGGGCGGACAGCTACTCTGACGCGTACAGGTTGGAGTGCGGGGTGAGACAAGGTGGGTTGAGTTCTCCCAAACTCTTCAACCTGTACGTGAATGACCTTGTGGTTGGGCTTAGCAGCACTAGAGTCGGATGCTGGATTGACGATACAGCAATGAACAACTTCAGTTACGCGGATGACATGGTGCTGCTGACCCCAACTGTAAGCGCAATGAGACGGCTGCTTGCCATTTGTGAATCGCACAGCCAAAGACTGGGACTTATCTATAACTGTGTAAAGAGTGAATACATGGTCTTCAGGGCCTCCGGTAAATGTCCGTTAACTGTGCCCGCAATTAAGCTGAATGGTACGGAGCTAAAACGGGTGTACAAGTTTAAATACTTGGGGCACTACATTACCGACGGCCTTGAAGACCAAGTTGATATTGAGAGGGAGCGTAGGGCGTTGGCGGTCAAAAGCAATATGCTGGCTCGCAGGTTTGTACGATGTGGTGATGCAGTCAAAATTACCTTGTTCAAAGCATACTGTCAGACCTTCTACACGTGCAGCCTGTGGTTCAGCTATACGCAGCGAACGCTCAATGCCCTACGCGTCCAATATAATAATGGGTTCAGGATGTTGTTAGGGCTGCCCCGCTTCTGTAGTGCATCTGGCATGTTTGCCGATGCTGGAGTCGACGGCTTTCATGCCATCATGCGAAAAAGACTCGCTTCCAGCTTAAGTAGAATACGGGGTAGCACTAACGGTATCCTGAAGGTCATTGCAGATAAGCAGGACTCGGCTATAGTGAAAGCCTTGATCCGAGCACACGTATCTTGATGTGTTTGTTCAGTGTGTGTATTTCTTTTTTAATTATGGACTATGGTCTGAAATAAATATTTTATTATTATTATTATTATAGCAGTCGAATGCTCTACCGCTACGCCACGGAGGTCGTCAATAGTTAATAGTTTTAATATTTAGGTATTTTAAAACCCATCATGACCTCATCATATATTTGCCAAACGTTGGAAACAGATAAGAGCCAACATTATTGCATTACCTTTATGTTTGATTATATTCTCATAATACAAAACATAACACTTCCTTGACAGTCGGGTAAAAATTGTTTGCTCACAATAGGTTAACATAAATTTAAAATGGTATTAACCTCAATCAGCTCATCAGTTTCCCATAATACGTTGTCTACTTGACCTCATGGCTTACTATACCAAAGAGAGATGACGATATATCAAGGTCAACGCACTGCGTGCTTTCCATAGTGGTCTTTGTGATCAGATCTCACGACACTGACGACACGAATTGAAAAGACACATTAGTTTGTTCAATCAATGAATAATAATGTAATACGAAATTATTAACCTTTTAACATTGCTTAACAAGTAAAGACAGTTTATGCCGTGAAGTAATACTTGAGTAACCACATAGTTTTTGTTAGTACACTATACATTTTTTGTCTTACAATGTTACACTGATAGTGAAACTTTGTCAAAACTTTTTTTAACCGGATTCCGTTGTCAAGTTTATTTTATCACTAGCAGTTGCGCGCGGCTCCGCCCGATTCCGTTCCAACTTTATTTTGTGCGGTAGCTCCCTTGCATACCACTCCCATCGGCAATCAGGAGTGGCTTTAAGATGGCCACCTTAGGAGTAAGAAGCATGTTGTTCCTATCGAACCCCATTAAGGCGGAGGGGGCCGGCGGCTGCATTTATAACACCCACGCCTGCGCTCAGCGACCAGCCTGCCTATTGCCTCTACCATGCCCTAAGTAGTCAGAGGGACATGTGCGAGGCCATCGAGCAGCCTTCTACAGGGCCGCTCCCGTTGAGACCGGTATTTGCCACTTCTGTTGCCCAGGGTACATCACATGAAGGTACCGGACCAAGCATTCGGATCCCGTTCCCGTTGCATCTTCTGTTCAGAAGACCCTACTGCTTAAGCTGACATATTTCACACCCCCGTTACGTTATTTGAATACAATAATACAAATCTTTCCTCTTTATAATATTAGTATAGATGTATAGAAACCTGGATCAATACTCTGCTCCCTTTTGTAGTAGTCTGATGTTATATAGCCAAAAAGAATTTTCAATTCGAACCGGTAGTTCCTGAGATTACCGCGTTCAATCAAACAATCTCTTCAGCTGTAATATTTAGCAGAGATTTTTAAAGGAAATCGCTTTTCCTTATAATTTGTTTATTAAACTTTCGACGCTTATTTAGAAAACTTATTTAACTATATAACTTGCAGCAATTTTTTTTAAGATAGAGTGTTTTGGATTTGATATATTTTGTCATTAATGTTTTGGATTTCTCTCTAGTATCCATGGGTTGTGGGACCGGAATGAAACTTCCACGTGTGTGGAGCCGCAATTGACAGTTAGTTATTCAATAAAATTTAAAGTAACCTCAAAATTAAAATAAAGATGGTATTCATAAAACATTTTATGATATGTATGTATCAATACAACATGAGTTTAGCACGATCATTGTCATATTGACAATCGTGATGGCCTCCATACATCAAACATACCCACATTTGCTATGATAACATGCCACCTTCAAAGAACTGTGTAACATGATTTCAAACTAATGCAATGATAACACTGAACCCGTATACTGTTTTCCTAACATTCACACTTACATAAAATAACTTCCGGACTTTCATTTTTATGCTGTCCTATCAACTATGAGGATATCCTTTTGATCATTAATGCTCAAAAACTATGCTAAAAACCATACATTAGAGATGAATTAGCACTATAAAGGTGATTAATTATTCCGTGTATCTAATCTCTCATTAAGCGAAACAGGATGTCAGTTACTTAGGGCCGGCTTTGCGTCGCAATAGAATAGTTTCTTATCTGATTGTATGGCAACGTAATTAATTTAAACAGAGACTATAAGCCTTTAAATGTAGTTACAAACTGTTTACAAACCACTATCAAGCAATCATACGAAGTGAAAATTATCGCAGTGTTGAGTCCCAGATCGATTAAGATATGGAAAAAATGTATGCGGTTCAGGCGGGATTCTAAGCCGTGATCTTTCCTTTCACCATCCGAGTCATCAAAAATCAATTTTAAAAAATGATTGCAACATTATTCATTGGTTCCGGTAGTTCATACGAATATCGGTAGATGGCTCCTACCGTCGCCGTAAGACGGATATATGTATAGAAGAATTTGGATGGTTTCAGTCGGAGGTTCTGTGGCTTAGTGGCCAGAGCGTTCCCCCTGTAAGGGAAAGATCGTGGGTTCGAATTCCACCTGAACCGATAATTTCTTTCTTGAATAGTTAGCATACAAAATGCTTCAAAATATCATTCAATGAGTCCCAGATATCAGAACTATATAGCATATGATGAGGCCGTCAAACTGAGTGTCACCATTGTCACACGGTATGTGTAAGTAATGGTGACCCTCTTTTCTGGGACTTTGCCTTCAGCTTACCATCAGGCAAGGCGAAGTTGAAGTAATTGACGTGTTCTATAAAAAAAAACTATGTATATTGTAGATGTATTTTGGAATGTAGAACAGATCGATTAATAAACGAATACTAATAGATTAATCTCTATCTAAGGTCACAAGTAATTAGTAGAAATCGTAAAAATATACTGCATACAAGTCAAAGTAACACAAACCCTGAATAATTAAAACAAACTTGTCCCCTTTTGAAATTGAACCAGCATGCTGTACAGTACTGTGCGTTCAAGCAATTAAACCATTGCGTAAACGTGCAATTAGTGGTAATGCCATGGGCATTGATTGTGTCTGTGTAGTACTCGAGTCTTTTTTAAATACATTGTGAATCATTACTTTAACTGTTAATACAAAAAAAACTTAAATGAATAAATTAAAACTAACTTACTCAACAACTGTAATGAGGAGTAACTTAGGTATCTAAAAACTTTAGCAGCTTTTTGGGTCTATCACAACAAAGACACCTATTATTATAGATAATAATATGAAGGTAAAAATAAATGTGTGTGTGTGGTTCCCGGCAGAGTAGAATTTGAACCACCCCATCTCTTCCCATGTGGTGTCGTACAAGGCGACTAAGAGATAGGACTATTTAACATCGGACAGATATATACAGACTGAACTCAGCCTCGGATGCATGGCTCGAGTCAACAATAGTGCCCGAAATGCGGCAATAGGCTCACCCCCTATTACGTGGGACCGAATACAATTATTGGTGAAATATGGGTGATAATTCATCTTTGCCTAACCCTTCGGGGATAAAGGCGTGATTATATGTATATGTATGGTAAAACTAAATACATTTAAACAGAATACATATATTATTTTATTTAGCCGTGGAATGTCGAATAACCGATCCCTCACAGTTTCTTACCCAGTAGACAATATCGTGAAAAATTATACCTGTTCCTGGATGTCGGGAACCTCACAGCCTTTTTACTTCTTACTCACGTAACAAACTGTGTGTAATTCTAGTGACTGCGCGTATACAAGGTGTACAAAGTGTGGCTTCTCTGGTGTTACACACGTCCATAGGCCACGGTAACCATTTTCCATCAGGTTGGCCGTGCGCTTGTCTGCCACCTAAGTGGTATAAGCAAAAAAAAATTTTTATGAACCGAAATAGATAAAACGTTTTATATGCAGAAACCAAACCATGCAAGCCTAAATAAGTTGTTACAGTTTAAAGTTTCTTACCTTATTATGCATCTTCTATGGAGTTTTGATTAATACGAGTAACACATTTTATTTTCTCGTTGCCCGACTATGCCAATGATTTAATTTTTATAGGATTTTTTTCCTATTTCTCCAATGAAGTTACCTATATATTTACTTAATACATAATAGTAATAGAAAAAACAAATTCCTTTATCTCTCCCTAGGAAAATTGACAAATATAGTAGCTGTGTATTATGTTTACTAAATTAAAATTCTACGACTTCAAGGAAACAAAATAATCCAATCAAAACCAAAGCTCTTCGTGTCTCGTCCTGGAGAATAGATTAAGCCGTCAGACTTGATCGCCATGCGAATATCTGTGATATTCGTTACGGGAAGTTACAATCCTAAACAGACCGACAGCAAATCGCTGGTGAATTTACGAGGACAGATGGACTCACTTCACCAAAATTTCGACCGTTTCTTAGTAAGACTAAAAGCCGACCTCAACTGAGTTAAAAAAAGCTCGGAGAATGATACTGGGTGTGCACTTAAAAGACCTATAGAGTAACATCAATATTCTCTGGAATTTCTAGAACTTTAGAACCAATCTTTACTGCGAATATGGTCTAGTAGAGAAGATATTATGAGAATCCGAATAATGTAAATGTATTATTACAGCATTTTACCATCTGTACCATGGTAAATGTTCTGATGAGCTCTTCCAATTAGACCCACCCTCCCCTTTCCTGCAAACAACACGTGCAGTGCTTAGATGTCACCTGTACACGGTACAGAGTATCCGATCAAGAACCAAGCGGTTCGGTGACTCTTTCCTTTTTCGCACCATTAAGGCCTGGAACTCATTACCAGCTCACGTGTTTCCTTCTTCCTACAGCCCCGGGTCCTTTAAGCGGGACGTGAATAGGTATATGATGATGATAAAGTTGAGTGTCACCATTATCACATGGTATGTGTAAGTAACAGTGACCATCTTTTCTGAGACTTTGCCTTCAGCTTACCATCAGGCAAGGTGAAGTCTAATTGGCGTATCCTAGATAAAAACTGAGACTGCGAACTGAGACGGTGCGCACTGTGCAGTATGAAAGAAACTTCATCCCACGCACACTCAAGGTGTGGAATGACCTCCCTGTTACGGTTTTCCAAAGCACCTACAATATGGGGTTCTTCAAGAGGGGCATCAGAAGGTTTCTTCTTGGTCGGTAGCGCGAGTATAACACCCCTGGTGTTGCATACATCCATAAGCCACGGTAACCACTTCCCATCAGGTGGGCCGTGTGCTTGTCTGCCACATAAGTGGTATAAAAAAAAAGAGAAGTAGAAGTAGAAGATAATATGAGAATCTGAATAATGTGTACCAATGTTACCGCACTGTACTGTACTCTCTCTACTAGTACATTTTTAACACATATCCCTATTGTTGCAGATATCTTGAAGCAAGTGTCCGTAATATGTCAAACTGACATAAGATCTACAACTCAGTTTCTATCAGGTAAGTCATTTTGTAATGAAAAATGTCGATGTAGGTGAACGAGTCTTACTAGTATTGAATACTTGACTAACCAGAGCTATATCTGAACAAATTTACTATTACGTTACCTGTTAGGTAACTTATATAGGTATACCTAATAGGTATAATTTACGGTGGACATTTTATTTTTTTGTTTTACTTCATTATTTGCCGCGTGGTTTCCAGTAGAGTAGAATGAAGACCACCCCATCTCTTACCATGCGGTGTCGTACAAGGCGACTAAGGGATAGGGCTGTTTAACATCAGACAGATATATACAGCCCAGACTCAGCCTCAGATGCATGTCTCGAGTCAACAATAGTGCCCGGAATATGGCAACAGGCTCATCTCCTATTACGTGGGACTCAATATAATTATTGGTGAAATGTGGGTGTTAATTTACCTCTGCCTAACGCTCCATGGATAAAGGCGTTATTATACATGTATGTATGTACTTCATTAATATAAAAAAGGAAACTTTCTCCAGAAACATGGATATAACATTTTTTATAGTTTGAGTACATTATATTTCATTAACGACCCAGGATATATCTGACATACGCAATCATGGCACGTATCTCTGAATGCTTGCACTCAAATTACTTTTATATCAATCAGACAATTGAATACCACCCGCGAAGTGGAAGTTATATGATATATGAGTCTAATAATATTCGTATATGTAGGTCTTTGGTCATCATTTCATCAGAATCAAAATGAAAAAGTCTATTAGGCAACATTTGAAACAGTAAATGTAACTTTAATCACATACTGGCCATACAAGTAAAAAGAAATATGACAATCGAAAAAGAGGAGTCGCATTGAAGTACCAAAAGTCCATCACTTTGAATAATTTAGTAACTCACATACTTTTTTTTCTCGTTCCTTACATTTTTACAAGGTTAGGCATATAAATAAAATCAATTACAAGAGTACCTATTAAAAGAGTGCTGCTAAAATAGGCATAAAAAATTAGTAAAATTGGAGAGTTATGAACTATTTTAAAGAAGGCAATAATGAAAACCCCTTTCTGGGTTCTAACCCAGAATTATGTCCATAAACATTATCTTCTAGAATAAGTATATAAATACACTGGTTTTTTTTCACATTCGTAACTAACAGAAATGGAACCATTGAAACAAATTACTTTTTAACAACTGTGACGCACATAAAGAAAAAGCATTAAAATGAGTATTTCTTTCTGCATAAATCACAAATATAAATGAAAAACTAACAAAAAAATTGTTGACATTACATTTAATAGCTGTTATATTATACTGAGCAGTATGACAATTATTAAGATTATCACAATTTACGACACTTAAATAACGTGCCTGCGTAAAACGAATGTTAGCGTTCTATTGTCTATACCAATTATTAACTAAGTTTACCTGGCAGTAAATACAGATAATAGCTTCATTGTTTACAAGTAGAAACTTACTGATTTATATGGAAATATTTTTTGATCTAACAAAATAAAGTGTTTGATTTTGGAACGAACAGAAAGAATGAATGCTTTTTTGTGAATTAACTTTTTAATAGGATGTTACTTATACCCCGTGGTTAATACTCTTTTTGAATGGAATGAATACCAAAACGAGATATTAAAAAAACGTAGGAAGGTGCTTACGTCTTGTGCTACGTATAGTACCTAGATTAGTTTGTACAAGAGACTATAATGCAACCGCACGTTAATGGAAGGAAAGTCTACGGTGACTTGTTTCAACTGATTGTGCTCACCGGCCAGTTGAAGTATAAAATAAAAGTTGATCCACAACTATCTATCGAATAACATTGAAATGCTAAAAGTCAAAACTGATAGCATGTCTCATTTCATTTATTACAATAATAAATTAGTTATTGGTCTTGTAATTGATCCTTAGTGTTTGCCTTTTGCTACCAGAATATTAATCCTACATTCTACTACGAAATGTTACCCCTAGTTTTACAAGTGTTATTAAGTATTAAAAGTTCGTTTAGGCAAGCGAGTTTTTAATTTCGAAACATATTCGCCCTTTCTTATACAAACCTAAATATGCAGTGTTGTATTTTTTTATCCAATATCGAATTTTCAATCGGTATTGAATAAAATATATATCAAAGATGCCACGAAGATAGCACCAATCAAAGAAATCTTATTTAATGTTTTCGTAATCTAATATGCCCAACGTGCAATCCGCATTATCAACTTATACCAACCTAACAAACAACTGCAGACTATCATTATTTTAATAATTAAAATAACTTTTACTGCAGCTGTCAGAACAATGTTCATCTAACACTTGATCTGACTGTAAGCCGAGATTATTAAAAAGACAATCTCGAAAAAACATTTATAGCTTAGGCAATAGGTACTATGGGCGTTTATGTAATGATAGACAAGAGGCAATGTAGTAGGCATTGTGAGAATAGTCTCAGACTTTCTCTATACAACTAGAGTAACTTTTTAATCCCATCAACTTTATCCTACTGTAAAAAATATAATTAGCTTCTATTTTGTTAATAAGGTTTATATTGTTATATATGCTGTTCTATTCGAGTATGCATTTTGTTTTTATCAGTTAATAGATCTTAATTGAATTGTTGCATTAAAAAAATTCAAACATACTCACACAGCTACACCTACCTACCAACAAAGATTTCTGTATAGAACTGTAAGTTTTTAGACAATATTACTTCTATCATACTATATCCAGAATCTTCGAATGCAAACCGGGAACAAAAATTATGATGCAGCAAAAACAATTTGCCAGTTAAGTTTTTTCCGTTCAATATTTTATTGATGAATGTACGCATTCATGAGTAAATGAACGACAACTATTATATATGGAGATTCATTGAGGTCCATGATCCTCTATTCCTGCATTTTCTACTCCACCTTCCCCTGGTATTCGGCATCCTTGGGATTCCACGGATTTCATAACTCCGCATATTAACCACAGCATAATCATTTCCGTAACATCTAGCTTCTGTTTGTGCTTGTGTCGCTCTAGCACCAGTCACGCTTCACAGCCATATAAAAGAGCAGGTTTAACGTTAGTTTTATAGACCTCTTCATGGAATTCAACCGGCATTTCGTGAACACAAAATTACTCCTACCATACGTGCCTTGAAGTTGCAAACGATGACACCAATGTCGTGTGAAGTCCAGATCCCAGTTATGTTACATAGTCCATGCGCTCTACGAAGTCGTCATCTTTGCAGATGGATGTAGGATTTATACTGTTCAATGCCGAATACTTACTACGTTTGTATAGGTAAATAGTTAGGTACTTACACAATGACAAAGAATATCTTAACACAATCATGTGCAAAAACTATGATTTGCATAATCTTCGTAGAAAAAACCACTGACGTCGAATACAATTTCCGCTTATTATGCTTAGTTATCGCATCTTCATGAAATTGTTGAGTTTGATCATCATTACCTTTACTCTTAAGTAGATACTGTAATGACTCCACCGGATGCCATTAATTGAAGTTATGCTTTTTAATATTGCAATGATTGAGCATACGTACGCCACATATACAGAGATTACAGTATCTTACTGTCTTACACTGTGAATGCAAATATCATGACTTGACAATGAGAAAAGACCGCCAATGAGTTTTATAGTAGTGTATTTTCTCAAATAGTCAATTCTAACTTTATTATTATAGTGCTATTACGGTCATAATAATGTCATGTCCATCTCCGAGATTCCACGCTCTTATTCTAAAAATGCATCAATCTATACCAAGCCACTCTTATTCAAAAAGATGTTTTCGTTGCAACTGCAACCACGGTTTTAAACTTTCTCTCTGTGACCTCATTCTTCAATGAGCGTATCGAATGAGATCGGCCCAAGTCTGTCCTCATTTTGACGAACCCATTACTGGTTCAACCTCACAGTTGATCGATCTCAGTGAAGGATGTAAGCACATAATATTATTTCAATGTTTACAATAATTAAAACAAAAACTAAAACCAAACAGAATCTTAAATGTAAAATGGCTTAAAATTATGTCACAGATTTATCTTTTTGTTAATCGATTCATGCTCGAATGCATCGCATCGGAACTTAGGATCGAATGATATAGTGATCAAGCGGAAGTAAAGAAACAATGTCTATAACTAGGGGTTCAATTATCAGCAAAAGGGACTTGTTAAATAAAATGTTGAAATGCAACTGTCATTAACGCAGCATAAAGTTTCGAGTCTAATGTGTAACGTATTATGTTATTATAGCACTTTTATCTTATTATGGTGTAGTAAGCTACACCACTTTATAAAATAATGTACTATTGAATAACGCGAAACTCTCTCTCTCTCTCTCTCTCCTCTCTTTCTGGAATGGTTGGGCTGATTTTGACAAATTTTATAAGAAGAAAAAAAAACAGCCCAGATCCAATAACGTATGTAGAGTAAAACCAATTTTAGTAACAGTAGCTTAATTCTGACGTGATAACTTTACTCAATCAAAAAGATAGAGAGGTAAAACCTTATGTTAAAGAGATGGCCTGAACCCAGTAGTCAGTGAAAGAACGATATAGGATTACAAGGACAATTGTTCAGAAGATAAAATAAAATTGATACACGATAGCTTCATTCACAGATCAAATTCTACCACAGTTAATATTATACTAAATCTACTAAATACTAAATATTAAGAAATTACATGGTTCGTTCACACGTCTACATGAAAAACGGCTCTCGGTAATCACGCAAGCATCTTCAGCTATCTTAAGACCCTCGCATGTCGGCTTGGGTCTCAATGGCATCTCAACGGTAATCACCAACTTTACAAACTCGTACCATAATATACTATTAATTACTCACCTAAACCATAAAACAATTATAAATCATTCGTTCAGCACATCACAAGAGGTATTTATACTATCGTAGGATATAAATATTATATTTTGAAACCTTGTACGTCTGGGATTTCTTTTATACACGACTCAGGAGTTAAATAAAATTCAAATGATTTAATGTCTAATAAGGAGTTAGATAACATTACCTTGCCTACACTAAGATTGAAGTGACTGAATTACAATAACTATATACCTACCTACTAGTATAATTTATCCAATTCGTTAGTGAAGGTAAGTTTACTTTACAATCATACACACATAACTTTTCACGGCTCCGTCTCCAAAATCATTGTAGCCTACTACCTGGTAAGGAAATCAGGCCCCATCCGGAAAATAACTAGCGATTTATTCTAAATTCTAATGATTTAACGATGACTTTGAATTCCGATTGTTTCGAATTCTTCATAAACGAACAATTGTGTAACGAAATCGGCAAAATATCACGTATACAAATAGTTCTGCTAGAACACCATGACACGGGGCCGTCACCGTGAAATGGCAGGTCGCAGTTTCATGGCGTTAAAATAGACGGTGCGGTGTGTCCTATCAAATTACTATCAATACTCTATTGATACTCTCAGTTGACAATTAATTGTTGTCTAACAGTGATGACTATCAGAACCATGCCCTCTACTGGATATTGAAACAGTGATATGGCTAGTAAGTTTCATCGTCACAAGCTTCTTTAGAACTTGTGGAAATGTTCTGATGCACAAATTTCTAACCAGTTAAAATTTTTATCTTATGTGTAATCTTTTTAACCTACCCAATTCAAAAAACATTATTATGCAAAGTAGATGAATCGTGAAGAGAAAGTTGAGTTGTCGATAAGCTGCTATACCCCAGCTTATAGATAATAATTAGCCAGTCGAAATACATTTTATAGTGTTATTCAAAACCTTGAAATAAATTAATTCTAAGTTCATTCAAATATGATTGCATAATATTGCTATCAGTTTTAATAGCAGATTGACGTTTTTATAGAAAGGTGTGGCTTAAAGACTGCAATTTCTTAGCATTCATATAGTTATTATAATAGTTCAAATTTGAGTAATTTTCAAAATGAAGTAAATATTTTATTACTCAGTTTTAAAAATAAAGTAGACATTAACAATATTCATTCAATATAATTTCAAATTTTAGAAGATGTTTTTACCATTTGCTTCTACTTAATACTTCAAGATTTCGTTTCTTGGCAACAAAGTATGAAATGACAATAAACAAGAATTCTGAAATTCGTTCTACTGTCTATATCAACTATGTAGACTGCAGACTCTACTCGATATAATGTTATGATTTGACATTTAGATTTCTTCGTCCATTTTAATAGCTTTTGCTTTTTTCTTTTTTTAATCTTATTTATTTAATAAGTCTAGTACATCATATGATTAAGTTTTTTTTTAATTACTTTTTGCAACTCCTCAACGATACCAATCATTTCTGCTGCAAAATTTGTACAAGTCCTCCGTTTTTAAGTCATCACACTATCATAACTCACACATATTGTGACACGAGTAGCAATATGTGTTGAATTGAACACAATAATGAGATCGCTTTCATGAAATCCTCCCTAATACGAGTTATGTCGTCGGCAGGCAATGACGGCATATTTATCACTCCTATGTCTCACACATACCATTTTCGAACATATTTTTCTTAATAATACACATCACATTATTTTGTGTTATTTATAGATATCCTTAACATCATCCTCCTGCCCTTATCCCAAGATTATTTGGGGTCGGCGCAACATGTGTTCTTTTTCCATTCATCTCTAGTTACAGTCATTTCAACATTCACTCCCTTCTTAACCATATCATCATTCACACAATCCATCCACCTCATTTTAGGCCTCCCTCTCCCTTTGTAGCCACTTCCATAGTTAGCGCCTTCCTTACGACATTACTTTCATCCCTACGCATTACATTCCCGAACCATGACAAACGATTTCCTCGTAGCTTTTCTGTGATTGGTGCTACTCTCAAACTTCCTCTAATATATTCATTCCTAATCTTATCCATTCTTGTCACACCACACATCCATCTCAACATTCGCATCTCGGCTACATGCAAACGTCTTTCATCCGTCACCTTTACGGGGCCAACTCTCCGATCCATACGGGACGGCAGGCCGGATCATGCTCTTATAAATTTTGCAATTCAATCGAAGCGGCATTCGCGAGTCATATGTAGTTGCTGTAACCTGCTGCCATTTTATGCAACCAACGTTAATCCGGTGCATTATGGCTCTATCTAATTCTCCATCGCCCTCGCTCCATCTGTGGTACCCCGCCCTGGCATAAAACCGAACTGGTTTTGGGTGATTTTTTTATAACATCAGCAGTGAGCGTGTGCAATAATTGTGACATTACGGACATTGACAGTGTGACGGTAAACACTGTCTGTATTGTATAATTTTAATTAATGCATTTGTAGTATTATTTAATGTACTTATAGCAAATATTATGTAAAAAAATTAGCAAATTGCTCTTTTTCTCTATTAACTATGCTTTAACTATGCCTTTGTTTTTTTTTTTTTTTGTTTGTTTCCAAAGTTGTCTAATTATTTATTAATTTTACATTAGTCATACTGAATATGTTATTACTCTAAAGATTATTCGTTTAGAATTTTGCAAGTCATCATGAAACGCAATATTGATTTAACAAATCAATTAGGCGAAGTTTATTTAATTTATTGACGTGTTTAATATTGACTATTAAACATCATTTTGGCAATAAATCAAATATAACGTGCACGTACTGCGCATTTATTATATCAATATTCAGACCAGTATTTGTGAATCCCAAGGCTAAAATGGCTGCAATACTTTAGAAAACTTACTACTAGTCGTTACTTTTCGTTAATTTTATATGCTCGCTCTTGTATATCCTCGAAGAGTTAATTTTAAATTCCACGTAATTATGGGTGAACTAAGTCTATTTCTGTCTATAATTGGCTCAAAATTCCAGATGCAAAAAAGAAAAAGAAAATTATAATTTACTACCTTTATTTTTTCTTATTGTTAATAGATACTTATTGAATTGAATTGAATAGATTTTATAACAAAACTCCTTTTTTACTGTTCCATTTATTGAATTACAAACCAGACTTTAAATGTAAACCCGGGTTACCTATAACTAAACGAAAATAAATTGCCAAGTTATCACTTGCCAAAAAATGTTCCGCATAATTTCATTTGCCTGATTATTTCTTAGCAAAAAATATCTTCGTAAATAATTGTAACACAAACGTTATGTTTGGATATTGAATGTTTAAACAATAACTTGTTTACCAACTAGTACTTTTACCAATTTTAATTTAGTCAAAAATTTCAGTTGGAAATTTTTTACGCAAAACAAAATAAGACTTGGAACCGTTTACGAGTTGGTGTTGGATGGTTGTAAAAAAAATACCAAGTCCTAACCTAACCTATCCAATTCGGAGAGCGCAGTATTTGACTTGGAACCGTTTTGGGACGTACACCTTCGAAATTGGTGATTAAATTGGAGTCTTAAATAAATAAATATATTAAAGTTATAATTTAATAATATAATTTCCAAAAATTCTTACATTTTTATCGTAGCAAATCATTTGACCAAAATTTACGGTCTAAAGATTGTTCGCTGTAATAAAACATTTGATTAAAAATCAAGTGCCATAATGATATTATCCTTGGTAATATTATGCCAAATGAAAATTTTATGAAATGAAAAAGAGCGTACTAAAATTATTCCAAACATGGTATAAAAAATATATCCAAAATTAGTTTAGGTAGTGAAATTTTAGCAAAAAATCATTTTGACAAAACAGCAAGCTCCTTGTAAATCCTGACCATGAAAACAGATGCAATAACCCACATGATTAAGTCAATGAGTTATGATTTATAATAAGTTATGAGTTTTCGATAAAAAAACATCCAATATTTTCCCCTAGCCGGGCATCCAATAAGTTTGAGGTACGATCACACGCAAACATAAGTGCAAACTTATGCCACGGCACCAACGAAGTAGTCATTTATTTTTTGTATATCGGGGCAAGGCTAGACTCAGCTATTTCTGCTTGTTTATGTAATGACATCGGAGTTACCAGATATTACGCTACGCCGCTTATTATTGAGTCGTAATTTTTGTTCACGTAATTGCACAGTAAAAATACTATGGTAACTATATACAGGTATCAACATTACTTATCCTTAAGTAAAGGAGAGGTCGATGACATTCCTATTATGCACGCGACCCTACCGAAGAATCCGCGAATCACAGGAGCAGTTCATTAGTCAGTATGTATAGAAATATGTATCAGAATACAGCATTTTATATTTTAAAGGATTTTTGAGAAACACACCGATAATAATAATAATACTAATATTCTACAACATTCTACACATCGCTATCTAGACCCATGGTAAGCATAGCTTAACTAGCTTGTGTTATGGAATCTAGAATACGGATAAACATACTTAAATACTTTTTTTTTATGTAAATACATACATATTATACATAGAAACACCCAGACCAATGCAAATGTACATATTCATGCATACAAATATTTTCACTGAGCAGGAATCGAATCCGCGCCTCTGGCGTAGCAGTCGAACGTCCGTACCGCTATGCTACAGAGGCCGTCAAGTGTATGTAAGATTATGCGATTCGAAGTATAATTCTTTTATATATTGGTCAAGTAAGTATGGTCCACCGTGGCCGATGATAAGCCAAAGCTAAAGTTCCTAAGGAAAGGGTCACCTGTACAGACTCCATAGATATTTAATTTAATTAAAATTCTCAATCCATAAAGAGAGTTTAACTAACCACGACTGACTTGCTTGGGTATTGCAAGTATCCAAAGTCAAACAATTAATATTAAGCATTGACACATATCTGAAATCCTGCGATTTCAAGCCAGTCTACGTGTACTAACACCACATTTCGCCTGCTATGATTTCGGTCCCACATTAATAGGAAGCGAGCCTACTGCCATCAAGTGAACAATTGTCATGAATTGAATGTTTACTGTCGTATGGACCTTCTACGAAACCCACGGGAAGAGATGGAATGGTCCTATTCTACTCCACCTGAAAACAACTACTTTTTTAGGAGGTAGGAACGGCGGTATTTCCGCCCAATTGAGCAGTCCGACTGGGGAAGTACCTCCTACAGAATACCGCGGCTATAATAACTTCGTGTTGTGTTCTCAGCGGTGAGTAGGGTAGCCAGAGCTCACTGGAGAATTTGTGCTGTCAGACTAAAGGCTTGTCCTGCTTTGTCTTCTATACTGACTGCACAGAAACTCTGTACTTACAGGGTTGGCAGCGCGACTGTGACTCCTCTGGTGTTACAAACGTCCATAGGCCACGGTAACCACTTTCCATCAGGTGGGCCGTGTGCTTGTCTGCTACTTAAGTGGTATAAAAAAAACTCCAAAATAAAACGTGGAAATATAATCAGAATCAACATTAGTATTTCCCTCCATGTAATGGGCTTCATATTACAAAATTCAATTACGGCATGTACCTAGTAAGTGCTTGAATAGAAATTAACGTCAGTCATGACAATTGCTCTAATGAGTGATGTAACTAATCAATGATGCCACTACTCACAACACAAAGAACGATTTTGCAATGTTTTTTCTGATTTAGACATAACATACTCGTATATGTAAAGACAATGCGATATTTCGTCTCAGTGGCACTGGCAGCCATTAAGAGTCTTGGTTACTGAATACACAAAGAAATTTATATAAATTTGTGAGACGTGCAGTGTGTCGATGTTATCTATTATCAGCTAATGGGTGTGTTAAGGTAAATAAAAATAAAAGTTAAAGACATAGCTGTGTATCTGTAATATTGTAAATAAATCGTGTCTGAACATTGGAGATAAAGAAATACTTTAATTATGTTAGATTTTTGGGTCAGACATTACAAATCTTGTATGGATGTTCGCGATAGACGCAAAAATTACTCAATGGATTTTAATGTAGTATTTTATTAAAAAGATCTCAGTCTAACTTAAAATTTGACTTTAATTTCAATTGAGTAGAACTGAAGTTATAACCGAAAATCGCAACATCACGCATCGGCTAGTTACATATGAAACTATCTTCGTCGATTCCTTTCATTGTAGCGAGCTAAATATAATAAATCAACTAGCTCATGACATTCGGATTATGAAATAAAACCGTGAGCTTTGAAACAAAAAGAAAAGGACAATTTTTATTTTTTATATTTAATCTAGACACGAACATTACAAAATACAAACTCACAATACTTGTGTAACTGGTTCTCTGTAGTATACATAATAAGCTATTGGCCATAGAAAATAATCAAATAGAAAAATAAACTTTCTAGGACATTTTGCAAGGTACAATCTAGACCAAAACTAAGTACCGTGTATTTAGGTTCCAGAAAACGGATAAACATACTTAATGAGTTTGAAAGCACCGACAACGCAATTAACTAAAGGATGTCCACCAAAATCCACATCATCAGCGGTACTAATACAAATACATGCGTGTACTGGTTGAGGCTTTCGTGCTATATACAAAAGTGACAGTGACCGCATTGACAAGTGCAAAAGGAGAAAGTCTCAGATGCATGCGAGTTGCACCATCTCAGTCGCACTCGTTGCCAGTCAACAATTGTACAAATAACGGGTATAGTTTTAAAATCCCAACTTTTAATACTATACTGCGATTGTGAACTACGCGAAACATTGAAAAGTCTTATAGATAGAGACATGTTAAAGCTTTGTGTTATGTATAATTGTGTTTACTGGCATTGATGTGGTACATATGTAGGTTTATAACACACTTACCTTTAAACTACCAGATTGCACTGACCGTGATTGAGTCAGCCTGTGCCCAATCTCCCATTAAAATGTCGCCAAAATTATTTAGACAAAGATTATTACATTAATTAACATTTTTCGTACATAAAAAAATATCGCGTGTTCATTTTCTATGAATACATTTATTTCAATTAATTCGATAGACTATTCAATGATCTACATGCCATCTAGAGATCTATAGCCAAACTAAGCTAGCTTGTAATGCGAGTTCCACTATGTGGGTGTACATGCTGATAAAAATTTACATTTATATTTAAAATATGTTATCGCAAATAAAAGCTCAAATCAATGGAAATGGACGTATTAATGCGTACAAATATTTACAATGAGCGGTACTTGAATTCGCGACCTCTGATGTAGCAGTTGAACGTTTTAACTGCCCGTCTAGACAAATGGCAATTTATGGCGTATTATAGAATGGAATGACGACATGCGTTGACGACTGTCAAACACTTCAAATCCTATACATCTATCATTATATTCAATACGTCGTCTAATGAACTACCACTTGTTTAAAGGAGCTGCTACTCCACACAAGTCATCAACGGTATTTTTTATAGCATACGGCTCTATGGAAAGTACGCATCATACTCGTCATACTTGCTTTAAAAGGTTTAGTTTGTAGCTGCTGTTGTAGCTTCTTAATGAAATTAGGGATTTACCTGTGTATAAATTTAAAAATATTATTAAAAGTAAATTGTGCCAGAAAGGCTATTATAAAATCCAAGAATACTTGGATGATAAACAAGCTTGGAAATGAGCTGTTCGCTCAACTATGCTACTCAAGTAAATTTTTGTACTTTAATTAAGTAGACTAAGTGTATCTTTGTATCTAGAACAAAAAAAGAAATGTCCGCTAAGTTTCTTGCCGGAGTCTTCACAAGGCGGGGCCGCGTTTCAAACCGGTGGTCCATTTACTAAACTGATATTCATGTTCCTTTTTTGTTGACGTTTTGTAAGTGCCGATATAATGGTCTATACAGAATAAATGATTTTTGACTTTGACTTTGATTGTTGAAGAAACCCATATTGTTGTTGCTTGGGTAAACCATAGCAAGGAATTATATGAAATATAATATTAAAATTATACAATTAAAACAAATAGCTATAAGAAATAGTCTTTATTACTTTTCTCTCAAACAAGATCACAATGAAAAGAAATTCCTAGAGTGTAGCTCACATGAGAAGACACTTATGAGAAACGTTTTCTTTTCTTAATCACTTTTTGTTGTTTATCTGTTATTGTATGTAGAATTAGCCATTGTTATCTTTCATTTCTTACTGTGTAATAAAGTATATATCAGTATTTTAATTAATGTATGCTTATTTTCAGAATCCCAGATCATAAAATTACAAGAGGTATAAAAAAATATAAAGTATATTTTCGATATTTTATCTACTTTAAAACTTTTACATACTACACAGTGATTATACTATTTTTGACAATAGTTTTTGGGATCAAATCAGATATACAGTGATTATCAAGTTACGTGCACGTGTACCTGTTGTCATGGTTACGGAGCAGCTCAAAATAAATCGCGAAACAATTCGCTAAAAATAGTTTTATTTCAATGTTTAACATTTTTACTTCAAGAACAGCAGGCATTTCATATTAGAAAAATATTTGAAAGTACTTTGGGATTCAAAATGTCACCCCAAATATTTCGTTATTTTTCGACATCGCTTATGATCACTTCACAATCGATATTTGCTTCCAATCTCTTTTAGTATGTAGGTCAGAGCTATTGCGTTGTTCTTTAATTTCGTTATGAGCTTCGGTAGCATCAGTATAATGTTATGATGGTTTTGAGTTCAATACACTTTATTGGACATTGAAAGTAAACAATTAATATACATACTCGTAATGTTTCTGTATGTATTAATTACTTATCAGTGAATTCTTCGCACAAAAAATCTTCCATTGTGCGGATGTTGTTGTATTAAAACTTCTGAATGATATGAGAAACGTAGGTAAGAAATGTACTTACATTGGTTATGACGCTGTTTACCACTATTTCCCGCATTGTGTGGTTCTATCTTTAATTATTAAATCGGTTTCGATTTCTGCCAAGTGCCTGTTTAAATGGTTGAGTGAAATAGTGGTGTTTTCCCGGTCAACCTACCAATTCTTGTGACTAATTCCTACCACTAAAAATAATTAGAATAACATAATATATTCTAGAATGTTATCTTACTAACTCCAATGGAAATCGCGAAATATTTTAGGCGAACGCGTTGATGTCTTTTGTTAGCGCGACTACGTTGGACTGACTCTTCAAAACAAAACATGTTTTCTGTTATTTAAATATATTAATATCAGACAACATTCATGAATAAACATATCTCAAAAATTTACAGTCGCCGAACTATAATAAATCAATAACATTGTAAGCCAAGGCCATTTATATTGCTTGTTGTTTCTGACATTTCTAAGTATAGAACTGACTTATTTAGAGAGTTTGTGAAATCAATACGCCTAGTGAGTTGTCAGTTAGACTTCTTTTGTTTTATTTACATACACATACACACAAATACCTGGATTGTATAGTGTATTTTTTTTACATGTAACTGTAATTTTTTTTTTGTCTTGATGTTTGGATACAAGACAATTTTGAACGATTTCAGATGATCAAGTGGATCCTATTCGTTATAATACAAATGTGAATACACTCCTAATACAAGCAAGCTTACTTATTTAGCTTAGGTGGAGGGATTACAGTGATTTTAGTAAAAAAAAATTAAGTTCTTTATATAAAGTCCAAACCGTTGATGCTATCTATTATAATGGCTACCCAAACAATGATGGAATAGTTAACTGTAGGGGAAACAACACTAGATGCAGGGTTCCTACTGCTAGGTAAGTAGGATCACTATAGCTGCTTGAAGGGATGAATAGGAAGGGTGTCACTTTCAGCCATTACGTAACACACACAACGGCATGTGAAATCTGCGCAGACGCAGCCCTGCTACAACGGTTTATTAACGTGGTGTTAATGTTGTGCTAAATTAACGTCAGTCAGGGCTCTTTAAGCACTGGTAATAAACGTAAATAACTGCTAATTACCCGACAGACCAGCCTGTGACGACTGTTGCTGGCCGAGGCAGAGGTGTATTAATATCCACATTTCGCCCCATAACTTTCGGTCCCACGTAACATACGGGCGACCCTATTACCGTAAGGTTTTTATCGTAAGCTGTGTGTTTATTATCGGATAGAAAACAGCCGCATCCCTTAGTCAATTTTTACAGCACTCACGGAAAGAGACAAGGTAGCCCTATTCTTCTCCATAGGGATCTTTAAACTTTTAATTGTAGTACAAAGAAGCGATAAGATAAGATAGATAATCTTTATTGTACACCAATACATTACACAGTATATGTACGGACAACATTATGAAAAATGTACAAATGGTGGCCTCTTCGCTACAAGCGATCTCTTCCAGGCAACCTTTATTGTAATTATTGTCTTAACAATAATAACCCATGGGTAGTTATTAATGTAGTCATAAGCTACATGTATATATACATTTACACAAACAAATATATTGTATATAATTTAATAAGCGATCCCCATTATCTATAGACGGTCTTAGACAGATAGATCTAATACAACGAATGATTAATCTTACATAGAACGCTAAGAATTCTCATTTAAATGAGTTGATAAAAAATTCATTACACGTCATTTCCTTGATGCTTGTGAATAAAGAACATGATGTCAACCACTCTTCTTTGGCGCATTAATCTAAACCAATATCCTTACATTGAATAGCATATTGATGACTAAATACCGCTTAGATATATACGACGTAGGTACGTGATTACACCTTCTTTTTAAAAAATATTATAAGGAGGAAATGACATGAGATTACTAATAAAATATATTTGAGTAAGATAACTTGAGAGAAAGAGAAAATATTAGAAGCAAATAAATCAAAGTTGATGTTTCCCGGACGAAGAAATTTGTATACAAATGTGATTTATAACATAACATGCACTCACGCCTATATCCCCGAAGGAGTAGGCTGAGGTGCTAGCACCTACTTTTCACCAGTTTATGTTTAGGTCCCAATTGGTGGTAATTTATATATAACTTATATTTACTTATACCAAAAATGAAAGAAAAAATAATATTTCTCGAAAAAATCTTTAACATAGTATTAATTTGGGTTCAACATTACTGGTTTACTCTCATTTACATAGGTAGATAAACAATATTTATGTTAACCGTAACCCCAATTTACTAATGAAAATCGATTGAGGGGAATAGGTTAACGTGATTCTTGACACTGTAAAAGGTACATTTAAAGCAATACTGCCTTACCAACACTTTACAATTTAACAGCAATACCAATGTTTACGATTACTTTAAGAATCCTTCCTAAGTCTGACACGTTTACACAAAGAATCAGTGCTTTTAGACGACAATATTAAAACATACAACACTAAACCTGGTATTTTAAAGACAACATGGTTAGCACGATATAATACTTTACGCCGGATACTGTACACTTTTTCTTAAAAGAAAGAAAATACTTTTATTTAGGACATGCATCCTGACAAAAGCCTTAAATTTACGGTTCCGTCAATCAAAAGAAATAAATCCACTTTTTTATCCGCCTGTCATTTATTTTGGGTTGTACTTAGATCTATAATTAATAAATGAAGATGTTTCACAGCATAGGTATTTAAACTATCATGGTCACTCACATCAGTATCAAACTAAACGGGATATTTACCATGTTTTATGTGCCATGTACCATGTGGTATATATTCCGTTTATTTTGATACTGATGTTTCACAGCAACCGGGCGTCGCATGATAGCTTATTTTGTTAAAAATACCTACTAGTAACTTGAAAATTCGATTATTTTATTTCTTTATACCCGACTACGGAGAAGCAAAAGGAGGGCTATGATTTTGACAGGCTATGTATGTATGTAGGTTCATCTGTTTCCTCATAGCTCCTCAACCACTTATTAGAACTGAACAAATGTTGTATCGTTAGAAGCATCTTAGTCGTCCGCTGGCTATATAACCTGTCACTGAATCTAATGTGGCGCCCTCTAGCGTTCATAAACTACTGCATAAAAAATAATTTGAGATAAATATGTTGTGTTTGGTATCGACTAAAAGGGCTTAATTAGCAAATTTCAAATTTGTATAAATTATACCTATTGCTTTCCCCAAAATAAATAAAAAAATAAGTTTAAAACAAAAACTCGACTACTGAAAAAGTATATAACAAGATAATATCAAGGATAGCCGTGGTCGTATGCCACTTAGTCTAACAAAATAAAACATTCTAAGGAAAAGTGGCATACGACCACGGCTATCCTTGATATTTTCTTGTTTAATACTTTTTCAGTAGTCTGGCTTTAGTTTTAAAATGTATCTTTTTGGACTCTAGTAATATTACATCAAGTATCAAGTATCTGAAGGCTGCACATAATACTGTTGATCATCAATTAATGAACTACTTAATGAGGTATTTTAATATATAGGTATAGGTATAAGCGAAAGTCTGTGTAATTGGTGAAAGGTCCTTAAACGCAAGCAGTTTTAAAGTGGAATCCAGAATCCAAATTAGTAATCAAAAACATTGAAATAATTGGCAGTGGAACTTTCTTATATTAATTATTTCAATAAGGTTTTTCATTAAAAATACTTAGAATACCTCCTAGGCACTCGATTTTATTTATATGAAGTGTCGAAAGCCTAATGTGGCCAGTTAATTTGCTATCGTGAGGTACGAACATGAACATGAGGCTTGAACTCCATCTAGCAGATTATCGAAAGTGACCCACTTCTAATAAAATTATATTATTTGGCCTAATTTATTGAGGTGAATATATATAAATATTCTTCTACATAAATGTCACATATGTAATCAAAGACCTGCATTTTGAAATCAATCTACTACTTTGGACTTTGGCCGGAATATGCCACCGTTATGTGCTCGTAACCAGGTAATATACACGTTTGTATTCATATAGCCACATCCTGGTTTGTTTAGTTCAAAATTTGATCCTATCAATATCATTATTACCAGGATTTCCAAAATTTAATCTCAATCTTCTCTCTCTTTTAATCAATCTATTGTAATCTCAATACCTTATACTATTCTCAGGCATACTCTAGAAGTGTGCAAACTTATCCAGGCACTTTTACGTGATTAGGTAACAAAGAAACAGACTATAACTTTCACATTTGTTGTTATCAATATAATTCAATCTTCTAACGTATGTGGGTGTGTACTAAGTGACAATTTTTACAAGTATTAATTTAGTAATTACAAAACTTCTAAAACACTTTTAGTGCCAATGTCATGCAAGTCAATACTTCTCAGCAACCTGTTAAACTATATGACGGTGTGTTGACAGAATGCCTACCTTAGTTAATATACTTTACGTAACCGTAGAAGCGTTATGTCAAGGTTAAGATACGATTATTATATTGCTTAAACAGATGACAAACTGAATAGTAAACATTGATTACCAAATATTTTCTCGAACATGCAAAAATAATATTGAATATCTTACTAATTTTATTCGTTAATCTGTCTTTGTTAAAATATACTGCTCATGTTTGAGTGAGACTCGACATCGAAAATGTGTACTACAATATCAAATTTGTATTTTGTAGTCACTATATACTTCATCCTCCATCGTTCTAATGCCCTTCTGGAAGAATTCCATATATGGGATAATATGGGATTCTTCCAGAAGGGTATTAGAAGGTTCCAACAGAATGAGCAACAGGAGTAGCAAGCCCGTGGTGTTACACACGTCCATCGAACATGGTAACCACTTTCCATCACGTTTTTCTGCCATCAAATATCAGGAATAAACTACGAAATAGTACTGCAGCAGCATTTTCATTTTTTATACCACTTAGTTGGCAGACAAGCACACGGCCCACCTGATGGGAAGCGGTTACCGTGGCCTATGGACGTATACAACACCAGGGATGTCACACTCGCGCTGACGACCATGAAAAAACCTTCTGATATCTCTCTTGAAGAACCCCATATTGTAGGCGCTTGGTAAAACCGCAGCCCTTATTCCACAGCTTGAGTGTGCGTGGAATGAAGTTTCTTTCATACCGCACAGTACGCACCGTCTCAGGTCGCAATTTTTGAGGATGAATTCCCTGCCTATGGCGAGAGGTGCGATGATAGAATGTAGCTACGGGCATCATGTCAAACAATTCATCTGAGCACCAAGTAGCCGCTTCTACCACTTCCATGCAGACAGCAGCTGTTTGGCAATGCGAAAGCAACGTTAGAGAAGTGCTTAACTGCTTCTATTTTGTAATATTTCCTTCATAACTGTAATCCTCACGTCATTCTGCTTTGTACGGACATATCTTCATAAGCGTAACTGGCAGAAGGGTTTAACTTGCTACTTGCAACCCAATTGCGATATTACTCGAACGTCATTAATACAGCAATGGCTTCTTTCGCAATTATAATTAAGTTCTGATATGATCACAATGTAGATCAGAGATTATAGTGTCGTCATAATACAGCAACATATGCTGATATGGCCATTAGTATAATGCTCATTGTGATTGGCAGAGAAGTGAACACAGCGCTTATATAAATTGATACATTTGTAGATCAGAGTCTGCTCTAAATAAGCCTGTGCTATGTATGTACTTTAATACCTATAAGTGTACACAAATTTGTCAATCATGCTCATGTACAACTATTTTTATTGGCACATACTAGGCGTATGTGCCACTAAAAGTTCATTAAACACAAACATTCGTAATTCATTAAGTTAATTTGTACTACTTAAGTCGATCATATATATATTTTTTAATTACTAAATTAATAAGTATTAATACATACAGTATAAATACTTATTATAATGAACTTCAAAATTTTGGAAACTTGTTTACACTTTTAAGTAGGTAGGTATCCAATACTGATACCAATTGTAAATAACTATTTCACGAGTCTTTATAATGCATTCTTGAGTTTAAAACACCGTTGCTTGTATTTGAACAAACACATATACCTATGTTTGAAGTGATGCTTGGGAGATTGTATACATTTAATTATTTTATCATCACATAATAAGTTTAATTCTGGTAGTACACGTGCTCTCTTAAGTGATAACGTCATTAAAATCTATTTGGAAGAATTGGCAATATCTGCTATATATAGTTATATGTGTATATAATTAAAACGTGACAATTTAGTTTAGGTAAACAGATTTTCACTGGTAAAATTCAACCTTAATATACAACAGTTACACTAGCCATCCCCTTCAAGAATGCTATATCTAATACTCTCAATAAACATGAATTAAACTTTAAATCAATAGTCTGGCTAAGTTATCAAGACAGATTTAATTATTATAAAAAGTTATTTACCCCTTCAATATGTAGTCACACCTTTAAAACACATACATACATATACAACATATATGCACACATCACACATATAAATCATAGTTAAGTACGAAATACTTACATATTCATATACCTACAACACATAGCCTTGTATTACACATTTCATGAAATTACTTAATTCGGTGAAATATGGATAACAATTATACATTAAGTCATTATTACACACGAGATACCAGTAGAGATATGACTTCTTAGTTACTGCTGTTCAATCATGGTCATTCCATTAAGAAATGAAAGATAGAGTAGTAAAACGTAATGAGTGAACAAAGTATAACAGTTAGATAAACCCAACTCCCTCGAAATATTTAATAAGTCATTTGAATGATTTGATTTAAGAGGTAATGACTGACTTTACAGCAAATATTGATATTGTGCACAACATTAAATAAAAACAACAACAAACATTAAATAAATTAACATTAAACTCTAATTTATCGCATATTTCGTTAAATTTTCATCGCCTTTCACAAGACAATTATCGTTTTTATATGGAATTATTAAAATATTTATGTTCACTGAGTAGTTAAATTTATAAATATTGCTATTGTCATTCTTAATTTTTAAATTACTAAAAACTTTCAATGTCAGTTATCAATGTATTCATTCACACCATGTCATGTCAACTCCTGTTTCATCCAAAGTTTATGTTTAGGAGCCCAAGACCCGCTCTCCTAAATCTCCTACCCCTTACCTTAAACATTGACTTTTACCGGAATGACAGCCATTTGAACCCTCAAACCTGAGAAAGAGGCCAGCACCAGCGCCTCGTCAATCAACAGGTCAACTGGCTTGCAAGTGATGTGAGGTTGGCTTGGGTCCCTGAGATCCTTGCACGCAACCAAAGTTAAAATTAAAAACCATTTATTCTATATTGACCATTAAAACGGCACTTACAAAACGTCAAAATTAAAAATATATTAAAGACTAGTTCAGCAAATGGACCACCCACCATGCACCGGTTCGAAATCGACTCCTATCTGAGAATACTCCGGCAAGAAAAGTAGGTATTATTTTTGGACTTTTACAATCACTTACTTGGTCTAAAAACAATAGTTTGTTTGAATAGCATAGTTGAACGAACAGCACATTTCCAAGCTTGTTTATAATCTAAATATTCTTGGATTTTATAATAACCTTTTAGGCACAGTTTATTCATTGCGACATATTTAAAGTTATTCATAGTTAAAGCCCTAATTTCATTTGGGAGCTTGTTGAAAAAGCGTACACTATTGCCTTGGAAAAATTAAAAAAACTATTGTGTCTACTAGCACAAACTACAAGATTGTTGTTGTGTCGGGTATTTATATTATGCCTGTCATGGACTCACCAAAATATTGAAATATTTTTCACCAACCAAATATACTCGTACTAATAATCTGGTCTTCATATATTACAGATTTAGTGTAGCCTAGATGCAACAATTCGCCCGTCCCAACTTGTACTCAATCTAGTGCAGCGCACAAGTTTTTTGCACCTTTTTGCATTACTGCTTTACGTCCAACCTTGCCGCACAAATTACTTAATATTTGCCGGTTGATCGCCACCCTAAAAATACACAATTTTGTCGAGTGACATAGCGAATGAAACGATTTCATTTACGTTAAACATGATTAAATGGCACGCGTGATATGATCGTTATTTATACATACGTAACACAACACCTCGAACCTAAATCATGGACCCGATAGACCACACCGAGTGAAAATATAGTAGATAGTTTCAGGATGTATTCGGTTTAAATAAATTTGTTCTGAAGGTCCTGTATCCTTTATTTCATTATATAAATGATAAGTGAATGATGATCTAAATTGCCAGTGCAAATTACGCTTATATACCTACACAAACTAAATACATAAACTACCACTTAGTGTGCCTTACTCTATGCATAACTTGCACAGTACGTTCCATTGCACCACAAAAGCACTTAACCTATATATACTCGTATATATATTATAATATCTATATATGAATGAAATAGTTCAATTTAAACTACGCAGGCTTTCAACATGTAATTATTAACAACTATGAAATTAAACTATTATCAACTGTGAAATTATTAACAAAAATGTAATAACAACTATGATAAACTAAAACTTCCTCAGTTTGATAAAAAAACACGCAAAAGTTTGAGGTGTTGTTATCTACTTTAATTATCTGTGTATTGTTATCTGCATATATGTACTGACATTTTATCATGACCTTCAATTCTTCAATTTATTAAAGAGTTTTTATTTTTTCAAAATATTACTTTAAATTACCGCGGACAACAAATTGAAGTCACATACATTAAAGATAATAATCATAAGATATATTCATGTTTAATGAAAGTAGCATGACCTACATAAAGCGTATTTTGAAGTTAATAAATTTATGTTAAGTAAAGAATTATAATACATTTATAAACTACTATTATATATCAGAGATAATATTTAGGAGCAAGGAATTGCGACGAGTACAAAGCAATTGGACATTACCTGTGACAAACTTAATTTCCCCATTCCAATTACGGCGTTCGTAACTAGTCAAAGACCTGTAAAACACAAAGTACTATCCAATCCAATGCTAAAGTGTGGTCATGGTTTACGAACCATGAAGACATAATAGTTAATTAAATTGACGTTTTATTGATTGATTTTTTACATTTTTAGTAGAAGTTGAGCAATTCGATATGCAAACCAATTGTAACATGCAACGATGATTCGCGTCCCAAATAACCAACCACTGGCGTAACCAAGTAAGCAATACGCAGATTGACCCACTCCTTCACTCACGTCTTAGGTTCTGTACAAATACTTTGTACTGTGCTACGATGCAACATGGAACAGTTTCAAGACAATCTTTCACAGCATACAAAACAATCCCAGCGACAACAAAGCAATCAAATACTAGTGTAACATTTATTCCATTAGTTCATATAATCAGCTGATTTTAGATCTATCGTTTATTGCGTATTTCCTAGATTGTGCCACGTTTATTCTAGTCAAGATTGAAGACTTAAATATTATATTTTCTATTAGATTAATTATATTATATATTTCCGCATTACCATAATAATGACAATACTTAAATGTGCAATATTTTAGGGAGAAACGAAGGCCATTTAACGCACGAGTTCATTTTTCAATTTTTTTAAATACATGTATACTATAATAATATTAATGCTCAGGTATCTTATTGTTGCATTAACCACAGTAATTTACATTGAACACGACAGTACTTAATGTGGGTTAACAAGATACAAACTACAGAAAAAGGTCAGCGTTCGATGTTTACGTACCATGTAATATAAGCATGACAATTGCAAAAATATTATACAATCAAAACATTGCATTACGAGAGCCAGAACCTCTCTTAGGTGTCTATGTACCGCATGGCAATTCGAGAATATGCGGGCTTATTATACGTTCTTACTGTGAGCAAACGTGCCATACTGGATGGGAATTTTGTACAATAATTATTGTTACTTTGTAAGCGGGAAAATGTGTTAAATTATTTCAGTATGACTTTTCATAGTAACGTAGGGTCATTTGGATTTTTATAATGGATATGAGTAGTTTTATGAACTATAGATGCAGTTTAATGTTAAGTAATTGCCTGCTTTAGGGGTTTGTTGACGTCGATAAGTATAATAATCGGGGCACGCACTCGTGACCCCTTAGAACACTACTTTACTACACTTATTTTGGAAGCAGGTCCTATTTTAAACATACTTCTAAGACAACATGTTCATGAAATTGTAAGAGTAAGTAAAATGAAAATATTCTTACTACTTTTTCGTAATGCCCTATGATGAAAACGCTGAAAGTTTCTCATTTTTGTCTTAGGCTGATACGTGAACTATGGAAACCGTTTGTGAAAATTTGCCTATTGGTGCCGGTAGGTAATAGGTATGACATAATTTATAAATCTAAGTAACTATAGATACTTTGATTTATATTAAGATATCTTACATTACATGTAAGCTCACTAGCTCAGTCATTTTAAATTTATTCAATCTGACACTTAATACATTTGTAATATAATTAGTAAATCACATATTACGTACCTTGATAAGACCTTTCTTCGTGCCATCAACTTACATAAAGCTGCGATAAATCGGTCGCGTTTACATTAGAGTTATATCAGAATTAACAGGTTAAGGTACAATACGATCGCGCTGTATTGCATCACCTGACGTCACTTCCGCGCTCACTTGCCAGCTAGTACTCAGAGTATGCCTTATTTTATTTGTACTGGAAGCTGGTTCAATTTTTTCATCAAACCATTTGATGAGTTATTTATAACCTTCCGGTTGTATTTTGTTGTAACATAATCTGTAGCCATTGCTATTCTAATGATGAGTGAAAGTGAAATGATTTTAAATATAACAATCACTTATTTTGATTTAAATTAAGAACTATCTACCTGTCAATACATTCTTATGACAAGGTATTAAATACACATTTAAGTATATATTACACTTTCAATGTGATATTAAATTTCAAAACTTTTTATTCGAATAGGTACTGATACACAGCGTCATTGTAAATAACTACTTATATGAATTTATACGTTATAATTATTTATATCATTAGTTATAGTGAATGTATTTAAGAAATAACTTTAGGGTTGTACGCTACTTGGAGTGGAATGCATTGGGTTCAGGGTATTTAAAACATTTCGTAAAAATCAAATCATTTAGTAAGGTAGTAAGGTATGTTTGAAAAGCTTTCTGCAACACATTGTAGGAATTCCTAGTAGAAGAAATGTCTTATTTAACAAGGTTTTGCTTCAGATATGTAATTTAATTTCATAAAAGATTTATAAAAGAAATCGGACAGAGGCTCATCGAAGCGCCCGGTGACACTTATTCCGAGTCATTCCTGGTGCAAAGGCTGGTCTTCTTCATCCAGCATGGCAACGCAGCAAGTGTCATGAGCACTTTTGAACCGAGAGCGATCAGGGACGGGTTGTTTGATTGGTACATAGACTAAGCATTGTACAATTTGGACATTTTGTATTAATTTGACATTTATTTATAGTATGATTTATAAATCATTCTGAATTAAAAAAGTCATACGAAGGAAAATGTTTAAATGCCAATCATTTTTATATGAATTTCACATAGATTTTTCCTCATATTCTATAAGGGGCAGAAACATTTGAATATATGATCCAGTCCCATTTTGACGAACTGGAGTTACATCTTGCAACAATATTATAGAGTTGTCGACCACCCCCACCTCCCTCCCCCCTATTAAGTGGGACCGAATACAATGATAGGTGATATGTGAGTGTTAATTCACCCCTGCCTAACCCTCCCGATATAAAGACATGATTATATATATGTATGTATGTAATCATTTCAATTCCCATGTACATTATGTATTAAAGTAAGTGAAATTTTAGTCACTCATTACCTTCAGTAAAAACGCAAAGTAAGGAATAAAAATAAATAGCGAATTACAAAAAAATGTTACAAATAAAGCTATTAAAATCGTCACAGCCCGTACGATGATTTTAGTAGTTGAAAACATTTTTAAAATTTATTGCTATGTGCAATCATAACAAGCTTGTACTCGCTCTTATTACCCGTGCGGTTACGGACAATGGCGCGTGTTTCGCATTCGTTAATATTTATACTTTCGTAACGAACCTTTAACTAATAAAGCCATGTTGCCTTGAATGATACACAACGTATATGGAAGTTAGTTAAATATTCAACTGGGAACATTTTTGTTTTGACACTGACATAGTCCTGGTAATGCTTCACATACTGCCTTTTGGTATATCGCCCACCAAGAGTTTCAGACCAATCTGCATTGTGATTGATCATGTAGGTAAGTAACGACCTCGTGGCGTAGCTGTAGATCATTCGACTGCTAAGTGCTAGGCAGGGGGTCGCGGCTTTGATTCCCGCTCAGTTTAAGTATTTGTATACGAGTATTAGCTTTGATCTGGGTGCTTCTATATTAAATATGTATGTTTTTATCTCTTACTGTTTCATTTTAAGTAAAACGAATAGAATGTGCGAAAATATTTTTCAAACTCAATCGTTCATCGTCAAATTACATTAGAGCAAAATAATGAAAACACTACCTTACAACTAAACGTACCTTGCATGATTAAACGGTATTTTCAAACTATTATTTCATTTCTCTGGCTATTGTTGTCGCAGGATACCTCCAACCTCCAATGAAGATCATCTATAATTGATGTTTGTTCGCAATTAGAAATATTTGATGCAGAATGGCAACTCTAAGATACGTGGTTCTATAAATCTAGATTAACTTTACAAAATAAGTAGGTACGGTTAACTTAATTTTCAATATTTTGCTAACGCGCTGTAATAAACTGCAAATAAATGATGCATTGAAAACAAAAGAACATTTGATTTTTTTTTTGTATGTCATAGACAAAAACAATTAGCGTTGTCAACTAGTACTAACTTTTTTGACTTCCAAAGAGTTTTTATTTCTCAATTTTTATTGGAGATATTTAATGTTTTACATTAATAGCGGTGTTCATACATTTACTCATTACATAAGAATTATGAATTACTTCCGCGTGCCCGACGAACGAAGCAAGGAAGCATACTGCAGGCCCAAGCAAAGGAAGCAAATCACTGCTCACGATCAGAACTTAGCTGTGAGTTACGGCACATGGATCATGTATCTACTAACAATAAATGTTTACTTTCTATTTATTTTCGCTTCATTAGTGAAATATATTATGCAAAATTTTCATCTACACATTTCTCTGACATCTGTTGAACCTGTCTCTTTTTAAATAATATGCTGATTAGAAATTTGTCAAAACATAAAATATGTTTAAAAATAAAGAAAGCATGATAATCGATCACAGAATATAAATGCTACAAGACCGATTACGACAGTTTCATATTTTAAACATAATCTGTCTTTTAACAGGGTTGTAGTTGAATTTATAAAACAATGTGGATCTAGACACTCGTTATACTTATTCTTTATCACATCAAATATTATAGTTAACGGCATGTTCGTAATGCCATGGAAGATGGGTAGGACTCTGGTGTGGGACGCCACATGCGTTAATACCATTGCTCCTACCCATATAACTAGCACGGCTCGCTGTGTTGGTGTTGCTGCTGCTTCTGCAGAGGTTCTCAAGCGGCGCTTGTTTTTTTTAAGCTAACACGGATTCTCGTGCCATTCGGCCATCACTTATCAGCCAGTAATTCTTTACAAATTTGCGTTCGATGACTGATATATGGTCCAAATTCAAATCACTTGTCCACCCGCTAAAAAGTTCTTAACAGAAAAGAGCTGTCGATGCCAGCTCTTGCTGCCGACCCTTTAGAAACCTATCGCCCTTCTTGAAGAACCCCATATTGTAGTCGCTTGGCCAGCCATAGCAATGTGGTCATTCCACAGCTTTGTTATTTAAAATGTGAAAAATAGATTTTTAATGAATGACTAACAGATATTTATCTATTTCAGATGCTAACATAGCATGCGACGACTTCACCTGGCCGGTAGACTGCGCGTGATGCTGTGGTGCATTCTGCTAGGTTTGCAGCCTGCTTTCGCCGGCATACTTGACCCGTTCAACTGGGCGCGGTCAGACCGCATCGAGGTCAACATACCCTGGTTACCATGTACGTTTCAAATGTTATTATGTTAATATTATATCATCTACATCATACTACATATGTGCAATAAGCTCTCTTTTTCAAATCAAATCAAATCAAATCAATTTATTGCGATATATGGGTACACAGGTTACAAGTAAATACATTTAGGTTCCACCATATTTCAGCCAGATTGGCATGCAATAACGTCACACATATTATGACGATATTTGTTTATAAGATTAGAAGCTAAGAATTTGCAATTTAATATAGAAAAATTCATAACATTGGATATCAATATTTCCGTGCTGAACATAATAAACACCTCCATGCAAAATAATCATTAAATTAGTCAAATACAATTTATATACCTAATAAGAAATGTCAAAGTTATGATTGAATTTAATTATTTACCTAGCATCTAGTGTTTTGTCATTCAAATATTCATTTAATAGTGTATGGTCATAAATTAAGATGTCAAAATAAATAATTATATTAAGCGGTCATTTAGGTAGTCTGTAATATTATAATAACATTTTTCTGCGAGAAAATTGTTCATTTTTTTCTTAAAAAGAATTAAATTTAGTTCCTTCAATTCTTTGGGCAATTTATTATATAGCACTGCAGCCATATGGAATATGCTTTTGTGCATTAACGCTGTATTGGTCTTACGTATGCACAATCGATACGTATCTCGCTGCGATCTGTTACTATTTTGTGAGGCTAGCTCAAATAACTTTAGATTTAGTCTAACAAATAGTGTGACCTCGTATATATACAGACTTGCAACAGTTAAAATTGTTGCCGTGGGTCGTTTATGGTTGCCGAAGGTGAGGTTACCAGGCATATCCCTCGCACCCCGGCCAACCCCTAATCATCTATGTCGATCTGGCGCTAGCCTCGAGTGACTCAACTGTTAAGTTAGGCCCTTTAGGTTTTGATATCCTTGGTTAAAGCTACATAAACTGCCGAATCATGCATCATGTAAGACATGTACGAACAATTAATACGGAGTATTTAGTCTAAAATAAAAGAATTGCATTGAATTGACTTAGAAGTTTGATGATTGATGGACCTGACTGAATATTTGGTTTGAATTTCATCTTAATACCTACACGCAGACAGACAAACGGACAACAAAATGATCCTATAAGGGTTCCGTTTTTTTTCCTTTTGAAGTATGGAATCGTAAAAATATTTTCAATACTTTCTACTGAGCAGCGTTCTACAAAACATAAATTAGCCAAAATCGTACTATTTAGGTACTTGGGGACTCTGTAGTCCCCACACCCGAAAAGAGGGCCAGATCGTTAGAGATGGCCCTGGGTCGGCCGGGGTGCGAGGGATATGCCTGTTAACCTCACCTTCGGCAACCAAAACGTCCCACAGGCGGCGTGCGTTTTAGTCGGTTCGAGTCCGACATAACCTCCTCCACCGGCTCCGGTGGGGAGGTATCCGTGGGGATTTTGCGCACGTAAAAAAAACTATTTAGGTACAGTCGACAAAAGAGATAAGGTTGTACTTTTTCATATATAGTTGTTTGTAAACGTGCAATCATATCGCCTTTGTCGACTGACCATCATAACTTATAAATTTATTACAAACTCTAAATACAGAATTTCTTAATAATTCGATAATAGCATCAGCTATCGGATTATACAACAGCTGACCTATCGTCTTTGCTATTAAAACCTCAATAGGTCAACTCGTTCAGAAGTTACACGATCACTGGCAGATGTACCAACAACTACATGTATATAAAGATTCACCTTTTACAATAATAGTAAACATACTTATAAGTACAGTCAGCCTCAGATCGGTCTTGATGAAAAAAGTGCTCAAAATGATCTCAATGCCTTGATTTTCCCCCTTCCTGTAAACTGATTGTTCTGATATTTAACACACTCCTTTAGTTCGGACAATAATAATACAATTTACATATATGGACATAACATGTCCGAACCAGTGCAGAAGATTTTCTCATATAGGTAAAATTGTTTAAAATATATATATATAAAAATATACATACAATACTTACCTCTTTTGTCAAATCTACCAGCAAACTGCGTGTGTCGTTGATAAATGATCTAGCTTATATAAATCCATAAACTTAGAGTCTAGAAGCCTAGAAAAATACACCCAACACCATTGATTAGCACTATCGTATAGTATATTTATTTAAACGAATACATAATACCGTCGAAACATATGCTTTGACACCAAAATACAAAGTAAAAGTAGAACCATTAAGTTAAGAATCGGATAATAACATTTCAGGGTCATTTTGTTAGTCCCAATCTTTTTTTTTACACTTATATCGGTGAGGTAATTCAATCATTCTCATTACAACTACTACAATTTTATTATTATTTCAAAAAGTATACTTTTCGCTAGTCTATCTTTATAACGGCGGCGGCGCGCCTGGCGCGCCTCCCCGTTTTCCGGGGACGAGTTGGGGTCTCTCTAGTCCCCATACCCAAGAAGAGGGCCAGGTCGTAAGAGATGGCCCTGGGTCGGCCGGGGTGCGAGGGATATGCCTGTCAACCTCACCTTCGGCAACCAAAGCGACCCACGGGCGGCATGCGTTTTAGTCTTTTCGAGTCCGACATAACCCCTTCCACTCCGGCTCCGATGGGGGGTATCCGCGGGGATTTTGCGCACGTAAAAAAAAGTCTATCTTTATACATCGAATGTAATAAGTTCGTAATCATTCCTATTTTGGATATCATTTTAGGGTTCCGTACCCAATAGTAAAAAATAGAGCCTAATTACGAAGACTTCGCTTTCTGTCTATCTGTCTGTCATCAGTCACCCTAAATACTTCACCTTCGGCAACTAAAAACGACCCACAGGCGTCGTGCATTTTAGTCGGTTTAAGTCTGACATGGAAGAGGTCCCACCGGCTCCGGTGGTGGGGGTATTCATGGGGATTTGCCGAACATAAAAAAGGTCCCCCTAAATAAGTAGCAATTCGTTGGCGATGTATTGTAGAATAGAATGATAAATATATGGGATAGACATGTATTTTAACGTTTATGGCAGACATTCACGTATGTCAATCCCATGCATTCATAATTCTATTGTATAATACGCAGGCCTAAGAATTGCCAGTTTTTCCTGGTGGCAGGCTGTATCTCATGACCAGTGATTTTAACAGATAACGTATTTCTGTTGATTGATGCTATGACAATAAATACTAAAAACAGAATAAAACAAATATTTAGGTCAATTAATGATACGGAACTCTTCGTGCGTGAGTTCCAGTCATACTTTTTTATACAACTTAGGTGGCAGACAAGCCATATGCTTGCTCTACCCATCTGATGGGAAGTGGTTACCGTGACCTATGGGCGTGTTAACATCAGGGGAGTCACAGGCAGCTTTTTTATTTATACTAGTCTAAAGAAAATATTATTGTGAACATAGATAATATATTACCCGGTTGCCATACAAACATCTATGGCAGTCGTTACGGGTAGTTGGAGTCCTCAAAAGTCCAACCAGTCTAACTTGGAACTTCGATATCGCCATTGGTCATTGGACCATTGGTTGTGGAGTTTAGATGGCAGTCGCTTAACGGAAAATATCGAAGTTCAGCCACATCACAGTTAGACTGGAAAGCCGACCCCAACTGAATTGGGAAAAAAAAGTTTAGAGAATGATGATAGATAATATATTACAAATTAGAACATCATCAATGTAGTAAATGGATTATTATTATGCCTGCACCTAAGGTTGACTGTGTTAGATAATACCTTCCGCATTAACTCCACCTTAGTACAAAGTTACTGTGTATAAAGTTGAATAAATAAAAAAACAAATTTTAAAAAAATACTGATTATTTTTATATTGTTTACAGTTGAAAATGAGACCAGGTGCTATGACGAACTGGGGTGCCTGAACATCACCCGCAGTTGGTACCATCTTATCCACAGACCCTTCAACGTCTTCCCACTGCCAAGAATCGTGATCAATACAAGGTTGAACTTTTGTTTTTATTTTAATTTCATAAGAATTATCGTTCTTGTTGTCTAACATACACATGATAATAATAATTTAAAACTGCGTTATTCTAACTGTTTTTGTTCTAAAATACTTAAGATTTTTATGACCATCGTAAAAAAGTTATTTTTACTAGTTTCTTAAGAAACATAGGTACAGTAACTTACTCTAATTTTTAGTCAACACAAATCTTAGTTGAACCGCGAGTTGAAAATATGGAAAATTAAATACTCTTAAAATATTATGAGTTTTTATATCACTTGGTTGGCAGACAAGCACACGGCCCACCTGATGGAAAGTGGTTACCGTGGCCTATGGACGTGTGCAATACCAAGGGAGTCACACTCGCGCTGTCAACCCTGTAAGCACAAGAGTTTCTGTGCTGTCATATATCTTTTTTCTATTTAAATAATGTTATTGAGAGAAATAAAGATCATTGATTATACAATTTAACTCAAAACCTTTAGAACCCAAACACTCTATGAAAAAAGTACCAGGTATTCCACTTTATAACATCATCTTTTCTCTAATGTGCTAAAATGACCACAATAATTTTTAATTTCAGGTTTATCTTGTATTCAAAGAAAAATCCTACCGACGGACAAATATTGAATGTGAATGTCAACAAAACGATAGCGAAGTCCAACTTCAGTCCTCATAAACCCACCAAGATGATTATTCATGGTTTTATCGATACTCCACTGTCCAATTGGGTTCGTAATATCCTAATTAACTAATACTTTTGTACGGAACGTAATATTACAAATGATATCATGGAATGGGTTTATTGGTTTGAACCAACTAAAGCATAGTGTATCCATCACTAGGCTCTCTCAACGCTAGCGCTAGAGAGAAAAACCTCTACCTCCAGAAAGATCGGCATGATAGGAGGGAATTGTCCACATTCCTATATGTTATGGGTACAAATGGAATGTTTGATACATATATACAGATGGGAAATGTTAACGGTAGTATGGTTACGAATATTAGTCCACTGTAAGTCAATCCTAATGGTTCTCTATTTTTATTCCTACGATTTTAAGTCATAATTTAACATTGCATAATGTTACTTGTCCTAACATTATTCACGCATAATACTCATTTGCCATAACTTTTTAATCATAATTTTTTTAATCCTATTTACTATAAGCTTAATATTTTATAAGCATACTATCCCAAAGCATAAGTTTACTTAAGCATAACGACGCGTAACCATAACTATTATAAGATACTGTTACTACCAAGAACAGTTTGAAATTATATTTTTTTAATTCAGAATGTTCATTTGACTAAATAAAGTTCTACATGGTAATAAAAAAAAAATCTATCCAAGGCGAAATCAGGGACTTTCTCAATAAATCTATCACTAAACTATTAAACAAATAAACAATATGCTTTACAAATTTCTGCATATCAAAGCTATGAATAAAAACATTAGGATATACAATATTTATGCTTAATAACAGAGTATGCTAAAACCAATTATGGCACACTATTATTATGACAAAGAAAATTATGCGTAAGTTATTATGACAATTTAAATTAGGACAAAAGCCATTATGAGAAAAAATGAGATCCCAATCCTAATTGCATAGGTACATTATATTCTATAGAAGAATTATATGATGAATTCGGAAAGGACGCGACTTCACAAACACAGATCGATGTCGTGAAGGAGGAGGCGGGGCGGGAGCGGCAGCGGGAGCGACGAAGGATCGCTAGACAAGCTGCCCGCGCACGAAGGCAACTCGGGCGTCGGAGGTCGATGAACGACCTCCGCCCCCCATGAGCGCCGGCCTGGGGGTGACAGGTGAAGCCGCCTGTCACCCTTGCAGAAGCAGGCCGCGGCGGCGGCGCGCGTGGCGCGCCTCCCCGTTTCCGGGGACGAGTTGGGGACTCTGTGGTCCCCACACCCGAGAAGAGGGCCAGATCGTGAGAGATGGCCCTGGGTCGGCCGGGGTGCGAGGGATATGCCTATCAACCTCACCTTCGGCAACCGAAACGACCCACAGGCGGCGTGCGTTTTAGTCGGTTCGAGTCCGACATAACCTCCTCCACCGGCTCCGGTGGGGAGGTATCCGTGGGGATTTTGCGCACGTAAAAAAAAAAAAAAAAAAAAAAAAAACACAGATCGATGTTTTTCCACAGATTTTCAAAAGTTTAGACGTAACTGCGATACTGTTGCTCGATATCGATGAATCTATTCACACTTCATATATATTATAAACACAGACTATATAAACGAAGCATGTAACAAGGTAATAAAATTTTTAATATTGCACTTTCTGTTATTAAGGTCAGTGAAATGAAAGACGAACTCGTAAAAGCAGGTGATTTCAATGTAGTGGTCGTTGACTGGGCTGGGGGCAGTTTACCTCTGTACACTCAAGCTACTGCTAACACAAGACTGGTAGGATTAGAAGTTGCACATTTCATCAAAACTCTGCAGGTAATTAAAAATAATTTAAATAAGATAATTTAAATGTTTCTATGCAAACCCAAGGTCCTGATTTGAACACAGTAACCTACGTACTGCATCGTATAAGTTAAAGATTCAAGTACTGCATCGTATAAGTTAAAGATTCAAATAATTCATACTATACATAAAATATATCTAAAGATGCAGATTTCAACGTTAGAAAATATTCACCGTAGTATGAAATATGATCGTAATCAAAATTGTAATAAAAAATCTGATAATTACCAGAATGAAAATCTTACAAACCTTCTTTTCCATGAAAATCACTCTAATCAAAACTATTGAAAAACTAATGTTATAATTGACGATTATTACAGAAAGATCACGGATTGAATCCATTGGATGTTCATATTATTGGCCATTCTTTAGGTGCCCACACAGCTGGCTATGCAGGAGAAAAGGTGCCGGTACGTGTGAATTTGGAAATAGTTTATCATTATTAGTATACTAATGCCTCTTATTTATTCATAATACTATTGCCTTTGATTTAACCTCTCGTTTCATAGGGCATTGGAAGAATTACAGGCTTGGATCCTGCAGAGCCGTACTTCCAAGGTATGCCAACGCATGTCCGGTTGGACCCCACAGATGCGCATTTAGTAGACGTTATACACACTGACGGAAAGAGCATTTTCCTCTTAGGTAATCCATCGGATGTAATTTTGTATGTTTTCATCATACTCACACTTATGCTTGTTATAATCCAAACCGCACAACCATTTCTCATGCATATTTTATTAATCTAGTATTAATAAATCGAGCTTGGTTGCTTATACTGTGTTATTAAACTACTAACCCTGGTCATATGTATGTATTATGTAAATATGTATTATAAGCTTCTTGCTTGTAATTTCACCATTTATTTCATCAATTGTGTATAATATAATTATATATTGTTGTATTTTATATATGCGTGATATGGTAACTAATTAATCGGCGTATTATTTTCACGCGTGCGACAGATTTTGTGTTTATGGCAGGATATGGAATGTCACAACCTGTGGGACATTTAGATTTCTACCCAAATAACGGCAAGGAGCAACCGGGTTGTGATCTCACTGAAGGTCCCCTAGTACCACTGACACTAGTGAAGCAAGGACTTGAAGAAGCGTCCAGGGTACTCGTAGCCTGCAACCATGTTAGAGCCATTAAACTTTTCACAGAATCAATTAATGGAAAGTGTTCGTATATTGGTAAGAAATTTGAACTTATAAATAATAAAATTACGAGCAATTGCTCCATATAAATATTTCACAAAGTCAATAAGCATTGAGGATAGAACCTAAAAAAATGCGTTATCTACATTTTATATCCCTATTTAATATGTTTATTTCGAAATTGTTCGTGAATCTAAAACATTATGGAACATGATGTTTCTTAGCTAACATACATATTTATATTCTTACTGGTTGGAGAAGTAGGTACTTCATAGTCCCTATTTTCGAGACTATGTTGTATAAAATAAGCCCAAGATATTGAATGGTACCTATCTATTTATTGGAGTCTGGAAGTGAATGTTTAATTGTATGGGATTACTACATTAAACTATATACTTAACAAAACCTTTACAGGCCATCAGTGTCCATCATACCAACACTTTATTGAAGGAAAATGTTTCCACTGCGGACATGGTTGCGCAATAATGGGGTACGAATGAAACTTCTGTCATCCTTTATTTTATCGAGCTATACTAAGCGTGTTTATTCATTTTTAATGTTCCATAGATTCCATGCAGACAGCTCTCCAGGCTTGATCACTAATAAAAACAATCAGTCCGAAAACGAAGTGTTTCCATCGGAAGAGCATGACACTATTGGAGCCAAATATTTCCTTAGCACTGGCAAGGAACTGCCTTTCTGTCGTATGTTTTGGAAACTTTTTATATTTAATCCTTTTTTGCCTTTGTGTTTGTATTTATGTTTTGTTGTGTTTGTGATGAAGGATAAAATGAGTCATGAAGACGAAATAAATATCGAAGATTTCCTTTTATTTAAAATCCAGTCAAAATAGAGGAAAAAAAATGGCAGGCTTGCTTAAATTAGCATAGAGCTGAAAATTGGCAAGGGTCTAAATATACCATAATAAAAGAAATATCAGAAGTTCCCATTGATTGGGATCTTCGAAATATTGTTTTTTTTTTTATATACCACTTAGGTGGCAGACAAGCACACAGCCCACCTGATTGGAAGTGGTTACCGTGGCCTATGGACGTATGCAACACCAGGGGTGTTACACTCGCGCAGTGTAACCAAAACAAGTAAGCGTGTGCCCAGGAATTGCGGCGCTACAATGAATGGGGTTTTTTTAGTGGTGAATACACATACTTGTGTCTCTTGTGTGTGGGGTTGAATTGGACTAGATTTAGTCGTCCTCAATCGGATACTCCAGAGAGAGTTGCCTCGATTTCAGACACAAGTTGTTCGCGACTCTTCTCCACCTCGGACTGAGGTATATTTGCACGGCCCGTGTAACACGTCTCCCCGGTACAGTCGTCCGCATAACAATGAATGGAGCCATCAGACAGCATGTCATTGATATGCAGCAGAAACAGGGTCGGAGACAACACGGAGCCTTGTGGGACACCAGCGTTTATGTTCATGCGGTCCGAGTAGCTGCCGTCGACGACAGCTTGGATGCTTCTGTTGGACAAAAAGCTGGCGATCCATTCGCATAGTCCCTCAGGGAGTCCATAATACGGCAACTTCGTAAGAAGACCTTTGTGCCAGACCCGATCGAAGGCCTTTGCTATATTGAGGCTGACCGCTAGTGCCTCACCCCGATTTTCGATGCCTTCGCCCACCTGTTTGTGAGATACACAAAAGAAGGTCACCGGTAGAGCGACAGTGGCGAAAGCCGTACTGTCGGTCGCTCAGTAGATTGTTTCCCTCAAGGTATCTCGGGAGCTGTGTATTAACTACACGCTCCATCCGTAAAAAAAGTATGAGATCAACTTTGTAGATAATTACACGATGTATTACTTTGTCTAATGTACTTCTGCGATAAAACTTACTGTTTACGAGAAAAATGAGAGACTATATTTGACCTTTGACCTCGAATAAAAAAAAGCACAAGTCCAATCGATGGAGACTTTTGATAGTTCTTTTATTATGGTGTACTTAAGATCCCAACCAATTTTCAGCTCTATGCAAATTTTTGCAAGCACAAATTTTTATTTTATCTGGATTATTACTTAAGTACTGATACAAAAAATATGTATTCATATTTCCGGTAGGAGACTCTTAGGTCATACGCAATTTTTTTTAAGTCCATTCATTTATTTTTCAGAACGCCACTATAGAGTAGCAATCCAACTGGCTAATCCCAAGGGCGCGGAATCGTGGGTTCAGGTGAATCCTTTTTTTAATATTTAATAATTGAAGATAACAAAGAATCCTAATATATATATAAAATATAATAAAAAAAAATGTGTAATGAAACGATACTTCTAAATTCTGATAAATTTAAAAAAAAAATCTTGGGAGTAAAAACTTTATCTAATTTTTTTTTCTTTTGATAGGGCTTTCTGAAGGTGACTTTAATGTCCGACCGAGGTGTAATAAGAGGAATGGATTTAACACCATCCAATTACGTTAAGTAAGTATAATTACAATATTCAATGAGCTGATTATAATAAAAAGTTTCACGCGGATCTTATTGACTCTCTAAATCCTCCCTATGAATTTATCCACTGTCGTCTTACAAATATATTATAATAATTATTTTCAGATTAGAACACGGCACTAGTTATACTATAGTCGTGACACATCCCATGGATTTGGGAGGTAAAGTAAGAAAGGTAAATAAAATCTTTCCATTCAAATATGGTGATGGACAAAATACCTGGAGAAATTTTCTCATACCTAATTAACAATCAAAATTCTAAACGTAAACAATGTTGATATGTCTTTTTGATATGTTTTATTTAAAAACTCAGTTTATAAATATTTTTCAATTTAGAAACTCATTTAAATGACTTAAGCAACCGAAATTGAAACACTAGTCAGTCAGTTGATTGGCCTAGTCAATATGTGTTTTTATAAAAAGTTTCGCCAGTTTATGTTTAGGTCCCAATGTAATAGTTGGCGAGCCTATTGCCATTTACCGGGCACTTATAAACCAGCGATAAATACACACATAACTTCGAAAAGCATCAAAAAGTAATTGGTGTGTGCCATGGTAAAACCTGGGATCTAACCCGAGACCTCGTCTCAGCAGTCCATTGCCCATCCTACTAGGCTACCGCGGTTTTTTTAAACCTTTCGCGAAGGAAGTAAATGGCAATATATACCTAAATCCAATCCGATTAATTCGTGACGGCCCCGTGACACCTCCTAATGACGCCACTGGTAGTGTCAAGGGTTTTTTGCTTCTATCAACTTACTCTCCATGCATCTACGCTCTCCTACACACATTAACGCTCCTAAACCAAATCTTCTGATACCCGTGTCTGCGCTACTCCATATCCAAAAGTGATGATCGTTGACTGACTAACTAGTGGTTAAATTTCGGTGTTTAGTCTTTTAAATGAGCTTCTAAACAGAAAATAAAATATTAAACTAAGTTTTTAAATAAAACATATTCAAAAGACACATCAAAATTGTTTACGTTTAGAATTTTTACTGTTAATTAGGTATCAACATGTCGTTCTATCCTATAACTATGTGTTGACTATATGCATTCGTTTCACAGGTGGAGTTATCGTGGGAGTATGATATGAATGTATTGGAGCCACGGTCTCTATGCATACTTTGGTGCAATGATCGACTTTATGTGAAGTCAGTTCTGGTTGAACAAATGGAACTGCCAAGCAGAGGGTACGTCACGTTTAATTAGTGTTTGATTTTTTGATTTTGAAGCAAATTTTATCAGTTTAAATTGGAAGAAGTGAACGTTAAAGGCAGAACTTGAACTCGCGATCGGTCCTTTTTTTTATACCACTTAGTTGGCAAACAAGCACACGGCCTACCTGATGGTTACCATGACCTACGAACGTGTGTATCACCAGTGGAATCACATCCGTGCTGCCGACCCTGTAAGAACAGAGATTTTGTGCCGTTAGTGTAGATGACAAAGCAGGACAAGCCTTTGGTCATCCCACTGACAGCACAAAAACTCTCCAGTGAGCTCTGGCTACCCTACTCACCGCCGGGAACACAACACGAAGTTATTATAACCGCGGAATTATGTAGGGCGGAGGTACTTCCTCAGTCGGACTGCTGAATTGGATGGAAAGAGAGCAGTCAGCTCTACCTGTATACAAAAATTCTACATTCCACGGGTCACATTCAGTTGGGGTCGGAATTCCCGGTATTCCGAGAAGCAAAACACTTCATCGATCAAATGGGCATGTAATGAATCAGTGTTTAATTTATGTAACTTGTTTTACGCACAAGAATCCATTTATTGATGATAACATTACTGCTTTCTTCATTACAGGAAACGTAACGTAGACTTCAGCACGAAGTTATGTACACCGAAGCGTGAATTTGCTGAAATTCCTAACAGAGGATCTGCAAGTTTTTACGACAACTGCGGCAGATAGTTGTGCCATATTATGCGTAGATCTTCCACTATTAACTTTGAAGTCTATCTTCTTAGACTTAGAAAGAAAGCTTTAAATAAAAATCGTCGAATCACCGAAGCAGAAATAGGCTCATTTAAGTGGGGTGGAACTATTAGTGATATTCGAACGAGAGATTATTACAGGGTTATTGTGTATGATGACTGAGTACTAAGTACAGTCTGTAAAAGAAGCTAAACATACAAACCTACCTGTATGAAAAATATTGTTTGTGATAGTGCCTTCGGTAGGTACTAAAACAATAATATAAAAGCGTTACTGTGCCTATCTAACTACTTAGATGTTGTTTTGAAGTACCCGTGAGCAATGCAAATAATATAAAAATCTTAGCTACTTATATATAAATCGAGATTGAATAACTGTAATATAGGTAAGGATGTTACCGGCAGCATGCTCCGTACAAAGTGGAGATAAGTATTTTGGTCAATAGATAATTAAATTAAAAAATAAACATCATAAAAACATCTATATAGGGTTCTGGTAAATCAGTTTGCTTTTATATAATGTATTTCAAAATTATATTGTTTAACCCAAAAGTTGTTAAATATTTTCATGGAAAAAAACCAACTAAAGTTACAACTTTACCTGTATTTTTCAAGATCAGTAATTAATACCTATCACAATCCTTGAATAATAAGTATTGTACTTTTTAATAATTTCTATAAAATAACGCCATATCTACTGTAATAGTCTAGTAATTATGTATCTTATAAATGTAAAAGTATCACGACCGAAAATAGTTCAAAATTTTTTGCGGTAGCCGATAGAAATAGAAATATTAATATATTTTTAAAACACCACGCGTTCTGGCGAAGGTTTTCTTAATTAGCATCTTCTACATCCTAGCGTTAATCACAGTCGCAACCCGAAGCTGCCACTTCGGAGTCTGGGGTCTGCTTTTTCCACTGTGACTTTGACGAATCTTCGATATTCTACGTGAACCAACTGCCATCTGACCTCCCAACCCTCTTAATTAGCATATCAATAAGCTACGGCCGTTGGTTATCCATGTCCTGGAGGTAATTGTACCTGAATTGCCTGATGACGAGAGAATATTTAATTCCGTAGGTACTTATTCTAGTAGATACCTACCTACGGAACCTATCTAGGGAGATATATTATCAGATAGTTTCTGATGCTGTGTTGTTGCTGTACCGTTTTTTATTGTTGTTAAATAATGTCTGTCTACTCTCTTGTTCTTAGAATACCTGATAAAATTGAAAATAGACGTTTTTTTTTATATGTTGATGTTGGTTAATACAGGCTTATTTACTGTAGGTACCTTATATCTGTTAATCTCAGTAGGTAGGACTATTTAGGATTACCTATCAATTAACCAAGGTAATCCTAAATAGGTAGGCAGATATATTTAAAAGATATTAATGACCGGGTTTATTTTCTATCTTCACATCATGTTATATCATTATCCTCCATCTTAACAAATTATACCTACCTACTTATTGTTGTTAGAATACTCACGACCTTATTACTTGTTCTTGTATTATAGTTATTAGTAAGTAAGTATTAGACAATTGTAAATATTTAAGGTTCGTATTTATGTTTTTGTAAAGTATTAAAAAATTAAAAATAAAATGCATTTTTTTATACTGTTGATTGATGATAATAGAGTAGTTTCTTGAGTCATCGAATTCTTACCAATACTACTTAATATCTTAGTATTGAATCTAAAAATATGCGTAGTAAACTAAGATATAGCCTTTTTTTTTTTTTTACGTGCGCAAAATCCCCACGGATACCTCCCCACCGGAGCCGGTGGAGGAGGTTATGTCGGACTCGAACAGACTAAAACGCTCGCCGCCTGTGGGTCGTTTTGGTTGCCGAAGGTGAGGTTGACAGGCATATCCCTCGCACCCCGGCCGACCCATGGCCATCTCTCACGATCTGGCCCTCTTCTCGGGTGTGGGGACTACAGAGTCCCCAACTCGTCCCCGGAAACGGGGAGGCGCGCCACGCGCGCCACTGCCGCGGCCTGCTTCTGCCAGGGTGACAGGCGGCTTCACCTGTCACCCCCAGGCCGGCGCTCATGGGGGGCGGAGGTCGTTCAACGACCTCCGACGCCCGAGTTGCCTTCGTACGCGGGCAGCTTGTCTTGCGATCCTTCGTCACTCCCGCTGCCGCTCCCGCCCCGCCTCCTCCTTCACGAGCATTACTTGCAACTAAGATATAGCCTAACTAAACTGAAACTATGACTTTTCATTATTTTATAATTCCCAAAATAGGTCAAAATATAAACAATAGAAATAAAGCAAAATTTACAACTTATTAGATTCCTTATGAAATTGCAAATCAAGAAAGATTCACTTTTGCAGTTCATTATATTATTATAAAATATACTATTTACGATAATAATAAAAAAAATAGGACACAACCCTATTGGTGGAATTTGTTGTTACACATATTGAGAACACACTTGTTCTTTGCCACAGTATTTTTTATTTGTTATTAGACCTGGAGGTCTAAAAAGGCCACTTTATAGGAATCGTATATGTCTTGCAGCGATATTTACTGGAAAGTACTTCTTAGTACATGAATTGTAGTAATTCTGCTCGTCTGAATGACCATATTTCGAATTATATAGGAATCTATTGAGATCTACTGAATATTCAGAAAGTTACTAGTTTTGAATAGAATCGCACAATGTGACCTTTTTAGACCCGCTGACCGGTTTCGACTGTGTTCTCAATATCTGCGTGACCACGACAAACTACTAGTGATCTGACTACTGAAAAGTTGGGAGCAACATATGGGAGACAAGGGTATGCATTGGGTGCATTGGTACTCTTTCAAACGGTAAGATTTTAATTACCTAGTTGAATGAAAACTACAGCAATAGTAAAGTAATATGGGATTGGCCACGTCTAAAGGAGCAGCTGCCCTCTCTAACCTGTGCCAAACCTTGCCTATGTAGTTGTGGTTCCAATAGGCTGCGACTTTACAATCCCATAAAAGTAATAATAATCACATTGGGACCTAAACATATACTGGCCAAATGTGGGTGCTAGTACCTTTGCCTACCCCTTTGGGGATATATGCGTGAGTTTTATGTTAATAACCACCATGTTACTACGTACCATGTATTTAGAGTAAGTTAAGTTAGTAAATGTTTGTAAATAGACCAAAATAAAATGCCCGCTGAGTTTATTCCCGAGGTCTTCTCAGGTTGGGGCCGCGTTTCGAAATGGTGGTCCATTTGCTAAACTAGTCCGAGTTGGGTCAGCTCGAGAGAGATAGCCCTGGGTCGGCCGGAGTGCGAGGAATATGCCTGTCTAGTGTCTACCTCACCTTCGGCAAGCAACAAGGACCCTCAGGCGCCGTGCGTTTTAGTCGGTTTGAGTCCGACATAACCTCTCCCACCAACTCCGGCGGGGGAAACCGTGGGGATACGTCGCACGAAAAAAAAACCAATGTTACTAACACCGGCAATTGAGTTGCTCTTCTTACTACTAAAGTTGAAAGTTGTTAGAACAGCAATAAAATTTTCACATGTTACTTACTACCCTAAAATTGAACTTACATTTAATAATTTAAAACTAAAACTTATTATAAATTAAATTTTAGCTATAAAATTAGTTTGCTGAGTTAGAATATTTTCAAAAATTTATTTTCAAAAATTCGTGTGAATTCTCTTTTAAATTTATAAAAATGGTATATTTTTAGACATAATGTCATGCATCCATCACTCCACATCACTCGCCAAAAAGGCGAAAGATTTATGCGTTAAGAAGGGAAACGAGTCACTCTCTATAATCAATAGAATAACTCTATAGTCTGTTCATTATAGGATGATTCGCGTGACAGCTCAAAGCAAATCCGACGCTTCAACTTTGGAACGACATTAAATTAACACCTCGTATCACAACATATTCCATCTTGCTTTTTCACTAACAATAATAAAATATCGAAAGTTACAATATATGCATTAACACGATAATTCATAACTGATTTATGGATAAAATACGATACCTAAATTATTTTTATGAACATTTCAATTTACGTAAATCCAAATGATTACGCTCATAAAAGGTTATGTCACAAACGCAAAATTATAAGGGTGCAGTCACTTAATTACCAAATGTAGAATCTAGGATTCAAACTGTGTTGACACAATCAAGTAGGTACCTTTTTTTTACGTGCGCAAAATCCCCACGGAGACCCCCGGAGCCGGAGAAAGAGGTTATGTCGGACTCGAACCGACTACAACGCACGCCGCTGTGGGTCGTTTTTGGCATATCCCTCGCACCCCGGCTGACCCAGGGCCCATCTCTCTCGATCTGGCCCTCTCCTGACAAGCAAGTAACTTTTTTTTTAGGTGCCCAAATTCCCCGCGGATAGCTCCTCGCCGGAGCCGGCGAAGGAGGTTATGTCGGACTCGAACCGACTAAAACGCACGCCGCCTTTGGGTCGCTTTGGTTGTCGAAGGTGAGGTTGACAGGCATATCCCTCGCACCCCAGACGACCCAGGGCCATCTCTCACGATCTGGCCCTCTTCTCGGGTGTGGGGACTACAGAGTCCCCAACTCGTCCCCGGAAACGGGGAGGCGCGGCAGGCGCGCCACTGCCGCGGCCTGCTTCTGCCAGGGTGACAGGCAGCTCCACCTGTCACCCCCAGGCCGGCGCTCATGGGGGGTGGAGGTCGTTCATCGACCTCAGACGCCCGAGTTGCCTTCGTATGCTGGCAGCTTGTCTTGCGATCCTTCGTCGCTCCCGCTGCCGCTCCCGCCTCGCCTCCTCCTTCCAGAGCATTACTTGCTCGCAGAAGGAGGCGCCGGCCTCCGCGAAGCGAACCATCGCCGCGAGCAAGGTGGAGAGCGTGAGAACCGTCACTCCCAGGGCCGCAACAAGCTCCCGCCTCGGCGTCTCCCACGTCGGACACTCGGTGAGCGTGTGCGGACCTGAGTCCTCGCTCGCGTCGCAGTGATGGCACTCGGACGTTGGCTCTTTCTGCATCCGACGCAGATACTTTCCGAAGCATCCGTGCTCGGTGATCATCTGTTTCAGACGGTACGAGAGACTGCCGTGTGGCCTCTCTAGCCACTCCCCCATGATGGGTCTTACCGCCGCTAATACGGCGCGCCCCGCGCCTGGTCGCCCAAGTCGTATCTCCCATTCCGCCACCATTTCCACCGCCACCATCTTGCTTCCAGGATCCATGGTGGCGATCCGACGGTATGTAGCCCCGCTCGCCGTCACTAGCGTGTCGTCCGCATAGCACGTGACGGCGGCGCCGTCCGCGAGCTCACCGCGAAGCACCGAGTCGTGTCCGATTTTCCACAGGAGCGGCCGAAGAACCGATCCCTGTGGAACGCCGCACGACATCTCACGCCGACCGACGCCGGTCGCACTTGGGTAGATGACGGCTCTCCGTCAGGTACGCCCCGACTATGCGGCGGAGGTAGAGAGGCACACCGTGGTACACGAGTGTCTCCCTGATGCAACTCCAGGGCAAGGTGTTGAACGCGTTGGAGATGTCCAAGGACACCGCCAACGTCCTCACGCGCATGATGGCATCCACAGTGGACCGCCACCGGCGGAAGCCATATTGGGCATCCGCCAGGTCCGGCCCCCTACCAGAGAGGTGCTCGACGAGGCGCTTCGCAATAACTCTTTCAAAGAGCTTGCCCACCTCGTCGAGCAATACAATGGGCCGGTAGCCGGATGGTTCGTCCTCCGGACGACCCTCCTTTCGGATGAGGACCAGTTTCCCTGTCTTCCACATCTTCGGAAACTGGCCCCGCTCCAAACATGCGCTGAGGATTGTCAGTCGGGGTTCGAGACCGTCTTCTCCCAGAGCTAGGACCCACGCTCGGCCTGGAATGCCGTCGGGTCCCGGGTCGGTGCTCTTCTTGGCTCTAAACCTTCGCACCGCCAGCTCCAGTTCTACCCAAGTGACCTCGGGGACTTCGTCGTCAACTACCACACTGGGCGCCATAGGCGACCGAGGTGGCGGAGTCATCTGCGGCGGAATGTGTGGTTCCGGTATGACCGGCGCATCACCCGCGGGTGGGAAAACATCAAACCGAATGTATCGGTGATCCGCCAATGTCTCCAATCCCACAACAACACGCTAGTCCCGTACACGGTGCGACAGCGAAGCGCCTGCGAACGAAAGGTCGATAATCGAACTGCGCTCCGCGGCTACGAACGTGGCTTCGGCCCCGCGATTCTGGAGAACTAGACCGTGATTAGCGGCCCAGCTCTCCAGAGCCCTACCTCGTGGGTTCGTGTGCCGGGACCCCCAGGTCACTGACCAGGCGTTGAAGTCCCCGAGCACAAGAACCGGATGAGGGTGACAGGCGTTGACAACATCGTTCAGTCGCTCCAGCGACCGCTGGTACTCCCCTATGCGTCGGTGTAGGCTCGGCGTGAAGTAGACAGCCACGACCGCAATCTCCCTAACACGCGCCGCTGCGATGCCATGCTCCCTTGCCACGACAACAGGGGGGGGGGGGGGCACAGTGGCGTTGTACACCAGTGCCGCCGACCCGTCCAGGTCGACCACCCAGGCAGGCCCCAGGTGCTGGTGGGTGTACGGATCGGCGACAGCGGCGACGTGTATGGACCACTGTGCCAAGCTCTGGAGCAGAAGATCCTGAGCATCAGCACCGTGGCCCACGTTCGCCTGCAGGATGCGGAGCTGGGGATCCATTATGGAACCATCTCCGCATTCCGCCGCGAACTTTGGGTGGAGCTCCCGCCTTGCGGCTTCAGCTCCCCCCCCCCCGGTGCAGGTCTTGCTGCTAACCCTATGGTCGGCCGGTTTGCCCCCCGCTACACACCTGAAACAGTGCAGCGGAGCATCGCATCCACCGGCCGTATGGCCGGGTTGGCCACAGCGGAAGCAGCGGTCACCGACCGTCACCGCCGCCGTGCACTGCACCCCCACGTGGCCGACCGTCAGGTACCTAAAACACCTGGTCGGTCGAGCCTGCTGGAGCCGGACCTGCACCCGCACCACGCCTCCAACGGCGAAGAACCCCCGGTCGGCAGCCTTTTTGGCTGCTGCGATGGGGCAGCCGACAACTGCCGCCCCCAGTCCACGGCGGCCGAAGCGGATTACTCCGACCTTCACCGCCTCTAGGGGGCAGCCCCCGGCCTCCGCCACAGTGAGGCGGATTTGCTCCGCCGTGATGAAGTCGTCCAAGTCCGAAATGCGCATTTCTGCGCATTTGTTGGGCCTGGACACCCAGACGTCGGCTGCGTCTTGCGTGTCCCGAAGCCTAACCGCTAGGGCATCGGCCTGGGGACCGCTTGATGCGCCGGGGATCTCAAGTAACCGAGCACCCGTCCGAGTGGGTTTCACCCAGATGGGGCCCGGCATGTTGAGAGCCCTCATGTCGACGCAGGAACAAAGGGTGGTACGGTTACGACCTCCACCCCACATGAGCGCAGGCCTGGGGGTAATAGGTGGAGCTGCCTGTCACCCTGGCAGAAACAGGCCGCGGAGGCGGCGCCACCCCGTTTGTGGGATCTAGTTGGGGACTCTGTAGTCAATATCAAAGGAATGCAACTTCTGTACATAGTACTATTATCTATTCTGTGATAACGACTTTGACAACGCACACAAGTGTAGGATACTTAGTGGCATATTACAGTGAATCGTGAATTCTCGTGTTGGTTCCAAATCTCCTTAGGAAACCTGTAGTAAAGTCCTTCATCGGTCATTTCGGACTTGGACGACTTCATCACGGCGGAGCAAATCCGCCTCACTGTGGCGGAGGCCGGGGGCTGCCCCCTAGAGGCGGTGAAGGTCGGAGTAATCCGCTTCGGCCGCCGTGGACTGGGGGCGGCAGTTGTCGGCTGCCCCATCGCAGCAGCCAAAAAGGCTGCCGACCGGGGGTTCTTCGCCGTTGGAGGCGTGGTGCGGGTGCAGGTCCGGCTCCAGCAGGCTCGACCGACCAGGTGTTTTAGGTACCTGACGGTCGGCCACGTGGGGGTGCAGTGCACGGCGGCGGTGACGGTCGGTCATTCATCGGTATCATCATCCTCTTATACATCATCAACACTTTTTGCCAAACCGGGTGGTGCAATTGTGGAACTCCCTGCCAGAAACAATAATAAGTGCTCCTAGCATAAACATTTTAAAAAATAGACTGGACAAGCATTTGAAATGTTAAACACAAATGCAGTGATATACACGCATCAGCTTTAAGCTGCAAGTGTACCAAACAATAATAATAATAATAATCATAATCCCAACTAAGAAATTAATAAACTGACAACATGGCAGCATGGTCATAGCACCTTAGCCAGTTTCAAAAGGAACAAAATGAAAAATAATCTTTATCTGTCAACTCTGTCAAGAGTGTCAATGGTCAAGTCAATATTTTCAATACAAAAAAATATATAGGTAGCTAAAACTTGTGATGTGAGATGTCCCTTTTTGAGTGACCGATAAGGATAAACCCAAATTACTAAGAATACCATAAATACCTAGAGACCTCTATAAACGATCATCAACTTTCATTATTTAAGTGTATGGATTGACAATTTGATCAAACAGAAATACCTAATCAAGAGGAGAAAGTCATTACCCACTATGTTGTTATAATAAGATACAAGAAATTTAACTAAAGATGTCGTCACTAACCTCAAAGCTAGTCTTAACGTTATCATGTTCCGTAACTTTGGGTATTGTAGGCTACGTGCACTTAAAACAGCAAACAGACAGGTAGTACATTACATTAGCTGTTAATGATACCTTTTATTTTATACCACTTGGTTGGCAGACACGCACACGGCCCACCCGATGGATAGTGTTACCGTGGCCTATGGACGCAACACCAAGGGAGTCACAATCGCGCTGTCAACCCTGTAAGACAAGAGTTTCTGTGCCGTCAGTGTAAAAGACAAAGCAGGACAAGCTTTTGGTCTTTTCCCACTGACAGTACAAAAACTCCAGTGAGCTCTGGCTACCCTACTCACCGCCAGGAACACAACACGTGTTATTATGGCTGCGGAATTCTGTAGGATAGAGGTACTTCCCCAGTCGGACTGCTGAATTGGATGGAAATGCCGTTGTGTCCTACCTCCTATGCCTATCCTATTCTTGGCACTCCATATTTTGATCAAATATCCTACCAAAATAAGGGTATGGAAAGGAAATATCCTATTTGCAACCTACAGAAAACACCCAAGTATCAATCGTATTATTGCAGCAATGGATAACTCTATTAACATCCTACCCGCAATAATAAATTTCTGTTTTATAATTGTAGACCTACAATACTACATAACTAAAAATGTCACAAAAAAGTCATCTGTATCACAGGCACTTTTGTAATATATGAATATAACATAATGAATAGGTGTGAAATATGCTAATAAGTTTAATGTGGGACTTGATTTGAATGCAACCAGGAACTAAATTGACAAACTTTTAAAACTCCATATTTAATTATGGTTGTCACTAGAACTTCAGGACCCTTTCCTTTATTTTTTTATACCACTTAGGTGGCAGACAAGCACACGGCCCACCTGATGGGTAGTAGTTACCATGGCCTATGGAGGTATGCAACACCAGGGGTGGAATGGAAAGGGACTCCCTTGTCCGCACTTAGCCTCCCTTTTGGGCCATTGTGCATGCGAACACCAGGGGTGTTACACTCGCACTGCTGACCATGAAGAAACCTTCTGAAACTCACATTGTAGGTGCTAGGGAAAACCACAGCATCGAGGTCATTCCACAGCTTGAGTGTGCATGGGATGAAGTTTAAGGAGTATGCAATGAGTTAAATTAATTATGTAACTATTATCATTCATACATACATATAATCACGCCTTTATTCCCAGAGGGTTAGGCAGAGGTGAATTAACACCCACAATTCACTAATCATTTTATTTGGTCCCATGTAATAAAGGGCCAGCTTATTATTACTGTATTCCGGGCACTATTGTTGACTCGAGTCATGCATCAGGCTGAGTCTGGGCTGTATATATCTGTCTAATGTTAAACTGCCCTAATTTTATTCGCCTAGTATGGCAGCATGTGAAAAGATAGGGTGACCCAAATTCTACTATGCCAGGAACTGTTATCATACAGTAACTTTATTATGAAATGATTGCATTTCTTGCACATTTTGAAGTTAAAATATGTACTTTTCAGGGAAAAAATGCATGAAGGAGTAGTTAAGGATATAGAAAGACAGCAGCGAAGAAAAATAGAAAACTTGTACATATTAGAAAAACAGAATGAATTAACAAAAAAGCTGAAAAAGGAACTAGAAAGCTAATAGTAATAGATTCATTATTTACTTAGTATTATTTATTTTAATAATAATCTACCATGTAACTAGAACAACTAAAATAAATATGTAGAGCAGTGTTAATTTTTCTTTTCCTTCAACCAGTGTTCCAACATAACATTTTTAAGGTTTAATTCTACTCCTGTAGGAAGTTTCTTATCTGCAGTATCTACTACACCATCAATCTGTAGTTTTTCTTTAGCTATTGCAGCTAAACACTCGAATGTCTGTGGCTCCCAGCATGCTAAATCTGATAAAGATTTTCTGTCTAGCATTATATTAGCGCGATCTAACCCTTCTTTAAGTGTAAAATGGGAAATGTTATGTTGTTCACATGCTGCAGTGATCCTAGTGTTCCATAAGTCGATCATATCTTGTTTCTTGAGCTTCCTAGCCTTTGTGGCATAAACAAGAGCTCTGTGAACATTGCGAACGGCTACTGAATAGCAGTTTCTACGACGTCCAATGAAGTGTGCAGCTAATCTGAAAATCCTTCTCTTCCTCCAAAATTCATCGGGACCACGAGATCGTATCAGATTGGCGACAGTTAGAAACACCATTGTGTCCTATAAGATATTTGTTCTAAAGTGTAATAGGCCTATCTAAAGGAATTTTGCTTTACTATTGTGGTTAATATCTAGCTTGATACTTAGAAATTGCTTAGAAATCATATAATTAATGTCAAAATATTTTGAGGTTATGTTATTTTACTCTTGTCTCGCTTTTTTTAGTTTTTAACCTGGTAACTAAGACCTTTAGGTCAAGTCCTATTAGTTTCTAAACACACCACTTATAAATATTGGACAATTTCTTCTTTGAGTATTTAACGGTAATGATAATTTCTTATAATAATACTTTAACTTAACGTTTAAGTTTTAAACTTAATGCGAGACGGATAGGACGTCTGTACTAATTTAATAATCTAATCTATGGTCTACGCGCATCACTACTTGGAGTAACTGAAAGAGTTCAAACCTGATTTTATTTGCCCCTTTCAATTTTCACTTTATTCTTTCACCCAGATATTGACCAACAATTTTCGTATTAGGTGAATAGGTAGGAATAGATGAAATAATCCATTTAAAAAAAACGGCTAATTATTACCTAACCAAAATAAAATCCGGTAAATGATTAAGTTTGTAAATCATTTATTTATTATTCACGAATCAGTAAACTGTAGTCTAGTTGTTAAAATTATATCTACCCACCTATAGCACCTGCACATTCTTTTTTTTTTATTGGATAGAGGCTCATTTTCGGATTGTATACCTACTTTTTATTTAGAACATTAACTTTCTAGGGGTTCCTTTTAATTTTTTGAAATATCTGTAGCTGAAATTAGTAACTTGTATGAATTCACTTCAGTCAAATACTTAGGCCGGGGTCGCGCTGGTAGGGCGACGACACCAAGTGGCCGTAATGCACAGGTTTAATATATTATTTTTGCGTTTTCACCGAGTGTTGCTGTCGCCGCAGCAGTGCGGCCTCGACCTTAAACTTATCGTTGAGGATAATGAACGGATTTCAACAATTATATGTGCTATCATTGCTGAAATCCGTTCTAAATTCAGTCATTAGTTGAAACTAAAATTCAATGAATTTCACTTGGTAAAATGTGATACTCGGTTCAATTAAAAATGTCAGCTGACTTGATTGATCGCAATTATAAGCATAAACTCCAGACACTCAAGCCTCCAGTAGACTTCGCTAAAATCATTTACTTTATCTACCAATTATTTTATTAGTTAAAGTAATCCAAAAACAATATTTAGAAATCATCATTATTTCCTTAGTCAGTAACAATTTCAGCAGCAGCTTTCCTAAGTCTAAGGTGTATGTTGACTAACTTTAGCTATCCAAGACAGGTCCAGGTAGTTCATTTGGCCATTTCTCCCTAGAAGGTAGTGCTGTAGGTTCAACTGAATGTCTTGAATGTCGACTTTTTCCAATTTAAACTTAGCAGTTTGTAGGTATACCTGTGCGCTTTGTCCGTGGATATCTAAGGGAGTGCCTTGAAGTCGCTGGTCGCTGTACGATGTTCTCAAACTCATCGCTATCCTCAGGCATCATATGTAAAGATGCACTTGATGCTCGAAAATTGTTCCTAATTGACATAATATTTCTTAGGTGGACTTCTTTGGCAGGGTGAAGCGTCTCTTTCGGCTCGTTGGTAATAGATTCTTCGTTTTTTGAAATTAATACTGTCAGTAGCATTATCTGTTAATGACATAAATAATTCAGAGGAGACGACAGACACATGGACATAGGCTAAGAGTAATGTTTATTATCAGAACTCACCTCAACCATGATAGCACAAAGGAAGATGCCAATGTGAATTACCATTAAAATCACCATTATATCCGTCAATATATCGCCACATCCCCGCGTATTTATGGAGCCTGTACCCAGTTCTAGAAGGTAATTCGCTAAACACGAACCACTTTTACAGCAACTATAAACATTTTAAATATATAATACTTATGTTAGATGTTTCTCAACTAAATGGCCAAGTATGCAATTTATGTCTCTAAAACTTGAAGTATTAGATTTACAACACATGTTACTCATGACCTTCTAGAGGTGAGAGTATGTACCTACACTGTGACAACTATAATGCTGTAATAAAAACCAACCTAGGCAGAGTACATGGTTAGATAATAGATATCTAATCAGGTACTCTGCCTCAGTTGGTCATACGGCTCAGGCATATTGCCAGTGTACCTACTCCAACCATCAGCGACCTGCTTTCATCGAAAAACACTCTACACTACCCTCTCTACAGGACCGCTCCCACCTCGGTCAGAATTTACGTAGGCGGCAGCGGGAGAACCAATCACCTGCTATGCCTTAAGCAATTCAGTATATTAAAAATAAACCTGAGTGGTACACTGTCTGCAAGTCGTTTAACTATGGGAGCTGTATCAGAAAGATATATTTTTGGAGGAGGATCCCACTCGTAATCCTGTACTGCATCATACCAGTCACAATCAAACCAGTCTGTGTAGGAATGAAGCTGAAAATTATAAAATAATTAGTTGGACTAAAAGTTTATAATCATTTGATAATTCGAAAGCAATAAGCAATATCATTTACCCCACAACATTTTAAAGACCATTGCAAGTTATCGACAAAGTGTTTGTATCTTGGAACACTTCTGTAATGTTTTATTGTATTATTAAGTTGATCGTATGTGGTCTTTTTGCATATAACTAACTTGTGAGCGCATAACGTTAGGCCTATACAGTTAATTATTATGATGCAAATCATACAAAGCCATAGCGGACAACACAGCACTTTAGATTTATAACTGTCAACAAATAGTACTTATTATTAGAACGCGTCACAGTTATGATATAAGACAGGATTGCAAATCACCTCCAATAAATACCAATCGCATAACAAAATTATAAATATAATTTAAAAACCCGACAACTGTCTAAGAGATCGGAACAAGTTTGATAGCAGGCGGTACCTACCCATTTGCGTAGTGACTCTAATTTCACTACAATTAGGTATATAAAGGTACCCTTAATGAAACTGTGACTTTTTCATTGCTACAATTTCACGAGTGAGTTACCTTTAGCTTTTTATTATTTTATTGGTTGAGTAGCTTTTTAAAAAAGTTTCGATACATAAAAAATCGTGTTCAAAACAAATAGGTACAAATAAATTAATAGCTCATTTCATGGAATTTAGTATTTAAATAGATAATTTCAACTTGTTTTTTTATTAAAGCAATTTAATAAACAAAACTTTCACTCAAATATAACTTTTGTTTTCTGTGTACACCTGTGTAACTTTAACTTCCCCATTTTTTACGTTCCGTAAAAAAGAAACTTCATTATTTTAGTCTATGGTCTATGGTGGATGGGCGCGCATATAAATTTTTCCCGCTATTGCGAAAATAATTCTCAACTCGTTTTCACTGTTGAAATTATTGTTAATTATTAATAGAATTGTGTACAAGTACTAGTTATGAAGAAAATGATTAATGCTGTTCGCCGTCTGATATAAAATATGAAGCCCATAACGTTATGGAAAATTTCCTGAAACCTACCTGAAAACTAAAAGGGTAAATATCTATTATATTATCGATCGTACGGTCCGGTATGCGACCGCTGCTGCCCAGGCTGCGGTCGATGGGAAGCAGCTAAAGTACGAGGCGTTGCAGGGTCGGTATCTGATCGTTCCATTTGCACTGGAGACTTTGGGCTGTTGGAGTGTGGAGGCAAGACGATTCGCGGAGGTTATGGGGTGTAGGATCAGGGAGAAGTCAAGCGACTCCCGCGCCGTATCGTACATGGTCCAGAGGCTGTCTGTAATGGGCACCTTCGCGCCGGGTACGGGTCCGGTCGCACCTATCCTTTAGGGACGAGCACGAATGTTTGTGATTGTTTTTTTTCCTTATTAATTAATATTATTTTAATATGTTATTAGTATATTTAATTATTATATGGTATTTATTTAAAATATAAATTTTTAGTATTATTTTCTTCGCAAGTGTGTTGAAAAACGTCTTATTATAGGTACACGTGTGTATTGATGATTACCGTTTTCGGCTCTCTCAAAAGCGCCTTACCGGTAATCAATAACGTTACACACTCGTCCATGCTATTATTTTAAATGAGTTATGATATGACATACCCATGATTTTTTTTTCTGATAACACGCATTTAACATCAAAAGTCCACCGCTGGTTTTGACAATTTATGTACCCTATGACACTCGGGAGATGAATACCTTTCATTTGAGAACCCATTCATCGAAATCGACCAAGCCGATAGGCCTACAGAGGCAGTAGAAGGGAACAAAGAAAACTACATAAATACTTACTCACGAAAAACATTACCCTCCCTGGCTCAGTAGGAGTTTCCTTTCATCCAGTATTGCGTCGGATAGTCACCAGTTCACCACTCATCACAACTGATAAGAAAGCAGTTAGACAGCCCATGACGTCAGGTAAGTATCTAAATTGAAGCAGTAGAAAATCTAGGTCTACTCCAGTGGTTAATGAATAGCCTGCACACCCAAGTTTGAAACGCTACAACTATCATCCCTACCCGCCTCTACTGGCTGCTAGCCAAAGTACAGTTCTGGTATAATATACCTCGCTGAACAAGTACTCAAATTTACTTCTCGAACCTCGGAACCAGCGAAAGAGTGTTGATTCAAAATAATCAAAATTAGATAGGTATTTATAGGAGGTGATCTAAGATTTAAATAGAAATCGAAACCATACTCAATCCTTATGCCATTAGCTACAGCACATAAAATGCTAATGTTCGTAGGTAGGGTAAGAAGCCCTGATAGCAAGATGATGGCATATATTACGTCCACGCCTGTTAACATCAGTATATCTCCAATACCTGGAACACACCCCATAGGTAATGTATTATATTATAACTCTAACGTAACGTTACATTTAGGTATTTCAATAAGGCCACACTATAACATTTTGAATTTATGGCAATAACGTATGGCCGCTCGAGACTCTTGCGAGCTATCTCCTGGAGGCTCTCGGCTTGGCCAATGGAGGCGGCAGGAGTGCACTCTTCAGTGCCCGCTACGTCTACTACAAAATGGAAGTGATTAAAGTGACTGCATGCTATGCAGTAATCAACAAAAAAGTGGTGAGTACGGTTGATTGTCTCACCTGCCTCCTCACGCCTGGAAAACCGACACGAAGCGGAGCGATAGTGAGGCGAGGCACATTCGCGTTCCCTCGTGTAGCCTCGTAGAGAGTCTGGAGCGAACAGAACTAGCAAAGGTACAAGCTTATACTTACAAAAAAATAACAATAACGACCAGCCAATAGCAAACAAAGAAGTGAACCACAAGAAACACGATCCCCACACTACGAATGGGTGATTTATGTAAGAGTTCGCCAGCATCTTAAATAAATAAATCTTAATAAAAATTAGGACAATATGCACTAAAATTAACTAACAATATAGACTCTAAATCCAGAGATGAGAGATTGGTATTTGTAAAAATGTGGATATAAGCAATCCAGTTACAAGTAATAATCAAGAATCAAGAAGTGACAATGTTGTCAAACATAGACTAAATAAATTGTCATTTATTATTTCATTTGTAAAGACTCGACGACAGCCTGTAGAAGCGTTAGGTTGACAATATCGTCGCTTAAGTACCCACCCACTACCACGTATGTAAAAATTATGTGTATAAAAACATTAAATACAAAATATGGTCTTAAATGCGTTGCGAAATTTTTTACATAGTTACCTGATGTTAATATTTAACGACAGCGACGATATATCGATATAGTATTCTATAGCATAATATGTAAAGTCCTATGGGCCTAACTATATAAGTAAAGTATTTTTTACTTGTAGTTGTTCTGGTTCCACCTCCAATTACGACCTAGCTAGCTGCTTATAATCTGCCTTTTTTTACATGCGCAAAATCTCCACGAATACCCCCCACTGGAGCCGGTGGAAGAGGTTATGTCGGACTCGAACCAACCAAAACGCACGCTGCCTGTGGGTCGTTTTTGGTTGACGAAGGTGAGGTTGACAGGCATATCCCTCGCACCCCGGCCGACACAGGGCCATCTGATCATCCGATCTGGCCCTCTCCTCGGGTGTGAGGACTACAGAGTCCCTAACTCGTCCCCGGAAACGGGGAGGCGCGCGAGGCGAGGTGAGAACTCACACACCCAGGGCCGCCACAAGCTCCCGTCTCGACGTCTCCCACGCCGGACACTCGGTGAGCGTGTGCGGCCCTCGCTGCTTATAATCTGCCTAGTCTATAAACTATTTTTTGACACTTCAGTATAGCTTGCTCTTATTGCCGCACGTTGTTTGTCAGTTTGAATTTTCCGACTATTTACGAGTTCACATGATAGGTTGCATATTAAATTATCAGAACAAAATATATCGTGAATGTTCCTGGTGAAATTTAGATGTTTATTCCTCAAAAAACTTAACATACCTACATAACAAACAATAATGTACTGATGTCAACAAATGAATATAAATAATAATAGATTTAATTTCTTTAAAAAATAATCACATCCAAAACAATAAGTATGTTGTAATCACAAAAATAATATACAATATAACAATATACAATTTGCAGTAGTATATAAAATATTGGTCTTGTACTATTCTTTTACAAAAATCAATTCATCTGCTTATGAAAAACGTAAGTACGTGATAGTCCTATTGTCCTCGCTACTGTGCGGGGGTCGGAGTGTCGTCCCTAACCATATTACACCTCACGTAAACATAGTGTATGTCTCAACATACACTATGGTTACCTTTGAGTTGTACTTTGAAAAAATAAGTACATACATAATCAAGTACACGACCGAACTTTAACCATTTAAATAGGTACTCATTTGGAGTTTAAAACTTTAAAGGCGACAATTTCACTTCAATAACTAGACTCTTCTTTCTAGCTAGACTTCCTGTATACAAATTAAAATATGAAATATTTTATAGCATCAAAAATTTTTATAAACAAATATTCATTACACAATATCAGCACAGTGTATAATTAAACAGTATAATACGTTAACATTAATATGTTAACACTAAAGTGTTATAATATAGGGATACATAATACATACAACAATAACAGGTTACAAATTTTAATTATTGCTTAACCGATACCTATAGAGTGAAAAGTATTGAAGAAGAAAACATTCCAGCTCAACATTTTTCGCTCTGTTGGTATACGTTTAGTACGTCTTTCGTATAGTCCTCTTCAAGCAGAGAGAGGACACAACATTAAATATAGCTAAAGCATACTCTACTTTTTTTTTTATTAGAATATTAGTAACCGAAATTACTAAAATTCTCTCTAACCCCTCAAGCTAAGCTAAATTGCTTGTGTTCCGTCGGTAGTTTAGGCCAGGATTCGAGCCCGGGATCTTGCGATCGCAAGGCCGACTCCTTAACCACAAGGCTACTGACGCTTCAGAAAATATCTTGGGATAAAACTTAACAATTATACTGTTATACTTATGGATACCTATCTACTATTTTTATTATTCTGGCTTAGTGACGTCGCCCATCTTCTTAAGATTTGGGGATACAGCGAATTCACAGCCTGTGCTTACAATAATATCTTCTACAGTAAGCCCTTCAGCCACTTCAGTGAGAATTATTCCCTTTTCTTTATCAACTTCAAATACGCACTGTAAGTGAAATAATTATGTTAATTTAGTATGAATATATTATAAATAAAATATAGAGTTGAGGAATGTTAAGTAAAGAAATACTTTTTTATACTTATTACTAGCTGTACTCGCGACATCGTTCGCGTGAATTTGAATCGGGACTTTAATCTCATGAACTGCTGGTTCGTATTCAAACAATCCTTTTGTGTTGAATAGTCTGAAGGTTTTAGGGTATATATCATTACGCTACTACTCAAGGGTGCGGAGCAGTGATAATAAATGTCAACAAATCCGGCAGATTTCTATACATTATTTGAAGACTCAAAGAGGTGATACGAAGTTTCAAAATATGCTAAGGGCATAGCCGGGGAGGGTCAGTTACTGTTCCATAAAAGTAGCATAAGTTACACTTGTAACCTAAGCTATCGGCATAAAAAATCTCGGTATTTAAACTATCATGGTCAGTCACATCAGTATCAAAATAAACGGGATATTTACCATGTTTCATTGTTTTGAGTTTCTGATATTTCGGCGCCGTTGCAAGCACCATGATCACCTGCTGCGACTCAGGAACCTCCAGTCTCCCAAACTATATGGTCTGCCTAAGATACACAAGCCAAACACTCCCTTGCGGCCCATAGTGAGTCAGATTGACTCGCCAACCTATGAACTGGCCAAACATGTGGCGAATATCTTGCAACCATTGGTGGGTGAGACCACGTCGTACGTGAAGGACTCGAGACACTTCGTTCAGATTTTGCGTAAAACTTCGGTCAATGATCAAGAAGTGATGGTGAGCTTCGACGTGGAGTCTCTATTCACAAATGTTGGGAACATTCCACACAGACTGCTTGGAGATCATAAGATGAAAAATCGCAGAGAACGGAGTCGCTAAAGAATATGCCGACCTTGTGCAACAGTGTGTGACCACAAACTACTTCGTATACAGAAATGAGTACTACCTACAGATAGATGGAGTAGCAATGGGCAGTCCGGTGGCTCCAGTTGTGGCAAACTTGTGGATGGAACATTTCGAAGCCATAGCCATACCTACCGCCCCAAGCATCAAAATCTGGAAACGGTATGTTGATGACATTTTCTGTATACTGGAGGGGGGTGAGAATGTTGTACAACAATACGTGGCCCAGTTCAACAACATCCATGGAAAAATGAGCTTTACGTACGAAATGGAAAAGGAAAGAACCCTTGCCTTCCTTGACGTGAGGATCGGTGTTCGTGGGGATGGGTCGTGTAGCCACTCCGTGTACAGGAAACCCACTCACACTGACCGCTACCTGCATGCCGACTCACATCATCATCCGCGCCATCTGAATTCGGTAGTGACGTCACTTACTGACCGCGCATATAGTTTATGTGACGAGGAACATTTACAAGAAGAATTGAAGCACATAAGCGCCGTTCTACAAAAGAATGGATACAATGGACGGATAAGACCACCCAGACTCACCACAAATAAACCCCGGAACTGTTAGGTGGAAAGACAGCCAGCCTTTTTACCCTACATCAAAGGAGTGACAGATAAGATCGCTAACATCCTGAAGAAGGTATCTGTCAAAACTATTTTCAATCCTTTTAAAAAGCTGCCGCAATGCCTGCGCCCACCCAAAGATGGCTCCCTACTGGACAGACCGGGAGTGTACACGATTGACTGTAGCTGTGGCAGTTCTTATATAGGACAAACAAAAAGAACGGTTACATGCCGAATCAAGGAACACATCAGGGCAGTCAAAAACAATGAACCGCATAAATCTGCAATCGCTCTACATTTATTGGAGTCCGGTACGAACCACTGGAGCGAGCTACATAACCCTCAGATGCTCTCGACAGAACGCCACTATATACCAAGACTGGTTAGGGAAGCAATTGAAATAAAAAAGTATAAAAATTTCAATCGTGAGGATGGGTTTCAACTGCCGAACGTCTGGCATCCAGTGGTCCGTCTTTGCAAAAACAACCGGGAACAACCTAAAACAAAATCGCGAGTGGATACAGTACTTGCATCGTATGTCGTGAACCTGATCGAGATCGGGTTCGAGTTTGTAGTGAGAGTGAAACCAATAGTAGTGCAGATACGCGTAGTAAAAGAACTCGAAAGAGGGTAGATCGATATAATTACTCCTAGGAAAAAACTTTTTCTCTGTTCACCGCCACTACTCCAGTTCCTCCGTGATCATGGTGCTTGCAACAGCGCCGAAATATCGGAAACTCAAAACAATGAAACATGGTAAATATCCCGTTTATTTTGATACTGATTAAAAATCTCCTCAAAATCAGCACATGTACCTTCGAAAATTACACAGAAAAAACAGACAAGCGGCATTTATGTATAAGTTGACCTTTACCTTTTCAGTAATGATCATATCCACACAATTCTTTCCAGTAAGGGGCAATGTACATTCAGGCAGTATCTTGTGAGAGCCATTCTTAGCCGTGTGTTCCATAGTAACGACAACCTTGGTTCTAGGAGCTGACACTAAATCCATTGCACCACCCATACCCTTTACCAGTTTGCCCTAAAAATCAAAAATATATATTAATATAATGCTATGCACAAATGAGATTAGACACAAGAATTATTTACTAAAGTTACAATAATTTACCGGAATCATCCAATTTGCCAGGTCACCGTAACGTGAAACTTGCATAGCCCCAAGAATAGTTAAGTCAATATGGCCGCCGCGGATCATTGCGAAGCTGTCGTCAGACGAAAAGAAAGATGCGCCTGTCGCCAAAACAATAAAAATAAATTAAGTTCCAATAATGCCAGGGACACATCAAGCGTATGAAGGCGAATGAATGTACAAAGATGAAATAATCTGAGTGGTCATCACTATGACTTGTCTTGGACCACGAGAGAGATAACATAACTTAACATAATTTCACGCCTATATCCCCGAAGGGGTAGGCAGAGGTGCAAGCACCCACAATTCGCCAATTTATGTTTAGGTACCAATGTAATAGGTGACGAGCCTATTGCCATTAACCGGGCACTTATGAACCTGCGATAAATACACACATAACTTCGAAAAGCATCGAAAAGTTATTGGTGTGTGCAATGGTAAACCTGGGATCAACCTGAGAACCTCGTCTCAGCAGTCCATTACGAGGTAGAGGTTAGAGGTCATTAGAGGTACGAGAAAGATTTTTTGTAATAATCTTTATTTGGTGATTTTGAGCTCGTCCACTGCCGTTGCACCAAATGCTTTACTCGAAAGACACCCAAGAAGCGTGTACTGCGCGTATAAAGCACATTTTAGGTCCAAGATATATGTCCTCATAACATCATCGTCATCTTAACGACAAGTTGGTAGCTTACAGAAATGATCCCATTCCTTTGTGTACGCCTTCGTTTAGCTGGTGCGTGCCCAGCACGATAAAAGCGTCGAAGGAGTCGGCCTTATGTCCTTACGTCCCTAGTATGAACCCTGGTCATTACACTACCAAAGTGAACCTACTTTTAATACAGTTTAGCTATATTTTCCAATAGTTTATTTTTACATTATTTAATATTTTTATATTATTTCTTGACATAATTTTAAAATTTTGACGTTCATATGTGCTCTTTGTGTGCCTAAAATGAAATTGATTCTTTGATATATATATTCAATTGCTAATTATCTTTTAAAATTAAATAAAATTCAACTCGACTATGTAAGGAGGTAGGACACGGCGGTATTTCCGCCCGATTGAGCAGTCCGACTGGGGAAGTACCTCCACCCTACAAAATACCGCGGCTATAATAACTTCGTGTTGTGTTCCCAGCGGTGAGTAGGGTAGCCAGAGCTCACTGGAGAATTTGTACTGTCAGTGGGAGGACTAAAGGCTTGTCCTGCTTTGTCTTCTACTGACGGCACAGAAACTCTGTACTTACAGGGTTGGCAGCGCGACTGTGACTCCTCTGGTGTTACAGACGTCTATAGGTCACGGTAACCACTTTCCATCAGGTGGGCCGTGTGCTTGTCTGCCAACTAAGTGGTTTAAAAAATTTAAAAAAATGAGGAGTTCCAATATGTAGGCTATTTGACAAGGTCGTCTGATTATTCGAATACTGCTTAATATGTTAGTTTATTCTGAAAAACTATGCCTTGCAAAATAAGATATTGACTAAACTGAAACTATGGCGTTTCATTATTTTTAATTCCCAAAGTAAGTCAAAATATGAATAATCAAATTCAGTCCCAATATTTATACTTTTTACCTAGATTCCTCATTATATTTCAAATTACTTTTATTATGAACGAAAATTCTAGATATGAAGTAAAATATGAAGTAAAATTCTCTCGCACTCCATACATTCGAACTACGCGCGAATGGCGTGTGACGTCACAGCGCGAGAAATTGAATTTGCAAAATCAAAAACTTAGCTTTAAAGACGTATGTGAACTTAGCATCTCTCTTGCTGGCATCTCACAAAAAAACGATAGTTCTATTGGCATCCCACATAGTTCTATAGTTCTCAATAAGTTTTAACAATAGTTCCATTGATTTAAGTACCAAAATCGAACTTTAAAAAATGAGATGCTAACTTCACAAAAAATTTCCAGCATCTCATCAAAAAACCTCAAAAATAGTGGTAATTAACATAGTTACACAGTTCTAGATAAGTTTCAATAATAGTTCTATAGATTTTTGTATCGAAATCGCATTTTTAATAATTGAGATTTTAACTTCACAAAATATATTACGGCATTTCATCGAATTTCGCTTCATTGACCATGCAGACGTGGATAACTAAGAAGTTTTGCGTTATAAACTTATTCTGTTGATTGCTCTACTGCTTGACTTTAATAAGAATCGAAGAAACACTTTATTTTTATATATTATTTAGAGATCACACACGAAAAGACGAATATGTTCTACACAACACTTAAAATGGTGATATGCTGTCACCTAACTTAGAGTTCTGTGCATTATTATACTTTTGCATCATAGATACAGACTGCTACATAAGAAATAACAGAGTTCTGAACATATTAAGTTGAAGTAAGGTGAGATGATGTGGTTTAACTGAGAGTTATGTGCCAAAAAAACTTACCGTTTTGATCAATACGCCTAAACAAGGGTGAGATGCTGATACACTTCTAAAAACGACCCACAGGCGGCGTGCGTTTTAGTCGGTTCGAGTCCGACATAACCTCCTCCACCGGCTCCGGTGGGGAGGTATCCGTGGGGATTTTGCGCACGTAAAAAAAAAAAAAAAAAAAAGAGTTCTGTACTCCAAAATACTTTTAAATGATAGGTAGAGGTCTGCCACTTATAAAACGAGAGTGTTCTGGACACATAGATATGGGAAAGGGTGAGATGCTGATGTTCAACCGAAAGTTATGAGCAAAAAAGTGTGTTGAGCAATAGGCTTAGAGAAAGGTGAGATGCTGATACATTACTGAGAATTCTGTACTTCAGAAAGCTGTAAATTAATAGATAAAGGTCTGCTACATATAAAACAAGAGAGTTCTGGCCATGTAGAGTTGAAAAAGGGTGAGATGCTGAGGTCCAACCGAGAAACACATGTCAAAAAAATGAATTGAGCAATGGACTTAGCATCAGCATCTCACCCTTCTCTAAGTCCATTGCTCAATTCATTTTTTTGACATATGACCCTCGGTTGGACCTCAGCATCTCACCCTTTCTCATCTCTTTGTGTCCAGAACTCTTTCGTTTTATATGAAGCAGACCTCTAATTACTATTTGAAAGCTTTTTGGAGTACAGAACTCTTAGTAATGTATCAGCATCTCACCCTTGTTTTAGCTTATTACTCCAAACTCTTTTTTTCGCTTATGACTCTGGGTTGGACCTCAGAATCTCACCCTTTTTTCAACTTAAATGACCCGAACTCTCTTGTTTTATGTGTGGCAGACCTTTTTTGAAGTACAGAACTCTTAGTAATGTATCAGCATCTCACCTTTCTCTAAGCCTATTGCTCAACACACTTTTTTTGGCTCATAACTATCGTTTGAACCTTAGCATCTCACCCTTTCTCATCTTTTTGTGTCCAGAACTCTTTCGTTTTATATGTGGCAGACTTTTACCTACTATTTGAAAGCTTTTCGGAGTACAGAACTCTTAGTAATGTATCAGCATCTCACCCTTGTTTAAGCTTATTACTCAAAACTCTTTTTTTTGCATATGACTCTCGGTTGGACCTCAGAATCTCACCCTTTTTCAACTCTACATGGCCAGAATTCTCTTGTTTTATGTGTGGCAGACCTTTATCTAATAATTGACAGCTTTTTGAAGTACAGAACTCTTAGTAATGTATCAGCATCTCACCTTTCTCTAAGCCTATTGCTCAACACACTTTTTTTGGCTCATAACTCTCGTTTGAACCTCAGCATCTTACCCTTTCTCATCTCTTTGTGTATAGAACTCTGTCGTTTTATATGTGGCAGACCTTCACCTACTATTTGAAAGCTTTGCGGAGTACAGAACTCTTAGTAATGTATGGACCTCAGAATCTCACCCTTTTTCAACTCTACATGGCCAGAATTCTCTTATTTTATGTGTGGCAGACCTTTATCTAATAATTGACAGCTTTTTGAAGTACAGAACTCTTAGTAATGTATCAGCATCTCACCTTTCTCTAAGCCTATTGCTCAACACACTTTTTTTGGCTCATAACTCTCGTTTGAACCTCAGCATCTTACCCTTTCTCATCTCTTTGTGTACAGAACTCTGTCGTTTTATATGTGGCAGACCTTCACCTACTATTTGAAAGCTTTGCGGAGTACAGAACTCTTAGTAATGTATCAGCATCTAACCTTTCTCTAAGCCTATTGCTCAACACACTTTTTTTGGCTCATAACTATCGTTTGAACCTTAGCATCTCACCCTTTCTCATCTTTTTGTGTCCAGAACTCTTTCGTTTTATATGTGGCAGACTTTTACCTACTATTTGAAAGCTTTTCGGAGTACAGAACTCTTAGTAATGTATCAGCATCTCACCCTTGTTTAAGCTTATTACTCAAAACTCTTTTTTTGCATATGACTCTCGGTTGGACCTCAGAATCTCACCCTTTTTCAACTCTACATGGCCAGAATTCTCTTGTTTTATATGTAGCAGACCTTTACCTATTAATTTACAGCTTTCTGAAGTACAGAACTCTTAGTAATGTATCAGCATCTCACCTTTCTCTAAGCCTATTGCTCAACACACTTTTTTGCTCATAACTTTCGGTTGAACATCAGCATCTCACCCTTTCCCATATCTATGTGTCCAGAACACTCTCGTTTTATAAGTGGCAGACCTCTACCTACCATTTAAAATTATTTTGGAGTACAGAACTCTTAGAAGTGTATCAGCATCTCACCCTTGTTTAGGCGTATTGATCAAAACGGCAAGTTTTTTTGGCACATAACTCTCAGTTAAACCACATCATCTCACCTTACTTCAACTTAATATGTTCAGAACTCTGTTATTTCTTATGTAGCAGTCTGTATCTATGATGCAAAAGTATAATAATGCACAGAACTCTAAGTTAGGTGACAGCATATCACCATTTTTTAAGTGTTGTGTAGAACATATTCGTCTTTTCGTGTGTGATCTCTAAATAATATATAAAAATAAAGTGTTTCTTCGATTCTTATTAAAGTCAAGCAGTAGAGCAATCAACAGAATAAGTTTATAACGCAAAACTTCTTAGTTATCCACGTCTGCATGGTCAATGAAGCGAAATTCGATGAAATGCCGTAATATATTTTGTGAAGTTAAAATCTCAATTATTAAAAATGCGATTTCGATACAAAAATCTATAGAACTATTATTGAAACTTATCTAGAACTGTGTAACTATGTTAATTACCACTATTTTTGAGGTTTTTTGATGAGATGCTGGAATTTTTTTGTGAAGTTAGCATCTCATTTTTTAAAGTTCGATTTTGGTAGGTACTTAAATCAATGGAACTATTGTTAAAACTTATTGAGAACTATAGAACTATGTGGGATGCCAATAGAACTATCGTTTTTTTGTGAGATGCCAGCAAGTGAGATGCTAAGTTCACATACGTGCTTTAAAGTTATTTGTCGTACGAATATTTCACTTTAGCAGTTAATTACTATATACTAAGTGGTTATTATGCTAGATTTTTTTAAGAACTTAAACGTTTATAAAAGTTTTATAAATCGAGCTTTCGATTAATGTTTTAATAAAAAATGGTTTGAAACATTATTATGTTTCATACCAATTTATCTAGGGATAATATAATTAATTTTTTAATTAATTTAAGTACTTCAGTTTGATTCACAATTATACAATACCTGGTAGAACAGTCACTGTTTCCTTTCCAGCATTGATAAGATCAGCATCAATTTCCTCTTCAGTAGGATAGGGACCAAGTCCAAGTATTCCATTTTCGGACTGCAGGAAAATTTTGACATTATCTGGAATATAATTGCTGGCTAGCATGGGCATTCCTGAAACAAATTGTGTAGCCAGAGTTGTTTATTCACATTAATTGTAAGAAATTTCTAGTCCTAGCTAATGACATGCTAAAAATATTAATATATTTTAAATAATGGCGAATCCAGACATTTTAATATTTATCCATAGAACAGCTCATGACTGTAAGGTGCCAGTTTTTTTTTTAACAAAGTAGCGTATTACTACAGACAAAAATCTCACCTATTCCGAGATTTGCATGCATTCCATTTTTAAATTCTAATGCAACTCTTTTTACTATTCTTTCCCTAGTCGAATTAGATCCTTTATCTTCCTTATTTGATTTTCTCACCGTTTTCCTTTCAATTCTTTTTTCACACTTATCTCCTTTTACTATTCTGTGTACGAACACTGACGGCATATGTACAAAGTCAGGATCTATTTCATCTACAATTTCCTCCACCTCTGCAATGGTAATTCGAGCAGCTTTGCACATTGCTGGGTTAAAGTTCCGAGCACTTTTCCTGAACAGCAAGTTGCCATGTCTGTCGGCTTTCCAGGCTTTTATCAGTGCAAAGTCCCCAGTAATGGCTTCTTCCATGATGTAATTTTTACCATTGAACTGCTGCACGAGTCTAGGTGCACTTGGTATATCAATCTGTAATTATATATGACACAATAACTTACTAGACCTTTTTCGGACACATCACTTGTATACATTTTTATTTTATTTCTTACCTAAGAAAGCCCAATACAACTGAATTTATTCTGGTACTAAATTCATGAAAATTGTATTGCTTACCTTTCCATCTTTAGTATACTTGATAGGAGACCCTCCTTCTTGTATAAGGGTACCAAAGCCTGTTGGAGTAAAGAAACCAGGTATTCCAGCACCACCAGCACGGATCCTTTCAGCTAATGTTCCTTGAGGAGTTAGTTCAACCTAAATAATTTTACTACATTATTTACTAAACAGTGCTAATATGTAATATTCCTAGAGTCAGCCTGCTAGAGAGTATTTGCACTTTTTTTTTATCTAGGTAATATCTTACCTCTAATTCCCCGCTAAGGAATTGCCTTTCAAATTCTGCATTTTCTCCAACATAGGATGCAATCATTCGTTTAATTTGTTTACTCTTTAACAGAATTCCAAGACCAAAGTTATCTACACCTGAAATTGACATTACACTAATATAATAATCTCACTAGAGATAATAATCTAGTGCCATTCACTCATTACGTAATATCAGAATCAACTTTGTATGACCTTGTATAAACTAGTATTCTAACTGCAAACTGCTATTCTAAGAGAAGATTGGTAGTGGTCCAGTTTCTCATCTAATTGGAAATGTCTGACTGGGGACTCACTTCTGCTCAACAGAAGATTACAAGATTGAGGGCAAACACCAGCACAAACAAAAGCACAGGTTAAACTTTATTAATAATCCTGCTGGTATTTATAAATTATTTAAGAAGATTTCAATAACTTGGAGATTATTTCTTATCTGATATATTGTTAATGCAACACTTGTTCTGTTCTATTTATATTGTGCTGATTCGTCCATCCCATTGCAAAATATGAGATGTTAGATTACTTAATGGCTTCCTTAATTTTTTTAAACAGAGGCAAAGGGTGGGCATCTGCCTGTCTATCCAAATGAGAGAGACCGGGAATATAATTAAAATCAAATATGTAATTCAAGTCATTACAACAAATATTAGACTTTGGCTTCCATTATACCATATTATACCTACTTTTAAATTCATTGTAATAACTTTCAAATGAATAAAACTAGTATTGAATTACAGGTACGTACATATTACGAATACGAATAGTTGCGAAATAGCACCTGTTTACTGACTAGAACAGGATTCTAAAACTAGTTTAGCTTGTTTTTGCTAAAAATAATAATTTAAAATTCAAACATTCTTACCTGCATTGTTGGATACAACTGTGAGTCCTGATATCTGTTTCTTATTTATGGCTGTAATGAGATTTTCTGGGATCCCACACAACCCAAAACCACCAACTAAAAGTTTTGATCCATCTGGTATGTCCTTCACAGCATCACCAAAACTTTCATAAATTTTGCTACTGCGAAATGCTGTACTATAATTAGCAGTAGAACAAGAAATAATCTGAAAATGAAATATCTAATGAATTTTCTTTACTTCAAAATAACTTATCAACATGTTATATTTATAAAATTTGTTATCATATACCTTTGCAACAGTGTAACTTTTTACATTTATATGAACATTTTGTTGTAATTTAACAAGCCGTCCCAGTATTGATGGTGCCATGTTTATATTCACCAGTTCTTAAAATAATTTCACTTTTCTGTTATCACTTATCAGGCACATTTAATAAACACTGTAATAATCTGTAAAAGTTATGATTTTATGATAATGCTTAAAAATATATTGAAACCAGCGGTTATCACGTTACTAGGGAGAACGTGTATTACTGTAATTATAAATAATGTATTATTTCATTTTATTAACACTAACATTTATGTAAACATGGGCGACTCCCTGGAAAATCCTGACACAGAGGAATTATTGAGTACAAGTTTGGATGCTACCTGTGCGATTACGTCGTACAAAGATGAAATAAAAAAAGAAATGAATGATCTTAAATCTATTTTACAGAGTACACAAAATGAATTAGACAATGTTATACTAGAAAATATGGATCTAAAGAAACAAATAGCCCACCTGACTCAGGAAATTACGATGCTAAAACAAATATGCCAGAGCCCCTTATCTTCACTTCGAAAAGCGCAGCAGTCTACAAGGAAATTAAGCGCCAGGCGTCGACTGACGGACTCGTTTAGCGTCAACACTCCTCAATCACAAAATCCTGTACAAATTCAGGGTATTCAAAATAAAACGGAAAATTTATCCACCTCTGCCGAAGAAAAACCTAAATCATCAAACAATATAGCTCCCGAAAACTTAATTATTCCCTTATCTAAGCGCTTACAAGATGATGTAAAAGTCACCGGAACGTATTTGAACCAGCAGCCAATCAGGAAACACAAGCTATGTATTCTAAGTGCGAACAACTCCAACAATATAATATCAATAGCAAGAGATACCTTCAATGAAAATTATGAATGCTGTCATTACATTACGACAGGTGGCAATACAGAGCAATTATTGAAGAGCATGACTACGAAACTTGAAGATTACACGATGGAAGACTTCTGCGTTGTTCTTCTGGGAGAAGATGATTTCAGGAGGACGAATAACTATATGGACACTATCTTTAAAATACGAGAAACTGTAAAGGACCTAACGTATACAAATGTTATTATCTGTTTCCCCTCTTACAAATATAATAATAACTGTAACTTATTCAATTGGAGGGTGGAAACTTTTATTAGCTTGTTAAATTTAGACGTATTAAATCATGGATATGTTTATCTATTGGACAGTAACCTAAATTTAAAGTACGACAACAGCATGTTTGACAGACGCTCTGGTAAAATAAATAACCTGGGTATGCGAGTTATACTTCGTGACTTATTAGGCCTTATGAATAAGGTAAAAATGTATAACAAATGTGATTATAGCCTGCATTTAACCGAGCTTTTTCGAGACAAATGACATGTGTATCGACGTGTGTGGTGAACTGTTGGAACACACACACAGTGAGGATAGGGTAGATATTCTAAATGACCCTAAATCTGAACAATTGCAACGAATTACATTTTTTCATCAAAATGTGTGTGGGTTACAAAGTAAAATAAATGGATTTGAGGTTTATTTAAACGACCTCAACAAAGAAATACATTACATATGTATAACGGAACACTTTTTAACGAAATTATCGGCGCCGTCACTTTATTTCCCACGCTATACACTCGCTTCATGTAACACACGAACTAACAAAAAAAGGGGAGGTTCTCTAATCTTGGTTCAATTAAATAGAAAAACGGAAGAATTACAAACTTGCAAAAAATTATATAAGCAGGATGTCTTTGAAATATGTGGTGTCCGAGACTGTGACACAAATTTAAATGTAATTTGTTTATATAGAATTCCTGATAGCAAAAATTTTGATGAATTTATGGTGAAGTTCGAAGCATTGTTACAGCACTTTTTGAATAAACAATGTATAATATGTGGCGACTTCAATGTTGACCTTTTAAAGACTGACAGTGAGCGGCACTCATTTCTGACATTAATTAAATGCTATAATTTTGAATATTTAATCAATACTTATACTTTTATTAGGAATTCAATAATGTCCTGTATTGACAACATAATAACAAATATTCCAAGAGCTAATATTAAGAATATAGAAGTAGATCACAATGGACTATCTGATGGACATGCTGGGTTATCCTGTACGGCTATGACAAAATCTACAACTCAAAAAAACAAACAGCCTAATCACATATGTAAATACATAAGGTCATATAGTGAAAAGAATAAAATATTGTTTAGGAATACGCTGTTGAACGCCAATTTGAGTACAGGTATAAATACTTTCATAAATAAATTTAATAATATTCACTCTACGAGTTTTCCATTACAGTATAAGAAAATAAATACTAATAAAATTGTAAACAGTAAATGGATAACGAAAGGAATAAAAGCATCTAGCAAATTTAAACGTGTGCTCTGCTGCGTTAACAAGGAGCATTGTGACGATACAATCTTAAAATATAGGCAAAGGTATTTTCAAATTTATAAAAAAGTTATTAAAAATGCAAAAAAGAATGTAGTCAGGAAAGAGGTAGCTAATGCAGTAAACCCAAGTAAAACAATTTGGAGCATTGTAAATCGTCGCAAAACCGCAAAGAAGTGTTTCAAACAGCAAAATCTCGTTTTAAAAATTGATAATAGAATTATTGATACACCCCAACTGATAGTCAACATATTCTCAGATACCTTTGCAAATGCCAATGTGTTATACTCTGGTGATCACAGTGGGGTAGCAATGAGATATTTAACTGAAAATATCTGTAGAGTAGAAAACTCCATGAACTTCGACCCTATTTGGCCAACCGAGATATTTGGGATGGTCAGACAAATGCCGTCTAAAAACTCTACAGGTTATGATGACATTCCTCTGTCAGTATTTAAAGAGAACATTGATTTGCTAGCTGAACCGATTGCTGAGATGTTAAATAAATGCGTTGATATGGGGGAGTTTCCTGATCAATTTAAGATAGCCAAGATTTTGCCAGTATTCAAAAAGGGTTGTAAAACTGATCCCGCTAATTACAGACCAATCTCATTATTACCAGTATTCTCTAAAATATTTGAAAAAATCATGAAAAATAGACTCATAAGTCACATGAATTCGAGTAACATCTTAAATTGCAGGCAATTTGGGTACCAGAAAGGTATAGGGACTTTAGATGCTATAGATACATTGATAGGGGATGTAGTGGGTCATTTAAACCAGAAACGCAAAGTGGTAGGACTATTCCTTGATCTCAGTTCTGCATTTGACACTGTTGAGCATGAATTGCTTATAAAGAAACTGGAGCACTATGGAGTACGTAATAATGTTCTAAAGTTGTTCCAATCTTATTTATCAAACAGGAAGCAGTTTGTTGAGACAAAAGTGGTCATAGAAGGTACAGAAAAATCGTATAAATCTAAAGCAATAATAATAAGGAGAGGGGTGCCTCAAGGATCCGTCTTGGGACCTATCTTTTTTAACTTATTTATAAATGATCTGGCGGATTACGTTTGTAATGAGATTCCTGACATGAAACTCGTGCTCTTTGCTGACGATACAAATGCAATAATTTCAGGTGATAGCATTGACAATCTTGAAACCAAGGTTAATACTGCATTATCTACTTTTGAGAAGTGGTTTGCAATGAACAACTTGAAATTAAATCTGACTAAGACAAAGTGTATGCTGTTCAAATCTACGTCAAAATCTAATGTAGAATTAAGAGTAAAGTCCCTGGGCACTGATGTTCATGTGGTGGATTCGGTCAGATTCCTGGGTGTTCAACTTGATACCATGCTAAATTGGAAAGAAGAGTTATTGGCTATAGTTAACTCCTTGAGCTCTGCTTGCTATGCCATAAGGAGTTTAAGAGATGAGTTAACAATCGAACAATTAAAAACTGTGTATTTTGCCCTAGTTGAATCAAAACTTAGATACAGCATATTGTTCTGGGGAAATAGCTATGAATATAATATCGACTCAGCTTTTGTTGTGCAAAAAAGAGCTATACGAACCATTGTACGCATTAGTCAGACTGAATCATGTAAACCTCATTTCATTAAACTGAAAATTCTGACAGTGCCATGCTTATATATTTTAGTGCTGTTGACGAACCTAATGAAAAATTTACACAAATATGAAACAAATAGTGAAAGAGATTTAAGACTAAAAAGTCGCAGAAAAGACTTAAACAGTGTAATTGTGCCAAAGCTCAATGTTGTAAAGCATAGTTCAGGGGTACAGGCTGTGAAGGTCTTTAATAGACTCCCCACTGAACTGAAAACTATTACCAGTGTCAATATTTTTAAGCCAAAGCTAAGAGAGTATTTATTGGAAAAATGCTATTATGACATTGATGAGTTTTTGAATCATAATGATACATAATTTTAAATTGATAATTGAATTGATAATTTTAATTTATTTAGTATTTTATTAATGAATTTTAACGTGACATAACCATTGAAATTTCACTTTTTTGTAAACCTAATTCAATTTACTTTTTATCTAATAATACTATTGACATTGTTGTTGATTTTGCAATTTTTATTTTTTTATTTTTATTGGGTTTTGAATGATAATATCACATAACTTGGAATTGATTATTATATTATTTTGTTGATCTATTTTAACATGACATAAGAACGGTTGACATTTTACATTTTTATTGATTTGCATGTATTATTATTATCGAAATTTTTGACATTTTTATTGATTGCTATGTATTTAAATTGTTATAATTTCTACACGAATTATGTTTGTTGAGAAATAAATGAATTGAATTGAAATTGAAATATTATATTTATAGTTTCAACAAACCGCCATAAATCACTTGTTGCACTCACACAACTGACAAAAAGTACCTACTCTGTGTCTGTGAATGACAATGACATGTTTTGATTTCGAATGTGATTGTGATGTCAATAGGTAATATGATGAGATAAAAAAATAATATTATGAACTGGGTGGGGTGACCAACTACGATAAACTGGACTAGATAAAGAAAACAGTCACTTGTTTGTCTCACAATCTCAAGGTCAGGAACTCGTAATTTATATTCATGAATTTATACATTAATTTGAAACTTCAATAAACACGTTTAGAAGTAGTTATCTACCTCCGATATTGTATGCAAAAATCGTTAAATATTATTGGTAACCATCCTCCGTACCTACCTAATTTCGTACTTATTAACTAGGTACATACTTTTCACTATTCTCATCAAATCAAAAGTTCTGATTACAAAATGAGATAAAATTTTATCAGCAGTCGAGATAACATTTTGTGATGTGCCTACTCTTTATAGATAACTAAAAGACTCGCCGACATCTCTCATGGCCGCAATTTTTAATTTACGTCACGAATTTTGATTTGACATGTTTATATAGTGAAGACCTGCCTATTGATAAATGGGTGGATGTCTAGGTACCTTTACTTACTTACATAATTAAAATACATTAAAATCCATCATACCTACTCATCAATTTAATGTATTATGTAGAAGTGACGCAGTACATAGGTATCGTTTACTGAGTTATATAGATATGCAAAAATATTAAGTAGGTACTTAAGAGGATCTTAAAGATTATAACTCTACATTATTTTGAAGAGGTTACTGGGGTGCTCGATCCTTACTTCCACTCGGTGTACTCTGGGCAACGGAAAGGAGAGCACCTCTCTCACGCAGTAGAGATGCTGCTGCCTAGCCTACGGCCAATTCTTTCAACCACTTGTCACCCCAGCAGAAGAAAACCCTGCGTGACCATGTGTTAGGCTCATACCCCCCCCCCCCCCAAGTCTGAGGAGCTTTTCAGACTTTTTATTTTTATATGAGTATATGTACTTTTTTCCTTTAATTTACCTACCTACTAACAAGGAAATATCTCTGTGAAAGGAACAAGTGTGGGAAAGGCCTCTGTGACGTAGCGGTAAAACGTTCGACGGCTACACAGGAGACGCGGTTTCGATTTCGGTTCAGTGCTAGTATCTGTTTGCATGAATATGTATATTTGCATTGGTCTGGGGTGAGTGTTTCTATCTATGACATGTATGTATTTACAAAAAAATGTATCTAAGTATGTTCATCCGCATTCTAGATTCCATAACACAGGCTAGTTAAGCTATGTTTACCACAGGTCTAGATAGCGTTGTGTGGAATATTGTGGAATATTTATTTATAGCTCACAGATGTGGTTTCATTTCAACATGGAAATCTTCCTTTAAAATTTATATTATTTCTCAATTCAATAAATTAATGTACAGTTTGGTTTTGTTTTAGAGATTTAAAATTAATTAGTAATGTAAATTAACCGATGTGTTGACTGAAATGTGATGTGCATTCGACTGCGGAAGTTGCGGGTGCGATTCCCATTCAGTGAAAATATTTGTACCCATGCATGAATAAGATAGGATTGATCTGGTTTTTTATTTCTATGTTTAATTTACCACCATTTACCTTCTACATAGTACCTACCGGCTGCAGCCGCACCTGTCTCCCCAAGCCGTCGCTGGGAGAACTAACCAGCCCCTTGCGGCCTTTACATGATCTCCACTCTGCCCTCTGCTGGTCAAGGACACGTGGATGGAAAGCATCCGTGCAGCCCTTTACATAGCCTCTCCAACAGGCACATGCTATAAAAACGTTTCGAACAATCGAATGAATTCGACAGCAGAATCCGCAGAGAGATTTCAATTTCGCGCGCTCTAATTAGAATTAAAATTGCACAAGTCGACAGTGATATTATGTTTATGTGCTCGACAACGTAACGTCAACAAATTTGCAGCTTGAGAAATTGAAATTTCACCGCGTATTCAGCTGTCGAGCTCGTTCGATCATTCGAAACTTTCCTACAGCATGTGCCTGTTGAATTCCCTGCCTTTTCCCGTACCCACAATGTTTTTATTACCCGTATTAGGTAGGTAATATAATATTGTGTGGTTTCCGGCAGAGTAGAATTATTGTCACTCCATCTCATCCCATGCGGTGTCGTACAAGGCGACTAAGGGATAGGGCTGTTTAACACCAGACAGATATATATAGCCCAGACTCGGCCTCAGATGCATGACTCGAGTCAACAATAGTGCCCGGAATGCGGCAATAGGCTCAACCCCTATTACGTGGGACCGAATACAATTATTGGTGAAATAATTCAATAAAAAACAACATTTATGCATGTAGGTGTAATAAATCTTAAAGAAATGCACTAAAATCACAAATGTACATGTACCTATTGTTTTTACAAAGACTATATCTGGTGCTATCGGTTTTGTTTACATTTCGTCATCCTAGTGTGATCAAGGTTTTCATTAAATTAATGACCTACCTACGTGCCTAAAGTGCATATTTTTGTACAATAATAATAGCTATTCATACTCAGAATAATATAATATCGCAATACTTACTTATAGAAATATCTATTAACAATATCTAGCAAGTTTGTTGAATAGGATCAACAGTCAACGACAAAAGTAGCTTAACACATTTTTTTAAATAGGTACTTGTAATTTTTTACTTTGGAATATATGTGAGTATTAAATAAATTGATGTAGGTTACCCAATCACCGAGATTAAAGTTGATATATTTCATACTTATTTTGTTTATTGTTTTGTGAAATTGTAAATTATATAGTAGACAATGTGTTCGGCTACTTATGTCTTTGGCTGTATCCTAAACCTTGCTATTTCCGCAGGACAACACTCATCTGTCAATTAACATAGTAGGTCATATTACGAATAGGTACCTATATACTTATCTATTATATTTATTAAAACAATATAACAAAATTGTTTTGTTCCTGTAGTGTAGTGTATTTGCTCCGTGGGCAAACAAATAGCATTTTTAAATCTTGTATCTGGGTGTTCATTTAAAAAAATGGTTTAAATGATTTTTTATACCACTTAGGTGGCAGCCCACACACCTACCCCACCGAACAAACACGGCCCACCTGATGGAAAGTGATTACAGTGACCTATGGACGTGTGCAACTCCAATGAAGTCAAACTCGCGCTGTCAACCCTGTAAGGACGTAGAGTTTCTGTGCCGTCAGCGTAAAAGTAAAACAGGACAAGCTTTTGGTCTTCCCACTGACAGCAAAATAACTCTCCAGTGAGCTCTGGTTACCCTACTCACCGACGGCAACACAACACGAGGTTATTATGGCCGCGGTATTCTGTAGGACAGAGGTACTTCCCTAGTCAGAATGTTCAAATGGACGGAAATACCGTCAAGTCCTACCTTGTTATAGGTACATATTTGTGGGTAGCGTAATATAAAAAGGCAGGTTAACCTGACCACACGTAGATACCTACCTACCTAATAGTTTCCAATCAAAATTATGAACTTACGAACCAGGCAGGACTAGATCTCGCATTTGAAAAGAATTCTTATGACATTTATTAATTTATTTCGAATATTTTATCTGTTAATGCTATGCTTTCCATGATAATGATCAAAAAACATTAAAGTGCTATATAATACTATTACTATACATTCTAATGACTATAATCCTTTGTAAATAACGCTAAGAAAATATGTTATGTAGATAAATTAAACAGGATAATTGTGGTATATTAATCATTCATTACACATTTTAAAAAGGCTTTTTACGCAAAATTGGCGTTTCGTAGCATTTTGTAGGTACCCACAGTAAACAACAAAAGTTGCTTGACAATATATTTACAATCAAGCTGTTCAATAAGGAAACTTGTGGTTTGATAGAAGAACCAGATCGAGAGCGTTGTAAAAAAGGCCTGAAAGTAAACAATTAAGAAAGTGGAAGAAGCGAAATGTGTATGTTAGTATCGTAACAAGTGGAAACTTAATGGCACCTGTCTGCCTACCCTATTACGAAATAGTCGTGATGTAAGTATGTATAACCCTCAGAGTATAAAGTTAATATACCTACCTAATTATTTAGTAAGTATTTTATTTACCTATTGCATCATTCAAGAGAGGTTTGTAAACTACTGTTGTCTTTGTCTGTACTTAGGCTTAAAAAAAAATTCGCTTCATGGAAATCGCCATAAATACCTATTTGTGTAACCAATGAACCACAGATACTTTAGGTAGACAATATTGACAATAATTCTTATGAGAATACAATTTATTGCAAACTCAGTATGTTATACCAAATTACGTTTTTCATTTATATAGGTAGTTGTTATTACTGAATTTTGAACTCCAAAATATAATTTATATTTTTACAAAACAAGTTATAACGTAGTTAATAGATAAATTATTGATTGTTTATTAGAAACATGAGAATAACATAATATTACACCAGTTTCAAATTTCGAATATCTAAACTCATCACGAAAATATCTAAACTCATAACGAAAATATTTAATCAATATGGGTTTGCCATCACACCGATCACAGTTTTCTAGATAGCAACTCGTAAGTACTTCTAGGAATAGGTAGGTAGATGATACTCATCTAGATATATTATCTGCGATATCTACCTTCCTGAAATGCTTACATTTGGATCACTCATAAAAATATAAATAGAAGCATTAAAAGCTTTCAACATTCATAATGCATGCGTTACCTACATGCGTGTGCTTGATACGCTTACGTTACGCTTTGCATAACTTTAGCATGTACCTACCTAAATATACCATAGTGTAATAAATAGGGACTATTGTATAGGTATAACTCCATAGTCAGTGCTGGTCAATGTTTTATCAACATTCAGTCGATAAGGGGTATAAACAGTAGAACATAATTATTTAAATATTAGAACACAATAGTTATTTACATACATATGTAACTCTGACAGTTTAATACTACGGTAGTTAACGGTAGGCATTGCGTATACCTTTAAATATCACATAGATACACATTTGAATAGGTAGATTTAGTTGCGTGTAATCGACACAGCTGGTCTTTATACTTCAAACACAACATGTGTGTCCATTAAAAAGTATTATGATAAAACATAACAAGATATATAGTTTGATAACAAGATTGATATTGCTTTATAATGAAGGTATTTACATTCCACAATACACCACCTGGAGCACCATGTTAAATATGTATGTGATAGATAAGCTAATGTGCTTAAAATAGACTAGAGCGAAAACTCCGTACAAAGTATAAATATACCTATGTAAAGTACACTTAGCACATAATATTAGTCGCGTGGTTCCCGGCAGAGTAGAATTTGGACTACCCCATCTCTTCCCATGTGGGTCGTATAAGGCGACTAAGGCATATGGCTGTTTAACATCTGATAGATATATACAGCCCAGACTCAGACTCAGAATCATCTAGCGTCACTATTGTTGACTCAAGGTTAACAATAGTGCCCGGAATACGGCAATAGGCTCACCCCCTATTACGTGCACCGAATTCAAAGATTGCTGAAATGTGGGTGTTAACTCACCTCTGCCTAACCCTCCGGGGATAAAGGCTTGATTATATGTATATATGTGTAATATTCTAATACAAACATTCTATTTTCGGAGATTATGATGACGTATTATTTCGTGAGTCAATCCCATCAATGACTATTCTGTCACGTCGTCGCTACCGTTGTGCTCGTCCTACTAACACGTCATAATATTATGTTCATTCATCTATCAAGAGATAGATGAATGAACATATTATGACACGATGGAAATTGGAAACTAGTGTAACATTAAATATATTTGTAAAGTTCTATCCATAACATACTTATAGACATTTATACACTTAATCCAATTTGTTGACTATGCTTATTCACAAAAATATTAAGTGGCGAGAATGGCAATTCGCAATTCTATCAACCTTATTTTAAACATTAACATAATATCCTAAGACGTTCTAGCTGAGTCTACCAGATCTAGCGTCAGTTATAACTCCCCACAGTTCTATTATAAACTCGTCTGTGAAGCCGAATACTTGTAAATCGCTATCGTCGATGGCGTCTGCTAGTTGCATGGAGTTCGTTTTTCCCTCGGCCAGGTCCCACATTTGTGTCGCAAGATCTGAATCATTGATGCCCATGAATGACTCTAGTAAGCTGTTGATCTTCTCAATGCCTGCTTTAGATTTGTCATCGTGCTGAAAATATAAAAAATATGTATTAAAAATAGGGAAATATAATATTTGTTAGCCAAGTTTCTATTTTGTCATCTAATGTTGGTACCTATTCAAAATTATAGATCTGTTGCCATATGGTATGTTTATCGAAAAATATTTTCTATTTTTGTCTGCAGAATACCACCCGTCCCGACTTATATAAATATAGGTTACCTCCAATCGTGTCAATTCGTGTTAGGTTTCTTGTGATACCTAATGCACAGGAGGTCAGAGGACTCGAGGACATGAGTTGGGGACTCTATAGTCCCCACACCCGAGGAAGGTCAGAACGAAAGAGGTGACCCTGGGTCGGCCGGGGTGTGAGGGATATACCGGTCAACCTTACCTTCGGCAACCAAAAACAAGCCACAAACGCCGTGCGAATCGCACGTAAATCAAGTCGGTATCCATATGGACTTTTCAGACTCGAGGACGAGATTACATAGGGTATGTCAGCAAAGCAGTGGATATACCGCCAAAAATTTAGGCGACTGGTCTACAATTTTACGGATAAACACTATTATTTTCGCGACAGCTTAAATCACACCCTTAAAAATAGAGCATATAAAAGACCCCAGTAGGTAATGGTGGAATGAGGGTAGATGTGTAAAACTTGTCAAGATACAGTTCCGTACGTTATGATGTAACTGACAGAGTGGTTAGGGCGGATATTTCTAACCGGAGGCTCGAAGAGCAGGCGGCACTGTCGTGGTGCGTGGGGGTCTCCCACCGCCCTCTGTGCGCCCCACCGCTCGCGTCGCTGACCTATTTCAATAGGGCAACGGGCTGCGCTACCTAACAGGTGCCATGGGCTCGCTCATTTAAATAAAACCGGTACACCAGTCAAGGGCAGATAGGTAATAAAGATTGGTAAAATAACTGGTTCACTGTTGGTCACTGCCCTCCTGTCTTGCCAGCCGCCCAACTGTACGTACAGTCGACAAAGGATAGGTTTGCACCTTTACATCATACAACTTTATATGAAAAAGTGCGACCGTATCTCCTTTGTCGACTGTACAAGTCGGCAGACTTATGAACATTATAGAAAACTCCTAAGTATGAAGCATATTATTACCCGGAAACACAACACGAGGTCATTATGACCGCGGTATTATGTAGGGCGGAGGTACTTCCCCTTCGGACTGCTCAATTGGACGGAAATACCGTCGTGTCCTACCTCCTTCCTCGTGGTTTTTCTCAAATACTACAGATAGAATACTACAGCCTTCCTAAGCAATCACTTAGGAAGTCTGTACCCTGGGTTCGCACATGCTTCAACGGTCAACCTGACACGTGGCATATTGTATAGGAGTTGATTACATTCTTCTTTTTGCTTTCAATTGTTATCTCAAAAAGAATCATCTTAAATTAATTTTATTGTCCGGTCTGTCTGTCTGTCTCTGAGCTATCAACTTAAAATTAGCTCATATCAAATATCCAAGAATGCAATTTCTTGCAGTTGTGAAAAATACATGTTCTCGAACCCTCACACTCGGATGTGGCCGAATTTTCTTTAAAATTTGTAAGCGGAAACATCAATTCTCGCCTCCTTTTCTTGTTCCTACATTAACAGAATAACCAGTACAAAATACCAGGCAGTTCGAGATAGTTGCGTATACAACATGGCACAGTATCATCAAATGTCGAATGCTTCGTGTCTATCTGTCTTATAACCGCCTACCTACCCTATATAAATAATCCCTACAATTCAGACTATTCTTCAGTTTCAAAATCAAAAACCTAAGTACTGAAAAATCAAGTTCTAAAAAGCATTAAACAAGAGGATAGTCGTTGTACTGATGCTTTTCCTTGGAGTGTATTGTTTTGTTGGAATAAGTGGCATACGACCACGGCTATCCTTGATATTTTCTTGTTTAATACTTTTTAGAGCGTGATTTTTAAGCAGTCGGGTTTTAGTTTTTAAACTTAATTCTTCATTTATATAATTTTGGAGCAAGCAACAGTTATATATTCGTTATATATTTGTGCTACAGAAGCACTTTCAGTTGATATCAAACCTGCCATATTTATCTCAAATTTATTTTTTTAACAAATAAATAAATATTCCACGACATTCTACACAACGCTATCTAGCCCCATGGTAAGCATAGCTTAACTAGCTTGTGTTATGGGATCTAGAATGCGGATAAACATACTTAGATACTTTTTTTTAGTACTTCATGACCCGCTAGAGGGCGCCACATTGGTCCAGTTCTAATAAGCCGTTGAGAAGATATGAGGGAACAGATGAACCTACATACATATGTACATAGCCTGTCAAAATCATAACCCTCTTTTGGCTTCGCCATAGTCGGGTATAAAGAGTCTAATTGTAGGTTCCCTACAGATAGGTATGGTATTCTATAATATGCCAAAGTTATATTATGTACCTAGGAATCTACTAACTTTAAGTTATAGCCTAGATAAGTTAACATCAGGCTAAACTAACTAATAAATTGTGTCGTAGAATATTAATATTATAAATGCTACATACAAGATAGGTAGATACAGGTACAAGTGACTGGCACCAAAACGTTATCAGAATCAAATGATTGATCAGATCGGTCACGTCTCACGGTTTTTCCATTGTTTACAATTTTATTCTTACACGTTTAGCAACGAAGAATGTCATCATATTATGCAAACTTTGAAACAGGAACCAAACCAATCTACACGCATGCTGGGATCGGGCGAAAATCTTTCAAGAATTCACATCTATCGAACCTATTATCATTAAGTAATCTGTAAGACCTTACTTACTAAAGTTCCTAGCGTGATGTCACACAAATAGGCCAGTCAGATATTAGCGCGTTCAAACAAACAAACTCTGCAGTTTTATTATTGGTTAAGTATACGAATGATAGTGTGTTAGTTTATCCTTATTAAAAGTACAAAACAAGGAAAAATAATAGCTTACGTCATTTTCAATGGTTGCTGGCCCATTAGCTTTAAACCGTAGTGTTTCTTTTCCTGAACCATAGTTTGTCTTTCTACCGGATTTCGCTCCGCTCGTCTTCGGCCCAATACTTCCAAATCCACTCTTCAGCGGTTCTACTAATCTAATCGTAAATGTTGATCCTTTAGGAATATCTTTTAATATCTTTGCTACTTCGTAATGTCTCTTGCCAACCATATTCTCGCCGTTGAGTTTCTCAATGTGATCTCCGACCTGGAATTGAAAGGAATAGCGTTAATAATGTCAATGGTTTATTTCCTGTGCATTTCTTAGGAAGGTCAATGACCACAGAAATTACACATTTTATTACTTGTATTAAGTTGGTGCTATACTTGGTAGGTACATAATGAAAGTGTTACAAGTATACCTATGTTATGTACTGCTTTGTAGAGTTCTTGCAAATTTGACTATGTGAGGCTTCACTAATTTTACAATAGTGAACGTGCACATTGCATGTAAGTGCAACTATAACTATAAACATTATGCTACGTAGCGTAAAACGCAGATAGCAACAATGAGGTTTAGAATGCCTTAGCGGTGTTAAGATTAGGTTAAGTTTCAACTAGGCGTGAACTGAAGTTTGTAACCAATTCGAAATAAAAGGAAAAAGAAAATGTTACTGGTACAGGGTACGATGAGGATGACATATCTGTGTAGATAAAACCTTCAAAAGAAAACCAGATAAAAAAAACGCTGGTGAAGTAAGAGTCGATCTGATGCTGATTAAACCTAACATACCTACGTTCGTCAGTTAATTAAATACAGCGCTGCATCCTACTGTATCTTTGTTACCATCATAGGCTATTCATAGCCAACAAGTTAAAATGTTCACACACTGTACTTATGTGCATGTATGTACTTGTAAGACACAGTTAGTTATGTATGTCGTGAGTTCATGACAAATAATGATAACATTAGAAAGGTCAACGAACTCAATAGCAGGAAGTTCCAATTCAACAAACTTTTGAAAAATGCATTATTTCAACATACAGATATATTTTATTCTTACTTTATTTAGAGAACTACTTAACCTCGTGACCTATTAAGTCCAACGTTTTAGCCATTATCTACGCTACACTGCACTGTTATTAATATTTAGCTGGCCAGCCCCGGCTACGCCCGTGGCATGTTTTGAGATCTCATATCAACCCTATGAGCCGGTAATTTTTAGTTTTCAAATAATGTATGGAAATCTTCCGGATATATTGACATTTTTGATCACTGCTCCACTCTGTTAAGTAGTAGTGTGATGATATATAGCCTGAAACCTTCATCGGTAAACGGACTATTCAATGCAAAAAGATTTTTTACAATTCGAACCAGTAGTTCCTGAGATTAGCGCGTTCAAACAAACAAACTCTTTTCAGTTTTATAATATTAGCATAGATTTAAAATGTGACTAACTACCTATATAAATAGGAAAGATGTAAGCAATTTGCTATGTAACTGTGGTAAGTACATTTATTTATTTTACACTGCTATGGTACCTAAGTAGATACAGTCAGCATTAAGTCGATTCTTGACTAAAAAAGTAGGTACTTCTTCTTCGAGTCAATGGCCAGGTCTGGCATATAATGGCCTTGTATTTAAATTCTATTGGCCTAAATCTTGGCCACAAAAACAGCACTCTCCGTTATCCTACAGAGGTACTCAACATAATCTTTCCTACGTATTCAGTGAAGTTCACTTACTGATTTAGTGGTCAGTAAGTTAACTTCACGCTAACGATAGTGCGTTTCGACTGTGGAAAATAAAAACTTGTTTCCAAACAGAATAATGACCCAGGTCGGAGCCGAATCGAATTACAAGTATGGCACGTTATCGTAGACTCAGTTTCGATAAGGCCTTTGAATACGATTTCTCGATCTTTATCCATGAACGGCATTAACACTAACCCGCTAAACTTCAAATTCATGGTCACTCGTTACGAAATGTGGTAAGTACCATTCCCTATTTGGTTTGGTTTTTTTACATACAACAAGCGCACCTAATTGTGGACATGGCAATTACTGTGATCTATGATCCCTTGCAACACTAAAGGTAGACCTAACTGCAAGGGTAAAAGGGAGAAGTAAAAGGAGACGAGTAAAAGGTTTATTTTCATGGTTTTATATGCCAACAGTACTCTCACAAATCCTGAGAAATGGTCTTGATTAACCGATTGGGTAAGTTCTTTTCACGATTTAGCGCAATGTTCTACTATTTATTGACTCTTTATCAAAGATGATACTGAATCCAAGATAGCTAAATGAATCTAGTGTCTAATAAATATCATTACTTCGAATGCCCTATCGTAAATCGTTATGTATTAAAATTAGTCATTATCATAAGTTGCAATAAAAATAGGTAGGTACTTGAAAATAAACAGGTAAGTTCAAGCAACAATTTTTTACGCAATCCTGTCTGAAAGGAGGTAATTACAGGATTGTCAAGAAAATTTAGTACTTCAGAGTTTTCTGTGCAAAATAATATAGGTTATTTAATTAATTTGATAATATTTAATACCTATACCTACACCAATAACCTAGAGCGATAACTTATTTTTAACTAGATGACAATTTTTAGGTACTCAGTAAGCAGTAACGTCTCATGTGCTTTGAATACCAGTGTGGCGTGGTTGTGAAGCCCCCACCAGTGATACCTGGACCTGAGCACCTATCCTATGAAAATAAAATAAAGAAAATATATTAAATCGCTTTGCAATCTTGCTCTGTAAGTAATTACACAATTCTAACATCATGCTCGAAGCCGTTCACTCAATAGATTCATAGATATTTATCGACGTTATCGTCGTTTTAAAGCGATTTTATAAACTGTCTTTGTAGGTATCTACATATTCGGTTAGGTTTATCTTCAGTGAAGTCCCATTTTCATGTCATTACTTATATTACATTCTGGACTACAAAGATACAGAAGGAAACTCCTCAAATTCAAATAGAAAAATGAAGTGGTCGAGATTCGAAGTGTCATTTTGTTATTAGGTACGTTTTATGATAATTATTTTTTTTGTAATGATCCTGTGACACGGTATGCAAGTGCCTACGCCTACATTTCTTATGTTTTCACAGGTGAAATACCCTATAAGGGCCACAATGTACTTTTAAGTACCCGCATTACACAAGTCTACAGCTCTACTTTTGAACCGCATGCGAGGACCGTCTATTTGGTAGCCGTACCTATGCGAGAACACGCAAGTGCTTTATGTCTCTTAAGAGTGCGCACCGACCATTAAATAATCTACCCGCCTGAATTTTATCGTGCAGTTTGTACCTCCCTACCTTCGAAGGTGAGTATTTTATTTCAATAAACTAGAAAGTAAGTGTATAACCTAGTAAGCACGTAACGGTCAGGCGGGCGTCGGCGTTCGTCTGGCCTTGTTCACAACCTTGACAGCCCCTGTGCCCAAAACCGGTTCTATAATATTACCTATACATATCTTCTATTTCGAGTTGATTATATAATGGCAGAAAAAATCTGTTTCTAGATCGGACATACACTCGTTTTTAAAGTAACCACTTAACTTTATACCTACTCAATTACATAATAAGTGGTTTAATAGGTACAGCTTTTAGCTACTAAAGGTAGTGCTGCACCGCTCTCATGATACACGCGGCGTAGCTAGGGACACGGTAAAGCAAGATCATGAGACGAGAGCGAGCGATCCACCACCGCCAGCGCTCACGGCGATATCTCGCTCGTTCGCATCTAACAATATTTTTACAGTCACGTCGTGAATATCATAGATATGGTACAGAGCTCGCGGTCGCGCTATAATACTACTGAAGGGGTACACTACTTATTTATCCTGATAGGTGGCACATCATAGCTGATGTTGTATTGCTAGTCAAATTTCATACAAATTGTTAGTAAATAAAGGAAAAAGTCTTCTGTAGAATAAACAATCACGCTGTGTAGTGCATTTCAGTGTAATAAATAAGGTCCTCATCCTTTCCCTACTGATAAGAAAAGACGGACGCTATAGATTTAAGCCCTGCACATCAAAAACTGGATACCAAATTCGTCTGCTAGAATATGTAACGACCATTTCAAACCTGATGATTTTTATGTAGGTAAGTATTTCTCTTATTCAACTCTTCTTTTAAATTCATCACTGTCATACAGGTTTTGTTACAGTATTGTATTCTCTTTGATAATCTCAATGCTAATGTCAACGACAAGCTTGACAGGCACCTCTGACAGTCTGACGTAAGAAACAGAATTATAGACATTTTTTTTTACGTGCAAGAAATCCCCACAGATACCCCCACCACCGGAGCCGGTGGGAGAGGTTATGTCGGACTCGATCCGACTAAAACGCACGACGCCTGTGGGTAGTTTTTGTGTTGCCGAAGGTGAGGTTAACAGGCATATCCCTCGCAACCCGACCAACTCAGGGACATCTCTCTCGATCTAGCCTTCTCCTCGGGTGTGGAGACCACAGAGTCCGCAACTTGTCCCCAAAAATGGGGAGGCACGCGAGGCGCGCCGCTGCCGCGGCCTAATTCTGCCAGGGTGACAGGCGGCTCCACCCGTCACCCCCAGGCCTGCGCTCATGGGGAGCGGAGGTCGACTTCCGACGCCCGGATTATAGACTCTAAGATTACGCCGTCTGAGATTAAGTTTAACTGTACCTCTGCATTCTTAGCTTCTCAGTGTACCTACTCACCACAAAGCATATATGATTAAACATAAAATAAAAACGTCCTCAAACAATATAATAAACACTATATTTACTTACGTAATCGCCGCCTAATGGGTTCTAATTTCATGTCATCATTGAAAGATACAAGGTGCGATACAAAGAGTTGAACCCATGATCGAAAGGTCCCGGATTTGAATCCCTGCCATTACACTGCCGAATTATCAACGTATACCCACATTACACAAGCAATTTAGCTAGCTGAAGAAGTTAACCACGAAGACCAGTAAGTTATTTCGTTAGTTATTAGTATTCTTTAAAACATATATTTAGTGTTGATTTGTTTTCAAAAACGTAGATATTTTAATGAAAGAAAGTATTTTACTGTAAGTTTAATTGGTTTAATAATCATATAGGTAGGTAGGTATCTACTTTATACTAATAAAGTTTATTTTTGGCCACACTTTAAATGCAACCTCGTTATTTTAAGTTATCCGAATTATTTTAAGTAGTGTGGCTAAGAAAGGTGATGTGGCTAATTTTATCTTTTGTTATAAAATTCGAGTCCGCAGTAGTAGAGCTGAAACGGTGGCGGCGCGATTTGTACCCCTTCCTCTTTTCCTGGGAAAAGATGCGGACGTCGTTATCCCACACCCGATGGGCCTTTTATAGTCCAGTCAGTCGAGGTGCGCGAGCAACTGATGGCACAAGATAGCCGTGCGTTTTTAGTGGATTCGCGCCCGACATAACCGGCGGGGTAATGGCGGGTAAATATTTACATATATTTATATATATACCAAAATTTTCCATCGGCTTCCCTTTTAAAGATTTTCACCCTTTGCTACTGGTAACCAGTAACGGTAGAAGAATAAAAACATCTAAATTTCATACCAGTTACTAAACAATATAGCTTTTACAATAGAACATTATATCAATATTGTAACCTCGCCTGATAGTAAGCTGAAGGCAGTCTCAGCAGAAAGGACCAATACAGAGATTCACAATACACATGCCAACAATTATACAATGGTAGTTCTTAGCTTGACTTCATCATCAGATGCTTTTTCATGCCTTTCACAACTACAACCCATTTGTAGTTGTAGGCCCTATTTTATCGTGCGATGGGGATTTTCACCATGGATAAGTGAAGCCGGTGGAGCCCGTGGAGGTGATTATATTGGACTCGAGACGACTAAAACCACAGATTAATAAATAGTTACGCTAAAACGCACACCGTCTGTGGGTTGTAGCTTGCCTGAGGTGAGATTAGGTACCGGAGATATATTTCTCGCACTTATGTAGGTAGGTATAGGTACTTTGGTGCTTATTCTACCGACGACATAAACCCACTCCTAGCATAAACAGTTTAACTTAGCTGGAGGGGTTAGCAGGTATATTAGTAACTTAATAAAAGTTTAAAAATCTCAACAAAACTACTTACATCAATGTGTGGAATCCCCGCTACAATAGAACCTTCTTTTATTCTTTTGATGAAAGCATATCCCGCCCCATTATCTGTTATCGTCAATCCTAAAGCATCTTCAGTCTTCACTATTTCTATTTCCTTCGGTCTACCCTTTCTGTGTGCAAATATGAAATCCTCTAGTCCTATTTGTCCGCCTAAAAGTTTCTTCATGTCAACTTTGTGAGTATTGAGTGTGCAAAATAGAATCTGAAACCAAAGAAATAGGTTATTGTAAGACAGTTTATAATATATATACCGTACGTTATAAGTAGTACGTAGGAGTTATTGGTAGGTATAATCTTACTAAGCCAATTAACCACGCCTAGCAAGTGCGTGACAAAAGGCTGTTTGTATTGTTTGTTACCATTGATTGAAAGCACAATTTATTATGATACAATAACCTGTAAATTACTGCTATGATTTGATATCTATAGGAATAGAGCAGGTTAATGATACCCACAGAATTGGAGAGGTATGACACCTAATGTTATCAATGTGCGTAGGTAGGGCTAATGTTAACCTTACTTACTGGGCACCCTAGGCAGTAAGGCGTTCAGGCTTCCGTGAGCCAAGAGGCCCTCTTGTTCCTGTTAAAATTACCAATTGACAAGCGTTACATTTTAGAAATCAAGTTCTTATTCGTCTTTTCTTGAGGTTAAACACCTCGCAGTGGAAAAAGCGGTTCAGGGCCACTGTATACATTTCTCTAATCTTTATACGAATAAACATGACTATGTCAGAATGCGAATTCAAAAATATATTGGCGAAAATGCCAATGTGGCATTTAGTAAATATTTAGTTAAATAATTATAACTTATTGCACAGTCTTTTTAATTATATTATTATATTATGTACAATACTAATAAAATAAAACTAAAACTACATTATAGGTAAAAGTTAACATGCGGCATGGTATTCCACCGCATCGCATGCCTCTTGTGGTAGCGTTACTAGAAGCATGGCAGCATTGCCACGTTTAATGGCTATGCTTATTTTCTGACCTAAGAAAAGGCCAGCCTTCTACTCACAAGAAGCGTCGACCATACGCTTAGTTACCTTCCTGACATAACATAAACTCACGCCTATATCCTCGAAGGGGTAGGCAGAGGTGCTAGCACCCATAATTCAACCAGTTTATGTGTAGGTCTCAAATAGGTGGCGAGCCTTCGTCGATCTTTTTAGTCTCAATCGGGTTTTTGTTTATACTTAAATTTAAAAACCCGATTGAGACTAAAAAGATCGACGAAGTTTGATAGCAGGCATTACCCATTAATTTTTACCTGGTTTATGATTTACAATTAGCCTATAGTTTCGAGTGCACCACTAAACACAAAGCTGGTATCATTATTTCGCAATTTGACATTTACACTTGTCAATTTAGTATCTGGGATAAAAAAAACAGACTATAGATGACCCGGTGAACTTAGTGCCGCCATATTTTCTGATCCCGTGCCCGCTGCATATCTCTAAATATATCAGTGTTTCTCCACAATATTATGCATGTATTATACATATAAACCTTCCTCTTGAATCACTCTATCTATTAAGAAACCGCTTCAAAATTCGTTGCGTAGTTTTGAAGATTTCGGCATACATAGGGACGGACAGACAGCGACAGCGACTTTGTTTTATAATAATTATGTAGTGATATTCTAAAGACTGATTTAGTAACAATACTGTCAATATCTTAATTAATATCCTAGGCTATATTCTAATAATGAAAGATCTGTAAAAGATTGATTTAATATTACATAAACTTGTAAAAAAATGGAATGATTTATATATATCTTGTAAACAATAGTAAATTAATGTAAATGATTCATCATTCATATTTACATGTAAAGTAGAGCTGAATCCTAAAGTTACGTATGAGAACTCAACCACGGGCCGCTATAACCTTGTTACCGCTATTTCTTTTCCAATCAAAACTAAATAATACCATACCTCCCTAATTAATTACAAACAAAAGATATACATTATCATAACTCTAAAAACACTAGTTATACCAAATTGACATATTACGTCATACGTAACTTTAGGATTCGGCTCCACTGTAGTATTCAATTATTATTTGAAAAATAAACAAGTTGATGATTTTATCGATATTTTTATTAAATTCGAGCAAAATAATTCATATTAGTACCACATCTCTATCAGCTACTTAGAAACACCTGCTCTTCGAGGAATAAAATTTAGTTTTGTTTTTATGCCGCGAAGAGCAATGATCTAAAATACGAATCATTGCTCTTCGAGGAATGGTATCGTTGCTATTGGAATCATTGCTATTCGAATAATTGCTCTTCGAGGAATGCATCAATTACCCATACCACTAGGCTTCCTGAATATATAAAATATAAAATAATTAAATATATTATAGCGTCGCATCAATTCCAAGTGTTTCAGCATAAAATTTTCGACATCTCTATTATACCACACGAATCCCCAATGCATTCTGTCATTGGCACAATTGTCGTCATCTGCACAATTGCAATGAAATGCTTGCAATAAAAATAATAATAAAAGTATTGTATAATAGATATCGCGACCAGGATGACGTAGTTACCTCAAAAGAAAAATCTAAGTTCATCTTACCAACTAGGTAATTAGACATTGTTGTTTTAATACACGTGTGAAATGTAACGAACATAAATTTAGAAACTGTGTTATATCATATAATAATATAATACCTGCACTGTAAAAGTGTTATGATGAAAAGTAAATAATTTTGAATAACATTATGTCAGCTGTTACAGATAAAGACTGCATATGCGTGTTACGTCATTCATTGCCAATTGCCACCAATTGATTGTGAGAAATCTGAGTGATTTATTGCATATTCACTGTAAATTGTTATCAAAGCAATCAAAACAATCTAGCTACTCACTAAATCATATATTACTTGCAATGATCATTTTAGCGTTGTGTCCCGATCCCGATAGCATTCGAGGCCTTCCTTCCTTTTTCCACTTGACTCGATCTCAGGCAACCATTGCAGTGAGACCGTTAGCAGTATTCCTGGACGTCAAACCTATTCCCCCTAACACCGTGGTCCATCGAGGCGGAAATGTTGAAGATTCGAATTTTTCGAAACAAGCGTACAAGTGCTCTATTTTACAATCTACAGGAATTAAAATACATATTATATATACCTACCTACCTACATCTTAAATCACGCAACAAACTCATCACACCAACGTTGGTATTATATACTTAACTCACAATAAAAAGTAGGCTAATAAGCAATTTAAATACGATTAAAACAATGAAAACATACCGTTACAGCACGTCTGCTACTTCCTACACAAAAAGAATATCGGAAGACGAGCAATATTTTTCAGTAAAGTAACGATGACTTGACATTTTGTCGGTGAATTGTTAGAGAACGTTTCCTGTACATTCTAATAATTTGTGTTAAATAATCTTATACAAAATATTGACACAGCAACACCTTGATAGGAAGGCCTACAATTACTATCAAGAAACCAAGAACAAAACTGAAATTTAACGATAGAAAGTAGAGAGAATGTAGAGTGCTTTAGGAGTAGAGATAGACCCTAGAAAAGATGAATGGATTGGATGAAAGCAAAGAAGGAAGCTATCTGTGGAATATACTAATGAAATGACGTACATCTGACAGGAATTTATGAAGTGGAATGACATGTTGCACCGACCGCAAATAGAGAAAATGGCAGGTTAATGATGAATGCAGGTAGTTGTAGGGAATAATTTCAATTATTGCGCAACGTGGAATGCCTCAATTTAAACTGGATGAATCAATCGGTCAACTATACCCACAATAGCCGTGGTTATTGATCAGTTGTTCAATAATACGTACTGAATTCTAACCTATCACAGCACAATGCATAAGACTCGTTCTCCACATTAAAAACTTTAAATACTATTGGATAGCTCTTCGCAATTTTTAATACCTACTTACATATGCTGGGAGAATTTATAACCAACGACCCGTAGCAGTATACTGGGTGAAGGAAATCGTTTGTCATCCGTCAAGACATACATATGTTTACTTTTCTCCATATTGAACATTCTTTCATAATCTACCTTGATGATTCTTTGAAATGATAATGGATTGTATAATTCAGTTGCTAAATTCCGCCAACTACCGCCAGCAGGCTTTGTCATGGGCTGTATATTTACTGTTAGATGAAGAACACTCTTATCCCTCTGTCACCTTCTACGACGCCCACGAGAAGAGATGAGGTGGCAGTATTCTACTCCATTGGGAACCAACATCGCAAGGTATGTTGTTCACTCACGAAAATTCTATTTTTGAAAATATTCTAACTTGATATGTGACTTTTCAATGATAATATCTGTATTCCAAATGTATCACATCACATTACCGATAAATACCGTATAAAATTAACTATTGTTTATCAGACTGTCGATGAGTAATCAGCGGCGGCATTCGTAATGAATGATTGCAATATTTACATTGAATAATTGGCGCTCCATACGCATATAGACAGCACCAGTGCGAAATGATTATGATGAGAAGGCATGCGATCGGCGGTAGCAGGTATCACTGTATCAGGTATGATCGCACTCCGGTCCTTGACCTAACGGCGTGTTACCATCGCACACATACAGCGGCGAAGCGTATCTGCACTCACTTGCCTCGTTTTATCACATGAGAGAGACTGCGCCCCTGGGTTGATCCATTTCCTGGCCGATCAACCGACCGTACATCCGCACACAGTGACATTTACACATATATTTTCATCTAAATACACACAGAATACAATATTAAGCACAATACGTTTATATTTTTGCTAACTTCAAACACGTAGCTTATGTAAACAGCATTGTTTTAGTACATACCTCTTTATTGAGAGGTTTAATCGTACGTTGGCGATTATCTTCTTTTTTTTTATACAACTTAGGTGGCAGACATGCACACGGCCCACCTGATGAAAAGTGGTTACCGTGACCTATGAACGCCAGTGGAGTGCTGCCGACCCTGTAAGAACAGAGATTTAATGTGCCTTCAGTGCAGAACACAAAATCAGGACAAGCCTTTGGTATTCCCACTGACAGCACAAAAACTCTCCAGTGAGCTCTGGCTACCCTATTTACCGCCGGGAACACAACACGAGGTTATTATAGCCGTGGTATATCTTTTTAGCACACTACTCTTAAGCCAAGAATACTCCAATTAAATTTAGATGCAAATGCTCTGAGAAAAACTCGTAATAGGCAGGTTTCTAATATCAGTATCAGAATAAACGGGATTATTTATTCTGTTCCGTTTATTCTGATACTGATGTCAGTGACCATGATAGGTTTCTAATATGACTGGATAGGCAAGAAATATTGTCGCAGGTTTCCTCTTCGCATAGAAATAGTTGGATACCAATCTGGCTTGATGTATATCACGTTAATTAAATACCTAGGTACTTAGATACCTAGGTACTATTTTTCACAAGATTTCCTGCCGGTGTGTATACTCTGTCAAGTACATTAGTGTGTTGTTCTGCCTATTGTACATTGAACGCAATACATATAATGCTTTTTGCTAGACATTTTCATTAAACCTAATCTTATGCTGTTGACTCTGAAATCCGGATTGGCTAAAAGCAGTAAAAAGAAAGTATGTATTATGGAATCTTATAATGTCTCATTATAATAACTGCAACGATTTTTTTTTACCTAGGACACGCCAGCTTGACTTCACCTTCGTCTCAGGAAAGAGGGATTTCAAATAACATCATCATAGCAATTTACCAGAAAGTGAATGCATCATGGCAGTTTGCATTTTAGAGCTCAGGGTTTTTAACTTGTGTGATGGGAAAATTTTGCACGACTGAACCACTCAACTCAATGTTAAGTATAATGCAGATTGTAAATGTTATTTTTTTCGAATATACATTTCTTGTATTGGATCTTAGGCTTAAAGATTTCCAATAGGCACGGTTAGTTAGGTATCGAAAATAACACAATAAAAATAACATGTATATACTTAGGTACCTATGCCGCGTGGTTCCCGGTAGAGTAGAATAAGGGCCACCCCATCTCTTCCCATGCGGCGTCGTACAAGACGACTAAGGGATAGAGATGTTAACATCTGACAGATATATACAGCTCAGACTCAGCCTCAGATACATGGCTCGAGTCAACAACAGTGCCCGTAATACGGCAATAGGCTCACCCCCTATTACGTGGGACCGAATATAACTATTGCTGAAATGTGGATGTTAATTCACCTCTGCCTAACCCTCCAGAAATAAAGGCGTGATTATATGTATGTATATGTTTGAATATGTATGTACTTAGGTATGCATGTATTACGTATGTGTATCTTCTGTCTTTCGTAGAATCAGTAGAACGCGTGTTCTGTGAAACATGTTTAACGTTTATGCATTCTCTGCATTCCGTGCATTATATTATGCATTCTCTGCATTATATTGCATTCTGTTTCAACTGTTTAGTTATCTGTGTCGATTTAACTATTAGGTATTGATAAGGTATAGCCAATGATATTTAATATAATAAGAATATCATTGGGTATAGCTTACTTGTAAGTAACTTTTTTCGTGCGGAAATCCGTATGATCGGCCACCAGTAGTTGAAATTTGTAGTGGATCTGGCTATAACCGCACGGTGTCTCGGGTCTGGAATACCAGAGTGTAAGGTGTCCCAAAAAGACATTTACCTCGCCACAGATAAGATAATATTAAAGCAACCTCGCACCCCGGCTGATCCTGGGCCACAGCATGCTTTAAAATGGCACCCTCGTGTGTGAGGACCACAACTGTGATCCCGTTTGCCTGGGAAAGTTGCTCACTGCTAGATATTTTTATTAGAATTTTAGTTCATAATTCTGTGGCTGTTTGAACAATAACAACTTAACGTAAGTAAGTACTATAAATAACTATAAAAATAGCCATGTGTAGGTAATCATGAAATATGCAGTATTAAATATATATTGAGCTACCTACTATCCTTTCGGATAGTGGTAGTGGTGTTGTATTTCCACGTGACACCACAATCTGCTGCACTACTACGGTCTACCACCTAAGTGGTAAAAAAAAAAGTCTAAAAAGGGCACTTTATGGGATTCGTATTAGGATTATATTTTGTTTTGCGGCGATATTTACACGATATCAGTATGTGCTTATTAGATGAATTGTTGAGATTCAGCTCATATGAGTAATCATTTTACGAATTACTTAGGAAACTATTGAGATCTACTGGTAATTCAAAAAGTTACTAGTTTATAGCAGAATCGCTCTATGAGTAGGGTAGCCAGAGCTCACTGGAGAGTTTGTGCAGTCTGTTAAAGACCAAAGATTTGTCCTAATTTTGCGTTCTGCACTGAAGGCACAGAAAATCTCTGTTTTTACAGGGTCGGCAGCACGTGTGTGCCTCCACTGGTGTTACATACGTTCATAGGTCACGGTAACCACTTTCCATCAGGTGGGCAGTATGCTTGTCTGCCACCCAAATGGTATAAAAACAAAAAAAATGTGACCTTTTTAGACCCGCAGTTGTTTCACTTGTACTTGTGCCTACATATTAAATGACAGTTGTCTTACATATCTATACGGTTATACTGTCGTATAATACGCTTCAACTCGTTCTTGACCGGCTTTTGAAATGTAAAATAATTAAAACAAAAGACTAGTGACTTGTTAGCAACGTTTACGTAAAATCACACATATCTACTTTGTACATGCATGTAGGTATAACTGGGAACACATATCTTTTTTTTTAGTGCGGGTAATCCCCCCGGAGACGGTGGGAGAGATTATGTCAGACTCGAACCGACTAAACGCACGACCCTTGTGGTTTGGTTGCCGAAGATGAGGTTAACAGGCATATCTCTCGCACCCGGCCGACTCAGGACCATCTCCCTCGATCTGGCCCTCTCTTCGGGGGGAACACATATCTTGGACCTAAGTATATCGCGAGACAAACGAGGCGCGCACGAGTTGTTTTGTAATAATCTATACTTTGTGAATTTATTCTCGTCCACCGCCGTAGCTTCCCAAAAGGCACCCAAAAAACGTACCTACTTCGCGATTAGAGCACACTTTATGTCCTAGATAAATGCCCCGAAGTATATCTGAGTAATATATATGTGTGTACAACCTGAAACAGTGTAAACTCTATTATCGTCATTCTCACTCGCAGACCTTGGCAACGAATAATCCTTGAACGTTTTCACGAGCCGTGAAATACCAACAAATTAACGTCCGTGCCATTTTCACAGCTGACCTTTACGGCACGGAGCGGTCGTTGGTCTGAAGCTTGACAGTCTTGACACTAACCGTCGCCGCCATTATTATAATATGATAGCACTATCAGGGGATATTATAAATCTGATAAACTTAATTGGATTTCTAAGTTATTAAATGTGATATTTTACAGATTAATGTGGATATATTTAATTTATGTTAACAATTTTGAATGTATGAAATGCACCCCATCTTACCCTTTGAGGTTCAAACCAATGCATTAAGATCGATCTGATGCTTAATAGGTACAGTCTTTTCAATTGCGGTTTTCATAGGGTTCGTATGTACATACTACGTACACATACCTTATGAAAACCGCAATTCAGATGCGCTCTTGATTGTATAGACGGTTGTATGGCGATCCTTGAATATTTTAAATAGCATAGCACAGAGTGTGGATAATATCTTTTGTTGTTCATTGGCGTAATTTGAGCGGGTGACACTCCAATGTTTAGAGTTGTGAAACTATTAATGTTAATATAAGTTAATAAATGTTACAGGTATTAAAAGGAATTATTATGTAGGTACTACATTGTACTAAAAACTATATAAAATAAATATACGTATTAACCGTAGGTACTTAATATTCCCCATTTCCGGGACGAGTTGGGGACTCTGTAGTCCCCACACCCGAGGAGAGGGCCAGATCGTGAGAGATGGCCCTGAGTCGGCCGGGGTGCGAGGGATATGCCTATTAACCTCACCTTCGGCAACCAAAAACGACCCATAGGCAGCGGGAGAGTCTGACATAACCTATTCCACCGGCTCCGGTATCAAAAAAAGGTACTTAATATTATAAATGCGAAAGAAAGTATTCTGTCTATGTGTCGCTTGTACGACTAATCCACTGAACAGATTTTAGTAAAATTTAGAATAGAGACAGTCTAAATGTTGCGATAGGCTACGCTTGATCCCAAGAACCGACATCATTGCGAAAGGAGTCGCAGGTAATATCGTGTATATTATTTTTTTACTAATGCTAGAACTGGCAGTTGTTAGTCTTTATAACAGCGACTAATCTGTAGCCGGCAACTGCTTATCATCAGACGAGTGGCCAGCTTGTTTGCCACTTGAGCAGTTAAACAAAAACATTATTTACTTATACCTACCTTATCTATGAGTTAAGTAGATGTTACTAGTTCTCATTTATCATGGAACTCTTATCGCTACATAAACTCATTCAATAGAAACCTATCGAACGGAAATGATAAAGGAATAAGTTAAACACTGATAATAAGCAAATTAGTTATGAATTAATTAACAGGAAATTGTTTTTTTATGCACAAAATAAATAGCTATGCCTGAATCATAGATAATATAATATCATTCTTATGCCTGAATCAAATATAACTAAGGGCATACATGCTTGTCTGGCTGCCAAAAATGTCTATGCTGGAATGGAAGTAACTAATACAGGCTCCTATGAGCCTGTATTAGTAGACTATTAACACCCTGGTGGAGCTATTCTGAAGCAAAGGCTGGCCATCGCAATCCAGCGCGGGAACGCAGCGAGTGTGATAGGCACTTTTGCGCCGGGAAGGTCAGGGGCGGGTTATTTGATCTGTTTTTAACTAGATTGTATAGCGACTGGATGTATAGTTACTATATTTTATACTGTGCCGCGTGGATCCCGGCAGAGTAGAATTTGGACCACCCCATCTCTTACCATGCGGTGTCGTACATGACGACTAAGGGATAGGGCTGTTTAACATCAGACACATATATAGGTACAGCTCAGACTCAGACACAGATACAAGGCTCGAGTCAACAATTGTGCCTGGAAGACGGCAATAGGCTCACCCCCTATTACGTGGGACCGAATATAATTATTGGTGAAATGTGGGTGTTATTTCACTTCTGCCTAACCCTACGGGGATAAAGGCGTGATTGTGTGTATGTGTATGTATGTATTTTTTACTAATCGCTAAATATAGAAACACAAGGTTGAAGCTAGTATAAAGATATAGGTGCGGTAAGCCAAAATAACAACCTCTTCAGGTTTTGTAACGGATCACGCACTTTGATTGATCTCTTAACAAGCCCCTTATTCTTAGTCTGAGTGACAACTTATATAAAACATAAAAGCAACATAAAAGCAGTCACGTTTAAGTTAGACTAGTTATACGCCCTTTACGGCCCTTTCTCTTCCACCGTCTTCTTACGTTACGACTGCGTTTGAAACACAATGTCACTCAGAATAATGTCGACACGATAAGTCGTAGCATCTGATAACGTCGTTTGATTCTATTTAGAATATATATTCAAAAATGTTGTGGTGACCGATCACGTAGGTATACATATACGTTACTACATGCTTCTATTATATACTTTAGTATACTTTTGTGCTTTCTGGCCATGTTTCCGATCATGATATCACAATGTTGGTGAACGTAGAAAAGAAAATTAGCCATCAGTGCATTGATATACTAAAAATCCAATGCATTAGGGACACATAATTAAAGAGGCATTCCCGAGTATCTTACTAATTTACAAAAGTACAATTTACGTAATATAATTAATTTTAACTTATTAGTACCTACTATCAACTCCTCTTACCTACTGAGGTAGGTCAGACAGACATTAGTGATGCTATGACTAGCTACGATTTGTGTAGGTTAGGTAAGTGCACCATATAGGTAGGTCTTACCTAATTGTATTTTAGAGATGCTCGCATCTTGACAAAAGTCAAAATATCAGATCGAAGATGTTCTAAATCTAAAGTGTGCTCGATTTTGTGCAAATTGTTTGCAAAAATTGTGTTCGCCCGAAACGCAGAACGCAGATCCTTATGATGTGGCGAGTCTGTGGACCCTCTTCCAATCCCCATTTAATACTAAACTTGTATTGTACAGGCAGCGTCTGCAAAGTCCCAAAATGCTGTTAATTTAATACCAATGTGACAAGAGCAAATCAAACTGTTTTGATTTAAATTGAACTATGGTTCGATCTAAAGGTGTGTACCAAATATCAAAATGATCAGTCCACAGGAAAACCAAGCTGTGTTCGTCAAGATCGATCTGATGCTGACTGTAATACGTTTCACCTGATATTTCACTAGTGAAAATCCGTTCAAAGGAAATGGGTGATGGGGATATCATATCATATCACGATCAAAAAATGTAGTAACACAGGTATAATGTACTTACCCAAATTGCCAATCATTAACCGAGAGAAAACCGTGTCCTAGATAAAAAAAAACTCCATTGATGATACATCATGTTAACCTAGTTTTGTTCCCGGTTGCATTCGAGACTTTCATCTCGGAATTCGGAGCCCGCTTACTTCTCCTTTTGGTTTGAGTCAAGGTGAAGCCACACTAGCGCGACACTGCAGCGAAGAGGCGCGGCGCGTCAGCAAGCGGTGCTTCAAGAAGAAATAGAAAAATATTTTTGCCCCTGTAGTTTATGCGCACTGCGCCGCTGCAGTGTCGCGCTGGTACGATTTCGCCTTTACACGGCTTTTTTTTAAAAGCGACTGCGCTGAGCTCCAGGCTTCAAACCTTGAAAGGAAAACCTATGCCAGTTCCTCGTTTGTTAATCAGCCTAGTACCTCAGAAATCTTGGTGACTGAAGCCCCAAAAAAAAACCAAATTTTATTAATACATCGTTAACTATTGCACTGTAATTAAAAGGATTTGTAACTGTGCAGGGACTTTTGTCGTTAATTAGTTTATTTTAGAATCAATTGTCTATAGAAACATTATTCAGTTAGCCCATCGCAGTCCACTGCTGGATTTAGGCCTCTGCCAATGTTGGGAGGCTATAGTTAAAGTAGGTAGGTACCGACACATTAAATAGGCAAGAGAATAACACAAGAGAATATTTCTGTAGGTAAATGTAGTGTTTTGATACTGCAGTCGTTTTTGTCTATAGTTTTCCGACTTTTTCCATTCAAGTCGTTTTAGTTCAATTAGGTAAATTCCTCTTATCTTAATTTATTTAGCGGCTGACCATGAAACACTCGTGACGCCATAATTCTACAAGCTGATACCATGGTGTCTATTGTCTTTGTAATAAAGGTGTTTTTACATTATACATTCCAAACATTCCTAGAGTTGAGTCTGATAGCTGTGCACCCGGGACCCGGATACATCCGGTCAAAGACGATATATAGGGTAGTATTTCTGTTAGAAATATTCGGTGAAGTACGGACTCTGAAGTGCCTAGTTAACGACAGCGGGCTCGCCTCCTATAACATAGGATCGATAAACAGGTTGGTGACATACGTGCGGATGTTAATTTAATATAATATCTGTACCTCGGTGAAGTACAGGCGTGCATGTGTAACTAAAAAAATAAAGTTAACGTTCCGTTTAAATAAACCGGTCATAACAGCATTCCAAATAACACCACAACTTACCTTATAACTTATTAATCATCATTCCTAATGACTCACAAACATATTCACAAACTTACTACGTACTGCTTGCAATACAATAACGAGGTAAATACATGCATATTTGTAAAAACAACAAATATACTTACGTCATCTGGTGAAAAGTCGTAACACTCGGCTATTTTTTGGTACAGCTCCTTGACGTTAGAAAATCCTGAGATGAGACCGAGAGGACTTCCGTGTGCCTGTTGACAGTGAAACACCAACTGTGATTTCTGTCCATTGTTATTGTCCACTCCGTTTGATTGCGCGTGAGGCTCCTCTACGGGAAGCTGTGGCACTGGAGGCGGTGCATATTTAGGTGCCTTCTTCTTAAATAACGACATTGTAAAAGAACACTACGTAACGGTAATAAGTTTTCCTTTAGCGCGAACGTCAGTGCGCACACATTCTCTAACCGTGCACTATAAAATTTTAATCACTACACAGTCGCTTATCTTGAGAGACCTTTAAAATATATCGTCACGTCATACATAGCACATGATAACTTATCACTGAATACCGATATTAGGTGAGATTATGCGATGTTTAATCGGAACTGTACATGGAACGCGCTGGCACGCTATGTGCGCTCAGGCGACAAACAAACGACTGACTGGCTTTGGCTTTCAGAGTTTCCGCCGCCTGCTCAGTGCTGTGACGAGCATGGGCTGTCGGCTGACAAACGGACCACTACAAAAAGCCAGTCGGTGCAGTTTATTACAGTATACGCCCACGCCTCTCGCATTGCGACGGGTAGGCCGACTATAAGGCCGTTTTGGTGATTTTATTGCGGTTGCGACAGGTTTGTCGTTAAGTTAAACAAGCTGGGAATTGTTTCAACAATTGTGTAATCAATTCCACCGGTATCTTTTAAGAATGGATTAAATTTACTAAGTCGGGTCACAGTATAACTACAGATATCTATTGTATAAACAGCTTAATAAATTCCCAAAGTTAAAATATACTCAAAGGGAAGCCGTAGGAATCGTGTTATGTGAGGATCACTTATACTAAAAGTATAGACACGTTACATAGTACCTTCTCCTTTTTTGAAGTCAGTTAAAAATGACCTACTGCGTGACGCTTTAAATGTGTACAAAAATATGAAATTTAGGTACTACTTAGGTGTACCTTTTTAGGTTTGTTGTTGGTTAGAGGAACTTAGAGAAGTTGGTGTAAGAATCAATATTACTAAGTACTTAGTAAGAATATTTCTTACTTAAACTTATGTTAGCGTAGGCAATCGACCTATACCTAGGCTGCAAGTAATATAAGTAGGTACCTATTTATATTCTTATTTCTAATCGAAAGACAGACGCATCCTAAATCTTAATGCAATCTTCTCATTATAAGGATACCTATATGTTAACGGTAAAAGTCTTAGAGAGAATTGAAATATTTTCTACGTCGCCGTCGTATAAGAAAGTTTCCCAGTTTGCTCATTGAGTGACATGGCTCACTCGCTACGTCTGATTTTCACTGGTTCGTCTTAAACCTGATTCAAATTATTCAAAATACATAATATTGATACTCACCTAAATATATTTTTTTTATAAATGCAATACGGAAGACATTAAGGATAAAATTGTGAGGATAGTGAACGTGGGAAACCGTGAGAACTGTGCGCTTCATTATACCTACCTTTACCACCTATACAAGCGGTCAATAGATATAAAAGTCGTCCTGAAAAATTTCTGAACGATAAGAAATTTACACTCGATCTTTACATTAATTTTTGTCATTGAATAAGAGCTATCTAAAACTATACAATACCTGTGGTAATCGATGTGTCCAATTTCGTCCGGATTCGTTCGGTCGTTCTTATGTGAAAGACAAATACATTAACATTCATACGTTCTCAATCCTTACTAACTTTCCCGTAATACTTTTAATTGATAGGATTATCTGCTTCAATTGAACTTAAAGAACCCTAAATGTTAGTAGTGACCTCTGATGGTAGGTAGTACATATGGTAGGTGGTACATAATTTAACCTTCAACTTTAGACATTTATTAGCGCCTTTTAGTAACTATTTATTAATCGGTGGCCTTTTTGCTATTTGAACGTAGCAGGCGAAACAAAATTGAATTTGATTTTACTTGCTTTATTAAAAATTTACTTAACACTAGCTATGTACCCGCCTAACGTTGTTAGTACATTGTTTAGATAGTTAATTAACACTAAGTAACGCGTTCTTTATTAGAACACAAGTGTAACGCCGGCTTACAAGCGAAATTAGTTTGTGCTTCGAAAATCTTAGTCTAAACACACATACCACTGTCATAACACAACATAAACTCACGCCTATATCCCCGAAGGGGTAGGCAGAGGTGCAAGAACCCACATTTCGCCAGTTTATGTTTAGGTTCCAAAGTAGGTGGAGAGTAGGTATATTGCCATGGACTCACCCTAAATTCGTCCAAAACACAGGTAATTGTTATTGGTAGTCCAAGGTTGAGTTCTAAAATAGATTGGACCCAGCTTCCTCAGGTTACTATGGGTGGAGTAGTAGTGCCAGTTGGTGACAGTGTCAACTTGGGTAAACTTAGGTATCTTCATGGATAAATCATTTTCTTGGAATATCCAGTTACAGGAAACTAGTCGAACACTTTTCGCTTCAGCGGGGGCCTTACGAAGGCTCCGAAACTTTCTCCCAATTGCCACTAAAACTGCGCTCGCACAATCGATTCTTCTTCCTGCCCTCGATTACGCCGATGTCAGCTATCCTGATCTAACAGAGGAGCAACTAGATAAACTTGAGCGACTTCAAAATTTTTGCATAAGATTCATAATTTTGGTCTACGCAAGTATGATCACGTGTCTGATTTCCGTAAACAACTCAAGTGGCTCCCAATTCGACTTCGCAGGAATGCCCATATTCTAACATTGTTATATAATGTATTGTTTAATCCCAACACTCCCTCTTATATCAAAGAACGATTCCAGTTCCTCTATGACACACATACGAAATGCCTGAGGTCGTCCAAGAATTTGAGGCTGAGTATGCCAATACATTCTACTGACTTTGCTGACAAGTCTTTCACTGTCAGGGCGGTACGCTTATGGAACGCGTTGCCACTGAACATCAGACGGGCAAAATCCCTAAATGTATTTAAATTAATGGTCAAGAATCATCACCACCTATCATGTTGTGCACAGTAGGTAATAGCTCATAATTATGTGCTCACTCATTATTTTCCCTTCGTATTAGTATGAACTATCTACTTTATGTATATATTTATTTAATACATGTATATGTATTTGTATGTCAGTATTTATGTTGATATTTTTTGTGTAAAGCCGTATATTAATTTTATTTTACTAACTTTTCTCTCTTTCTTTTGTTTTAATACACTAACTATTCAAGTTTAGTCGGTAACTACACCATATCTTTTGTTGTTATAACATTACTGTCCATCCCAAGGTTGCCTGGAAGAAATCGCTTCAGCGATAAGGCCGCCCATTGTACATTGAACTGTACCTACCTATAGATGCTACCTACTTGTCCTACTGTAAATCTGTTGGTGTACAATAAAGAATTATCTATCTATCTATCTATCTATGGCTAATGGACTTCTGAGACGAGGTTTCGGGTTCGATCCCAGGTTTTACCATGACATACACCAATGACTTTTCGAAGTTATGTATGTATCGCAGGTTTTTAAGTGCCCGGTTAATAGCAATAGGCTCGCCACCTATTATATTGGGACCACTATCATAAATATTCAAATTACCTGTCAGTTTTCCAGTGGTTGTCAAATTGGTGGAGGGTCTTACAAGGAGGTAGGACACGGCGGTATTTCGGCCAATTAAGCAGTCCGACTGGGGAAGTACCTCCAGAATAAGCCCTACAGAATACCGCGGTTATAATAATTTCGTGTTGTGATCCCACCGGTGAGTAGGGTAGCCAGAGCTCACTGGAGAATTTCTGCTGTCAGTGGGATGACTAAAGCCTTGTCCTGCTTTGTCCTCTACACTGACGGCACAGAAACTGTGCTTACATAGTCGGCAGCGCGAATGTGGTTTCTCTGGTGTTACGCACGTCCATAGGCCACGGTAACCACTTTCCATCAGGTGGGCCGTGCGTTTGTCTGCCACCTAAGTAGTACTAAAAAAAAAGGATAGTGGCCTATCCGAATATTTTCATGTACTACAAAATAATTCAGGGAAATTTTGGTGTATACCAGTTACTGTGGTACAATTCCTCTAATTATTTACTGAGATACAGATAGAGAACTATTTACTGTGGCACAGTAAATAATTCTCTAGTTAGGAGATGGCACCTTAGTCAGTTCAAATATCTTGCATCAACAGGAGTATAGAAGATCGCCTCCTTCTGCGAGCAAGTAATGCTCGTGAAGGAGGAGGCGGGGCGGGAGCGACGAAGGATCGCAAGCCAAGCTGCCCGCGTACGAAGGCAACTCGGGCGTTGGAGGTCGTTAACGACCTCCGCCCCCCATGAGCGCAAGCCTGGGGGTGACAGGTGGAGCCGCCTGTCACCCTGGCAGAAGCAGGCCGCGGCGACGGCGCGTCTGGCGCGCCTCCCCGTTTCCGGGGACGAGTTGGGGACTCTGTAGTCCCCACACCCGAGAAGAGGGCCAGATAGAGATGGCCCTGGGTCGGCCGGGGTGAGGGATATGCCTGTCAACCTCACCTTCGGCAACCAAAACGACCCACAGGCGGCGTGCGTTTTAGTCGGTTCGAGTCCGACATAATAATCCGAGGAATCCGAGGGGATTTTGCGCACGTAAAAAAAAAAAACGAGTATAGAAGATATAGATAGATTCACTGAGATGATATCCATATTCCTGTTGAAATTCATTGTCTTTGATAACAATGACTAAGTTTTGGAGTGCACATGTCTGACCTTGCCACCTCTACCATATGCTGCTGGCTTGGGAGTCATGACATGTGCATACGAACTATGGATGTCTAAGACCGACCCCGGACTAAGATAAAGGCGTCTGATGGGAACAGATGATGATGACTTGCCAGATCTTACAAATTAGGATATATTCCATAACATAACATAACATAACATAAACTCACGCCTATATCCCCAAGGGGTAGGCAGGATATATTCCCCCAATGAATTATAAATGGTGGGGAGTGTGAGTGTAACACCCCTGGTGTTGCATACGCCCATAGACCACGGTAACCACTTCCCATCATGTGGGCTGCGTGCTTGTCTGCCACTCAAGTGGTATAAAAAAAAATTGCATTATCACTTTCAACAACATTCACAAAGTGAAGTTTGATCACTCAGATCAGGTAACTTATATTATTATTTTCTATATTCAGCGAACTCTGAAATGAAATCCAGAAATGATTTTATAAGTTTATTTTAGCAGTACATCTACGAGGAAGCTACAGCCTTCTTAGGGGTGGGTTTGCCCTCCTTGAAGCCATTGCGGAAACGCCTCCTGACGATCTTCAGGTGACGCATGCGGCCAGTTCCTGTGGTCTTCCTGCGCTTGGCCTTCACTGACCAGTGGTCTGAAAAGGAAAATTGTAAAAATTAGAGAATAAATTTACATTAAAATACATGAGGAGATATAAAGACTTTGTTACATAACTAAATATGACAATGTTTTTTTTTTTAATTGCAATATTTTTGATTTAAGTATATTAGGAGTGTAAATTATTTTATTATAAATAATTTTATTAATTATTATTTTAGTAAATTAAATACCTGGAATACAAATTATATAGATACAAATTATCAAGCAAAAATATAAAATATCATTCCATAAAATCTTTCAATTGATTTTATAGTATAGTATGATATTTTATGTAGAATAGAAAAATAGAATATTTTATGTCTTCAAGTCTATTGTTGTCAAGTCAAGTAAGTAATAAAATTAAACAGTAGGGACAGCTATACATATTCAATGAAAAATTTTGCTGTTATAAAAAGGGTATGGTTGGACAAAATATCGTAGGCTAAAATGGTAAGTCAACTTTCAGCATAGTAATGCTGCCAGCCTTTTGGGCATGACACCAGTAGAGTTTGATGGGGAGGAATTTTTTGATGCCTGAAGTTGCAGTCTCCCTCTTTTTCTCTATTTCATTTTTGTATATATTGTATAGTTAGCATAGCATAGTTTTGTAAAAATTTTATATGTAATTTGATATACTTTCAATCATGGATGATATCAACTAGTTTGACACTTGTCATGTAAAAAGATTTTAATGTCTTTAATATTATTGTCTGAATATCATCATTAACAACTGTATATTTTGTTTTACAACTTAATTGTGAAAATGACAATAGGTAATTACCAGTGGATTTGTCACCAACCAGTTTGATCACTATTGTTTATTTTCCACATATGTAATAATAATTTCAGTAATGAAAAATAATAACATATTGCCACCAAGAGAGATTATTTCCATCTACTACTGAATATGCAAGTGTACATACTAACAGTACTGTAATATCACTATGAGAAGAATTATCAGTTTGGGACTGAATGAGATTCATAGCACAATAGTGAATACTAAATAGCTATTATATACAAAATAGGTATATATCGCTGTGAGGACAAACTGCGACAACAGTTAAACAAATAACTGTTGTCCCAGTTTGTCCTTTGGCACATGTATCAGCACAAATGCATTCAAATATTTTATGGGAAATGATAAATTAATAATCCCTTTGACTGGTTGCCGAATAATTGCTCTAACCATCACAATAATGAGAAGAAAGCATTGTTTTTATCGTATGAACTCAAAACTTAAGACCGGGTAAAGTGGTACTTACAGGAACGCAGCTTAGCTGCAGGGTATCCGCACTGTGCGCATTTTGATTTCTGGATATGATACGATGATCTACCGCATCTCCTACACAAGGTGTGTGTCTTATTACGACGCTTACCAAAGCTCGACGTACCCTTCGTCTGTAATAAACATTATAGGTTATGTCTATGAAACCATTAAACTCACTAATAATATATGTGGGATATATTAAAAACTGTTGAAACACTATATATAATGTATTTTTTTTAGCAAAACATTCAATATTTATGGAGATTATTTTAGATACAAATTACAAAAACTATACAGTACCATCTTGTCACAATTTGACAAGCCAAGAGAAAACAATTATTTTCGACGAAGACTATTCTGACGTTTTCCGCGGTATGACCAGATTTAAAATTAAAGATCTATTCTAGAGTCTGGCCAGACGAAAGACGGTTAAAAAATCGACTAAACGGATTTGATACTATGATATTTTTTTATTTATTATGTATAAATAAAAATCAGTCTATATCAAACTGATAACATATGTCTATTAGACTTATTGTGTAAAGTCCTTCCAAAAATTTAAAAAGAAAATTATCATTTATATGCAGTATAACGCTTGCAGACTTGTGTAACCAAAAAAAACTGATGTGTTTGCATTCTACAACACAAACAATTTGAACGAACAAACACGTAATTTTTTTTGGTTACACTAGTTTGCAACCGTTGTATTGGATCCTACGTTCTATATGGTTTGCCTGAATCTCTCAAGAATGGCCAGAAAGCGGATTGATAGGAGACTTACCATGCGGTTGGTCTTGATTTTCATATGCTGTAGAGGCTGCCATGGGCAACTCACAGGCCTCTTATTCACCTTGCATGCATGATCTGAAATGTTAAGAGAGACAAGGAGACCCTGCTGTAGCTGCTGCGCTCTCGTGACCTCCTTTGTTCACTCAGACTCGCCCTGCCCGATTCGCCCCAGGTGAATTCTCCCCCTTGATCGAGGGCACCACCCCTTGTCCCAGTCTGTTCTACTGGCGTGAGTGGTATCGACACCAAGAGAAGGTCCTCTGACGTGGACCACTCTGTTAGTTAATGACGCTCAGGTCTCTTGAAAAGGTGTATTACAGTAACCATTAGAACATACTACATCTCTCCAAGAGACGGTTATAAGATTTATCACTTTACTAACTTAAGCGTTTCCTATTTGACCAATATACCTTATTTTTCAATTACCTTATATTCCTTTAATCTACACTAGCTTCAGAAAATCTGAAATGAAACAACTATAAATACTATTTCTATGATTCAATAAAAATAAGCCTTGTGTCTTGATGAGCCACACAATATATTGTAGCGGATAATCCTAAACTCCCTCTCCGTAATACACGCGGTAGGGCGCCGAGACGTTATTCTCCGTCTACTAATTTACGAACGCGCCCATAGCGCTAGCCAATCACAGGCCCGCGCGACCGGCTCGGAGAGTCGGAGAAACGAACGCCAACGTACTACACGAATTATAATCATTGTCTTAATAATTAAGTTTATTTGTTCCTAAAATTGTGAAATTAATCATTAAAAGGAATGTGACAATTACACCTGGCTCCTTATTGGCTCCATCCCGACTACAACTGACGCCCAACGTGTATATAAGGAGCATAAAGTTCGTCCAACAAGATGCCGCGCAAACGACAATCGCTAGATCAAAATAGTTCTGTACAGGAGGGAAATAGCAATAACTCAACAAATAATAACGTTGTGTTTACACAAGAAGCACTTACAACGCTTATTACGAGTATGCAGCAGTCTCAAGCTGAGTTATATTCTCAAATAATGAGAGAGGTACGTTCGTCCACACCAAACGAGGTTAATGTCTCCGCCATTATGAAAAATAATTTTGCGAAATGTGCATCGCGTTTCAACGGAAATACTGGTGAGTCTGTTGACAATTTTATTGATGCCATCTCAGTATACAAGGCGTGCCTAAACATAAGCGACGACAACGCCATGTTAGGACTTTCTATGTTACTGGGTTCATCGGCGGGAACATGGTGGCAAGGCGTCAAAAACTCAACGAAAACTTGGGAAGAGGCCCTAAACAGATTGCGCAGTGCCTTCGGCGAGCGTCGTCCGCCATTCAGGATTTACTCCGAAATATTTTCAACCACTCAAGGTCAGCAGAATACAGATCTTTTTATTGCGAAAATTCGAGCTTTATTAGCAAAGCTTCCGCATGGTGATCTGTGTGAACGAGTGGAGTTGGACATGGTATATGGGTTATTAGATCGCCGCATTAAGAAAAGATTAGATAGATCAGCTATCAGTACATTCGACGAATTATTAATTAAAGCTCGCGCTATTGAGGACTCGTTAAAGGAAAACCACAAGTCCGAGAGCTGCAACACATCCGTCGCGACGACTTCGGAATCTGCGCGCCCCGCTTCTAACCCTATGCGTGCCACTGCAGTCCCCGCACGTGCCTCTGCAGCACCTGCGTATTCCACTGGCACAGCTGTTGATGGTCAAGATGCAAGACGTGGGAAACCCAGGTTGTTCTGTGTGTATTGCAAGCGTAGTGGTCACACTAAAGACAAGTGTGAAAAGCTTAATATTAATAAATCTAATGATAATAAGTCTAGTGATAGTGATACTTCAAAGTACAAAGATATTAAATGTTATGGTTGCGGTACAGAAAATGTTATAAAATCTAAATGTCCTAATTGTAACCCTAAATTAAGCTCATATGGTGAGCACACTGCATTTTATTCCCTTAGTTCAAAGACTGAGACTTCAACTTGTATTTGTAACAATTGTAATCCCCGCTTTATGTTGTCAAATGGTTTTCAATGTGTTTCTGGTAATTTTGTCGGATCAAAATCTCATGTTAATAATGATTTTAGGCCGCACACCAGTATTGCTGTACCATTATCTGACAAAGTTGGTGGCTCACAATCTTTATTGGAAATGTCAAGTAGCTCTAAACAGTTTCATGGGAAAGTCAGTGGTGCTCAAACATATTTGGTAAATGGTGCTCAAACATGTTTTGCTAATGATTCTCAAACATGTTTTGCTAATGAATCTCAAAGTTTTTTTAAAGTTAATTGTGAAAATAAATCTTCTCTACGTCCAGTAATAAAAATTAATATTTTAGGTGAGAATGGTACAGCAATGATTGATTCAGCAGCCAAATGTTGTGTGGCTGGCTATACATTGTACAATCTTTTTAAAATGAGAAATCATCGTATGTTGTCTTGTGTGAAAAATGTAAGCTTAGCTGATGGTGTTACTAGATTAATGAATGTACTTACTACGGAAGTGTATGTATGTCTTGAAGGTAGAACCAGGCTCATAAGTTTTTTAATTTTTCCAGACGCGGATAGTAATCATACTTTGTTAGGTATAGACTTTTTGATAAATTTTGATATCAGTGTGGATTTTGGTAACGCTAAATGGTACTTTAACGATAATGATAAAAAGTTTGATCTTCTTTTCGAAAAAGATTTATTTTATGAACATGTCTATGTTAACAGCATATTTAGGGATGATGAAGCATCAGGTCTTACCGATCAACAACGCGAGGTTCTTGCTCAAGTTCTCACGGAAAATGAGGACATTTTTAAGTTGACAGGTGAACCAACTAGTTTCGCGGAACATGTAATAGATACCGGTGACCACGCTCCTATCGCGGTACCTCCGTATAGGTTAACGCCCGCGAAAAAGGCTGTTATGCAGACTGAAATAGAAAAGATGTTAGCCGAGGATATCATAGAGGAATGCGAGTCGGCATGGGCCGCTCCGGCGTTATTAGTTCCAAAAAAAAATGGTCAGGTACGTTTTTGTGTCGACTATCGTAAGCTTAACGCAATTACTAAGTCTGACGCGTATCCAATGCCGCTTATTGACGAACTTGTACAGTCAACAAAACGCAATTGCATCATGACTACGTTAGATATGAGAAGTGGGTTTTGGAATGTAAGCGTACGCGAGTGTGATAGGGATAAAACGGCCTTTCAGACACATTTAGGAACGTTTCGTTTTAAACGCATGCCTTTTGGTCTTAAAAATTCGCCAATGACGTTTGCTAGGCTAATAGACAGGTTGCGCTCCGGTACATCACTGAAAAACATAAACATTTTAGCATACCAAGATGACCTGCTAATTATATCAGATGGATTCGACCAGCATATCGCAGATTTACGTATAGTTTTTGATAGACTACGCCTATTCAATCTTCGCGCCAACCGCGAAAAATGTGTTTTCGCACGCAAAGAGGTTAAATATCTTGGCCACGTCATCACACAGGAAGGGATCCTCCCTGATCCTGGTAAAGTACGCGCTATCGTGGATATGAAAGAACCAAGTTCGGTACGCCATCTCAAAACTTTTCTTCAAACGTGCTCGTGGTTCCGAAAGTTCATTTTGAACTTTTCGAAAGTCGCTGAACCACTAACACGTCTTCTGAAAAAGAATCAACCTTGGAAGTGGGGTAATGAGCAGAAACAGTCGTTTCAAGAGCTCAAAAAGAGTTTAACGTCTGCTCCCATTTTAATCCAAGCTGATTACAGCAAACCATTTGTATTACGTACGGATGCTAGCAATTACGCCTTAGGTGCCGTCTTGCTGCAGGGCGAAGGAAACAATGAACGGCCAATTGAGTATGCGAGCCGTCTCCTTAACCCCGCCGAACGCAACTACAGTACTACTGAAAGAGAAGCTCTAGCAGTAGTCTGGTCTGTTGAACGCTTCAGAGGTTACATTGAGGGTCATGAAATTGTTGTTAGTAGTGACCATCAACCTCTTAAGTGGTTATTAAGTTTAAAATCGCCTTCAGGTAGACTCGTGCGATGGGCTTTAAAGTTGCAAGAGTTTAATATTCGCTTTGAATACACTCCTGGTAAAGCCAATGTTGTCGCTGACACTTTGAGTCGTCCTACCTGCGAAGAAGATAGTAAGGATCAGTGCGGGATTTGCTCAGTCATTGTAGACTTACCTTCGAGAAGTCCTGCTGATCTTCGCCAAGCTCAGTTAGATGACTCGGAACTGAGAAAAATTATTAGTAGTCTTGAAAGTAATGATGCTCTTGAAGACAAACGCTGGTCTGAGCGAGGTTACTTCATGCAACAAGGAGTTCTTTATAGGTATAATCCTGACGTCGATGTTGAAGAACCACAGCTCGTACTTCCTGTGAGTTTAAGACTCGATGTCCTGCAGGAATGCCATGACACTCCTATTGCTGGTCATCAAGGCATCGATAGAACGTTACATAGACTTTCACAACGGTTTTTTTTCACTGGTATGAGACGTCTTGTGGCTGATTTTATTAAGTCTTGCCCTACATGCCAGCGGTATAAGTCGTCAAATGTAAAGCCATCAGGCCTCTTGCAAACACCAGTTTTGCAACAAAGAGGTGAGGTTATAGCAGTTGACTTATTTGGCCCGCTCCCATCTGGAGAAAAGGGGGAGAAATACATATTGTTGGTTGAGGACACAGCTACTCGGTGGGTCGAGCTCTTTGCTCTTGTTGACGCCACGGCAGAAGTCTGTGCCCGAACACTGATAGAGGAATATTTCCTCAGGTATGGCCTACCGCGTCGTGTCGTCTCCGATAATGGAGTACAGTTCGTCTCATCTGTTATGCAACAATGCATGTTTATCCTGGGGATTCAACAGGATCTGTTACCCTTATACCACCCGGAAGCAAATCCGGCTGAACGTAAAAATAGAGACCTTAAGGTACAGCTGGCTCAGATAGTTGACACCAAGCATAACTCATGGCCCAAACACCTACCGTCGGTTCGTTTCGCTATGAACTCAGCTATGTGTAATACAACTGGTGTCTCGCCCGCATTTCTCACCTTTGCTAGGGATCTCCGTTCACCTATCGAAGTCAATCTTGACATCAGGACAGTCCTAGAGAAAGATAATTTTGTACCCCAGATTACTCCTTATTTAAAGAGTTTCTTGAATTCTTTAATTTCAATTCGAGATAGAGTAGAGAAGGAACAGGATAGACGTAAAGAATACGCGGATAAAAATCGTAAAATTGAAGAGTTTCATGTCAATGACCAAGTGTTAGTTAAATCGCACGTATTAAGTAACGCTGCAAAAGGGATTTCAGCTAAATTTGTACCAAAAAGAGATGGTCCTTATACAATAATTAAGGTAGCGAGTCCTACTACTTACATTCTTTCTAAACTTGATAATCCTAACGACATCATAGGTAAATTTCACGCGTCACAACTTACGTCATTTGTTAAAAGGAACGAGGTTTCTCTACCGGTCATGCCCAAACGTAACCGAGGCCGCCCTCGTCAGATTAAGCCTGTTTCCATTTCACCTGAACGGGTTCCAGAGCCTGTTTCTATCTCAAACGAACGGGTTCTTGAGCGAGGACGCTTTATCGAACCCGAGGGGGAGTATGTAGCGGATAATCCTAAACTCCCTCTCCGTAATACACGCGGTAGGGCGCCGAGACGTTATTCTCCGTCTACTAATTTACGAACGCGCCCATAGCGCTAGCCAATCACAGGCCCGCGCGACCGGCTCGGAGAGTCGGAGAAACGAACGCCAACGTACTACACGAATTATAATCATTGTCTTAATAATTAAGTTTATTTGTTCCTAAAATTGTGAAATTAATCATTAAAAGGAATGTGACAATTACACCTGGCTCCTTATTGGCTCCATCCCGACTACAATATATATTTAAGTGTTTAATATGACTACAATTACATTGTATGCGAGGAGCAATCTAAATCAATTTATCTCGGTTACCTGATGATTAAAGACATTTAACAATAACACCCTCATACCCTGTTTCGTATGTCGGACATGTGTTTCGCACGGGAAAGATAATACTTGAAATCAACAATCATTTGTTTTCATAACAGAACATAATATCTGTCAAACAATGTATAGGTCAATGACCGTGACTTTACTTATAATTATGACTAAATATATAATGCTTAGATCTCTCTATACTTCATTATACCGTCAAGAGATTATCTCTGTAGCCTAGGATGATTTCGGATTCATGTTTGACAGGTACATACATACACTGATACAATAATTGTCCTCCTAACTAGAAATCTCATTGGAATGTTAACTAGCATACTAAAATATCAATGGCCCCTCACCCGGCACATCTGGCTCGGGATACTGACATCTATAGCCTTATAATATATATAATAATGATGCATACACACAAGCTCAATAGGAAGTTTTGTTATTTCTGTTTGGACGGCAAACACCAAAAACCAACGATTGTTCATTGGCGTGCGCTAATGATTCGAAACGTAGCGGTATATAATATCCAATGGCACGACGCCCGTTTGGAGACTCTGGGTGAGGGAAGGCCAGTCGACCCAAGCACCCTGTCGTCATTCTTGCGCTTGCGTTCCCTAGTGTAGCCTCCGTTAAAGTTAAAGGGGTATTGAGAGAGAGAAGGATCTATAGATAAATTACGAATTCGAACCCGTATCAGCATAATATATATATCAACGAATCCAAGATCTCACCCACACCACCAAAATGTATTTGTATGTAGATCTCTTAAAAAGCTAAGCACGGGAGTGATTACCAACGTTAAGTAACCTTCTTTGACGCTCATTGAATCTGTGTGTACGCCGCATTATAATGTCGGTGTTCTCTTCTAGTTATTTCACTGTTCGTTATTTCATTTAAGTAATTAGTAAATAATAAATAGAGTTTACCCTCCGTACCAAAGAGTATCTCCGTACAATAAGCCCGTGGTATGAGTTAGTTTGACGACCTCCGTGGCGTAGCGGTAGGGCATTCGAATGCTATGAAAAATGAGGGCTCGATTCCCGCTCAGTGCAAATATTTGTATGCATGAATATCTATATTTCCATTCGTTTGGGTGTTTCTATATATAATATGTATGTATTTACAAAAAAAAGTATCTAAGTATGTATGTTTATCCGCATTCTAGATCCCATAACACAAGCTAGTTAAGCTATTCTTACCTTGGGTCTAGATAGCGTTTAGTAGCGTAGATTAAAGATTACTCTCAAAACACCGATGGCAACATGTTATATACTCTTTGGCAACATGCATCGAAATGTCAAAATTGTCATTGAACATTTTGAGCGCAGTCAATAATTGTCAAATTCAATGTGCATGGTAATCTCGGATCGGATTTAAATGTTTCATTGATTTCATTCATCAAGAATTGAATTGAATTCTTTAATGTTTGATGCTTCGTTGCATTTATAAATACAGATCATAGGACATGTACTTTATTACTACCACAAAAAAGTGAAGTGTTTGAAATTGGAGCATTATTTTGAAAAATAATATCTAATTGCAATCTCTGAATAGTAAAGGTACATCAATTGCATTTTATATTTTAAGCTTAGGTTTTAAAAAAATACAAATCCAAAATATATCTTACTATATATATATCAAACTTATAAAAAACATAGCTTGTAACAACTTCAACATACCTACAACATCCCCATACTATTAGATTGTTGATATTACGGTCGACTACTTGTTGAACCTTATCAATAAAAAGAAATTCAAAAAGTAATATGTACAGAGGACAAGATTCATAAGGTGTTTTTTAAATTCAGAATAAGCCACTTTTGTCACTGACTGTATAACAGTGGAATAACTTTGTTCATCCATTTTGAAATTTTTTAGATATCTGTGAATATGGAACTTATTGACGTTATGAAAAACCTTACAATAAAACAAATACCTAATGAAAGTGAACAACAATTATTTAAGTCCATAGCTGCAGATATAGATGATGTCCCAACTGAAATAGTTTATGTAGATTATACTGACAAAACAATGCTTATTGTATCACAATATAAGAAGATTGGAAGTATGTTAATGATACAAAAGGATCAAGCCCAGGGTCCTTTAGGTAGTAGCGACATTTATTCAACAAAAGTTATTTTTGGTGCTTCAGGCGAAGAGCAGCAAGTTGCAGCGAGATACCTAGCCGAAGCAATTGGTATAACAAAACCACTTTGCCTTTTCATTAGTCTTAAATCATATGATATTGAAACAGTCAAGGCCTGTAAAGATATCATTTTGGACTTGAAGGCCAATTCAAAGGATACAGAAGAGCCTTAAAATGGCTTCAACCAGTGTTAAAAGATTCAAATCTGTACATAAATATTATGGGCAACTAGTTTTAGGACCTCCGGGTGCAGGAAAAACAACATACTGTGGGAAAATGGCTGAACTTCTGAAAAAACTTGGAAGAAATGTGTTGCTCGTGAACTTGGATCCTGCAAATGATACTATGTCTTATAAACCAGATATTGATATAAGAAGTTTAATTGTTCTTGAAGAAGTGATGTCCCAACATAACCTTGGTCCGAACGGAGCTCTTTTGTACTGCATGGAATATTTAGAAAAGAATAAAGATTGGCTGTTCAATCAAATAAAGGGAGACAATTATACAAATTTCATATTTGACTTGCCTGGACAAGTGGAACTTTACTGCCACCACAAGAGCCTAAGTAACATATTTTCTGCTTTAAGCAATGTTGGCAACATTCAGTTATGTGCAGTACACTTGATTGATTCACACCACTGCTCAGATGCTGGTAAATTTATTGCAGCGTTGATGTTGTCGCTCAATGCAATGTTAAAAATTGGATTACCTCATATCAATCTGTTAACAAAAGCAGATTTGTTGAAGAAGCATATGGATAAACTACAGTTTGGGATAGATTTTTACACTGAAGTGTTAGACCTAAATTATTTACTTGACTACCTTGACACAGATAGTTTTACCAGCAGGTATAAAAAGCTAAACAGTGCCTTAGTATCAATAATTGAAGACTATAGTTTAGTCACATTCCAACTTGTGGACTTACGGAAGGAAGAAAGTTTATTAAACATAAGAAAATTAGTGGATAAGTCTAGTGGATATGTTTTCAAAGCTGAGGAGGGTAGACATATAAATAGTATGTTGGCTTGTGCCATGGGTGTTGATGAACCAGTTTGTTATGATGAATAAAGATATCTGACTACATGTATTGTATTATTTATTTCCATAACTGAGCAATAAAAGTTCTTCAAACAAACCTTAATGTGATAAGATAATTAAATTCCATAAACATTTAAGTATTACCAAAAACAGAATGATCTCTTATTTGAAATTTTATTAAGCAACGATCCTACACAGTGCCTAAAGCTAGGTACTTATACAGACTAGAGCGTAATCAAGTTCAAAGCACTGAGACTGATGGCTATAGCCGCGATGAGGACAAAGCACACATCTGCGCACGAGATCCTATTGGGTTTCAATCCTGTCAACTTGAAAGTCACTTAATATTGGTCTGGGGAGCACTGGCTTCTGAAGTGAAAGTCGAATTTATCTATCCTCCACAATTATCTATTGGAAAAGGAAGGGGTCATTGGAACAGAATAAACATGCGGCGAAAAGACATTATTGTAATTCTTTAGTTAAGAATTAACAATGCCTAGAGCTAGGTCAGAACCTAGCACTAAATGCGAAAACGGGACATAAAAACAGATTCATATGCATGTCCTTCAATTCTAAAACCTACGCTGTAAAATAAATATCGTAGATTCTACCACGATAGTGGCGAGAGCACTTAGCAAGGAAAACGTTGTTGAGTCTGTCGAAAACTTATGGAGTGCAAAGAGTCACTTGGCAGGCTAACATATTGCAATAACTTTTACTGATACTTTGGCAACAATCGAGAGAAGCTTATGAAAAGTTGTTAGGGTGATCAGTCCAAGTACCAATCATAAGTTCATAACCAGGGCCTGCCCAGTTTCTTCAATTTTTAGTTTAGCCAACGTTTTTTGTCAAAGAAAACCATTTCGGCCATCTACGTTGCGAACTTGCCCATATATTACTACTGGTAGTAGAACTGGTAGTAACACGGGCAGGAGGGCATATTAACGATTATTATTATTGTATCATTATATTATAATGATACAATAATATAGGAAAGCGAGCGTGTGGTGCGAGGGCCACTAGTACATACATACATAAAATCACGCCTGTTACCCATAGGGGTAAGCAGAGATCCTGACATACTACTCTCGCTTCATTCTCTAGGGCCACTAGTATAATTTTTTTAAATGTCTTCGAAAGCACTACCTACCTATGTAACTAATTTAATTATACACATCATTCTCAACTCCTTTTTTCCCCCCAACTCAGTTGGCGTTGGCTTTCCGTCTATGCGGCTGGACTTCGGTATTCTTCGTGAAGCGACGGCCATCTGACCTCCACAACCAATTGGTGTTATCGATGTTCTGCAGTAGACTAGTCGGACTTTTCTGGGCTCCAACTACTCTTAACTATTTAATTATAATATAATCACTTTAAATATTATTCTCAGGTATTGCCACAGATTTCCGAGGTATATCACTATGTCGAAAAATCTCAAAGACACGTTCAACAAGCTAACTGATGCAGAAATAGCAATTGACCAAATGCTCAAGGGTAAAAAATATATTGAAGTGCAGCTGCTTCACCATTATAACGATATCAAAGATGCCACACAGGTTGTTATAAACCATATAGCAAATTTAGAAGGAACCACTGTCACAGAAGTCCATAAAAGGTTACACCTAAATGATTGAAATAAAACTTCAAATTATATTAATGGAACGTTTTATTTGAAGACAAATACAACTCTTTACAATTTAAATTTCATCCAATTTTTTTCTGTGTCCACAAACATAAGTAATGAACAATTTTATCTTTTTTACATTGCAGGTTTATGTATGTAGGTTCTTAAGTTATAAGTGTTTTCAAAAAGCCACAGTTCCACATTTTGCTACTTCAATTACGAAAAACGTATGTTTTACATGACAAGTATTCTAATATATTTTGATTATTATAATAATATGTTGATAACCATGACCATTGTCAGCAAACAAATTTATAAAATGTAGATAGTAAAAGGTATCATATTGCTGAGAACAATCTCTAAAACTATAGTGAATAATGGTTTTAAAAAGAAAAATAAAATCTACTTCCTCATTTGAACCGTATCTAGCTTTTAAAGTATGTGATAAGTGTATAGCATGAAAATGGAGAATAATTAAAAAGGTTTCTTACATTGACAAACGCTTACGTAAACATTATTAAGAATACCTTTCACTAATGAAATGGAACATTTAAATCTGAAAATAGCTCCCGTATTATAAAGATTATTACCTTTTACATGCTTTTACCAATGTTATACATAATTCTTAAACAAATCAAAATACATTGAAGTTAAAATTCTAACGCTAACATGGTGTCTATTTATTAAGCAAGCAATAATTATATAAATGTTTAAATGTATAATATAAAGAGCGTATCGCAGTCGGCGACAGCTAGCGAATACTTTGCACGTGAGCGTCCACGTAGAAGTGCGACGCTCGTTCTGCGGAGCGGTGACTCCAGCGTCACAGAGTCACCGTCCTTGCCACTCGCGGTGGCGACGTTACGAAGTCAGAGGCATTACTTTGATTTGCATTAGTCACTTGGAACAGCCTTATGGCTGCTGTTTGTGTGCACTGCACTCAAGTTATGATCATGTTTGATTGATCCAAATCAATCGTGTGTTATTGTAGCAACATATTCTATATGTTCTGGCCAGGGCTTTAAAGCGTTCAAAATTGTAAAGTCTTCATTTAGTTCCATTCCCGACTGGTGCGAACTGTGCAATCTACCGTGATAGAATCGCAATGGAATGTAACTTAACGTAACCAATTGCAACAGTTTAGCACCATTCGAGTTAATAGTAAGACTGTCCTTATATCCTTGTTTCTCATTCCAGCTAAATTTAAGTATAACAATATAACAAATTTACAAAAATACATATAAATTGAAGAGCATTCGCGACATTGAAGTTTCCAAAAATGCATATAAATATATCACTAATAACAAATCTACGATTTCCTATCGAAATAATACCCTATATTATGTGGAAAGGTCAAAGTGCGAATGCTCGTTCAGTTTCAATAAACGTTTATCGTTAGACTTAAATCTATGAGTTTCAGACTCGTTTCAGGCAGTCCCACACATTTTAAAGCACCAAGAATCAATATATCAATAAATGCAACTTTTACACTAATATTATTGTTCCATTAGCTTATAGCTTATTGCTTGTTGGAACATATCAACAATATACATATCATTAATCGTAGTACCACAGTCGTGTAGCCTGTTGAACCTCGGGTCACATAGATGGACGACCCAAGGAGTCGGCCATGTTTTATTACAACATAACACTTCAACACACATCAATTACGCCAAAACCTTAACTCAAGAAGTCCCAAAAACAAGTCTGAAAACATATACTGGTTTAGTCTATGCAATCACAGAATTAATTCTGTCTCCTATACTTAAAAAGGTGATCTTCAAATTTTGTGCATGCTGCAACCTTATGCCATTTCAAGGTAGATTTCATAGACCAAACCATCTTAAAAGTAAAAAATAATGATTTGGTAAATTGTAAATATACTATGTGTAAATAAATAATATTGACTCGGCTTAATATGCTTAATTAAAAATAAAACATATTACACACTAAGTCATCTCACTTTTTAATAAAACATGACTTAACAATCAACAGGTCAAATTCAGTAATATATAATTAGGTATATTTTAAATATCACTTGTCAAATAATGGATGCTCTTTGGTTCTTATTATTCTGTTGATACAAAAAGTATCTCAAATAATAGAACCTATTTCCCTTTGGTCATTTCATTACTTTAGAAATATAGATGGTGCTTTTCTGGTCTTGTTATCAATATACGATACAAAATAACCAGAGGCATCGTTTTTCGTCTTATTAGGGTTTAGTTTTGAGTTGAGTCTTTGCCTCAATTCACTTGTCTTTATTAATATATTAATTGAACACTTATTGTGTCAATTAAAATAATACAAAATCAGTCTCAAAATAGGGAAGTCTTTTAGATCTTCAGGCACGTATACTTTATAACAGTTGGATACTCACCATCCAAGCTATAACAAAATCTCTAAAATAGATTTGCTTATTCCCCAAGGGATTTATTATGCAACCTCACAAGTACGTGCTAAAACAATCACGTTCCAATTTTATTTCCCAAAAAGTTATGCCCTTACATCAATATTTTGATTGCGGATTTTGATGACCTTTATCAGCGGTGCTTGACACCGCGTAGTACAAACATTTTTTTACTTCTGTATAACAGTTAGCAAGCTTTTCTCAAAAATTTAATAAAATATTATTCAACTACTAAAAACACAAGCCACGAAAGAACTAAACTAAGTTGATTTCAAATCAAGTACTAAAGAAAAATAAAACAATAACATAAGTTACCTTAGATATGAATACTTTAGTTTGAAACTGGTGCATCACCTTGACCAATGTGTTCCTTTTCAGAATTGTGGCATTGCTCCGCCACCTAAAATATACCATTACGTTAAGGAAAATTCATTTTGGTAATGCCAGGCAATTAATAGAATCTAAACATCTAAAATACATAATTGATTTCTCGTTATTGTGTGGTTGCTGTAATTTACTCGGAAGTCACCTTATTTTTATCATGCGGACCGTTTGTCTCCACAGTTTGAGCGATCTCAGACTTCTGGTTGAAACTCTTCTTCTTTCCTTTGCCTACATTCTTCTTGGCATTCTTAGCAGTCTTCACTTTTTGAGGCTGGTTACCTGTTGAAGGATGATTGAAATTTAACCCAGTGTTCTTACCATTATGGTTATACCAAAATAAGCTATTTAGGAATATTAACAAACCATCAGTTTCGGCATCAAGTACAGAGTTATCCTCGTGCGGGCTACCTTCATCTAGTTGGTTACCGAGCTCATCGGACCTCACGGTTTTCCTGCAAAGAATTTATAATTCTATTAAATAATCGTCAGTACACAATTAATATTTTATATTGTTTAAGACACATATTGCTATTGCACATAAATTTTGTATCAATATCATCAATATACATTGACAGGATTGTAATGTTAACTGTCTAATCGCGTCTATAGGTCTTTTCTTACCCATTTTGATAGCACATTTATTTTTCCATGATATTTGTTATTGAACCTGACCGGTTCCACCTTATGGCATTCTCTATTGATATTTGAATGATAGACTGGCAAGTTCATTAATTAAAAAAAATATCGTGGAAATGCAAGTGCGTTATTAAAATGTATCAAGTTTCACCAAGTGTGCAATCAATAAACAGAATAAGAGTTCCTTACCCGTTAACCGTAAGCGTAGCAGGTTTCGCGGGCTCGTCCTGGTCCCGGCGCGGGCGGCGGGCGGTACGGTTCCCAGGGGTAGCCCCGGCGGCGGCGGCGGCGCGCCCGCGGCCGCGGCCCCTGCCCCCGCGGGCTCCGCGCCACCCACGGCCTCCGTAGGCGTTGCGCGGGGGAGGAGTGTAGCCTACGTAGCTCACCTGCGTATACACATGTAGCACGGTTATTTGGTATATTCTTAGGCTATAAGGTCTTGTATACAATGGCTGTTAAATAAATTATAAAAAATAAAAACAACAAAATAACATAACAACAATAATAATGACACAGGTGTGTTTTTTTAGAAATCCAGTTTTAGAAATTTATTTTAGTAAAATTGGGTCTAAAATTCCTTTTAGTACTTTTCACTATTGCTCATAGGGTCGAATTTGGTTCACGCCCATTTTAAAAATTCATATATGCAAATCAGGGATAGGCACGTTGAACGTTACCTGCGGGTACCGGGCGGCGCGCGCGGGGTAGCTCCCGCCGCCCCACTGGCCCACCACGACGCCGGCGATCTCCAGCCGAGCGCCGCGCCCGCGCCCGCGGCCCCACGCGCCCAGCGCGCCGCCCACCACCCCCGCCACCAGAGGGAGGGGGGGCATCGCGAACTCCACCTCCAGACCTTCCAGGATAGCTTTGCGCATTCGTTCCACCTATAAAAGTTCGGTATCGAATATCATAAATGAAATTTTTGATGCAAGCGTTATGGAAAAGTTAATAAGTTTTTTAAATTATCCTTAAAACTATAAATTCTTAAACTCTACATCCAAGATGGAAGCTACCTCAACTGGCTAGAGGTTCAAGTCCCTGGATGTTCACTTTTTTCAATATATCAAATCAAGAAACCTTTACACAGCTACTATAATACACACATCAACAAAGTCTAGGGAACAAGGACATTTCTAGTTTTTATTTAAAAACCCTTTCTTGTAATAGTGAGTGTTTTATATCAATAGAAGGGTATTTTTATACCGTTTTTAATTTTAATTTTAATAAAAACATTTTCATACCAATTTTTTTTTTTTTAAGATAGAATTGAATAGTGTCAATATTGAGTATTACAACCTTCTATGATTAGGCACAAAAATAACGAGGTAGTAAGAAATACAGTAATTAACCGTACTTTAAACGTTTTTAATAATCTGTAGGACCTCCTAAAGCATTAGCAACAGCTCGACAACGGCGTGGCATACTTAGTATGAGATTGTCAATCATCGTCTGTGGAATGTGGCTCCATACACTGCGAAGGTGTAAAAAAAGTTGTTCTTCAGTGTTCAGATTTTCCAAAGAATCACTGAAAGCTCTTCTCCCAGGCAAATCCCAGGCATGCTCTATGGGATTGAGGTCGGCAGACTGAGCAGGCCATTCCAACGTCGTCATATTGTGCTCGCTTAACGCATTGACCACTACCCTCGCGGTGTGTGACCGTGCATTATCTTGCATGAACATAAAATCTTGACCGAACTGCTGTCGATGAGGGATTACCATGGGGTGTATAACCTCCTGAATGTATTGGTTTGCATTCAAATTGCCCCGTATCCAAACGAGGTCGGTCCTTCCACCAAGGCGAATTCCATACCATGATTGTTCCACCTTGGTAAGGATGAACTTCTTGCGGATTCTAGAGACGACTCCGACGTCCAGGAACTCGCCATATACGCACTCTTCTCGAATCAGGATGAAAACCGAAGCAAGATTCGTCGGAAAACAGAACCCGTGCCCATTGATGGTCGGTCCACTGTAAATGTGCGTTAGCCCACAATAAGTGACGACCTCGATTTCCACGTCGAAGAGCTGGAACCCTAAGCGGTCTGCGAGCATAAAGATTGGCTTCGTGTAGTCTTCTTCTGACAGTTTGATCGCTAATAACCACTTGATGCTGAGACTGGAGGCCTGCGACCAACTGACGAGCAGTAATCGTGGGTTGCCGCCTTGCGGAATTTTGCAAGAAATGATCTTGTCGCGGGGTAGTAACCCTATTTCGTCCCCTGTGACGTTCGGCAACATCCCCTGTAGACCTGTAGCGTGCCCATAATCTGCAAATTACGCTTGGTTGGGTGTTGACAGCATCCGCTACGTCGCGTTGAGTTCGTCCAGCTTGCAGCATACCAACAGCCCTTAACATCTCTTCGCGACTTAAATGACGACGTGACATGATGACTACAGTCACAAAAATGCACAAACCATACGTAAAAGACGTATTATTGATAATAAACGTTATTTACAATAAAAAAAAAAATTTTTTTATTTTGCCTCAGAGAAACTGCACAATCAAACACTTTTAAAAGTTTTCCCTCCATATTCGAAAATCATTACTTATTTAAATTTATTTTTAAATTTCGAACAACTCTGTAATCTACTTTATTCTATTTTTATTTATTTGCTGCCAGTTATTTGCAAAACAAGATTTACACGAAAAAAAATAATTGGGGTCATCTTGTTCCCTAGACTTTGTTGAGGTGTTTATCTTTTTTCGAATCAAGTCTTTAAAAAGTTGAAAGAGTAACAAACCTTGACGACGGTGTCGAGGTGATTGTCGCAGAGCTGGGCTAAGTGCTTGCAGTGGTTGGCGCGGTGCAGGTTGCGCTGCAGCAGCTTGCCGTCGAAGTACAGCCAGGGCGCGGCCACGAGCCACGGCACGGGCGCGCCGCACGCGTCGTTGGCCAGCAGCGCCGCCTCGGCGCCCGCCATCACCAGCGCCCCCAGTTGGACGCCGCGAGAGTTTATACCGTTCACCTAATAAAATAAATAAATAGTTCACACCTTTATTATTAGAGGCAATAACAGTTCGAAATGTATAATGTTCGTACTGACATTCTTTACACTTACTGTCATCTCTTGCAAGTGCAATGCATTCATGAGATCATTTGAGAAAGCCGTAGCTAAAAATGCATCCAACTCCTGTCTCCTCAAAATCTGAATTTGAGAAGTCATGATAAACCTGAAACATGTCATGCTTGCATGTTATTTGCTCAAATGATAATGTAGAATGAATTAATAATAAAGTGGTAACTAAACTGAAATAATTGATTCTATAATAGGATTATGGTAAGGCAATGTACACATAGCAGTAAAAGTAATGGAGTGCTAAACTTTTCTAATATGACAAATAATGTGAAAACTAAGGATCCATCTTCTTCGAGTCAATGGCTAGATCTGACATATAATGATCTGGTATTTAAATTTTATTGGCCCAAAACTTGGCCACAGTAACAGCACTCTCCATTGCTCTTCATAGGTCATTGGCAGTGCAAGTGAAGGGGCACATCGAGCAGAAAAGAAAATACGACATGGACTAAGACCCCACAGGCTCCATCTTAATTGAAGAACATTAGACCTTTTGATTTTAAATAAGGGTGCAATTCTATAATTAAATATAGTCTCACCTCAATACAGTGGCTAAAATAAGCAGATGCTGGGGCACATAAGATGTGTTCAACATTAACGGAGTATCAGATCGCATACAAGAAAGAAAAGCTCTCATACGTCGGCACTTATCATCTTGCGCAGTTCTGTAACAATGAATGTAAATACAGTTTATTGCAAATGGAACTTCACAATTTCATAAAAATAATGAGACGATGTAATAATCTCCCCCAATAGAATTTTGATAAATATACCTAAGAGATATAAGCTCACCCGAACCAAAGCCTTTGCACTGTTGGTACAGGCCAATCAAGTACTACTCCAGAGACGATTTCGGGACTCTTGCCAGGGTTCACGCGGGAATAAATCCATTCCGAAATCTGCACGGTGCACGGACGATCGAGACTGGAAGACGAACTTGTACAGCCTTCTTCTGAAAATACATCTTTATTTGTTATATTCAGTATTAATCCCCATGGAAGCCTAATACCGGGATGAAAATGCCCGCCTATGTGTTTTTCCCAAACTATAATCTATTCTTGCACCAAATTTCAGCCAAATACATTCAGTTGTTAGAGTGTTTGTAACTTTCACAAAACTATCTAATAATATAATAGTAATTAACTTTTATTTCATGTTTTAACTTGAGAAAACTGATATTACTAATATGCCCTCTAACCCCTCCAGCTAAGCTAAATTGCTTGTGTTAGGAGTGGGTTCATATATTTGGGTGGCATTCTTGTATTTGAATTTATTCTAAGACATTTACTCATTTATGAAATAATTGTAATAATGTATCTTCTACAAAATATATTCGCTAAATGAATATCCTATATTCATACAGTGGTAACTTATTTTCTTAGAATTTACAATAGATTTTTTTTTATACAACTTAGGTGGCAGACAAGCACACGTCCCACCTGATGGAAAGTGTTTACCATAACCTATGAACTTGTGTAACACCAGTGGAGTCACATCCGTGCTGCCGACCCTGTAAGAATAGAGATTTTATGTGCCCTCAGTGCAGAATACAAAATCAGGACAAGCCTTTGGTCTTCCTACTGAGAGCACAAAAACTCTCCAGTGAGCTCTGGCTACCCTACTCACCACCGGGAACACAACACGAGGTTATTATAGCCCTGGTATTCTGTAGGATGGAGGTACTTCCCCAGTCGGACTGCTCAATTCGGACGGGAATACCGTCGTGTCCTACCTCCTTTATACAATAAATTATGACTCATGCATGCTAGTTTGGAAACAAAAGTAGCTTTTACACGTCGACTTGTTGCCGTGATTTTGTATCATTTTTCATAATAATGAGTCACAAATTGGTGTTTAGTTGAGTACAAAGATTCATCTATATTTTCCTGACATTTAAATACACCAAATGATGTAAGAGAGAGAAGAACGCGAGAAAGAATATAAGATTAGTAAGAGAAGAAACACGATTCCCACCGGCTAGTGGTGAACAGTAAACTTTTGAATTGAGTTACCTTTAGCCTTTTGTGCCATGAAGCGGTGATGATGCATATTATAAAGAATAGCATAAACATTTTGTCTGATCGGCCTGAAGAAGTGGTGAATGGAGGGTATTTCGCGATGATTATCATCCTCCATGAGCACGGGTAAAGTGACTTGACGGTGCGTCAAGATCGAGAGCATATGAGGGTGCATAAGCCCGCGAGCATGGCGCTCTGCACATGTACGCAGCACTTCGGCCGGAGCCGGAGAGCAGTTGTCTTCATTCTGTAGTTGCTTCATAGGCTGACGACCCTGCAAGTATCCAGCGTAAATCTTAGATATAATGATATACTTAAATGCATTTAGGCAAGTAGTACCATTCAATTGTGATGTAAATTTAAGTTTTAAGTGCATTTTTTTTTACTTGCTGTGTTAAGTTAGTATAAACATCAGAAAGTGAATTATTTAATTTTGTTGTTTTTAGAGGTAAATATATTACAAATTTTGTTACTACTTGCCCAAGATAAAGAAACTCATAATATGTTCATAACACGCAAATGTGGTATTTCTGTGTTTGAATACACTTATTAGACCCTCAAAGAAAAGTAAACAACACATCAAGTACACTGAAATATAATTCAGACCTCTTTAGCAGTGGTTGGTTGTTTTTCGACTTTATCGCCCGAAGCCGATTGCTGCTTAGCGGGAGCCGCATCTCCGGAGTCGATCGACATCGCCGTAATTCCGTGCAGAAAATCGAAGCTTCTGTCTTCCATACTTAAGTCGGCGTTCATTGACGCATTTGCTGTAGCCAATTTGTAATCTTCCAAGCCTTTTAGCTGCAATTTATTGAGTTTGCAGTTTTTCTATCTGAAGTGCTTAGTGTTAAATAAAATACACAGAGTATATAAAAAAAGTACTTAAATAAAATGAAATTAACGAGGTTTACCGGTAAATAAATATGGTGATTGTTTAAATATAAGGGACCACTTGCACTTAGACAATGAAAATAATTTAGAGTGTATTAACATGCATCTTATTTAAGTTTTCAATTAATGCCAATGAGATGAATGACAATATAAAAGGCGTGGATGACTTTAGCTATTATATTTTGTTGGAATAAATTGGAATATAAACCTCATGTTCAGATGATTCAGTAGCCAGTTTGGATGTATCTAAGTCTACAGAAGTTCCTTGTGGGCTTAAGTCGGCTTTTTGCCCTTTTTTGCTAGGCTTGGGGCGTCGACCTAAAATCAAAAATACTTACTTAGTAAAACCCTTCACAATAGTTTACTATATGAATGCTAAATACACTAATTGACATTTTTTTTTTATTCTTAGAAAAAATACCACTGTAAAATAATATAATGAACTGCTAAAGTGAAAAATTCTTAAGACAAATGTTTTAAAAATATTTAATTTTGAAAATTCAATTCTCGCACTGCCCGAAAACGCTCCATACAAAATCGTACTTGTGAGTGACGTCACACGCCAGTCGCGAGTAGTACAAATGTTTGGATTGCAAGAGAATATCGCATTTATCTCTGTCTCGTTCACATAGTTCATATTAAAAGTAATTTAAAAGTTAATAAGGAACCTAAAAATTTATAAATTGGGACAGCATTTAATTAAATGTCATAGTTTCAGACTATTTATACTGTAGATTGATGGCACTTGGTGGTTTGATTCTACAATATCTTATTTTACAAGGCATATTTATTCAGGAAAACCTAACAAAATAAGCAGTATTGGGATGAATCGAAAAACCTTGTCAAATAGCCTATTGACTATGTATGTGATGAACAATCTTACCAGATGCAGTTCTGTATTTTAAGAATCCATCCTTGGTTCCATTTAAATAATATTGTACAGCTTGTTTGAGTTTAGCGGCACGGAGATCATTGAGGTCACCAAACACGTCAATACATGCAGCATCGACGTCAGAGGAGGCCAAGTCTTTTACGAACTGACATACAGCCTTGACTAGAGTTTCTGGAGGAACCTGTTGCTAAAAATATGACATAATATCTTAATATATATGATTCTTCAGCATGCGTTTGTTACGTAACTTCTTATAAACGGTTGAATCAATTTCGATGAGAATTTGTGTTTAGTTCAATAGGGTCCTGAGTGGTTTGAAAATACAGTTGGATTCGGTAGATAGTGCATATAACAACAATATCTACTATTTTTCTCAGGTAAAAATACAAAGTACTTTGAAAATATTGGCAAGCTAACATAGCTAGAGAATATATTATTATATTAAGCCTTCTGACATACGGTTAAAGATGGTTAAATACTAGAGCCCATACTAATAAATAAAAATTACTAGTATGGACAATCATTTAATGGTCGGCAGTGCGAGTGTGACACCCCTGGTGTTGCATACGGACGTATAGGCCACGGTAACCGCTTCCCATCAGGTGGGCCGTGTGCTTGTCTGCCAACTAAGTGGTATAAAAAAAAACACAAGTGCAGTGATATACACAGATCAGCTTTAAGCTGCTTGTGTATCAAACAATAATAATAATAAGGGCATTAAGATACTAGTGATGGCTATCAATTATTTATTTATTTATTTATTTATGAACAAGCAGCTACAAGCTGATGTGTTCACATCCAGTGATAAAATGTGTAGTCTCTCTATTGAAGCCTTAACTGTCCGTCACTCTTTTGAGCTCCGCGTTGTCCAGTCGTAGCCAGTCATCAAGTCTATTTTTTAATCCATTTATTGTGGTTGCAGCAATAACGTTATTTGGCAGTGAGTTCCAATTGTGGACAACTCTGTTACTAAAGAAGTGATGTGCGACCAGTGTGTCAGCGGGGGCCCGTGTCAGTCGAAGACTGTGTCCGCGAGACGGCCGTTGCCCATTCCTTCTGAGGAGGATGTTATGGATATTTGGGAGATTGTAGTGTGCGGTCAGAATCTTATACACTTCTATCAGATCGCCTCGGAGTCTTCTTTGCTCGAGAGTGGTCAGTCTCAGCGCACGCAGTCTCTCCTCATAGGGCATGCGACGTAGAACCTGTGGTATTTTTGTGGCCTTTCTCTGGACACTCTCCAGCAGATTTATGTCCTTGTGAAGGTATGGACTCCAGATCTGGAATCCATATTCCAAGAGTGGTCTAATATATGTTTTAAAAATTCTTCGGAAAACGTCGACAGGCATGGTTTGAAAAGACTTCCGAACTACATATATAAATGAGTTTGCCCTCTTTACAACAGTGGAGATGTGTTCTGCCCACTTCAGATCAGGAGTCATACACACTCCCAGATCTTTTTGGAGGTTGACCGAAGTCAGGATGCTTCCTTCAAGATTATATATAACCCTTGGGTTGTTACCCCCCAAATGCAGGACATTGCATTTAGATGTATTTAATTTGACAACCCAATCTTTGGTCCAGTTCTGGATTCGATTCAAGTCATCCTGTAGCTGTCCATTGTGTATAAGTGGGTTGGCAAAGATCTTACCATCATCAGCAAAGAAGGCAGACCGGCACTCAATCACCTCGATTAAGTCTGAGATGTATATTCCAAACAGGTGAGGCGCAAGCACCGAGCCCTGGGGCACACCACTCGCAACGGGTCTCTGCTTGGAGAGGGAGCCACCAACACGCACCTGGAATGTTCTACCTTCCAAATAGTTCTTTATCCATTTGAGCAAGGAACCACGTATCCCAAAATGCTCCAGTTTGTTGAGAAGTCGTTGATGTGGAACTTTATCAAATGCGCGTTCGAAGTCTAGATAGATGACATCTATTGGGTTGCGGCTGTCAAGTTCCCTGGTCCAGTACTGAACACATGTCAGCAGATTACTGACTGTTGACCTTCCTCTAACAAATCCGTGCTGTCTGGTTGACATAATGCCTTCTCGGCCCAAAAATCCGGTCAAGCTGTGCGAAATAATTGTTTCCATCATCTTCACTACAATACTGGTGAGGCTGATAGGGCGAAAATTACCAGGCTGTTGTTTATCCCCCTTCTTAAATACTGGGGTCACTATGGCGTGTTTCCAGTCCTGTGGCAAGTGTCCCGCTACAAAGGATTCATTCATTAGATGTGTCAAGATAGGCGCCAGTATATGCACACAGTTTTTTAAAATACAGCCTGGCAGTTGATCTGGACCTGCAGAAGAGTGAGAATGTAGACCTTTCATTGCTTTTTCCACATCCTCAAGTGTGAATGTGATATCGCTCAAACTGTGTTCCACACGCATGATCTTGGTTATTTTAGGTAGTTGGTCTAGAACCGGTTCAACTGTGTATGCCTTCAGGAATTCCTCTGCAAGCACCTCGGCTATACCACTTGGATCTGTTATCAAGTCTCCATTAATATTTCGCATGGCCTGTGGAATGCTAACCCTGGTGCTGGTGCTGCGTCGAATGTGCGAGTAGAAGGCTTTGTCACCGCCGTCCAATATGTGAGCCTCAAATTGGCTTCTTTGTTTCCTAGCTAGTGCTACGCATCTGTTACTAGTGTCTCGGAATATCTTGTAATCCTCATCAAACCCCGACAAACGGTATCGATCCCATAGTTGTTTTTTCTTAGCTATTAGTTCTAGAACATCCTTATCAATCCAGGGTTTGTTTTTGGCCTTAAAGTTCATGGTTCTTTGTGGCGCATGTTTGTCGACTGTATTATTAATTGCCGCCAAGGTTTCTGCCCAAATTTTTTCAATGTTGCCAGATGGATTAATTACCTCGAGATTATTTACCAGATCCACATTGAATAAATCGTAGTTGATATGGTGATAGAGTCGTCTAAGTTTGAGTGGATTATTTAATATTTGTGTTTGGACCTGTACGCTAAGCTCTAGAACACAATGGTCGCTCTTACCTATAGGTGGTTTGAAGGTTATATCTTTTATTAATGTTTCCTCATTTACCAACACTAGATCCAAGAGCGAGGGTGTATTATCCAGCCTGAACCTTGTGGGACTATTTACCAGTTGATATAGTGTAACGACGCGCTCTGCGAACGTCGTCACACCTGTTTTAATTCTATTTTTGAACGAAGGGTTTCGGAGCGCGGAGTGAATGACATTTTGACGTATCGCTGTCAAAAGCACCTTTTTTCCTATATTGAGACGGGATGGTCGATATTCATGGCTTCGTAACTTAATTTCAATAAATCTCATAAAAATGAGAGTATTTTGGCCTAAAGGATAATAGTTTGTGTCCTCACAACTGTCCTCTTGTGGAATTATAGTTTATTTCTGGTGAGTTGTCATTATTTAATAAGATTCCCTTTGATGGAAATTCGCCACGCTCCTAATTTGAAAAATAATTGTTGGAATTCTATTGTTTCAGCTCTTAATCTGAGAATATTATGATTTCTTTTGCTATTGGCATTGTTCCAGCAAATTAAGGCGGTAAGACGCACAAATTTATAAAAAATTAGGACCTCGTGTTCATTCATATTGGAGTTTGTTCTAATGACATGCAATTTTATTACAGGTTTCCAGGTTGGAGCCGCCTTTGCCCTTTGGCTTTGCCTTTTCTCTTTTCTTTGGACCTTTTTCGGCGTTCCTTTGTCTTCGGTCATCTGCATTTCCTTATGGAGGGTTTGGACTTTTCACCTCAAACCTGGATGTACCGCATGGGCTTAAACTGAAAACTTCGCCTGCTACGAGCTTTCCCGCTGCTGTGTTTACATATACTCGCCGAGGGATGCCGTGAGCTTACTTTAATTATATTTTAAATCTAAACTTCAAAATGGCCTAAAAGTGCATTGGTGACATAGAATCATATTGACATAAGATCATTTTGACCTAGCTTATAAAACTCTAATTTTAAATTTAAGGTTAGATATACATTAGGAATGTATCCTTGCAACTATTTCTAAATGCACACTGGAGTGGACAATAAAACCTTAAACCTCACAGTTTGGTTTCATTTAGCTCACCTCCGGAAGATTAAAAGTTTCCAATATCCGCTGATTATCTTAGGCATGTGTATCTCCAAGGCGCCCGAACTTTTATGGTAATGTACTTACAAACCAATTTTATTTATATTTCTTTTAAATAGGAGATTACACACTTACTTTCTTTCATTGTCATATGACACATATTTTTTTATTATTACATCTGACGCTTGCGAACCAATTTTTTTTACTTTGTAATAACACATATTTTTTAATTATTACAATAGGTTGCAGTCAAAAAACATGTTCTTAAATAGGTCCGCTGAACCAGTCAGATTTTGGTCTAAGTGTAATGGCCATTTGATAGTGGGATAATTGAAATCACCAGCTATTATCACCGTGTTATTTTCAGCCACCGTTGACAGATTTTGGAATAGCCTAGTGTCGTGCTGTCTCTGGGCTCCTTCATCGGCATCATCTGAACGGTATACCCCCACTATTACAAAATGATATGAACTATACTGTATGTCTATATAGAGCGCCTCCACATCTTCACACATGTACCTATGGTTGCGTTGGGCTACTATTTTAATACCATTTAGGCTGCTCTTTATATACATGGCAACGCCTCCACCTCTGGTCTTACCTTCAAATTTATTTTTCTTATGTCTACGGTCTTGTCTGAATAAAGTATAATCTGGTATATTAAAGGTACCATTACGGTCATTGCTATTGAGCCATGTTTCTGTTATGATTGCAATTGTTGGTTTTGATGTGTTCATGTATTGTAAGAATAAATCAAATTTTGCAGATAGTGAGCATAAGTTGGTATACATGAGTGTAAGGTCAGTGTATGGGCCAGAGTTTGAAGCTATTAGTTTTTTTGATCCACAATTTTAGGTACTCCCTTTATATATTTGATTGTAAGGTTTGTTTCACCTTTTTCAATCCTTGACTTAAGGGCTTCTCGAAGGTGATTAAGTTCCTCTCGTTGTTTAGGTGTTTTATCATCATAAATTCTTACCTCTTTGCCTGCCTTGCTTTTATTTTTAAGTACTTGAATGGCTGCTTGACGGGATGTTAAAACCACTTTCAATAGTCTATTTTTACCTAGTTCGCGTCGCCCTAGGCGCTGCACTGTCACCACTTCTGAGCCAAGGTCACTCTCACTGGTTACGTCCTGTACCATCTTTCTTGCATATGTCTCATCATGCGACTTTCTATCGCTGCCAACATCCGATTCGCACTCCTTTACACCGACCATAATTATATTGCGAGCTCTTCGTTCCCGTTCCGCTATTTCTTCCAAAATAGCGCCTGTATTTAGAGGAGAAGGCTGATTTATTACCGATCCTGTCGCGGTGTGGATAGGATGTGCGTAGGATGCCGATGTGGGTGAAGATTGAGATAATATCTTCTTAACATCGTCGAGTTCCTGGCGCAGTCCATCGTACGATTTAATCAATTTAGGCACCTGAAACAGGGCCTCTCGACATGCGGGACACAAGAACAGTAGGGTTCGCTTGCCCTTCAATCCCATGACACGGGCCTCGCTAGAAGTTAGGCCACTGCATTGAAGGCAGAGGTTGCGTTTGCAACCATCGCACTGCACACCATTATCATCATTGTGGTCGGTCTCACATTGAAAACACTTCATTTTACAGGTTTTAGATTCACACTTTGAAGACAGTCCCACGCTTTTTTTTTTTTTGTCACCAATTTATCACAAACTGACGCGGGTTTGTTTTTACATGAATTTATATTTGCCCACACTTATTAGGTAGATTTAGCACAGAATGAGCAATTAGACGTTGATTTAGCACAATTTACTATTTTTTTTTAGATATAGAAAGGAAATTTTTATACTACTTAGGTGGCAGAAAAGCACACGGTCCACCTGATGGAAAGTGGTTACCGTGGCCTATGGACGTGTGTAACACCAGAGAAGCCACACTCGCGCTGCCGACCGCGACCCTGTAACCACAGTCTCTGTGCCGTCAGTGGAAAGGATAAAACAGGACAAACCTTTAGTCATCCCACTGACAGCACAAATTCTCCAGTAAGCTCTGGCTACCCTACTCACCGTTGGGAACACAACACGAAGTTATTATAACCGCTGTATTCTGTAGGGCGGAGGTACTTCCCCAGTCGGACTGCTCAATTGGGCGGTAATACCGCCGTGTCCTACCTCCTATAAATGTCCTACTTCTATGGTGAACAGTAGCACAATAGTAAAAAGTTTTAAATTTTTATATCAGAAATCTATTATACAGAAAGAAATATTTATTTATTTATTCTTCATTTTACACTCTACCAGTTATTTATGTCACTGTTAATTTTAGGTTTACATGTAGATTATATATTTTTTAAACGAGGAATTATTATTAATTGTATACTGACATTATTTAAATCTGTATTACAACCTTTCAATATCTGTACACTGGAGACAGCAGAATATTGTGTAAAACCAACTTTGTAACAACTTTTATACGACTAACTAACTTTACTTTACTAACTTTAAAAATCAACCTTCGTTGACTGGTATAGAATGTTAGTAAATAAATAAATAAAGATGTATTTATAACCAGCTCATTAGAACTAACTAAATAAATTTATGTCTAATTAAATGTCTAATGAGCTAGTTAATTAAGGGTATTTATAAAATGCCTATTACTGGTATTTAATATTTGCATAATTATGATTTATGTTCAATTAACTCCTTGTCAGTTGTGTTGAAATGTTTAGCAATAACTTAGGAGCCTGACAACATAGTTATAAAAGTATAGATGTAACAGCTGCAAATCTATTAATGTTGGTTATTTAGGGGTGCCGCACACCATAGCAGCATTTGCTGTGCATACAGTAAAATATATTGCTTTAATGCCCTACATTTAAGTAATATTTTGCTTGGTAACTTCGTGCACCCATCTAACACTAATCTTACGTTACATTTATCATCTCCAGATGACTTACCTTCTTTTGAGTGATTCCTAAACGTTTGTAGAAGTCAGTGAGACTCTGCTCAGAAAGTATGGTCCCACCAAGTAAAGCTGCCATCAGACAAAGGCGATCCTGTGGTACATCCAGCACTTGGGGCAGCTCATGTACCATATACTCTTTGGTCTCCAAAGATGACTGCAACAAGTACACATTTTTGTACAGAAAATGTGAAAAAGGAACTTGATAATAATGTTTGTTCTTGTGTGTACATAAATAAATTTATTGATTAAAAATTGTGTGAGAACTTCATAACTCCTATTGGATAAAAATGAAATTAAACAAAAGTCATTCAAATATTTTCTTAACATTAACAGTGATACTAGTGATAACCATATAATTTGAGATAAAACTTTGAACCAATAACTTAATTTTTAAATAAGTTTTATATTTTTCTCAATTTGTTAATTGACCCCTGCTTTTTATCCATGCCATAGGTTCAATATATACAGGATATAAGCACTGTAAACAGGTGCTTCCCTTTCCTTCCTTTTCATTAAACCTAAACCTGGCTGAAGATTCCTTTCTACTCAAATATTTATAGAAATATATGAGTAAATTTTTACCTTCAAATGTATAGAAAACTGATGGTAAAAATTTCAATTGTATCATGGTTAATAGATACAGTGTGATAACAGATAGATGGGCAGTGGAGTCTTAGTAATGTCCCGTTTTTACCCTTTGGGTATGGAACCCTAAAACCTATTAAGGTTAAGTATATTTGTATTCAGAGTGGTAATGCAGCCAGACTTTTGGGCACGGTACCAGTAGAGGTAGATGGGGAGGCATTTTTCGAGGCCTAAAGTTGTATGTTGAAAAAGATTCCCCATTTCATTTTTGTATATGTTGTATAGTTAGCATAGTTTTGTATAAATTTTATAAGTAATTGTTATTCATCATATTTTTATTATTCATCCTTGATTTCATAAAAATAATGTTTTGCATTAAAAATATTTTGAACAACATAGCAATTAAATTTAATATTTCATTTAATTAAATAATTAGCAGTGAGCTAGTATCCGAAAAAATTACTTAGTAAATTGAACCTGTCAGTTATTAATGTTTCAATGTCAGTTAAACTATCTTTGGTCATGGTCTGCCCTGTGGATTATTTATATTTTCGATGAATTCAGATTCTGAAGATTTTTTACTGCTTGACTATGGAGAGATTTTGCATCCAGTTAGCTCTGAAGTGGCATATGTTGCTGAATGATTGATTCCCTGTCCTACCAACATTCTATGATTTCCAAATAAAGTCATATCTAAGGATATGTTTATTTTTCTATTTCCAAATGAATTTCCATTTGGAATGTTGTCCATACTTGTTGGAGACTGCTTGGCTGGTTAGTTGAAAAACAAGGGATAATAATAATTTGCAGAATGGCATGGACCCACACCATACAATATTTCAAGTTGCTTCCTTACCCTATATGTCAGTTTCAGTTGTGACGAGCTGAAGTACCTTGGTGGTTGGAATACCAAATATTCTCCCGAACAACCCACAAGTCCAGCATATGTTTTTTCACGACAAAGTCCAACTACTTCTTGGCAATGATCATCAGACGACACCATCTATAAAAGAACCAAATGGTTTTTAAGATTACATTTGTTCATATATATTTGGTGGACTGTAAATTTTATTAGGTAAGATACAATTATGTTTATCATGTTTATTCATGATAATATAGTAAATACTCACTATTGGGATATTAAGATATCGAAGTGCTGTACGTAGACATGAATGAAGACCCATTGGTGGTACCCACCATACCTTTGGAGGTGGAGTACCTTTTGTCACAATGTGACGCAGCACCTGCAAAAAGAGTTATAAATTTTAAAAACAGAGACTGGGTAGAATTGACTTGGTAATTGGGCGATGTAACATAATTATATTGGGTAGATCCTACCATTGGATACAGGGGTTACTAATAGAGTTTACTTCTTAGTTCATAAGTTTTCAATATATTATAATGTTACAGTTAAAACAATAATAAGACATTAGTGGACCCTTTACTATGCATCACATCAATAGCTGTCTAAGTTCAAACATAGGTGTTGGCTGATGGTGAGGCTTATGTATGAAGCAGTAAATAAAAAAAGATCGTTTCTCTTTACAGTTTTCTTACAGGCCTCTAATAGTGTAGTCTGTAGTGTAACGAACCACAAATAAATGCAAAAAAAAACCTTAATAAAAATTATTTATAAAGTGTGTTTTAAAAGTGAAATAGATACTAACAGAATTGACCCTCTGTCGGTATGTAGCCTGAGTTTGTATCCAATGTTGTGGCAATGCGGGTGGAGTGGGATGTGCACCATTAAAGCACACACATAAAGCAACCTGATGTTCAGCAAGAGCCTGTGCAAGAGTTGTTAAAAATTGGACACATCTTGCCCATTGCCCACCACAAGCCCAATCTGTAAAACACAGTCATGTTAATTTTTGACAAGTATTTGGATCTATTTGTAACCATAGCAGAGTGGTCAGAAATAATCAACAACAAGCTTGTTGGTACTAATATACTGATAACTCCAACAGTGCACCCAAGAATTCCTGTGCGAATTATAAAAAGAATGAATGTACTACTGCCTAGCTAAGTACAACAACACTGCTATTTGAAAGCAAAGGGCTAAAAAAAAACAACTAGGTACATTACAATAATGTACTAGACATACCTGAAAAATATCCTCCATATAGTCGATCCAAGCATCCTTCAGCGTCAAGGACCAAGCGAAACCCGCCAGCATGGTTTCGAGCGATTCGAAATAGATCAACACCTACTCCCTCATTCTCTAAAAACGTTTGAAGATCTTGTATTCCCATTGTTCGAAAAAATTGTAGTAATAATTAGATCGTCACGATGATTGTTGGTCTGGAAGAAAAAAATATTTCAATGACGAAGGTAAGCGGTATAAGTAATTGACAATTGGAGACTATCTGATAGTTTTATGGCAATAAATAATAATATAATGCAAAAGTGTTACTAAATATGTACAATCAGAGAATAAGAAGTTCCAAATAAGCCTAAAAAGTGTAGGGTACGAAAGTTACCGGCACGTCGCTAAGGAAGGTCAAATTCGTTAAGACAAAAGTGATTCTAATTGGCAAACATTATAAACGAATGAAAACGTCATAAACAATAAAAATAAGAAATAACTTCCCAACCTTATATTAGAACCATACCAACAGAGAGAGAATTACGATAGGCGTAAGTTAAAAACGGAAGCCATTTGTAATTTTTTTTTTTTAATAGCCTTGAATTGTATGCATTGCGTGTCGCAAGGCGCAACGAGCCAACCTGAATAGTGACAAATATTCTGCATCGATACAAATAGTCGATTTTAAAAACGATCTAAGTACACATTTCTCGGGACATAAAATATCTTGAACCTAAACTATGAACTCAGGGTGTGGCATAGGTTAGCGAAGAAATCAGTGCTAGTGCTATTGCTACCAGTGAGCAAGCTAGCCTGCTAGCCACAGGACGACTGACGCTCCATAGTCCACACTCTTTGGGCGCTCCCGTAAAAGCCACGGTCCAGTACGCAGTAGGGCTTGCAATACCGGTTCACCGTAATACAGGTAAACCGCCGTTTGTGGCTCTCCAAAATTTACTAGTATTGAAAAATGAAAACCAGTAATTCAATGGTAGTTTTTATCCGCACTTTTATTCAAAAATATTCACAATTCATATGAATTTAAACAATTTATTTATTTTAGAAATAATATACATAATGCCACTATAAAATGTATTTAACTAAATAAATAAATGTAATAAATTTCACATTAAATATTGGATTTTGTACTATTTCTATACGTTATGAGTTTATGACAGAATATGGAATAACTTCAGGCTCATCTCACTTTAGCTTGTGTCATTTCTACAAGTTGTTCTCGAGGGTTGTCACAAATCGCCTCGGGGGTAAGCTCGTCAAGTTCTAGCCACCAGAGCAGTGCAGGTTCCAAAAAGGCTATAGCACCGTGGACATCATCCATACTTTCGGCAGTTTGTAGAAAAGAATCAAGAGTACAATCAGCCACCGTGTATGGCGTTTGTTGACTACGAAAAAGCCTTCGACATTAATATTACATAATATAACATAAACTCACGCCTATATCCCCGATGGGGTAGGCAGCGGTGCTAGCACCCACATTTCGCCAGTTTATGTTTAGGTCCCAATGTGGTGATATATGATATGTGTGGATATATGTGGTAGAGCTTATTGCCATTAACTGGGTACTTATAAACTTGCGATAAATACACACATAATAAAATTTCGAAAAGCATCGAAAAGTCATTGGTGTGTGCCAATGTAAAACCTGGAATCGAACCCGGCACCTCGTCTCAGCAGTCCCTTACCTAATATTAACATCGATATATTGTCACTGAGTCGTAAATCGCTTTTGTTTTTCACGATCACGTCTGCCGTTAGTAATACAATAACGATTTATCTATTACCTTTTGACTCGCGCTAAATAACTCACAAAAAGGCAAAACTTGCTCGCAGCATTATGAGTGACCCAGCCGTACCACGTCTCAGCATGGTCTCAGCCTATTTCTCTGGAAAGCCGATACGCGACCTCTCTCGCCTATCATCATCGAGTAGTGTATCGTGGACTCTATTATATATAATAATCTATGATCGTGGAGCTGCACTATTAAAACACAGATTAAGTAAAAAATTGTCCTGTCAAAGTAAAGTGATATTTTGTGTGTTATCTGTTAATTCTGTGATACAAAGTTGTATTTGGTTTACTTACATTTGGGCGTTGTAAATTAAAATCTGGAAAAAATATAGCTGCTATAAAGAGTAAATGATGGGAAATTAAATAAGCTTTATTTCTATATGTTGGATCCATAAATACTGAGATTCGAAAGAAGTGTTCTTATTAGTTATAAAATGTTATAAATTTATTATTTTGCTGCCTACACAGCTATTGGTATTTTGAATTGATTTGGAAGGATTTATATTCTCAAAAATAAGTAATGCCGGAGCAAAGCAACGATTATCGTGTTGTGGTATTTGGTGCGGGAGGTGTCGGCAAAAGCTCCCTTGTTCTTAGATTCGTTAAAGGTACATTCAGAGAATCGTACATTCCGACTATTGAGGATACCTATAGACAGGTAAGGATTTAGGATACTTATGTAAATTTAACTTGTATTAACTCCACATACACCAATCAAATCAAATCAGTACACATCACCATTTTTGTCAACAGCAGATCTGCCTTACTTCTTATTCTTCTATTCGCGGTAATTTTGTTTGTAGAGTTAGAAAATAAACTAAAACTAACTAATAAACTATCCATTACATTAATCATACCTGAGACTTGAGTTGGTACTATTCACTAATCCTCATAGTTTCATATTAGGATATCCGCTCCGACTAGATGTTTACTCTGTAATAAGTCTTATTTTTTTATAAATTCTCTTCTCTTTGAATAAATTCTCAGTCTATCAATAATTCTACATGTATGAAATACAATAACTTAAGTAGTAAATATAAATATATAGATTAATGAAAAAAGGTTGCCTGTAAGAAATTGCCGCAGAGTGATAAGGCCACCATCTGTACATGCCACGGAACTAGTATCACATATTCTAGTGTAATGTGTAATTGGTGTACAATGAAGACATTATTATTATTATTAATAAACCTGTGAACCTGTAAAAAAGGTTGTCTGTAAGCAATTGCTTGTAGCTGCTTCATTTATATGGCCACCGTTTGCACATATTTCTTATACTTTCCATACATACATCCAGATTATCACATTTAGTTTCACATTTACCATTTTATGGCATGCAAACATTAAACTTATATAGTTTATTTATATTATGTTTATGTATATTATACGCCCTTATACTACAATTTATAATATAAAATTAGTTCAGCACATGCAAGTCCATTGAATTATTTAGTCACAAACATATAAGAAATTAATAGGAATGTCAGAATATGTTATAAAATTCATAAAACAAGTCATAAAAATTTGTGAGAAAATATTAGCATGTCAATTTGAAAAATTAAATTAATTCACAGTTTGCCTTTACACTTTTCCAATTCCTCTATAGTATAAAAGCATTTCTCCATGAGCCATGCTTTCAACTTTCTTAGAAATTTAGAGGTTGGCAGTTGCTTCAAGCTTTTTGGTAAAGCATTATAAATACGACCGCACATCGCAAAACAGTTTTTTAAGTAAAGGGCCGTATTCGGAACTCTGGGTAAAACAATTCTATCCTGATTTCTAGTGCTCCTCGGATAAACCCCATGTGCCTTCGAAAAGAAGCTAGGATATTGCCTAACAAACTTCGCAACTTCGTATATGTACATGCAGGGAAGGGTAAGGAGATTCAATTTTGTGAAAAGAAGCCTACAAGAGTGCCACGGTGCAGCTCCACATATAGCTCTGACACACTTTTTTTGGGCTATGAAGACTCTATTCACGTCTGTGGCGTTACCCCACATCAGTAGCCCATAATTTAAAACTGAGGCAACGTAGCCGTGGTAGGCCATAGCGACCGATTCGGGATTTGAGGTCTTTCTAAGTTTAGCCAGAACGTAAACAAATTTGTTTATTTTATTGCAAACTTTTTCAATGTGTGCCTTCCAGTTTAGGTTCTGGTCAATAATTATACCTAGAAAGGTCGTTTTATCTACTTTTGTTAAATTATCAGTCAAATATTTGATATTCAAATTTTGTAGTTTTGTACCATAATTACTAAATTGTATATATTGTGTTTTAGCCATGTTAACCTGTAAATTATTTTCATGGAGCCATTGAATTATAGATTCGATTGAATTATTTATGTCATTAGTATAGTCAATATTGGAATAATTAGATGTCATGAGGAGAGAAATGTCGTCAGCGTATAGAATACAAGGCTTGGGCGTTACACTTGGCAAATCGTTGATATAAATCAGGAACAGCAACGGTCCTAGGATACTTCCTTGCGGGACCCCAGAGCTATTTACCCTGTAGGAAGATCTATGTGCTTTTAGTTCCTTGTTATCGTCTATACACATAATTTCCACACATTGCTCTCTGTCCCTTAGGTATGAATCAAGCCATTCGTAGGCAGGGCCCCTAATTCCATACTTTTCTAATTTATTTAGGAGCCGTTTATGTGAAACTAGGTCAAACGCGCTTTTCATATCAAAGAAAATGACAGTGGTTTGCATATTACGGTCTAGGCTTTCACAGATCTTTGTTACGAGATTAAAGCATGCCAGTGTTGTAGACTTGCCTTTCTGAAAACCATATTGTTCGTTTCGTAATATTTCATGTTGAGTGACAAAATCATATAGTCGCCTATGCATAGCTATTTCGAAAACCTTAGAAAATATGGGTATAAGAGTTATTGGCCTGTAGTTATTAAGGTCAGTCTTGTCACCCTTTTTGTATAGGGGTTTGACTATTGATCTCTTAAGGAGACTTGGAAAATGACCTTCAGTGAACGATAGGTTTATCAAATATGTTAGAATGGGTGAGAGTTCGATAGCACTGTCCTTGAGAAGTCTGGTGCTGAACTCATCATAACCCACTGAGTTTGTATTATTGAGCGATTGAATGATTCTCAGAATATCAGTACAGTCATAAGGCCTAAGATATATACTGTTGCATATACTACGTATGTCTTCATTTTTTTTTGAGCTTTGATTGCTTGATTTTTGTTTGGTGTTAATGTCTATTAAACGATCGTTGAATGCTTGTGCTATTGCTTTTGGGTCTATGAGAAGGTGGCCATCTACTTGTATTTTGTTTATAAAATTTGATATTTTTAAACCTTCCGACTCCTTTTTAATCAATTGCCACGATGTTCTACAAATATTTTTAGAGTTTCTTAGTTTATTTTGATTGTGGTTTTTCATAGAATTAAAAATACACTTACGTAGTAATTTAGAGTACGATTTGAATTTTTTTTTATTTGTTTCAGATTTATGTTTGTAATAGTTTAGTCGTAGTAGTCTTTTTGTTTTACAGCTAACTCTCAGCCCTCTACTGATCCAAGCATTATTTTTAGGTTTGTGTGAAATTTTCTGTTTGAATGTAGGAAAGCACAAGTTAAAAAACAGAGAAACTAGTTCGTGAAATTTAGAATATGCCAAATCAAGGTTTGACTCTGCGTATACTTCACTAAATGACAGACTTGCCATACATTCTTTAAATCGGAATATATTTTCACAGGAAAAGTCTCTTTTGTATATTGAGTAGCTTGTAATCGTAGCTTTCCTGTTACTTGTAGGGACAGTAAGTAATTGAGCTGTCTCGTGGTCCGACATTCCAAGGTGAAGGATTTCGCCATTGGCTATGCTGATATTACTAATAATATGATCAATACAAGACTTTTGCTGTCGAGTTGGCTGGGTTATGTGCAGAGTCAAATTAAAATTTTGGGCCATCTCCAGTAAAACATTTGATGCATGGCTTGCTTTCAATGTATTTATGTTTATGTCTCCAGCAATTATAATTTTTTTGTCAGAATTATAAATAGTCTTTCTTAATAGAATGTCAATGTTTTTGAAAAATATAGTAATGTCAGAGTCTGGTGTCCTATACACGCATATTATAATCAAATTCTGGTCAATTAATTCTATGGCACAGCATTCAAAGTGCTTTTCTATTGACATCTCTTTGATATGAGGTAGCTCCACAAGCGCTAAGTCATGTTTCACTAGTATACATACACCACCGCGCTGAGCATTTTTGGTTTTGATTCTACAAAATGAAGAAGCTAATCTGTACCCAGTCACGTTTATGAAACATTCTTGACTACTTTCCAAAAAGGTTTCTGATAGACAAATAATACAAGGTACAATTTTACTACATTGAAGGTTGGACAGGTGAATCTCTAACAATTCTATTTTACTTCTTAAACCCGCTATATTTTGATGTAAAACTCTTATAGAACGTTCCGTAGTCATATTATTCACGAAAAAGATTTATCTTGTTTGAAGGTACAGTTTGTAAATTATCTTTTGGTTTCGCAGTAAAGTAGTAAGGGATAGTACCTTTTTTTGTCTTCGTTGGAGCAGTTTCTAGTATTTTATGCAAGTTATCTTTGGGTTTGCTAGCAAAATAGTAAGGGATAGTCCCTTTTTTTACCTTACTTGTAATTGGAGGGCAACAAGCTGTAGACACACGAGGCTCACGCGATGAGCAGTGCGGTCCATATCTATGATGCATATTTGGCTTTGTGATATACTTAGTCTTTTGAGGTAGATATTTACAATTATAATCAAGGCTGTCAATATTTAAATTAATAGTTTTACACATGTCAAATCGGTTATAAGTCACATTGATATAGTTACAATTAGGAAAGTAATTACATATTTTTTTCATCATGTTATTGAGTAGTATCTCATTTAAGAATTTGTTTTTAAGTACACTCAACACAAGAATGCTCACATTTGGTAGACAATTAATAACAGAACAGAGTTCTATCATAACACTAAAGGGGTTTTCATCATGTTCGCCTACAGAAACAATCAATCGGTCGTCCTCCTTTAAGTTGTACTGCTTGATTGTTTCTAATATTTGTCGCGTCCTGGCTCCTGGTTGAATGAAAGAGCTGATATTGTATTTCTCGTATCTAGTATTTGTCCTTGACGTGATCAACTGCGATGACAATCCTACACACTGTTCACCGCCCACAATAAGTAGGTTTTTTTGTTTACTTTGAGGATTGCGTTCAATGTTGGTTGGAAATTGTGGTGGCTTTACCTGGGTGACAGTGTTGACGCTTTCCCGTATTTCCGTTTGTAGTAAACAATTATTTACAGGCAACAAGTGAGATACTGCTTGTTCCAAACCAGATTTCGATATCGTTCCGCTAGCTTGTGAAGGGTTTGCACATGACGATGTTTCTGGTAATGTAAGAGGGCTATTATTAAATGTCTCCGTAAGCCGACGTCTAACGTTGTTTTTCTTAGAGGATGGAATATTTTTTCTCAATGACGATACCGGGCTCCTACATATTTGTTTCAGTACTGCTACTTCTTGTGTAAGATGAGCTAGTTGTTTCTTAAGGTCTATATTTTCAAGAATGATATTGTCTAATTCATTTTGTGTGTTTTCCAGACTACGTTTTAAACTGGTAATTTCGGTTCTCATCTCCTCTTTATGTGTTACTAAAAAGTTTGTAGAAAGGTCTAGACTTTTACCCAACAGTTCCGAAGAACTCGATGTGTTGAGCGAAATACTCATATCAATATTATCGAGGGAGGCCGCTTTACAAACAGGTTTTCTAAAAGTAATGTTTCCTTTTTCTGCCATTTCGAAATTTTAGGCAGTAGCGCCCCCTATGTATTTATTAATGTACCTAACCACTGCTGTGCTAGGTAGGACTGCGTCTGCGTGTGCGCAATGGAGAAGCTAGTTGTTGAAATAGTTCAGGTAGTTTCCGAGAGATGTCGCTTGTTTATGCTGTGAGTTCAAATATCTTATCTTGAAAGTTGTAATAATCAGAAATGGCAAAAAGACTTTTTTGGACAAGACTCGAACTGCCTCCACGCGAGTTAGTTGGTGTAAAAAGCACTTCCTTCGCCAACAGGCTACGAAGTACTTGGAATGACTATGTGTAATTTAGTACTGCAATGTTCTTGTATGATTATTTTAAAATTAATTAGTCGTTATTGTGAGTCATTGCTAAGGAATTTTTTCTACATTCCAGGCACTCTGTTAACGTCTATTAAACTCACTTTTAAAGTATTTGCACTGTATTTAACCACTTTTTCTTTATTTATTGGTGCACTTATGTTTATATATTAGTATTTTAGCACTTTAGTTGTTTTTAAGAGGTTCTAATCAATTATTTGGGTATGTGTGTATGTTTTGACGTTCCGAACTTTATTTTAACACTTTGCTTATTTAATACTGATGACGAAGTTTGTATAGGTTATATTCACTGTAATCTACGAAATTAATGTTTGTTTTTCGAACTTAAACACTTCGAACTATTTTTAAAGTTGGAAATAATACGGAGCTTCTTTTAAGACGTCCTCGCTAGACAGCGCCATCTGTTTCACACTTGTTATCACACTTTTATCCCCAGAGATGAATTAAAACTCTAATATTATTATTATTATTATTATTATTACCACCTGGCTTCCATACATGTACTGTTTTATTAGTGTTCAACAAAGCTAACCATTTTATATTATGGGTTCTAGAATGTGAATATAAAATGTAGGTACCTAACCAATGTAAATATTTAGTAAGTGAATCATAAACATAATACAGGTCTTATAGAAATCTGGACCAGTCCAGAAAGAACCAAAAGATGATGTTAAATGAAAAAATTGACCAACAAGTACTTATATCTATTTTTAATATATAGATGGATGTTCCATTTTATTTATGCAGTAGTGGCATAAAATACCTATTTTAGAGAATTACAGAGTATAGATCACTTAAGGTTAATTATACTGAAAGAACAGTGGCCTACAGCAAATTTTAAGCAAATCATTACAAATCATTTTGAATCTTATCTATGGGAGAAAAAGTTTATAGCTATTTGAGGGCAAATATGGGTGGACAAACAGGCGCTTGCAATTTCTCTTAACAAATTCCAGCTGCTGCAGCTGCTCTTCTTATCTGAATTGATCCTTAGGCACGGCTCCACTGTAAACTTTTTTCGTGCGGAAATTCCCTCAGATACCAACCCTGTCGGCCTTCGGGGTGGTTATGTCGCACTCGGACCCATTAAAACCACACGCCGTCCCAGGTCTTCAGATTCCCGGGTATAAAATTGCCTAAAGCTTGTCCCGCGCTCCCGGCTAGCCCTTGCCATCTTTATTTGAAAATGGTGTCAGAAATTGGTGTCCCCATCGAAACTCGGAAAGGGGGGAAGGCGAACCATTGCACCAGCCGGGGTGAAGTGGTGACAGGCGCCTGCACCTGTAACCCCCACGCCTGCGCTCGTGACCAGCTCGTCCTTTGCCTGATTTCCACTGTGTCCTCTGGTAGTCAGGGAAACATGTGGGCAGTCTTCGAGCAGCCCTCTACAGGTCCGCACTCGTCGCGGTCGGTATTTGCCGTAGGCGTCAGCGACTCTCCTGGGAGAGAGGTGGTCTCCGTTGCCAGGGTGCACCACACGAACGTTCCGGACCGCCACCGATCCCGTTCCCGTTGCACATTCTGTTCAGCTGACCTTCCCCGGTTTCGGTCGTGACATTATAGAACTTCCGGTACAGAGTAATAAATAGTTACTTCGTCTTCTGGTGCACCTATGCCCGGTAATTTAATCGTTTTCAAATAAAGTACGGGATTCTACCGGATTTATTGACTTTTATAATTTCGTAATATTTTTTGAATGGTACGCCTGATTTCTATAATTTAAAAAGTAATCAACAGCTACTGAAACAATTTTGAATACAAAATAATTTATTTGGATAAGAATTATTTTTTTAATAATTCATTCAATGGTAAACACATGTACTGAAACTGATTTTATCGGTATTTCTATCAGCCATGCACATGTTTGAATTTATTTCGTTCACGCGATATTTATATATCGCAATATTTTTAAACTGTTTATTGTAATTATGTAGTTTGAATGGCAATTATTAACTACATTAAATGCACAACGTATCTAACGCATTTAATTGGATAAGAAATAAAAGATGTATTGTTAAAAATAGCTTCGAAAATGACACATTATTTTTCTGTAATTTGTAGTAGATAAAAATGGTTAATGTGGGCTATCCTAAAGAGATAGACATATACTATTGTGCACTTTATTGTAGGCCTTTTTTAAGTTACACATTATTGTAATACATTATTTTGTTCTATCATCATTGATATACAAAAATACACACATCAACAAAGTCTAGGGAACAAGGACATTTCGTACCCTCAGGGAAAAAAAGGCATAAGACGAAAATGCAGATTTTTCAGTATGGTGAAAAAACTGAATTTATGGGTATATTTACTTTATTTCCAAACGTAGAAGAATTAGTCCTATATCAAAAAAAGGAGAAAAAAATATTGCACTTCGTGTTGTATTTAAGTTAGTGCTAATGTTTATAGTTTATTAGGAATTGTAAAAATAAATTATTATGCTATTTTTCAGAATACAATAAAATAAAGGATTCTGAGTATCAAAATTTATGCCAGACTTTGCCAGAAAAGTAAAATATATTTCAAAAAGTGTGTTATATTAAAGCAGTAATGAATTAGTGAATATGAACATTTATGGTAGTATAAGTAAGATTACTGCATTATTTCCTTTATAAAAATTATGTTTGAAATGCACAAGCAATAGTTACCCCTTTTTTCAAATTAGGGGCTTGTTAAGATAACTTAAGTAAACAATAATAATTACTTATTCCATTATATGTTATAGAAAAGTTAGCTGCATATTAACACATATTACTTAGAGTTATTATTTATGACTACAGGGAAAAAAAGGAAATGCTTCTTTTTTATTCACTATTTTTTATTTCAAGCAAAATACTAATTATAGTTTGGTAACAATTAAAGTTCGTACTATCAACAATAAAATTGCACAATAATATTCAGAAATATAGAGGACACGACGGTATCTCCCGTCTCAAATTGAGCAGTCCATCTGGGAAGTACCTCCGCCCTACAGAATAGAGTAGGGTAGCCAGACCTCACTGGAGAGGTTTTGTGCTGTCAGTGAAAAGACCGTAGGCTTAAATTAACACCACTGACTTGTAGGGGCGTGAAATGTTGGCGCGGCGGTCAGGGAGACCCGGTGAAACGGTTATCCGCTGGCCGCCCGCAGGTTAACGAACCTGGGGATTACTTAATCTCCGCCCCAGGAGGCTGAACCAGCAGCCTGTATAAAGTGCCCTATGCTGTAGTCGTGTCGGAGGAGGAAACCGGAGTGGACTCGGCTACAGTATTTGGGAGGGGGCTGGGGGCCATTCCGCCCGCCACGACAGCCAGTCACACAACCCCAGCTTGCCTATGTTGGTACGAAGCCTAGCTTTGTCTTCTGCACTGGGAGCACAGAAACTCTCTTTACGTCCTCCCCCCCACCCCTCGCATAGGTCATGAAAAGAAAAAAAACAAGATGAACGTTAACACAGCGGCACCATCGTCCACAGTACACGTGGATTTCTGTAACATCAGGGGCCTACACACCAACCTCAACGCGGTTTATTTACATTTAGAGATCGCGCAGCCCACCTTGTTTTTTCTGACGGAGACGCAAATATCATGCCCGGCCGATACAGCCTACTTAATGTACCCCGGGTACAAACTCTATGCTTGTACGTCCGGGATGATATTTGCTGCCGCCGTCTTCATGGCCTTGAAGATAGGGACCTGTCAACTCTTTGGGTATGTACGGATCACGGTGGCCACACCCGTATCTTTGCGTGCCTCTACAGGTCTCATAGCGGTGACCTGGGTACAGCTCAATTGTTTGAGCATCTGCAGCGGTCTGCGGACAAGGTAATTGAGCAATACCCTACCGCGGAGTTAGTATTCTTGGGGGACTTCAACGCTCACCAGGTAGTGACTGGGATCTCCTAGAACTGATTTTGCAGGAAGGGCTGCTCATGACTTTGCACTGACCTACGGATTATCTCAACTGGTGCAGTATAGAAGCTCTATACTGGCCCTCCTGCTGACTTCGCGTCTGGACGAACACTCAGTAACTGTGGAAGCACCACTTGGTACTTCGGACCACAGCCTCGTTCGGGCGCAAGTGACTCTCACGCGGCCTGAACCACCGCAGCCACCTCAATGGCGGCATATCTGGCACTACAAATCGGCAGACTGGAATGGACTGCGAGAATTCTTCGCGTCGTACCCGTGGAGGCGGCTTTGCTTCACTTCAAATGATCCCAGCTCCTGTGCAACAGCAGTAGCTGATGCGATCCTAGCGGGTATGGAATGCTATATTCCGAACCGCTGGATCGCAACAGGAGAGAGCAAACACTTTTGGTTTAATAGGCCCTGCAGAGAAGCAAGAGACCACAAGCAATCTGCATACAGGGCTTGGACCACAGCTCTTGCCATAAGGATCCAAATATCGCTGAAGTGAAGCGAAAGTTGAATGCCGCCTCGAGGTCTAGTAAAAAAGCTACGGCCAGGGCTAAGTTTGAGTTCATCGGCAGAATTGGCGAGCGGCTTGCGCGCTACCCATCTGGCAGTCGTGCATTTTGGTCGCTCGCCAAAGCTGCCGAGGGAAACTTCTGCCAGTCTTGCCTTCCACCGCTGCAAAAATCCGATGGTAGTCTGGCCCATGGCGCTAAGGAGAAAGCCGATCTGTTAGGTAATCTCTTTGCTTCAAACTCGACTATAAATGACGGGAACGCCGAACCACCCATAATCTCCAGCTGTGGTGCTTCCATGACTGAAGTTAAAATCACGCAACGGGTGGTCCGGCGCGAGCTTAAGTCCCTAGATGTTCGGCAGTCGAGTGGGCCGGACGGTATACCGGCGATGGTGCTTAAACACTGTGCCCCCGAGCTATGCCCTGTACTTACACGTCTTTTCGCACTCTCATACTCCGCAAGGTGTGTCTCGACTTCGTGGAAGACCGCATTCGTGCACCTTGTGCCTAAGAAAGGTGACAGGACAGATCCGACCAATTACAGGCCTATCGCTATCACCTCCCTTCTCTCGAAGGTAATGGAGCGTATTATTAATACACAGCTCCTGAGATACCTTGAGGGAAACGATCTACTGAGCGATCGACAGTACGGCTTTCGCCACCGTCGCTCTATCGGTGACCTTCTTGTGTATCTCACAAACCTGGGCGCAGGCCATCGAGAGTTGGGGTGAGGCACTAGCGGTCAGTCTCGATATAGAGAAGGCCTTCGATCGGGTCTGGCACAAAGGTCTTCTTGCGAAGTTGCCATATTATGGACTCCCCGAGGGACTGTGCGAATGGATCTCCAGCTTTTTGTCCAACAGAAGCATCCAAGCCGCGTCGTCGACGGCAGCTGCTCGGACCGCATGAACATAAACGCTGGTGTCTCACAAGGCTCCATGTTGTCTCCGACGCTGTTTCTGCTGCATATCAATGACATGCTGTCTGATGGCTCCATTCATTGTTATGCGGACGACAGTACCGGAGACACGTGTTACACGGGCCGTGCAAATGTCCCTCAGTCCGAGGTGGAAAAGAGTCGCGAACAACTTGTGTCTGAAATCGAGACTACTCTCTCTGGAGTATCCGATTGGGGACGACTAAACCTAGTCCAATTCAACCCCACTAAGACACAAGTATATGTATTCACCGCTAAGAAAACCACATTCATTGTAGTGCCGAAATTCTTGGGCACACCGCTTACCATCTCCTCGAGTATCATTGGTGTCGATATCTCCAGCGACGTCCAATACCGAAGTAATTTGCAGGACAAGGTTAAGTTGGCATCAAGAAATCTCGGAGTGCTCAACAGGGCGAAGCAGTACTTCGCTGCGGGGCAGCAACTCCTTCTTTATAGAGCACAGGTCCGGCCTCACATGGAGTACTGCTGTCACCTTTTTGCTGGAGCACCTGCATACCAGCTTGACCCCTTCGACTCAGTGTGGAACCTCGTAGCCTTATGAGGGATTTTGCCTCACTGTGTGTGTTCTACCGCCTATACAATGGTTTGTGCTCAGATGAATTGTTTGACATGATGCCCGTAGCTACATTCTATCAGCGCACCTCTCGCCATAGGCAGGGAATTCATCCTCACACATTGCGACTCGAGACGGTGCGCACTGTGCGGTATGAAAGAAATTTCATCCCACGCACACTCAAGCTGTGGAATGACCTCCCTGCTGCGGTTTTCCCAAGCGCCTACAATATGAAGTTTTTCAAGAGGGGCCTAAGAAGGTTTCTTCATGGTCGGCAGCGCGAGTGTGACACCCCTGGTGTTTCATACGTCCATAGGCCACGGTAACCGCTTCCCATCAGGTGGGCCGAGTGCTTGTCTGCCAACTACGTGGTATAAAAACAAAATAAAAAAAAGATTACTACCACTCGTTCTTATTTTACAGCCGCGCCGCAGTCGATCGATGTATAGAAAAGTTTTGAGTGAAAGAAAGCAGTAATTATTCTTATTCTAATTTATTTTAAGTTCATAAAAAGTAAACAGTCATACAGCTGTTATTATTTACTAATTTTATCTTTTTGGCTAAGTAAGCGCATTTAAGATAATTTCCTTAGCTAGTTATTATAACGAATAAAAAGATAATCGTGTATACAAGACTAGCGATGTAAAAAAACAAACGCAATTAAATCATAATAATTGTTACTATTAATTTTCTACATAAAATATTAGGGATAAACGTAATAATAAGTAATACGTCATATTTCTCAATTTATTCTTTGCGTTATATCACATAATCTACTAATCCGTAAGAAAAAATGTAATGGAACAAAAATTCTCAAAACTAATTTCTTGTTTTAACTCGTCAAATTTAACAAGAAAAATATGGAAAAAATTTAGCATATGTATCTTTAAACATACCTTTCAAATTTGATAAAATCGATGAATCAAAATAAAATCACTTATGCCTATTTTCCACTGGGGGTGCGATTTCTAGTTTTTATTTAAAAACCCTTTCTTGTAATAGTGAGTGTTTTATATCAATAGAAGGGTATTTTTATACCGTTTTTAATTTTAATTTTAATAAAAACATTCTCATATCAAAAATTTTTTTTTTTAAGAAATAATTGAATAGTGCCAATATTGAGTATTACAACCTTCTATGATTAGGCCCAAAAATAACGAGGTAGTAAGAAATACAGTAATTAACCGTACTTTAAACGTTTTTAATAATCTGTAGGACCTCCTAAAGCATTAGCAACAGCTCGACAACGGCGTGGCATACTTAGTATGAGATTGTCAATCATCGTCTGTGGAATATGGCTCCATACACTGCGAAGGTGTAAAAAAAGTTGTTCTTCAGTGTTCAGATTTTCCAAAGAATCACTGAAAGCTCTTCTCCCAAGCAAATCCCAGGCATGCTCTATGGGATTGAGGTCGGCAGACTGAGCAGGCCATTCCAACGTCGTCATATTGTGCTCGCTTAACGCATTGACCACTACCCTCGCGGTGTGTGTCCGTGCATTATCTTGCATGAACATAAAATCTTGACCGAACTACTGTCGATGAGGGATTACCATGGGGTGTATAACCTCCTGAATGTATTGGTTTGCATTCAAATTGCCCCGTATCCAAACGAGGTCGGTCCTTCCACCAAGGCGAATTCCAGTTCATACCATGATTGTTCCACCTTGGTAAGGATGAACTTCTTGCGGATTCTGGAGACGACTCCGACGTCCAGGAACTCGCCATATACGCACTCTTCTCGAATCAGGATGAAAACCGAAGCGAGATTCGTCGGAAAACAGAACCCGTGCCCATTGATGGTCGGTTCACTGTAAATGTGCGTTAGCCCACAATAAGTGACGACCTCGATTTCCACGTCGAAGAGCTGGAACCCTAAGCGGTCTGCGAGCATGAAGATTGGCTTCGTGTGGTCTTCTCCTGACAGTTTGATCGCTAATAACCACTTGATGTTGAGACTGGAGGCCTGCGACCAACTGACGAGCAGTAATCGTGGGTTGCCGCCTTGCGGAATTTTGCAAGAAACGATCTTGTCGCGGGGTAGTAACCCTATTTCGTCCCCTGTGACGTTCGGCAACATCCCCTGTAGACCTGTAGCGTGCCCATAATCTGCAAATTACGCTTGGTTGGGTGTTGACAGCATCCGCTACGTCGCGTTAAGTTCGTCCAGCTTGCAGCATACCAACAGCCCTTAACTTCTCTTCGCGACTTAAATGACGACGTGACATGATGACTACAGTCACAAAAAGTCACAAACCATACGTAAAAGACGTATTATTGATAATAAACGTTATTTACAATCAAAGAAAATAATTTTTATTTTGCCTCAGAGAAACTGCACAATCAAACACTTTTAAAAGTTTTCCCTCCATATTCGAAAATCATTACTTATTTAAATTTATTTTTAAATTTCGAACAACTCTGTAATCTACTTTATTTTATTTTTATTTATTTGCTGCCAGTTATTTGCAAAACAAAATTTACACGAAAAAAAAAATTGGGGTCATCTTGTTCCCTAGACTTTGTTGAGGTGTTTATATCAATGTCTATCATTAATAGTTTTGCAGCGTGCGCGATATTACGAAGTTTAAGGTATTTTTTATTGAAAATACAATGTAGAACCTATATTAGTCTCTGATAATGATCCAGTAGTTTTTGAGTTTATTCAATAGGTAAATACAAAGATACAAATCTTTCCTTTTTATAATATTAGTATAGTGTAAATGAACAAACAAAAATTATATATCTGTTAGAGTGTTGGAACTGTTGGAAGAGTGGTGTGGGGTGTTTTGAGTTTAAACAGTTCCAAAACTCAAAACACCTCTTCCTCTCCTCAAAACATTAGAAAAGGTGGTTTGTTAAGAGAGTTGTAAATGAGATAAAGCACAACAAAAGAGTAATAGGTTCATTGACACGGAAAATGACAAAAGAAATGCTATTTTTTTCGAGGAGGTAGGACACGTCGGAATTTTCGTCCAATTGAGCGGTACTGAGGAAGTACCTCCACCCTACAGAATACCGCGGCCATAATAACTTCGTGTTGTGTTCCCTTCGGTGAGAGTCAGAGCTCACTGGAGAGTTTTTGTGCTGTCAGTGGGAAGACCAAAAGCTTGTCCTACTTTGCCTTTTACACTGACGGCACATAAACTCTGTGCTAACAGGGTTGGCAGCGCCCAGTGACTCCCTTGGTTTTGCACACGTCCTTAAGCCACGGTAACCACTTTCCATCAGGTGGGCCGTGTGCTTGTCTGCCACCTAAGTAGTATAAAAAAAATAAATTGGATGGCACATGACAAAGAAATGGTTGAATATTGGCAACATAGCATGTATTGGTTGTAATGGTTGAATATTGGCTAATTAACCAACTTTGGAATATGCATGACTGATGGAGGGATTAAAAAAGTGCAAGCTGAATTTTAGGCGAAAAAACTTCACTACTCCAATATGAAATGGGCCCATTAGATGCGTAAAATATATGCTGCTAGGGTGACGAAAAGAAATGCGGATTTTGAACTACACATTGGGTGATAGTGTGGTAAAATCATATTTTTTACGTGCCAACAAGCAGTTCGCGATTCTCCTTTGTTCTCGCTCCCGCCCCGCCTCCTGCTTCATTATGTGGTAACATCATTAAGAAATCAAAAAGGAAATTAGAAGTTAGTTTGTTTCTAAACAAGCTTTCGTGTCTAGAGCCTTACACATGTAGGAGCTGTGTGACACGGAAATGAATGTGCTGCGGAGAATGTGCGCGAACCTTACGCGTGAGGAATTCCCGTGAACGCGACAGCCTTCATATCCGTGACATGCGCATACTTAAACGGCACGAGAGTTTTTTCTGCAGTTCATAGTTAGATAGATAATACTTTATTGTACAGCAATAAATTTCCATATTTCGTGTTGATCAGCTGTGTACGTGATTAACAAATATCTGGCCAAGCCGTCTCCGCTGGACCCCGATGGGATGAGGAATATCACGGTATGCTGGCTTGACATCATAAGTGATAATTGATATGTGTGCCAGTAATCATAATCATAATTTTATTTGCGAACACACGTACAGTAAGATTTACAGATTTGAAAGTCATGTGATCATTCCATATTCCTCCCAAATCTCACTGTCGAGGACGGTAAACATCGTTCGAAGTGACATAACCGGAAATTGGATCGGGTCCAAGCATATACTATAAATTCAGTCACAAAGAATCAAAGAAGAAAAATCAAAGAATCAATTTCATTTATTCAGTTTAGGCTCACAAAGAGCACATATGAACTCTACACTTATGTATGTCAAGAAATAATATAAAAATATTAAATAATGTAAAAATAAACCATTGGAAAACGATTCTTTCGCTGGTTCGGTAGATTAGTTCTACTGAGAAGATACCAGCAAGAAACTCAGCGAACTACATTAGACCTAGATTATTTTATTATTACACAAAAACTAGGACAGTCCTTGACTTGATTGAAATGTTGCCAAAGGCACAGAGCTCCTTGAAATTGTGCCAATAGCAAAATTTACCCTACACCTACAATAAATACTAGGTGCTAAAATGATATAATTGTATGTAAAGATAAAAGAGTTCGTCAAATGGTTCGTCAATGAATAAAGATTTCAGTCTAGAATGGTTTTTTAAATATAGTTTTTTTTTTTATTTCAGGTAATAAGCAGCAATAAAACAATCTGTACTCTACAGATAACAGACACAACAGGTTCACATCAGTTTCCTGCTATGCAAAGATTATCAATTAGTAAGGTAAGCATGTAACAGCACTAAATACCAGTTGTACCTAGTTGTCATCATATCAATGTTATAGTATTTATAAGGATGAATTTATGCCCTAAAGCTTGTAACTTTTGTTGTTATGCCTCCTTTTCATAATTTGGTTTGATTGACTATCACTGTCATCTAACCTTTTAATTACAGGAAAAGCCTACGCCAAAGAATACAAAATCGTAAAATAGAATCGAGGCCCTTATCTATTGCAAATCTCAGTCTGTTTTAAATAGCAGGCTGTGGTGAAGTCCATTTTTAATTTAGGTTATTGAAGCAAAATCTTTTAAGCGCTTTGGACTTTTTTCTTGAAATATTTTTGGTTAGAAAAAGAACCATTGAACTCGCGACACCGTTACCTCTACCTATTTTGACAACTTGTAATGTGACAATTTACCTCTTTTTTTAATACAACTTAGGTACTTACCAGACAAGCACACAATCCGCCTGATGAAAAGTGGTTATCGTGACCTATGAATGTGTGCAACACCAAGGGAGTCACACCCGTGCTGCTTACCCTGTAAGAAAAGAGATTTTCTGTGCCGTCAGTGCAGAACACAAAATCAGGACAAGCCTTTAGTCTTCCCACTGACAGCACAAAAACTCTACAATGAGCTCTGGCTACCCTACTTACCGCCGGGAGCACAACACGAGGCTATTATAGCCGTGGTATTCTGTAGAGTGGAGGTACTTCCCCAGTCGGACTGCTCAATTGGGACGGAAATACCGTCGTGTCCTACCTCCTATACCTATACCGCTTGGCACCTCTTCATATAAGTGTCCATACTTTCGGAGTGCCACTGTTTTTATTTTCGTATAAAGCGTATTTCAAGGGCCAATCTAAATGAATAAATGCTTATTTTTATTTTTATAGGGGCATGCTTTTATATTGGTCTATTCTGTAAGCAGTCGACAATCGTTAGAAGAATTGAAGCCAATATGGCAAACTATAAAGGAAATAAAAGGCACAGAGCTGCCAAATATTCCAGTGATGCTGGCAGGTAACAAATGTGACGAGAGTCCAGAAATCAGAGAAGTCTCTGCATCTGAAGGACAAGGACAGGCATCAGCATGGGGCATTTCGTTCATGGAGACATCTGCCAAGACAAACCATAATGTTACACAACTTTTCCAAGTTAGTATAATTAATGCTACAGCATATTAAAAATTGAGAAATTGAAGTAATATTTTGCAAACTGGCTACATTGTGAAAATGCTATCAAAAACGTCACTTATAAATAAATAGTTAAGAAATAAAGTACTAAAATTTATAAAATCAATTTTCCCATAAAATAAATATGGTTGTTTCTAATGGGTTGCCATATGAATAGTACAGTAGCGCCTCCATTCTTTTCTACTCTTTTTAGCCCAGCTGTTCAGTGTGACTCTTGTAATTATTTTTAATCATGGAGTTCTGATTTAGAATCCTTTTTTTGTAATGTACACTTCACATCCCCCTTCATTACTATATGCCTCTCTGCTACTCAAAGGTTTGCTGGGAGAGAACTCATTTTGAGTTAAGCTCGCCTTGTACATTTTCTTTGAAATGTTTTTATTTACGATCTCTGTACTGTGTGTGTGCAATAAAGAATTAAGTAAAAAATAAATAAACATTTTAACAATTGTTGGGGGCTGGTACTGTGCAATATAAGCAACAAGTTACTCGTTTGAAAAGATAGTAAATGAAGTTAATAACATGTATGCAAATTACTATTTATATAATTTAATGGTAAAAATGCTTTCAGGAATTATTAAATATGGAAAAGAACAGAAACGTATCACTTCAAGTGGACGGCAAAGGAAAGAAAAAGAAAGATAAAGTAACAAAAGATGGCGGGGAAGCATCGGCCAGCGGAAGAGAGAAATGTCTTGTTATGTAAATATATCAAAGTTGACTATTTAAACTCACCACTACAATAATTGTAGTCATTTTAATTCTAGTCATTAAACCGATTTCCTGGTACAGTAAAGCACGATTTTAGTGTATAGGTATTATCCATATTGCATTTTAAGCCCAAAGTAGTATAGTAATTACAATGCCTTTTAATATTATTAGTTACCATTGTGATGGAGCTTAGAACCATCAAATGTTATATCTGCATATTTTGCTAAAGCAAGTTACTAATAATTTAAAGATGACTGACAGACAAAGAGCTGAGATTCCATATATTGTTAGATTGAAAATACAACGAAACCAAGTCTCTAGGACTTACTGTTAATCAATTATACATGCTGAGCTGATATCTGTATCGAAAAAATGTAATATTTATAGTTATAGAATTAGTTTTTCCTGGCTGCGTGTGATAAAAGAAAGATTAAAGAACACGAAAGTGAGCTGACATGACATTAATTTTAATGTGTTAAATACATAATAATGCAACATTATTTTTAATATACCGTGTTTAATAAGCCGAAACACAACATACCAAGTTTAAACCGTTTAAAAATCAAAACACGAACAAGGCCATAGCTATTATAATCGACGTCTATGACAGTTCTAAACATCGATTAAGTCTATGGTTCAAATCGAATTACAACCTGTGGTATTCTAAAACTAATTGTTGTATATTTAAAATTATTGTGTAATTACTTTAATTAATATGAAGAAGAATGTACTTGTCCAGATTTATATAGGTAATGTCACTATGGGAAGTTTTGTCAGTGCCAAATTATTTACAGCTATGGATGTATTATATACCAACATCATCCCAGTAGAGCATTCATTAATAACGTTACACCCTTGCCTTACTAAATTAAATTTATGTTAATATAGTAGAAAATGGTTAAAAGGAATAATAAAAAAAAATAGACATACAGCTATTACATTGCATAAATTAATCGAATCGGGCTCCAGGCCACGTTACTATACCGTGCCGTAGGTACACGCTGTGTGGTGGAGGACAAGCTAAAGTAAAATCATTACTCGAGAGTGAGCGAGATACCTTTGTGAGTGTTGGTGGCGTACTGACCAAATCTGACGGTCGATACTCCCACCGTCTCGCCGTACATACCCAAGTTGCGGTACAGCGGGTACGGTCGGTCTATATTAATAATGTTATTATTCCTATTATTTCGTATAGAGTTAATATTATTAAACGTCACTAACGTTATCTGAGAGATATGACAATCAACAGTTTTCTTTTTCATTGTGCTTAATTATCAAAATATTTTCAATTTCAGTACTTATTTACCAATAATGAGATTGAGAGAAATAAAGCATGGAAGCCATGATTACATTTTATGTGTGATCTGGAATCACACAAGAATTCAAGTTATTTTCTGTGTGATCTGGAATCACACAAGAATTCAAGTTATCTTCTGTGTGATCGAGAATCACACAAGAATCAATTTATTTTCTGTGTGATCTGGAATCACACAAGAATTCAAGTAATTTTCTGTGTGATCTGGAATCACACAAGAATTCAAGTTATTTTCTATTAATGAATAAAAGTTCACAAATCTTCTCACAATGACACTGTCTATTGTAACTATTTTAATTCATATACCTACTTAATTTTATTAGTTATAGAAATAGTGATCATGTTTGTATTTTATCTAGTCATTGTACTTAAAAAGTAGCTCTCGCTAGTAATATAATGCACTTTATTTAATATCATTCACTTACATATCCAATTATTAGATTTGTCCATAATGTAAAATCTAGTCGATTACCACATATATGTACTACTTACATTGAAATGCCTATATATAACTCAATGATAAGCATATTAGATTTTGTAATTAATATTTTATGACAAAGTCTCATTTATTTTAATTCTATTATAATATTGGAGTTCATCAGAGCTTTGCTCAAACCATAATTATTACTTATTGAAGGTATGCCACTCATTTCATTACGTAGGTACTTATATGATGTGGGTACTTTTGATATCAGCATGAACTCAAGATATTAAAATAATGGGTGATAGGTTAGGATGTCTGATTCATTTTATGTAACTATAAACCAGTGCAAATAAATTTGGGGAGAAAAAATAATGTGACAACTGTTGGAAAAGGAAGGAAATATCTGTACAAATAAATTAATAATAAAAACCTCATTTCACCTGAGTATCTTTATTGGTCGGTTAGTTGTTTTAGCGATATCAATCAAGTTCGTTTATTCAGTTTAGGAACATAAAGACCACATAATAAAAGAAAGTAAATGTGTAAACCATAAAAATGATTATTTCGGTAGTTCGGTTCTCCTGAGAAGATACCAGCAAGATACTCAGACAGATTAGGACACGGCGGTATTTCCGCCCAATTGAGCAGTCCGACTGGGGAAGTACCTCCGCCCTACAGAATACCGCGGCTATAATTACTTGGTGTTGTGTTCCCAGCGGTGAGTAGGGTAGCCAGAGCTCACTGGAGAATTTGTGCTGTCAGTGGGAAGACTAATGGCTTGTCTTGCTTTGTCTTCTACACTAACGGCACAGAAACTCTGTACTTACAGGGTTGGCAGCGCGACTGTGACTCCTCTGGTGTTACAAACGTCCATAGGCCACGGTAACCACTTTTCATCAGGTGGGCCGTGTGCTTGTCTGCCACCTAATTGGTATAAAAAAAAAATATAAAAAAAGATTAATCCTTTACTTATCAACAGTTTTCATGTCGTTATAATTTATCAATATTTTGTCGTTTTTTAGAAGCATCTGCACTGCTCTACTAACTGAAGCATAAACAATAATAAAACTGTTAAACTGTAAAATAGGAATATAACTATAGATATTTTATATGTATATGAAAACCACAAAGCAAAAGAAGTCTGTCGACACGAGTGGCTTTATTCGTTTACGTATAAGATATCTGCCCCTCTAGATAAAAGTGGCTATACGTTTGTAGAATAGATTGATAAACGTTGACGTCTGTCATAAACGTCAAAATGAGTGTAAACCACTTTTTTTTTCTTCTATGGCGATCCCAGTCAACCACTTTACTTTCATCATTCTATTATACAATATGCCGTAGTGTGCAAACGAATTGTCACATGTCTAGAGGGGATGAACACAAAAAGTTATTCAGATATACTATTCCTATTTCAAAATATATAATGTTACATACATGTATATCTATCAGTTTTAATGTATTTAAAGAAGTTTTAATATGCACATAAGTTGAAAAAGAATATTTGCACGTTTTAATTACGTATATTTGCTTATTGGCAGAATCTACATAGTACTGTATTTATAGAGATAAAAAATTGTTAAACACTGAATTGTTATAACTGGACCAAAGTTGTTTCGTGTTGTTTGACGTAAGTTTACAGTGTAGATACTTCCTTTTCAGACTTGTACCTTCTCTCGTCGTTTGTAAATCTAATGATCTGAACCTTTAAAATAATTGCTATATTTATTATTAATATTTATTTATTTATTTTATACCGCGGTAGCTTAGTGGTATGGGTAATGGACTGCTGAGACGAGGTCTCGGGTTCGATCCCAGGTTTACCATGGCACACACCAATGACTTCTATGATTTTCAAAGTTATGTGTATTCATCGCAGGTCTATAAGTGCCCGGTTAGTGGCAATAGGCTCGCCACCATAAACTGGCGAAATGTGGGTGCTAGCATTATGCAATATTTATTTGTTAACTGGGCATTTTCACTTTAGATGACACCTATCTGAAATTTTAGGATTTTAATTTTTTTATTAACTACGTCTGCATTAACTATTGATATAGATTTAAAAACTATCCTATTTTGTATTTTTTATAAAAGTTCACGTAATATATTCATATTTTTTGCAATAATTGATATTTATGTGAGACGGGTGACCAATAATTGTCCGCTTTGTAACGAAAATGATCTTCACATAAAAATGATATAAACCATTAACGAGACTGAACAATTAACTATTTGTTAAATTTAGAGCCCATAGAAAGATTTATTATCTTTCTATGGGCTCTCTAAATATTATGTAAAGTATTGAATTTGAAATTTCTATCATAACATTTCATTCTGTTTTGTAACATTTTGTACCAAATAAAGTTTTATTTTTAACGTCACAGTTTTAGTTTTTAAGGTACGTTATTGATTCTTACTGTTAGGAAAAGATTTGAATTTCTTTTTTATTTATAACAAAGATATTATTTAGTTTTTATGAGCATTTCGGAAAAATCTACAGAAATCAAGTAAAAAAAAATGGGACAGTTACAAAATAGACAAAAATGTTACAAAACAGAAATTATAAGGCATAGTCCTAAATGTACCAATAAATATGAAAAGGGACAATTAAACACAATTTTGTTTATATGAACTATCAGGTAAGTTTATTAAAAATCTTTGGGTGTCATTGCAAACAAGACACTCAAATGAAATTAAGATAGATCCAGTGGTTTATAAATATAAAAATTAAAAAAAACAATGCAAGTAGGTAGTAAAAACCTTAAGAAAAAATAACAAAACTAACTGTCTCATGAAATATCTACGCTCAGTGTTTTGCTTCAGTAATTAAAATTATTATTAGGTAAATTGCATTCTATAACCAAGAATAACAAAAAAAAAAAAAATATAAAATAAGACTACAATTTACCTCAGATATTACTGAAACAAAAAATTACTTAGCCAAGTCTTTTTATAAGACAAGTAGTTAAAATAATTCACTCAATAAAAAAAAATCACGACTTTAAATAGTTTAATAAAATAATAAAATTTTAAAACAATTCAATCAAAAATAATTTTAAAGCCTTAAATTTTAGTTCAATATTTGCATGTTTTATGCATAAACATGTGTTTCTAGAATTTAGTTGTGGAGAAAGAACATAAAACGGCTTGTATTTCCAGAATGTTGTCATACCAAATTTTCCACCCTCTTCTTTATACCTTTTATGTAAATTTGCTAATGTATCAACTGTATACCTTATTTGTTCCTTTTTTTTTTCAAAAGACCTACATTCTTTTTTCCCTGCAGTTGCTCTGGTGACATCATCTCTTAACCAAAACATCTCAATTTCTTTGCAACATGTCTGTCTCTTTTTTTCCTTTCTATTCCGTTGTTTACTACCAAGTCCCATTAGTTTTGCTACATATATTATGTATTTTTACCAGGCTGAGAGTTATTTATTAACTTTTTCAAAATCTGTTTGTCGATACGTTTTTCACATTGTGCATAAGTCCACCGTAATGTCAGTTCCAATATCTCTTCCTTGGCTTTTTGTTTGTCAAGTAGGTCTTGCTGATTATTTATTATCATTGAAGTAGATTTTTGAAGGCGACTGTATCTTTTTCTCGGTCTTACGACGCATTTTTGAGTATTGAATTTTATTTTAAAGCTATTTTATATTTAAGACTTAAAATTTGGTATTTTTGTTGATAAATGTTTACTTATACTAAGATTTTCTTTTAATCGATTTGTAGAAGGTGAAACTGCAGGGTTTGTATTAATTGAGGTTCCGGCAGTAGCATTTACTTGATTACATTTAGAAGCACGTTGTTTTCTTTTCTCCTCTCTCCAAGTTTGACGTTTTGTATTTTTTTCTATTTCACTCATCTCAGCAACTTTTTTTTTTAGTTTTAATTCGATCTAAATTTTTCTTTCTTATTTCTTCGGCTTTTTCTGGATTGTTTTTTAATTTTTCTCTATACCTTCTAAACCCCTTCTGCTGATGTGAACGCCATTGTTGCCTAAAAATTAAAAAGTGAAACTACTTAGTAAGTTTCGAATTAAACTAACCATCTAGCACCTAAGCACTCGTCAATACGAATCAAACGAGTCCAAACTCAAGGGATTGCGTTGTTTCACTACTGAGTTCTATGACCATCTTCCGGCTCCATCATCAGACCCTGGTTACCAACTAGTACCAAAGTACCTTTCAACACGAATCAAATGAGTCCAAACACGATGCATATTGTTGTTTAACTTCTGAGTTCCTATGGCCACCGCCCTGTTCCATCATCGGAACAGCTCAGTGTCATTAATTTTGCATTGTCATCCAATTCACACATGCTTGCAAAATTTCAGCTCAATCGGTAACCGATAAGTAGATTAAATTTAACTTACAAGATTTGGTTACAGACAGACACCGAGTCAGGTGAAACTAAATAAAAGCTTCAAGTAAAAAAATGCAAGATTATTAAAACAAATAACCCTCTTTTAAGCTTCAACGCAGTCGGTTAGTAGTAATTTGCCTTTGTGCATTAGCCTTTACGTGTCCGTTTTGTAACGTTTTTAGTCCGCATATTGTAACGTTACAAAACAGACGTTACAAAATTGCGACCGTTAGAAATATTTAAAGAAAAAATACCAACTATAACGAATAATCCTTTCATGTTTAATGTTTTTCGCATGGAATACAGTCCAATGCATGCATTAAATATAACAGATATTATGATTAAACCCTAAAAAATAAAAATAAAGACGTTACTTACCAGACAAACACCGATGCTAAATTTGAAGCACAAACACGTCAACCTTCACAAAATATTTTTTGACACTGATTTCAAAATGGCTGATTCCCTATAATAATCGTAATGCCCGAAATTGCCAGATTAATAAAAAATATCACTTTTTGGTAAAAAATTGAATGAATAATTCCCGTTACAAAACCGGAAATGTCCGGAATGCAAAAAAGTGTGGGACAAGATAAAAAATAATATTATAAATAAATAATAATAAAAACTAATACAAAAAATGAGATAAAGTAACAACTAGCTTTCTTTTATATGCGCTGCAATCATCGCTACATAATCTATCATATAAAAAATCATTAAAAACTCAATCCAAAGTTGACAGTTTACAAATGGGACAGTATGAAACTGAAAAATCTTGAAATTTCAAATATGTTTTATTTATAAATTAACTGTTCTATATTTATGTTAATAACAAATAGAGGTAGCCTGTTTCATATATTTTCAATGTGTCTTTAATTTATTACCAAAACAATTATTTAAATATTTATAAAAAATGCTAATTCCTAGGGACAGCTCCAAAACAGCAATGTGTCATTTAAAGTGAAAATGCCCAACTATAGTGTGATCGCGAGCACTATACCGCTCCAATGATACTCTCGGCGTGGCTAGGGACGCTGCCGCGCTGCAATGAAATGTTATTAGCCGAGAGCGAACGACATACCGCGTGAGCGCTGGTGGCGATATGTCGCTCGCTCGCTCAGCACTCTCGTCCCATCACAAAAAGATCACTTTTTTTATCGCGTCCTATGCCAGGCCGCACGTATCATGGAGCGGCTCGCAGACACACTATAAATGCGTGTAATAAAGAAGTTATAGGCATCCAGGTACAAGTCAATATAACTGGTCTCTCTATGAAATAACAAATCATTTGATTATATTTATTTTTATAAAGGGCATCGTAGCACACTGTCGAATTGTCTAATCTGCACCTGTCTAACTTAATGACATAATTGTATGTTTAGCTAACAAAATTAATTGTACTTTTCTATTGAGTAGTCTTAACATTTCGGTGGCGTGATATTCGTACTCCGGCTTAACCACAAGCCTTCATTACCGGTTGGCTATAACCTCCTTGGGCGTAAGAGCTGGGTATAAGTGTAACTTCAGACGATCCAGGTCCTATGTAGATATAAATTTATGTCCATCTTATTACAAAAATGCCTAATTCATCAATAAGAGGGTACTTGTAAAATTCTGCATTTACAAATACCCTCATTCTAAGAACTCTACATTTTTCGTAATGTTACCTAATGTCCTGAAAGTACTGGTAAACCCATTTAATTACTGTATTATATATTGCAGAATTAGTTATTATTTTTATCTTACTGACAAGTTTCGATATCAATGCATTGTTACTTTAATCACTTTATTATATTTACGGTACTACTATATTCCCAGCACTCTCGGATTCTTAATAATACCTAATCTTCTTTATATACACTTTATAGAAATCACTTCTCAATAAATCTGAAACTTGTTCTATGTACCTAATATTTAAATATTCCAAGCTTATACTTAATCTACAACATTTGACTTATATTATAGATATATTTCTATTGATTAATATATTTTTTACATTCCTTTTACTAATTGTATTGTATGTAATATTATTTCGTTTTTAAGCACGATAAATAACAATACGGATTTAGAGAATGTAGTGCTGGTAGTTAGATTTAGTATAATTTAAATTTAATCAATGAAGGATCTACATATTACCGGTACAAGATTAATATTATATTTTAAATTGTAAACGTTAATCAAATAGATCTGATACGTCATTTTCTCCTATTTGTTTGATCTATTCAAGTGTTGATTGTATTGAGTGACACTAGAAAAAGCACCTTAATATTTAGACACACTTTTACTGTTGCTTGTTGATTTTGGTTACAACTGAAATTGTCTACTCTTTTCTCTTATATCTATAAAAATGGTGCCCAATGTATAACACGGCAATAATATAGTAAGTAGGTAATAGGATAAATTAAAAAATCGGTATCCCTTTTGCAAATCTAATAGATCATATCTAGAACGCATAGACAATCCAAAGTAATACTAGAATAATAGCGTAGTCTCCGAACAATTAACTAATGACACGTATAAGGGGATTAAAAAATTCCATAGTATAAAATTTCTACGTCAAATTTTAGCATTGGTAGCAGCATCCTGATTGTTTTACAATAAATTGCAATGGTTTAGCTCAGACTAAAAGAATAACATGGACGGGACGCATAGAATTAGCATGTGAAGCCGCCTGAAGTCATACCCTAAAGAGTACCATTTCGCTCGCCTTCTATGTGGGCACACAGAACACAAGTTCTATGCATATCCTACCCATTCTATGTTAATGTTATTTTTAAACAATCGCGGTTGAATTCTTAATTATATAACGGTTCGAGACTTCGCGATTAAAACATTGAAATTACTATTTTAACCGACGTTTCCGGCGCCGGAACCGTCAGTTCAATAAATCGGCAGTAGCAGAACATCTTGAGTCGGGTACCAACCACTGGATTGAGTTTCATCAACCTAAAGTCTTCTCCACTGATCGCCATTACTATAAACGGATTGTGCGTGAAACTATTGAAATTTAAAAAATATGCAAAATTTCAATGGAGAATGGTGATGGATTCAAACTATCCGTAAACTAACTACAGTGCCTTTAAAACTGACATTGTGAGTGTGGGGTGTCGCTAGCCTTACCATTCATTATAAAAGTAATGGAGGGTAGGCGCACAAAAAATGTTCCCTGCATACCTCTCGAGACTCGCAATCTAGTCATGATCACGGGTGCTGCAAATCACTCGAAACGTCGGCAAAAATAGTAAGTTCCATGATTTAATCGCCAAAAACCCCGAACCGTTATATAATTATGTACCTATTCTGTGTTATTCTTTTAAGCTGAGTGGTTTAGTTACATTATGTACTAGGGTAGTTGGTTAGAAACGCCTCATTCCATTCGTGGTTAAAGTTTACTTAGGGTGGGTCAGTGTAGTTCCCTGGTGAGAGTTGATGTTCGGTATTGTACATAATTGTATTGTTATGTTTAATTGTTATTTATGCTGAGGTTGCGAATGTTTGTTGACCAATGGCAGTATAGATTGTAAGCGTCTTCATAAATTCAAGACTAAAAAGCTTAATATCTTTTTAATGTATAGATTTAATATTTTATTTACGCTTAGTTGAATGAACTGATTGTTTCCAATTACTTATGTATTAAAATATTTTAAATTGTTCTTGTGACACTTCTCACTAAGGCATCACGAAAATAAAGATGTAAAAAGTAAAAATTGTTTTATTAAGTTAATGCATTTTGCGTAAAATATACAACACTTAACATGATAATTAAAAATAGTTACATTTTATTTACACAATCACAAATGTGTTATGGATGATTTACAATTCATCATTTTGCCTCATTTTACCCGGTACCTACCGGCTAATATAGGGTGAATAAGAATATCGTTAAATGAGTTTTGAAGTTAATTTTAGTTAAGTGAAACTATAGATTGTTTTCATGTTATAATGATACAAAATCAAATATCTAGTTAGATATCCACTTAAAATTTTGTAAAAGATAATATTAAAAATCTATTCACTCAGTTTTATGGTATTTAATTTTTTGATGGTGTCACTACACTTTTGTAAAAGTACATTTCATAATTTTACACTTTCATTTTATAAAAAAGAAACATGCAAACAGACTACATTTTATAGATAATACCTATACGGTTTTTATCACAGTTATTTTTCAATATTTTTTTTAAAATAAAAATACGTAAAACCTATTGGTACAGGGTTTTAAGGTAAATATAACCCTGTACCACTGGGTTTTACGTACTTCTTATTTTATTCGCACCTTTTATTTCGGACCTTGCTATTTTATTTACAAGTTACTAGTTACAGAAGACCGGCTTCATAAACCAAACGATAACTGTGGTAGAGGATCTAGGATCATCTAATCGGAATCTGATTGGATCCGATGGAAAAAGGAATTATAAGAAGGAACACAGCAAACAGGCGATTGCTGACGCGTTGTGTCCTATTTTTATTTTACTATCGTAGACTTTACATTTTTTTTTTTACATTTTACATTTTACAATAATATAATGAACTGTAAAAGCTAACCTTTCATTTAAAAAAAATCTATTTCTCGAGCCGTGCGAAAACGCTCCGTACAAAATCGTGGCACGTGGTGACGTCACAGCGCGCTAACGTGTAGTGAAAATGTATGCAGTGCAAAAGAATATCGCATTTGTCTCAGTCTACGTTGCGTTAACACGTATACAGTGCTTACTAAAATTGATTTGAAATTAAATAAGGAATCTAAAAAGTTGTAAAATTTGCTTAGTTTCGATTGTTTATATTTTGACATATTTTAGGAATTAAAAATAATGAAAAGTGATAGTTTCAGTTTAGTTAGGCAATATCTTAGTTTACTATGCATATTTTTAGATAAAATACTAAGACATTACGTAGTATTGTTAAGAATTCGATGACTCAAGACACTACCCTATTGCAATGCATACAAACATTGCATTATTATTAATAAATATTTAAAAAAATGACAACGCTTCAATATACGTATTTGTCTAATTGTGATGGTAAATTGATTGCATTTTAGCATTTTATATACTTTTTGTTACTGTCTATTTTGATGGACCAAGATGATTTAACTCGATTATAGAGTCAGCCCAAAGGCTCGTGGAATGTAAGTAACTAAAATATATCAACGGCAGCTGATTTTCTACCTATTTAATTTGTGCTTCTATGGTGGTAAACAAGCGTTCCTTGATTTGTAGAATAGATTTTTTTAATGGTCTCCTTCTCCACGTCCGTGAATATATCTTTTTCTTAGATTGTCTTTGGGCGTCAGTTCTACGTAACTGTTGATTTCTGATGAGAGAACAGGTAACCGTCCTGTACTGGCAGATCGTTGTAATTTTAGAGGTTTTGGATTTTGTGTGACCAGTTTGTTTACACTTGTGGTCTTGTTCTGTATATTATTACTTAGAGCTAACGTACAAACATTCAAAATTTTGTCTAATCTGTCACCGCTTATTCTATCAGTATCTCTCGGTGCCGGGTGTTCAGTTCTACTAGTTGAAAATAATGATTTTCTATTTTGTTTTACCCCTATGCTGATTAAACCAAGAAAATTTAAGCTGAATGGTATGTTGAATATAAAATTAAATATAACCATGATTAGAAGGTATATCAGTGAAATATTTATGATAACTATTAACAGTGCATATACTATTTTATCAAACGGGAACCATAGTCCATCTGAAAAACAAAGTTTAAAATTAATGACATCTGTTATTAAAATGAGGTACTTGAATATACTAATGCAATGTCTCGTGAAGCCTCTATGGCGTGATGGTAGTGAACGCGACTGCTACATACGCAGCGCGGGTTCGATTTCCACTTAAAAAGCAAATATTTGTATGCATGAATGTCTACTTGTAATGGTCGGGGTACTTTCGTGCCTCAGAGAGCACGTTAAGCCGTCGGATTCAGTTGTCATACAAATATCTATAGCAGTCAATGTATAGGGGAAATGGGTGAAGGGCTTATCACTCCTCCAGTGAAAAGTGTCCCCACTGGCAGTAGTAGTAGTCATATTTTATTCTCACTCACTGGTTAGTAGACCTGCACTTGTGATGAGGGCAGAGAATTAGCACTGTTGTATGTGACTATTTTTATTATATTCTTGAATTTTTTAAGTGCATCACTGAAATTACCGTCATTGGTAAAGGCCCAATTTCAGTCTACTGCAGTGCATTGCAAAATATAAATTGAGTGGATGTCGCCCTGCCAGAGTTCACTTAGTAACAAAGCATTGGTTGGATAAAATAAATTAATTCTATAGCTTGTTTTAATATGCGGGTTCGCCAGAATCAGGGTATCCCAGACACCGCTTCCGGATGCTCCTTAGATATATTTGGGGGACCTCAACAGATGGTAGCCCTTTTTTTTTACGTGCGCAAAATCCCCACGGATACCTCCCCACCGGAGCCGGTGGAGGAGGTTATGTCGGACTCGATCCGACTAAAACGCCCTCCGCCTGTGGGTCGCTTTGGTTGCCGAAGGTGAGGTTGACAGGCATATCCCTCGCACCCCGGCCGACCCAGGGCCATCTCTCACGATCTGGCCCTCTTCTCGGGTGTGGGGACTACAGAGTCCCCAACTCGTCCCCGGAAATGGGGAGGCGCTGCAGGCGCGCCACCGCCACGGCCTGCTTCTGCCAGGGTGACAGGCGGCTCCACCTGTCACCCCCAGGCCGGCGCTCATGGGGGGCGGAGGTCGTTCATCGACCTCTGACGCTCGAGTTGCCTTCGTACGCGGGCAGCTTGGCTTGCGATCCTTCGTCGCTCCCGCTGCTGCTCCCGCCCCGCCTCCTCCTTCACGAGCATTACTTGCTCGCAGAAGGAGGCGCCGGCCGCCCACGCATCCGCGCAGCGGACCATCGCCGCGAGCAAGGTGGAGAGCGTGAGAACCCTCACTCCCAGGGCCGCCACTAGCTCCCGCCTCGGCGTCTCCCACGCCGGACACTCGGTGAGCGTGTGCGGCCCCGAGTCCTCCCTCGCGTCGCAGTGATGGCACTCGGACGTTGGCTCTTTCTCCATCCGACGCAGATACTTGCCGAAGCACCCGTGCTCTGTGATCATCTGCGTCAGACGGTACAAGAGTACGTGTGGCCTCTCTAGCCACTCCCCCATGATAGGTCTTACCGCCGCTACTACGGCGCGCCCTGCGTCTGGTCGCCCAAGTCGTAGCTCCCATTCCGCCACCATTTCCCTGTGGAGCCGGGATCTCTCGGCCCGAATTTCTTCGGGCTCGGGATCGTGTCCCCGTTCCCGCGCCGAAAGGGATCTCGCTTCCAGGATCCATGGTGGCGATCCAGCGAGGAGACTCGCCGCGTTGAATGATATCGTGCGGTACCCCCTTATGATGCGGCACGCCAACTCCTGCTGCGGACGCTGCAGCAGGGGCATGTGCCGATCATTCAGGGTGTCCGCCCACACGGGACACCCGTACAGGGCCATGGACCGCACGACACCCGCGTAGAGTCTCCTGCAGGAGTCCTCCGGGCCCCTCAGGTTGGGCAGTAGCCGTGCCAGAGCGTTGGCTGTGCCCACCAATTTGGGGCCCAGACTTCGGAAGTGCTTCCCGAATTCCCACCGGCCGTCGAGCACGAGCCCCAGATATTTCATCTGGGGCTTGATGCCGATGAGAGTGCCTCCCACTGTGAGACTGGAACCAGGTGGTGGCGTACGCCGAGGTCCATGAAAGAACATGGCCTCGGATTATTGCAGAGCCACCTCAAGGTCCAGCCGCCGGATCCGTTCCACGACTTGAGCAACCGCGGTCGTGGCCCTCAGGGTCGCTTCGCGGTATGTAGCCCCGCTCGCCCTCACTAGCGTGTCGTCCGCATAGCACGTGACGGCGGCGCCGTCCGCGAGCTCACTGCGAAGCACCCAGTCGTATCCGATGTTCCACAGGAGCGGCCCAAGAACCGATCCCTGTGGAACACCGCACGACATCTCACGCCGACTGACGCCGGTCGCACTTGGGTAGATGACGGCTCTCTCCGTCAGGTACGCCCCGATTATGCGGCGGAGGTAGAGAGGCACACCGTGGTACACGAGTGCCTCCCTGATGCAACTCCAGGGCAAAGTGTTGAACGCGTTGGAGATGTCCAAGGACACTGCCAACGTCACCTCACCCCGGGTGACTGCCTCCTCCGCCAAAGACCTCACGCGTATGATGGCATCAACGGTGGACCGCCACCGGCGGAAGCCGTATAGGGCATCCGCCAGGTCCGGCCCCATACCTGAGAGCAGGACACAATGGGCCGGTAGCCGGACGGTTCGTCCGCCGGGCGACCCTCCTGATGAGGACCAGTTTCCCCGTCTTCCACATCTTCGGAAACTGGCCCCGCTCCAAGCATGCGCTGAGGAACCCTCTCAGTCGGGGTTCGAGACCGTCTTCTCCCAGAGCTAGGACCCACGCGCGGCCTAGAATGCCGTCGGGTCCCGGGGCGGTGCTCTTCTTGGCTCTAAGCCTTCGCACCGCCAGCTCCAGTTCTACCCAAGTGACCTCGGGGACTTCGTCGTCAACTACCACACTGGGCGCCATAGGCGACCGAGGTGGCGGAGTCATCTGCGGCGGAACGTGTTCCGCTCGCGCCGGGAACAGGGACTCGACCACTCCACCGAGCAGAGCTGGCTGGAGAACCCAGTCAACGGCGGGGCCCGGGGGCGCAGCTTTCTTCTTACCATAAGGTAAGGCCGCCCCCATGGGTCCCGCTCCAGCGACTCCATGAGCTCCTTATAAGCCGCGGCTTTCGCCCGCTTAATCTCCGCTCGGAGGGCATCTCTGACCTCCCTGTATCCCACATGAAGCTCCGTCACTCGAGGCTCCGTGTCCACGGCGGTGCGCGATCACGCAGGCTTGCCGTAGCCTCGCGATCTCCGCAGACCACCAGTAGACTCGACGCCTCGGACTATAGGGTGGAGCCCTAGGCATACCCGCATCGCAGACACGAGACAGATGGTAGCCCTAGGTATAAAGACACAGGCTTCAACTGCTAGTGTGTTTTACATAAATAAATAATTCAGTAATATTGCTTACCTGTGATATTTTCTAATATTACTTTAACAGTAGAATTAATAATCAGTATAGGTTCACATATTAACGATGTAAACATTCTGATAGCAATTTTCAATGGGTTCATATGTTTCATAAATAATATTGGATCAGGTGACGGTACAGTACAATCCGACTGCCAAAAGTACCATTTACATGTGTTCATGGCAGTTACAAACTTCTGATATTCTTGTTGCTCTGCTTCCTGAAATTGTTGAGCGTAATAAAATAAATGCTGTTTTTTTATTATTTCCTTTTCCATCAGCCAGAAACCTATTATATGATTTGTTGATTCACGTGCGTGGTTTACGGCAGAGTAGAATTTGGGCCACCCCATCACTTCCCATGTGGTGTCGTACAAGGCGACTATGGGCCGGCGCCCAATGCCGGCATGGCATGGCAAAGGATTTTATTACTAATCAAGTTATTTTGAATCTTAATTCAGTGACTTTAGAATTCATTTTACTTTATTTCGTCAAACCATGCCGCGGCAGGCCGTGGCATGCCACGACGTGCCACGGCCTGCCGCGACGTGTCACGGCATGCCGCTGCGCGACGCGACGTGCCACATTTCGTTTGACTGCCTTTAGTGTCGTAGCGGTAGTGAACGCGGCTGCTACGATCGGGTTCCGCGCGGGTTCAATACCCGCTTGGTGCAAATATTTGTGTGCATGAATGATATTTGCTTTGGTCTGGGTGTTACTATACTACTAATGTTATAAAGGCGACAGTTTATAAGTATGTGAGGATGTTTATTACTCTTTCACGTAAAAACTGCTGACTGGATTTAAATGAAACTTTACAATAATATAGCTTATTATATCAAAATAACACATAGGCTATATTATAATCAGCGACGAACGGGATCAGAATTCCACGCGGACGGAGCCGCGGGTAATGCGGCTGTATAATATTATGTATTTACAAAATAAATTGTGTGAAGTATGTTTATAGGCATTCTAGAACCAATAACACAAGCTAGTTAAGCTGTGCTTAGGTACTTTGGGTCTAGATAGCGTTGTGTGGATTGTATTTGTTGATAGCAAATCACTTAACTTATCACACAGTTTACACAAGTTGTTGAATTCACCATCTTGTTTTCCACAAATTATGCACCCAGAATCGTCTTTTCCTCAAACTACCAGTTCTTATTTGTGTCTCATCATCTTCAGCTAGAAGTGATATTAACACTGAATCCCAGTCAACCATAACGACACAATCACACGACCAACTTCGAATGCACGAAGAGCAAAACTGATGCTAGAGTAGCTAGGCTTTGCCGTGGCTTAGGTACCGCGGCATGCCACATCTCGCCGCGGCATGCCATGCCGTGCCGGCAGTGGGCGCCGGCCCTAAGGGATAGGGATGCTTAACATCAGACATATTTACAGCCGAGACTCAGCCTCAGATGCATGGCTCGAGTCAACAATAGTGCCCAGAATACGGCAATAGCTTACGTGGGACCGAAAACAATGATTGGTGAAATGTGGGTGTTAATTCACCTCTGCCTAACCCTCCAGGGATGAAGACGTAATTATATGTATGTATATGTTTTTTTTTAATACCACTTAGGTGGCAGACAAGCATACGGCGGCCCACCTGATGGGAAATGGTTCCCGTGTCCTATGGGCTTGTGCAACACCAGTGGCGTCACACTCGCGCTGCCGACCCTGAAGAATCCTCCTAATGCCCCTTTTGAAGAACCCCATATTGTAGGCGCATGGAAAGACCGCAGCAGGGAGTTCATTCCACAGCTTGAGTGTGCGTGGGATGAAGTTTCTTTCATACCGCACAGTGCGTACCGTCTCAGGTTGCAATGTGTGGGGATGAATTCCCTGCCTACGGCGAGCGGTGCGATGATAGAATGTTGCTGTGGGCATCATGTCAAACAATTCATCTGAGCACAAACCGTTGTATAGGCGGTAGAACACACACAGCGAAGAAAAGTCCCTCCTAAAGCAGATAGGTTCCACATCACCTGCGAGTACGGGATTTTCAACCAGCCTCAACGCCCGTCTTTGCACAGAGTCGAATGGGTCCTCTACGCGGGTGTCGTGCGGTCCATGGCCCTGTACGGGTGTTCCGTGTGGGCGGACACCCTGAGTGATCGGCACATGCTCCTGCTGCAGCGTCCGCAGCGGAAGCTGGCGTGCCGCATCATAAGGGGGTACCGCACGATATCATTCAACGCGGCGAGTCTCCTCGCCGGATCGCCACCATGGATCCTGGAAGCGAGATGCCTTTCGGCGCTATACCGGTTCCGAAGGGCGGCGCGGAAGCGGGGTCACGATCCCGAGCCCGAAGAAATTCGGGCCGTGAGATCCCGGCTCCACAGGGAAATGGTGGCGGAATGGGAGAGACGACTTGGGCAACCAAGCGCAGGGCACGCCGTAGTAACGGCGGTAAGACCCATCATGGGGGAGTGGCTAGAGAGGCCACACGGCAGCCTCTCGTACCGTCTGACGCAGATGATCACCGAGCACGGATGCTTCGGAAAGTATCTGCGTCGGATGCAGAAAGAGCCAACGTCCGAGTGCCATCACTGCGACGCGAGCGAGGACTCAGGTCCGCACACGCTCACCGAGTGTCCGGTGTGGGAGACGCCGAGGCGGGAGCTTGTGGCGGCCCTGGGAGTGAGGGTTCTCACGCTCTCCACCTTGCTCGCGGCGATGGTTCGCTGCGCGGATGCGTGGGCGGCCGGCGCCTCCTTCTGCGAGCAAGTAATGCTCGTGAAGGAGGAGGCGGGGCGGGAGCGGCAGCGGGAGCGACGAAGGATCGCAAGACAAGCTGCCCGCGCACGAAGGCAACTCGGGCGTCGGAGGTCGATGAACGACCTCCGCCCCCCATGAGCGCCGGCCTGGGGGTGACAGGTGAAGCCGCCTGTCACCCTGGCAGAAGCAGGCCGCGGCGGTGGCGCGCGTGGCGCGCCTCCCCGTTTCCGGGGACGAGTTGGGGACTCTGTAGTCCCCACACCCGAGAAGAGGGCCATATCGTGAGAGATGGCCCTGGGTCGGCCGGGGTGCGAGGGATATGCCTGTCAACCTCACCTTCGGCAACCAAAACGACCCACAGGCGGCGTGCGTTTTAGTCGGTTCGAGTCCGACATAACCTCCTCCACCGGCTCCGGTGGGGAGATATCCGTGGGGATTTTGCGCACGTAAAAAAAAAAAAAAAAAAGAGTCGAATGGGTCAAGCTGGTAAGCAAGCGCTCCAGCAAAAAGGTGACAGCAGTACTCCATATGGGGCCGGACTTGTGCCTTATAAAGAAGGAGTCTCTGCCCCGCAGTGAAGTACTGCCTCGCCCTGTTGAGCACACCAGGTTTCTTCGATGCCAACTGAACCTTGTCCTCCAAATGACTGCAGTACTGGACGTTGCTGGAGATATCTACACCAAGGATCCCGATACTCGAGGCAATGGTAAGCGGTGTGCCCAGGAATTGCGGCGCCACAATGAATGGGATTTTCTTAGCAGTGAAGTACTTGTGTCTTAGTAGGGTTGAATGGAGAGTAGTCTCGATTTCGGACACAAGTTGTTTGCGACACTCTAACACCTCGGACCGAGGGATATTTGCATGGCCCGTGTAATACGTGTCCCCAGTACTGTCGTCCGCATAACAATGAATGGAGCCATCAGACAGCATGTTATTGATATGCAGCAGAAAATGGGTCGGAGACAACACGGAGCCTTGTAGGACACCAGCGTTTATGTCCATGCGGTCCGAGCAGCTGCCGTCGACGACGGCTCAGATACTTCTGTTGGACAAAAAGCTGGCGATCCATTCGCACAGTCCCTCGGGGAGTCCATAGTATGGCAACTTCGTAAGAAGACCTCTGTGCCAGACCCAATCGAAGGCCTTCGCTATATCGAGGCTGACTGCTAGTGCCTCACCCCGACCCTCGATGGCTTGTGCCCAACGGTTTGTGAGATACACAAGAAGGTCACCGGTAGAGCGACGGTGGCGAAAGCCGTACTGTCGGTCGCTCAATAGATCGTTTCCTTCAAGCTATGTATTGATAACGCTCCATCACCTTCGAGAGAAGAGAGGTGATAGCGATAGGCCTGTAATTGGACGGATCTGTCCTATCACCTGCACAAGATGCACAAAGGCAGTCTTCCACGAGGCCGTGACTTGTCTCGCGGAGAAAGAGAGTGCGAAAAGGCGTGTAAGTATAGGGCACAGCTCGAGGGCACAGTGCTTAAGCACCATCACCGGAATACCATCAGTATTGTTGATTCATATTCCTCGGCAGTTGGAGTTTATTCACATTCTGTGATGTGTCAACTCGTCGATTGTGTCAATTCATTAGCAGTTTGCTCAGTGAGATTTAGATTACTGCTATCTGATTAATCTCTTTGTAGAGTCGGTGGGGTCCATCAGTGATACACCCAGTTGGTGTTTGTGTCACTGTTGTCTGACTTTAAAAGCCTCAGAAAGCACTTGGATATTCGCTTTTACAGTTGGGATCTGGAGATATTAATGTATTTCCATGATCTTTGTGAACCAAGATGCGCCTAACATTTTTTTTATACCGCTTAGGTGGCAGACAAGCACACAGCCCACCTGATGGAAAGTGGTTCTATGGACGTGTGCAAAACCAAGGGAGCCACATTCGCGCTGTACCAACCCTGTAAGCACAGAGAGTGTGCTTATAGGGTCTTGCTTCGTCTTTTACACTGTCAGTGTAAAAGACGAAGCAGGAGAAGCTTTTGGTGGTATATAAACTCTCTAGTGAGTTCTGGCTGCCCTACTCACTGCGAGAAACACAGCACTAGGTTATTATGGCCGCGGTATTTATTGAATGGGCGGAGGTAATTCCCCAGTCGGACTGGTCAATTGGATGGAAATACCTGTCTGAAATGTCCTACCTCCTTGAATACCGAATGATTTATTTTGAAAACATTGTTTGTTAGAGTGGCATGCTGCACCGTAGAGCTCTATGCCTATGTCCACGCTGGCTTTATAATACATTTATAAATGAGCAGTTTGTTTTGAAGGCTAAGTGTGGATTGTCCACCTATCAGCCACATTGAGCATTTATAATTAATTTATTAGGTCCTTATATATGAAATGAATAGATTAGCTACAATTGGAATGTCTGCGACATCCACCGTACTCCCTGGACCTAGATCCAACAGATTACTTTTTTTTTTTCCGGAATTTGGACAACTGCTTATAAGGAAAAAAAAACAACTCCGATATGGTAGTCCAAACCGCCTTCAAAGTGTTTATTGATTCTCACCCCTATGGTGTTTGTAGTAAAGGGATCAATGAATTACCTATGAGATGAGTTTGATAAATTAATTCCCATACAAAACGCTAATTTCATATGTAAGGACCTAATATTATTGTTATTTAAAATTTTAAGTCATGTAAAATAACTAGCTGTTCTCAGCAGCTTCATATGTGTAGATTTTGGAACACCTGCCTGCAACCTATGGGGACCTGCTCCCAAGACAAAAGACTATAGTCTATCTATACCTATATCAAATTTGAGTTCACAGATCTGTTCAGCTGTTAGAGCATGATTGAGTAACAAACATCCAAACATCTTTACAATCTTCCATATTTATAATATTAGTAGGATAAAGTAATTATATTGAAAAAGGGCACCAAGAATTAGAATTTAAATCATCTTTTACTAACCTTGTATGATATAATTACTTCATAAATATATAGCACACCAAAAGTCAGAACAATTATATGTCTGTGTGATACATGTTTCCACAGCCACATTAAAATTCCGATTGCTCCTAATATACCAAACAGCCAAGTCATGTAAGTCTGAAAAAAAAGAAACACAATCTTTGCTGGGAGAAGGAAAGTCTTCAAACATGCCATTACGTTATGGCATTACTTTAGATAGATAAATAGACATGTACCCTGCTAACAGGAATGTCACCAAGATATTCTTTTTAGCAGGGGACACGTCTGACCGGATGGGTGCTCCACTCTTCGATGTCTGCCATTTCACCCATTAATTGTCTTGGTGACATTAGTATGGAAACTGATGTCATTTTAATTATAGTTGCGGCTTGCGGCACCCTATGATGGCCGTTTTGATACAATTGGTCAAAATAGTGTACCGCAATAAGTTGTAGCCAATTCTGTGGTGTTATCTTGAATGAACATCTTCACTGCATTTCCACTTGTTTTGTATTGTAAATTTTAATAAGATTCTAAATTTGTTCAAAATAGTGATTCTTTTTACCTTGTATTCAGTAAGATATACTTGAATATAATCAGTCCATGCCATGACAATTTTATCTGTAATGGTTGGCTTGTATATACCCTCTTCAACATAACCCACAGCTCGTCTGAACATTACATCAGAGAGTGTAGCCTCAGATTTTAAGCACTCATCTAATATTTGCCATTGGTTTTCTTCAAACCTCATCTGAAGTGATATATCAATACTGCCATCTTCATCATTTTTCTAAAAGTGTGAGTAGAAAGGTTTTAGATATTTTGTAAAAGTAAATTATTATGTTACCATAAAAACTTCAGTACAGGATGTGTCTAGTCAGGAGATTTAATCTCATGGTTTATCGCTCGTATAGTTATTATAGAATTCAAATTTTCTACAAACCTTTACTTGGCCATTTTTTAACATAATAGCTAATAACCTTTTAAACCACCATTCGCCAAACCCAAATTTGGTTTCCGTCTGTTTTCCTTTTTGTATTGGAGTTCTTAAATCAGGTGGTAAACGAGTTTCATCTATTTTAACCGGCTCTAAGTCTCTATGGTGCCAAGGATCAGGACCAGTTTGTAGATTGCTGTTACATACAGTTGCCAAAATACATAATAGTACACAGTAAATTGTACAGCATTTCATTGTAAATGTCTCTTAGCTACACAATATAGGCAATAAACAAATGATGATATCATATAATGTGATTTTGCTTTATTTACTGTTTTTTTTTAAGTTTATTATGGCAGCTGTCTGTCAGTGTCAGCCAGGCCAGAGGCCAGGCACAGAGTAGGTAACACTACGCACAAATTAATATCGCCATAGAACAAAAAAACATGTAAAAAAATGGATTCTTACGAAAATCATTAGGGTTTAATTTGGTTAGTATATTAATGTACCCACGAAGACTTAAATATGAACTATAGGAAATAAAAATTAATCATCTCTCGACATTTTCCAAACATTATGTCCAAAATCAGTTGCTTGTCATCAGTTAACTTGTCAATCTTGTCATTCATTCATATTTCATGTCATTCTTGTCAAGAAAGATAAAAAAAAAAAAAAGAATTCATTAAGATGTCATGTCTTGTCGTATTGTCTTCTCATGTCATCATAATTTTAATCGCAATCGTGTTGAATTCATAAATTAAAATAAATATTCGTAAATCGTGTAATATTTAAGGATACTCCAAACTTAGTATTGTATAATTCCAGTCATGTCTTCCATAGATTTCGATCCTGCGATAAAGCTATGTTTGAAGTATTTACACTCAAGCTCTTTAGATTCAACTGAACAACTCCGGTTAACTTTGGACGATCATATTCGTCAAACATACGGAAGCGCTAAAACTCTTGGTAATGTTTTACCTAAGAAGTATTTGAACGAAGAGAAACTAGAATCTCCTAGATCCAAACACAAGGCCGAAAAGGCGGCCAAGACAGTACATTTGCCACAACAAAGTCCTCAGCAGATACAAATTCCGGAACGTGAAAATGACGACGGATCTGTTATGGATGGAGAGTTAACATTGGATTTATTGGAAGAAGACTTAACTTGTGCTGTATGCAGACAAATATCTGTACAAGCTGGCAATCGCTTAGTGGAATGTGATGTTTGTTGTGCCTTATATCATCAGGTAAAACAACAAAGTTTAACTTTTATTATGTTACTCATGTTTTGTAATGTGTACAGCCAGCAAAGGAGATGTGTATACACCTTTATATACTAAACAACTTATATGAAAATGTGCATACTTCACCAACTGTACATGTTTAGAAAGTAAATATACATTTATTGTATTGAATAATATTGAAAAATACACTTGTAATTTTTCACAGTATTTTATCCACGGTTTTGTCTCATGGTATTCCAAAAGTTTATAAGGAGTCTGGTAAAAGTATCTTATTCAATATGCATAGCAAGTCATCAATCAGCAGTACAAATAGTCATTGATTGGCCTCTTCAAATCCAAAAATGAGTCAAAAATCATCTTCCTAATCTAGGCAAACTCTTTATTTCCTGTCTTGCTCACTTTTATTGCTTTTAGTTTGCAGCATATTATGCTGACTTGGGCCCTGAAGATCTGGCATGCGTCTAGCATGCTCTCAACATTGCATAATTTTCTATTCATTCATTTCATTTTCATTTCAATGTAGTGCAGTCTGCCAGTGTATGATTACCTTAGCATATCAGACAGTATTTTGTAATGTGCAGGTGAATGGAACAAGGTGGGGGTTTATTGAAATAGCCTTCCCAACTTTGGGAGAGGCCATTAGTTCAGCAGTGGATTGCGATAGGCTATTGATTTGATATATATATATATTTTTTTTTCGAATTAACCCTTCAATATTTTGCTATTGAAACTGTGTCTAAAATTGATCGCCCTGAATCAACTATAAAAACAGTGTGTATAAACCAAACTTGTTTATTTTATAGGATTGCCATAAGCCTGTTATCAGTGACAATGATGTAACAACTGGTTGGCAGTGTTCTACATGCACCTCATCCCAAATCGCGGCTGGATATTCTAAAACAACACCAGCTAAATCACCATCTCATACCTCGGGTTCTACAACGCCAGTCAAGATTTCTTCCAGCAGCTCTTCATCCTCCTCACCTTCAAAAGTGGTAACTCCAAATATAAATATCATCTCAGCTGACAAGAGGCTGCAAATTATGAAAAAGAAAGCCGCTAAACAGCATGAAAAGAAGAAAAGTTCAAAATGATAATAACAGACTTACTTGTGTAATATGTTTTTTTTTTCTCAGCACACCTATTTGCATTTGACCAAAATATAAGTATAACTGATCAGAGGTATATATGGGCCTCACCTGCAAGCCAGTGGTCCTGCTATTGATGAATGAGGCTCTGGTGCAGGCTTTCTTTTCTAAGTTGGTAGGTCAGATGGCAGCTGGCCGTAATAGCCAAAACAAACCAATAAAAGGAGGAGCAGGCAGACTCTGGCCTCCAAAGTGCATACTTTGGATACAACTAGGATTGACACTTCAATGAAGGAGACTAGCAACATGATCAATATCAATTTAGTGACCTACATTGTGTATAAAGTCTCATCTCATATCTTTGAAGACTTCTGCAAAAGCTTATTATGTATATGATTCAAACATTCACACATTTTGCCAACCTCAGTAGTACATAATACAAGGCAAGCTGGGTGTCAAGTGAGCACTTTGGGACTAAACTAAGTGAGTAAATAGGACTGAAAACGTAGAAGGGAGAAATATATCAAAATAGCTTGAATAAGTCAGGGTTGTGAGCTTCACAAACTGATTACTGAATTCTCTAACCTTAAGATTGTTAGCACTTCATCATAGGTTTTCACAGAATGATGAATAGCTCATTACTGCACCACGATTTCTTTGCGATTGTGCAAAAATAGACATCCCTATTGCGCGTCATGATGGCCAATTGTACACCATTGTATAACATTGCCCCTTATACACAATGACGATAAATAAATACTTAGTATAACTACCAATCAATCTATTATATATGTGTTACGGCTAAAGGTGTTAGGATAATTTTAACATTAGCCGGTTAATTTTAGGATTACCCATTTGGACCAGCTTATGTTATTATTTTAGTTTTTATTTATTTTATTAAATTGTGGAACATAGGTTTTACAGAGATCTTATAATAATAAACATAAGTGCACTATGTTCAGTAGAAAATTTGTTTGCTACGAATCTTTTCCAACTATTAGTCGGTTAAAATGTGCATTACCCAACACGTGCGGAAGGCTGGCGAAGGTAAACGGTAGAGAGAGCGCGCGGGGAGCGGGTAGAGTGCCTGGCGCTTGAGTTTAGCATGTGACCATGATTTTTTAGTATTAGGTCCTCTTTCCTTGCAACACGACGTCGACGGAGTCTCGCGAAGAGAGGCTCCCTATTTTATTCAAGTATTCGTTATCATAAGTAACACGGGGACGCGTAGTGTTCAAGAGTTCACTTAGCTCGCTTCCTCGCGGGGTAATATTGTTTTTTAATGCAGGTACTTCCATTATAATTTTCTTAATACATTTTTAATGCAGGTATTTCCTTTATAATTTTCTTAATACATTTTTAACCGGAAAGTCTTTAGTTTAAAATTAAGATTAGCCGGCCAGAGATAGCGATGCTTCTGCCACTTCTCATAAATAACCTTAACCGGTTAATGCCAAGACTATCCACGCATCTAATTTTAGCCGTAACATATATACAACATTCATTCAGAAGTGCCGCAGTACATACATACATACATATAATCACGCATTTATCCCTCGAGGGTTAGGCAGAGGTGAATTAACACCCACATTTCACCAATGTATTCGGTCCCACGTAATAGGGGGTGAGCCTATTGTCGTATTCCGGGCACTATGACGTAGTTCTTGTACAAAAATTTCAAGAGTCTATAGCAAGTAGGTGTCATACGGTAGTGTAGTTCATATTTATAGGAGATACATTCATCACATCTGAGTACAGTTACATACATTAGGTAGAACACGCCCGGCCTGACAAATAAGTTTTTCTTGAAAAGTGATGCAAAGTTAGGCACCTACTAGAACATTATTTTTATTCTTTTGCAGGTAGTTATGTCGACAAACAGGCAGAGGCGTATCTAGCTCGACTTTGCGGACCGCACTACGACGAGAGTAGAATAAAATTAATAATAATTTTAGAATGGAATGAATTTCAACATATAAAACAGTATTATTTAAATAGCAGGAGTGTGATTTTTTTAAACTGCCTTATTACCTACTATCTTTACATTATTACCTTACCTCATCATCTATCATAAATATATTATCATCGTCGCGTTGAGTAGTATACCTAGTTCTTAAGAACTTACTTGAAATGTTCCATGCAAATGATTTGACAATAAAAATACTTGGCCTATATATTGCTATTAGAAATTTGACAGGCACAACCCTAATAATTTTAATTCAAGCCTTTAGAACAATTCTCTTTTGAAAAGTTTGTCATATGATTATATTAGTGATGGAGTCTAATGGCCTAAGGAAGTTGGTGACCTTCCTTAGGTAGTAAGACAGTAAGATAAGGTACTAGGTACCTATAGCACATGAGTAGATAATAGGTACCTATAGGTACCATACACTTTAGTTGGCACCGTTTTGGTTAACAGCTACGAGCTCACTTCCTATTGGTTATTAAAGAGATGTTGCACTTGTCCGGCTTGTCCCCACTGGTGGAGGTAAGTAGCTGGTGAAATCGACTACGGCATCGGCTAAGTCTACGGCTACGGGCGCTACGGAACAGCTACGAACTTACACACCGATTTTTGAAAATTAAGCTTAGGTTTATTATAATTTCAATAATCGATTACATCGAGTTTCATGCTAAAATTTCTGTGTGTATTGGGGTTTTTCTATTATTTCTTTTTATACCACTTCTTAGGTGGCAGACATGCACAGGCCCACCTGACGTAAAGTGGTTACCGTGGCCTAAGGACGTGTGCAACACCAAGGGAGTTACACTCGCGCTGCCAACCCTGTAAGCACAGAGTTTCTGAACCGTTAGCGTAAAAGAAAAAGCAGGGCGGCGGTGGCGCGCCTGGCGCGCCTCCCCGTTTCCGGGGACGAGTTAAGGACTCTGTAGTCCCCACACCCGAGAAGAGGGCCAGATCGTGAGAGATGGCCCTGGGTCGGCTTCGGTGCGAGTGATATGCCTGTCAATCTCACCTTCGGCAACCAAAACGACCCACAGGCGGCGTGCGTTTTAGTCGGTTCGAGTCCGACATAACCTTTCTCACCAGCTCCGGTGGAGAGGTATCCGTGGGGATTTTGCGCACGTAAAAAGAAAGAGAAAAAGCAGGACAAGCTTTTGGTTATATATCTTCCGACCGAGTTCGGCTACAGCGACTGGCTTCTGATTATTGAGAGCTTCGTTGGTGTGCTCACCGCCGGTAAGACAACGCGAGTTTATTATGGCCGCAGTATTCTGTAGGGCGGAGGTACTTCCCCAGTCGGACTGCTCAATTGGACGGAAATATCGTCATGTCCTACCTCTTCACCCACTCCACTTAAATGCCCTGTAGGTTCCTGTACCTATAGACAGGTATAATTTCTTAGGGTGTCTTCATGTGGGATCGGGTGATGATGCTGTATGATGACTACTACAGGTATTCATCATACACCCTCACCCCCACAACGAAAAACTTAATCGTAAATGTATCGAGAGAACGGAGCATTGCGATAGGCAGGTTTCACCCATTCAGGTGCACTTCGTTCTCTCGATTCGTTCACTTTAGGATAGATTTTCGTACTCGGGGAAGAATAGCCGCCACGAGAAAGAGTACAATTCATTCATTCATTGTAAACCTTTGAGGATGCCGCAAGGCGAAACCGGTTAGGTCTAATAACAATTAAAAATAATGTGGAATAGTACAAGTGGGTTCTCAATATGTGTAACAACAAATTCCACCAATTGCCATCAATCAACACTATAAACAATTTTAAATAATGTGGAAAAGTACAAATGAGTTCTTAATATGTGTAAATGATAATAGTTTATTTTGTCTTTAAAAGTGATACATTTTAAACGCAGTTGTTACACTAATTGTATATTGTAATTATAATTATTATTACATATTGCACACAATTTTTGCTAAATTTTGAATTCTGATATACTTAGGTCTTAAACTACCTATGTTAAAAGAAAATCTTATGACATTAGTTGCTAAACAACAATATCAGCATTAAATGATAAGACTAGGTTTCCGGAACTCTTGAAGTGATGCTCCTTAGAGATGGGTTTTTCATACGAGCTGATCAGCTTAACCTGTGGAATAAGGTAATTTACATCAAAACTACTTAGAAACATCCCTAGCAATATAATTCTAACGTTTGACGGTACTTAGACTAATATATAATATACGATATATAATAATAAAAAAAAATAAAAAATATTCTACAACATTCTACTGAACGCTATCTAGACCCATGGTAAGTATAGCTTAATTAGCTTGTGTTATGGAATCTAGGATGCGGATAAATATACTTAGATACTTTTTTTTTCGTAAATATATAGGTAGGTACAAATTATACATGGAAATATATAATATGTACCTATATAATTTCAGCTCATATGAGTGATCATTTAACGAATTTTATAGGAATCTATTATATTATATCTACTGTAAATTCATAAACTTATTAGTTTTATGCAAGAATCGCTCAATGTGACCTTTTTAAACCCGCAGTTCATCCATAGTTTCACTTGAAAGAAAATAACTACAGAATTTAGTTTGACTATTATATTTCTGTTTATCCGTTGGTCTCTATCCCGTTTAACTCTGTACCTACTGGTAAACAATTCTATTGTTCCTATCGGTACCTAATTCTATTGTTGAATTATAAATAATGGTAAATAATGGTGACCCTCTTTTCTGAGACTTTGCCTTCAGCTTATCATCAGGCAAGGCGAAGTCTAATTGACGTGTTCTATAAATTATATAAATAAATAAAAAAAAAAACACCCCACAGCCACGACATATTCGTCATTGTATGAAGTAAATGTAACTAATTTTAATTATTAATTTATTAACTTGTTAAGTGTTGTATATTTTACGTGAAATGTATGGCCCGTTTTAATTTATGAATACAAAAACAAATATGCAAACGGGAATCAAACCGTCTCTGAAATTGTAATCGAACGCTCCATGATAGGTAGGTTTGCAATTTTTACAGTCTGATATTTGAAACAACATAAGTACCTTTAGTTCGGACAATAATACAATTTAAATCAATAAAACTGTTTGATTTGCTCTTAATACCTTGGTATTAAGATCATTCAAGATCGTTCTGAAGCTGACTGTACCTACGTTCATAATGAAAAGAAAACACTTACTTGGTTCAAGGAACTTGTGCGGATGATGCTACCGATCGCCTCAAACATCTTGTAACTTTCGCATCCTTCTAACTTTTTCAATGTGCAGTCCAAAACGGCATGGTTTTCGGTACATTTCAAAATTTCATGGGCGTTGTTTTCCACGCACTTGTAACCATGCGCGCCGAAGAAGTCTGAACACAAGTAGGTAAGTTTTATTATAGGTATTCATATTCTCTACTAGCCTATGCCCTTGGCTCGATGCGACTGTTGTTCGTATCTCCGATTCTACCCAACCGATTACCATCAAACAAATGTAAGATTTTAAATCTGACCGAAGTCTTTCAAAATCCGTTCATTAGTTTTTGCGTCTATTATAGCAGTCAAACCGAGCCCGGATTTTCTTGATTTTGATTGATAAGTCAGCGTGTCCGGGAGAAACTGTCGTCTAAACTCCCATCATCTCTTTATCAAGCGTCAGTTTCGAAGGCCCAAGTTATCGATGTCGGTAGAAACCTACGTACCTACCTGATCGTACGTTATAAATCAAAATCCCTGTGGTGTATCGGCTCGCAGGTGAGCTTGACTCGAGCCCCAAAAGCTCTTGGTAGGGTCCCAAATACAAATTCATACTAACTTGAAACATGCTCGGATCCCTCGTTGGCTCCATTGCATATGTAATCCAAGATCTGATCATACGCCTTTATGGTGCTTGCTAAGTAATGTTGTGCCTCGTTGCCGAAACACGGAAACACGCCATATGTAAATGAGCGTACGCATGTTCTGAGATTCGGATCCCTTTTTCTTGAACAATATCTACAAAGGTACACGCTTAATACAATCCAAGCCAAAGTATTCTACTATTATTATAACCGCGAAAGAGTTTTGTGTGTCATAGGTAGGTAGGTATGCCCTGTTACTTAAGTGGGACAAACACAGTCAATACACATATACACACACACACACACGCACGCACGCACGCACGCACGCACGCACGCACGCACGCACGCACGCACGCACGCACGCACGCACGCACGCACGCACGCACGCACACACACACACACACACACACACACAACTGGCTTTCTGTATTTAAGACACAAATAGTACTGTACACAAAGTAAATCATAGTCAGAAAAGTAAATCGAGGGGAACAGCCAGCATCCAGTGTATGTGTGTGTGATTTAATGTTTTTTAGTTTATATTATTATGATACTAACCTTTGAAAGAATGTCGTATAGAAACCATTATACTCGGCATTCATGAACGCGTCATACGATATATTAGTATTTAGATGAACCTCTAAGCATCTTACAGCGTTATCCCTAATACTCTGAAATAAAAATAGTGTATTATGTATGGCAATTTTTTATTTTTTATGACTTACGGTGCCGAAACGTGGACACCTACAATGGGGCTGGTCCATTGCTTAAAAATCGCGCATCGGGCTATAGAGCAAGCTATGCTTGGAATTTCTCTGAAGGATAGAATTCGGAACGAGGTTATCCCACAGAGAACTAAAGTTACCGACATAGGTCACAGAAGCAAGCTGAAGTGGCAGAGGGCTGGCCACGTTTGTCGAAGTACCGATTGCCGTTGGAGCAAACGAGAACCTACTAGAGTGGAGACCGTGAGAAGGCAAACGGAAGGTAGGACACCTCCTAGCCAGATGGACAGACGACCTTTTTGTGTAAAAAGGTGGCTGGGACAGACTGGATCGGATAAAATCGCGCACATAGGCCTCGCCCATGTCCAGCAGTGGACTGCCGTGGGCTAATTGATTGATTGATTGATATGACAGTTTAATAACTTGCCGCGCCTATGTTTAGTATTCTCCGTGAATACCCTAGCGGCTGCTAGCATACCTACTTGAGAGTAAATATAGTAAGATAATAATAATAATAATAAATAATAAATATTCCACGACATTCTACACAACGCTATCTAGACCCATGGTAAGCATAGCTTAACTAGCTTGTGTTATGGAATCTAGAATGCGGATAAACATACTTAGATACTTTTTTTTTTGTAAATACATACATATTATACATAGAAACACCCAGACCAATGCAAATATACATATTCATGCATACAAATATTTGCACTGAGCGGGAATCGAACCCGCGCCCGCTGCATAGCAGTCGAATGCTCTACCGCTACGCTACGGAGGTCCTATTTTCGTCGTCAGATAGATAGATAGATAATTCTTTATTATACACCAACAAATTTACAGTAGGACAAGTAGGTAGCATATTACAGTTCGATGGGCAATAAATGTACCTAAAATAAAATATAATACCGCTTTATGATGTAATGCGGTATTATAATAGGTAGGGGAAAAAGTTTCTTCGCATTTTTTAAGAAAATTCAAAACATTTTTTAATACAGTTTATTTTCATTTAACTAAAGTATATAGGTACCATTTTGTGCGATAATTTTTTGCCATCTTGTAGGTAGTGATATAATCCCACTGCTATAGAAATTTTGGGACTTCTGATCAAAATACCGCGACAAGTGGTTTTGGCAGTCCTCTCCTGATGTTAACCTGACATTGCCTAAAGACTTCTGAAGAGACCGAAACAGGTAGAAATCTGAAGGTGCAAGGTCAGGACTATACGGCGGATGCATTAACACCTCCCAGTCAAACTCTCTTAATTTTTGCTGAGTGGCTAAAGATGTGTGAGGTCTAGCGTTATCATGATGAAAAACCACACCCCTTCTGTTGATTAATTCCGGCCGCTTTCTCTCAACTTCTTGCTTTAATCTCATCAGTTGTTCGCAGTAGAGTTCAGAATCGATGATCCTGGCTGGTGGTAACAGCTCATAATGAATAATGCCCTTCCAATCCCACCACATACACAGCATCACCTTGTTGCGAGTTAACCCGGGTTTCGCCACACGGAGGAGAGAGTGGCGAAACGCATCTTCTACTCTGAACTAGAGGAGCGTTATATGTTCAGAAGCGTCATATGAAAAGATGCAACATTGAACCGTCTTAATGGAAAGGTTTGGCAGCACAACGTCCAGAATGGCGCAGGATGATGCAAAGACAAGTAGGTAAGCGATTTCGAGGAACAGCGAAAGGCAAACCTCGACTCTAAACGCGATGAGCTGAAAGTCCGCCCACCTGCTGTCATTCAATATAATTATATAGGTGGTGTTCTCACGTGCCCACGGTGTGCACGAGAGTTCACCACAAAGATCGGCTATGTTAGTCATCTTCGAGTGCATCAGCACCGAGCCGACTAAGAGTTGAAGTGATCGCCATAGCCGAAATCGGTCGCATGCATCATCATCAATTTTGTCGTCAGACAAGAATTTATAAAAATGATTTTGTGTTTTGTTTCGTTATTTGTTTCCATAGGCCACGGTTACCCCAGACAGGTGGGCCATGTGAGTCTCACTCATGCTGCCGACTCTAGACGTAGCAGGACAAGCCTTTGCTCTTCCCATTGATAGAACAACAGCTATTCCATTACTTTCCAGTTATATAATAGTATATATACATAAATATCTAAATACAGATAGGTTTATTATCTTACCCTGATGCTCCCGTAATTTTCGCCGTTCGCTTCGCATATTTTCGAAAGCTTGCTGCCCACTGACTCTGAAATAATTAAATTATGTGTTATTTATTCATGAAGTTCAATTTTCTTCATTATGAAATCGTGAAATAATAAGATGATTATTCATAGTACCTACCTGGCTCAGTGCGGTTAACAGGTATTATGTCGATTGCCTGGAAGAAATACAATATTTAGTTACAGTATGGTTACGGTAGTTTAGTGGTTAATGAGTCGGCCGTACGATCGACAGGTTACGAGTTCGAATCCGGGTCGTTACACTATCGACGTGAACCCACTCTTAGAGTAGGTAGTTTGAGTACCTATTAGTAATTTCGGTTACTAGTATTATTTTGAAAAAAAAAATCATAATAACACCAAAATCGATACCCAGAACCGACTAAAACGCACGGCGTTTGTGGGTCGTTCTTGGTTGCCGGAGGTGAGGTTGACAGGTATATCCCTACACCAGACCTACCTTCTTGCATATAAATATACGACCTCAGCGCTGCGCTACATACCTAGGTACTTTAGGGTGACCGCGAGCGGTGTACCCCCATAGTAATGAGATAATAATCTTTCTTTACAGCGTTCCTAGTCACGGCGCGAGTACCTATCATTGGAGAGGTACAGCGCTCGCGGTAACACTATCTATAGAACAAGGAATACATACTGTGATACCGCCCCACTGAAACGCGTCATGAGACGATAGCGAGCGAGATACTCGCTCTCAGCTAACAATCTTTCTTTACAGTGTCCCTAGTCACGGCGCGAGTACCTATGATTGGAGAGGTACAGCACTCGCGGTAACACTATATATAGAAAAAGGAATATATACTGTGATTCCGCCCCCATGATACGCGTCATGAGACGACAGCGAGCGAGATACTCGCTCTCAGCTAATAATCTTTCTTTACAGCGTTCCTAGTCACGCCGTACCTATCGTTGGAGGGGTACAGCGCTCGCGGTAACACTATCTAAAGTAATGTCCAATTACTCCTGGAAGTCCTTAAATAGACTTCGGACACAGGTTGCTTGAAGTAACGAAAACCGGATCAGCAGGCACATGCTGTAAGAATGTTTTCGAACGATCGCACGGTCTTGACAGCTGAATTTGGGACAAGATTTCAGTTGCGCATGCTCTAACGTGACGTCACCTAATTTAGAGCATGCGCAATTAAAAATCTCACCGTGAATTCAACTGTCAAATCCATTCGATGATTCGAAACGTTCTTACAGCTTTTGCCTGCAGGTGGGATTTCTCAAATAAAGTGGACTCGCGATGTGAATGCAGAGCTACGCTGCAGACTATGATCCACCTGGGACATGATTTCATGTCATAATAAAACCATTGTAATAGGTACCACTAACACTGTAAATAATGGCATTTAATTTAGACTTCACTGTTATGCTGTTAGAGTCTAAAATTAAATGTCATCTTGTAGAGTAAATGAAAGATGTAATGGACTCTTTTTTTATTTAATTTTGAACTTTAACACTATTTCAATAAAGTCTAAAATTGTATATCATTATTGCAGTGTCTTGTGGTATAATAGTTTTGCTATACTGTATATATGCTAAACGCCCCTGGTATTGCATACGTCCATAGGCTACGGTAGCCACTACCCATCAGGTGGGCCGTGTGCTTGTCCTAAGTGGTATACAATTAGTAGAATTGGGGGTCTGCTGACGTGTGCTACTTGCTCAAACACAAGTACACTGGACGAACTCATGAGTGCCTCTGAGAACACTATCGGGGTGGCCGCACACTGGGCAAATAAAATGTGACACGTTATGCCGTCGACTCGAAAGAAGATAATAATGTATACTATCACTCACTCCTCGATGTAAATTGTTGTGGACGATTTGGATGATTGACTTAAACATCTCTGAAATTATCGGCTTCTCACAGGTCTCTAGCTTTCGAGCCATACAATTTAGGAGAGTCTCGTAATTAGCGAACATTATCTGTAAATGGAAAAGAAAATTAGTATGTACTAACTTGTTTCCACGGCTCCATCTCCGTAGATATCATTTATCGTGACTTTTGCTCAGATCAAACAAATGACAAAAAAACTCAATATCCGTTCAGAAGTTTTTACATCCATCGCGGACAGACAAAATTTCCAAAAAATATTTTTTATATTCAGTGTGATTAATAGAGACTGGCCTGTGAAAGATAGTTAAAAAAACGGCGGCAAATTTGAAAAATCTACAGGTTGGAAAACTCCAATAATACATTGACAAAACGAAGTTGATACCATGATTTGTTTTATTACATTTTTGTGCATTTAAAACCAGGCTACTTGGAACTAATAAAATAAGCTTATTGTACTTTTTGTACAAAGTCCTTACACAAAATTAAAGAAAACCAACATATGTTTATACTCTAAAACACAAACATTGTTTTTTGATTTTCATGACCTTTAAAGTTTATATATTATGAACATCAGACTATCTAAAAACAATTATCGCCATTATCGGTCAATAGCTGTCATTTATTGGATAGTTATTTAAAATCAATAATTTATTAATCATACAATTTGACCAAGTATTAAAAATAATCAACTCACTTTGAAAACTATCTGCAAATAGTAACATAACATGAGTATCAGGAGGTTTTCGAAGACTATAAAATACTATCTGACTGGAAAAAACTTGCAATATAAAATTTTTGAGCAAAATATTTTTTCATCTTTCGTTGACCATATAGTCTATCCGGTACAGGGACCAAGCTCCCGGTGGTTAGTATTATTATTTTTAGTTTCGAGTTACATTTCGGCTTGGCCTAAAGCGTTGAAATGGAAGTTCATAGTAGAGATGGCTGACGAGCCTAAATTATAAACCTTAATCGGGGTTTTAATCCAATTAAATAACTTAATATCGTGTATATATAATAATTGTGCTATGTATAACATACGGTTACTGAAAGAGCCGAGCCCTGGTTCGTAAACCAAGTTGAAGCCGAATAGTCTTCTAGGCACTGCATCAGCTCATAGTTCTTGCTCTGCAAGCACTCCGGTCCACCCTCAGTGAAGAATTCTTAAAAACAATAACATATTTACTATTAAGTAATACAGTCTCAGTGTGGCGGTAGTGAATGGGACTGCTATGAAAGAGGCGCAGGTTTGATCAGGTTTGACGACCAGACCAATGGAAATATGACTATTTTGCATTGGTCTGGTCGTGCCTCGGAGAGCACGTTAAGCCAATGGCAAATATCGAAACTCAGCCGCATCATAGTTAGACTGGAAAGTCGACCCCATCTGATTTGGGAAAAGGCTCAGAGCTAGTTCAAAAATAATTAAAAATAATGAAGTCTAATGGTAGCACTTCACTTGACTATTTGTGTTTGCCAGAGTCAACACCAGAAAATAAGTCCCGCGGTCAAACTCGGAACTAAAAATGACATCGCCGCCATACTGAGCCATATTGTGTGCTGGTTGGTTCATGCCATGACAGTACGGTTAAGAGTTGCCAGTACATTTTTTATAATGTACTAATGGGAGTTATAGTTCCTGAAATATATATTGATCCCAATTTCGTCACAACATACACTATAAAATGCTTAAACGCATTTTTTTGGAGGACATACATATATGCTACGGTTGCGGAAGAGCTCAAACCCACTAATCACAACAAAAAGTGTATTGCTAGGAGGTTTCACAAAACGCGTTTTCAAGACTGTATTTTGATTAACTTTGGCTGAAGTTTTTTCACTCCTTTAAATTCTTAAGTTTAGCAGTTCATCTAAGAACTACTACTGTACATTTGTATCTAATCAATGAAAGATCTGGTAAAACAAAAAGACGATTCTAGCAACATTACAATACATGTTGCGAGTGCCACGACACGACCATGGGAATTCTTCTTTCTTTTATGAATGGCTTTTGCAGCGCATCGCCACAATACTGCCAATCTTAAGTAAATTATAAATGTTTATTAATGGCGAGATGCAAATGTCAAGTCATGCTTTGCCCAAAAATCGGCCAAGGGACATATTTCTTGGCGCATACTCTATCAAATAGGCAACAAGATCAATGCTTTGTCAAATTTACTATTTAATTGTAATTGTTTGTCATACATGTCAAATACGAAAATAAATAATAGCCATGTGAAGTGCCACCATAAACTGAAATGGCATATGACAGTGGTTGACCATATTAGCAGAAATTGGGGCCTTTTTATCTTTTGCTTTGTGAAAGTACATACGTTACCATACCGACATGTTATGAATAAATAGATTATATTTCTTTATTGGAAAAAGACATACAAATACAGATAGTGTCGATGATAGCTGCTAAGTATACACTGTGGCGCAGCCATCAAAGCCACTCTAATAAGAACCTAAAATTATTGTTCTAAATTTATACAAACTTAAAGAAAAGAATCATAAAAACACAGAAGTGTTACAAAACATAGCTATTTTAGGGATAACTAATAATTCAATCAATCAATAAATTAGCCCACCGCAGTCCACTGCTGGCCATAATAATAATAATCTATAATAAAGATATTTAAATAATAGTTTTTACACTCACTTTCAATTCTGGAACCATCGTTGTAACATACATAATCTATCATTTGGTCGGTAATGTTATTGTAGATTATTGAATAGTTGTGACCATTGGTGCCCCAACAAAGAGACATTGCGTCTGTCACCGCGCGATTATTTATTTTTAGCTGCAGGCTCTTAGCACAAATCCTAAAAAAATACCATTAAATTGAGAATGTTATTGCTCAATTGTATAACGTTATAGTTATTACAATATCACACCGGTCGGAATGCGTCTATTTTGAAACTTCATATCTTTTTTTTTGGCCCATATTTTTTAGTTTTCAAATAATGTATGGTAAATTGCCGGCTTTGCTGGCATTTTATGATCCCTTAAGTAGTAGCGTGATGATATTTAGCCTAAAGCCTTCGTCGATAAACGGATTATTCGATACAAAAATATTTTTTTAATTCGATCCAGTAGACAAATAAACAAACTCTTCAGCTTTATAATGGTAGAATAGATTTAAAAGGCATTCAACTCATAGTAGGTAGACAGGCCCGCCGCAAGCGGGTGTGCAATGAGTTTTTCGCGCGCAGGCGGCACGTCCAGCGACCTCAAAGCCTCAAAAGCCATAGGGGACGTCACATCTTCCCTAGATTTTTCGCACCTTGGACGTCAAATTTTCCCTTGATTTGCCGCCCCCTAGACGTCAAATCTTCTGTAGTATTCCCGCCTTCTTGGATGTCAAATGTCTCTAGATTTTCCACCCCCGGACGTCGTGGGCGGCCGGCGCCTCCTTCTGCGAGCAAGTAATGCTCGTGAAGGAGGAGGCGGGGCGGGAGTGGCAGCGGGAGCGACGAAGGATCGCAAGACAAGCTGCCCGCGTACGAAGCCAACTCGGGCGTCGGAGGTCGATGGCCGACCTCCGCCCCCCATGAGCGCCGGCCTGGGGGTGACAGATGGAGCCGCCTGTCACCCTGGCAGAAGCAGGCTGCGGCGGTGGCGCGCCAGGCGCGCCTCCCCCTTTCCGGGGACGAGTTGGGGACTCTGTAGTCCCCACACCCGAGAAGAAGGCCAGATCGTGAGAGATGGCCCTGGGTCGGCCGGTGTGCGAGGGATATGTCAGTTAACCTCACCTTCGGCAACCAAAGCGACCCACAGGCGGCGTGCGTTTTAGTCGGTTCGAGTCCAACATAACCTCCTCCACCGGCTCCGGTGGGGAGGTATCCGCGGGGATTTTGCGCACGTAAAACAAAAAAAAAACCCCCCGGACGTCAAATATTAAATAAAACCACTATATACCACTATAAAACCACCCCCACCTACTCCGATGGGGGAAAGGGGGTTATTTCCGCACTGTAAAAAAGGGGCGGCAAAATCGGTTGTAGGTAGGTATGATTGATTACAATCTATATCTTACTCTTTAAAATGTTTACTATAAGAAGATTTTTGATCTTGAGTTTTCATAAATTTTTCAAAATTTAAGTTACTCTCCGCGTATTTTGTAAATCTGTTGACGGCGTCCTGGAATAAAGCGGAGAATAGACTTGTTAACAAACTGCACCATTCAAGAAATTGTTAGGTTTATGTTATCTTTATGCTACCCATGCATGAAAAGCAAGTCAAACGGTTTTATTGATTTAAATTGTGTTATTGTCCGGATAGGTATTGTATTATTATACAAAGCGTCGCTAGCTTAGTGGTTAAGGAGTCGGCGTTACGATCGAAAAGTCCCGGTTTCGAATCCTGACCATCACACTATCGACGTGAACCCACTTCTAGCATAAGCAATTTAGCTGAACTGGTGGGGTTAGAGGGAGTTTTAGTAATCTCGGAGTACGGGATTCATGTTCCTACATTTACTTCCCCACTTCGCACGAACCATCTCCAACGAAAGTGGCTCCTAGCTACTCCAGTTTCACCAGATTCAGCAGATCAAACTTACTGACAGACAATCCTAATGACGGGACAATTACCGCAGAAGTAACAGATCAATAGAGTCCTGTATTAATTAGGCTTATAATCTCGAAATTAATTCAAGTTTCAACATCATTCTTATGATTTCCCAATATGGTCCAAAGTTTGTGCTTTTAAGCCCGGGATTCATCTATTGTTTTCGATTGGTATGTCATGTCGGCTTTTACAAGAGCGGCTGTCAACTGACGTCCCAACCGCGAGAGGAAAGTCTGCGCCAGAACGCGTCCGTTATTTAGTACTGTACACCGACTAGCGCAGTATTGATGCGCGCCTCCCTTTTCCTGGGCAAGATGGGGAATTTGGTTTCCACATCCAACGCGACAGTGCCATCTCGAAACCGAAGATGATCCAGGGTTAGCATTAAACCCCGGTATTTGAGATTCGGGACGACTTACGGTTTTGTCATTTAGATTCCTGCACGAACTAAAAGGTAGTTTCGACTGGGAGGTGTAGTTGGGTTTGTTCTCCAAAGGTATTGGAAGGCCCTGTACACTCAATATTATAGTGATTAATTAGTGAAACGACTGACCTCGATCGTCTGGTAATCAACGCCGTTCTGCTCACACATATTTCGGAGTTGATTAGTGCTTGTCGGTGGCGTCGCCACCATAGAAGTCGTTGCTGCCATAAAATCATTAACACGTCATTAAAAACAGAGAGAAAGAGAAAGAGAGAGAGAGAGAGATTGAGTGACTGAATATAAAGGATGTTACAATGGTACAGTAAAGATTAAAGAGTTTATAAATTTATCTAGATAGTATCTATCAACTTACCGGTTTGTGGCTGTGTGTCGTACTGAAAATATTTTACTCGCGGAGTTGCATTCTTGTACTTGGCTGCTGATTCAAGCACCTGAAACCATTGTTAAATTGAATGTAACATGTTGTGAAATACGAATAGATTACGTCCATGATACCCCTCAACCATCTTTTTATCTAGAGTTTCGAAACGGGTTCGCTTTTAGAGAACTTCCAATCATGGCCTAAAATTTACGTGTACAGAACTAGTACCATTCGAGGAACTAATTAATTCCTTGCAAGTGGAACGAGTTCCGATGGAGGCTTTTTATTTACTTGTATAGAATTGGTTCCGATCAAGTAAATATCGTATTCCTTCAGTCGTGAATCTTCATATAATGCTTAATGATTTTCACAATCGTTTTTCTCAATAAATCATGCAAGTTGTTATCAAAAAGTTAACTTGCGCACCTATCTATTGTAGAAAAGTGATAAAATGAATAGTCCTATGGAAAAAAGTGTCTATGTTTAGAAAAATGATGTTGAGAATGTTGGACGACACGACCTTCCGCATTGCGACTTGCCTACGTTTGGGTGCACCGTGTGTTTCTCCGCATCGGTGTCTCTGTGGAGAAGCTGTCGATAGCCTTGGACATCACGGATTGTCTTGCAGCAGGAGCGCATGCGCAGTCCATCGTACTTGGCAGATGGGAAGGCGCCAGGGTGTCGACGCAAGTTGTATCTCACACCAAGACTCTCAAATTGCGCAAATATACCAATTTAACTGGTAATTATATTTTTGAGCCGTTTGGAGTCGAAACGTTGGATCCGTGGGGTCCAAGCGCGCGCGCGCTATTCAAAGAAATAGCGAAGCGACTAATAGACGCTTCCCGTGACCTCGCTGGCTGGTCTTTACCTCGCTCAAAGAGTTGGCATCGCCATTCAGCGTGGTAATGCCGCCAGCCTCTTGGGCACGGTACCAGTAGAGATCGATGGGGAGGAATTTTTCGATGCCTAAAATTACAGTCTCCCTCTTTTTCTCTATCCCATTTTTGTATATACTGTATAGTTAGCATAGTTTTATATAAATTTGTAAGTAATTGTATATTATAATAGCATATTTATTTTAATACTAATAAAAATTGATTTTTAAACTATCATGGTCACTGACATCAGTATCAGAATAAACGGGATATTTACCATGTTTCATTATTTTGAGTTTCCGATATTTCGGCGCTGTTGCAAGCACCATGATCACGGATCTCTACTATATATAATAATCTATGATCACGGAGGAACTGGAGTAGTGGCGGTGAACAAAGAAAAAGTTTTTTCTTCTAGGAGTAATTATATCGATCTACCCTCTTTCGAGTTCTTTTACTACGCGTATCTGCACTACTATTGGTTTCAAAACTTCAATTTCAATATTCAAAATAATGAAACATGGTAAATATCCCGTTTATTCTGATACTGAAAAATTGATTTATATTATAATGTTGAGTAAAATGTATGGAAATGCCTATCGCAACATCCACCTTAGATAATAATATTTTAAATGTGAAGGATTGGATAGATGTAGGGTTAGCTAGATGGATGTTTGTTCCTATATACAACCTTGCACACACGCAGTATGAATCATATTGGCAAATCGACACAGTACCCATTGGCAAAAACAAAAAATATAAGCATGTTCTTACAAGGCGACTTACTTGGGCGAAACCACCGCGGACTATTTTAGTGATGTTTGCAAAGAACTGCGATGCTGTAGGATTCTCACAAGTCTCCAACTTTTCAGCTATGCATTTCAGTAAGTTATCACTCAAAGTTATCTGTAAACGTGAAAATATTATGAGTTCTTGTTTCAGAAATAAAAATAAACCATAGTGCAACTTCGGTTGCTTATATTAGTGGTCACCAATGCATGGTATTGCTAGTGAGGTTACAAAACTCTGCAATGTTAATTCTTAGTATTCATCAGCACTCATGGCGTTGCCGTAGCAGGGAAGAGCATCCGGTGCAGCCCACATTATAGGATGTTCGAGGTCCCCGAATGTTTGCTGTTATGGCAGTGAGCTGCAGAAGTTCGTATGCAATATATATTTTTTATTAATTAGATTTTTTATTTAGAATGTACTTTTAGTGTTTTCTTTAATTTTTTGCTATTGGTTTTATTTTTTATTTCTTTAGGCAAGTTTTTTATTAAACCCGGGACAATATAATTCAATGAATATTTTACCGTGCAGGTGATGACATTTTGGTGTTATTAATTTATTATTTGGTCAAACTTCTGGTTATTTTAGTATGTGTAGTAATTATTTTTAGGTCCTTATTAAAATATTGTTCTGTGAATATATTTTATTTATGTAATTTAATCGAGACACCACAACTAGTAAGTAGTATAATTAAATGTAAATAAATGCATTTCTGTCTTTCTTTTCTTACAACTGTATGTAATAGGTGTAACAGTATTTATACACAGAAATATCTAAGTATACATATATTTCATTAAATTAGACTAAGGTGCTCAATATAAATATTAAGTTGTATAATTCTGCAGCGTTCTACATTGCCTCTTTGGTAGTATTTTCTCTACTATGACGAGTGTTCTGATGCCTTCCTCTAATTGTTATTGTACAGTAATTTTATACATTTTTACGTAGTAGTTGTAGTTAATTGTCTTTGTCTCGAAGGGCCACAAAATGTTTAGTTTACACATTTGTTGTAGTTAATTGTCGTTCTGTTCGAAAGACCATCAAATGTATAACTTATACAAATGAATAATTTATACATCGAAGGACCATAAAATATTTAGATTACACATTTGTACGACGTAGTTGCAGTTGGTTGTCGCTCGTTTCAAAGGACCACCAAATGTATAATTTATACATTTGTACGTAGTGGTTGTAGTAATTGTCGTTCGGCTCGAAGGACCATAAAATGTTTAGTTTACACTTTTGTACGAAGTACATAGTTGTAGTTGATTGTCGTTTGGTTCAAAGAACCATTAAATGTATAATTTATATATTTGTACGTAGTAGTTGTAGTTAGTTGTCATTCGGCTCGAAGGACCACAAAATATTTAGATTACACATTTGTACGAAGTAGTTGTAGTTAAGTGACGTTCGGTTGGAAGGACCACCAAATGTATAATTTATACATTTGTACATAGTAGCTGTAGTTAATAGTCGTTCGGCTCAAAGGATATTGTTCTCTCTAATGTGTAGTCATTGTGTTCGAGGCTGATTCCGCACTGGATGGCGTGCGGAATTAGCTTCCAATACGGTACAAGCCGTAGTGAGACCATGTCACTCAGTTTTATTAATTAAATGCGTAAATGACAAGCTCCAGGTAAAAATTCGTATGTACAGTCCGTAGTGAGAGTGCACATTATCCTTTCATATCCAGAGCATAACGTGCAGGGTTACTATTAAGCGTGGTGAAATTATATTGATGACAGACCTACTTTACATTAAAAAAGCTTACCGCTGCAAAGATATTCAAAGTATGTCCCGAATATATAAAGGCGCTCTGAGAATGTTCGGCGCACATCATGATCTCGTTTCTTTTGCTGAAGAAACATTCCTCACCATTATTCAATGCGTCTGAAGAAGAAAAATAATGCTAATTATAATAATATGGATCGATCGAAAGCGGTGCTAAGAATGCTTAATGAAATAAATAGTGTTTTAAAGACAATTAAATACTCCTACAAGTCATTCATATATTACTGGTTTTTAAATAAAGTATTGATCTTACATATTAATTAAATGAAATATAATTAACTGAAAATTCAAAACTAAAGTTGATAGCATATACGGGGTGGATGATTTCGACTTCACCTGGAGGGGAATTACTCTAAATACTAGAGATAGCAAATTTCGATCTAAAGGAAACATTCCATTATTTTTTACCCGACTACGGCGAAACAAAAGGAGGGTTATGATTTTGATAGGCTATGTATTATGTATGTATGTATGTATGTATGTATGTACGAACGTATGTAGGTTCATCTGTTCCCTCATAGATCCTCAACTACTAATTAGAACAAATGAGGTATCGTTAGAAGCATCTTAATCATCCGCTGATTATAGGCTTTATAACGTGTTACTAACTAACTAAGACGTATTATTAATGTGATACTGTGAATCTAATGAGGCGCTCTCTAGCGGTCATAAAGTACTGTGTTAAATAATTTATTTGAGATAAATAGGTATTCATAATTATACTAGATATCGGGACTTCTCGCGAATTATATCTTGGAACTTACTATTTCTGCCGACGTTTCGGATGCGTTGCAGCACCCGTGGTCACGACTTGACTCTGACTTGAGTCGTGACCACGGGTGCTGCAACGCATCCGAAACGTCGGCAGAAATAGTAAGTTCCAAGATATAATTCGCAAGAAGTCCCGATACCTAAACGCTTTCATTCGACCGTTTTTTCTCCGATTCACTTTGCAAAACGGACTACCACGTAAAAGCCTTTTTATTTTTCGGTTTTTTATATAACCTATGACACTCAGCAATAATGTGGCTTTCTATTGGTGAAAGAATTTTTTAAATCGGTTCATTAGATCCCGAGATTACCCCTTACAATTTAACAAATATACAAACACGAACTTTACTTCTTTATAATATTAGTAAAGATGTAACTTATTTACATAGTTGTTGAATTGTAACATTTATAAAACAGGGCCCTGGTAATAACGGCTAGTAATATATAATTGATGAAGTTTAACACTTACTTGTAATTGGCTCACCACCATCGAGACAGACATAGTCTAAGACTTGATCGGTCACATTTTTGACGACTTTCGTAACATCATACTTTTCGCCGTCAGTACAAGGAACCACGACGTTGAAAAACGTGTGATAGCAAGTTTTTAGCTGCGGACTTCTGGCACAATACCTATTTTAACATTAAACAAGAGATATTAGGTGGCAGACAAGCACACGGCACACCTGATGGAAAGTGGTTACCGTGGCCTATGGACGTGTGGAAAACCAAGAGAGTCACACTCGCGCTGCCAACCCTGTAATCATTGAAAGTTTCTGTGCCGTCAGTGTGAAAGACCGTTGTCCTGCGCTTTTGGTCTTCCGGTAATGGACTGCTGAGACGAGGTCTCGGGCTCGATCCCAGGTTTTACCATGGCACACACCAATGACTTTTCGATGCTTTTCGAAGTTATGTGTGTATTTATCGCAGGTTTATAAGTGCCCGGTTAATGGCAATAGGCTCGCCACCTAACACATTGGGATCTAAACATAAACTGGCGAAATGTGGGTGCTAGCACCTCTGCCTACCCCTTCGGGGATATATAGGCGTGAGTTTTTGTTATTTTATGTTATAAATTTAAAAATTTAGTAAACGTTATTTGTGCCAGAAAGGCTATTATAAAATCAGAGAATACTTGGATGATAAACAAGCTTTGAAATGAGCTGTTCGCTCAACTATGCTACTCAAATAATATTTGTATTTAGATTAAATAGACTAAGTGTATGTTTGTAAATAGACCAAAAAAAAATGCCGGTGGTCCATTTACTAAACTGATATTCATGTTCCTTTTTGTTGATGTTTTGTAAGTGCCGATATAATGGTCTATACAGAATAAATGATTTTTGACTTAGACTTTGACTTTGAATCAATCGGTTTAGAGTACTCCTGACCTGCCTCTATTCTAAAACTTCCCCGATTTGGTCCAAGTATGTGCGCCTAGAATGTGTGCCCTTCTGACGGTACCATCCACACTTTTGAATTTGAATTTATTTCATATTCAAGACTGTTTAAATACCTGTTGATTATTTTTTGAGTTATTGAAATCGGACGTTCTATTTGTTGTGGCAAGTTGGAACGGAAGCCGAATACTACGCGGGCGGAGCCGCGGGCAACAGCTAGTATATAATATAGATGAATTAGGTACTTACTTTCTAAATACTCTTTCATACTGGTATGTGTATCGGCGTTCCAACAATTCTATTTCAAACCTTCTGACTCCAAAACTGTCATCTAAGCAGCGCAAAAACTGATAGGCAGAGTTCTGAAATAAAAATAATAACTTTTTTGATTAATTTTTTAATTTTTTTTTCATCTATCTCTTTCTCTCTCTCTCTCTCTTTCTCTCTCTCTCTCTCTCTCTCTCTCCGGATAAGTCTTTATGTTATTGGCTGCATGGGTATACTGTGTAAGTGTATATATCCTTGAGGGTACTCTAAATATCAAATAACAGGCGATCCTGCAAAAGCCATGGTAAGTCAAATCAAAAGAAAGAGTTGGAGAACGTCAAAGTAAGCTTAGAGTGCAATTTTTTAAAATAAATCGATTTTAAATAAACGATCTAAACTCCATATTCGCATCATCTGCCGAATGCTAGATGCAGTTGCATCCATAGTTTTATTTTTACGTGCGAAAAATCCCCACGGATACCCCAACCACCGGAGCCGGTGGGACAGGTTATGTCGGACTCGAACCGACCAAAACGCATGACACCTGTGGGTCGTTTTTGGTTGCAAAAGGTGAGGCTAACAGGCATATCCCTAGCACCCCGGCCGACCCAGGGTCATTTCTCTCGATCTGGCCCTCTCCTCGGGTGTGGGGACCACAGAGTTGCATTTTGCAGCCCAAGGTCACCCACTCTCCTCGTTTCCAAGATTCGATCTTGACAGGAATCTCTAGAGCCTCGTCTATAATGATAAACAGGTGCAATTTGGGCTCTAAAGACCTAGACAAGGTCGGTAAAGCCTAAAATTTGATTATCTGTGATACTGTACTCCTATAACTAACCTCAACGTTATCGTAGTTTACGCCGTTCAGTTCACACATATTTTGCATGATGTTGTCGGTCATCGCTGATGGAAGACTCTCGGGCGGTGGAGGGCTCATGGGCGATTCGAAGTTCATCGATAATGGGACCCTTTCAGGCGATGGGGTCTCGACGGCAAGATACCCATCAGACGTCACCACTTTAAACAAGATTATGACGCAGTTGTGATGAATTTGAATACTTTATTTACCTAAGCTAAGAAATGTAAATGTTGTAAGTTAAAATACAACGTAGTATGTATTGTATATATTTATTTATTTATTCCGCTGTACATTGGCAGACTTAATGCCATAAGCATTCTCTACCAGTCTACCATAGGGTGGTGCAGAGCTAGTATGTGGTAGGCCCTTATTAATGAGGGATAAGTTAAGTTCAATAAAGTAAATCGATTTGATTGTTCGACAGCATGTAGTTAATACTATATTATCATTTCTAAAACTTTCTTCCATTCTACAATCATTATCAGTTAAGAAAAAGAATACTTTTAAAAATTTCTCCAGAGAACTCTCAATAGGAACAGGAGGTTCTCTGACCGAAGTCACCTAGAAGAATAGTTCCGATATTGTAGCCACATTATCTTTTACTTAATTCACATTTCTTTGTAGTATCCTCAGCGAGGTAGTAAATAAAAGTTTATTTTTATACCACTTAGGTGGCAGACAAGCACACGACTGACCTGCCTGATGGAACGTGGCCTACGTGAACGTGTGCAAAACCAAAGAGAGTTACACTCGCGCTGCCAACCCTGTAAGCACGAGAGTTTCTGTGCCGTCAGTGTAAAAGACGAAGCAGGACAAGCTTTTGGTCTTCCCACTAACAGCACAAAAACTCTTGAGTGACTTAAAAGAGCACAAAGATTACCTAATCTCGGCGCTGTTTCATTCTCAGTATTCTCCACTGGTGGTGGTAGTGGTGTCGTGGCCATACTATTGTCAGCTAACTCGAGTGCCTGAAAACATTGTTAAACTGAATAACGTCGGCGAAACAGTGATTTCTTGAAATCCCGGGTTCCGATTCTCAAATCCGTATTCCCGGAAAAGTGTTACCTAACTTAATTTTACTGTGAGGAAAAAATCTGTTAGGGCAATGCTTACTATATAGGTTGGATCAAAATTATCCCTGTTAAACATAATCGCGGAGACACTTTTGGTGAAAACCTAAAATCTAAATCTACCAAAAATATATTATTATTTCGAGAATTTGCAAGTATTCGGATTTAGACAAAAGTATTTTCTATATGTGCAAAAATTTAACAATTTACAACGATATCAGAAACCATTTGCCTGGGTTTAAGGTTTTAGATTTCTCACGAGATGAAGTTCATGGCATTTCTTGAAGCCCTACTAAAATAATTTTTATCATATTCACTATTAATCTACTCATACATCTGCTTATTGCCCACTGTTTTATATAAAATATATAAAGAGATATTTGCAATCAAAGTTAAGGATTTTAATATTATAACACAAAAAACCACTTACTTGGGTGAAACCATCGCGGGCGATTTTGGAGACATTCTTGAAGAAAATTGATGCTGTGGGGTTATCACACGTCTCTAACTTATCAGTTATGCACTTCAGGAACTCATCATTTATATTTAACTGTAAACGTGAAAATAATATCAGTTCTTGATTCGTGGATGAAAACAAACCAACTGTGCAGATTATTTTGTGAGGTTACGAAACTCAGTAACGTGAATCTCCTCGTTGCTGAGACTCCTGAGAGGCCCTCGGTTCTACTAAAGCAAAACCACTGTATGACAGTGGTTTTGCATAAACATTGCAAAAAATGACAGTAAATGTTAGACTTTATTTCTATACGAACACCCTAGAACCTTTACAGATGCGTAGAGATGTTGCGTCCATGGCTGTATTTTACCGTCTGTACCATGGGGAGTGTTTTGATGTGCTCTTCCAATTAGTCCCACCCTCCCCTTTCCTACACAGGACAACACGTGCAGGTCTTAGATGTCATCCGCACACGGTGCAGAACATCCGATCAAGAACCAAGCGGTTCGGTGACTCTTTCCTCTGTCGCACCATTAAGGACTGGAATTCATTACCAGCTCACGTGCTTCCTTCTTCCTACAGTCCCGGGTACTTTAAGCGGGACGTGAAAAAGCTTATGATGAGGCCGTCAAGCTGAGTGTCACCATTGTCACACGGTATGTGTAAGTAATGGTGACCCTCTTTTCTGGGACTTTGCCTTCAGTTTACCATCAGGCAAGGCGAAGTCTAATTGACGTGTTCTATATAAAAAAAAATACTACTAAAGTCCAAAATTAAATTTAAAAAGTTTCATTACACTTTATTATACATAGAAATAAAGAAGCCTTGCCTTGAATTTTGAACTTTAACGCCATTGCTTTAAAGTCTAAAAATAAATGATTTTTTTGCAGTGCATGTGATGCGACAGTGGTTTTGCTTGAGCAGAATAGAGATCCAGACATTTAACCTTCCACACGTGGTATTAAATAAAAAAACTTACAGCTGCAGAGATATTCATTGAATGTTGCATATACATAGCAGATGTCTTATAATACTCAGCACACATCAAGAGCTCATATTGTTTACTCGCGAAGCACTGTGGACCACGATTCACCACGAACGCTAAGGAAGAAAATAATTTCAGGGATACATTTATTATTAAATCATGCACAAATGGACAGACTGATTTCAGCTTAAAACTGTTTTTTTTTTATCAAAATAATTCGGGTGAGTAGGATAGCCAGAGCTCATTGGAGAATTTGTGCCGTCAGTGGGATGACTAAAGCTTGACATGCTTTGTCCTCTACACTGACGGCACAGAGACTGTGCTTACAGGGTCGGCAGCGCGAGTGTGGCTTCTCTAGTGTTACACACGTCCATAGGCCACGGTAACCACTTTCCATATTCAGGTGGGCCGTGCGATTGTCTGCCACCTAAGTGGTATAAAAAAAAAACAATCAAAATTGTATTTTAAGAACAGTTCTTTATACATATTATGTAGATAAATGAAATTTGAGGAGGTAGGACACGGCGGTATTTCCGCCCAATTGAGCAGTCCGACTGGTGAAGTACCTCCGCCCTACAGAATACCGCGGTTATAATAACTTCGTATTGTGTTCCCGGCGGCGAGTAGGGTAGCCAGAGCTCACTGGAGAGTTTTCGTGCTGTCAGTGGGATGACCAAAGGCTTTGTCCTACTTTGTCCTCTACACTGACGGCACAAAATCTCTGTTCTTACAGGGTCGGCAGCACGGATGTGACTCTACTGGTGTTACACACATTCATAGGTCATGGTAACCACTTTCCATCAGGTGGGCCGTGTGCTTGCCTGCCACCTAAGATGTATAAAAAAAAAAAATAACCAAATAGCAGTATGCATCTGAATACAGGTTTGTTATATATATAATAATAATAATAACGTCTTTATTGTACTCCAATAACATATTACATTACAATATGAGTTTAAGTTTTGTGGTACGTACAGTTGGCGGCCTTATCGCTCTGCGGCAATTTCTTACATGCAACCATAGGATGGAGAAGAAGTTCATCATTCTCTAAACCTTTTTCCAACTCAGCAGCTTTCTAGTTTAGGTGACTTTTTTTTTAATTTGCACAATATCCCCACGGTTACCCCCACCACCGACCCTGGTGGGGGAACTTAGGCTGGACTTGAACCGACTAAAACGCACGCCGCATGTGTGGGCCGCAGGTTGCCGGAGGTGAATTATATGAGACATACCCCTCGCACCCCGGCCGTGACTCCGAGGCCGCTCGTTTTGATGTTGCACTTTAAAATTGCATTAATACCTTCATATCGTGTGTCAATTTGCTTATGTATATCTACTATAGAATATAGACCTTTTTTATACCACTTAGGTGGTAGACAAGCACATAACCCACCTGATGGAAAGTGGTTATCATGGCCTATACGTTTGTTTATAGTTTAAAAAAAACTCTTACTTGTAATTGGCTCACCACCGTTGAAACAAACGTAGTCTAAGAGTTGGTCCGTCACGTTCTTGGTTGTTTTCGTGATATCATACTTCTCAGCGCCTGCACAAGGGATCACGACGTCGTAAAACGTGTGGTAGCAAGTTTTTATCTGCGGACTCTTGGCACAAAGCCTAAAAGAATATATATGTAGGTAATTTAGAAGTGAATAAACCCAATTATAACAGCTTCAAACGTTAAGGGAACTGTTGTTGGTAGGTAGGTAGGCTATTTGACAAGTTCGTCCGATTCTTCCCAATACTGCTTAATATGTTAGTTTGTTATCATAAAATATGCTTTGCAAAATAAGATATTGCCTAACTAAACCGCAACTATGACTTCATTTCTTCTTCTTTTCATTCTTAAGTTAGTCAAGATTTAAACAATCAAATTCAGTCCCAAATTATAACTTTTTAGATTCTTCATTAAATTATAAATTACTTTCATTAATTACAATATATGAGTAAACGCAACGTAGACCGAGATAAATGCGAAATTCTTATGCGCTCCATACATTTGCACTACTCGCGACTGGCGTGTAACATCAATAGCAAGTACAATTTTGTTTGCAGCGTTTTCGGGCAAAATTGAATTTTTCGTAAGAATATTTCGCTTTAGCAGTTCATTTTCGATAATGAAAAAAATTGTCAAATAGCCTATTACGAATTACTATTCACTGATTGATCTGATTAATCACGAAACCTTAAAAACTGTAACATCTACAAAATTGTTTTATTTCTTATAGGACCTAGACATCTGCAAAGAATAGATTTTATGAATCACCACCCCAAGGGGGGTAAAACGGGTCCACATGTACGAAGTAGCGGGAGGCCATACGTTAAAATCCTAATAATTACCACTATATGATATTACTGGTGACAAACAAATAGCGAATGAAACAATCAGCAAATAGGTACAGTTGGATTTTTTTTTAAATTTCTGTTAGGCACTTACTTTTGAAAGACTTTTTTATACTGGGCATCAGACTCAGCTTGTTTAATTTCTTTTTCAAACCTAGAGACTCCAACATTCATCTCTATGCAGTTCACAAACTGAACAGCAGAGTACTGAAAAAAAATTGCGAATATATACCAACTAAAAAAAAACAAAATTTGGTTTCAAAGGTTAGGTAATTGTTACATCAATAAAGGAAGGTATGATTAAGGAACGATTGATCAAAACTGTTTGGAGAACTACTCTATTATTATTTTTTAATCATAATAACAATTTAAATAAAAAGAATGCGTAAAAAAAGCATACAAGTGAGTACATATTCACTAGCAATGTACTTCAAATGATCTTAACTAATGATGTTAATACAATTAATAATAATAATAAATAAATAATAAATATTCCATGATATTCTACACAACGCTATCTAGACTCATGGTAAGCATAGCTTAACTAACTTGTGTTATGGAATCTAGAACGCGGATAAACATACTTAGATACTTTTTTTTGTAAATATATACATATTATACATAGCAACACCCAGACCAATGCAAATATACATATTCATGCATACAAATATTTAAACTGAGCGGGAATTGAACCCGCGCCCCCTGCCTAGCAGTCGAATGCTCTACCGCTAGGCCATTTTAATTGTAAACCTTTGAGGATGCCGTAAGGCTAAACCGGTCAGGTGGTGTAATAATAAAAAATACTGTGGAATAAGTACAGGCGTGTTTCAATATGTGTAACAACAAATTCCTTCAAGTACCATTAAACAACAGTTTAAATGATGTTAATTTAGATTGCTTTTTTGTTTTAAATTGCATCTACCAATTATTGCCTGAAATCAGAACAACCAGTCAACAAGAAGGGGGGAAAACCAAGGCAATAAGATCATTTTGAGCATTTTGCTTGTCAAAATCAATCTGATGCTGACTGTACCTACACAATTGCAGTGATGAGTAAGTGATTCATCCTATTTGGTAAGTTGTGATGAATCACACCGGCTAGCCACCGCACGACCACTTAGCAGTGACCATAACTGCTCAAAAGAGCTCAGCTCAGCCTGAGGGTTTTCAAGTCTGACATAACCTCCCACATCGGTTCTGACAGGGGGGAGGGGGGGGTATTCGTGGGGGTTTTTTGCAAGAAAAAAAGGGGGGTTATATCGTTCAGGGCATTGTTTAGGTGCTGAACCACTAACCTCAACATTATTGTAGTTTACCCCGTTCCGCTCACACATATATTTTAGCATGTTATTACTCATCGGCTGAGATTCCAGGCGGTAGCCATCCGCCAACGCCACTGAAAATAGAACAAGATTATTTTATTTTAATTTAGTGTTGTTATACTATTAGATATACTTAAGACAATTATTAGAAATCAGACACATCAGACTTCAAAAAAAGAATTAAAATTTTTTTTTTTTGAAAATAGTGTTTCCCGAAGCTATGAAAGGTTTCGACTATTTATACTGTTGATTGATTTCCAAATTATTGTGGAATATGGAATAATAATGTCGAAAAGTAAAAGTGAGTTCTCAATATGAGTATGTTTCGGATTCGAATAATCCGAAACATAGACACATATTAAGAACTCCTCATATGTTTATTCCTCATATTCACACTGATGTGACAACCTGGTGTGACCACGGCCTTCACGTGTTTCACTAGTTAGCAAAGAGTAAAGACACAGTAAAGAATCTGTGAAGTTCGTTCTGGGGTTAAATTGTTAGGAAATGACGGAAATAACCTAGCACCGACTTCCACCGAGGCATGTAACCCTCATCAGTAATCCAGACCAGGGATCGGTGGCTTATCAAGGTTTGGTGGGAGTAAACCTTTGTTCAAAGTAACCAGTAATAACGATAAAATAAAAAAATGCACTTACTCAAAGCTAATATCGCGAAAATTAACATTTTTTAAGTTGCCTGCGCCATGTACTGAAGCAAGAACCAAAATATATGGGTACTATACCTGAATCTCGTTATATACACATTGGAACAAGGAAATCATTATAATATTACAATGTTATCGATCGCAATTAGTGCTCCACAATATCGGACTAAAACACAAACGAACATTGCAAGTAAACATTTCAGTGATAAGACGAATATCTGGCCTCACCAAGACCCAGAGGGCAAAGCCAACCTTACATGCTAGCAGTACACCTGCTGATTTTTAAACTATCATGGTCACTGACATCAGTATCAGAATAAACGGGATATTTACCATGTTTCATTATTTTGAGTTTCCGATATTTCGGCGCTGTTGCAAGCACCATGATCACGGAGGAACTGGAGTACTGGCGGTGAACAAAGAAAAAGTTTTTTCTTCTAGGAGTAATTATATCGATCTACCCTCTTTCGAGTTCTTTTACTACGCGTATCTGCACTACTATTGGTTTCACTCTCACTACAAACTCGAACCCGATCTCGATCACGTTCACGACATACGATGCTCACTGTATCCACTCGCGATTTTGTTTTAGCTTGTTCCCGGTTGAAACATGGTAAATATCCCGTTTATTCTGATACTGACAGCTGCTGATTGCCACACGAGGCTGCATACTTTCCTCTCGGGTCAGGGAGATCAGTAGTAGTATTTGTTATTCAGTTTGCAGCGAATATCCGTACCACGGATATTGATATTGTAAAAGTAAACTATTTGCCAATAACATAACATTTACGATACATGTTTGTTTTGGAAATAAGTAACTACTATCTCTTCTTTGTTATTGATTGAAGATATAGACTTTTTTTATACAACTTAGTTGAAAGACATGGACTCTACCCACCTAAGATGAGTCACACTCGTGCTGCCGACCCTGTAAGAACAGAGAGTTACCAATTTTTTACATTTTTCAGTTTGAAAAGTCAGCTAAGTACGAGTTGTCCTCGCGCGTAAGGTTCCGTACACAATTGGCAACAAACTATACTTTTGAAAAATGGATTTTCCAAAGTAACTCGCAGCAAAGTGAAGTGACAATGGGGCCGTCACATCTATCGAAAGTTCGATGGTTGCAAACGAGTCCTAGGCAGCAACAGGCTATCTATTGATTGAAATTAAACCCCGGTCCTGAAAAATTACGCTCTAAAAAGTATCAAACAAGAATAAAACAAAGATAGCCGTGGTCATAGCTATGCCACTGCACTTACTCTAACAAAACAAAACATTTAAAAAAAAATACATGTAACAACGGCTATCCATGATATTTTCTTGTTTGATACTTTTTAAGTAACCCCCGAAGCAAACACGACGGGGTGTTATAAGAAAAAGAAAAAAGAAAAACACACTGGTCTTTCGGTAAGTGAAAACTACTAGTGCAATAAAATGAGCTGAATTAATGGGCAAATCTAGCTTCCATAGTAGCAGTTTTCATTCGGAATTCATAGGTCACTGGCAGTCTTAATTTTGATTTGCGTGACATTTGGTTTGTTGCGTTCTTCGTCATCTTGAATTTAAGGGTAAAATTTTATTTACTAAACAAGTCGTTTATTTTTAATTTTACACGAAATATAGTAGTTTCCGTGTTGGCCGTAGGTAACTATCAATATAGGTATGATGCCAGTAAATGTTTAAATTAATTGTTTCAGTGAGGAAAATAATCGTATTTATAGGTAGGTCTGATAGTATTGTAGGAAAAAAACAATAAGCACTTATCGGGTCGGCTATTTGGCCGGAAATTCATTTACTTACATATGTTATGTAAGTAATAAAGGGAAACCCGACTTTAATGTACCTATGTTAGTTTTCTATTGTTGTTAAGATTACAGATTAAAAAATCGATGAATGCCTATAAAGAGTACATACATACATACTCATGTACATTTAATCATTGGCGGCGGCGCGCCTCCCCGTTCCGGGGACGAGTTGGGGACTCTGTAGTCCCCACACCCGAGAAGAGGACCAGATCGTAAGAGATGGCCCTGGGTCGGCCGGGGTGCGAGGGATATATATACCCGTTACTAGAAACAAAACAATGAGTGGTCAGCGGCAATTGCGATTATAAAAACAAAAACCTGTAATTTGCTGATAACTCTTTCTAGGACTTTAGAGAGGCATGGTAGCAGGCTGATCGACCAGAGGTCTTTCGGGCTAGTGGGCTTGGGCAGCTTATGAATAGGCCTAGCCTTTGCCGTCCTCCATGTGCTGGGAAAGGTTGACGTGGCAATGGACGTGTTGATGATGTGAGTTATAACTGTAATGATATAACATAACATATTATACATATCCTTGGCTATGTTGCGGATGACTCTGCCCCAGACGGGCAGAGTCATCCGCAACATAGCCAAGGATATGTCGTCAGCACCCATTGCATTAGATTTTAGATCTCTAATTATTTATAAAACATCTTCCTCATCCACCGTCCTCATCTGAAAGCTGCCTCTTCCAAAGCGACTGAACTCAAAAACTGTGAGATCTGATATACTCACATTCTTTTCACCTGGTATATTCAGAAAGTGTTGATTTAGGCTGTCTGGACTGCCACATAGGGCCGACACGTCCCACTCATTTGTATTGTTGGTAAGGATGCTGGATTTGAGATGACTCCACAATTTCTTTGGGTGATTTATATTGCTGTTGATATGTGTTGCAAAGTAAGCCCGCTTCTCGTTCTCTATGGCAGATCTCACTACGCCTCTGTGGTCCTGATACAATTTGCGATGTCCCTCCTGACAAGTCACTTTTGCTCTTTTATGTTGTTTGTCTCTGAGCCGCATCATATCTCTCACTGTGCTGGTGATCCATGGGTGACTCTTATGTTTAACCAATGTTCTCTTAATCGGAGCATGTAGGTCAAATAATGAGATGATAAGGCGACTAAAAGTTTCAACCATGCTATCTATGTTGTCCAAACTCATGACCGATTGCCAGTCAATTGCATTCAGGTCCTGTTCGAATTTATCTAGCAGTATGTCCTGAATGGGCCTATATATCATCCACTGGGGTTTAGGCCTCTTGACCCTAAAATCTATCGCAGCAGAGACAATAGCGTGTCTGCCCAGTTCAGGAATGTGCGACACTGCAACATTGCTCACCCTAGCATCCGTGCAAAGCAGATCGATCGCTGTCGCACTGTGGTCTGTAAATTGAGTAGGTACCGTCACACAGTTGACCAAGCTGGTACTACCAGGAAAGAGCTAAATAATTTCCATTTATAATCTGTCTGTTCCAGTTGGTCTATATTGAAGTCACCCATAAGTATAATTTTGTCAGCAGAGAACGAAGAGATTGAGCTGGTTAGTGCATCCAAGAATATGTTTACATTGTGATGTGGTGGTTTGTATGTAGTACCAATAATAATTGTCTGCCCATTTCTGGTAAGTCTCAGCCACATTTGTTCAACGTTGGGAGAAGCTGCGTGTGGTACACTGCGGGCTTGTATCCCCTGCCTTATGTAGAATCCTACCCCTCCTCCTCTATCCTCTATATGCAAAGGGCGCGGTGTGTGCCGCAGTCTGTAGTTGGGCACTTTTGGTGCGCAGTCCCCCTCCCCCTCCCGTATCCAGGTTTCGTTAGTAGCCATGATATCCACTGCCAGGTCACCCATATCCACAACGAACTCATCATGGTGAGTCCCAAGCGACCCTGCATTAAATAGCCCGACTTTCAAACGTCTTTCCCCCTTTTTATTCATGTCTGATTTCCATACTGGACATTTCACAACACAGTACACATCTCAATAAATATTGTGTCTCCCTATATGTGAAGATATACAATGACCAAGATAAATATACATACATACATACAATACATATATACATATAAATACACACATACACTTCGCACCACACCCATCCACCACGCAACAGCACAACAAATCGGAAACAAACCAGATTCAAAATTAAGGTTACACAACACATAAACAATGCACAGTAAACATCAATAATGCGTTCATTTAACCCTATACAACTCTCGTTAGCCCAAGGGATCGAGAGACGCATCTGGTCCAAAAATACGCCGCAGGTCAGCTTCATTCCGCACACAGTTGATTGGCTTCCCGTCGGCCTGCCTGACAAGTATCCTGCCTCGACTGGTCCACGTACATCTCCAACCGTGACGTCTCGCCGCTTGTCTTGTCTGGTAAAACAGTATTTTGTTGTATTTCTTTAGCCTCTCGTTAATGAAGAAGCGGCCACTGATTTTTCAAGGTCGTCACTGCTTGATTTATTAATTATTTATTTATTTTTCCACAGACAATACAAGCTTACAGTGAAATAGCACTAAAGCGCTTGTAATGTTTCACTAATTAATATTTAACTAATACCATGCAATTCAATTGTCAAATACAAATATTAAAATAACAAACAATTAGAATATTTAATATTACAATTACAAATAATTACAGTAATCAATTTGAAAATAATGAGCTATTCATTACAATATATAATAGATACAACAATCAATAATCAAGCAATAAAAACATTCAAATAATATTCCCAATGAACATTAATCAATAATAATCTAAAACAATCATTAAGTAATCTAAATAATCAAAAGTCAACTAATTAGAGGAGTCAATATTAAAATAACTAATAAATTGCAATACTAATATTAATTGTACCAGAGAAAAAACACTTTACGAAGGTGTATTAAAAAATAATAAGACGTTTTTTGCCATTACATAAATGTTGTCAAAAAATAAATCTATATCTGGATTCGCTTGTAGCAAACCATTAATTAAATCTATCGCCCTTGAGGTGGGGCGAGCCAAACGCCATGTCGGCAATGCTGACGACGCGACGTCCAGTGGCACGCATATAATTGTCTGGCACATATAAATGTATACATTCCATGACTGATGGATTATCTACCTTATTGTTCAGTACCAGGTAGTATTCATATTCATATTCATTTATTTATTCACAGAATGCAGGTACAACAAGCGTGGTCTTATAATTAAAATAATGTTTCCATGTACATTCTACCACTTTTGTGTGGTATGTAAACATTCAAACAGTCAATAATTAATTTGTGACACAATAGATATAAATATAATAGTTAGAAGAATCAAGCATGCAATCATAAAAAAAAAAAATTTTCTCAATGTGATTATAAATGTCAAATCTTAAAATTAATAATTGGCAAATTTAATTATTCTCATAACATGTGTCCATATTATCATGTCAAAAAAGAGTTAAAATTATTCGAATGTCAAATTCTAGATATTATTATAATCAAAATGTCAATTGATTCAGAGTTGTATCCTCTAGAAATTCATTTAAATCATAGTAACATTTACTGCTTAATAACTTTTTTAACTTTATTTTAAATACACTCGAGAGCAATGAATCCGGGTCACTTAAAGAATCCTAAAAATCTCGGAAACTAAAAATGCTAGGTTAATGCAATAAATTGTATTTAATAGACAATGTAATACTCCTTAAATGAAGGTATTAAAACTTCTTAGTTATTGTAAAGTTATATCATAAAAAAATCAAATTTGAAAAAGGGCCACTTTCGAAGATGGAACTACGAAATTACAGCATTTGGTGTTGCTTTTGTTTGTAATCTGTCATTTATGTGGGTACATAAACCATGTTGATAGTGCTCTATATTCATTAATCAAGCTGAAATTATGTCGCTTACGCCTGAAGAATGCACCAGAATACTTACAATGCTGGAAACCGGCCGGAGTCAGCGCGATACAGCCAGGACTGTCGGTGTGTCGCTGTCAACAGTACAAAGAGTTCTCCGACGTTACGAAGAAACTGGTTCTAACCTACGCAGACCAGGAACGGGCAGAACCAGGTGTACCACAGCACGAGAAGACCGATACTTGGTGAACACCATGCTTCGAAATCGCTTTCTCACAGGAACTGAACTCACCAATCAGTTTCGACGCCTCGGAGGAAGTAACCCAAGTGCATGGACAGTAAGACGTCGGCTTGCTGAATCTAACTTAAAACCCCTTAGACCTGCAAACGGCCCTAAACTGGAGCGTGGGCATCGTATTTCGAGACTAAGTTATGCCCAGAGCCACGTAAATTGGAGTATTGAAGATTGGTCAAAAGTTATGTTCTCCGACGAATCAAAATTTATGCTCTACAAGCACGATGGAAGACACAGAGTGTATCGAAGACCAGGGCAAAGATTCAAGCAAGCATGCATCGAAGAAAAAGTAGCCTACGGTGGTGGGTCTGTACTTGTGTGGGCCGGAATTTCTTCTGAAAGTCGCACAGAGCTGGTGATCATAGAAAACGGCTCTTTAACTAGCGTAAGATATGTGGAAGAAATCCTCAATGATCACGTTGGTCCATTTATGGTCAATTTAGGTGAGGATGCTATATTTATGCATGACAATGCCAGACCTCATACAGGTAGGATTGTGAATGACTACCTTCAAGAGATGAACATTACTCGTATGGAGTGGCCAGCGCGCAGCCCGGATATCAACCCGATCGAGCATGCTTGGGACGAGCTAGGCAGATGCGTAAAACAACGAAACCCTCCCCCAATCACGCTTCGTGAGCTCAAAATTGCTCTCACAGAGGAATGGGAGAATATTCCCCAAAATCGTATAAGGAACTTGGTGTACAGCATGCCAAACCGCGTAAACGCAGTAATGGAAGCACGAGGAGGCAATACGAAGTATTAAAATTCAAGAAAATCGTAATAAAGTTCAAAAATTTCATGTTTCCTATTTTTGTTTTAAGGAGAGATCAGCAGTTTTTTTCTTTATGTAATTTTGTGTTAATAAAATGTATGGTGACTCATATTTTTTTTACTTTCATTTAAGGAGTATTACATTGTCTATTAAATACAATTTATTGCATTAACCTATCATTTTTAGTTTCCGAGATTTTTAACATTCTTTAAGTGACCCGGATTCATTGCTCTCGAGTGTATGTTTATATTGCATTCTTTTAATGCATCTGGTATTTTATTATAAACCTTTGGCGCAATACTTAACAAGCTGTCAGACATCATAGTAGTTCTTGAAGTATGTAAACACAACTTCTTATCATTATTATGAAACATACGCCTGTTGCGCTTTACAAATTCAGATTTAAGTGGGAACAAGTGAGGATTACCATGAACGAACAAAGCCACTTCTAGGATGTAAAGCGACGGAAGTGTTAGGATGTTATACTTTAGGAAGTATGATCTACAGCTGTCTGAAGACTGCAAAGTAAACATAGCCCGAATGCAGCGTTTTTGAGCTTTAAAAACTACGTCATTGTTAGTCGAATTCCCCCAAAAAATAATACTATAACGAAGCAAGGACCCAGATAGAACATGGTACGCAGTAAGTAGAGCATCAATATTAACAATGGATGCCAGCTTATATAGGGCATATGCAGAACTGGTAACTCTTTTAACCGTTTCCTCAACATGTGCCTTCCAATTGAGTTGCTTGTCAATAGTAACACCCAAAAATTTAGCTGTGCTAACCTCGCGTACTGTTTGATTGTTATACGCTACAATTAGGTTATGTGGTTTTGGTCTTTGATTGAAATGCATAATTTGAGTTTTTGTTTTATTTATTTTCAAATTATTATTGTTCATCCACCCAACAATCGATCCCAAACAGTTATTAATATCATCCAGGTACTGATTTGGGTTTTGGCATTGTATAGATACTGTGCTATCGTCTGCAAATAGGGACATTGGATGTTTAGTATATTTAGGTAGGTCATTTATATATAAAATAAATAAAAGAGGGCCCAATACACTTCCCTGCGGGACGCCATAGGTAATAGCACGTGATTCGGATCTATATGTAACCTCATTTTTACTTTTAATATCTATTTTTGATATACTTGTAACTTGAGTTCTTCTAGAAAGGTATGATTTTATTAATTCTAATGCATTGCCTCGGATTCCATATGACTCCATTTTATTTAATAATATCGAGTGATTTACGTAGTCAAACGCCTGTGTCATATCACAAAAGATGGCACATACTGGAGATCTTCTATCAACATTACCGATCACTTTTTCATAGAAGTCATAGATTGCCAAATTTGTGTTCCTATTGGATCTGAATCCTTTTTGCTCCTGACATAAAATGTATGTATGTAAGTATTTTTCGAAAATTTTCGAGAAGATAGGTACTAGTGTTATTGGCCTATAGAATTCCATTTGCTCTTTATTTTCTTTTTTGAACAGTGGCTTTACAATTGAGGTTTTAAGTTTATTAGGATATATTCCTTCAATAATGCATAAATTCAGTATGTAACTCAAATGTCCACTTATACTACAGTGCACTACGTGTATGAAATTTCGCCTCAGCTCAAGGGTTACCAAACCTACCATACCTATGACAAACATGAAGGGATATAGAAAAGGATAATATCCGTGTGAGCGCTGTATTGACATGAATGAACCTGCGCTGTATTCTTTCAATCATTAGAGCATAAGTCACTTCATACGGGCTCCATACAATGACATTGTATTCCAATTTACTTCTCACATACGCGTAGTATAGGAGCTTTACTTTTTTTTTTTATACCACTAAGTTGGCAGACAAGCACACGGCCCACCTGATAGGAAGCGGTTACCGTGGCCTATGGACGTATGCAACACCAGGGGTGTCACACTCGCGCTGCCGACCATGAAGAAACCTTCTGATGCCCCTCTTGAAGAACCCCATATTGTAGGCGTTTGGGAAAACCGCAGCAGGGAGGTCATTCCACAGCTTGAGTGTGCGTGGGATGAAGTTTCTTTTATACCGCACAGTGCGCACCGTCTCAGGTCGCAATGTGTGGGGATGAATTCTCTGCCTATGGCGAGAGGTACGATGATAGAATGTAGCTATGGGCATCATGTCAAACAATTCATCTGAGCACAAACCACACACAGTGAGGCAAAATCCCTCCTAAGGCTAAGAGGTTCCACTCTACCTGTGAGTATGGGATTGTCAACCAGCCTCAATGCCCGTCTTTGCAACGAGTCGAAGGGGTCAAGCTGGTATGCAGGTGCTCCAGCAAAAAGGTGACAGTAGTACTCTATGTGAGGCCGGACCTGTGCTTTATAAAGATGGAGGTGCTGCCCCGCAGTGAAGTACTGCTTCGCCCTGTTGAGCACTCCGAGTTTTCTTGATGCCAACTTAACCTTGTCCTGCAAATGACTTCGGTATTGGACGTCCCTGGAGATATCGACACCAAGGATCCCGATACTCGAGGAGATGGTAAGCGGTGTGCCCAGGAATTGCGGCGCAACAATGAATGGGGTTTTCTTAGCGGTGAATACACATACTTGTGTCTTAGTGGGGTTGAATTGGACTAGGTTTAGTCGTACCCAATCGGATACTCCAGAGAGAGTAGTCTCGATTTCAGACACAAGTTGTTCGCGACTCTTCTCCACCTCGGATTGAGGGATATTTGCACGGCCCGTGTAACACGTGTCCCCGGTACTGTCATCCGCATAACAATGAATGGAGCCATCAGACAGCATGTCATTGATATGCAGCAGAAACAGCGTCGGAGACAACACGGAGCCTTGTGGGACACCAGCGTTTATATTATGTTCATTTATGTTCATGCGGTCCGAGCAGCTGCCATCGACGACAGCTTGGATGATTCCTGTTGGACAAAAAGCTGGCGATCCATTCGCAAAGTCCCTCAGGGAGTCCATAGTACGGCAACTTCGCAAGAAGACCTTTGTGCCAGACCCGATCGAAGGCCTTTGCTATATCGAGGCTGACCGCTAGTGCCTCACCCCGATTCTCGATGGCTTGCGCCCACCGGTTTGTGAGATTCACGAGAAGGTCACCGGTAGAGCGACGGTGGCGAAAGCCGTACTGTCGGTCGCTCAGTAGATCGTTTCCTTCAAGTTATCTCAGGAGCTGTGTATTAATAACACGCTCCATAACCTTCGAGAGAAGGGTTATAGCGATAGGCCTGTAATTGGTCGGATCTGTCCTTTCTTAGGTACAGGGTGCACGAATGCGGTCTTCCACGAGGCCGGGACCTGCCTCGCGGAGTATGAGTGTGCGAAAAGGCGTGTAAGTACAGGGCACAGCTCGGGAGTACAGTGCTTAAGCACCATCGCCGGTATACCGTCCGGCCTACTCGACTTCCGAACATCTAGGGACTTAAGCTCGTGCCGGACCACCTGTTGCGTGATTTTAACTTTGGTCATGGAAGCACCACAGCTGGGGATGATGGGTGGTTCGGCGTTCCCGTCGTTCATTGTCGAGTTTGACGCAAAGAGATTACCCAAAAGATCGGCCTTCTCCTTAGCGCTATGGGTCAGACTACCGTCGGATTTTTGCAGCGGCGGAAGGCAAGACTGGCAGAAGTTTCCCTCGGCAGCTTTGGCGAGCGACCAAAATGCGCGACCGCCAGATGGGTAGCGCGCAAGCCGTTCGAAAATTATGCCGATGAACTCAAACTTTGCCCTAGACGTTGCCTTTTTACTGGACCTCGAAGCAGTATTCAACTTCCGCTTCACTTCAGCGATGTTCGGATCCTTATTGGCAAGAGCCGTGGTCCAAGCCTTGTATGCAGATTGCTGGCGGTCTCTAGCTTCCCTGCAAGGCCTATTAAACCACGGGCGTTTGCTCGCTCCTGTCGCGACCCAGCGGTTAGGGATGTAGCATTCCATACCCACTAGAATTGCGTCAGCGACTGCAGTTGCACAGGAGTTTGGATCATCAGAAGTGAAGCAAAGCAGTCCGTCCCAGTCTGCCGACTTGTAATGCCACACGTGCCCCCACTGAGGTGGCCGCGGTGGTTCAGGCCGCGTGAGTGTCACTTGCGCCCGGACGAGGCTGTGGTCCGAATTACTTAAAGGTGCTTCCACCCTTATGGAGTATTTATCCGGGCGCGTAGTCAGCAGAAGGTCCAGTATAGAGCTTCTGTGGGTTTCAATTTCTGGTGTTCTAGTGATAGAATGCACCAGTTGAGAGAGCCCATAGGTCAGAGCGAAGTCGTGAGCAGTCCTTCCCGCGAAATCAGTCCTAGGAGACCCCAGCCACTCCACGTGGTGAGCGTTGAAGTCCCCCAAGAATACTAAATCCGCAGTGGGGTACTGCTCAATTACGCTGTCCGCCGACCGTTGTAGATGCTGAAACAGTTGAGCCGTGCCCAGGTCAACGCTATGAGACCTGTAAAGGCTCGCATAGATACGGGTGTGGCCACCGTGATCTATACGTACCCATATAGTTGACAGGTCCCTGTCCTCAAGACCATGGAGACGGCGGCAGCAAATATCATATAGGACGTACAAGCATACCCCGGCGCGACTCATAAAGTTGTGCTCGAGTTTGTACCCGGGGTATTAGGTACGCTGTATCGGCCGGGCATGGTATTTGCGTCTCCGTCAGAAAAAGCAAGGTAGGCTGCGCGGTCTCTAAGTGGAGATGGACCGCGTTAAGGTTGGAGTGTAGGCCCCTGATGTTGCAGAAATCCACATTAACTGTGGATGATGGTGCCGCTGTGGTAACGTTGCTCTTGCCTTTTGTAAAGGGGTTTGGGTAAGTTTGTATGGAGTCGTGGCGTCATTTATTTTTTAAGCGACCACTGATGCCGTATGTACTAAATATTAGTACCCCATTTGTGAGTTTATTATATAAAATAAAATTCGGTGTAAGTCATATCGGAGTCGAAATATTCGACTTTGAAGTCAGAAAAATGTACCGTCCAAGTGAGTGACAAAATGCAGGAGGTAGGACACGGCGGTATTTCCGCCCAATTGAGCAGTCCGACTGGGGAAGTACCTCCGCCCTACAGAATACCGCGGTTATAATAACTTCGTGTTGTGTTCCCGGCGCTGAGTAGGGTAGCCAGAGCTCACTGGAGAGTTTTTGTGCTGTCAGTGGGATGACCAAGGGCTTGACCTGCTTTGTCCTCTACACTGATGGCACAAAATCTCTGTTCTTACAGGGTCGGCAGCACGGATGTGACTCCACTGGTGTTACACACGTTCATAGGTCATGGTAACCACTTTCCATCAGGTGCGCCGTGTGCTTGTCTGCCACCTAAGTTGTATAAAAAAAAATGCATTTTAAAGTAAAAATATTCTTATTTTACTTATGGAATAGGTTAGTAAGAAATAAAAAGGAATTTTCTATTATTAATAGTTTATTTTAAACTAGCCTATGCCCGTGGCTTCACCTGTGTGGATGTCTGATTTTGTGTTTTTTGGCCATATCTTTGGTTCTAGTCAACCGATTGCAATCAAATATGCGTAGGATTTTATGTCTGACCGAGACCTTTCAAAGAAAAAGGCCGCATTAAAATCAGTTCAGTAGTTTATGCGTCCATCGGGAAGAAGCAGACTATTATTCCACCAATTCGTCGTAAGCTTCGATTTTTACCTCATTTCAGATTATCAGGTCTAGGAACTGTGCAGAGGGAGATAGAATCTCTTGGTATCGTCCCCACCCCAGGTACCATATTTTCACCAATTTTAATTGTTTTGTTTCTAGTAACGGGTAGTTTTAAGTACTTAGTCTATTTATTTAGTTTAGTTAATTTAAATTAGTTTGTTATAGTTATTGTTAACACTTATGTATTTATTTACGCGTATAATTAAATTATTATGTCTGATATCTGTCTATTATTTATAAACACAATCAGCTGATCACTTAGTCGCACTCAAGGTCAAATGCACAGGGATTTTTGTCCTTTGAAAACTTCCGTTAACCACTGTTCGATTTAGGTGATAACACTTGTGGTGTAATTTGGCAAGGCACCGTTCACTTCTTGACACTTCTAGACGCGAATAACTATATAAATCAATTATTATAAATTATTCAAATACGATCGACCCTGGATTAGTATTTACGCGACGGCAGCGCCATCTAGACTTGTTTTTGCTGTGTTGACCCGCCCCATATCTGTCTCATAGGGCTGTTCTGCATCCGACAGTAAGCTATTATGACAAAATGCCTCCTTAGCCTCAGAAATTGTCATGATAAAATCTACTTACTTACCGTTCAATGAAATCTAATTGTTATTTCCAAGTGCAGTGACGTCATTTTTTTGTCAGTAACTTTTTTTCTATTTTCAATAGGCACGTCCGAACTTTGACAGTTGGTAGCGGCGATCTTGTTGAAGCTATATCTGTCAAATTGGTTGTCATTTATTCATTCTGTTTTGCCAAATCATCATGGATAGCTATAGCATTCAACAACACGTGCAAATGATAAAATTGTTTTATCACGGTGAGTACATAGAAAACAAATAGCACTAAACTGGATCGTTTTGTATATGCATTAAAGCGACTTAGAGACACTACTAATCTAGACACTGCAATGGTATCTTATCACGCTTATGTATCATCAGTGCTCAGGTACGGCATCATCATATGGGGTAATTCAACAGAAATAGACAAAGCCTTTAAAACCTAAAAAAATGCATTATAGCGGTATGCGGGGCCTCTTTTTTAGATATCTGTAAGCCATTATTTAAAAAACTTAAAGTGATACCATTACCCTGCCTTTATCTTTTTGAAATATGTATCTTTGTCAAAAAATACCCCCATCTATTCGACAAACTTGGTGACTATGCGAATAGCAGGACGAGACATAAAAATAGGTTACATTTACCTCTAATTAATATAGAACTATTTAGAAGGAATGTTTACTGCATGTGTATCAGAATATATAATATTTTTTGTTTGACTAACCTACGTATGACATTATTTAAGAAACAATTATTTGACATGTTATTAAACAAAATGTATTACAATATTAATGATTTCTTGGACGATACAATAATATTTAACAATATCTTTTAATGTAACCTGAAAATTTGCACGCCGTATGTGGCAGAATGTGAGGAAACGTAATTTTGTAATATCTCTTGTACCATATTCTAGCAAATAAACTATTTTGATTTGATTTGATTTGACAACGCACCGCGCGCTTCGCCCATTTTACGGTCGCCATAATCGTCCTCCCGAGAGGATTATTCGTAGTGTGGTGGATAAATTTGAGTCCACTGGTTCGGTAAATGATCGACCAACACCCATACCATACGTCAACAAAACGCAAGGTCTGCCGAAAACATCGCCGCTGTCCGTGAGAGTGTGCAGGAGAATCCGATTTTTTTGGCATGAACTGGATCATCTGAACACTAACGACATGAGGTTTCATCAAGACGGCGCTACGTGCCACACAGCTCATGCCACATTGAATATTCTGCATGAAAGATTTGAGGGCATGGTCATCTCACGTGGAGCTGATGTGAACTGGCCACCGAGGTCTTGTGGCTTAGCCCTGCTAGACTTTTTCTTGTGGGGCTTTCTTAAATCGCAGGTCTATGCGAATAAACCACAAACCACAGCGACCCTCAAAGCGAACCTATGCCATAGGTCAAATTCAGCCTGATTTATGCGCAAAAGTCATGGTGTAACCTAAATGTGCCCAATACAAGTACTAAATAATATAATAAATAACACGGTTTAGTTTTAAGTATGTTTGTGTTGCACCAATAATAAAATGTATTTTCCTTCTTTTCTTTCTTCTTTCTTTCTTTCAAAATTAGATATCTCGCATGCTTTACACCCATAATGGCATTACTACATCTTTCAAATAAATAAATAATTTCGATAATATCTCACACACACTTTGTTTTATTTAAATTTAAAGATAAGGACACGCTTAATGAAAGACCCGTTAGATTAAAAGCATTTATTTTCAAATTAAATTTCTAATCATCATCTACTTTTATAAACTAAAAGTAATATATCTTTAGGTTTCTTAAACCAATTCCTATACGAAAATAATATTTTAATAATATTTGACATGACTCAACTATCCTCGAAATCCGGAAAACCCGGTAAATCGATAAAAGGATAGACGATGATTGTTCACTTAATACTTGTTAGCGATAACAGCATATCTGGGTATGTGCAGTCAAGTGATTACATTACAAACAATACTTGATCTTGACCTGCGATTAAAGTATGAGTCAAAAATACTATACACGTGCTTGGTACTTTAAAATCTACATATAAAATGTAATATACCTACCATTATAATAGAGCGGGGAGTTTGTGACGTAAATATATGAACACCGCGGCCATAATAACCTCGAGTTTTGTACCCGGTAGTGAGAATAGTAGCCTGAGCTCACTCGAGAGGTTTTGTACTGTCAATGGGAAGACCAATGACTTGTCCTGATTTTGTGTTCTGCACTGACGGCACAGAAAATCTCTGTTCTTACAGGGTCAGCAGCACGGGTGTGACTCACGTGGCGTTACACACGTTCATAGGTCACGGTAACCACTTTCCATCAGGTGGGCTGTGTGCTCGTCTGCCACCTAAGTCGTATAAAAAAAGACCTCGCCTGATCGTATGTTTAAAGTCTAACTTTTTTCTTTAATTTGTTATCAGACGATGTGATGTCATGTTTTCATGGTGATTATAGGAAGCACCCTTCCAAGTACCCATTGGAATAAAGCTTACCATAAATAATAGGCTTCGTATTCACTTATTGGTTTCAGATAAGAACATAACCAGTATTAAATGATAACGGAATAACAGAAAGATAAAAGTATGATAAAATTAAAGTCAGTAAGTCTTCAAAAGATTATGCTAATGCTTTTGTCATTTGTTATGAGTCAGTGTGTCAGTGGGAATACTAAAAGCTTGTCTTTGGTTCTTTTGCTTTGAAAACAGAGCTTGTCTTTGGTTCTTTTGCTTTGTTCTGAGCTGAACAACGCTTAAATACACATATAACTATATATGGCTGGCAATTAAACTAAGCCGACGAGTCCCGATGAAACTGTGAGTGCACTCGGTGCCTTGTTTGCCATCTGAAACAGAAACAAAATGAGGTATGATTAAACATGAAAATTTTAGTTATGTCCAAGTTTGCATCAAGGTGCTCTGATTTGTCTGTCCACTATAGGCGATGAATGCAAAAGAAGCACTCTTTTTTTTATACAACTTAGGTTTGTAAATCAGTAAGACAAGCACACGGCCCACCTGATGGAAAGTGGTTACCGTGGCCTATGGACGTGTGTAACACCAGAGAAGTCACACTCGCGCTGCCGACCCTGTAAGCACAGACAAAGCAGGACAAGCCTTTAGTCTTCCCACTGACAGCACAAATTCTCCAGTGAGCTCTGGCTACCCTACTCACCGCTGGGAACACAACATGAAGTTATTATGACCGCGGTATTCTGTAGGGCGGAGGTATATCCCCAGTCGGACTTCTCAATTGGGCGGAAATACCGCCGTGTCCTACCTCCTACTCTTCGAGCACAACATTGTGGCGGTTTCGTGTACGCTTTTCAGCACTTCGATATATCATCAGTCAAAACATCTTTGCAAAGCATTCACAACTACTCTAGACTTAATCGACTCGAAGGCTATCTAATAAGCCACATAAACCGTACACAATGGAGTCCAAGTGCCCCTAGAACGAAAACCTTTTTTTTATACCACTTAGGTAGCAGACAAGCACACGGCCCACCTCATGGGAAGTGGTTACCGTGGTCTATGGACGTGTGCAACACCGGGGGCGTTACACACGTGCATAGGCCACGGCATGGGTATGAATGAAGTTTCTTTTATTCCGCACAGTGCTCACCATCTCAGGTTGCAATGTGTGGGGATGAATACCCTGCCATGGCGAGCGGTGCGTTGACAGAGACGTATCGAGAGAACTTAATATTACGATTGGCTGCCGGCCTACCATGAACTTGTGTGTCCATACACTTCTCTCGATACATTCACGTTAAGATTACGATAGTTTTTCGTGCTAGAGGTACAGCTCTCCTAATTCTTCTTTTCATAATTCAGATGGTTTTGGCTTTACGGGAGCAACAGCCGTCTAACCACTCAACCTCGAGAAAACCTATCAGCTTGCAGGTGAGGTTGGCTACATAAACATACAGTTAATTGTAGTTATATATATATATATATATATAACTACAATTTATATATATTTATATATATATATATGTATATATATATATATATATATACTGTTTAAAATGGTCAAAAGAACTTATACAAAGAATTACTCACTTGAGTGAAACCATCGGAGTCAATTTCAAAAATATTTTCAATTGGATCAGTTATAGCGTTATCACACGTCTTCATCTCTTGAAAAACGCACTGCCTTAAGTCATCACTCAATTTCAACTGTAAAGATAAAGAAACTGACTTCAAAAACCAAATGCATCAAAAATTTACACTGAAAACGAAAAATACTAATAATACTAAATAATATAACTCGTGCGAATTAACACTTCTAGACCAGCAGCATCCTGAACAGTGTGACCATTGCACGTTTGCGTTTCGTAGTTATTGGCTATCGGATTTTATTTGAGATTTGTTATTGTTACGTTTAGGAAGCCAGGTGCCATGTTAATGCGCACGTGATATAGATTTACAAACACAAAAATACGAGTAAATTAAAGACATTTCTGATATTTTTTGGGAAAATTACATAACAGTTGCAACACAGACAACACACACAAGATGTCGTAAAAGTTACGAAACTATAATATGGGTTCTGATGAATTCCCTGCCAGGTTCGTCTAGGTACAATTTCTTGGACTTATACACAAAATAAGTTGATCCTCCTTCTATCATAATATTGTGAGAATATTTTATTATTAATCTATTATATTATCCGTTATAAATATATGATTGTTTGGTGGATGTCTGTGATTCTTTCACGCAGAAACAGCTCAACTAATCCGGGCCAAATTTAGCACAGTGATGTAGATTATATCCATTAAATGTATCTCGCGAGTCGTGCAGGCTGAATGATTAAATAGATACGATATTAAATCGAACTAATGACTATGAATAAATTATTGACATCCATTAAGAAAATAAATAATAAAATAGCATACTAAAATAATTTAAAATCTCATTCAAATTATTGACATATTGATATTGACCGTATGATTTTTATACCACTTAGGTGGCAGACAGCCCACGCTGTGATATTTGTACACTCTATGGAGCAGAATATGCTGATTCTACTTAAGTTTTAAGATATCATCTTTGTAGATTGATTGTTTAACTCACAGCTGTAGAAGGATTCATTGGTTTCGACGTAAACTTTTTCAAATAACCCATGAAACACCTCTCGATCTCCTTTAACTTGTAATTTATGCAGCCTAAGCCATTTTTCATAAAGAAATCTGTAATAAAAAATAATAATGACATGGATACTTTTATTACCGTGCGGAAAAGCATTCTCCACATATAACAAACAAAAAAGCCTTATAGTGTTATGTAGTTCAGACGACAGTTTTTGAATTTGTAGGCTAGGAGCCTACTACAATGGATGGCAACTGGGACTAACTCTATGGTGTATACGACTGTCTCTGTTATAAATGTTCTAAATCTCATAGAGCAATTGCTAAAATTGTTTGAGCAACAGAAAAAAGGAATGAAGGATCATCATTACCTTGACCCAGAAGATTTAAAGCTATTATATATACAGGTGAGTACGGGCAAGAATGAACGGTTTTTTGATGAGAGTCTTTAATTTGAACCCTTGTAAAACAGTAAAAAAAGGCTCAAGCTTTAAATGTAAGTGTTGGAAGTGAAGAGCAAAGAGTATTTTTTTTTTTATATATATAGGACACGTCAATTGGACTTCGCCTTGCCTGATGGTAAGCTGAAGGCAAAGTCCCAGAAAAGAGGGTCACCATTACTTACACATACCGTGTGACAATGGTGACACTCAGCTTGACGGCCTCATCATATGCTTTTTCACGCCCCGCTTAAAGGACCCGGGACTGTAGGAAGAAGGAAACACGTGAGCTGGTAATGAATTCCAGGCCTTAATGGTGCGACAGAGGAAAGTGTCTCCGAACCGCTTGGTTCTTGATCGGATGTTTTGCACCGTGTGCGGATGACATCTAAGACCTGCACGTGTTGTCCTGTGTAGGAAAGGGGAGGGTGGGACTAATTGGAAGAGCTCATCAGAACACTCCCCATGGTACAGACGGTAAAATACAGCCATGGACGCAACATCTCTACGCAGCTGTAAAGGTTCTAGGGTGTTCGAACCTGTCGAGAGCATCTAGTAAGTACTTTGCAGAACCATCCCAGAGATGCGAGCAGTATTCCACACAGGAGCGAATTTGTGTCTTGTATAGAAGACACCGCTGCTCCGGCGCGAAAAATCGTCTCACTCTGTTCAGGACTCCGAGTTTTCGTGAGGCTGTTTTGATGATACTTTCGATGTAATTTTTGATATTCAGGTTGCAGCGAACATCCATACCTAGGATATTGAGATTGTCCTGCAGTGGCAGTGGCGTGCTCTGAAGAGTGGGAAGGGGAAGGAAAGAAGATACTTTTGCTGTAAACGCACATGCCTGCGTCTTCTTGGCATTGAACTCAACCAGGTTCTCAGAGCCCCATTGAGAAATGTGATTCAGGATCCCGTCAAGCTCAGTGACAAGAAGCTGCCTTTTCTCTGCGATATCTGCCTGCTTGGCCGCAGGATGTCCATGATAACTCCCATGTATAGTGCTATCGTCTGCATAACAATGAACATTGCCGGTAGACAGCATGTCGTTGATATGCAGAAAAGAGTACGAAGAAAGAGAGTGGGTGATAAGACGGACCCCTGGGGCACGCCAGCATTTACCTGCAGAAACTCCGAAGCTCGTCCGTCACAAATGACGCGAATACGGCGCCCCTGCAGGAAGCTAGCAACCAAGAAGTTACACAGCCTAGAAGGCAGACCAATGGCAGGTAGCTTGGAAAGAAGCGATTTGTGCCAGACTCTATCGAAAGCTTTGGCGATGTCAAGACTAATTGCCAGTGTCTCGCCGTGCTTGTCCATAGCCTCACCCCAAAGATGGGTAACGTATGCTAGAAGATCACCCGTTGACCGTTTCGGTCTGAAGCCATATTGCCGGTCATTAGTTAAGGAGTGATCCTCTAGGTGCCGCATGAGCTGTTTGTTAATTATGTGCTCGAACACTTTGCACAGCACTGAGGTGACGGCTATGGGTCGATAGTTGGCTGGCTCCGAGCGATCCCCCTTCTTGGGAATCGGCTGAACATTCGCCTCTTTCCAAGGCAAAGGCACTGTACCCGAACTGTAGGATAGCCGGTACAGGCGCGTAAGCATTGGAGACAACTCCGCTGCACATTTTTTCAAAACTACCGCTGGAATACCATCCGGACCACTGGCTTTCCGGACATCGAGTGATTGCAGCACTGCCGGGTAGTGTTGGTGGCTGTGTACTACAATCATCGATTCGGGAGTTTGAGGACATCCGACTTTCACTATGAATTTAGTAACGGGGGTAACATTGAAACTTTTATATATTCATTTCACTCCCGTTAAATTTGATGGGTTAAAATGGAAAGTATGCCCTACAGAATACCGCGGTTATAATAACTTCGTGTTGTGTTCCCAGCGGTGAGTAGGGTAGCCAGAGCTCACTGGAGAATTTGTGCCGTCAGTGGGAAGACTAAAGGCTTGTCCTGATTTGTCTTCTACTGACGGCACAGAAACTCTGTACTTACAAGGTTGGCAGCGCGACTGTGACTCCTCTGGTGTTACAGACGTCCATAGGCCACGGTAACTACTTTCCATCAGGTGGGCCGTGTGCTTGTCTGCCAACTAAGTGGTATAAAAAAAAAATCTAAACTACGAACGATTTATTATATGCTTCTCTGCTACTCAAAGGTTTGCTGGGAGAGAACTCATTTTGAGTTAAGCTCGCCTTTGTACACACAGCGTCAGAGAAAACAGACCCCCTCAATACTTAAAGAATATCGCCGCGGGGGTTCCTTTTCTCTGAAGCTTACCGTACATCTTCTTTGATGTGTTTTGTGTATGATCTCTGTACTGTGTGTGCAATAAAGAATTAAAATAAAATAAAATAAATAGTTATATTTAGGTACAATGAAATTTCTAAGAATTAAAAATAATAATTACAAATTCTAATAAAACACTCGCACCTTCCTTTTTATTAAAGTTACAAATCATGGGGTTAGATTGAAAAACTCGAATATAGTGCAAAAATATCGTGTCGCCTAAATTACCTTACAGTGCACAACCCCACCCTCCTACCAACAAATAATGACTGATGTGAGGACATGGCGGATATAGCATGTCACGCGCACCAATAAAACCATGCTGAAACAGATGATGTATGCGATTGTTTGACTCACACTATTTTCACTCTTGCCCCCTCTCACCCTATATATATTTATTGTAGTGCCACAATTCGAAAAAGTCATTTATTATCTACTTAAGTATCGGGATCCTTGATGTCAATATCTCCAGGGACGTCCAGTACCTACCGCAGTCAAGTCAAGTCAAGACAAGCTGACATCTAGACAACTTGGAATGTTCAAACAAGGCGAAGCATTGCTTTACCGCGGGGCAAAGACATATTCTTTATAAATGGCACATATCCGACTCCACTGGAGTAATGCTGTCACATTCATGCCGGAGCACTACATAACCAGCTTGAAAACATACTTACTTATAATAGTAACCTGTAAAAAGATACTTACTTTTAATTGGAGAACCGTCGTCGGAACAAATATAGTCTAGCATTTTAACTGTTTCTTTTCTTATGATACTTGTAGCATGATACTTCTTGTTGTTAATACAAGGACCCATGGCGTTGAATATCTTATGAACGGAAGTTTTCCGTTGCGAATTCTTAGCACAAAATCTAAATAAACAATATTATAAGTTTGACTGAATTATTGTGGTTATCAGTATAAAATCTATCTTAGTGAGCCACTTGACTCCTAATGGTTTATCAGTGGTTAGCCATAAATACTTACATAAACTCACATCTCCGAAGGTGTATGAAGATGTGTATTAACACCCGCAATTCACCAATTATGATTTACGGTCCACGTAATGGAGGGTGAGTCTATGGTTGTCAAGTGGGGACTTAGTCATGGCTGTTTTTTACTGTCGGATGGAGAACAACCCTATCCCTTAATCGTCTTCTACGACACCCACAGTAAGAGATGGGGTAGCCCTATTCTCTCTCCGCCGGGAACTAACACAATTATGATAAGACACAGATTAGATAGATAAGATAAGTTACTTAACTGACCCAGTCGCAAAAACACAATCAGATAAAGGCTGGCCCAATATTTGAAATGGGTACTTGTCGACTTGCCAACCGGGGATTTGTCGGAATTCTCGGGATGAAATGAGAGGCCGGCTATCTGCTTGCATTGGTTAGGTTTTGTGGAGCGTTCTCTATAGCGCTACACGTAGCTTGATATCTCTTTAGAGTCGTTAAAACTGAGCCATAGTTTCAATATTTCATAAACCGCAAACACTTGTTTTTTTTTATACCAGGGGGCAGACAAGCACACGGCCACCCTGATGGGAAGTGGTTACCGTGGCCTATGGACTCGTGCAACACTAGGAGCGTCACTACTCGCGCTGCCGACCCTGAAGAAACCTCCTAATGCCCCTTTTGAAGAACCCCATATTGTAGGCGCATGGGAAGACCGCAGCAGGGAGTTCATTCCACAACTTGAGTGTGCGTGGGATGAAGTTTCTTTCATACCGCACAGTGCGTACCGTCTCAGGTTGCAATGTGTGAGGATGAACTCCCTGCCTACGGCGAGCGGTGCGATGATAGAATGTTGCTGTGGGCATCATGTCAAACAATTCATCTGAGCACAAACCGTTGTACAGGCGGTAGAACACAGACAGCGAAGAAAAGTCCCTCCTAAAGCGGCGAGATTCCACATTACCTGCGAGTATGGGATTGTCAACCAGCCTCAACGCCCGTCTCTGCACCGAGTCAAATGGGTCAAGCTGGTAAGCAGGCGCTACAGCAAAAAGGTGACAGCAGTACTCCATGTGGGGCCGGACCTGTGCCTTATAAAGAAGGAGTCTCTGCCCCGCAGTGAAGTACTGCCTCGCCCTGTTGAGCACACCAAGTTTCTTTGATGCCAACTTAACCTTGTCCTCCAAATGACTGCGAAACTGGACATCGCTGGAGATATCGACACCAAGGATCCCGATACTCGAGGCAATGGTAAGCGGTGAGCCCAGGAATTGTGGCGCCACAATGAATGGAATTTTCTTAGCAGTGAATACACACACTTGTGTCTTGAAGGGGTTGAATTGGACTAGGTTTAGCCGTCCCCAATTGGATACTCCAGAGAGAGTAGTCTCGATTTCGGACACAAGTTGTTCGCGACACTCTAACACCTCGGACCGAGTGATATTTGCACGGCCCGTGTAACACGTGTCCCCGGTACTGTCGTCCGCATAACAATAAATGGAGCCATCAGACAGCATGTCATTAATGTGCAGCAGAAACAGGGTCGGAGACAACACGGAGCCTTGTGGGACACCAGCGTTTATGTCCATGCGGTCCGAGCAGCTACCGTCGACGACGGCTTGGATACTTCTATTGGACAAAAAGCTGGTGATCCATTCGCATAGTCCCTCAGGGAGTCCATAGTATGGCAACTTCGTAAGAAGACCTCTGTGCCAGACCCGATCGAAGGCCTTTGCTATATCGAGGCTGACCGCTAGTGCCTCACCCCGATTCTCGATGGCTTGCGCCCACCGGTTTGTGAGATTCACAAGAAGGTAGAGCGACGGTTGTGAAAGCCGTACTTTCGGTCGCTCAGTAGATCGTTTCCTTCAAGGTATCTCAGGAGCTGTGTATTGATGACACGCTCAATCACCTTCGAGAGAAGGGAGGTGATAGCGATAGGCCTGTAATTGGACGGATCTGTCCTGTCACCTTTCTTAGGCACAGGATGCACAAAGGCAGTCTTCCACGAGGCCGGGACTTGTCTCGCGGAGTAAGAGAGTGCGAAAAGGTGTTTAAGTACAGGGCACAGCTCGGGGGCACAGTGTTGAAGCACCATCGACGGTATACCGTCCGGACCACTCGACTTCCGAACATCTAAGGACTGAAGTTCCCGCCGGACCACCCGTTGCGTGATTTTTACTTCGGTCATGGAAGCACCACAGCTGGGAAGAATAGGTGGTTCAGCATTCCCGTCGTTCATAGTCGAGTTTGACGCAAAGAGATTACCCAAGAGATCGGCTTTCTCCTTAGCGCCATGGGCCAGACTACCGTCAGGTTTTTGCAGCGGTGGAAGGCAGGATTGGCAGAAGTTTCCCTCGGCAGCTTTGGCAAGCGACCAAAATGCACGACTGCCAGATGGGTAGCGCGCAAGCCGTTTGCCAATTCTGGCAATGGACTCAAACTTAGCCCTGGCCGTTGCTTTTTTACTGGACCTCGAGGCAGCATTAAACTTCCGCTTCACTTCAGCAACATTAGGATCCTTGTTGGCAAGAGCCGTGGTCCAAGTCCTGTATGCAGATTGCTTGCGTTCTCTAGCTTTTCTGCAGGGCCTATTAAACCACGGGCGTTTGCTCGCTTCTGTTGCGATCCAGCGGTTGGGAATATAGCATGCCATGCCCGCTAGGATCGCTTCAGCCACTGCTTTTGCATAGGAGCTTGGATCATCTGAAGTGAAGCAAAGCTGCCTCCACGGGTACGACGCAAAGAATTCTCGCAGTCCGTCCCAGTCTGCCGACTTGTAGTGCCAGACACGCCGCCATTGAGATGGCCGCGGAGGTTCTGGCCGCGTGAGTGTCACTTGCGCCCGGACGAGGCTGTGGTCCGAGGTTCCAAGTGGTACTTCCACAGTTACAGAGTATTCGTCTGGGCGCGTAGATAGCAGAAGGTCCAGTATAGAGCTTCTGTGGGTCTCTATTTCTGGTATTCTAGTAATAGAATGCACCAGTTGAGAGAACCCGTAGGTCAGTGCGAAGTCATGAGCAGCCCTTCCCGCAAAATCAGTTCTAGGAGACTCCAGCCACTCTACGTGGTGAGCGTTAAAGTCTCCCAAGAATACTAAGTCTGCGGTGGGGTACTGCTCAATTCCCCTGTCCGCTAACCGCTGCAGGTGCTCAAACAGTTGAGCCGCGCCCAAGTCACCGCTATGAGACCTGTAGAGGCAAGCATAGACACGGGTGTGGCCTCCGTGATCCATACGTACCCAAAGAGTGGACAGGTCCCTGTCTTCCAGGCCATTAAGACGGCGACAGCAAATATCATCCCGGACGTACAAGCACACCCCAGCGCGACTCAAGAAATTGTGCTCGAGTTTGTACCCGGGGTACATTAGGTAGGCTGTATCAGCCGGGCATGATATTTGCGTCTCCGTCAGAAAGAACAACGTAGGCTGCGCGGTTTCTAGATGGCAATGGACCTCGTTAAGGTTAGTGTGGAGGCCCCTGATATTACACATATCCACTTGCAATGTGGATGATGATGCCGCTGTGGTAACACGTATTCTTCTTTTCCGGGCCATAAATAAGTTATGGGGGGGGGGGGGGGGGAGAACGTGAAGAGAGTTTCTGCGTTGTCAGTGCAGAAGACAAAGCAAGGCTTCCTACCACCACATACAGGTTAGGGTTGTGTGACTGGATGGCGCGGCGAGCGGAAGGGCTCCCGGTTCCCTCCCAGATACTGTAGTCGAGTCCACTCCGGTTTCCTCCTCCGGCACTACTACAGCACCAGGAATTTTACACATGCAGCTGGTTCAGCCTCCTGGGGCGGAGATTAAGTGATCCCCAGGTTCGGGAACCGTACAGCCTGCGGGCGGCCAGCGTTCAACCGTTTCACCGGGTCTCCCTGACCGCCGCGCCATCATTTCACGCCCGCACAAGTAAGCGGTGTCAGTTGAAGCCTTTGGTCTTCCCACTAACAACACAAAACCTCCCCAGTGAGCTCTGGCTACCCTACTCACCGTCGGGAACACAACACTAGGTTGTTATAGCCGCGGTATTCTGTAGGCTGGAGGTGCTTCCCCAGTCGGACTGCTCAATTGGGACGGGAGATACCGTCGTGTCCTACCTCCTACAAAACGAACCGCTGGGCGCAAGTGTTACTATCTCCAACGACATCCAGTACCTACCGCAATCAAGTCAAGATAAGCTGGTATCTAGAAAACTTGGAATGTTCAACAAGGCGAAGCATCACTTTACTGCGGGGCAGAGACTTACGAGCATTCTTTATAAGTAGCATATCCGACTCCACATGGAGTAATGCTGTCACATTTATGCCGGAGCACTAGCTAACCAGCTTGACTCTTCGATTCGGTGTAAAGGCGGGCACTGAGGATAAGACAACAGAAATATTTAAAAAATAACGGTTGTAACTGCTCTGTAAATGTATCAAACTGTCAGTCCGATGTGCGATAGAGATAACGCTCTACAAAAAAGTACTCAGTCTATCTTAGTCGGACTCTCCTTTTCCTTCTGTACATCGTTGCTATTTCTGATACTTACCCTTGAACCACTGTGTTTAACTTGTTTTCACTGTCGAAATGGGAAGCTGCTGCTGCTGCTGCTGCTTCGTTTATAAATTTGAGAAAGTATAGGCTGTCGTCTTTCAAACTTACAGACTGTTCAATAGCTTTCTGAAATAAAAATATCACATTTTACATTTTATGTATGTTGATGAATACCTACCGCACGCACGCATTTTTTATAATCAGGTAGATACTAAAATTAAGGTCATCTAGATTATTTTATTGGCCCGTTCCTACAATACACTACAAGGGAACCAATTCCCGGGATGAAAGGTAGGTAGCCTATACATATGTTATGGTTGCAATTATCGCTATAACTAATTTTAGCCAGATCTAAAGCGTGACTGATTCACAAACTTATACTTACATTAGGATTATCACACGGCCGCAAAAAATATTTATTTATTTATTTATTTATTTATTCATTTTGCAAATGTAGGTCGAAAGTTGGTACATGTTTGTTAAAAAGGTATCACTACATTTGGCCTTGCGGCATGCAAATTAGAGCCATACAAATAATTAGTGGACATGCATTTATATTACACTTCATTACAGTTCATTCGAGATACGTACATTATGTCAATAGTAACTAAATATCACATAATCAAAATAAAATCAAATGCGTATGTCAACTGTAATAAGATTTCACATAATCAAAATAGAATAAAATAGGTATGTCAGTAATAGGAAATAATACAATATGAAAATAAAATCAAATTAGAAAATGTCAATTACATTAATTATTAATTAAATAATGATAGTAACAAATGATATCCGTGTTCAATTTAGTAAACTCAATTAATTTAATTTCAGTGAAACACCAATTTCATCTATTTCAATGACTTGTCATTTATGTACTCTTCAACAGAATAATAACATTTCTCCAGCAAAAGGTTCTTAAGGCTACGTTTAAATTCATTTATGTTTGTGATATGCAAAATAGAAATTGGTAGTCGGTTGTAAAGCCTTGGAGCCATGCAGAACACACTACTGTTAAGATATGTGGTTGCATTAGCTGGAAGACATAGCTTCATGTTATGTCTTTTACTATTAAGATATCTATAAAGCTGCATATTTTTCCTCACGAACAACACGGTTTCCAAAATATATATAGATGGCAATGTCAAAATCTGTAGTCCAATGAAACTAGGTTTACAACTATCAGTAGATTTCAATTTACATATAGCTCTTACGCATTTCTTTTGGGCTATGAAAATGCTTTCCACACCAGTTGAATTGCCCCAAAATATGACACCGTAATTTAAAATTGGAAATACATATCCATAATACGCCGTCATAATAGTGGATACACTGGCTGTCTTAGACAACATATACAGAGAGTAAGAGTGTTGATTTATTTTTGAACATAACACTTCTAAATGCATCTTCCAATTCAGACCTTCATCTATATTTAGTCCTAAAAATTTTGTTTGTTGTACCTGTTTTATTTGTGTTCCATTATATTGTATGTCCAAGTCTGTCAGTTTATTCGTCCTATTTCTAAATGTCATTATGCATGTCTTATTTAAATTAATTTTCAAATTATTTGATGTCAACCATTTAATAGAGTCATATAAAGTACTAATTATTTCATGCTCAAGCTGGGATTTATTATTTCCAGTAAATACAACTGTGCTGTCATCCGCAAAAAGTATAGTTTTATAATTTGTTGCTTGGGGAAAGTCATTTATGTAAATGATAAATAACAGTGGTCCCAGCACACTCCCCTGAGGTACTCCAAAAGCAACTTTCCGCGGTTCGGACGAGTAATTTATTAGCTTTTTAGTAGAACTACATATCCTAGAGATCTGTGTTGTCTGTGTTCGGTCACTTAGGTAAGATCTTATCAGTTCTAGCACATTTCCCCTCACTCCATAAGCATATAACTTATCTAATAAAGTCACGTGATCCACGTAATCGAACGCCTTGGTTAGATCCATGAAAATGGCGGAGGCTTGGTTCTTTTGGTCTACTGCGGTCATAACTGTACTGAGAAAGCTATAGAATGCTATATTGATATTTTTATTCTTACGAAATCCAACTTGCTCCTCAGCAAATAGGCCATTCATTTCAAAGAAATTGTACAGACGCTCGTAGATAACTCTCTCAAATATTTTTGATATGACAGGAACAAGAGCTATAGGTCTGTAACAACCCATGTCAGTTTTGTCATCCTTTTTAAACAGGGGTTTGATTACAGTAATTTTCAGGTCATTAGGAAACACACCATGAGATATGCATAGGTTAATCAAGTGACTTAAAATATGTGATAACCTAAAAGATATGTGTTTTAGTATCTTTGTAGAAATTTCATCGTATCCAGTGCTATTTGTCGTTTTGAGATTAAGGATGATTTTATTAATATCTTCAGGAATAGTAGGAGGCATAAACAAAGAGTTAGATTTATGACTAAAACTTATTTTGGACTTAGTTTGTTCTAATTTCGTAATTTGATCAACAAAATAGTTGTTAAACGAATTCGCTATTTGTATAGGATCACTAATAACCTCATTATTCACTGTTATGCACCGTATATATTCCTTGGGAACATTAAATTTATTATTGTTAATTACAGCCCAGGTAGCCTTACATTTATTTGTTGCGTTACTAATGAAGTTGTCATTCTGCGTCTTCTGTGTTAATTTTATAATCCTATTGAGCCTGGACGATAGGTTTTGGAAAGCTTCTTTATTTGTATTTGTACGGTTTTTCCGATACTGCCACAGAAGTTGACGTTTGCGTTTACAACATAGTCTTATGCCTTTCGTAATCCACTTTGGGCGTGTTTTTGCTGAGATCTTTACACGTACTATTGGAAAACATAGGTTATAAAATAGTCTAAACAGTTCATAAAACCTACTAAAGGCGATATTAGGATCTTGACAATCGTACACTTCCTGAAAACTGAGTGAGTCTAAACATTCCTTAAACTTTGTAATATTTACCATTGAATAGTTTCGTTTTTCAACATACCAGTACTTAAATAGATTAAAGCGTCCCACCGGTACTGCAAATAACTGTCCAGTATGGTCAGATAGTGCAAATTCCAGAACCTCGCGTGAGCAATGTCTTGTGTTGTACAATACATTGTCTAAACACTTCCCACTTACTAAACGCGTGGGTTGATTAAAAGCTGTCTTTAAATTGAAGGACCACAAAATCTGCATAAATTCAGTACATTCGGAACTTTTTTGCAGTATATCAATATTAAAATCACCACACAGTATTATTTTCTTTTTACCGTAACAGAAAGCAGTTAATAAAGAATGGAAAGCAGTAAAAAACGTGTTCAAATCTTCTGCACTATATCTCGGTGGTCTATATATGCATATCACATATATTTTGTGTTCTGGAAGCTCTATCCCAGAGCACTCCATAATATTTTCAATACCGTACTTATCAATATCTTGAATTGGGGCAAATACTAATGTGTTATCGACAAGTATACATGATCCTCCACGACGGTTGCGCCTACAAAATATAGAACCAAGGGTAAAATTTGGTACACTCAACCATTTTCTATCATCTCTTACCATGTTATGTTCTGTAATACAGAGTACACCAACACCCCTACCCCTACGTTCGAGCAATTCGAGAACTATAGCAAGCCGGTCCAACTTTGACATCAACCCATCTATATTTTGGTGATATAACTTTAGATCAGTCTCGAAAAAAAATACTAGAAGAAATGTTATCACTGTCAAATATAGAATCATCCTTATGCACATCAACCAGAATATTACACTGTGAGTCATTCTTATTCTCATTAGAGGGTAAGGCAAATTCCCAACAAGTCTGAGTACATTTATCAGCTACTTTACATAAACTTACACTTCTTTTGCTCAGAGAATCACTGTACCTTTTGCGTTTAGTTGCATAGTCGACCCGTAATATGTCTTTTAGTAGATTACGACACATTATTGTCGTAAAGTGTAAGTAATGAGGAATAAAGCGCACATAATTCATATCTACATAACTTACATAATCATATTGGTTACATATAAATTTCAATTCATAGTTTAGTTTAGTAGGACTAAGGTACCGATTGTATGGAACTTCGCCTACTATAATGTTAGTGTGACGCACTGTAGGTAGCCAGCTAATGAGTGAACTTTTAAATTGATACGGGTTACTATCATTAACACCCCCCAGTATCACTATGAAATCACTTTCTGTTAGACGCTGGTTGCGCCGAAGTAGAAACTGTATTTTTGACACGGAAACACACTCCTTTTATACCCGTCTCCCCTTCCGCACTAACCATAGATGTAGCTTCCGTCCGCCATTTGTGAAATATAGACACTCAGTCTCGCTTTGAACTAGCCAGCGTAATGACGGACCGCGCTCGCGTCTCTCAAAAATGATTAATATTTGTTACATTTTTACCGCTTTATAGACCTTTACCGATCGGATTGTGCCTCTCGTGTGTTCCTCAAGTGATCTAGTGATGCTGACGGCAGCTCCTGAGCAAGGAAGAGAAGATCCGTGTACCGGCTGCGATGAAAACACGTGTGTCGTGAAGGTTAGTGCATCCTCTCCTAATTTCTCGGGTTGCATTCATTGCTTGGATCACTCCCGCGGCAACCCGACCACCTGTCTTTTGTGTGTAAAGCGTCAATGGAACAGTTAGCTACTTCCCGCAATACAGTCCATTACCGCACGCTGCCAAGCGCCACCATTTTTGGTCCGGATCGAGCCGGATTCTTAGCCGTAGTTCGTATTTTGTTATTATTCTAATGGGAATAAGCGCATCGCACCTAAGTGCCTGGTTATTTTAGTAGAAAACCCCGCATCCAGACATTTAGGCTTAGAATTTGTTGTCCGTTCGCCGCTGGCTCGCATTGTACCTACCTAATACATAAATAGGTTAGGTATCATATCAACACTTAATCGTAGTTCACAATTTTCGCACCGCGCCTAAATACCTGGTTATTTTAGTGGAAAACCCCGCATCCAGGCATTTAGGCTTAGATCTTAGGTATACTAGACACCCTAGTGCATAGGCACAGTGTAATACCTAACGCATTTGGCTTTGTTTTGTTTTTTTCAATTACGTTGTTCTCGGCTCGCGTCGTATTTGCCTGGTACCTGCGTGGGTAGACACGTGGTTGTACCTCATTCCAATTCATACGAAAGTATTTTGATTTGAATAGATATTACGCAATACTTAATCTCGGAAATAATAGTTGAACCTAGACAGCGACCATCGCGTAGGTACGACCTTGTTGCTATGCGCGTTTGTTCAAGCGTGCATTCACAGTTGTAGGTACCTACCTATCTGCCGAGTGTCGCTCGCGCCGCCTCGCTGCTCTGTACCGCTAGGATTAAGTCATTTCATATTTGTTGTTTACCGCACTTTAGTTTGAGATTTAATTGTAAACATGTCCCCAAAGGTTGATAAGACCGGTAAGGTTCAATTGAAACTTTTATACGCTAAAAAAGAAATGATTTACTCTCGCGTACAATCGATTTATGATAATGCACTTAAAACCTCTGATTTGGTCATCAGAGATTCGTTCTTGTGTTCTATAGAAAACTTAGATAGTCTACGCGCGGATTTCGAAACCTTAGTACATGACATCAACGTTTTAGAGTTGAATTTGAATCCCGATTACTCAGTGAGTTATCAAGCCTTGTCGTCGTTTGACGATTTGTATTGTCGTATCAAACGCGTCGCTAGGAGTTTGGAGAAGCCGGCTGACCTACCCAACCCCACTCGCGACCGACCTAAGTTGCCACCAATTCAAATACCCGAGTTTGATGGTAACATTCGCAATTGGTGTCTATTTATAGATAGTTTTGAGAATACAATAGATAAGAACGATTCGTTGACAGATCACGAAAAGTTGCATTATCTCGTTGAAAAATTGACTGGTAAAGCTATAACCGTTTGCGCTGGAATTACGTTTAGTGCCGAGAATTATAATTTAATTTTAAATACTTTGAAAGCTAGGTATGAGGATAAAAGATCGGTAGCTAACGCCTATTTAGATCAGATGTTTGATTTGAAATCTATTGCGGCATGTAACGATCAAAACTTAGAGAAATTTCTAGATACTTTCGCGTCAGCTGTTCGCGCCGTAAAGAACCTAAAGATTGATGACCTCTGCGACTTCGTATTTTTGTATATGGGTTTAAGGAAATTAGATTCCGAAACCATTCGTTTGTTTGAGTCGGATCATCGCGGCAATAAAATTCCTAAGTTCGAAGACTTAGAAAGTTTTGTTCGCGAGCATATAAAAGTATTGCAGCGCTCTTCATCGAAACATGAAGGCGCGAAGATAGTTGTTGATTCTGCACGCAAAGTAGATGCGTCATCGAAGTCACTGAGGTCAACTCATACTTATGTTAGTACCGCACCAGCACGTGTACAGTCACCTGTTTGCTCTTTGTGTAGCACTCATCATTCGCAACTGTACAGGTGTCCTGGTTTTCTAAAATTGTCGCCTAGTGATCGTTATAAATTTGTTCGCGCTAATAATTTTTGTTTTAATTGTCTCGGTACTAAACACCGCGTTGTTTTATGTAATAGTAGAAATAGTTGTCGCAAATGTCAAGCGAGACACCACACTTTGCTTCATTTTGAGAATAGTAATGCCGCATCCAATGTGAGCACGGTTGGCTCGTCGAGCGGTGACACACGGCAGCCTGCGCCGCAGCCGCAGCCCGCGCTCGCGCGCGCTCCGGCCCGCCCGGTGACCGCCGCGGATGACGTCACCTTGTGTTCGTTCTCCGCTAGTGCTGCACTCACTACTGTGTGTCTTGCGACCGCTCGCGTTGTTATTGTTGATGCATTAGGTAAGCCGCGCATTGTTCGAGCGCTGTTAGATGGCGCTTCGCAAAGTAATTTTATTACTCAAGATTGTTGTCGGCGTCTTGGTTTCAATGTTGATAAGCGTTCAACCCGCTCAGTGGTGAAGGGTTTTGGAAGCTTACAGTCAGCTGTTCGTGGCACCGTTAAAACAAGGTTTAGATCTCGTTTTAATAATAATATTTGGTTTGACATGGATTCGCTCGTTATAGATAGAATAGCTGAACAGTTGCCTACCGTCCCGGTTGACACGTCTTTATTAACGAAATTTAAAGACTTGCCTTTAGCAGATGAGACTTACGCTGTTCCTGGAGTCGTCGATATATTGATCGGCGCTTCGATTCTCCCGCACCTCCAGTTATCACGTAAGGTTCAAGGGGGACCGACGTACCCCGCTCCGCACGCACTGGAAACAGTTCTTGGTTTTGTTATAATTGGTTCCGCACCCGCTTCTATAGATAGTTTTAGTCACTCGACTGCTTCGTTCTGTTGCACCGTCGAGCCGCCACTGGAGTCTACCATCCGCAAGTTTTCACTCGGTGGCTCCCGTGTATCCGCTGAAAAACGCTTTCTTTGTTTGGAACGAAAGATGCAGGCGTCCCCAAAGTCGAAGCGGGCCTATGATGAGGTTGTTAATGAATATTTAGATAAAGGTTACATCTCACCTGCGCCTGCGGACACTGGCGGGACCCAGCCTTCGTACATTATCCCGCACCGCGGAGTTATTAGAGAAGATAAGCTTACTACTAAAACTCCGCGTAGTTTTGGATGGCAGTGCTAAGACTAGCACTTCCGTGTCGCTTAATGACATTTTGTATTGTGGTCGGAATCTTTAAGGTAATTTATTTGACATAATTGTAAATTTTCGCATTAATATTAGTAGAATTTTAGCTTTTAGGACTCAACAGTCGCTTTGTGTTGGGCCCACTCTTCGCCCCATCGTTGGGACACATTCGTCGCTAATAGAGTGGCAAAATTCAATCTGAATTGGCGCCACATAATCTCTTTCACGTTGCTGGCACCGACAACCCAGCCGATTGTCTCTCTCGTGGATTGCTTCCTTCGCAAATTTTGGATCACCCGTTGTGGTTTGGTGGACCGTCCTGGATTCATGCCGCGTTAGATGGGTGGCCAGTTAGTCAATTCAATCCCACTACGGTTTCCGAACCACCCGAGGAGAAGAAGCACTCGCTTGTTGTATCGGTCCCACGTGAAGAGACCCTTATTTTGTTGTTGGCTAATCGCGTCTCGTCTTGGTCGAGACTGTTGCGTTGTGTTGTTTGTTCGCCTCTGCCCGCTGCCTAGCCAGCAGTAGGCACGAGCTCCAATCTAGGTTTATATTTTAGTTGTTATTTCCCAAACCTAGATTTAGATTAGACTTTAGATTTGTTTCGCATTTGTCGTTTCGAAGGTAACCCTTCAAGCCGGGGGGAATGGTTGCGCCGAAGTAGAAACTGTATTTTTGACACGGAAACACACTCCTTTTATACCCGTCTCCCCTTCCGCACTAACCATAGATGTAGCTTCCGTCCGCCATTTGTGAAATATAGACACTCAGTCTCGCTTTGAACTAGCCAGCGTAATGACGGACCGCGCTCGCGTCTCTCAAAAATGATTAATATTTGTTACATTTTTACCGCTTTATAGACCTTTACCGATCGGATTGTGCCTCTCGTGTGTACCTCAAGTGATCTAGTGATGCTGACGGCAGCTCCTGAGCAAGGAAGAGAAGATCCGTGTACCGGCTGCGATGAAAACACGTGTGTCGTGAAGGTTAGTGCATCCTCTCCTAATTTCTCGGGTTGCATTCATTGCTTGGATCACTCCCGCGGCAACCCGACCACCTGTCTTTTGTGTGTAAAGCGTCAATGGAACAGTTAGCTACTTCCCGCAATACAGTCCATTACCGCACGCTGCCAAGCGCCACCAGACGCCCTAGTTCTTGTTTCATAGTATTCACGATGCTATGAATGTTTGCAGCTGACTTCCAGTAAACTGTTACTCGGAATTTATCACCCAGGAGATTTTGCAGTACAGGCCGAAGATTTTTTCCGCGTTGATCAGCAAGAACGATTACGTTTTGTTTCTTCTCTTCTGCTTTTCCTTCCCCATCAAACTGTTTTGTAGAAAAAAGTTTTTTACAAATATTTACACTTGGCTGAGTCTCGTAGCCAGTCTCTGAGTCGGAATTATCTCTTGCAGGTACATCATCGGGTTTATTAAAGATTGAATTTATGGCGTTAAAAGTATATTCCCTCGGGGATGGTAAACCTGGTTTTACTGTGAGTGTACGGATTCGACGTTGATATTGTGGTGAATAGAACCTCATAGGTGTAGCTACACATTTATTATTTGTGAATGTTTCCTTTACACCGATTGATTGTAATAATTTTATTTTGTTTTCACATGTCTGTAATTTATTTTTAAGTGTACTATTTTCGATGTTCAAACTATCTATTTCATTTGTCGCAATCTGTAGTTCCATTTTTAGTTTGTATATTTCGTCTTTTAATACAAACAAATTGTCATTTGAAGAAGGTAAACTCTGATACGACACATCCATGTCGCATTCATTACTCGTATTATCACTCAACAATGTTATGTTATGTTTATTTGATCTCCTTTGTTTCATATTTACGTATACACCTTCCATATTTATTAGTTTGTTTGCTTTTATCTTTTTCTCAGCAAATAAATCTCAAAAAGTGGTTTCAATGTAACAGAGTTTTGAACCCTCGACCTCAGAATTACAAGTCGCCAACACTACGTCGGGACCAATGTAGCATATAATAAAGATGACGAAAGTGGCGAATACTTTTAATGTTACACTATAGTTCCTTTTTTTGTCGCTTGTGGGTACTGTGGTGTCGTTTTACTTTTATACCTGAGATTTGAAAAAGTGTTATGTAACGATTCTGGTTTCCTTTTATTTTGTTATTAATACACTATTTCACTGCAATTTAATATTCAAACACTGATGTTTTGTAATTACATTAACTTTTCCTTGTGGATTAACATCTAAAAGTCTGTTTATTGAGATGTATTATAGTTTATTGATGATATTAGCACCCGATACACTTTCTTCACTATAGGATGTTAAGTTTGGATTTTAACACTGTCAGATGGATTGCAGTATGATATATTGTTTGAACATACTTTAAGCTGTAATAGACGTATTTAACTATTTTAAATGTATTATTTATACGGAGCCGATGTTTACACCACGTTTGACAGCTGTCAATTTTTTTAATATGTTTTAATGATAAAAATATGTTTTTAAATTATTTTAATATGTTTCTACTTATTGCATAACGATGCAAATATCGAAGAAAATATAGAAGAAGTCGGTTAAAAGTACACATGTCAAAACAAACATAGATGTTTATAAAATTTAAGATTTGGGTACAAACTATATCTAATTTTTATGGGACCAAATGGTAACTATTTTGCATTGAACTAAAAAATAATCACGTAAATCGGATTATAAATCTCAGAGTAATTAGTGTACATAACATGACATAAACTCACGCCTATATCCCCAAAGGGGTAGGCAGAGGTGCTAGCACCCAAACTTCGCCAGGTTATGTTTAGGTCCCAATGTAATAGGTAGGCGAGCCTATTGCCATTAACCGGGCACTTATAAACCTGCGATAAATACACACATAACTTCGAAAAGCATCGAAAAGTCATTGGTGTGTGCCATGGTAAAACCTGGGATCGAACCCGTGCCCTCGTCTCAGCAGTCCATTACCCATACCACTAGGCTACCGCGGTTGGTGTACATAAAAAAACTACCTATCGAATTGAGAACCTCCTCCTTTTTAGAAGTCGGTTAATATAGATATTTATTATGTAACAAAGTGATACCACCGTGCCCTTAGCACGAAAAACTATCGTAATCATTTCGTAAACGTATCGAGAGATCGGAGCATTGCGATTAGCCGCCTGCCTGCTGTGAACCTGTGTGTGTGTGAAACCGGCCAATCGCAATGCTGCGATCTCTCGATACGATTACGATAGGTTTTCGTGCTATGGGGACCGTACCCCTAGCATGAATAACTATCGTAATCGTTATGTAAACGTATCGAGAGATCGGAGCATTGCGATTGGCCGCCTGCCTACTGTGAACCTGTGTGTGTGTGAAGCCAGCCAATCGCAATGCTCCGATCTTTCGATACGATTACGATAGGTTTTCGTGCTATGGGGACCGTACCCCTAGCATGAATAACTATCGTAATCGTTATGTAAACGTATCGAGAGATCGGAGCATTGCGATTGGCCCGCTTCACACGCACACAGGTTCACAGTAGGCAGGCGGCCAATCGCAACGCACCATACGATTACGATAGATATTCGTGCTAGGGGTACAGTTATATAGGTACACATCTTATGTAAATACATTCGTTAATTAAACAGGTAGGTATATACACCGTCACAGCGCTAGCGCTTTGATTAATCCCGGGACTGATCCCGGTTATAGGTAATTGCCCAATAGTGTTAATAAAATACTGAATTAATAACTGTGAAGTAAATATAAAAATAATAATTTTAAGAATCTTCAGTTTGTTTTCAGCTTTGAGCTAGCTAGGGCGAGCACTTAAATACAAAAACAAATATTGTTTTTCTATTAGAAGCTCTAATACACTCGTGTCGAATTGATAAAATCTCCCTAATTTAAAAGAGAAGACCGGATAAACATTGAAATACGTTTGTACTTTTCCCACAGTATTTGTAACTCCCAACCCAAGAACGACGAGGTGTTATAAGTTTGACGTGTCTGTTTGTGTGTGTGTCTGTCTGTGGCATCGTAGCTCCTGAACGGATGAACCGATTTGGATTTAGTTTTTTTTTGTTTGAAAGATTTATTAGTCGGGAGTGTTCTTAGTTATGTTTGAAAAAAATCGGTCCAAGATGGCCGCCGACACAAAATAAGGGAGTAGGTACATATTTTTTCTCAACTCCCTCAATATGGGTATCAAATGAAAGGGCTTTTTTTACGTGCGCAAAATCCACACGGATACCTCCCTACCGCAGCCGGTGGAAGAGGTTATGTCGGACTACAATATGACAAATTTCAAATCCAAGATGGCCGCCACCACAAAATGGCGAATATTTCACAACTCTCTCAAAATGGGTATCAAATCAAAGAGCTTGACGAGTAGATCAATTTAAAAACTGTAAAGTAAAAATTAAATCAAAAATTTAAAAAACCCCGTCACAAAAAATATTCTCAAAAAAGTCGAAAATAAGTTGTGTTAGTTAGCCCTATAACTTTGATATACCTAGTAATACATATCTTGATTCAAGCGTTGTCATTGTCGGGGGGACCTTGGATCGTTTCGATAATTTGATGTAGCGCCCTACCTGTTAGGGTCCCCCGACATGACAAGGCTTGTATCAAAATATGTATTACTAGGTACATCAAAGTTACAGGGCTAACTAACACAACTTATTTTTGACTTTTTCCGGATTGTTTTTTGTGACGGGGGATTTTTTAATTTTTAATTTGTTATTATTACTCTTGAACGGTTTCACCTTATGGCATCTTCCGCCTCGGCATTATGCCGTAAAGCGAAACTGGTGAGGAGTAATAATAAAAAATACTGGGGAAAAAGTACAAGTGTATTTTAATTTTTATCACAACAAATTCCACCAAGTGTCATCAATCAACCGTATAAACAGTCAGAAGACCGGTTGAATTGTGTCTAATTACAGTAGTTTCCCTGCGAAGCGACTATAATCTGGGGTTCTTTAAGAAAGTTTTAGAAGGTTCTTACAAGGTCGTCAGCACGAATGACTCCCCTGGTGTTGCACACGTGCGCAGGCCACGGTAACCACTTCAGGTGAGCCATGTGCTTGTCTACTTCTAAGTGCTGCATAAAAAAGCTCTGTCGCGAATTGTATAGTTTTCACTTTATCTGAATAAGCAAAATGAAGAGAAAAAGTAGGACAGAGGAACTTAATCTTCAAAGTACCATTGCATACAACAGGGATCAGTCTCTGGATTAGTCATGGCACTGTGTTGGTGTCACTTTCATACAGCTTGTAGGTAACGCAACATGCGTACCACGCCCAGGACTGGGCAAAATACATACTTTACTTTATTTGAAATACATTTTACAAAATATTTTTAAGTAAGGCATTTGAAATATAAAATACAAAATACAGTATTTTATCTATTTGTAATTGAAATACAAAATACAAATTACAAAATACCTATGTCCAAAATATTAACTATATTAATAACTAACCTCAACTGTTGCGAAGATTGCGCCATTCTGCTCACATACTTTTCGCAGGAAGAGCGTATCCGAAATAACTGGGAACAAAATTACGAGCCTATTGTAAACAATCTTTGGAACGCTTTAGCTTACAAGAAGAATGTATGCTCGTCTCGTAAGCTGAAGCTCTTTTGTGATTACAGCGATATCGAAAGATTACTGAGCTCTTATATTTCTATGAAGCCTGATGATTGTTGCTGTAAGCGCGGCAGCCTCGCGATACAGATGCTAACCTAACAATCAGGAACACTGGTCGCTAAACCGAGGGCGAAATAAATTTTGACTGATAGCTCACCCGTCTACCGTCTAACGTCTCGGAGTATCGACGGAAAAAGAGTACATACGCCATCTAGAGGACTTATTGTTTTGTTACACCCCATAAATGTATAAGTTACCTAGTAGGTACTGCCTACTTTAATAGAACCCTTTAGTACTTTAATATAGCGAAACTGATAAATATGAAGGATAAAAAAATCACTTACTCAAAGCTAATATAGCGAAAATTAACATTATCACGTTTACTACACAATTAGGAACCTAAATGCGTACAGCGTATGTGCTACAAAAATCACCCCATTTTATAAATTAGATCAAGGAAAAATTAAAAATAAACTAGTTGATTAGATTTAAATCTTTTGCAATAATTTTCCTTGATAAGTATCCATTAGAATCTATTCTGGTTCGGCCATGTAATGCGTATGGGTGACCGTAATGTTGTAAAGAAAGCATTAACTATGGAAGTAGACGGCTACAAGGAGGAAGACCTAAGAGGAGAAGGGTGGACTGTGTGAAAGATGAAATAGATTCTACTAGCAGTAGGATAACAAAACATCATACCACCTAGGTGGTACAAGCACGCAGCCCACCTGATGGAAAGTGGTTACCGTGGCCAATGGACGTGTGCTTGCGCTGCTGATCCTGTAGACACAGTGAGTTTCTGTGCCTTCAGTGTATAAGATAAATCTTCCTATTGACAGCACAAAAACTGTCCAGTGAGCACTGGCTGCCCTACACACCGCCGATAATACACACGAGGTGACCGCAGTCTTATGTATGGCGGTGGTAATTCCCCAGTTGGACTGCTCATTTGGAAATACCGATCTATATATTTACTCTTAAAAAACCTAATAACTGTTCACCGACAATACTTCAGTTCATCCGTGAACATGGTGCTTGTAACAGCGCTGAAATATCGGAAACTCAGAACAATACAACATGGTAAATATCCCGATAACTTTAATACTAATGCGAGTGACCATGATAGTTTAAATACCTATACTCGTCACAAAAGGGGTTGCGTATGGTTGTGTAAATGTATTAATAAATAATTATTCTACATAATTCTACACAACGCTATATAGACCCATGGCAAGCTAGCTTAACTAACTTGTGTTATGGAATCTAGAATGCGGATAAACTTACTACATACTTATTTATTGTAAATACATGCATATAGATTGTACATAGAAACACTCAGACCAATGTAAATATACATAATCGTGCATATAAATATTTGCACTGAACGGGAATCGAACCCGTACCTCCTGCATAGCAGTCGAAAGTTCTACCGCTACGCCACAGAGGCCATAAAAATGGTTTTATTTGTTTTATTTTATCAGTTTGTTATGATATTCCTAAATAACATGGTTTATCCGCAAATTAGTATCGATCTGATGCCAAATACCTAATATGAAAACAATGCCATAATAAGTTACATAACATTATCAAGATTATTTTTTCAAGTATGAAATAAATAGGTTTGTATTATAATAAATAACAGATTTGTCCTCAAAGCTGTTACATGATACTGAATTTTCCTTAAATTGCTTTGTTTTAATGTGGCATTAGCAAGCGTTATCGACGGAGCCCCCTGCATGGGCCCCATATTTTTCAGTGCATTATCAGCAGCAGCGTTGCCAATTCCCCAAACTGTGGGGATTTTCAACCCGATTGGGTAATTTGTGGAGATTGGGCTTATGTGGGGAAAATGTGAGGAATTTAAACATTTACTCTAGACCTGAACACAAAAGTAATAAGTGGTAAGTATTACCTATAACTATCAGCAGTAACCGTCATCTGCAGACAATAATCGAAAATTTTGCAATATACTGATAGCATAAACCTTTTATTTCGAAAACACAATGGAATCATAGCATTATACCTTTAGGTATTACCGACATAACCCGCAGAAAAAGCAAGCTAAAGTGGAAATGTGCCACATTTGAAGAACCGATGGCCGTTGCAGCAAAGAGCAAATGAGTCCTAGACTTGAAAATGCGAGAAGATAAACGGAAGGTGGGACACTCCTTACCCTTAGATAGACTGACGAAGGATCGGGAGCACGATCCTTCGTCAGTCCATCTGGCTAAGGATATTAGGAGGAGGGATGGACTGTAATATGCTAATTGATTTTTGTGATAATTTTATTTATTTGATGTCCGCTTCTTTATTACGTGCGAAAAATACCCACGGATACCCACCCGCTGGAACCGGTGGGAGAGGTTATGTTGGACTCGAACCGACTGAAACGCACGTTGCTTGTGGGTCGGTATTGGTTGCCGATGATGAGGTTGACAGACATATCCCTTGCATCCCGGCCGACGCAGTGATGTCTGCTATTACAGGTCGGCAAACACATTGGCAAACATCAAGAATGGCAAAAAGGGTGTTTTTAATATCGATCACGCGTGTGAAAATTTTACGAAGCGTGAAACCCGCAAATGTACTTGAATTATGACAAGTTCTGTATCAATTTTCTTTTTGATTCAACTATACTAAGTGCACGCGCACCCCGCATGACAATAAAATGCACACTGGTTTTCAAAAATGCGCTCAACCACGCGGGGATCCCAGGATTTACTCACCGTGTCCTGCGTGCGTATTCCACGCACTACAATAAATACTTCTATGAAAAGGACTATTATTATGGGTAATAAGTACGCTAAGTAGCCTAGTGATATGGGTAATGAACTGCTGAGACGAGGTCTCGGGTTCGATCCCAGGTTTTACCGTGACACACACCAGTGAGTTTTCGATGCTTTTCGAAGTTATGTTTTTTTTTTGGTTTACGTGCGCATAATCCCCACGGATACCTCCCTACCGGAGACGGTGGAGGAGGTTATGTCGGACTCGAACCGACTAAAACGCACGCCGCCTGTGGGTCGTTTTGGTTGCCGAAGGTGAGGTTGACAGGCATATCCCTCGCACCCCGGCCGACCCAGGGTCATCTCTCACGATTTGGCCCTCTTCTCGGGTGTGGGGACTACAGAGTCCCCAACTCGTCCCCGGAAACGGGGAGGCGCGCCAGATGCGCCATCGCCGCGGCCTGCTTCTGCCAGGGTGACAGGCGGCTCCACCTGTCACCCCCAGGCCGGCGCTCATGGGGGGCGAAGGTCGTTCCTCGACCTCCGACGCCCGAGTTGCCTTCGTACGCGGGCAGCTTGGCTTGCAATCCTTCGTCGCTCCCGCTACCGCTCCCGCCCCGCCTCCTCCTTCACGAGCATTACTTGCTCGCAGAAGGAGGCGCCGGCCGCCCATCGCCGCGAGCAAGGGGGAGAGCATGAGAACTCTCACTCCCAGGGCCGCAACAAGCTACCGTCTCGGCGTTTCCCACGCCGGACACACGGTGAGCGTGTGCGGCCTTGAGTCCTCACTCGCGTCGCAGTGATAGCACTCGGACGTTGGCTCTTTCTCCATCCGACGCAGATACTTCCCGAAGCACCCGTGCTCGGTGATCATCTGCGTCAGACGGTACGAGAGGCTGCCGTGTGGCCTCTCTTGCCACTCCCCCATGATGGGTCTTACCGCCGCTACTACGGCGCGCCCTGCGCCTGGTCGCCCAAGTCGTAGCTCCCATTCCGCCACGATTTCCCTGTGGAGCTGGGATCTCACGGCCCGAATATCTTCCGGCTCGGGGTCGTGACCCCGCTCCCGCGCCGCCTTTCGAAACCGGTATAGCGCCGAAAGGGATCTCGCTTCCAGGATCCATGGTGGCGATCCAGCGAGGAGACTCGCCGCGTTGAAAGATATCGTGCGGTACCCTGCAGCAGGGGCATGTGCCGATCACTCAGGGTGTCCGCCCACACGGGACACCCGTACAGGGCACTGGACCGCACGACACCCGCGTAGAGTCTCCTGCAGGAGTCATCCGGGCCCCTCAGGTTGGGCAGTAGCCGCGCCAGAGCGTTGGCTGTGCCCACCAATTTGGGGCCAATACTTCGGAAGTGCTTCCCAAAGTCCCACCGGCCGTCGAGCACGAGCCCCAGATATTTCACCTGGGGCTTGATGCCGATGAGAGTGCCTCCTACTGTGAGACTGGAACCAGGTGGTGGCGTGCGCCGAGGTCCATGAAAGAACATGGCCTCGGATTTATGCAAAGCCACCTCAAGGCCCAGCCGCCGGATCCGTTCCACGACTCGAGCAACCGCGGTCGTGGCCCTCAGGGTCGCTTCGCGGTATGTAGCCCCGCTCGCCGTCACTAGCGTGTCGTCTGCATAGCACGTGACGGTGGCGCCGTCTGCGAGCTCGCCGCGAAGCACCCAGTCGTATCCGATGTTCCACAGGAGCGGCCCAAGAACCGATCCCTGTGGAACACCGCACGACATCTCACGCCGACCGACGCCGGTCGCACTTGGGTAGATGACGACACTCGCCGTCAGGTACGCCCCGACTATGCAGCGAAGGTAGAGAGGCACACCGTGGTACACGAGTGCCTCCCTGATGCAACTCCAGGGCAAGGTGTTGAACGCGTTGGAGATGTTCAAGGACACCGCCAACGTCACCTCACCCCGGGCGACTGCCTCCTCCGCCAAAGTCCTCACGCGCATGATGGCATTCACGGTGGACCGCCACCGGTGGAAGCCATATTGGGCGTCTGCCAGGTCCGGTCCCCTACCAGAGAGGTGCTCGACGAGGCGCTTCGCAATAACTCTTTCAAAGAGCTTGCCCACCTCGTCGAGCAACACAATAGGCCGGTAGCCGGACGGTTCGTCTGCCGGGCGACCCTCCTTTCGGATGAGGACCAGCTTCCCCCTCTTCCACATCTTCGGAAACTGGTCCCTCGAAGTTATGCCAGAAATAGGGCCAGATTTACCCGTACAATACATGATCTTGACCCACGATTAAAGTGTGAATCAAACGAACTATTACCAGGCACACTTTTAATTATCATAAAGATGGAGAGCAGTAGACGCGAGTATCACAGATATAATAAAACTATTGAGAGAGTGTAACTATAACCTTTGGTCGAGCGCGCAACCCCACACTATACCAGTATAATGTGGGGGGGGAGGCCATGACTAGGGTAAATGAGGTCAGAGACTTAGGTGTCCGTCTTAATGCGGGGCTTACATTTGGGGACCATATAGTTGCGGTGTGTAAGAAAGCTTACAGAAATTTAGGTTTCATATTGCGAAGAGCAAATAATTTTACAAATATAGGAGCGATCATAGCATTGTATAATGCGCTAGTGAGAAGCCAGCTGGAAAGCAACGCAGCCGTATGGTCACCATATGAGGCCAAATATAATCTAATGTTGGAGCGGATACAAAACAAATTCGTTAGATTTCTATATCTAAGGTTGTATGGTGTGTATCCTTATTATCCGCTAATGTATCCCACCTTATTCATATTGGGAATGGTGGGGTACAATGAACTACGGGTGAGGCGTGAAGTCGCGCTGGTAACGTATATGTTGGCGGTACTGAGGGGTAAGCTAGATAACCCAGCAATACTGGGTGCTTTGTGTCTTTGTGTGCCGGACCGGTACGTGTGGCGCCGTCGCCGGCCGCCGCTGCTGGCGGTGCCGCGAGCGCGCACGAATCTGCAGGCCGAGGCCCCGTTCACTCGGGCCCTTCGCGCCCTCAATATGATATCCGAAATAGTGGACATGTTTACGGGTTCTCTGAGTGAATTCACAAGGGCATCTTTGTATGTCATTAGTTATAAGTTATAGATTAGTTAGAATTAGTTATAAGTTATAGTTAGTAGAATATGTTAAGATAACAATGTACAATTTGCTAACTGCCGCATTGGGGCAACCTGTAATGGTAGTTACATAAGGAAAAAATAAATAAATAAAAAATATTTTTGTTATATGAATATGGATTTTCATTAAGTGTAAGGCAATTCGGAGCGTTTATTTGTATGTTAATAAAACAATGCTTGTTTTTGGTTCTTTTGCTCTTTTCCCCCACGTAAAATGCTTAAATATAGGTATAGCTATATATAGCTGGCAATAAATCCAAGCCGATGAATCCCAATGAAACTGTGAAGCCACTCGCTGCATTGTTTACTACCTGAAACAAAAAAAAGGTTATAGGTAACTATCTACTTACTAGTGGAACTACGGGGAATTATTTCCCCTGTGGTCTCACCACACGAAGCAATTAAATGTTATCCTATATGACAGTTTTAGTGGGACCACAGTTAATTCAGTTTACCCCTGGTGTCACAATTTTCTTAAAAAATTATCTTAGTTACGTCCAAGTTCACAGAAATCTATCAAGACTGACGCCCCGAGACGTTCTATGTTGACTGTCCACTCCAAGTGAATGCAAAATAAGTGGCGTAAAGAAACGGGAGAAGATTCATACTTTCCAATTCCGCAGAGCTCATTCTTTCCATAGGACATGCGTACCAGAAAAAAGACAATCAATTTTCTATACATTTATTTTTACAAATACTAGCAGACGACTTTGCTATCAAAATTGTTCCAAAACTACAATCAAATCAGCAAGTAGGTACCTATATAGGTAGGTAGATATAAAAATCGCCTTGTCGGTCAATCAGCAGATATGCAGCTTGCAGGCATAGGACAGAGAGGCGACTTTTTCTATATAACATACACACGCCGTGTTTTGTTCTGTTTAGATTGGTAGAAACACGGTAAAAATCACCTTGATATAATTCATATAATACAAATAATTATTACGAGTACTTACTTCAGTTAAACCACCACGGATGATTTCGAAGAACTTCTTAATTAAATCTGCTACAGCTTTGTCACATGTCTTCGGTTTTTGAACGATACACTGCATGAGTTTATCAGTCAATCTTAGTTGAAAAGGGAATAATAATAAATGTGTGTGCTAGAAAACCTCAACCCAACAGGGCGAAGCAATACTTCACTCCAGGGCCATGACTTCTTATTTATAAGATGCAGATTCGGTCCCAGATGGAGTGCTTCGGTCACCTTTTTGCCGGGGCACCTGCATACCAGCTGGGCGACCCTTTGACTGTGGAGCTGGGTACATGTGGTACCGACAGAGTACTATTCGGACAATGTTAGCAGGCCAGTGACAGTTCTTGTTTTAGTCAATTTTTACGTGGTATATACCCAATTGATGTTTTTATACCATTTAGGTAACAAACACAGTCCACAGAACATGGCCTTCCTGGTGGTCTAACTTACAAGTACAGGGGGACTTAATTGCAACGTCGTTAAGTCGTTCATGAAACGATTTCCACTCATTAAGAGCTCTTCATTCTTGTTGCTTATGCACTGTGTGCCATGATTCACCATGAAACCTGAAAAAAAAAATATGACATGAATACTTTTGTTATTCTCCAGGATGACAAAACATCTACTGAGACTCTCAGTTAGGGAGTCCAGAGTGGACGGAACTGAGAGGAACTGGAGGATGGAGGTATTTTTTATAAACCTTGGGTGGCAGACAAGCACACGGCCTACCGAATGGCCTGTGGACGTGTGTAACATCAGGGGCGTTACACAGGTGCTGCACCTACACCCTGTAGAAACCCTGTAGAATTCCCTGCCTATGGCGAACATTGCGATGATAGAATGTAGCTGTAGGCATCATGTCAAACAATTCATTTGAGCCCCACGCAGCGAGGTGAAGTCCCTCCTGAGGCTGAGAGGTTCCACATCACCTGCGAGAATGGGATTGTCGACCAGCCTCAATGCACCGAGCGCCGAGTCTAAGGGTCTAAGCAGGTATGCAGGTGCTCCAGCAAAAAGGTGACATCAGTACTCCATGTGGGACCGGACCTGTGCCTTATAAAGAAGGAGTCGCTGCCCCGCAGTAAAGTACTGCTGCGCCCTATTTAGCACTCCAAGTTTCTTTGATGTCAACTTAACCTTGTCCTCCAAATGACTGCAGTACTGGACGTTGCTGGAGATATCGATATCGAGGATACCGATACTCGAGAAAATGGTAAGCAGTGTGACCAGATTGTGGCGGTACAATAAATGGGGTTTTCTTAGCGGTGAATACACACACTTGTGTCTTAGTGGGGTTGAATTGGACTAGGTTTAGTCGTTCCCAAAAGGATACTCCAGAGAGAGTAGTCTCGATTTCGGATACAAGTTGTTCTCGACTCTCTTCCACCTTGGACTGAGGGATATTTGCATGGCCCGTGTAGCAAGTGTCCCCGGTACTGTCGTCCGACTTACAATGAATGAAGCATGTCATTGATATGCAGTAGAGATAGGGTCGGAGACAACACGGAGCCTTGTGGGACACCAGTATCGTCGTCGACGGCAGCTGCTCAGACCGCATGGACATATCCATGCAGACTGAGCAGCTGCCGTCGACGACGGCTTGGATACTTCTGTTGGACAAAAAGCTGGCAATCCATTCGCATAGTCCCTCTGTGTCAGACCCGATCGAAGGCTTTCGCTATCTCGAGGTTGACCGCCAGTGCCTCACCCCGACTCTCGATGGCTTGCGCCCACCGGTTTGTGACACATACAAGATCACCGGTAGAGCGACGGTGGCGAAAGCCGTAGTGTCAGTCGCTAAGTAGATCGTTTCATTCAAGCTATCTCAGGAGCTGTGTATTAATAACACGCTCCATCACGGATCTGTCCTGTCACCTTTCTTAGGCACATGATGTACAAAAGCAGTCTTCTACGAGGCCGGGACTTGTCTCGCGGTATATGAAAGTGTGAAAAGATGTGTAAGTACAGGGCACACCTCGGGGGCACAGTGCTTGCACCATTGCCGGTATACCATCCGATCCACATTTCCGAACATCTAAGGACTTTAGCTCCCGCCGGACCACCCGTTGCGTGATTTTTACTTCAGTCATGGAAGTAACATAGCTGCAGGGGAGAATAGGTGGCTCGGCAGTCCCATCATTCATAGTTGAGTTTGACGCAATGTGATTACCCAATATATTGGATTTCTCCTTAGCGCCATGGGCCAGACTATCGTCGGGTTTTTGCGGCAGCGGAAGGCAAGACTGGCAGAAGTTTCCATCGGCAGCTTTGGCGAAAGACCTAAATGCACGACTGCCAGATGGGTAGCGTGCAAGCCGCACGCAAATTCTGCCGATGAACTCAAACTTAGCCTTGGCCGTTGCTTTTTTTTACTAAAGGCAGCCTCGAGGCAGCATTCAACTTCCGCTTCACTTCAGCGATATTTGAATCTTTATGGGCAAGAGTCGTGGTCCAAGCCCTATTTGCAGATTGCTTGTGGTCTCTAGCTTCTCTGCAGGGCCTATTAAACCATGGGCGTTTGCTCGTTCCTGTCGCGATCTAGCGGTTGAGAACTTAACATACCATACCTGCTAGGGTTGTATCAGCTACTGCTGTTGCACTTGCTGTTCGTAACCGTATCCCCTAAACTAAATGAAATAATAAACAAGTGAAAACGGGCTTACGGCTCTCCTTCGCCACAACAGCGCAAAAAACTGAAAAACGGTACTTTTCTTCCAGTCCCCCACCGCCTGTTAAATTTTCACGTTAATTTTCCCACAGTAATAACATCTTTACCTTGTTGGACAAATTATATCTTTGGTGGTCAAATTAGATCAGCTTATCGTTTTTGTAGAGCCTTCTCTATACCGTGAAAACTTTTTGTGAAGTATATTGTAATTTGTCAAATATATATATATATATATATATATATATATATAGTCTGCATTGACATTTTGCCAAATATAACCCCTCGTTTACACCATGAAACAATACTTGTTTTATACATGTTTCTCAGATACTTTTTCGTTCACATAGGATTGATACAACAAGTTGTAAACAACTCTAAAACACATTTGCGTCCACACCGTAGCCTGTGTCATATTGCAACTTATCAAATACATGTTTTATACTTAGGTGTAAACGTGGGGTAACAGTTTGTCAACTACAATAAACACCCATTACCAAACTCAAATAGCAATGAGAAGTGCCACAATTACAGTAGTTAAAAGCAAAGTGGTTAATGAAATAAATAAAAATTTGAACACAAACACAAATGGTTTTAACTGCTCTGTAAAGGTATCTTAGTATCAGTTCGATATACGATAAAGAAGACGCTCTACAAAAACGAAGTCTGTTGATATTAGACGGCTCTCCCTGTCCTTATCGACGTACCACATCAGCCGCATCCTAAGTATTGCTGCTATTTCTGATACTTACTTTTGAAATACTCTTTTATACTGGCCTTCATCGTTAGCCTCGAATAATTCTGTTACAAACATAGTAACGTCCAAGCTGTTATCTATGCATTTTGATAACTGAGTATTAGCTATCTGAAATTAAAATGGCTACGTTTTATGTATGTTGTTATACCTATTGTAATTTATACCGCACGGGAAATTATTAGTTTTGATATTCCTAGTTTTAATCAAAATAATTAGTTTAAATAATATTTTTAATCGATCAGGAGGCTTATGCCTAAATTGTAAAATGTCTAGATGCCCAGGTCTCGGAAAAGGTAACTAAGTTGTAATTTTTCAAGGTCTTAGAATGACCAGATAGTAATATGTCAAAGTCTTAGATTGATCAAGTAGTGGGTAAAATGTCAAGACAAGCAGTTTATGAAAGGTACCTTAGTAAAAATATAGGTAAATCATCGTCTAAATCATTATAACGGTGTTTTCAAATAGAAAATACCTACCTGTCTGTGTGACCTAAAAGCTAGACCTGAAAGTTATTAGAGACCTGGCTTTCCTAAAAAGTTTCCTAAAAAACAAGCCAGATCGACTGTAGTTATCTAAAAACTGTTATTTTGTGAAAATTGTTAAAAGCTAGTACTTTTGCTCGCAACTTCGTCTAGTACCTACAATGACATATTATTTATAGATACGTTACGTCTTGCAGGAACATGGCGGTAAAAAAAAATGACTACTTAGGATAATACGTCAATATAATTTATATGCACTATATTATGATACGAGTATAGTACTGTTTAACCTCGATGTGTTTGAGACACATCAGTTAATTTACTGAAATCATGGGTCTAAACCGAATGAGTTTCATCATTTTATGTTCTGGTACAGCTACGGGTTGTTTGTTTAAATCTTCTTGGAAAAATTTGCGAATTATGCGGCATGTATTTAAAATGTCAGCTTTTTGCATCGACGTAATTATATATACTTTTGGCTATGTCTATTGTTTCGAGGGCTTGTATTAAATGTTTGGGTATCTCGTACTGAACAACATTAGGGGCACTATGTAGACTATGTTCTGTGAACTTACTTGTTTATTTTTTCAGTAATGGTTTCGTTGAGATTGTGGGTGTTGAGGACTGCAATTTCAATGACAAATACTTTGTTCTTTTGTTTGTCAATTAAAGTGATATCAGATCTATTGTTATGGATGATTTTGTCCACCAATATCGTGTTTTTGTCTGTTTATATTGTTCTATCAAAGTATAATTTATGGTTTATCATTAATAATATTATGATTAAGAATTTATTGGTAAAGGTGTTTTTTTCCTAGCGCACTGTAGCATCTATTTATAACGTCCTCATTTCACCATTCGGATTGTCGCCATTTTAAAATGCGGACAACGCATCTACAGTTCTTATATCATTGGTCTGTGGGCAGTATTTGAATTACATGCAATTAAAATACGTATTTGATGGTATTTGAAATACATATACGTATTTGGTATTTGTATTTCAAATACTTACTTAAAATGTAATTTGTAATTCGTATTTTAAATATCTGAAGTCGAGATATTTAATAATTCGTTTTTCAAATACTTCAGGCCTCAAAGTACATGTTAACTTTAAAACATATGTACCTAATGTTCAGTTACAAAGTAGTAGTAGTGAAGAAGATGATGCACGGCAGCCTCTTGTACCGGCTGACGCAGGTTTTCATCGGGCACGGGTGCCTCGAGGATTTCCTGCGGTGGGAGAGGTTATGTCGGACTTGAACCGGCTAGCACGCCGTCTATGGGTCGTTGCCCGTTGCCGGGGGTGAGATTGGCAGGCATATCATTCGACCCAGGGCCGTCTCTCTTAATATGGCACTCCTCGGGTATGGGAACCACAGAGTCCCAAACTCGTCTCCGGGTATGAGGAAGCGCCCAACGCGCCACCACCGCAGCCTGCTTCTGCTAGCGTGACAGGTGGCTTCAACTGAACTGAAATGCGCAGGCTGCCACCGTGAAGTGAAGGCCTCCGTCCCCTATGAGCGTGGGCCTGGGGATGACGGATGAAGCCGTCGGACAGCCTAGCAGAAGTAGGCCAAGATGGCAGAACAATATGTGCCACTCCTTACCCGAGGGCTAGGTGGGGACACCATGGTAACCACACCCGACAAGCGCCAGCTCAAAAGAGATGGCCCTTGGCCGTCCGAGGTTCCGAGAAATGTGTCTCCACCAATCTCACCTCCGGCAACCTTAAGACTTTAAAAGCGTCTATAGCTTGGTAGTTAAAGAGTCGGCTGAACGATCAAGAGGACCCGAGTTCGAATCCTGGCTATTACTGCTATCAACGTGAACTCACTCCTAGCACAAAAAATAGCTTAGTTGGACGGATTAGAGTAGTACTTTCTGTTGCAAATATTCTTTAAAAAAGAAAATAACCCACATACAAAGTATACAGAAGAAGTATTTTGTAATTTGTATCTTGTATTTTATATTTCATAGGTACTTTACCTAGAAATATTTTGTATTTTCTATTTTAATTACTTGCGAAGCAGCAAAGTATGTTGCCCAGCCCTGTTGGTCTAGTCTAGTAGATATTAGCGTATTCAACGCTGCTACACTACTTTTCAGCAGCCTAGTAGATTTAATGTTTAAAAAACATATAGTAAGAACAGGGTAGGCAGAGGTGCTAGCACTTAGAAACCTGCGATAAATACACATAACTTCGAAAAGCATCGAAAAGTCATGTGTGCGTGCCGTGGCAAAACCTGGAATCGAACCCGAGACCTCGTCTCAGCAGTCCATTACCCATACCACTAGGCTACCACAGTAGTAAGTAAGGCCTCACAATATTCAACAATTTTCACAAAATAACAGTTTTGAGGGAACTACAATCGATCTTGTAATTTTTAGAAAAGTCGGGTCTCTAATAATTATGACTAACAAACTACGCTGTCCATACCTTATAGTATGTTCATTATAGGATGATTCGCGTGACAGCTGTTACCGAGTAAGGACAAGTGGTGGGACATTATTGATTAAATCGATCTATTTATGGATTTTAGTTACATACAAAAACAAATTATAACCATAAATATTTATTTACGTATTTATTAGCACACAACAAAATGTATCATATAGATATCATGATATCATTATCCTCCTGCTCGGAATGATCACCGCTAGTGCCATCTTGCTAATTAATAATTAATTCTTGATCGCACATTGCATCAAACAAGGTAGGTACTATCAAACAAAATGACATCGATACGCCACTTACGTTTTTATGAATATTAATGACTTGGTATTAAGATCTTTGAGCAAAATATTTCAAATAATTTTAATACTCCGGTTAATGGGTAAATATTCCAGCTGAAAGTACCATTTAAGAAAAAGTCACAGTTAAAAAAATGTCATGTAAGACCGTGACGCCAAAAGTCGAAATATACATTAGTAAATAATTATAAATACATACAAAAATAGTTATTAGGTAATAGGTACTTGACTGTGTCAACACAATTTAAATACTAGATTCTCCATTTCATAGTCAAGTGACAACATTCCTAAAATTTTGCGCTTGTGACATAAACATGACATGAGTATAATCATTTGAATTTACATAAATACAAATGTTTAGAAAAATTAATTTAGTTTTCGAATTTTATCCATAAATCAGTTAGTGCTAATGCATAATGTATATATGTAAGTTTCGATATTTTATCATTTTTAGTGAAAAAACAAATGGAAAACGTTGTGATAGGAGAGTGTCAATTTAACGTCGTTTCAAAGTTGAAGCGTCGGATTTGCTTTGAACTGTCACGCGAATCATCCTATAATGAACAAACTATAAAGTTAATATACATATACTAACGTTCCGTACCACGCCCTGACAAGCCTATGTTATGCCACTTGCCTTACCTGTATAATTCAAGCCTAGGACTGTGTCCATAATATTGACAATATTAATAACTAACTTCAAAATCTGCGTAGAGTACGCCGTTTTGCTCATATATATACTTTAGTAAGTTCTGCGGCGATCCCGTGTTCGAGCCTTCCGTTGACGCCACTGAAATCAAGATTACGATTAGGGTATCGAGCCCGGGTTTAAACAGACCGAAAAAACCCGGGTTTTCCCGATTCTAAGGATTATAAAAAAACCCGGGTTTTATTTTTGAAACTTGGGTTTTTCGGGTTATTGTTATTTATTAAGTTTAAGCCACTTCGAATGAAATTATGAGTAAATAGAATAAAAACATGCTTTGATAAATCATCATTTATTACGTAAAACGTAGCTTCGTTGCTACGTTCCTAGTCCTACCAATAAAACAAGTCATGCAAGTTAAATGAAACGCGCGCGTCCATCTCAGGACATGAATAGGGTGAAGAGTGGAGCAGTGGAGAGGGGAGGGTTACCTATCGCTGGTATATGAACATTTAGAAGGTTCACTATCCATTTTTCCCATAGCAAGGACTACATATCGCCAGAACTCATATGTGATCAGAGCTGGTCGCACGTACAACGAAGCATGCCGCCGGTGTGTTGACATCGATATTTTTAATACCAGTGTTTCTAAATTAAAAAAAGTCTCATGTATTAAACTTTTTGGAAATGCCTCAGTGTAGATGCGGAGGTGTTCAGTTACACGGGCACGGCAATTTTCCATGTTATTATTTCTTTATTTGTGTCGAATTATTATCAATGTATTTATGTATCTTTCGCTATATTATGTTCTTATTTGCTGTTGCTGTTTACTAATCTAATACTAATTATCTTGTTTATATGTGAAAACTTCTAAGTGGCCTTTTCATACTATTTACTTTTGTATATATGTATATTAGCTGTAAGTATCCGAAATATAAAAAATAAAAAAAATAATATAAAAATAAAATATTTAATTATACTAAAGTACAAATATGCTAAAGAAGACGGGGATTTCTGGGTCAAATTGTAATGAGTTGAGATATGACTTAAAAAAAGCGGTATATTTTTCTATTTCAAAATTTAAAAAAAAACAACTTAATTGAACATCAGGAAGACGAGAAATCTTAAAACTAAGTTTATTCCATGAATATGATTCAATATCGATTCCGAATGATACGGTCTACTCTCCGACCTACGCCACTCCAAGTCACTCTAGGGTCCGAAAAGTTCCAATTGGAACTTCAAAATCGTTTCGCAACACTGGAAACCACAAACGGCATTGACGAGAAAACCGACACAGTGGTCAAAACATTACAGGAAGTGTCTCGAAAGTTCTTTCCCGGGAAACGCAAACAGCGAGAGTCAAGCTCTCTCCTGGGACTCTCGAACTTATGAGAAAGAGACGTGAGAAGTCATCCACACCGTCGTCTTCGTCAGATGAGAGAGCCTTAAACCGACAAATTAAAAAGCTGATTAGACGCGACCTCCGACGCTACAACACCCATATCGTCCAGGAGGCGATTGATCGAAATAGGGGGTCGAAAGTGTTCGCTCAGCAGTTGGGGAGGCCCTATCTGACGAAACATAAAACTGCGGATGGTAAAATGACTGCCTCAAGGTTCGAGATTCTCGATGAGATCGAAAAGTTCTATGGACAGCTATATGCATCACGGACGAGTAAACCTACGGGACACAGCGATGAAGACCACAGAGCCCCACTCACGTGCCATTACACCGAGGAGATACCCGATATCGAGCAGTGCGAGTTGGAGGCGGCTCTCAGACAACTGAAAAACAACAGGTGCCCAGGTGATGACGGTATTACTACTGAGCTCCTGAAAGCAGGCGGAACTCCAATCCTGAAAGAGCTAGCAAGCCTCTTTAATTCCGTCATCCTACAAGGTCTAACACCTAGGGCATGGAGCGGGAGTGCGGTGATACTGTTCTTCAATAAAGAGATAAGACCTTGCTGAAGAACTACAGGCCTATTTCACTCCTGAGTCATGTCTACAAGCTGTTCTCGAGAGTCGTCACAAATCGTCTTGCGGGTAAGCTCGACGAGTTCCAGCCAGGGACGACGAGTTCCAGGCGTAGGTCGGAGAGTAGACCGTATCATTCGGAATCTTTCAGCCTTGATGTTAATATTTAGAGAGCCTCTGACAAGTCTGTGATCGCTTCCGGTTTTAAACTTGTTGATCACAGAGACGCCTCTAAATATGTGCTTACTGTCCGTTATCAAAAAGTCTATCTCGTTTCTTATCACAGAGTCCCGACGTTGCCAAGTCCACTTCCTGTGGGGTTTTTTCTTAAAGAAACTATTCATTAAGAAGAGCCTCTGCGCCTCGAGGAAGTTGACTAGCATTTGTCCCCTGTGATTTCTGCACCCCACTCCATAAGGTCTGATTTTCGTCTCACCGCGTTCTTGTATTCCCACTTTAGCATTGAAGTCCCCCATAACAACGTTGTAAGTGGCCTTAGCGGTGTGATTCATTGCCTTAGCAATATCTTCATATACGGCCTCGGCACTTTCGTCGGGGTGAAGCGAGGTCGGCGCATATACCTGTAACAACCTTCAGCAAACGACTGTTCGTGATTTTTACGATAAGGTACGCTACCCTGTTCGACACACTACCGATTTCAACAACGCTGCTAATGAGGTCCTTTTTTACCAGAAAACCGACACCTCCCTGGGAGAGCTCTTCACCTTCTTTGAAGTAGAACAGGTCGCCTGACTCAGTGGTTGTCGTGTCCTCTCCTGTGTGATTTACAACTAAGTTGCTATTTCGGAGTACTGTACCTATTAGCTGCTAATTTTCGCTCATTACCACATAATAATGAAATAATGAAAATATGTTAATTTTTCGCTTGTTATTTCACATTAGAAAGAAAGAAACATTTATTTAGTGCTAAGTGGTCACACATACAGGAAATTACATAATAAACAATAATGCCATTGGAAGTACTGGAAGCATGTTCACACATTAATAATAAACATGCTTCATTTTCATTTCATTTATTCATAATTTGCGAAATATGGGTATATAATACATTGATGTTCATAGTTGTTGTGATAGTATCACCATACTCAACCAGACGGCATGCAAATGTCACATTCATTAGTAGGTCAAAATAATAATTTCAGGCATTAAAATTTACAGTATGTCATAATAATTATGTAAATAATCGCATAATAATAACTTCAATAATAAAATAATATCCACAAATAAATAAGAGCATGTCAACAACGATTAATTGTCAAATTTTCATTCAAATTACCTATACGTTAATAACAATTTTTAAAATTAATTTCTAATATGATTATGATGATAGTTACAATTCATCTGATAAAAATTCATTTACAGAGTAATAACCTTTTTGTATCAGAAGTTGTTTTACCTTATTTTTAAAGGTCTCAATGTCATCAATTTCTAGAATATATCTAGGCAGGTGATTAAATATTCGTGGGGCCATGCAAAATACACTACTATTAAATAATGCTGTTCCATTTTTTGGGATACATATCTTTAAGTGATGCCTTCTACTATTAAGGTTACAGTATCTATCATTGTTATTTTTTACAAATAGGACAATTTCAAGTATATATAGCAAGGGAATGTCAAAATTTTTAGTTCGATGAAGAATGGATTACAACTGTCCGTCTTTTTAAGATTACATACTGCCCTAACGCATCTGTTTTGTGCCTTAAATTGCCCCAGAATATGATACCGTATTTTAACAGGGGTGCAACATGTCCATGATATGCAGTTAATACTGTAGATCTATTTGTTGTTTTCTTTAGCATATATAGCGCATATGAATATTTATTAATTTGTGAGCATAATTTTTCTAAGTGAGATTTCCAGTTCAAGTGACAGTCAATATTTATACCTAAAAATCTTGTAATCTCTACCTGTCCTATACAATGCCCTGAGTATTGTATATCAATATCGGTCAATTTATTAAGTTTTTGTCTAAATCGGTCTTATTACAAAAAACGCAATTAAGTCAGGTTTAAACCTGAACTATAAAGTCTAGGCTTAATCTCAAGACCATGGTTTAAACTTCTCCTTATTACAAAAGCTGAATAATCCATAGACCATAATTTAAACCTTGGCTTAAATAAAACCACAGATTACTCAAACTATTGTTCGTTCATTATGATACCATTCAATCGCAACGTTCCGTTTCCTCCGAAAACAAAAATTATCTGAAATCATTAATATATAATATTTACTAAAAATGGTGAAAAAATGGATTTATATAATACATTTTCATTAAATTCAATTTTATGAATAATAGTTATACTTTATTTTGTATTAAAATATCATTATGATGCCTTTATTTGGCAATCATTGTTATGTATGATATTGGAAGATCTATGGACGTGAAATGGAACGAACTTTTTCGTTCACGCTGACTAGGTATCAAATTTTTCCCAATTATTATAACTACTTTAAAATATATTTATTGCAAGTTATTTAAAACGTTTAGTAAACCTATACTTTTGCCTAAAAAGCTTCTTCAGATATTTTCATAAAGGGGTTTACTGGAATACGATGTCTGTTAGGTAAACGTGGTATGTCCAATGACACCACGATATTAATATCTGCGATATCCATCAGATCAACTGCGTCAATATCCATTACGAGCATAGTATTATAAGAAAGTAAACGAATTTATATGACGCTAACCAGCTAACTTCAAAATGGCAAGTTTGACATATTATTATTGTGATTTACACTTTAGACCAACGTTAAACTAGGGGTCACGTAGGTTTATCTTTAGACCAGAGATAGTCCATGGTTTAGTAATAAAACCCTTTTTGTAATAAAAAAATCTTTAGACCATGGTCTAAAGACGATTTAAACCTGGCTTTAGAGTTAGTCCGTGTTTTGTAATAAGACTGAATGTCATTAAATTAGTTTTGTCAAGATTCATTTTCAAGTTATTTACTGTGAGCCAATTAATCACATTGCACAAAGTATTGTTAACTTCATTCTCTATATGAGATTTATCTTTACCTGTGAAGATGATTGTGCTATCGTCAGTAAATAAAATGGTTTGATAATGTGTTACTTGTGGTAGATCATTTATGTAAATATTAAATAAAAGCGGGCCCAGTACACTACCCTGTGGCACTCCACAAATAACTTCTCTGTAATCAGAAGAGTAATTTACTAGTTTTTTCGTTGATGGGCAAATTCTAGTTATCACTGTTGACTGTTTCCTATTGCTGAGGTACGCTTTTATAAGATCTAAATATTTAACAAAGAAATTTAAAAATAAAGTACCTAGAAAATACGAGTATTTTACTTCAAAGTAAAAACTTATTATCTAAAATCCTTTTTTGAAAAAAAAAAACTCCATGGTCTTTTAAAAAGAAATTACTGACATTAGGTATAGGGATTGACTACAGAGAAGATTTAAGTATCCGGTGATTTTCCCAAGGTTTTAAATTATCTTCGGTAGGCGCCGTGGAAACTCCGGTTATATCCAACTTATATTTAAAAGTTAAAAAATATTTTTTTCCAATATTCATCCGTGAACATTAAAACTACCAATAGAGACAGAGTGCTACTATTAGTATCATAATAATACATACATACATACATAAACTCACGCCTATATCCCCGAAGGGGTAGGCAGAGGTGCTAGCAGCACCCACATTAATAATAATCTTATTAAAATATGTAAAACGCCCAAATATTCAAACAAAACTATACATGAAATGTTTAATAAATTCTTGTTTAATGATTATTACACCAACACAATCAACTTATTACCTACTTAGTGCCCGGAATACGGTAATAGAGTCATCCCTTATTGTGTGAAACCGAATATCATGATTGGTGACATGTGGATATTGATCCTCCGCTGCCTAACACTCCGAGGATTTAGGCGATTAAAATGTATTAATGTACATTTTAATGTACCTACTTATTAATAGTGTATTCATAAACAAAAAAATATAATTGCATTGTATGAAAGAAAGTAAAATACCTGACTGGAATCGCCGGAAGATTTGAAAAATAAAAACCGGGTTTTCGCAAAAACCTACGGAGAAGCTCTGACATTTTTGTCTCCGCAGCACAACTCTAATGTGAAGCAGGGAATAGACAACTATTATAAATAGTTCATTCATTTCTGTCAATAGGCAGGAATCAAACAAAACTTTATTATACGCTCATGGTACCAATTTGAGTAAGGTTATTTTGAGCCTGCAAACAAGGAAAAGAGACACCGCTATACGTACTGTATAGCACCATCTCTTTTTCACAGTAAATGGATCAACTTTTAAGTAATTTGTTAAACGTTCTAAGGAAATACTTACCTTTTTTAAATAACTGGCTGAATATTTATTTAAAAACCAAGGTATTAAAAAAAAGTAAAAATAGCTGTCAGATGGACAAAATAATTTTAATTCGTAGACCTATAAAAATCAATGTAATATTTTATTTTCCAGCGCAAAAATAAAGCTATTAGTTAGTAGGTAATTTACTATGTTTATGTTGTGAGCATTTATGAGCATGTCACGCAAATATTATAACAAATGGTAGCAGAGAATGGTTGTAAGCTGGGAATCCAAGAAGCAAGGAGCAACTGCCATTTCAACTGCTGAAGCAGAATATATAGGTATATCATCATCAGAATTTGTGAATGAAGCTCTCCATCTGAGGCTACTGATGAAAAACATAACACAGCAGTGAAACAAGATAAAATAATGATATTCAATGACAACCAAGCAGTATTGAAGCTATGGGAAAATGCTATCATAAAGTATCAATCGAAACATCGCCCTTAAATTCATTTTTTGAAAGAGCATTTACAAAGTGGAATTATTAGTGTGCGTATATCTTGGCCGATGAGTTAACGAAAGGAGTACCAGGACCTCGACATAACCGCGAGGAGGAGTGTTGTGTTGAACCTCTGTGACAAAATTCGATTCATATTCAATATTTTCTGACATTAAAACAATTGTGAATGTTAGGTGTATATGTAACATTTTATTTTCCACTGTAATTTTTTTTCTTATACTTTATTAACTAAACCTTACAAAATATAACGCCATTAGTAATTAGATGTTTTTAATTGTCTGGGCATTTATAATCACATCACACCGACACACGTCCGACATCCACAGGATTTCTATATAGGATGTCTATATTTGCACCAGAGTGAAGCCAGGGCGCGCAGCTAGTTTGGTAAATAGTTATTTTAAAAAGATTGTTGCTATGGGAACCGAAATCATGTCGATGACGTTAAAATAGACATGCGCACTACGTCTCTGTCACATCACCTACTCACTTTGAAACCATGCATGCTTGAGACTTCATTGACTTTATCTTTTGGATTGGCTTAGCCCTAACTCATTAAGGCACCATGGTGACGTCACCAGACGCAGGCCTAGTTACTCCCTGTACAATGCCCAGACTCCGAAGGCCGTCAATTCGAGTGATCATGGCGTCTGGACATTTAGTTCGTTTACGTCTTGATCTTAGGCATCGAGATACTTCTTCGTCTACGTCGTTAAGTAATGGTAGCTGACTGGCGGCTGAGTGAGCGAGGAGCAGTTCACACGTGTACATTATAGTGGTTACACTGGTAACGTCGCCAGGCCACCAGAGTATCCAGAAGTCACGTAGAGAGCTGTAGTACGTTGCCACGCTTCCAACTTTGCGGCGGCGGCGTTACAGTGCCGTTGTCGCCAAGTACCGGCGCATGATACGTAGCTGGCGACATCGCCATGGTATCTTAATGAGGTAGAGCTCTTATAGATCATCGATATAATAGCTCGAATACTAATTAAATAAGCCTAATAGATATTTGCCATGAGCGGTAATCGAAACCGCGGCCGAACCACAGCGGTCGTTAGATAATAATATTGTCCCCATAGTTTCAAATCATACACAGTTTGTACTTACGTTATTAATTTATAAGAACTTGTTATTTTAAATACAATAAAAAACAATTATATTTGTAAAATATTTAAATTAGAGTGGTCTGGATCATAATGCAGCCTTTTCACCAACCGCTGAACTCTTTGTTCTTGTTCCGTGGTTGTTCCCTCGGTTTGTCCTGTGACTCTGAATGTATCCGACTTCACTAATTATATCCGTATATTCGACTTCGCTAATCATATTGTTATCTTCGAATCAAAATGGTAAATAAAATGGTAATACAATCAACACCTAGAAAAAATAACCATGTATAAGTATGAGTAGGTACATTATATATTTACAATAACAATAGTGGTTAATCACGCATTACAATGCTTAAGTGTGTAGGTACTTAATTCAAGGTAAATATGGGCTTACCTACAGGGCTTACCTTAGTCTTTACGAAGAACTCTGTAAATTTTCTAGGGCTTTTCAGCAGAGTGGCCTCTATTCATCACTCTGTGGGAGTCTGTTTTGCTTAATGAACCAGAATCGTGAAATGGAAGGAGTCGCATTCCTCTCGTAACTCCATACGATGCGGATTACGTGAATTGGCGTTAAGTATAATATTATTTATTCAATATTATTGTGTATATGTATAACGGGTGACTTTTTAAAGAATGTCATATTTGACGCTGAATGAACAAAATGAACAAAACCTATGGATGACGTCACAAAACTGCTAGGTTTAAACGACATTATTGTAATACTGTTTTAAGACGTCGTGGTACCAAAACACGAAATAAGACTGAAATAATACTGCTTTAAGAGGTTGTGGTTGTGGTTAGGCCCCTGGGCAACTGTTTACGCTTTTTTTAACAAGCTCCCTAATGAAATTAGGGATTTACAGGTGGATAAATTTAAAAATGTAGTTAAAAGTAAATTGTGCCAGAAAGGCACTTGATAAAATCCAAGAATACTTGGATGATATACAAGCTTGGAAATGAGCTGTTCGCTCAACTACTCAGCTACTCAAGTAAATTTTTGTATTTACATAAATTAAGTCGACTAAGTGTATGTTTGTAAATAGACTAAAAAAATGGCCCCTGAGTTTCTTGCCGGAGTTTTCTCAGGTCAGGGCCGCGTTTCGAACCGGTGTGGTCCATTTACTAAACTGGTTTTAAGGTTTCCTTTTTTATTGACGTTTTGCCTTTGACTTTGGCTTCAATTCTGACGATCAAAGTTCCTGTGCAAAAGTAGCTGAAGCGATCCTAGCTTTGACAGGCGGCTCCACCCGCCACCCCCAGGCCCGCGTTCATGGGGGACGGAGGTCGTTTTGCGACCTCCGACGCCCGAGCTGCCTCCGCTCGCGGTCGGAATCATGTGCCTACCTGCCAAAAATATGATGTTCACAAATTTTTAGTCTTTTTAAAATTGTTTTTATAATTTCTAGTATTTGGCTTATATAGTTTTTATGGGTGCGACAGCCGCTTGATCTCCCAAACCCTAGCCCTAGAGGAAGGCCTACGCTAGAGCCTCATTTGACAATCAGTAGGTGCAATGTAACGATTGTACGGGTACAATTGGCTCCGGCGGTCTCGGTGCGCTCCTGAAACATCAAAGCGGCGTGTCATAGCGTACCGCAACCACAGCGTAAATAAAAAATTACCTAGGTTACTTATTTAGGTAGGTAACTTATTTATTTATTATAATATCCTCTTTAGTCTTCTACCCCCCCCACCCCCACCGGAGCTGGTGGAAGAGGTTATGTCGGACTCGAACGGACTAAAACGCACGCCGCCTGTGGGTCGTTTTTGGTTGCCGAAGGTGAGGTTGACAGGCATATCCCTCGCACCTCGGCCGACCCAGGGCCATCTCTCACGCTCTGGCCCTCTCCTCGGGTGTGGGGACTACTGAGTCCCAGTCCCTGGAAACGGGGAGGCGCGTGAGGTGCACCACCGTCGCGGCCTGCTTCTGCCAGGGTGACAGGCATCTTCACCAGTCACCCCCAGGCCAGCGCTCATGGAGGGGCGGAGGTCGTTCATCGACCTCCGCCCCTTCCTTCGTACGCAGGCAGCTTGGCTTGGGATCCTTCATCGCTCCCGCTGCCGCTCCCGCCCCGCCTCCTCCTTCACGAGCATTACTTGCTCGCAGAAGGAGGCGCCGGCCGCCCACGCATCCGCGCAGCGGACCATCGCCGCGAGCAAGGCGGAGAGCGTGAGAACCCTCACTCCCAGAGCCGCGACAAGCTCCCGCCTCGGCGTCTCCCACGCCGGATACTCGGTGAGCGTGTGCGGCCCCGAGTCCTCGCTCGCGACAGAGCGTTGGCTGTGCCCACCAATTTGGGGCCCAGACTTCGACAGTGCTTCCCGAAGTTCCACCGGCATTCGAGCACGAGCCCCAGATATTTCATCTGGGGCTTGATGCCGATGAGAGTGCCTCCCACTGTGAGACTGGAACCAGGTGGTGGCGTGCGCCGAGGTCCATGAGAGAACATGGCCTCGGATTTATGCAGAGCCACCTCAAGGCCCAGCCGCCGGATCCGTTCCACGACTTGAGCAACCGCGGTCGTGACCCTCAGGGTCGCTTCGCGGTATGTAGCCCCGCTACCGTGTGGCATCTCTAGCCACTCCCCCATGATGGGTCTTTTCGCCGCTACTACGGACTTTATTGTAGGCATGCCAATTGCAATATTTATGTTACAGAAATTTTAGAATAATGAAGCTATAGTCAGAATTTTAATTCGATTCCAGATTTGACATTAGCTACTGTCATTTTGTGAAATAATGATACCACATATAATAGTGTAGTGATGAACACAAAAATCGATAAACAATCAGTGTGTGTGCCAATTAAAGACTAAATTATTCCCAATTAAAGACTAAATTATTGATTTTTATTTAAATAAATACATAATTATTCATAATAATTATTTATTAATTAGTAATCGCTGCTCTATTTTAGAAAAAGTTAATATTTTTGTTTTTATATTAAAAACAAAACTTATAATAAAAGAGCCTAGATAGTTTTCAGTATTGGCAACCCGTGCGCGCTCGTGCAGCTATCGTCATTTTGTTTATCGTGTCATTCGGCTTCATTCTCCCAGTCTGACTGCACGAATATCTTATTTCATTGCGAATCGATATTTTGTTATTTTGTTGGATTTTTGTTAAAGCGTTGTTACGTTTATAGTTTTTTGTGAACTTTGAATGAATCTATTTGTTTTGGTTTTCCATCAAAATGGATCCTCAGCCAAGTACATCACAAAAAGACGTGGATGTTTTCTTGTCCCCAATAAAAAAAACGTCCACGAAAAGCTTTCACTGTTACAGAAAAAGTAATGATCCGCAACGCCTACAAATACGTGAAAAATGAAATTTCTGCGCGGCGCCAGCGTTACTTGCGATCTATATGTCAGTTTCGACGAGAAGGGAGACATATATATTATCAAGATGAAACTTGGGTTAACGCAGGTAAGGCTAACATTTATACACAAAATGAATTTATATACATTTTACATTAAATTTAATAGTAATATTGAATGTTCATGTACTATATTTATTTTAAGGTCATACTGTAAAAAAAACTTGAGTGGACAAGAAAGTCACATCATCTCGACAAGTGTTTTTGGAGGGACTGACCACTGGATTAAAAAATCCATCTGGAAAAGGCAAACGTCTCATAATTAGCCATATAGGTAGTGAAGAAGGCTTCCTGGAAGAGGGGCTCATGATTTTTGAAGCAAAGAAAAATTGTGAAGATTACCATGATGAGATGAATGCAGTTTGTTTTGAGGAGTGGTTCGCTGGAGTCTTACCAAAATTAAGACCAAACTCAATTGTGGTGATGGATAATGCACCTTACCACTCCCGAAAATTGGAAACGGCACCAAAAATGAGCTGGAAAAAAGCTGCCATTCAAGATTGGCTTTTAAATAAAAATATTCATTACGAACCAGATATGGTTAAAGCTACGCTTTTAGAACTGATTCCACATAACGAGTCTTTTAATAAGTACGCTGTAGACGAAATGGCAGCACAACATGGGATCACGGTTTTAAGACTGCCCCCTTACCATTGCGAGCTAAACCCTATCGAATTGATATGGGTGCAGGTTAAGGGGCATGTAGCTCAAAATAATAAAACCTTCAAATTGACAGACGTGAGAAATTTATTTCAGGAAGGCATTCAAAATTACGGCTACCGAATGGTCTAAATGCGTATCCCATGTTGTCAAAGAAAAGGAAAAAATGAGTAGGCTAGATATGTTAAATGACAATATCACAGACACATTTATAATAAATGTTACAGAAAGTGACAGCGGTAGCGATAGCGATAACGGCGACAATTTATAAAATAAATTATTACCATAATACCTACATCTATGTTTTATTTGTCATGTTCCTTCATGATCACATTTTTTTATTTATCTCACATACAATTATAAAAGAAAAGTCTCAGATCGTTAATTAATCGTCAAAACTAAATTATAGGTTTAGAAATATTTAATTTCCTGATATACTTAGTTTACGAGAGTAAAATTATAAACGAGACGAATCGATCAGGAAATATTCCATTTCCATATCGAATAATTTCGCAACGTCACTATTTAGTACTTGTCATAACGTTGCAACACTGAAATTGTCAAATCTGGAATCGAATTAAAATTCCGAGTATAGATAACATTTTCCGTGTTCTAATGTTTAAAATCGGGTGATTTTCATTGCATTTACGTATTGATATTCCTACTTGTGAACGGTAAACATGAAAATGTTAATTTTCGCTATATTAGCTTTGTGTAAGTTAACTTTTTATCATTAATATTATTAGTTATTAAAATATTTTAATATCGGGAAGGTATTAAAACATTTTATCATATTGCGCTATTTAGTGTCTAATCATTAGTACCATGGATGGTGCTTTTTTTTTCCTCGGAGTCGTAAGAGCTAATCATATACTGTCGTCCGCGTTAGAGCTATATTCTGGCAATGTAGTTTATATGTGGGGTCCGCCGGGAACTGATGGACAATCTTCAAACTTTTTGCATGTAAGCATTCTGAGAAAAAATGTGCTTCCTCTAGACTCTTAATTTTATTAATAGTGACTGGTTGATTTTCAAAGATTTTTTCGTCATCAGTCTAGCCTGTTACAGTAAGTGGTGAGAAGTGTTACCAATTGAAGTGAAGTGTAACACTAACAATTCCATAGAAAATTTAGTTACGTTCGGTATTTTTGGGTAGCTGACATAATATCGAAAGCTCACTTCGATATCGCGTATGCAGAGCGTACTGGGCCTCGATTGTGCTAAAGCAAAACCACTGTCATACCACGAACACTCCTAAAAATCCATTTAATTTTAGACTTTGAAGATAATATCTTAAGGTCCAAAATTGAAAGGCCCTTTGCATAGTGAATGAAAAGGTCTTGTGAAACTCTTTTCATTGAATTTTGAACTTTGTATAGTTAAAAAAAAGTGTAAAGTGTAAAATTTATTGCCCTTTTTTGCAGTTTGTGGTATGACAGTGGTTTTGCTTTAGTAGAATCGATTGTCTTGAGTCGCGACGATATTGCAACAACTAATCAGAATAAGCTGATAAGCACAGCGCCCACCTGATGAAAAGTGGTTTCCGTGGCCTATGAAAGTGTGCAGCACCAGGGGAGACCCGCTTGTGCTACCGACCCTGTAAGAATTGTCCTCCCAGCTTGTCTATGGTGGTACGAAGCCTAGCTTTGTCTTCTGCACTGAGAGCACAGAAACTCTCTTTACCTTCCCCACCCCCCACATAGGTCATGGAAAGAAGCACCATCGTCCACAGTACATGTGGATTTCTGTAACATCAGGGGCCTACACACCAACCTCAACGCGGTTCATCTCCATTTAGAGACCGCGCTGCCCACCTTGTTTTTTCTGACCGAGACGCAAATATCATGCCCGGCCGATACAGCTTACTTAATGTACCCCGGGTACAAACTCGAGCATAACTTCCTGAGTCGCGCCGGGGTATGCTTGTACGTCCGGGATGATATTTGCTGCTGCCGTCTTCAAGGCCTTGAAGACAGGGACCTGTCAACTCTTTGGGTACGTACGGATCACGGTGGCCACAACAGTATCTTTGCGTGCCTCTACAGGTATCATAGCGGTGACCTGGGTACAGCTCAATTGCTTGAGCATCTGCAGCGGTCTGCGGACAAGGTAATTGAGCAATAACCCTACCGCGGAGTTAGTATTCTTGGGGAACTTCAACGCTCACCACGTTGAGTGGCTGGGGTCTCCTAGAACTGATTTTGCGGGAAGGGCTGCTCATGACTTTGCACTGACCTACGGATTCTCTCAACTGGTGCATTCTATTACTAGAACACCAGAAATAGAGACCCACAAAAGCTCTATACTGGACCTTCTGCTGACTTCGCGCCCGGACGAATACTCTGTAACTGTGGAAGCACCACTTGGTATTTCGGACCACAGCCTCGTTCGGGTGCAAGTGACTCTCACGCGGCCTGAACCACCGCGGCCACCTCAATGGTGGCATGTCTGGCACTAGAAGTCGGCAGACTGGGATAGACTGCGAGAATTCTTCGCGCCGTACCCGTGGAGGCGGCTTTGCTTCACTTCAAATGATCCCAGCTCCTGTGCAACAGCAGTAGCTGATGCGATCCTAGCGGATATTGAATGCTATATTCCGAACCGCTGGATCGCAACGGGAGAGAGCAAACACCCTTGGTTTAATAGGCCCTGCAGAGAAGCAAGAGACTACAAGCAATCTGCATACAGGGCTTGGACCACGGCTCTTGCCAATAAAGATCCAAATATCGCTGAAGTGAAGCGAAAGTTGAATGCTGTCTCGAGGTCTAGTAAAAAAGCTACGGCCAGGGCTAAGTTTGAGTTCATCGGCAGAATTGGCGAGCGGCTTGCGCGCTACCCATCTGGCAGTCGTGCATTTTGGTCGCTCGCCATAGCTGCCGAGGGAAACTTCTGCCAGTCTTGCCTTCCACCGCTACAAAAATCCGATGGTAGTCTGGCCCATGGCGCTAAGGAGAAAGCCGATCTGTTGGGTAATCTCTTTGCGTCAAACTCGACTATGAACGATGGGAACGCCGAATCACCCAAAATCCCCAGTTATGGTGCTTCCATGACTAAAGTTAAAATCACGCAACGGGTGGTCCGGCGCGAGCTTAAGTCCCTAGATGTTCGGAAGTCGAGTGGGCCGGACGGTATACCGGCGATGGTGCTTAAGCACTGTGCCCCCGAGCTGTGCCCTGTACTTACACGTCTTTTCGCACTCTCATACTCCGCAAGGCGGGTCCGGACCTCGTGGAAGACCGCATTCGTGCACCCTGTACCTAAGAAAGGTGACAGGACAGATCCGACCAATTACAGGCCAATCGCTATCACCTCCCTTCTCTCGAAGGTAATGGAGCGTGTAATTAATACACATAAGTAAGTAAGTACAAGCGCCTACAATATGGGGTTCTTCAAGAATATGGGCATCAGAAGATTTCTTCATGGTCGGCAGCGCGAGTGTGACACCCCTGGTGTTGCATACGTCCATAGGCCATTGTAACCTCTTCCCATCAGGTGGGCCGTGTGCTTGTCTGCCAACTAAGTGGTATAAAAAAATATATATTTGGCAAAATGTCAATGCAGACTATATATAAATATATATATATAGTCTAGATATATATATACATATATGACAAATTACAATATACTTCACAAAAAGTTTTCACGGTATAGAGAAGGCTCTACAAAAACGATAGGCTGATCTAATTTGACCACCAAAGATATCATTTGTCCAACAAGGTAAAGATGTTATTACTGTGGGAAAATTAACGTGAAAATTTAACAGGCGGTGGGGAACTGGAAGAAAAGTACAGTTTTTCAGTTTCTTGCGCTGTTGTGGCGACGCGACGGAAAGCCGTAAGCCCGTTTTCACTTGTTTATTATTAGTTATTATTCTTTATTTAGGTTTTGCGCCAAGACTACGCAGATAAAAAGTTGCAGTAACAAATATTACGACGTCGTAGGATCTTGTATACACGGCGGGAGACACCATGCTACAAAAATCATCAAAAAGGCAACAGATAAAATTTTGGACTATGTATGTTCAAAGGATAGTTACCCATTTAGATGTAAGTATAGGTATTGTCCAGTATACAAAATATTGCGATAGTTTTAACCCTATTATAGACTTAAGGTAGTACGTCAATAAAATATTTTCTTTCTTTTTTTCTTTCTTTGCAAAGTAGGCAACATCTCTACGCATCTGCAAAGGCTCTAGGGTGTTCGTGAACTCAGGAGTAAGTACTTTGCTGAGCTATCTCAGAGATACGAGCAGTATTCGAGGCAGAAGCGAATTAGTGTCTTGTAGAGAAGACACCGTTATGTTGTTGCATGTATGGCGACAAGCTATGTTTATCGATCGCATGCACATGTAGGTAACGGGGCGAGTCTATTGCCGTCAACTGGTACAGCTTGTATGAACTAAGAACTTCTTTTTATTAATTGCAGCAATGGTATGATACTTTCGTGCAGTCCATTTTTACAAATCTCGTTACATGCGACAGTCAGACACCCTCACAAGTCATTCAGAGGCTTGGTGCGATTATACGAGAAGGTTCGTCGAAGTAAGTTCTTCATTGTAGATAAATTTTTATTAAAATTTATTTTTTAAATACCTACTTACTTGTCTGTGTTGTTTCAGCTGGCAAAGAGTGCTGCGAGTGGCCTTTCTATTTCATCAGGATTTATCGGATTAGTTATTTTTGCAGTCGTATATACTAATATATACTGTACTAATATATAGGTAACCTAAGTTTTACCCTAATTTCATAGTATGTAAGTACTATCTGTTATATGTATGTGTGTATGTAAAACACATAAATAAAGAAAACGCACTACGATACAGCGAATTGTTGTAGATTTAGTGACATTTGAAGTATTTTTGTATTCCTTTTTTATTATCAAATAAAACAACTTATAATAACATAAAAATATAAAGTATTTTAAATTTAAAGGATACATGATCACAAACATCCTCCGGGGATAAAGGCGTGTTTAATTGTATGTATGTATGCATGTTGGCCAGAATTGGAACAATTATAGGGACAATAACGGGGCACTAAATGAGGAGGCTAGGTGCGTACAACGCAGTCCTTTTTAAATCCATATCTTTAAGCTCAGGGTCCAGGGTGCATACGATTGACGGATTGAATATAAAAAAGAACCTTTACCTAGATACTATTGGCAGCGTTGCCACGCATTTAAAAAGAGCTGAAGTGAGCCTATTGCCGTATTCCGGGCACTATTGTTGTGGGAAAAAAAACACGAGGTTATAATGGCCGCGGCATTCATAATACGTCACAACTTGCCCGCTCTATAATGATGTCATATTACATTTTATATGTATGTAGATTTTAAAGTACGAAGCACGTGTATAGTACTTTTGCCTCATACTTTAAGCGCAGGTCAAGGTCAAGTAGGGGAAACCTAGGAGATTAGTGACATAGGTGAGTTGTGACAGACGCTATTTTTTCTTACCCACGAAGGTGAGCGAGCTGGCAATAACAGTCGATTGACGTTTAAGAGACACACTAGTTGACTTAATACCCGCCGGCGGCGCACGCGAACAGGGGCCTTAGACAATGTTAATTCGCTCCGGAGCGAATCTACGGCGACATTCGACTTCGCTTTAACGTTCACGAATTTCGACTGGTAGACAAAGTTAGTCTAATTTCGTATTCTTATATGCGATTCGTTGGGTCGACACCCTCTACTTTTTGTCTATGGACTTTCGTTTTCATGTGACCAATTCCATTTGTATTGTCACTGTCAACAGAGTCAAATTGTTATATCAACGCGGGAGGTTCAAAAGTAAATAAATAATTATAAAAAATACTAATATTAGAAACGTGAAAGTTTGTGAAGATATTATACCTAAATAAACATATTCTACATGAAGAATTCGTCTTTCTCCCATTTTCAGGAATGGACTCAAACTGTAGACCGAGAACAAGCGCAGTGTAATTTTCCACTCTCTTGGAGTATATGGAAAGGTACAGTAGTTTAATGAGTGAAATATAACGGTATTAGTTAAATTAAAACGAATATTATGTGTTGAAAAAAGACAGAATCTGTGACGTAAGTAGTTTACAATAAAATATTCAGTGAACTCTTTCATCAATCATATTCCAGCCTCGGTGATCTATCCTGACCACAACAGACTAAACATCATTTCGACACCAACAATTTATACTACGCTAACTCGATTTTTAGGTAAATTCGTTTTTTTATGCCAAAGTTCTTAAAATGTGCTATTTCATATGTAAAAAAAAAATCATGCAGAAATACACAAAAATAACGAAGTTACAAATTTTATAAAACGCTAAGTATAGGTATTTTTTGAAATCGCCCGATTTATATTCCGCTAACTATTATTATCGGTGTGTACGCGGGAAGGGGGCGCGCCACTTGTTTGTTTACACTAGCCTAACGCTACTTGGCGCTTTGTTAAATGGAAGTGCGCGGTGTTAAATACTTTATTAGTGTAATGATAAATAATAGAGTTATATTTACAAGTTCATTGAAATATTAATAGTGTTAGTGTGTTATTATAAACATGTCACGAAAACGAGCTAAATATTTAGTGGAATTAACCAAAAAGGAGGAATATTCATTGAGGAGTGTTCATGAAAATGATGAGTTTCAACTTTATACTGGCGAAAGAGGTAAGTTTAATGTGATATCAAAGATTATAATGTATAATAATGTATTTAAATATGGTTAATAATAATTTACTACATGTTTTTGAAAGTTTGAACCATTTTGCTCAAAGTCCGTATAACACTACGCTAACATTTACTTGGCGTAGTATAGCTCGTTCGAGTTTACATTTTCGATTGGTCATGCACAAGTTAGCGACTCTTGTGTATCAAAGCGCATATAAAGCTATATTAAATACTTTATTTACAGTTGCTTGACATTTTATACGTAATTCTAAGTACCTGCGTGCTTTATTATAATAATAATGAATTGCATTATACCTATTGTTATAGAATCGTCACCATTACCTGCCGAAGTTGATAAACCTGAATTCATGGCTTTGTATAATTACATCATGGTTGATGAGTCTGTTCAAGATCAAAATTATTCCATATCCAGTTCTGCAAGCCGAGATATAATCTCTTCCGAAAATGATGAAGTATTAAAAGTTGTAAATTTAAACGATTTGATGGCGCCTAATACTCCACTTAATATTTGTTCACCAAAGGTATTGACTTCTATTCGTAACCCTTCTCCGATGATATTAACTCCACCTAGTATCGAACCTTTGTTTTCAGTCGTCACTAATGATCTTTCTGACAGCATAGATAATACCCCCGTACCATCACCCTATTGTGACTTTTGGGAAACTTCACAAAGCTTAAGCGATACTTTGATGCCGACTTCTTGTCAAAATACCGAAGATACAACTCTCACACCTGAAGTCGGTATATCTGCTCAAGAAGATTTTTCAGATGCCCAAATGGATAACGGCCTCATCAATAACACGGATTCAGTATCGGCAATATCTACTCCCTGTAACTCTATTTTCTCACCTACAACGTGCAATGATAGTGACTATTCTGCCGTATCGATTCCAAGAAATAATAAACGTAGATCTAAAAAGAGAACTGATGTGGGTCTAAAACGTCTAAAGCTTGAAGATGAGTGGATAGTTAGGAAGAGAAAACGTCTGTGTAATAAAGGATTGGAGTATATGACGTCAAAAGGGAAAACCAAAGTTGCAAGAAACATGAAAGCCAGCTGTGTCAATTGTCGTCTGCAATGCTATAATAAAATAAGTCAAGAAGTTCGTATTGACTTGTTTGATAAGTTCTGGGGTACTGGTAATCATGCGAAACAATGGCAAATCATCGCCAAGTATGTCATATAAAATAATAAAAAGACTGCCACTAATGTTGAAAACGAATCAAGTCGTCGATCACACACTTTACATTATCATCTTCCCATGAATTCCGACCATGGCATCATATTACAAAAAGTTTGCAAAACAATGTTTTTAAACACCTTCAATATTAGTAAATATTTTGTTTACACTGCAATATGAAAAAACATAATGAACAATGATTTTACTAATGTTACTGATGACAGAGGCCGCCATAAAAATCATAAATATATCATTTCAAATGAAATGAAACAAAATGTCATAGATCACGTTAATTCTTTCATCCCTGTTGAGTCTCACTATGTTAGAAAACGTTCGAATAAAAAATATTTAGATCCTTCTTTATCTTTTTCAAAAATGTTTAAGCTGTATGTTGATTGGTGTACCGATAATAATTACAATGTTAGAGTCCAAACTGTAAGACAGTATAGAGATATTTTCAATAGTAATTTAAAGATAGGCTTTCATTTACCAAAAAAAGACCAATGTGACCTCTGTCATCAGTATAAAAATACATCAAACCCTACAGATGAAACCGTATTATTTACTATAGTATTTATTGGCTACTAAAATGTTTGAAATGAAGATTAGCCACCATTTCATGGAAAAGGGCCATACACAAAATGAGGGCGATTCAGTCCATGCTTTGATAGAAAAGACTGATATATATTCGCCAGATGAATGGTATTCACTAATACGATGGGCTAAGGTCAATGGGAACCCTTAAAATGTTGTTGAGGTCAATCAAAACATGATATTTGATTTTAAAAGTAATATTAACAAAAATAATTGGACTAAAAATTTAAATAACGAAAAAATTATGTGGAACAAAATTAAAAGAATTGAAGTGTCTCCTGATAATTACGGGTTGTTGGATTATAAGTATAGTTTAGCTGACAACGAAAGCAATCAATTGCAATGTTTTAAAAAAACTTCTACTCGACTCTCCCACTTGGAACCTTTTCCCGAAAAAGCATACAAAAGCTTACTCAAAATTAAAGTAGCAAAATATAGAGACTTCATATATTATTGTGATAACAATATTATTCCCGAAAAGTACCACACATTCTATAGGAATATACTTACGACTGAAAATGATGAGGAGAATATAAGTGATGATGAGGATTGAATTTTCTTATTGTTATCTACTTATTTAAACCGATAATAATTATTTGATATACGAGTATATGAGAATAGAAGTTATTAAAAATAAAAAAATGTAAGAATAACTAATTTTGTGCAATTTGTGATTTTAATATAGTTAACATTACCTACTTATCGAGCTGTGATTGACCTGATCTCATATTATTGATAATTGATAAGTAAATAAAAATAATAAACATTTAAGTATTAATAAGTGATTATTGTGCCATTTTTGTTCATAATACATTTTTGATAGAAATTTTAATAAACACTGAAGTTGATAACTATGCTATTCTTGTTTTAATTATAATATTTACCTACATAAAATAGTGCTATCTACTCAATTTCACCTATAGTTTATAAATTTCAGCTTTATAATACCACGTTGAAATTTATACATTATAAAATAAAATCTAAATTTATGAACTTCTTCATATTTTTTTCTAGAAGTAAAATTATAATACGCTAACTTGCGGTCAGGTGAATGTATAGTACGCTATATATAAACTAGCGGTTTTTAATACCATGTACGCAAGTATCGCGTTTACCGTTTAAATAAAGCTAATTTAAATAACTTGGTATTTAGCAAATAAATTTAATATAATATACTTGATTAATAAACATACAAACCTAAAATTATAATTAATGTTTAATATATTATAGAGTAACCATTATAATGCAATAAAAATTACACTTGTTAGTATTGTGCTCGCCCGCAGTACACTACGCTAACGCTAGTTAGACGTGTATAGTGCGTAAACTATTATTCAGGAATTACGGATATATACAGCTAACTAGCGCTAAATAAAAAACTATGAATACTTAAGAAAAAATAAATATAAGGAATTACTATAAATAAATCAAATATGAATAGTGCCAAATTACAAACCAATATCTTTATTAATATAAAAGTTATCACGATTTTCCCTTTATAAGCGTCTCCTGTAAAGTACGCTTTTACGAGTTAGCTTAGTATAAATTGCTGGTGTCGATTTAGGAGACTAATATGTATAATAATCACTATGTTATATAAAATTGTCGTAATTATATTGTAATATATCATTTTAGGGTGAGGGCTGACTGGAAATCAACAGAAAAAAGCATCGATCATACGTCAGCATTCTGGCGGCACTGGAGGTGGTCCTAACAGCAACGGCCGACTTACCCCTAATCTAAGTTATCGTACCTACCTACCTACCTGAGAGGAGTATAGAAAATATCAATGTAATTTAGTAAAATAAAAACTAGTCTGATTTAGTGCAATAAAAACGGTACGTCTGAATTAGTGTTATAAAAATTAACTGATTTAATCTAATATACATTATTACGTCTATAAATCCCCGAAGGTATCTTATTTAGTGAATTTTATTTTCAAAATAAATAAAAATGGTTTATTTCACTTTTAATCATGTTTTCTTTTATTTACATAATTACAACATACATTCACGACAATTGTTTAATACAAATGAAGTATATAGCATCGCTCTTCCCTGAATTAGCTCATTTTCGCTTCCTTCGGAGGGTGCAGGTTGTATCATCATTCACAGCCATAGCTTGGATATCGCTTGGGGCTGGTAATGCAGCCTTAATAGTATTGTTGTAATGTTATTGTTATAGTATTGTTGTGCAATACACCACGTGCAAGCGTTATCCTGCTAGCCTGTTAGGGATGATAATGCAGTACCTACCCTGTATTTCAACAGGCATCTCCAACGTACCTTCATTGTTCGATGGGTCAGGTGTTGATTAACACCTACGAACCTTTGGTACAAGCCATTGGCAAAAAAACTAAGGGCGCAAATCACCTGAAATAAGATGAATAAGTAAGTATAATAGGTAAATTCAAAGCATAACAATAAAACTTGACAAGTGATATTGTTCAATTCCGCACTATCTTACCTTTGTTTCCAAAAGTGTCTCTCGAGACCCTCTCAATGGAGTGGAAGCTCTTAATTCCACGCAAAGATTTTTAAACTATGACTTATTAAGTCGGTTATGCTCAATGAATAAGCTTTCCGGCATCTCAACGATCTTTTCCAAGTCTCGCCGGGATATGTAGCGTCTTTGTCGTCTCTGCCAAATATATTCATTGTGAGCTGCCCACAGTAAGCGGAACGCTTATAATAATTAAAGACGAATTACTCAAAAAGGTAATGCAAAAATGCAGTTCGACACTCACAATCACTCACTTCTGCATACACAAATCGACATTTTATTCGTTAGCGATAGGGGTTTGGCATTCGCTGCGGTTTCCATCAAGAAATTCGAAAACGAGCGATAGGACCTGTCAGAATATGCAACTTGTCTACGCATTTCTATAGAAGTAGTGGTTCGAAGATGTCGATTCGATTAATGGAATCGAGTGATTTTAACATTGTCTAGCAAATTTGTGTTCGTTATCCGTGAATCACGTGACATTTCCACATATAATGTCACTTCCATACATTTTAGAACTTTCCATTGACGATATCGCTAATAGAATGTAACTTTGTCTAGGGCCCCAGGTTTCGTAGTTATAACTTCGGCGTGCAAAAAAAGTAGAAAAGTAAGTTTTACGTCAAAATTTTGATTTAATTTATACCATGTCATTTGAAAATTTAAATTATTATTCGGTTCAAGTCGTAATTTTGAGCACCTAGGAGAGTTGTGACAGTCTGTCTCAACTCTCCTATTTGACTTAATTCTTCTGCTGGGTTATTTCGACACCTTTTTATTCATTTGCAATGTCTGTATGTGTGTTTGTACATTAGAATATTAAGGTAAAATATTGCAAGTACAATCCACAGTTAAAGCATGTGTCAAAAAAGTAATTTCCGATAAGAAATAATGCGTTGGTTGTGGTGTGGTGGTGCAAATTATGCATGCTGGATGACTACTTTTTGTTTCAGAATGCCCAATAACAACAAACGAAAACCCGATAAAGGCACTGCTAGTGTTAAAATATATGACCTGGCCTTTGAAAAGGTAAGATTGAGAGGCAAAAGATTAAGAGATGCCGCGGTCTTACAATCTTAACTATATATCTTTGTCGAGATATATTAAGAAGAAAGTGGCTTATGAAGCAAACCCAGTAGGCAAGGCTCCATCTATGGGTTATGCACGTCCAAAGACATTTACAGAAGAGGAAGAGAAAATATTAAGTAATTATTTGCTAACATGTGCATCATCTAACAAAAAACGAAACGACAGTCATTGGTCGATAAAAAAATTCCAAAGTCATGGAAGGACAATGAACAGGCAGGAGAAGTGTGGCTCAAGCTATTCATGCAACGACGAGCTCCAAATCTCAACACCGGCACAGTTGATAACGTTGAAGCAAAAGCCATTACTCCAAGCTCAACTATAGAACATGCCATGCCATCTAAAAATTCATTCGCTGTGAACCATAATTCCAATGAACCTGTTGTCTCCATGTCTACAGTCCATAGTCCTCTTGTCACTGTTTCTAATGTGTTCTCGCCAGAATCAATTAAGCCGTTGCCAAAAGCTGCGCCGAGAAAAACAGTCAACCGAACAGACGCAAAATCAAATCGTCTATGCTTACTGATACACCTACTAAGGACGAAATAGCTGCTATAGAAGCCAATAGAAAGGCGAAGAATGTGAAAAAGCGTAACTTAAGCAAAGATAAGAAGAAACTTAAAACAGCCAAGAAGACCAATAAGAAGAAGAGAACAGGTGATGACGAAGAAGAGGCATAAAATAATTGTTTTTGCATGGTTTGCCTTGAAGTCTATTCAATCAGCAGATCAAATAAGGAGTGGGTGCAATGCCTAGAATGTAAAGCTTGGTCACACGAAGATTGTACGATCTGGAGGCGAGCTGAAATACATTTACCATAATTGCCTATCAGTAGGTATAAGATATAATTACTTGTTATGAAAGATTAAACATCGTATTTGTTTGGTACTTGATGTGCTAAAAGATGATTAACTGTTGTGCTACTTATGTTAAAAAAACATGTTTAATTTATTTATAATATGTGTAATGGTATTTTTTTAATAATTAAAAAGTATAAATAAATAGCTGTCACAACTTTCCTCGGTACCTGTCACATCTTACCTCGGTGATAAGGGAGTTGTGACAAAGGGAGTAATCGTTCTTTTTGTTGATTGTCTCGGAAACTGTAATACTTTATTTATTATTATTACAGTTTCCGATATATTAATATGATATTATATTAATATATTATCTATTTATTTATTATATTTCGAGTTTCAGGTGCACTGTGGCTCATACATACATATAATCACACCTTTATCCCCAGAGGGTTAGGCAGATGTGAATTAACACCCACATTTCACTAATCATTAAATTCGGTCCCACGTAATAGCGGGTGAGCCTATTGCCGTATTCCGGGCACTATCGTTGACACGAGCCATGCATCTGAGGCTGAGTCTGGGCTGTATTATATCTATCTGATATTAAACAGCCCTATCGCTTAGTCGCCTTGAACGATAATATGAACCACCATTCCAGATGCTGATAATCCCACAATGGTGGCTCCTGCCTTGACAGCCTCTACAGATACTTTTTCACGCTCTGCTCGAAGAACCTTGGAATACAAAGAAGAGGGAACTTATTAATTTTGAATAGCTTTTAAGAAACAACAGTTGTTTGACGTTTCAAACCTGAGACAGGTGATTGCCTTCCAGGTGAGGTTGGTCCCAAAGGCTATACGGAATGCTCCTGTGGAGACCCGTACCCGTACCCGAAGTGTTTAAGTAAGTACCTACACAATCAAATGGAGAAAGGTATTAGTGTATGTATGCGTGAAAGCATGTAAATAGGAATTGCATCGCATATCGGATATTGTCTAATATCTGATAAGGTAGTACTTGACGTGCCGCATAGGTGAGGTAACTATAGGTATATAACATATAAGCTAGAAAGAGATATAACTGTCGTGATTTTTGAATAGTCGCAAACGCGCGTGGTTCAATAGATCCGTGCTTGGAGAGAGTTCATAGTTGCTCAATCAACGCACTTCGAAAAGAGCATTGGAGAGTTCGAAAGTGTATAACATCTGGTTTCTACTAGCATCTGGTGAGTCTCAAATTGTAGTAAGAATGTAAAAAGATATTTGTGATGATGAGTGGAAAATGCACTACCAATAATGGGAAGATCTAGTATCTCGGGAAGATTTAAGAAATCGTGAAGTTTTGAAAGTTGATGGTACAGTTAGGTATTCCTTAAGGTCTCCAGATGAACATTCTAAAAGTCCCCGAGTGTGGGACCCGAGCCGGCAGTGGGGGAGGGGAGAAAGATCCCTTTTACGGTATTTTTGCTTGTATATTAAAAACTATACGAGTATAGAGGGTGATTTTACAAAATTGATTGGATGGCCAAATCTGACACTATAAGGAATAGCGAAAAATGCCTAAAAGAGTCATGAGCCCGATTTTGATGAAACTGGAAGTAATGACATAGGTACGGCAAACTAAAGGAAAGAGCTCATCTTTAACAAAATACATTTTATTTTTTTATGTTAACTTATTAATTGATCAAAATGTAGACCATTGTTTTCAATAAATAGCTGGATTCGAGACCTCAAGGATCGTACTGTCTTCAATATTAGGTACAATATTCCGTTTAGAATATTCTCCAAAGAACGTTTCAAGTCATCAACTGTATCATACCGAATCATTCTGAGCATAATTTAAAACACGGAATAGTTACGATCTCTCCTGGGATTTCGAACGAAACATATTAAGATACAAAATTTAGGTAGCTACATGTATTTCAAATTTTCCTTAAATTTGCCGTAGGTATATTATTACTTTGCAGAATTTAATCCTTAACTATCGATTGGTGTTAAAATAAATACCTAAAGAGTGTGGCTTTTTTGTTTTTTTTTATTTTTGTTCGATTCATGAGATTTAAAGTTTCATCAAAATCGGGCTCGTGACTCCATTGAGCATTTTCGCTATTCTTTATAATTTCGGATTTAGCCATGCAAGCCCTTTTGAATTTTTACTTTAGGATTATTAAAGTATTGACTTTATAAATTCGAGAGGTCACATGAAACAAAGCCACATAATAGATAATAGTGCTAGCGTAACAAAGCTTATAATTACATACATACATACATAAACTCACGCCTATATCCCCGAAGGGGTAGGCAGAGGTGCTAGCACCCACATTTCGCCAGTTTATGTTTAGGTCCCAATGTAATAGGTGGCGAGCCTATTGCCATTAACCGGGCACTTATAAACCTGCGATAAATATAATATATAATATTATAATTCCCGACAATATTAACCCAGCTTGGCCACAGAGAGATCGGCGGCACTTGTTTCAGTATTTTTGGTGATAAGATGTCTTTTTAAATATTCAGAGCACATTGAATATTTGAACTATCATATTTATTAAAGTATTGATCCTGCAATAAAAATGTCTAGATATAATTTGTAGGCAATTTGGTTTAGATAAATTATGTAAAAGTTAGGAAAGAGTTATATATTATTTAATTATTTTCAATATACAAACAAAAAAGTTAAAACCCTTCTCGCGCTCCCCCACCGGCAGCTCTCATGTCCTACTCTCGGGACTTTCATGTTCATCTAGGTACCTTAGGGAATAATTGTGTCATTTTTCAAAACTACACGAATTCGTGTAGTTTTAATAATTATCTGGTATGGTTGTCAATTTTCACATTATAATGAGCAGACTCTGACCTTCTGAATTGAATATCGTTAAAATTAATCCTGTGGTAACATACTTATTTGTAATTACTCACCTTATTACATAGGTATGTACGCATAGTTTTATTATTATATCTACTTGTATACATATAAACCTATAAATATATTACAGTTAAAACCCTTTTTTTCTTATAATGCGTTTTCCCTAGTAAAACTAGCATTCTACATACTAAAAACTAAATGTCAAGGCAATAAGCCTTTGAAAAAAGGGTTCTAACAAACATATACCTACATATATGTCCTCCAAACTGAATATTATATATGCGAAAGTATGTGTATCTGTCTGTTATATATTTATGCGAAAGTATGTGGAAATAGGTAACGAAAATGAGGACCAAATAGGGGGAAGTTTGTATGAAAGTTCGTCACTTTTTAACATAACCTGGCTTAATTTGATACACAGATAGATTAAAGCATTGTTGCAATAACAGAAATACCACGACTATAATAACCTCGTGTTGTGTTCCCGGCGGTGAGAAGAGTAGCCAGAGCTTACTGGGGAGTTGTTATGCTGTCAGTGGGAAGACTAAAGGCTTGTCCTGATTGTGTCTTCTGCACTGACGGCCCAGAAACTTCTTACAAAGTCGGTAGCACGGGTGTGACTCTCTGGTGTTGCACACGTTCATAGGTCACGGTAACCACTTTCCATCAGGTGGGCCGTGTGCTTGTCGGCCACCTAAATTGTATAAAAAAAAACTAAAAAAAATCCACGTGGGTTAAGCCGCGGGTAAGAGCTAGTCTACCATAAACTGATGACGAATATTATTGCGAATTGCGATATGCCACATTTAAGCAAGCTTATGTTTAAGTGGTTCTACAAATTGTAATAATCTTATCTGTGTTTAGTACATAAATAGATAACAAAGTATATTTTACACCTTTTGCATTAACTTCAATTGTACATATATTATCTACTCCGCTATGTAATGATTGAAAACGTCCGGTAAGATACTTTACATACGTATCAAGATCAAGAACCTAAGTCCTAGTTAATTACTCAAGTATCTGACGTTTTAAAATGCTTATAGTTCCACAAAATCACTAGGATAATAAAAAAATCTCCAATTTTAAGACCTCTAATAAATAATTACAAATAAAGGTATGATTCCGAGAGCAACTGCATACGACAACTGCAGACGTGGAGCGTACCGAGAAATAGACTTGATATGATAATTTTGTTTATGATTTTAATTCATTGCGGCTTCTCAATAGTGCCGTTTATTTGTATCGAAGTTTAACAAGTAATCTATGATGTGAAGGGACGGCACGTCATCCGAACAAAATTTTTCTATAGAAATAAAAGAGAATCAGTCCCACAAACCGCTCGTTTGTCTATAACTATACATTTATATATTTTCGATACGTATAAACGGCATCATGAGAAGCCGCAATGAATTAAAACAATAAACAAAGTTATCAAATTCATTCAGGTGTATTTCACGGTACGCTTCGCGTCTGCAGTTGTTGTATGCGGTCGCTTTCGGAATCATAGCTTAATGCAACAGTTTTATGATAAAGCAGTCAGTAAGCTAACTATTCAAATAGTTTAAAATTGAATGGCTCCCAGCGTCCCCCCAATGTGGTTGTAAGTATAGGGAAAATTGGAACACATAAGACATGACTCGGCAGCTATGTGGTCAGAGCAGGGACTGGTCGTGGGCCCAAGTCCCGTCTGAGTTGTTTCTCTTTTTCTAATCTTAATCGATTAATGCAGCAGTGTATTTTTTTGTATTCAGGTTCATTCTTACTGTGACAGAGTGTGCAGTCAACATGAAAATGAAAATTTACGCTTTATTGGGTTTGGGTAAGTGAAAACGACTAAAGTACCGAAAAGTGGTTTTTAATAATTTTGTGTAAACAATGCTGTCATTCATTTTTCAGTTGCGCTGGTGGATGCACAACTCTCAGAAATCCCATCGATGATCCAGGGGATGTGTGAAGAAAACGGGGGTAATTACACTGCTGTCATGGTCAGTTATTTTATATTACTAAGACTCTATGGATAGAAAGAAAGACCGAATGGGTACACTTGCAGATTGACTGAAGAGCATTGGCACATGCTTTCCACGGGGTAACTCGCCAACCGCATAAGCCACGACGAGAGGAGGCTACTCGGCCGTCAGAGGTCGCAGAATGTCGAGCGTAGGCCTGAGGGTGAAGAACTGGAGCCGCCTCTCTCCCTAACAGAGGCAGGCCATGGCGGTAGCGCGCGATGTCCGCCTCCCCATATCCAGGGACTAGATGGTCGATAAGTCGGTTCGAGTCCACCCCCCCCCCCCTCCCCCCAACTCAGTTGATGAGGGGAGTGGGATGTTCCATGACGATGTTTCATACAATAAAAAAATGAACAGAAGGCTGGCCTTTTCTTAGGTCAGAGCCTTGCCTTACAACGTGGCAATGCTGCCAGTCTTCTGGGAACGCGAACGCTACCACAAGAGGCATGCGATGCGGAGGAATTCCACGACGCATTTTAATTTTTACCTACATGTAGTTTTATTTAATTAATTTGTTTGTTTTAGTATTGTATACCTATATAACAAGAGAACTAAATAGTTAAACATATGATTATGATGATATTAATGTCACATATATATTAAAAATGTATGTTAATTGGAAAGAAATAAAAAAGAAGTTGGCAGTCACTATAATAAAAGTAGCTTGAGTCAACCAGAGATGGTGCTGTGGCAAGTCTGTAGGCTCTACGCAGCGACGTGAAACGCATGAATTCCGACATGAAGAAATAAATACCATGCAATTGTAAAAAGAAACCTAATTAATATTTTACCAGGATAGATATTTGCCGTAGGAGGTAGGACTCGACGGTATTTCTGTCCAATTGAGCAGTCTGACTGGGGAAGTACCTCCACCCTACAGAATACCGCGGCTATAATAACTTCGTGTTGTGTTCCCGACGGTGAATTGGGTAGCCAAAGCTCACTGGAGAGTTTTTGTGCTGTCAGTGGAAAGACCAAAAGCTCGTCATGCTTTGTCTTTTACACTGACGGCACAGATACTATCGAAGCTTGCAGGGTTGACAGCGCGAGTGTGACTCTCTTGGTTTTGCACGCGTCTATAGGCCACCGTGACTACTTTCCGTCAGGTGAGCCGAGTGCTTGTCTGCCCCTAAGTGGTATAAAAAAAAAAATTGTGTGGTGTGGTCCGAACAAATTTGTCCCAAACATCGGCTAGCCATAACTTATTTAGTAACTATATTATCTTTATTCCAGGTCGGCGTTAATAATTTTGTGACTTGCCTTGAGAACGATTTTGGAACTGTAATAACAGAAGTTTCAGACGCACAGAATAGCACCTATGGCGAAGTCTTTAAAAAGTAAGTTCCAGTAAAAAATACTTCTTTTTATTATTTATTTATTTAGGACAGCCATTAGTTAAATACAACAATACAAATACACTTTGATACATACTACTTGTGATACTTTTTGGTTGTTTAACCTTTTAAGGCAGCCATTGCATGCTCGATTTGTTTTTTATAGTTTTTATTTAGTTGGTAGGTACTAGCTGTACCCTGACACGCTTCGCTGTGGTACATTGTGATTGAATGGTTGCGAAATGAGAAACAACAAAGTGGTACACAGCTGATCGATAAAAAAAACTGTTATTTCGCGGTCGCAGTCATATGTGACTGATGCGAAAATTAGATAAAAACTGTCATGCTAAAAAAAATATCATGCTAAAATTTCAACTGGATCGGTGCAGAACTTTTTGAGTTTTTGAAGCGTACACAAACCAACATAATTTTATATAAGATTTACCAAATATCCAACTTAACATCCGATCAAAATATGTTAAATTAAATCTAAAAAAAAATATATTAAAAAAGGCTGAGTGAGCTGCCGTATTCCGTAAAAGATGTTAAGCAGCCGTATCCCTTAGTCGCCTTGTAGGACACCGCATGGGACGAGATGGACCAAATTCTACTCAGCCGGAAACTACGCGGCTATGTATTTTAAATGTCTAATTTATGGAATGTAGTCTTGTTTGTTTAGGTATTGCGCTAAGTCTGCTCAGTTGAAAACTTGCTACCACACGTTACTGGATGTAACCACTCCTTGTGTGGCCGCCAAGTATCAACATCTAATAACAACGGAAAAACGAGTTGTCGATAATGCCTTGAACTATGTATGCGATAACGACGGTACTGTAATTACAAGTAAGTGGAATACTTAGCTATGAAGGCCAATTTTCGTGCGGCGGCGGTGCGCCTCGCACGCCTCTCTATTTCCGGGGACGAGTTGGGAACTCTGTGGTCCCCACACCCGAGGAGAGGGCCAGATCGAGAGAGATGGCCCAGTGTCGGCCAGGGTGCGAGGGATATGCCTGTTAACCTCACCTTCGGCAAACAAAAACGACCCACAGGCGTCGTGCGTTTTGGTCGGTTCGAGTCCGACATAACCTCTTCCATCGGCTCCGGTGAGAAGGGGGGAGGGGGGGTACGATGGGGGGTTTTTGCGCACGTAAAAAAGACCAATTTTATAAAGTAAACCAATAAAAGTTGGTTCACAATTCAGTTCTGGGTCTCGATTATGCTAAAGCAAAACCACTATTATAACCACAGACACTGGTTAAAAATCCATATAATTTTAGATTTTAAAGCAATCTCATTAAAGTTCAAAATTAAAAGTCTCTTTGCATAGTGAACGAAAAAGTGTAATGAAACTGTTTTCATTTAATTTTGGACTTTAAGGCAATGGAAATAAAGTTGAAAATTTAATGCCATTTTTTGTACACGTAAAAACAGGCCAATTTTCGTGTGCACGTAAAAACAGGCCAATGTGTGTGATGGTGATGACAGTGATTTTGCTTTCGTAGAATCGAGGGCCTGATTTAATCTCAGAACGATACTCAGTTCTCAATCTCGTTTTTCATTGACAGTATTGACAGATTGTCAATGACAATTTGAGGACAGACGGACGTCTGTCCTCAAATCTAGATAATTATTAGAATATCCGATCAAGAACCAAGCGGTTCGGAGCTACTACTACTATTTAAAAAAAAAAACAAGTTATAAATCGAGATTTAGGAGTGAGTAACGTTCTGATTGTATATTAGCTTTTTCGGGGACGACTGCCGTCGTACCTCACAACCCTGAGAGGAAAAACTACATCAGCACCTGTTCAGCAGGTGCTCCCAGTAGCAGGTGAGGTTGACTTGGACCAGCGGGGATGGTTATGTCGGACTGGAGCCGACTAAAACCACACGCTGTCATGGGTGAATTGAGCTTCAAAGATGTTATAGCCCTGAATTTATTTGTTTTTGTAATAGAATTTTTTTTTTCGTTTAGGCTTTTTTACCGCGGGAGGCCCAGAATGCTTCGTGAGCAAAAACAATGAGAATCTGATGTGCATTTTAAATTTATACAATACCGCTATGAACACAACGTGGCCTCTTGTGGATCTCTCGCCGATCGTTGTAAGTTGAAAAACCATTAAACTACTAAGTATGAATGCTTTTTAGCCCAAAGTACGGGTATGTAAATGTACTTATACCTTTATTTCGTGCGGGAATCCACTCGTATAATGCCCCACCACACCGCAGGGGTGGTAATGTCAGGCTGGAACCGACTATAACGGTCACAAAACTGAAAGCCGTCTTGGGTGCAATTTCCCCAACATCTAACTACCCAAGATAGTGTGCGGTTTTCTTGTAAGATTGCCTAAGACTGTAGCACCCGACCGACTCAGGGTATCAAGATGGCCCCCTAGGGTGTGGGAAACACGCTGTACCCATACCTGGAAAGGGAGACAAGCGTCGCGCCGCCGCTATTTGCACTTGTGTCCTATAATCCCCATAGAAGGTAAGTACTCTGGTAACTGAGCGGTATTTCATTTCCTTGTACTTGTAACAACTACCCGCTATCGCCTGAAAATCTAAAAATGTAACAACACCACAAAATATCATTTCCTTTTAATATACTATAATCCTATTTTATCTGTTATATTGATTAGATAAGATTATTTGTAAACTTGGACATACCTATTCCTGTTGGGGTAGGCAGGTGTGCGATAATACTAGCATTTTTCCAGCTTTTTTTATGTAGGACATGTCAATTGGACTGCCTCGCCTGATGGTAAGCTCAAGGTAAAGTCTCAGAAAAGAGGGTCACCATTACATACATATACCATGTTACAATGGTGACACTCAGCTTGATGGTCTCATCATATGCTTTATCAAGCAATCATCAAGACAAATTAAAGAGTCTCCGAACCGCTTGGTTCCTGATCAGATATTCTACACCGTATGCGGGTGACATCTAAGCTCGGCACGTGTTGTCCTGTGTAGGAAGGGGGAGGGTGGGACTAATTGTAAGGGCTCATCAGTACATTCACCATACCATACCATACGGTTAAATACTGCCAAGGAGGCAACATCTCTACGCATCTGCAAAGGCTGCTAGGGTGTTCGTGAACTCAGGAGTAAGTACTTTGCTGAGCTATCTCAGAGATGCAAGCAGTATTCGACGCAAAAGCGAATTAGTGTCTTGTAGAGAAGACACCGTTATGTTGTTGCATGTATGGCGACAAGCTATGTTCCATGCACATGTAGGTAACGGGGCGAGTCTATTGCCGTCAACTGGTACAACTTGTATGAACTAAGAACTTCTTTTTATTATTTGCAGCAATGGTATGATACTTTCGTGCAGTGCGTTGTTACAAATCTCGCTACATGCGACAGTCAGACACCCTCACAAGTAATTCAGAGGCTTGGTGCCATTATACGAGAAGGTATCGTCGAAGTAAGTTCTTCATTGTAGATTTCTTTTTATTAAAACTTATTTTTTAAATACCTACTTATTTATCTGTGTTGTTTCAGCTGGCAAAGAGTGCTGCGAGTGGCCTTACTATTTCATCAGGATTTATCGGCTTAGTTATTTTTGCAGTCATATATACTAATATATAAGTAACCTAAGTTTTACCCTAATTTCATAGTATGTACTATCTGTTATATGTATGTGTATGTAAAACACATACATAAAGAAAACGCACTACGATAGAGCGAATTGTTGTAGATTTAGTGACATTTGAAGTATTTTTGTATTCCTTTTTTATTATCAAATAAAACAACTTATAATAACATAAAAATATAAAGTATTTTAAATTTAAAGGATACATGATACATTTTCGAAGCTTTTCGAAGTTGCCTCTCAGGTGGATTTATCGCAGGTTTATAAGTGCCCGATTAATGGCAATAGGCTCGCCACCTATTACATTGGGACCTAAACATAAACTGGCGAAATGTGGGTGCTAGCACCTCTGCCTACCCCTTCGGGGATATAGGCGTAAGTTTATGTTATGTTATGTTATGATCACAAAAATCCTCCGGGGATAAAGGCGTGTTTATTTGTATGTATGTATGCATGTTAGCCAGAATTGGGTAATTTCTTGTTGTTAAGTTAAAATAAATTATTTTACTGAGTTCATTAAATTAAGAATGGTAAAAGAGTGATAAACGTGACATCGGTTATTAGTTTATATTTGTTATTTATTTTTTATCATCCACCCTACCTATAATTGTGAATGATATGACTATTGAATATAATGACGTCACAATAATTTATATCATACAAGTTTCCTTACCACTTACTGTTTTGACGTTTAGTAAAAAGTAACTATTTTGACTAGTCAGTCAAATATACAATTAGTTGAACAGAACTGGAGACAAGAGTAAAATTCACGCTAACCGAGATCTAAATAGGCGGAGCTGCGTGTATAGGCTAGTCGCAGAATACTGTGTTTACATTTCCTTAAATAACAACGCAACTACCAAGAAAAACAGATAACATGTGGACCTGCAAATGTATTTTTCATTTCTCATACTCAGGAAGTAGTGTTGTCTTGATCTGATTATTGGGTGGAAAGTGCTGCTTCCCTCCATAGAGAGGGCAAAACTCATACAAATTATTAGGTATTGATACTCGGTATAAGCGGTGCTTGTAGAAGCAGTGAATTCACAAATTTGACAATTAAGCACATTGAAAGTCAATCTCAATTATTACTAGTGTAACTGACTAAAACAAAAACAAATATTGACCGCTCGTTCTTTTTTATACAACTTAGGTGGCAGACAAGCACACGGCCCACCTGATGGAAAGTGGTTACCGTGACGTGTGCAATACCAGAGGAGTCACACCCATGCTGCCGATCCTGTAAGAACGGAGAGTATCTATGCCGTAAGTGCAGAAGACACAGTCAGGATAAGCCTTTGGTCTACCCACTGACAGCACAAAAACTCTCCGGGGAGCTCTGACTACCCTGCTCACCGCCATGAACACAACACGACGTTATTACAGCCGTAGTATTCTGTAGGGTGGAGGTACTTCCCCAGTCGGACTGCTCCAATGGGACGGGAATACCGTCGTGTCCTACCTGCTGGAATATACACAATTGTGGTATATATTTGTAGCACAAGAAGAGTTTACATAAATAGTAAAGAAATAAAAATGAGACCTAGTGATGTAAAAACCGACCGTTTTTTTTTTCTCAACTATCAGAAGGAAAACACTACGCCCCAATTCGCCTCAGCCGACAACTTCCAGGGAGTACCCGCCATGGGATCCAACGTCTGATGAAATACCAGTCTCCTAGTTTTACAGATATCTAGAACAGCCAAATTTGTCATCATAATACATCAAACAGCATAAACATGCCAAACAAAAATATAACTTTTAATTTCATAAATTGTCCTCATTTGACAATTAATTTTAAATAAGTACTACTAATATTATTATTAACAAATAGTTTAGATCAAATTAATTTTATTTTCCTCATATTCGAAATGAAACGTTGAGTGTTTAACATGGGTAATAATATCAATTCCTACTCGGATTATAGCTGTCTCAATACCTCGGGAATTGATTCATTGATTTCGATCTTCGGTTCAACAACAATCTACTACACATATTGAGAACTCACTTGTACTTTTCCACATGATTTTTAATAGTTATTAGACCTGACCGGTTTCTCCTTACGGCATCCTGAAAGATTTACGAAACCTTTGAGGATGCCGTAATGCGAAACCGGCGAAATATGTGTAACAACAAATTCCACCAAGTGCCGTCAATCAACAGTATAAATAACAATCTATTATTTTAGAACATCCATAACGATTTATTGACAAAAAAATACCCTCAAATGTATTAAGTACCTACGGGCCAAATAGGATAATTCTTTTTGTTTTATATTCGTTATTATGGTGGCACTACACATGCCTATTCGTATTTGCGTATTTGACAAACAATAACCATGTTTGGAGAGTGTATTTAACAAAGCATTTGCCCTATTACCTATTTGATAAATATGACCAATATTAAATACGTACAATTGACAAACTATTTAGTTTATTTTATCTGTATAGCTAATAGAGTACTTTATAGGTATTTAAACTATCATGGTCACTCACATGTTTCATTGTTTTGAGTTTCCGATATTTCGGCGCTGTTGCAAGCACCATGATCACAAAATTTAAAAATTAAAATTAAAAATTGTTTATTGACAGAAATACATTTACACATGTGAAAAAAAATCCCTGGCTCCCGAGCTAGTTTTGTAAAAAACTGTGTTACGGGAGTCAGTAATTTCCCTTATTAATTATGGATAGTTGCATATTAATGTCAAAAAGCGGATATGGTCAAAAGTAAGTACAAAACAGAATCATTTCAACCGTACAGAAAAATAGTATTATTAAAAAAAAACAGAGAATATTACCTACGTCAAAAATGTGTGTGTGGGTGTGTGTGTCTGTGTGTATGTGTGTGGGTCTGTGTATATGTGTGTGTGCTTTGCGATTAAGTGTCTTTGCCTCCATTTGCAATACAGATGATAATTTGAATTATCTTAATAAGTTTTCAGTAGCGTCGTAGTCGAAGCCTTTCAACCACTCAAACAGGGTTTTTTTTAAAAATAATTACTATTTTGGGAGTTAGCTTTGTGGGCTTTTAACAAAGCATTGTAGATTCGCGGAGCCAATACATAGAAGTGTCTCTGGGCAAAGGTAGTGCACACTCGTGGTACTGGACAACGGAGAACCCTTTTGGATGTATCGAGTTCGATTGGGACGTAAAATTTGTGGTATCTTTTTAACATTTCGTAGATGTACATCTTTCTAACCGAAAGTACCTCGGCCCTTTCATATACCATTGATGTTGGATGCCGAACAGGCAAGAACATAAGGACTTTTAGGACTGCACGTTGAGTCCTCTCCACACAAATCAGAGATGTTTTCTCGGCTCCCCCCCAGGCACATATACAGTACCTAATCAAACACTCGCACAGCGCCTTGTAGGTTTGGATAAGAAGATATTCGTTTGCTACCATGCGTAAGTTTTTAAATATGTATATAATTTTCCTTATCCTCCCCACTAGCGTATATATTTGAGTTTCCCACGTGAGATTCTCGTCCAATATAACTCCTAGGTATATAATGTCGGCTACACGGTGAAGTGATGTGCAAATACAATTCAAACGGTCACTTTCATGATTGCACAGGTGTGTATGAATACGCAGCACCCTGCCCGCTTCAGCATTGGTCCTGTCCAATATACTGAAACAGATGTACTTCGTTTTGTCAGTGTTAAGTGATAGAAGACTGTTCTCCAACCACCTCGTCACGGCTGCCAGACCCATCCCAGCTAGTTCGAACACATAGTCCCAGGTACCACCGTGGAATATCAGGACTGTATCATCAGCATACATGAAAGTATCAAGTCCGGGCAACACCACACCACATAGGTCGTTAATATAAATTAGAAAAAGTGTGGCTGCTAGAGTGCTGCCTTGCAGGACACCGTAGGTGCTGTTTGCGCTGTCACTGTACTGCTTTCCGATCCGTACCTTCTGTGAACGTCCAGATAGGTAGCTCCCAAACCACTTCAGCGCCAGGCCCCTGATACCTACGTTCTCAAGTCTCGTAAGTAAGATAGGGATGGAAACCGTGTCAAATGCCTTTTGTAGGTCTAGGAAGACCCCTAGACACTTTTTACCTTCGTCCAAGTACGACGTCAGAGTTGTTGAGAGTGAAAGAACAGCGTCTTCGGTTGATTTGCCCGTTCTGAAGCCATATTGGTTAGAATGTAGCAGGTTGTTTGACTCAAGGAAACTGTCCTCTTATTTATAACCTTCTCTAGAATTTTGGATAATGCTGACAGCAGTGAAATGGGCCTGTAGTTGGTTGGGTCATCCTTCTCGCCAGGCTTAAAGATTGGGAAAACCAGTGCTCTTTTAAAAGAATCCGGATATATCCCCGTTTCAATATGTACTAAGGTTGCACAGATATGAAATGGGTGCAGCTAGTGATTGGGTATTCCGTTTAAGGATACTGGTAGTTATATTGTCCCATCCTGGCGCGCTATTTAATTTCATTCTCAATATCACGCCTCTCACCTCGATAGGGTCTGTGGGTGCAAGTGATAGGGAATGTAAGGGTGAAACTGTAGACTTAGCCAAGGGGTCCAGATCACCCTCACAGACTCCTATTTGCTTCAATATGCGGTCGGCCAGAATACCACCTATAGATGTAAAATAACGGTTAACCCTATTCAGAGATTCTTTGCGTGATTCACCAGGTATAAGAAGCTCTTCTGCGTCATTCTTATTCTGTTTCATGTCACACACGTCTCTAATTATCTTCTATGTCTCTTTCATATTTCCTTTATTGTCATTTAATTTTTGTTTATAGTAATTAATTTTAAGGTTTTTAATAAGTTTATTGCATGAGTTTCTATAATTACTATATTCTTGTTTTAGAATGACGTCATTAGGGGATTGAGTAACTTTTTTGTGTAGTTTGTCTCGTTTTCTTATACATTTGATAACTTGATGTGTAATCCACGGTTTTAGTGGCCGATAACGTTTCGATATGGTTTGGACCCTCTGGGAAGGAACTGGAGTAGTGGCGGTGAACACAGAAAAAGTTTTTTCCTAGAAGTAATTATATCGATCCACCCTCTTTCGAGTTCGTTTATTACGCGTATCTGCACTACTATTGGTTTCACTCTCACTACAAACTCGAACCCGATCTCGATCACGTTCACGACACACGATGCTTACTGTATCCACTCGCGATTTTGTTTTGGCTTGTTCCCGGTTGTTTTTGCAAAGACGGACCACTGGATGCCAGACGTTCGGCAGTTGAAACCCATCCTCACGATTGAAATTTTTATACATTTTCATTTCAATTGCTTCCCTAACCAGTCTTGATATATAGTGGCATTCTGTCGAGTGCACATTTATGTGGTTCATTGTTTTTGACTGCCCTGATGTGTTCCTTGATTCGGCATGTAACCGTTCTTTTTGTTTGTCCTATATAAGAACTGCCACAGCTACAGTCAATCTTGTACACTCCCGGTCTGTCAAGTAGGGAGCCATCTTTGGGCGAGCGCAGGCATTGCGACAGCTTTTTAAAAGGAGTGAAAATAGTTTTGACAGATAACTTCTTCAGGATGTTAACGATCTTATCTGTCACTCCTTTGATGTAGGGTAAAAAGGCTGACTGTCTTTCCACCTAACAGTTCCGGGGTTTATTTGTGGTGAGTCTGGGTGGTCTTATCCGTCCATTGTATCCATTCTTTTGTAGAACGCCGCTTATGTGCTTCAATTCTTCTTGTAAATGTTCCTCGTCACCTAAACTATATGCGTGGTCAGTAAGTGACGTCACTACCGAATTAAGATGGCGTGGATGATGATGTGAGTCGGCATGCAGGTAAGTCCGTGTGAGTGGGTTTCCTGTACACGGAGTGGCTACACGACCCATCCCCACGAATCGGAAACTCAAAACAATGAAACATGGTAAATACCCCGTTTATTTTGATACTGATAGTAGAGTACTTTTTAACAGTATACAAAATGTAACATTTCAGATGTGAAATCTCTTTGAAGTGAATACTTATTTATGAAGTAAATTGTGTTTGTCTATATTTTATATATTACACTTATTACCTACGTGGTCAGGGTTTGTATAAAAAAATATAATAGAAGGATCAGCGGGAACTGAATCAGAAATTTACGCGGAATGAGATCGTGGGGTCTGCTGATAATATATATAACGAAGTTTTAAAACAAATTATTCAAATCGAAAAAATTGAAAAAAGTTGAATGCTCAAGACTTTTAACCCTTAACTTACAGAGGGAATGAACTGACCAACTGAATATGAACACAGCATGAGCATTCGAAATTTTTGATGCAATGGTGGAGCCATCTACCGATATTATTAAGTACTATCAGGAACAAGAAGACGAAAGTCTTTAACCAATGTGTGTTACCAGTGATGACTTACGGATCTGAAACGTCTCTCACTATAGGTCTCCTGAAAAAGCTCAAAGTCGCTCAACGAGCTATGGAGAGGGCTATGCTCGGTATTTCCTTACGTAATCGCGTCAGAAATGATGATATCCGTAGGAGAACAAAAGTAACCGACGTAGCCCAGCGGATTAGCTCGTTGAAGTGGCAATGGGCGGGACACATAGCGCGCAGAACAGATGGCCGATGGAGCAAAAAAGTTCTGGAATGACGACCGCGTACGGGCAAGCGTAGCGTAGGACGCCCAACGGCCAGGTGTAAGGACGACCTCATGAAGGTCGCCGGGAAGCACTGGATGCGGGCTGCTTTAGATCGGTCATTCTGGAAGTCTGTGGGAGAGGCCTATGTTCAGCAGTGGACTATATGTGGCTGACATGATGATGATGATGATCAGGAACAATGAAGTGTTCACGTCGATTAAGATAGGAAAAAGGCATGTTGGAATCTCACCTGAACTGATTCCCGTCTGAAATTTGGTAAGTACAGAGATACATGGTATTTAGACATAGGCTATGTTTAGTCGCGATAACCGACATCCACATGGGGGTATGGAAGCCGCGGGGAACAGCTAGTTTGCCTATTTAGAAGTTGCTTGTTACCTAATTGGGTTGTATGTGTGATCATGCATGCATGCATACACTTTAAATGAGGGTATTTTGTTAGTTCTTGGAATTATCTCCACTGCACTGTGTATGTCACTAATACTCATAGTAAGGGATGAACGTTTATATGGAATTGAAATTAATGAACACATAAAAAATCAGTTCAAAGTGAGTAATAAAAATAAAATCAGTAAAAAGTGAGTAAGTACTAAGGGAGTTAAATAGTCGAAAAAGGAATAGCATTTTTTGAATTATGTAAAATGATTATGAAATGTCAAAAATTAATCGTGCACGTCTGTCTAATAGGTGCAAGAGCTTTGCATGTAGCGCCTACTCAAATAGCGTTAGCAATTTCTAGATAACTGTGTCGATGCTATGTTAAAAATTCTGCAGGGTTTTTAGTTAGAGACAAAATTAAAAATTATATATTCTGTATATAGACCATTAAATGGAACTTACAAAACGTCAAAATTAAAAAATATGTTAAAGACTAGTTGAGCAAATGGACCGCTGCCGGTTTGAAACGTGGCCCCTACCTAATTCTATACATTAATAGCCGACCCGTTCTGACTTCTATAATTCGAAAAGCCGCATCATACCTATAAGATCTCCTTAAATTAGACAGATCAAGTCTAAGAACAATTAATTAAAGAGACAATATCGGGGCACTGTCCTCTTAACAAGCACCTATACAACATCAGTGTCACGGACAGCCTCCTTTGCAGGGGGAGTTTTGTTGCCGAGGAAACGGCCGGGCACGTAATACTGGAATGCGAGGCAGTAGCGGCTTAACGATCTCAAGTCCTCCACACAGTGAGGTAGCTCTGCGAAGCCTGTGAATGCCCCAGTGAGCTTCTGCATATCTGGGCGCAGTTTAACTGGCTAGTCAAGCCAATGCTCTTCACGTACAACGGTCTAAATGAGGAGGCTAGGTGCGTACAACGCAGTCCTTTTCGAATCCATACCTTTAAGCTCCGGGTCCAGGGTGCATAACCATTGACGGACTGAATATAAAAAAGAACCTTTACCTAGGTACTATTGGCAGCGTTGCCACGCATTTAAAAAGAATTACTAAATGAAGGAAGTGGTCGCCCATAAAGTAATGATGGTGTATAAATTGAAATTCGTTGATTGGTTTTGTTCTAACCATTTTTTTTGGAAGCGTACTTTTATCTTTATTTACAAAGTAATAAAATGTTAAATTACTTTATTGCACGGGTATAGGACGTAAGTAAACCTAACTTGTATATAAGTGTTCAATTTAACTGTTTACATTTCCCTAGATAACGACAAGCGTATATTTGCGTGAAACAGGTTGGTTTAACACCTGGCAACATTTACAGTGTTGTATCCTTATACGAACATTATATTTCTTTACTATTAGAATTACTGGGATATTTACCATGTTGCATTGTTTAGAGTTTCCGTTATTTCGGCGCTGTTGCAAGCACCATGATCAGGGAGGAACTTGATTATTGGCGCTGCACGGTGAAAAAGTTTTTAGGAGTAAATATATCGATCTACCCTCTTTCGAGTTCTTTTACTACGGTATCAGCATATAAATATCCCGATAATTCCAATAGTAGATAATAATATGATTGACGCGGGTCACGCGCTTCTGATTGGTTTTTGACCCACAGTTATCCGTGGTTTGACCTAATATGGCGGGCGGATTGTTATGTAATTTATAATTTATTTTTCACCGACTTCCAAAAACGAGGAGCTTCTCAATTCGATCGGTATTTTTTAATGTATGTACACCGATTACTCTGAGATCTATGATCCGATTTACGTGAATTTTTTTAATTCGATGCAAAATAGACGCCATGAGACCACATGAAAAATTGGTAAAGTTTCTACAAGTAGTTTTAATTATATAAACATTCATGTATTTTTTGACTTGTATATATTTTTAGCAGACTTCTTCTCGACTGTTCTACGATATTTCTGTCGTTTATGAATCAATTTAAAAAAATCTTTTCTCATTCTGTAAGGCAATAAGATAGTTCCAAATAAATTTCATGGGTTTGAATGATATGATTGGACCTTAACATCCGAAGATACACCAGAGAACTCCTCGAAATCAAAAAGGAAATGGGAAATGATAACTTTTTAGCTAGTCTCATGACAATCCTATGACACGGTAGGCGACATTACGATGGCTAAGCGCGTGCTAGAATTACTAAGTCTTGAACTATGAAGGCAGATAACAGAATTTCTTAAAGATATACATCTTTAATGTATACGTCTATATACATACATTAAAGCATATAGTATATACATCTTTAAGAAATTCTATATGAATCTCTCGTTTAACTTATTGAGAGCATTAAATCGAAAATTATGATCGGCATACTGGACTGCAAGCTAAAAGGGTGGACAAAATTAATAAAATATAAAAACAACCTACACTAAAAAGTAAAAAAATCTACGTTTAAAAAAACTAACTTCAAAAATTAAAAACTATAAAATAACATATTAAAGATAAGAGAAAAAATACTGAATTTACAGATTTACTGATATGTTAGAAGTCGGTGTGTACTTTGTTTGTTGTGCCTGAAATAATATGATGCAATCAATTGAAATAATATGACCTCTGGGACAAGGCACCGGCTTCTAACAGATCAATAAATCTGTAAATTCAGTAATTTTTCTTATAGTTTTTAGATATTGAATTCGGTTTCTTAAACATAGTTTTTTCATTAAAATAAATAGAATAGCACTTGTGACTTGAAAATGATTTTTTAGAATCTCTCTATCCTATATAAATATTTAATATCATAATTTCAGTGACCGAGGATATCTAATGAGTGAAATTAATATGTACCTATAGCTACGCTCCACCGCGCCGTCTTGACTGCAATTGCTGTAGCACAGTATATTATCACTATGGCTGTAGCATTTGGGTATTTCTTCGAAATTTCATTCTTCAACTGATTCATCTGGCCAAAATTAAATTACACTATAAGCTTTGTAACACATATCCATATGAAAATATGGATTCCAAAGATCATATATTTGAATGAGGGACTCATTTTTATACAGTAGTTTTCAAGATATCGACATTTAAATATTTTGTGCCCAGAGGAATCAGAATTGGTAACAGATAAATCAGAAACAAAAAATTAAATTAAAAAACTTTAATACTTAATCAATTAGACCCATATACCTGGCACGGTTGGCTGTGCTGGTGCTGCTGCAGCTTCTGCAGAGACTCTTAAGCGGCGCAAGTATTCTAATCTCATTGGTGATTATGAGTTTGTGCCGTTTGGAGTAGAAACGTTTGGGCCGTAGGGTCCGAGCACCCGCAATCTCTTCAGGGAGATTGCGAAGCATATGGTCGACGCTTTTCGTGACCAGAGGGCTGGCCTCTTCTTAAGTCAGAGATATAAGCATTGCCATACAACGTGGCAATGCTGCCAGACTTCTGGGAACGCTACCACAAGAGGCATGCGATGCGGAGGAATTCCACGACGCATTTTAATTTTGTTTTTTTATTAATGTAAATATTAACATAGATATAATATACATTAAATGTATATAGATAAATAAATAGCTGTTATCAATTTGATAAATATTTTACAATTAAAAAATCACAGTATAAACTAATTCTAGTAATGGCACTTGACATCAGTCTTAGTAATGTATCGTGTGTCCAACTATCAAAACAAACATACACAAGTAAGAAAGTTAATAACATTACTAAAATAAATATTTTCTCGACTTTTTGCAAGGGAGCGAGCTGCTTTCAATTTCATCCTCAAAAAAAATTCTTGGTGACAAGATCCTGAATTTTTCGATGAAGATGGAGTGATCGTATTTTCCCCAATGGTGTCAGACACTTTTGTCCGTTTAAATATAAGAAAAACCCCGATCGTCTGAATCTGAGTGGTCCAAGGTTGCTGATGATCAACCCTTCATTAGCTAGCTATTTTTTCTTGTTTAGGTGTTAAATTCTGCAAGAACCTTCTCTCTTTCTATTCAAATATGTTTCTTTAATTTAAATTTGCACATAGTATACTTGTCTGGATCTTTTCTCATGTTTTCCATAACGCGTTCTCCCAGACTTTTTTTCTCCTTTTTTACCTCCAGGTCGTAGCATTGTACAACAACTACAATATTAAAAGAAAAAAATAATACAGATATTTAAAGATAAATAATTTTCACGTTTTTATTAGGGAAAATTAATCTTAAAATTGCCATTTTATTAATAGCGTAATAGTTATAGTACAATGTAACAAAAATGCAAATTAAAATATTTAAACTATGTACCAATGAAAGTATAAGGTTTAACAGAATCCGGCTCGAAGGACCATAAAATGTAGAGTTTCTATAAGCGGCTATACACTTGTAGCAGCTATACTTTAATACATATGTATGTATAAAAGCAAATTGACGCTATAAAACCGCTCCTTTCTAATCCATATGGTGTTTTGAACATATGAAGCAGGCACAGAGGAATCAGGATTTTGCCTTTAATTATGCATAACTCCATATTCATACAGGCTTCAGTATTAAAAAAATTCCACATTAAAATATTACCTAAAAGCATCACGGCAAACGCAAATTGAGGTTTTAAAACAATAAAATAAATCTGATAAAGTAGGCATTGTAATCAGAATGTCACCTGAACCAAGCACAGATGAATCATATATTTACCTTCGTATCACCAGGTTCTCTGGCTGCCAGCCGCATGTCCACCTCCTAGCTTGTTCGTTGCACGATTGGTTCCTCCCGCGCGCAAAATCACTATCCTAGCAGTATTACCCGGTCAACTATGGTCAAGCGCAGCTTGCACCATATTAGTCAGTATTATACGCCGGACACTTATGTTTTACTTATTTATAAAAAAAGTATAAGTAGTTTTAACTACAACGCATTATTTTATAAAAGGACAATTCATTTCCTTTCCTTAAAAAATATTATTTATGTGAATTTGTCAAATGAAAAACGCCAGATCAAACATTTTCTTCCGGAAAATGGCAAACGGACACGTCATATGAATCAGAAGAACATGGTTCAAATGTTTTTATTTTGTACCTAGACAACAACTATTTCTAAAATATCATTTGACCAAGTTAGAGACAAAGCTAAAGTATCCAAAACAAAAATTCACAGGCAATTATGTTAGTTGGTTACAGAAATACACCCACAGAAATAGAAAATTTTGTCTTCGAAGAACTACCCATTTACAGTCAAAGTAATAATTAAACAAGGATTTTTTTTATACCATTTAGGTGACACGGCCTACCTGATGGTATGTGGTTACCGTGGCCTTATGCAACACCAAGGGTGTTACACTCGCGCTGCCGACCATGAAGAAACCTTCTGATGCCCCTCTTGAAGAACCCCATATTGTAGGTGCTTGGGAAGACCGCAGCAGGGAGGTCATTCCACAGCTTGAGTGTTCGTGGGATGTACTGTATTTTTTAAATATATCTCTTAGGTAACAGACAAGAACACGACCCACCTGATGGGAAGTGGTAACTGTGACGTCTGTGACCTGTGGACGTAGGTATGACATACTCGTGCTTAGTTGCTTGAGAAAACAGTAGCAGCGAGTTTATTCCACAGCTTGGGCGTGGGTGGGATGAAGTTCCTTTCATACCGCACAGTGCTCAGTTTCCGGTCGCAATGTGTAAGTATAAATTCCCTGTGGTGGCGCCAGTAGTAGTAACTCAAATCGTCTTAATTGGTTGGCGCTGAACACACGCTCCCTATACCCATCTCCCTCCCGCACTACCTCTAAGTGAAAGATAGCAATAGTTTTCGCCCGCCAATGGTCAGAGTGGCTGCATCGTCACTTCGCTTTTGAACTAGTAAAATAATGGCCGGCGCGCACGCGACTCTTAGAAATTAATAATGTTTGTTGGATTTTAACCGCTTTCATAGACCTTTACCGATCGGACTGTGCCTCTCGTGTGTCCCTCAAGTGATTTAGTGATGTGGGCGGCAACTCCTGAGCCAGGAAGAGAAGATCGGTGCACCGACTGCGACGGCACGTGGCCCCGTGAAGGTTAGTGCATCCTCTCCTAATTTCTCGGGTTGCATTCATTGCCTGAACCACATCCGCGGCAACCCGATCACCTGTCTTGTTTGTTGTGTAAAGCGTCAATGGAACAGTTAACATCACCCCCCGCGAAATACAGTCCACTAGCTCGCTTTAGAAAAGAACTTTCTGTGCTTGACCAAATACAAATTCCGCGTCATGTAGGTATATCGCAACATAGTGTTGTTACGGTAGTAGGCTTCGCGGACGCTAGTGAGAAGGCGTATGGAGGAGTAGTCTATTTTCATGTCTCGAATGTAGGTAAGGTTTCAATTAGCCTTATAAGCGCGAAATCAAAGGTCTCTCCCCGTGAGTTCGTCTCTCTGGCACGCCTCGAGCTATGCGCTTTACAATTGTTAGTTAGATTGATCACCTCTATCGCCAATGCTTGTAGTAGTCGCATTAATATTAGTAGAATTTTAGCTTTTTCAGACTCAACAGTCGCTTTGTGTTGGGCCCACTCTTCGCCCCATCGTTGGGACACATTCGTCGCTAATAGAGTGGCAAAAATTCAATCGGAATTAGCGCCACAAAATCTCTTTCACGTTGCTGGCACCGACAACCCAGCCGATTGTCTCTCTCGTGGATTGCTTCCTTCGCAAATTTTGGATCACCCGTTGTGGTTTGGTGGACCGTCCTGGATTCATGCCGCGTTAGATAAGTGGCCAGTTAGTCAATTCAATCCCACTACGGTTTCCGAGCCACCCGAGGAGAAGAAGCACTCGCTTGTTGTATCGGTCCCGCGTGAAGAGTCCCTTATTTGTTGTTGGCTAATCGCGTCTCGTCTTGGTCGGGACTGTTGCGTTGTGTTGTTTATGTAGGCCGATTTTTGAGAATTTTATCTACGCGCGGTCATATAACCGCCGCTGATTTAGATAAAGCTGAATTGGTCATACTTCGCGAGTTGCAGAAATGTTATTTTGCTTCTGAATTTAAAAATTTAGAATTTAACAAACCTTGTAGTCGTTCTTTCCGACACTTGAAACCATTTTTTGGAAGATGGACTCATTCGAGTAGGTGGTCGTTTGAGAAATTCAAGTTTAGGATTTGAACAAAGGCATACAGTAGTTCTCCCGCGTAAGGACCACGTATTAGATTTGTTAGTAGATTATCATCATAAGGTGAATTGTCACGCTGGTCCCGATTTGTTAATGTCTATTTTGAGATAGAAATACTGGATAATTTCCGCTCGTAATTTGATTCGCGCTAGAGTACGCAGATGTGTACCTTGTTTTAAACTCCGCCCGCGTTTTATCGCGCCTGACGCGCGTGTTGTACGGGTTAAACCCGCAACCGGATCGTGTCTGCGCCCGGTTGTTCGCCTCTGCCCTCTGCCTAGCCAGCGGTAGGCACGAGTTCAAATCTAGGTTTATATTTAGTTGTTATTTCCCAAACCTAGATTTAGATTAGACTTTGGATTTGTTCCGCATTTTTCGTTTTGAAGGTAACCCTTCAAGCCGGGGGGAATGGTGGCGCCAGTAGTAGTAACTCAAATCGTCTTAATTGGTTGGCGCTGAACACACGCTCCCTATACCCATCTCCCTCCCGCACTACCTCTAAGTGAAAGATAGCAATAGTTTTCGCCCGCCAATGGTCAGAGTGGCCGCATCGTCACTTCGCTTTTGAACTAGTAAAATAATGGCCGGCGCGCACGCGACTCTTAGAAATTAATAATGTTTGTTGGATTTTAACCGCTTTCATAGACCTTTACCGATCGGACTGTGCCTCTCGTGTGTCCCTCAAGTGATTTAGTGATGTGGGCGGCAACTCCTGAGCCAGGAAGAGAAGATCGGTGCACCGGCTGCGACGGCACGTGGCCCCGTGAAGGTTAGTGCATCCTCTCCTAATTTCTCGGGTTGCATTCATTGCCTGAACCACATCCGCGGCAACCCGATCACCTGTCTTGTTTGTTGTGTAAAGCGTCAATGGAACAGTTAACATCACCCCCCGCGAAATACAGTCCACTAGCTCACGTGGCGAGAATTGCGCTACCACCCTGCCTATGATGAGCGGTGCGATGATAGAAAGTAACTGTGAGCATCATGTCAAATAATTCATCTAAGCACAAACCAATTTACAGGCGAGGCGGTAGAACACACTCAGTGAGGCAACGTCCCTCTTAAATTTTTCGGTTAACTAGGGTATTTCCTATAAAATACCCAGCTACTCATACAGATTATAGCGTAGGTATATAGTCGACACTCACTAATGTAATATATTATGAGTCAATGATAGTAAATGATGAAAACAAGACAAATAATCACGCCTCTGTTGACTGCGTGCGATTGATAAAGTTTGAAGTGTTCTACAGCATGTGCAAAGAGAAATATGTTAAGATAACGATCCAATGATTTGTGATTTACATTATCCCGCACTTTAATTTCACAACCGGTGGCGCGCCTAGCGCGCCTCCCCGTTTCCGGGGTCGAGTTGGGGACTCTTTAGGCCCCACACCCGAGACGAGGGCCAGATCGTGAGAGATGGCCCTGAGTCGGCCGGGGTGCGAGGGATATGCCTGTCAACCTCACCTTCGGCAACCAAAACGACCCACAGGCGGCGTGCGTCCATAGGCCACGGTAACCGCTTCCCATCAGGTGGGCCGTGCGCTTGTCTGCCAACTTAGTGGTATAAAAAAAAAATTATTTAATTATATTGGATGTAATAAAATAGTACAATAATAACAGGACTATGCTCCATTCGGATGGTATGTACATGTAGGTACCTATATATGTATGTACTTAATTAAACATAAATAATATTGATGTGTCTTATTAATATGATTTATTTAAACATAACATAACATAAACTGACGCCTATATCCCCGAAGAGGTAGGCAGAGGTGCTAGCACCCACATTTCGCCAGTTTATGTTTAGGTCCCAATGTAATAGGTGGCGAGCCTATTGATATTAACCGGGCACTTATAAACCTGCGATAAATACACACATACCTAACTTAGAAAAGCATCGAAAAGTCATTGGTGTGTGCCATGGTCTAACCTGGGATCGAACTCGATACCTCGTCTCAGCAGTCCATTACCCATACCACTAGGCTACCGCCAATTTATTTGTTTAAAAACTCGGTTTATTAATATTTTACTGTTTTAAAAACTATTTTTAAAAACTAAAACTGAATTTGTACCACTAGTTGTCAATTTTTATAAAAAGTCACTACAAGACTGTTCACCTTAAGTTAACCTTAGCAAGAAATTCATTCGAATAAATCAAAGTTATGTTATGTTATAGAGTAGTCAACTCCTTATAAGCTTAATTGCTTGCATTATTGGTCGAATCACGTCTACAATGTATTGGCCAGGATTAGAAACTAAGACCTCTCGATAGTCTCGACCGACTCTACTAATGTTTCAATTTTTTTGAAATATGCATATTAAATTAAGTACGTAAAAAATACCAATCGAATTGAGAACCTTCATATATATTCATATAAGTGTTCAGGTACACTTATTATCTTTTTTATTTAAATAATTTGTTTTTTTATTTCTTTCTTTATCTTTTTTTTGTAATGTACCTACACTTCACATCCCCCTTCATTACTATATAATATGCTTCTCTGCTATTCAAAGGTTTGCTGGGAGAGAACTCATTTTATCTGTACTGTGTGTGCAATAAAGAATTAAGAAAAAACCTCCTCCATTTTGGAAGTTGCTTAAAAAGTATAGTAATTTGTAACTCCGTTTATCTACAGCGATAGTTAAACGGCGCTGAAGGCACTCGGCAAGATAGAAACCACGTCGGTGGCGGTGAAGGAGTGTAAGAAAGCGCTAGAAAGGCTGGCGCAATCGGAGTGACGCTTACCTGGGTATCCGGCCATGAGGGTATACGGGTAATGAGGTAGCTGACGAACTGTCCAGGAAAGGAGCTGATATAAACCATGTCCTGAGTCCAGGCTGCCAATTGCCCACAAAATCACCAGTCGAAGTATAGTGGCAGAGACCAACCGAAGATCAAAATCCTCACCCAGAGGCAGTCGAAGATTTTCATAAAAAGCATAGACACAAAAAGAACAAGCCAACTAACAAATCTCTCCAGAAGAAATATGATACTTGTCATAGAAGTGATTACAGGCCACTGCTGACTAAATTGGTACCTGACACTAATAGAAGTAAAGACTGATTTCAAATGCCCAGAATGCATGGAAGCCGAGGCAACTAGTCTCAACCTGCTGGCCGAATACCCCATGTACACGCTGAAAAGATGGGAAAATATGGGAACGGATAAGTTTGACCCAATGACATCGAGAATCTGAAGGTGGAACAGATCGTAAGTTTTTGCAAAGAGACAGCTAGGTTTGACAAAACGCCGTGATCGCCGGGCTCCAGTTATCCTCCACAGGAGTAAAATAGGGGAATGTGTGAAATGGCCCAGGCCCATACGGGGTGAATCATGCGTCCCCTGCTGGCAGTAAGTAAGTAACTGCGTTTATTATATTAGTAATAGTAGTAGTCTTACGGCGAAAGATCGCAGGTTCCAATCCCGCCTGAACTGATCCAATTTTTTCAATTTTTAATTCGATTTGGATTGTTAGCAATGTTTTAAAATTTAATTTAATAGTAGTGGTAATAGTAACTTTTTTTTTACGTGCGCAAAATCCCCACGGATACCTCCCCACCGGAGCCGGTGGAGGAGGTTATGTCGGACTCGAACCGACTAAAACGCACGCCGCCTGTGGGTCGCTTTGGTTGCCGAAGGTGAGGTTGACAGGCATATCCCTCGCACCCCGGCCGACCCAGGGCCAAGTCTCACGATCTGGCCCTCTTCTCGGGTGGTATTAGTAACTTAACATTTTTATATGATAAATTAAGGTTGCCTAATTACTTTTTTTCCAAGTAAGCACCTTTTTTTTATACCACTTAGGTGGCAGACAAGCGCACGGCCACCTGATGGAAAGTGGTTACCATGATGGTCGTGTGTAACACTAGAGGAGCCCCACTAGCACTGCCGACCCTGTAAGCACAGAGTTTCTGTGCCGTCAGTGTAGAGGACAAAGCTGGACAAGCCTTTAGTCATACCACTGATAGCACAAATTCTCCAGTGAGCTCTGGCTACCCTACTCACCGCTGGGAACACAGCACGAAGTTATTATAACCGCGGTATTCTGTAGGGCGGAGGTACTTCCCCAGTCGGACTGCTCAATTGGGCGGAAATACCGCCGTGTCCTACCTCCTACTATCCTGGATATGGATGATCGCATTGTACACACGATCAACTTTGTATTGTATTGGTATGTATTGATTAACAGCTGATTAACCATAAAAAGTAAAACTATTTCATACGACATTCTTGTTAGGTAGGATTGTTGGTATGACGGAATAAACAGACAAGTTATGCAACTGTGAGCTTAAGTCATGTATCAACAAAGGACTAATACATACATTTTATGTATGTAATATATGTATTGATAGAACGGAAAATATATCGTGTTTATGAGGACACCATTAATATCTTTGGGTCAGTCAGCTTCACCTGCTAGCCATAGCGAAGGTGGCGGTAGCTGTGGCGTGAGGGATTTGTCTTTGATAATCAGCTCACCTCCGACGACCTACGGCCCACGCAGACCGCGTGCGTTTTAGTCGGTACAAGTCTGACATAACCTCCCCTAGGGCTCCGTGGGACTTTTGCACAGTAAAAAAGGATGAACAAAACGAAAGTTTATTATATTTTTTTATACTATGTAGGTGGCAGACAAGCACACGACCGAAATGATGGCAAGTGGTTACCGTGGCCTATGGACGTGTGTTACACCAGAGGAGCCACACTCGCGTAGCCGACGTAAGCACAGAGTTTCTGTGCCGTCAGTCTAGAAGACAAAGCAGGACAAGCCTTTAGTCTTCCCACTGACAGCACAAATTCTCCAGTGAGCTCTGGCTACCCTAATCACCGCTGGGAACACAAACACGAAGTTATTATGGCCACGGTATTATGTAGGAGGTACTTCCCCAGTTGGACTGCTTAATTGGGCAGAAATACCGCCGTGTCTCACCTCCTGCTAAAAGTCTTTAAAAAAATAACTTACATCGATCTAGTTTCTCATGCACCATGCTGCCTATTGGGAAGTCGACTGAAATCGAGTTATAGGGACCCCTCGTAACTTCGTAACTGCCCACTAGCTGATATATTGGACGAGATTCTGGCACTCTAGGGGTTGGGGAGTCAGGTGACAGTCTCTCCCACACAAGTTAATATAATCCAAATCAAGAGAAAGAGCAGTAGGTTGGTCCAAAGGCTATTAAATGCAAGCTTTGGAGACAACTTTTGTCCCAGAATACAGATAAAGATGCTTAGATACCTCTTTGTGATTTCTACTCATATCAATGCAAATATTTTTTTATTTACATAATGTAGGTACATGGAATTTATCTAAATTCAATTATAAAAACAATATCGAATATACCTATAGATACAAACTTGCAGGTTCAGGCATCAAGGAATTCCTCCCAATCGATGTAAGCCGGGAGGTTGGCCAGAAGGCTGGCGGTATTGCCACATTGCTTTGCGCAAGGAATAAACCAGCCCTCAGGTCCTCGATTCTGCTACAGCAACACCACTGTCATACGAACACTGCTAAAAATGTACATCATATGCTTTTTCACGCCCCACTTAAAGGATCCGGGACTATAGGAAGAGGGAAACACGTGAGCTGGTAATGAATTCCAGGTCTTAATGGTGCGACAGAGGAAAGAGTCACCGAACCGCTTGGTTCTTGATCGGATGTTCTGCACCGTGTGCGGGTGACATCTAAGACCTGCACGTGTTGTTCTGTGTAGGAAAGGGGAGGGTGGGACCAATTGGAAGAGCTCATCAGAGCACTCACCATGGTACAGACGGTAAAATACAGCCATGGACGCAACATCTCTACGCATCTGTAAAGGTTCTAAGGTGTTCGTGACCTCGGAATTCCCAATGATGCGGACCGCACGTCGCTGCAACTTGTCGAGAGCATCTAGTAAGTACTTTGCTGAACCATCTCAGAGATGCGAGCAGTATTCCACACAGGAGCGAATTTGTGTCTTGTATAGAAGACATCGCTGCTCCGGCGCGAAAAACCGTCTCACTCTGTTCAGGATTCCGAGTTTTCGTGAGGCTGTCTTGATGATACTTTCGATGTAATTTTTGTTATTCAGGTTGCAGCGAACATCCATACCTAGGATATTGAGATTGTCCTGCAGTGGCAGTGGCGTGCTCTGAAGAGTGGGGAGGGGAAGGAAAGAAGATACTTTTGCTGTAAACGCAAATGCCTGCGTCTACTTGGTATTGAACTCAACCAGGTTCTCTGAGCCCCACTGAGAAATGTGATTCAGGATCCAGTCAAGCTCAGTGACAAGAAGCTGCCTTTTCTCTGCGATATCTGACTGCTTGGCCGCAGGATGTCCATGATAACTTTCCATGTAAGGTGCTATCGTTTGCATAACAATGAACATTGCCGGTGGACAGCATGTCGTTGATATGCAGAAGAAAGAGAGTGGGTGATAAGACGGACCCCTGAGGCACGCCATCATTTACCTGCAGAAACTCCGAAGCTCGTCCGTCACAAAGGACGCGAATACGGCGCCCCTGCAGGAAGCTAGCAACCCAGTTGCACAGCCTAGAAGGCAGACCAAAGGCAGGTAGCTTGGAAAGAAGCGACTTATGCCAGACTCTATCGAAAGCTTTGGCGATGTCAAGACTAATTGCCAGTGACTCGCCGTGCTTGTCCATAGCCTCACCCCATAGATGGGTAACGTATGCTAGAAGATCACCCGTTGACCGTTACGGCCTGAAGCCATATTGCCGGTCATTAATTAAGGAGTGATCCTCTAGGTGCCGCATGAGCTGTTTGTTAATTATGTGCTCAAACACTTTGCACAGCACTGAAGTGACGGCTATGGGTCGATAGTTGGCTGGCTCTGAGCGATCCCCCTTCTTGGGAATCGGCTGAACATTCGCCTCTTTCCAAGCCAAAGGCACTGTACCCGGACTGTAGGACAGCCGGTACAGGCGCGTAAGCATTGAAGACAACTCCGCTGCACATTTTTTCAAAACCACCGCTGAAATACCATCCGGACCACTGGCTTTCCAGACATCGAGTGATTGCAGCACTGCACGGACATCGCGTTGCCTGATATGGATATCAGGCATTGCGTGGTCACTGTCGGGTAGTGTCGGTGGCTGCGTACCACAATCATTGATTCGGGAGTTGGCCGCAAAGAGAATAACCAGCAGATTTGCCTTCTCTTGCGGCTCATGGGCTAGGGATCCATCAGGGTTACGCAGTGGAGGCAGCGAAGGCTGGAAGAAGTTGGCTTGCACGGCTTTAGCCAGTCGCCAGTAGCCACGGCTGCCCGTGGGATGCATTACTAGCTCTTGACCAAGCCGCACTATGCGCAGGGCATCCGCTCTGACGTAGGCCCTTTTACAGACCTTTGTGGCTCTGTTGTACGCCGCCTTGAAGTGGCCCAGATTGAAATGGCGCGTGACGCGCGCCCCTACCCAAGCGCGGTACTCTCGCGCCCGAACCAAGGGCGCACCCCACGGTCACCGGTGATATCAGTATATGAGATATAGTATTCTATACCCAGACTGATCTCACCGGTGACAGCAGTAGCACAATCCGATGAATTCTTACCCTCAAAGCAGCGCTCAACCCACGGGATGGACGCAAAATAGTCACGAAGTCCATCCCAGTCCGCTGACGAGTAGTGCCAGAGACGCCGCTTCCCCTGCACGGGTCGTGGGGGCGCTATAAGAGGCACCGTGGATCAAACCAGGCAGTGGTCGGAGTTGCCTAAAGCGGCTCGCACCGATACACTGTACTGGTCCGGGTTACTCGTCAGTAGAAGGTCTAGCAGAGAGGGTGCTAGGCCCGACCTTCTTGGTATCCTAGTGACCTCGTGCACCAATTGGGTCAGGCCGTGCGCCAGAGCATATGCGTGGGCGGCTCTTCCTGCATGGTCTGTTTTGATGGAGCCCAACCAGATCTCGTGGTGGGCGTTAAAATACCCCAAAAATACCATTTTGGCATTTGGACAAACTTCCGCCTTAACAAACATGCACACTCCGGCTTTTGCACAAAAACTTTCTTAGCCAGGGTAGAGTAAGTAGGTCGTGTCGTCAGGGCGGTGTATTTGTGTCTCCGTTAGAAAAAACATGGCAGGTTTCGCCGTCTCTAGGTGTTGGTGGACGGCGTTGAGGTTTGCATGGAGCCCACAGATGTTAGTGGACTCCACTTCAAATAGCAAGCTTTTGGGAGTGTGACGAGCCGCTGTGTTGCCTAGTTCTCTAAATTGCGCTGCTATAAGTTTGGGTGGGAAAAGGCGTGAAAAAAGAGGTGATTGCCGCCGCAGTACCGTGTGACAAAGCGCGGGATATTGGTTTTATCTAGGAATGTGAGGCATGGCGAGAGCCGACGCTCCGAACGGAAGGGCCCCCGTACCCCCCCCCCCCCCCGAGTAAAAAAAAAGATATAAAAAAGAAATACGTCAGAGAAGCGTAGAGTGCTGGAGACGCTTCTGCACAAACATCGAAACTAGCAACCAGGCATCCAAGGTCCAAGCTTGCCTCTCAAAAGAGCACAACCAATCAATTGGGTGCCTCAAAAAACCAGATAACACCTTTACAAAAAACGACGCTGAAACAAGCGAAATACTACTAACCACTCACTTCCCTGGATGCAAACTAGCATCCGATTACTCATGGGTGGGCACAAATGAGCGAACAACCAGTCACCAACACTGGGAGGTGGCTCGAGAAACCATCAACAAAGAAAAACTGCTATGGGCAATCAACACCTTCCTACCTTTCAAGGCAGCAGGCTTGGATGGTATATTTCCAGGACTCCTAAAATGGAGCGCCCCATAATAGCAGACTACCTTGTTAAACTACTGCAAGGTTGTCTCGCACACCGCTATATACCCTTGAAATGGCGGGAGGTAAAAATAATATTCATCCCCAAACCAGGTAGAAGTGACTACACTCAGGCAAAGTCATTTAGACCCATCAGACTGATCTCATTTCTACTAAAAACACTCGAACGATTAGGCGATAGTGATTAGAAGTCCGATACTAACACTCAAACCTTTACACCCTAATCAACATGCCTACAGCGAAGGCAAATCCACAGAATCGGCACTTCACCATGTGGTGTCCCGAATCGGTGGAGCACTAAAATCAAAACAACCTACTCTTGGCGCATTTATTGACATTGAAGGTGCTTTTGACAAAACCAATTTTAACAGCATCACTTCTCGACCATGACGTGCCTTCAACCCTTGTCGAATGGATCGACAATATGCTTAAACAGAGGGCGGTGCAACTTACAGTCAACTCCACCACGCGAGGTATCGTAAGCAGAGGATGTCCACAAGGAGGAGTACTCTCTCCCCTGTTATGGAACCTGGTGGTGGACGAGCTTGTAACGGATCTAAACGCAAATAACCTCTTCACTGTAGGCTATGCGGACGATATTACGATCCTAGTATCGGGGTTGTTCGAAAGTGCCATATGCAACTGCATGAGACAGGCTTTCAAAATAATCGAAAGCTGGTGCGAAAAGCACGACCTGTCGGTCAACCCCCAGAAAACAGAACTAACAATGTTCACAAACCGAAGAGTACTGGGCCCATACAAGCTCCCAAAACTCTTTGCAACCGAACTAACACTTAGAGGGGTTATTCTCGACACCAAATTCTCTCTGGAACAAACACCTTGAACATACAAACTGAACAGGTGCACAATTGCCTTTTACCAATGCAAAAGAATGATGGGCACTACATGGGGACTCTCACCCAAAATAACTCTGTGGTTATACACAGCAGTGATCAGACCCATGCTAGCCTATGGGGCTTTAGTATGGTGGACTCGAACAGAGTTGTCTACCGTGATTGCCAGGCTAAAATCCTTCCAGAGGCTGGCCTGCTCATCAACCTGTGGATGCATGAAAACCACTCCTACCGCTGCTATGGAGATAGCCCTCAACATAGTACCGCTTGACCTGTTCATCCAACAGGAGGCCACCATCACCGCTATTAGGTTGTGGCACCTGGGACTCTGGGGCAACTATTACGACAGTCCCCATACCACAATCCTTGGACGAGAACTAAAACATCGGCCACTGATGGCCGCCCCCTGCGATAGAACTTTTAAACAATATTCCTGGAACAAAAAATACCAAATAACAAAACAGGCCGAGGAAAAGGACTACTCCGGTATTGAAGAGGTACGCGTATACACTGACGGCTCCAAAACAAAAAATGGCTCAGGAGCCGGCGTACACTCCCTAAACCTTGGCTTGAACATCCACCTACCACTAGGCAAGCACAGCTCGATTTTTCAATGCGAATATGTTGCCATAACAACTGCTGCGACAGCAATAAGCGAACTGAAGGTGAAGGGCTTAAATATAAGATTCCTAACCGACAGCACAGCAGTTTTACAAGCGCTGGAGCAGCAAATAACCAACAGCACACTAGTAGCGGAGTGCCAAACAGCCCTGAACAGGCTATCCACCCTAAATGCAGTAACGCTGCAATGGATAAAGGGGCATAGCGGGTCCTATGGCAATGATGCCGCGGACGAGCTTGCGAAGAGAGGCTCTGGTATGAGCGTTGATGACCCGCTACCATTGCCACTAATCCCTTTCTCGCACTTGGATACGCGAGAGATCCGCGGAACTACATAACCAAAGATGGACACAAGCCACCGACTGCAGACAGTCAAAAGTGGTTATGCCATCAGTAAACAAACGACTCACGAAACGTCTCCTAAAACTAGACAGAACAAGTCTAAGAACAATAATGGGGACTATAACGGGCCACTGCCCCCTCCACAAGCACCTATACACCATTGGTGTCACGGACAGTCCCCTTTGCAGGGGATGTTTTGCTGCCGAGGAAACGACCGCCCACGTAATACTGGAATGCGAGGCAGTAGCCTATCAACGATCACAAATCCTCGGTACAGTGAGGTCGCTCCGCGAAGCCTGTGAAGCCCCCAGTAAGCTTCTGCGCTTCTGGGCGGAGCTAGACTGGCTACTCTAGCCAGTACTCCGCACGCACAATGGCCCAAAAGGGAGGCTAAGTGCGGACAAGGGAGTCCCCTTTCCATTCCATTCCATTCCACCCCCCGAGTATGGTCGCCGGGCTCCCAAATCCGGTCACCAACCGGCACGACGAACCATATCGGGATTATGCGCGGCCTGGTGAGGCAGCCTCCCAAGGTGGTTAACCCCAGTTGGGCCCCTGTACTATACCGCGGGCGGCCAGCGGCACCACCGTTTCTACAGGTCTCCCTGTTCGGCGCGTCGCCCCGCTCCATCCCCACTAGACTACGCCAAGACCCACTGGTCCCACTAGTGCTGCGACAACCACCACCTCTGCCCGGCTATGCACTTGCTGACCCCTGAACACAATCCAACCGAGATTGAATTGCTATGGAGGGTTTTTCGCGATAGTGCACGGTGGTACCCACCCGGACGAAACTTGAGACAAATTTGTGCCACCAAAATTTCTACCACCAGTAAACAGACAGTGGTTTTGCTTTAGCAGTATCTAGGGCCTGGTCACGGGTAGCGTCTATTAAAGTTAGGTAGGTTAGGTAGGACACGGCGGTATTTCCGCCCAATTGAGCAGTCCGACTGGGGAAGTACCTCCGCCCTACAGAATACCGCAGTTATAATAACTTCGTATTGTGTTCCCAGCGGTGAGTAGGGTAGCCAGAGCTCACTGAAGAATTTGTGCTGTCAGTGGGATGACTAAAGGCTTGTCCTGCTTTGTCCTCTACACTGACGGCACAGAATCTCTGTGCTTACAGGGTCGGCAGCGCGAGTGTGACTTCTCTGGTGTAACACACGTCCATAGGCCACGGTAACCACTTTTCATCGGGTGGGCTGTGCGCTTGTGTGCCACCTAAGTGGTATAAAAAAAAATTAAACGTTTAGAAATGTCTCTGCAACCATTGACTTAGCAGTCAAACGCTCTACCGCTTGTCTACAGAGGTCGTTATTATATTAATTAATCAGTTTATTCAATTATCTTTTATTTTTTTGCACATGGGAAGCACAATAATATTTCATGGTTAATATCAGGGCCATAGATACTCCTTATACTATCATTATTTATTTATTTATTATATTCCTTATTGTACGCCAATAACAATATACATGTTACAGAAATATGAGAAGACAAGAGCAGTGCAAAGAGCGGCCTTATCGCTTTACACAATTTCTTCCAGGTAACCATTGGATGGAAATGAATGTTGGTTGGAGTATTTGGGAGTTGTTGGCGTTTAATTAAATAGTTATATTCTGTAATTACTTACTTGTATAAATATATATATATACTTTTTAAGTACTTACTTATATTTACTTAATAATTATATAAATACAATATACTACTATATACAATTATACACATACATACACATATACATACCTAGACAGAGATGATATACTATGTTACACGTGACACACTCGACAAACAATGGTCCTTGACCATTATTTTAAATGTCATTAACGTTTGAGCTCGTCTTATTTCCACTGGCAGTTCATTCCACAGGTGCACAACTAACAGTAAAGGAATTATCACACTTAACACTTATATCACTTAGAAGGGGTCGGCTTACAGCTTAAAGCACTATGTAACAGGGGAACTCCGATATTTTCCGTGAAGCGATTGCTATCTGACCTCCCACCGGAGAGGCGATATCGTAGTTCTGTAGTTAATTTACGTTTTAGGGCTCCAATTACCCGTAAAGAATGCCACAGATGTGTATATTGTAACCGAGACCAACAACTGCAACGATGCTGCCCTAGGCATGGAATGGTCTCAATATGTTTCATAATGACACGCCTTTGCCTTTAGCTTACTATCAGGCGAGGTGAGGTCAAGTTGGCGTGTCCTATATTAAAAAAAAAAAAGACTATCCTAATCAGTATTAGGATAGTCTTTTTTTTTTGTTTGTTTGAAGTGATATAAAAATATTTGGATAATTGGCCTTCAGGTCAGCCTGAAGGCCAATTATCCAAATATTTTTATATCACTCTGGTAACAGACTAGCACACTAGCATACTAGTGACTACCGTGGCCGTGTGCTACACCATCGTAGTCACACTCGTGATGCTGACCCTGTTAGCACAGAGTTTCTGTGCCGTCAGTGTAGAAGACCAAGCAGAACAAGCCTTTAGTCTTCCCATTGACAGCACAAATTCTCCAGTGAGCTCTGGCTACCCTACTCACCGCTGGGAACACAACTCGAAGTTATTATGGCTGCGGTATTCTGTAGGGCGGAGGTACTTCCCCAGTAGGACTGATCGATTGGGCGGAAATACCGCCGTGTCCTACCTTCTTGCAAAATTTCATTATACTTTTTCATGAGCTCTGCAAAGACTTTGAATATTGGACTTTAATCACATTGCATTAGTCTAAAATTAATAGGATTTTTAGCAGTGTCCATGATATGACAGTGTTTCGCTTTAAAAGAATCGAGACCCAGCTTACTTTGCAAAAAATAATTATTTAGAAAATTTCAATATGTTGTATCATTATTGTAAGAAGAGTGCTTTATCATGATTATAATGCCCTCCTTTTCATTGAAATCGTGATCATATTTATCATTTGGGGGTTTGTGATTAGATTGAGACTGAATTTCGAACAACTTTTTATTAGGAAAACCCATGTTTGTTGTTTTCTCTGACTCTGGTAGACCGTTCGATAATGGTTCAAAGTGTGATCTCCATTTTTTGTGAGTGAGCCGGTGACCTCTGTTGTGTCGTCATCTAGATATGGCGGGCGATTAATGTTTAAGATGCCTATTGTGACATTGTAAAGCTCTGTGTTGACTGAAGTGTATCTAACATTACTTATGTTTTCAAAACGATTTAAAATGAAAAAATGTACGTAGGTTTTCGTAATACATTTTAATATATTTTAAAAGTCTGAAATCTTTCAGTTACATTACATACAAAAATACCTCGATTATAATTAATTAAAGTCTTAAACAAAATCCATGATATACAATTAGGTATGTTTACAAGTATCACCGCAATCATTACATAGAAATAAAGTACCTTTGTAACATTGCTTGCTAACCATGGTATTAACTAATCACCTAAATACTATTTGATAATTACTTGACGAGGTAGGACCTCGACTTTAGCAGTCCGACCGGGGAAGTACCTCTGTCCTACAGAATACCACGGCTATAATAACCTCGTGTTGTGTTCGCGGCGGTGAGTAGGGTAGCCAGAGAGAGAGAAATAGAGTTTTTGTGCTGCCAGAGGGAAGACTAAAGGCTTGTCCTGATTGTGTCTTCTGCACTGACGGCACAGAAACTCTCCATTATTACAGGGTCGGTAGCAAGGGTGTGACTCTTCTGGTGTTGCATTCGTTCAAAGGTCACTGTAACCACTTTGCATCAGAAGCACCTTGAGCTTCTGACACCTAAATTATATAAAAAAACTGCCAACATAGTCTTTAAATTTTAAAATTAACTATTTAAACGAATGGCATGTACTCTTCTTGGTGGACTAGTTGTACAATCTGTTTGTTTATTTATTGCCCTGTAAATATGTTTGAGTCAATTTACGTTAACAACTGTTAAATGTACTTTTTTTAAACCACTTAGGTGGCAGACAAGCGCACGGCCCACCTGATGGAAAGTGGTTACCGTGGCCTATGGACTTGTGTAACATCAGAGAAGGCACACTCGCGCTGCCGACCCTGTAAACATAGAGTTTCTGTGCCGTCAGTGTAGAGGACAAAGCAGGACAAGCCTTTAGTCATCCCACTGGCAGCACAAATTTTTCAGTGAGCTCTGGCTACCCTACTCACTACACAACACGAAGTTATTATAACCGCGGTATTCTTAATATTTTCTCCAGTCAACTCGGTATTGCGTATCAGTCCATAAGATAACCCAATCTAGTATTACAATCATGAAAAAAAAGGTTGAACAGTGAAGCTGGCACCCGGGCAGGTAACAAAAATTCTCCATGCCTATAAGCCAGCTGTACCGATACAACTGACTCATTGGTGTAGGCCGATAATTTTTTAAACTGGGAACTTTTAATTGTTTTCAGTTGAAGTTTTTAAGCAGCCTTTGAAATTTTTACCGAGTTTTTTTAAGCTTGTAACGCGGTACTCATGATGCGCGAGCGTTCGCGTTAGTAATCACGTACCCTTATGCCATTGTGTATATAAGGAGACACCATGTTGTACTGCTTCAGTTGACATCCAACGTTCGCTCATCCACCACAATAGTACTGTGTACAATCAATATGTTGACGAGAACGATCATTTTCGCTATCCTGGGCGTCGGTAAGTGAAAAAATATGTTTAGACTCTTTGTACACTTAATATTTCATTTGAAATTAAATAAATTATTATTTATTATGCTTAATAAAAGTTAAATCTTACTATTTCTTACTTCTTTTGCGTTTTAGTTCGCCTTTCAATTAGAACCATAAAAGTCATCATCAAAATAATTTTACATTATTTAACAATACGTACCTACTACTATCGTTTTACATATATTCCCTGATTAAAAGATATTAATGTCTTTTTTCTTTAATTTTTTAATCCGGAGTATCACGTCAAATCTACGCCCTATTTTTACAAATTTTGTACACATTGGAATAACTTACACTAGTAAAAATCACCTGCTGGATATTGTGGTTGGATTACGATCACCTCATAAAATGATGCAGTTTTAAGTTTTTGACTTATGACTGTTTTGCTGTGTATTTTAACTTTAATCATGTTGACAGCAATATTTTAGTAGGTTCGTAATCATTCTCTCTATATCCCATAGAACTTTCTACCCGGATCGGCGTCTAGTTTCTTCACGTTTTGTGTCTCGAATCTATGTGGGGATAGATTTAGTTTGAAAATTACCTTTCCGTTCGCTAATGAAGTCTGAACGCAATTGGCCAGACAGAGCATAAAACATTTTATGGATAGGATGTGTTTTACTTATACATTAAATCCTGTAGCTAGTCTTAATTCGTTTTTTTAATTTTAACGTTTTATTAGTTCCGTTTTAATGGTAAATACAGAATACATGATTTTTGTATTTGACTTTGTGCTTGAAGTGAGTTCACTTGAGTAGTGTAACGGGTAAGGTTCGAATCTGGATTTGCGATGTTTCCCAACTTTGGCGTGTTCCTTCTATAGATAGTTAATTCATATTTATTAAAAGAGGAACTAAGAAAACTATGAAATTCCTATAGAAATTAATAAAACTCTTACGGCCATGACCAAAATCATCAATCAGAAGATATTATATTAATATATAAAAAGAGGGACGCGGCTATAACCATGTTTATTGTTTTTTTCTAAGTAACCGTGATCATGATACTTGTAACAGCGCAGAAACAATAAACTTGGCAAATATGCCGGCGAGTTTTACACTATTAATGTCATGATTAATATGAATGACCATGTCAATTTCAAATCATACAAAGAGTTAAATTAATCATCATATAATCATATAATCACGCCTTTATCCCTGGAGGGTTAGGCTGAGGTGAATTAACACCCACATTTTACCAATAATTGTATTCGGTCCCAAGTAATAGGGGGTGAGCCTATTGCCGTATTCCGGGCACTATTGTTGACTCGAGCCATGCATCTGAGAATGAATCTGGGCTGTATATATCTGTCTGATGTTAAATAACCATATCCCTTAGTCGCCTTGTACGACACCTCATGGGAAGAGATGGGGTGGCCCTAATTCTACTCTGCCGAAAACCACGCGGCAAAGTTAAATTAATCACAAGTTATAAAACCTACTAGTAATTTCATTTACTACAAAATAAAATACTGATAAGTAGGTACATATACTTGTAAGTTATTCAGTGAATTTGAAGTCGTATAGTCAAGTTTATGTATTTTTTAATTCAAGCAATTCCACCTAAAAATTACACCAAGATCTTCTCTCGGTGTCGATACTCGATACCAGCAGGGACGTTCCTTGCACAAAAAGGTCAAGTTGGCATCTACTTGACTTTATAGGCATCTATTTACTTTACTACGGGGAAAAGACTTCTTCTTTATAAGTCTTTTTACCGCAATACCAGCAAACCGTTTGAGCCCATTGTATTGGTGCACCCGTTAAAAAACGGGTGCTAAGGATCGTCGATGATTCCATGCTCCGCTCAAATTCAGGACAGGCTTTTCCTCGCTGTGCTTGTTCTACCGCCTTTAGTGAATGTTTAGACAAAATTGTACGACATTATGCCTACTACTCCATTCTATCTTTAGACCACTCGCGACAGGGGAGGAAGTCATCCTCACACGTTGTAAACTGCAGGCAGTGTATGCAGTATGCTGTAAGAACGTTTCGAACGTTTGAACGAACTCGACAGCTGTACCCCTAGCACGCAAAACTATCGTAATCCTATCGAAAAAATATAATAAATATAATAATCGAGCATTGCGATTGGCCAGCTTCACACACACACACAGGTTCATAGCAGGCCGGCAGCCAATCACATTGCTCCGTTCTTTCGTTACGTTTACGATACGATGATATGATCGTTTTTCGTGGTAGGGGTACTGAATACGCGCGACTGCGGTGAGATTTCAATTTCAAATTCAAAATTCAAAAAAATCTGAATTCATTTAATCCATAGTTACAATCTAGTGAACACATTAAATACGATTTGATGATAGTTTAAAAGCATAGTTTGATGAAGTCTGGTACCTAAAATTAAGATTAAACTTGTGTTTAGGGTAACAGGGTTCCTGAAATCTATCACAGTCAACAAATAAAAAATAATTACATACATACATATGATCACGCCTTTACTCCCGAAGGGATAGGCAGAGATGAATTAACATCCACATTTCACCAATCATTGTATTCGGTCCCACGTAATAGGGGGTGAGCCTATTGCCGTTTTCCGGGCACTATTATTCACTCGAGCCATGCATCCGAGGCGGAGTCTGGGCTGTATATATCTGTCTGATGTTAAACTGCCATATCCCTTAGTCGCCTTGTACGACACCGCATGGGAAGAGATGAGGTGGACTACACGGCTTCAATTTCAATTTCGTAAGCTGTAAATTTGACATAAACAGACATCCCTGTTGACTTGTGGTCGACTATATAAAATAAAATAAATACATTTTCATATATGACATTGAATTGTCAATTTCGTTCGATCGTTTGAAATGCTCTTACAGCAGCTAGCTGGTAATGATGCAAGGAGTGAAGGATGCGATTAGCGGGGTATAAAAGAAGCTTCATTTTTTTACACCACTTAGGTGGCAGACAAGCGCACGGCCCACCTGATGGAAAGTGGTTACCGTGGCCTATGGAAGTATGTAACACTAGAGAAGCCACACTCGCGCTGCCGACCCTGTAAGCACAGAGTTTCTGTGCCGTCAGGGTAGAGGACAAAGCAGGACAAGCCTTTAGTCATCCCGCTGACAGCTCAAATTCTCCAGTGAGTTCTGGCTACCCTACTCACCGCTGGGAACACAACACGAAGTTATTATAACCGCTTCATTCCGCATACGAATGATCTACCTGCTGTGATTTTTTCAAGTGCCCATAATAGGAGGCTCTTCAATAACGGCAATAGAAGTTTCTTACAGAGTCGGCAGTATGCTGTCATTCAAGTACTATAAAAAATACCCGCGCGGGCCGTGGGTCGGGTTGCCAACCGCTGCTGTAGGTACATTCAAAAAAGCTCTCATAAAAATAATTGTTGGGATGTACAGATTATCGAGAAAAATAACAATAGCTCTCAACAAAATAATAAAACAAAATGTTATCTCTAGGTCAAACATAAAATTTAAGAGGTTACGTTCAATAACCCCTTGCCTTTATCTGAATTTCAAGATAGCTATTATAAATTAAATATTATTTCTTATCTTTTACTTTAGTCTCAACTGCATTCAATAAATCATATAAAAAGATTACCTATTACTGCGTGGTTCCCGGCAGAATAGAATTTGGACCACTCCATTTCTTCCCATGCGGTATCGTACAAGGCGACTAAAGGATAGGGCTGTTTAACATCAGACAGATATATACAGCCCAGACTCAGCCTCAGATGCGGGGCTCGAGTCAATTATAGTGTCCGATATACGGCAAGAGCCTCACCACCTATTACGTGGAACCGAATACAGTTATTGGTGAAATGTGGGTGTTAATTCGCCTCTGCCTAACCCTCCTATTTAAGAAAACTGGTGATTTCGTAAATTTAAACAGGAGATTTCGTATGCGGCAGTGACTGTCATCGGTCCTCTTAACTGCGAGAGAAGAGTGACAGACCGTTGTTGTTTTAAGTACAGAGTTGGGACCAGAACCTCGTCCTGTTAGCATATGCACTGTGCGGTATGAATTTTTTATTGTAAATCTTGTTTTGCAAATAACTGGCAGCAAATAAATAAAAATAGAATAAAGTAGATTACAGAGTTGTTCGAAATTTAAAAATAAATTTTAATAAGTACTGATTTTCGAATATGGAGGGAAAACTTTTAAAAGTGTTTGATTGTGCAGTTTCTCTGAGGCAAAATAAAAATTATTTTCTTTGATTGTAAATAACGTTTATTATCAATAATACGTCTTTTACGTATGGTTTGTGCATTTTTGTGACTGTAGTCATCATGTCACGTCGTAATTTAAGTCGCGAAGAGATGTTAAGGGCTGTTGGTATGCTGCAAGCTGGACGAACTCGACGCGACGTAGCGGATGCTGTCAACACCCAACCAAGCGTAATTTGCAGATTATGAGCACGCTACAGGTCTACAGGGGATATTGCCGAACGTCACAGGAGACGAAATAGGGTTACTACCCCGCGACAAGATCGTTTCTTGCAAAATTCCGCAAGGCAGCAACCCACGATTACTGCTCGTCGGTTAGTCGCAGGCCTCCAGTCTCAGCATCAAGTGGTTATTAGCGATCAAACTGTCAGGAGAAGACTACATGAAGCCAATCTTCACGCTCGCAGACCGCTTAGGGTTCCAGCTCTTCGACGTGGAAATCGAGGTCGTCGCTTATTGTGGGCTATCGTACATTTATAGTGGACCGACCATCAATGGGCACGGGTTCTGTTTTCCGACGTATCTCGCTTCGGTTTTCATCCTGATTCGAGAAGAGTGCGTATATGGCGAGTTCCTGGACGTTGGAGTCGTCTCCAGAATCCGCAAGAAGTTCATCCTTACCAAGGTGGAACAATCATGGTATGGGCTGGAATTCGCCTTGGTGGAAGGACCGACCTCGTTTGGATAAGGGGCAATTTAAATGCAAACCAATACATTCAGGAGGTTATACACCCCATGGTAATCCCTCATCGACAGCAGTTTGTTCAAGATTTTATGTTCATGCAAGATAATGCACGGTCACACACCGCACGGGTAGTGGTCAATGCGTTAAGCGAGCACAATATTACGACGTTGGAATGGCCTGCTCAGTCTGCCGACCTCAATCCCATAGAGCATGCCTGGGAATTGCTTGGGAGAAGAGCTTTCAGTGATTCTTTGAAAAATCTGAACACTGAAGAACAACTTTTTTTACACCTTCGCAGTGTATGGAGCCATATTCCACAGACGATGTTTGACAATCTCATACTAAGTATGCCACGCCGTTGTCGAGCTGTTGCTAATGCTTTAGGTCCTACAGATTATTAAAAACGTTTAAAGTACGGTTAATTACTGTATTTCTTACTACCTCGTTATTTTTGTGCCTAATCATAGAAGGTTGTAATACTCAACATTGGCACTATTCAATTCTTTCATAAAAAAAAAACAATTTGATACGAGAATGTTTTTATTAAAATTAAAATTAAAAACGGTATAAAAATACCCTTCTATTGATATAAAACACTCACTATTACAAGAAAGGGTTTTTAAATAAAAACTAGAAATGTCCTTGTTCCCTAGACTTTGTTGATGTGTGTACTATATGCAAAAGCTAGGCAGCCCAGCCTGTATACTTTTTTCTGCTCCCTGCTACCTGTTTGCCATATGCAAACAGGTAACTAGATTTCATTACGAATTCAGTAATATAGGATTGCATGTGAAAATCTGATATCAAAATTACAAATAACGAATTTTTTGACCATATTTTTTGGGTAACCCTATTGTTATTGTTGTGTATGTGTTTCTCGGATGAAAAATAAATATATTTTCAAAAAATATAATAATAATAAAGAGAAATAATAATAATAATTTATTAGCCCAGAAAGACAGTTCTGTTATTACAATGGTAAAGAGATGGTGAAGTCCGATACTAGGTTGTAACTAAAGACCATAAATCATAGAATATACGACGGGTGAAAAACCTGCAAGCATCAAAATTATCTTTCACGTAACCAAACAAAAAAAAAATATGCCATTCTAAATTTTTGAACTTTGCAACAATTTTTCGATTGGTATAGTGTTTCACCTTTGATATTTGATTTATTATTTTAAATAGATATAGATTATTTAGGTATCACTCATACAGTTTTATCACTATCATCAACATCATAATTATCTCGATTTTACGGCACCAAGTCATCTTGAATCTATTGGGACTAATGCGGCCATACAATTTTAACTCTGCTAAATTGGAATGCAAATACGACTAATAATCCAAGTGAGTCGGTAAATCTTCAAAAACATTGACTGAGTAATTGTAATAACGAGGTAACCAGTCAGTTGTCGGTCATTAAACAATAGCGATGTCAACTGTAATTCCCGGAAAACGATAAATTGTACAATTATGCGTTTACTGCTTGATTTGTCTTGCCTGCCGTTTTCTTATCAAAGGCCGCTGACCTTAGAAATGACCGTTGCCCAATCAATATGTTTAGTTATGAACTGCATATAATTAATTAATATCAATGTGGGTATTGTGATAAAATTAATCACGTTTGATGATATAATACGTAATAAAGTTCAAACAATTTTGTTTATCGAATGATGATAGGAAAAGACAAACAGTCAACGATATAATGGATCCTGTCTTTTTACCGATCGATCGATCGATTTACCGATTATGTAACGTTCGTTATTTGAATTTGTTGAAATTCTATTATAGAAGTATAGAAATGGATTTTATACATTTCGAAATTTTGGATGACTTTATTACTTTACAAGAGTTTTAATTAGGACTTAACTAAACAACGTTTCGTTAACTCACCTAAAGTTTTAAACGAGTCGCACAAATTGACTCATTCTGCCATTTTTATTTTTGGTTTATCAGAATAACTTCGAATCAAGACGTGTTCAAATAGCTCATTTGGTCGGCGCATTCACCCCGTAAGAGCAAGGAACTGGTCGCAGGATCAAATCCCATCTCGATCGTTTCCCAATCTAAATCCATAGGAATAGTTAGCATGTTAATTACTTTAAAATTTTATTAGATTTGAAGTAAATCTTTTACCAGAGTAATATCTCGAAATATTGAACAAATTAATCCCTCTTCTGATACATTAGTTCTCGTCGCTATTGACAAGAACAGCGAGCCACTGGCAATTGGTCTTGACATCGCCAAAGCTTTGGAAAGAGTCTGGCACAAATCGCTTCTTTCCAAGCTACCAGCCTTTGGTCTGCCTCCTAGGCTGTGCAACAGGGTTGCTAGCTTCCTGCAGGGGCCTTCCCGTCGTATTCGCGTCCTTTATGACAGACAAGCTTCGGAGTTTCTACAGGTAAAAACTGACGTACCCCAGGGGTCCATCTTACACCCACTCTCTTTCTTCTTCATATCCACCGGAGGTATTCATTGTTATGGAGACGATAGCACCTTACACGAGAGTTATCACGGACATCCTGCGGCCAAGCAGTCAGATATCGCAGAAGAAAGGCAGCTTTTTGTCAGTGAGCTTGACTGGATTCTGAATCATATTTCTCATTGGGACTCTGAGAATCTGGTCGAGTTCAATGCCAAGAAGACGCAGGCATGTGCGTTCACAGCAAAGGTATCTTCTTTCCTTCCCCTTCCTACTCTTCAGAGCACACCGATGCCACTGCAGGACAATCTTAATATCTCAGGTATGGATGATCCCTGCAACCTAAATAACAAAATATTTATCAAGAGTATCATCAAAATAGCCTCGCGTAATCTCGGAGTTCTGAATAGAGTGAGACGGTTTTTGACGCTGGAGCAGCGGTGTCTTATCTACAAGACACAAATTCGCTCCTGCATGGAATACAGCTCACAACTATCTCTGGAATAGCTCAACAAAGTACTTACTAGATACTCTTGACAGGTTGCAGCGACGTGCAGTCTGCATTATTGGGAATCCTGAGGTAACGAACGAGCCTTTGTAGATGCGTAGAGATGTTGCATCCATGGCAGTATTTTACCGTTTGTACCATGGTTCTGATGAGCTCTTCCAATTAGTTCCACCCTCCCATTTCATACACAGGACAACACATGCAAGTCTTAGATGTCACCCGCATACGGTGCAGAATATATGATCAAGAACCAAGCGGTTCGGAAACTCTCTCCTTGGTCGCACCATTAAGGCCTGGAATTCATTACCAGCTCACGTGTTTCCTTTTTCCTACAGTACCGGGTCCTTTAAGCGGGGCGTGAATAAGCATATGGGGAGGTCATCAAGCTGAGTGTCACCATTGTAACATGGTATATGTATGTAATGGTAACCTTCTTTTCTAAGATTTTGCCTTCAGCTTACCATCAACCACGACCCTGTACGGTACACTGTCTGTTCTCCAATTTGTTCGACAGTCTTTAAATTCCTTAAATGCTTGTATGGAATCTAAATAGTTTGGTCTTCACAAATCCTGAAACCAACCTTAAAAGCAACAATCACTTTTAAATTACAAGTAATATGACACAAAGTAATGTTATGCTGCATTTCACTAAAGTTTCGTGAGTTTGTCCTAATCGAACTCAATATTGCTTGACCGACATAAGTGTGAGTGATACTGTATATCTCTAATATGGTTGTAAAGTTGAACACATCGTCCCCTCTTCCGGCGCGCTCATCCCATTTACCAATTAACTCGATCAAGCCCATTGTCTGAAGCCTGTCACTGACAGCTTGGCCGTTGTGGTTATATGAGATTTAGAAAATGGTGATATATGAAATGGAAGTAAATCAGATATTTAGGATGAATATAAATATAAATATGAAAATTTGTAGATGTTTGGATGTTTGTTACTAAATCACGCTCAAAACCTTAACAGATCCCCCTGTAGACAAGTGGTAATTCATTGGTCGACGTATTGTCGAACAGCATGACGAATTAGGTACATACGTCCAATCCTAAACAATATGGTATTTTCCTGTAGTTCATAATTTATTATTTAACTATTTATTATTAATTCTATTCTAACTACCTGCTAATGACAGTCGGATGTGCGATAGAGAGAACGCTGTACAAAATGGAAGTAAGCCGATCTTAGGGAGTCTTACTGTGCTTCTTGACGAAACGTGCCAAATGAAAGTCGGGTCTTGTAGATTCAAGAGTCGTGTGTCAAAAAAAGTCATAAATTAATCTTTATTATCAACACCATTATTATTCTAGTTACCATTTTAAAGATGATATAACTGTCGTAATAACAAGATAATATTTCGGGTCAAACGGGGTCAATAGATAACCATTCTAGGTAATTCTTATCTTGAAATAAATATCATTAAAACTGTATTGTTAACTACGTATTTATATGATCAAGTATTGTCATTGTGCGGGTTTTCCTGTTTTCCTGATTCCACAGTTTACGCTTTACGTTTTTTTTAAATATTTGGTCCGACAATTAACTGCACCTCGATAGAAGGTAAAAAACGCAGGTCAGAAGATACGAGTCATTATGCGCTAGATGTCGCTGTGATCCTAAAATATGCTTTGCGATAGATGATTCTTCAACCTATTTAAAGAATCCGGGATTGTAGGAATTTTATAACCAGTTGCAATAACAATCGCCCAACTTGTTTAGTTTAAAAGCGGTACAAAATAAATAAACTTTTATATGTATAGTTTTGGAATAAGTAATTATTTCTCCCGATGTTCTACTATTTCTACTTACAAGTTCCACTGATACCGAACGGACCGAATACCATGCAAACCAAACTTAGACTGCCAGTGACTCTCAACGAGTTCCTAAAGAAAATTGCTTATAAGAATTTTATCTAGGTCTGCCCCTCTTTAAGCTAATTCTCTTAGTCTATGACTGCTCCATCGGCTCTCAGGATAGTGAAGATTAAAGACACTTGTCCCCATTCTGTTTAATATTACTACTATACCAGGTTTATACATTATCAAGTTCCAAAGCAAGCTATCAGAAAATAGCTTAACAAACTTTTGGTATGGGTTCTGTGATAGCTTCCAATATTTGCTCACGCCTTGTTTCACCGGGATAAGCAGAGACAACAGCCCGCCATTTATTTATATTCTTACATATTCTATAAATTTTCTTTTAGCTGTGTTGGCGGAAGAACTCACCCTACCCCCGGTCCAGCTCCAACAATTAAAGGACTTAGTCAAGGAACAGTGCAAGAAGAACGGCGCAGAAGATAAAGTCGCCGAAATCGAGGTTTGTTATTTCATCTTCTTCTTATTTCGTGTAAATAAAATGTCGTTCGATCAATTTTATTGCGTTCTCTGTCAATATAATGCGAGGAACAGCTGGTCGATAATACTCCTACTTCTATTAATTGAAAGTAAAAAATCCTTGATCGCCTTCCGGCACGTGCAATACAACGATAGTTTTATTTTTTACATAACAAAACATAAACTCACCCCTATATCCCCGAAGGGGTAGGCAGAGGTGCTAGCACCCACATTTCGCAAATTTATGTTTAGGTCCCAATGTAATAATAGGTGGCGAGCCTATTGCCATTAACCGGACACTTATAAACCTGCGATAAATACACACATAACTTCGAAAAGCATCGAAAAGTCATTGGTGTGTGCCATGGTAAACCCTGGGATCGAACCCGAGACCTCGTCTCTGCAGTGCATTACCCATACCACTAGGCTACCGCGGTTTTTACAATTCAGACAATATTCGTAATATTTCCTAACTCGCACAAGACCGGTTTTATTAAATATTTTTTTAGAAAATTTGAAATACGAAAAATAAATTAGCCGAGTAGGTTGAACCGTTCTCGAGTTTACTTACTAACGAGTTACTTTAATATTCCAGAGTGCCGGTACAACGTTCGTGGATTGTATAAAGGGGCTAGTAGATGCTGATACGCTGAAAAGAGAAATCGAAGAGGCCAGGCCTAACGGTGCTCTTGATGAAGTGTTTAAGAAGTGAGTAAAAGATGTCATACACACCTACACATCCCCCTCCAACTCATAGCAATTTCCCTTTTGTTTAAAGTTTATTCCAAAGATCCAACTTTGAAGCCCGAATTGCGCTTATTGTCTTTGCATAAATATACTCATGCCCGTAAATCTGGAAGGAGGAGAAGGCAGAGGTGACATTTTGCAAATTCTAAACATGTTCAAAGGCAAACTCAAGAATAAAAAACATTTTCTCGATATTTGTAATTTCTCTAAAAAATAATACCCGAGTGCAGTAGAATACGATTTTAATCGAAATAATAATAATTCCATGAACTAATAAGAAAGATAAGCAAGTAGTTCCACATCGATTAAGATATAGAAAAAATTGATTTGGTTCAGGCAGGATTCAAACCCGTGATCTTTCCCTTACAGCCACAGAACCTTCGCCCGAAACCATCCAAATTATTCTACACATATATCCGTTTTACGGCGACGGTTAGTTTAGTCCAATTTGTAATAAAATTTCTAAATTTTTCAGGTATTGCGCCAAATCTTCTCAGCTGAAAACTTGTATCCGTAATGTACTAGACGGCGTATCTCCCTGCGTCGAACCTGCGCATCGAGCACAATTCACAGATATTAACAACGGTGCTGGCCAGCTGATAGACTTCGTATGTTACAAGGACGGCGACAGAATTGCCTGTAGGTATAAAAGCTTTAACTCTCCTCCTACACAAGTGACAATTCGTTGGCCAGTGTATTGTAGAACAGAATTATGAATGTTCATATGCATTGACACGTATTTTGACGTTTATCACAGTCATCAATGTACGTCAACCCCATACATTCGTACTTAGGTAACTCGAGCGTCGGAAGTCGATGAGTCCGCCCCTCATGAGCGCAGGCCTGGGGATGACGGAAACGGGGGGTCGCATTCTGCGGCTCTCCGTTTCCGGGGAGCAGTTGGGGGCTCCCCACACCCGAGGAGGGCCAGATCGAGAGAGATGGCTCAAGATCTGCCGGGGTGCGAGTGATTTGCCTGCCTACCTCACCTCCGGCAACCAATAACGACCCCACACATCCTGCGTTTTTGTGGGTTTGTTAGTCCGACATCCAACCTCTCTCATTGGTTCCGGCGGGGAGGAGTATCTGTGGGGATTTTTCGCACGTAAAAAGAAAACTCAAACATTGATAAATCTATTCTATTCTATAAAGGTATTGCCACTTGTTTAGAGAGGCTGGTGTGTTTATGGCCATAATAACCGCATCTACTACCCGAGTGTGAGTTCTTGCCCGCATTTGTTAGTAGAATAGAATAGAATAGAATAGAATATCTTTATTTGTAGAACATAGGTATACAAAGATTTTACATATTATAGATAATAGGTTCACTATGTTTTGCCACTTGGGCATACAAATTGATTATATTGGTACTTAGCCACAATGTCATAATAGAATCATAGTCACAATGTTATAGTTTAGGATTAAAATTAAAATGTCACATTATATTGAAGTATCGTTCAAGAATTCGTCAAGCGTATAATAACATTTGTCAATTAACAAAGATTGTAGGGATTTTTTAAATTTACATACAGGCATAGATATCATATCCCTTGGAAGTTTATTATATATTTTTGGTGCTGTACCAAATATACTTTTTCCCATTAGGGCTGTTTTACAGGTTACATTACAGAGCTTTTCAACATATTGTTGACGTATTGGACCTTTCCTAACATCTGATACTCGTTGAAAATGTTTAGTATTGGTTTTTACAAACATAGCTGTTTCCATTATATACAATCCTGTTAATGTAAGTAATTTATACTCTTTGAAGTAAGGCACACAACTATCAGTCATTCTCAAACCCCACATGGACCTGATACATCGTTTTTGCATCTTAAAGACAGTTTCCCGGTCGCTTGATTGTCCCCAGAATATGATGCCATATCTTATGATGGATGCCACTAACCCATGGTATGCCGTTAAGAGTGATTCTTGATTCACTTTTTTTGAGAGTTGTAAGAGTGCATATGAAGCCTGACTCAATCTCTTGCATAACTTATTTATATGTGGCTTCCAAGTAAGTTGGCTATCAATAATTATGCCCAAGAATTTAGCTTTCGCAGTTTCCTCTATTTTAAAATCATTATATTTCACCTCTATATCCGGAATACTACTCCTTTGGTGGAAATGCATTATTGTAGTCTTTTTTAGATTTATTATGAGATTGTTATTATTGAGCCAAGTGATAATGTTAGATAATGAACTATTTATTTCGTTTTGGTATTCAATGGGATCATTACATTTTATTACTGCTGTGCTGTCATCAGCAAAAAGCACCATGTTATTATTATTAGTAGCTTTTGGAAGGTCATTAATATATATTAGAAACAACAAAGGTCCCAAAACACTGCCTTGTGGCACACCATATTTGGCCTCTCTTGGTTTTGAAAGGTGAATAGTTTCTAGATTATTTTTTGGACATATTCTAGATATTTCTGTGTATTGCATTCGATTGGTCAAGTAGGATTCCAAAAGTCTCAGAATATTACCTCTGATTCCATACCCCTGTACTTTATTCAATAATATTTTATGGTCCACATAGTCAAAAGCTTTGGTCATATCTGTGAAAATAGCACAGACTGGTATTCGTTTATCAACAGGATCCATAATCTGCGATAAGAAATCAAAAATTGCCATATTAATGGTCATGTTTTTCCGAAAACCCTTTTGTTCGTGACAGAACAGATCATACTTATTAAAGTAGTTAGTAATAGCGTGATAGATTAATTTTTCGAAAATTTTAGAAAATATTGGAATTTTTGCTATAGGTCTATAGTTTTTTAAGTCAGTTTTGTCTTCTTTTTTATGAATGGGTTTTATAATCACTCGTTTCAGTCTCTGCGGGAAGACTCCATTTATAACGCTTAAATTGAAAATGTGTGCCAGCACCGGAGCTATCACCTCTACTACATACTTAATTACTTTCGTCAGCACGCCATCAAAACCCACAGTGTTTGTGTTTTTGAGTTGATTTGTTACTTTTATTATGTCATCTTCCAATATAGGCAGCATAAAGAATGAGTGTAATGTCAAATTTTCAAAATTAATATTCAGATTATTGCCACATTTATTTTCTATTTCATCAATAAAGTAGTTATTAAATTCATTAGCAATGTCTTGAGGTTTAGTTATTGATGTATTTTTATTTTTTATTGAGGTAATCGTTTCTGTAGGCAGGCAGAACTTTGATTTATTAATTATTTGCCAAGTAGCTTTGGATTTATTATGTGCTGTGTTTATAAAGTGGTTATTTTGAGCTTTCTGTGTTAGTCTAATTATTTTCCTATATAGAGCACTGTATTTTTTAAAAGTAATCTTGTTTTCTATACTTGGCTTTTTCCTGTATTCCCATAGTAGTTGACGTTGTTTTTGACTGCATTTTTTTATTCCTCGGGATATCCATTTACATTTTTTATTAGTTTTTATTGTGATAATTTTTTGAGGAAAGCATAATTTGTAAAGCAGAGTAAAATCGTTCATAAAACTGTCATAGGCTTGATTTGCATCATTTGACTCATAAACTTCTGTAAAAGATAAAGATTGCAAATAGTTTTTAAAATTTTTTAAGTTGTCGTTAGAGATATCCCTTGCTATCGTCTTCCAAAATTTTAACTTACACGTTTTATTAATCGGAACTGTCAGTATCTGCGATGTGTGATCGGATAGGACAAGATCAACAACTTTTGCCTGGCAGTCTTTGTTGTAGTTATGTGCAAAGTTATCGATGCATTTCATGCTTTGAAGCCTAGTTGGTTGGTATATTGCTAAGGTAAGATTATAACCAAGTAGAAAATTTTCAAATTCAAGTGTTTCTTTATTCCTATCTAAGACGTTAATATTGAAATCACCACATAAAACTACCTTCTTCTTTGAATAGGAACCAATCCTTTCCAGAACTTTTTCTAATTGTTCATAGAATATTGTAAGGTGTCTTGAAGGATTTCTATAAATGCAGACAATTAGAATTTGATGGGAAACTATTTCGACACAACAGCATTCGAAAATTCCTGAGATTGAGAGCGTAGCTACGTCAGGTAGTTCTTTGTATTGAACTCCTGCTCTCACAAGAATACATGCACCTCCTCGTTTTTTATTATTTCTAGAAAAGAAAGCCGCTGGACAAAAATGTTGTATATGTAATAGGTTTTCATGTCCCCTTTCTATAAAATGTTCTGTTACACAAATGACATCAATTATTGTACCAGTACTATGGAGTTCGTCTAATTTCACAAGTAATCTGTCTGACTTATTTATAAGTCCAGCTACATTTTGGTGGAGAATACTCAAAGTGTCAGAGAAAAAACTGCGAATTGCTCTGTACAGACTGCGTCACATCGGTTACATTTAATTTGGTCAGATCTAATACAAGGTCTTGTAAATCAAGAATAATGCGCCTCATCCCATTATAATTTAGACGACCAGTGCGCCAGTCAAACATACTATAGTCACATGAGAGATTGAGATTTGAGTCTAGAAGATAAGCGTATTTGTGTGTATCATTGTCCATGCAAAGTAGGCCATTGAAAGAATCTACTCTACTGTTATACATGATATTATTACAGTTAAATTTATAGGTTGGTAAGCATATAATAAAGTTAGTATGATTCAGATTGATAAGTTTTTTTCTAATAGACTTAACAAGATCTACATAGTTTTGCGTAATATTGAAATTTTCTTCACCTATATTAATGATACAGTAATCAGCTTTTGTAAAATCACGTATTTTTTCCTCAATTCTGTCCAGTATACATTCCAGTGCAGCATTTGGTTTCCGAAAATGAAGAATGCTATAATTCCTCAGATAATTAGAGGTTTGCATTATTTTATACATCCTAGTTGAAGTTTCACTACTTAGAAGACAAATCCTTGACTTGCGTAAGGTCCGATCATTATAGATGATATCCTTTTGTGGGGTATTTGTTCTTGCTGAACCAGTGTTATTTATTATCTCAGGTGAGATGGGATTATGTGTTTTATTCCGTGTTATATTTGTCTTATTTCTATTATTTTTAGTTTTGCTCTTTGTAGTCGTCTCCTTAGATGCTGATATATCCGCTAATTCATTTCGAAGTTGATAATTTTCGAGTGAGAGCTTATCAATTAAAGCATGGGCACTAGCTAGCATTTTTTCCTTTTCTTTCAATTCTATTTTTAATTTTTCAATCTCTTCTGGTAAAATACTTGATCGTGTAGAACTTTCATGCATACTTGTGGAACTAAGATCATTATCAAATTCAATACCATCCTGTGAAGCGTCATCATACAGCGAGTTGCTCGACAACACCCGTGTTATTGTATGTTGTCGTACAGTAACGTTATTATTAATGCCGTTTTGATTCATGGTGCAGATATAACTTATTATGCTGTTATACTTAACTATTATTTTTCCACAACATCGAGCACTGCTTTCTGTCTTATTTTGTCACCTTATACCACCTTCATACAGTATAACAATTATGTACAATATCAAAAAGTGCTTGAGAGTCTCAGGATCGAACGCAGGGCCAATGCGCAGCAGTCGAAGTGTCTCACGACTCTGCCACCTTTACATTACAGCACGCAATCGAAATGTAAGGCCTCTTTTGAAGGATGCAATTTTTGAAACTAGGTACTATCGTTTCTGTGAGTCATTGTGCAAAAATGTTAAGAAATTTTTCTAGGGATACCGCACCACACTGAAAGTTGCTAATCACTTATTTTACTTCTTGAGATACGTTTTTGTTGTTAAAATCCAATTGTTTTGCGCACTGATTGTATTTATGACGGTATATTATGATTATATTTTATAGTTGTTTATAGAATAGTCACAGTCGATCAAATAACTTTCAGCAATCGCAGATTTTTCTTAAAGACTTTTTTTTTTTCACTTTGACTATGGTTTATGTTTGGATAACAATTTCACATATTGTTTTCTTCTTATTATACACTTTCACGATAGTTTGAACGATATTTGGTCGTTAATTTTATTTTAAATAATATTTTATAGCAGACCTGATGTTTACGTGACGGCAGCGCCATCTGAACTCAAAGTAGTAACAAAGTAGTAACAAAGTAAAAAGACTCTCACTAGGCACTCTGGTGTGTGTCACGCATACGGGCACATGAAGTGCAAATCTTATGCAATCTTTTATGGATTTGTTCAAATTACCTACCCGAAATTAGCTCGCTTCCGGGGACGAGATATGACTCTGTGGTCCCCACACCCGAGGAGAGAGACAGATAGAGATGGCCCTGGGTCGGCCGAGATGCGAGGGATATGCCTGTTAACCTCACCTACGTAAAAAAAGGCTTATTGATTGAAAATAATGATAAAAGTAATAAGCTGGCAGTATATTAAACAAATACGTCTTATAGATGAATATTTTATTTCAGTGTTCATTGCCGAGGGTGGCCCTGAGTGCTTCCAAAGCAAAGCTACTGATATCAGGACATGTGGAGAAGCCATAAGGAATTCTTATACGAGCATAGAGCAAGCCAAGGCACTCACCACACAGGTACGTACCGAGTCTCTAGACTCAGATTCAGACTAAGTGTCGGTAGTTTAGTGGTTAAAGCGGCCCTACGATCGAGAGAGGTTCGAATCCTGGCCTTACACTATCGACGTGAACCCACTCCTAGTACAAGCAATTTAGATTATTTGGAAGGACTAGATGAAATATGAATAATTTTGGTTACTAATATTAAAAAAATACATAAATCCCGACTGCTGTCTAAAAAAACAAAACAAGTTTGATAGCAGGCGGTACCCATTTACCAATTATAAATCGAAAGAAACTTAACGGGTACCACCTGCTATCAAACATACGTTGATTGTTTAAACAACAGTCGGTTTTTTAATTTTTTCATTATATATTTTATTATAAAGTTTTTCGTTGTGATATGACATATACTTTGTTTTTTAATCGCCATGTAATTCTCTTCATTTTGATAACATTTTTTTTACCATCCTATACTTTTATTGACATTTTATATACCCTATAACACACGGGAGGTATTAAACAACGAATACTTTTCCCATTCATCGAAATCAGTCCAGCCGTTAGGCCTACAGAGGGGAACAAAGAAAACTACAAACAATACATTCAAAATAATTCATACTTATATAAAACAAAACATTACCCTCGCTGGCGCAGTGGGGCAAAAAGTCCCTCAACGGACCTATAAGGACTACATAGGATAGTTTTATTGAAATATTTTAGAACTCACTTAAAGTATCACTATTAATACTAAGATTCACATCTCAGTTTCTTCTTCATACAATGCACTAAAGTAAAATTATGTGAGAGTTCTGAATTCATAGTCGGTAATTGTTAAAATGTTTTATGTTTCCGTTTATCACGGATATCTAAAATGTACGTACATACATACATATAATCACGCCTTTATCCCCAAAGGGTTAGGCAGAGATGAACCATCACACCATAGAGTGGGTGTTTACCCACATTTCACCTATCATTTTATTCGGTCCTATACGTAATAGACTTAGACATTTGAGGCAGAGACTGGGCTGTATGTATATATTTGATGTTAAACAGCCATATCCCTTAGTCACCTTGTACGACACCACATGGGAAGAGATTGGGTGGTCCAAATTCTACTCCGCCGGACACCGCGCGTCATCTAAAATGTATCTTATCATAATTTTACCATTCTCTCAGTCTTTTTCCTTCATCCGCCTTTACAGTCTAATTTATGCGGTTGAACTTCGATATTGTCTATGAAGCGACTGCAGTTTGATTTCCACAACCAATTAGAATACCTAATTGGTTGTGGAAATCAAACTGCAGTCGCTTGACTGACTGACTAGTTAAATTAGGAACTTTTTATTAAACGTAAAAATGGAACGATACAAGGAAACTTGTGTGAAATAATTTATTGTGACGTCATAATAACAATTATATAATAAACCGCGTGGTTTCCGGCAGAGTAGAATTAGGGCCACCCCATTTCTTCACATGCGATGTCGTTCAAGGCGACTAAGGGATAGGGCTGTTTAACATCAGACAGATAAACACAGCCCAGACTCAGCCTCAGATGCATGACTCGAGTCAACAATAGTGCCCGGCATACGGCACTACTTATTACGTGGGACCGAATACAATTATTGGTGAAATGTAGGTTCATCTCAAATTCATCTCTTAATTCACCCTTTATCACAACTATCCAAACTTAACATTAAGTACTTATGTGCCTTACGAATATGAGTAAGCGACAACAAAAATAATATTACCGACGGCCCTACTGATGATTAATAATTTCTTTCTGATATTTTTTGCAGGAACGTTGTGTCAAGTACGACGAATTGGTGAACTGCATTGTTCAAAAATTGGAGACATGTGACACACCTACACCCTCAAACATGTTTGAGTCCCTAGCTAAATTCATTCGCAACAGTTCGCCCTGCGCAGTAAGTAAATTTGAATGTTTTTTATTTTTTATGTGTAGTGTAAGTGTGAGTGTATAATAAATGGTTCTTACTTTCTTTCTTTCTTTATTTCTAATAATTACTTTATTTCATGCCAACTAATCCACACGGATACCCGCGATTATGTCGGACTCGAACCGACTAAAACTGCAGGCTGTCTCGGCTTTGCAGATGCCATGGTGTGAGGTGACCCAAGAAACATTTCCTTCGCATCCCGGCTGACCCAGGGCCATCTCTACTTTCAAGATGGCTCCATAGAGTTATGGTGGTGGTGGTGATATTCCCATCTTGCCCCTCACCACAATAAATACCTTCTCAACCTTCGTAAAGCCTGAGCCTTTATATTTATTTTTTACTTTTTTTTTACAGAAACCCAAATAAACCAAGACAACGCAGAGCTGCGGAATTCATGAAAGTGCCAGTTAATAATATTGTTAAACGTTATGCGAATTCTGTAACTTTTAATAAATAAATAATAAAACAATCACATGTGGTGTTATTATTAGGTACCTAAGCGATAATAAGTATAATAATATTTTTTATACTTATACCCCATAATAATAATAATTATGGGGTATAAGTATAAAAGGCGTTCCTACATCCTTAAGACTCAGTTATTTTGTTTAGACAGGAAAAAATGTACCTGCCGCATCCCGCGGGCTTGGGGAAGCCGCGCGGGTATGTGTAACCATCACCACACTAAAACAACCTATCGTGTGCCATACGCTACGGCTCATTGAGTGAACCGTTGGAAACACTACGCACTCGTCGACGGTTCACACAAGCGCTGACCCGCAAGGTGCGGTGCAGGCCCGTCTCCTGATTGGGCGATGTCCAGACACACCAGGATATGACCCCTTGTTGGGAGGCTTCAAAGCGGGTGGAGGGCTAACAACATCTTTAGGGCCCAAGTAAAATTCACTTGCATATCGGTTAATTTGCTAAAAAACGAAAAACTGATTGGTATATTTATCAATGTCCGATGCTACTGGGAAATCGCAATGAGGATAATGATGATGATAGGGTGGGGGCAAGAGCAAAAATAGTAAGACAAACAATAGAGAAATTGAGAATCTCTACTTCAATCTACCCCCGCCGGGGTAAGATTAAAATATGTAAATATAATAAATGGTTATTGGTGGCGCATGGGCCAACGTGTGCGAGTGGACTGTATTGCGGGGAAGCAGATAACTGTTCTATTGACACTTTACACACAAAACAAGACAGGTGGCCGGGCTGCCGCGGATTCGATCCAGGCAGTGAATGCAGCCCGAGAAATTAGGAGAGGATGCACTAACCTTCACGACCCACGTGTTTTTCATCGCAGCCGGTACACGGATCTTCTCTTCCTTGCTCAGGAGCTGCCGTCAGCGTCACTAGATCCCTTGAGGAACACACGAGAGGCACCATCCGATCGGTAAAGGTCTATGAGGCGGTTAAAATACAACAAATATTATTCATTTCTGAGAGACGCGCGCGCGAGATCGCCTTTACGCTGGCTAGTTCAAAGCGAGACTGAGTGTCTATATTTCACAAATGGCGGACGGAAGCCATATCTATGATTAGTGCGGGAGAGGAGACGGGTATAAAAGGAGTGGGTTTCCGTGTCAAAAATACAGTTTCCACTTCGGCGCAACCATTCCCCCCGGCTTGAAGGGTTACCTTCGAAACGACAAATGCGAAACAAATCTAAAGTCTAATCTAAATCTAGGTTTGGGAAATAACAACTAAAATATAAACCTAGATTGGAGCTCGTGCCTACTGCTGGCTAGGCAGCGGGCAGAGGCGAACAAACAACACAACGCAACAGTCTCGACCAAGACGAGACGCGATTAGCCAACAACAAAATAAGGGTCTCTTCACGTGGGACCGATACAACAAGCGAGTGCTTCTTCTCCTCGGGTGGTTCGGAAACCGTAGTGGGATTGAATTGACTAACTGGCCACCCATCTAACGCGGCATGAATCCAGGACGGTCCACCAAACCACAACGGGTGATCCAAAATTCGCGAAGGAAACAATCCACGAGAGAGACAATCGGCTGGGTTGTCGGTGCCAGCAACGTGAAAGAGATTATGTGGCGCCAATTCAGATTGAATTTTGCCACTCTATTAGCGACGAATGTGTCCCAACGATGGGGCGAAGAGTGGGCCCAACACAAAGCGACTGTTGAGTCCTAAAAGCTAAAATTCTACTAATATTAATGCGAAAATTTACAATTATGTCAAATAAATTACCTTAAAGATTCCGACCACAATACAAAATGTCATTAAGCGACACGGAAGTGCTAGTCTTAGCACTGCCATCCAAAACTACGCGGAGTTTTAGTAGTAAGCTTATCTTCTCTAATAACTCCGCGGTGCGGGATAATGTACGAAGGCTGGGTCCCGCCAGTGTCCGCAGGCGCAGGTGAGATGTAACCTTTATCTAAATATTCGTTAACAACCTCATCATAGGCCCGCTTCGACTTTGGGGACGCCTGCATCTTTCGTTCCAAACAAAGAAAGCGTTTTTCAGCGGATACACGGGAGCCACCGAGTGAAAACTTGCGGATGGTAGACTCCAGTGGCGGCTCGACGGTGCAACAGAACGAAGCAGTCGAGTGACTAAAACTATCTATAGAAGCGGGTGCGGAACCAATTATAACAAACCCAGAACTGTTTCCAGGGCGTGCGGAGCGGGGTACGTCGGTCCCCCTTGAACCTTACGTGATAGCTGGAGGTGCGGGAGAATCGAAGCGCCGATCAATATATCGACGACTCCAGGAACAGCGTAAGTCTCATCTGCTAAAGGCAAATCTTTAAATTTCGTTAATAAAGACGTGTCAACCGGGACGGTAGGCAACTGTTCAGCTATTCTATCTATAACGAGCGAATCCATGTCAAACCAAATATTATTATTAAAACGAGATCTAAACCTTGTTTTAACGGTGCCACGAACAGCTGACTGTAAGCTTCCAAAACCCTTCACCACTGAGCGGGTTGAACGCTTATCAACATTGAAACCAAGACGCCGACAACAATCTTGAGTAATAAAATTACTTTGCGAAGCGCCATCTAACAGCGCTCGAACAATGCGCGGCTTACCTAATGCATCAACAATAACAACGCGAGCGGTCGCAAGACACACAGTAGTGAGTGCAGCACTAGCGGAGAACGAACACAAGGTGACGTCATCCGCGGCGGTCACCGGGCGGGCTGGAGCGCGCGCGAGCGCGGGCTGCGGCTGCGGCGCAGGCTGCCGTGTGTCACCGCTCGACGAGCCAACCGTGCTCACATTGGATGCGGCATTACTATTCTCAAAATGAAGCAAAGTGTGGTGTCTCGCTTGACATTTGCGACAACTATTTCTACTATTACATAAAACAACGCGGTGTTTAGTACCGAGACAATTAAAACAAAAATTATTAGCGCGAACAAATTTATAACGATCACTAGGCGACAATTTTAGAAAACCAGGACACCTGTACAGTTGCGAATGATGAGTGCTACACAAAGAGCAAACAGGTGACTGTACACGTGCTGGTGCGGTACTAACATAAGTATGAGTTGACCTCAGTGACTTCGATGACGCATCTACTTTGCGTGCAGAATCAACAACTGTCTTCGCGCCTTCATGTTTCGATGAAGAGCGTTGCAATACCTTTATATGCTCGCGAACAAAACTTTCTAAGTCTTCGAACTTAGGAATCCTATTGCCGCGATGATCCGACTCAAACAAACGAATGGTTTCGGAATCTAATTTCCTTAAACCCATATACAAAAATACGAAGTCGCAGAGGTCATCGACCTTTAGGTTCTTTACGGCGCGAACAGCTGACGCGAAAGTATCTAGAAATTTCTCTAAGTTTTGATCGTTACATGCCGTAATAGATTTCAAATCAAACATCTGATCTAAATAGGCGTTAGCTACCGATCTTTTATCCTCATACCTAGCTTTCAAAGTATTTAAAATTAAATTATAATTCTCGGCACTAAACGTAATTCCAGCGCAAACGGTTATAGCTTTACCAGTCAATTTTTCAACGAGATAATGCAATTTTTCGTGATCTGTCAACGAATCGTTCTTATCTATTGTATTCTCAAAACTATCTATAAATCGACACCAATTGCGAATGTTACCATCAAACTCGGGTATTTGAATTGGTGGCAACTTAGGTCGGTCGCGAGTGGGGTTGGGTCGGTCAGACGGCTTCTCCAAACTCCTCGCGACGCGCTTGATACGACAATACAAATCGTCAAACGACGACAAGGCTTGATAACTCACTGAGTAATCGGGATCCAAACTCAACTCTAAAACGTTGATGTCATGCACTAAGGTTTCGAAATCCGCGCGTAGACTATCTAAGTTTTCTATAGAACACAAGAACGAATCTCTGATGACCAAATCAGAGGTTTTAAGTGCACTATCATAAATCGATTGTACGCGAGAGTAAATCATTTCTTTTTTAGCGTATAAAAGTTTCAATTGAACCTTACCGGTCTTATCAACCTTTGGGGACATGTTTACAATTAAATATGAAATGACTTAATCCTAGCGGTACAGAGCAGCGAGGCGGCGCGAGCGTTAACTATGTAGGTAGGTAGGTGCTTACAACTGTGAATGCACGCTTGAACAAACGCGCATAGCAACAAGGTCGCACCTGCGCGATGGTCGCTGTCTAGATTCAACTATTATTTCCGAGATTAAGTATTGCGTAATATCTATTCAAATTAAAATACTTTCGTATGAATTGGGATGAGATGCGAGCGAGGTAGGCACAGCCACGTGTCTACCCACGCAGGTACTAGGCAAATACGACGTGAGCCGAGAACAACGTAATTGAAAAAAACAAAACAAAGCCAAATGCGTTAGGTATTACACTGTGCCTATGCACTAGGGTGTCTGAGTATACCTAAGATCTAAGCCTAAATGTCTGGATGCGGGGTTTTCTACTAAAATAACCAGGCACTTAGGTGCGATGCGAAAATTGTGAACTACGATTAAGTGTTGATATGATACCTAACCTATTTATGTATTAGGTAGGTACAATGCGAGCCAGCGGCGAACGGACAACAAATTCTAAGCCTAAGTGTCTGGATGCGGGGTTTTCTACTAAAATAACCAGGCACTTAGGTGCGGTGCGCTCATTCCCATTAGAATAATAACAAAATACGAACTACGGCTAAGAATCCGGCTCGATCCGGACCAAAAAATGATGGCGCATGGGCCAACGTGTGCGAGTGGACTGTATTGCGGGGAAGCAGATAACTGTTCTATTGACACTTTACACACAAAACAAGACAGGTGGCCGGGCTGCCGCGGATTCGATCCAGGCAGTGAATGCAGCCCGAGAAATTAGGAGAGGATGCACTAACCTTCACGACCCACGTGTTTTTCATCGCAGCCGGTACACGGATCTTCTCTTCCTTGCTCAGGAGCTGCCGTCAGCGTCACTAGATCCCTTGAGGAACACACGAGAGGCACCATCCGATCGGTAAAGGTCTATGAGGCGGTTAAAATACAACAAATATTATTCATTTCTGAGAGACGCGCGCGCGAGATCGCCTTTACGCTGGCTAGTTCAAAGCGAGACTGAGTGTCTATATTTCACAAATGGCGGACGGAAGCCATATCTATGATTAGTGCGGGAGAGGAGACGGGTATAAAAGGAGTGGGTTTCCGTGTCAAAAATACAGTTTCCACTTCGGCGCAACCAGTTATAAATTCGATAATTGATGGAATTTTGACACTGACATAGGTTATAACTAGTTAGAGCAATAAAATCTATGATCGTCTAACATTTATAGGAACGATTTTCTAAAACTATGTTGATTTTCCCATGCGCCTACAATATGGGGTCCTTAAAAAGGGGCATTAGCAGGTTTCTTCAGGTTCGGCAGCGCGAGTGTGAAGCCCCTGATGTTGAACACGTCCATAGGCCACGGTGACCACTTCCCATCAGGTGGGTCGTGTGCTTGTCTGCCACCTAAGTGGTATAAAAAATGATTATCCTGTCACCCCTGCTTTATTCATATCATACCAAGATCTTAGAAAGTATTTTTATTATGTTGGGCGAGTTTTAGCAGTTCTTTGTCAATACATAACATGAACTCACGCCTATATACCCGAAGGGGTAAGCAGAGGTGCTAGCACCCACATTTTGCCAGTTTATGTTTAGGTCCCAATGTAAAAGGTGGCGAGAGCCTATTGCCATTAACCGGGCACTTATAAACCTGCGATAAATACACACATAACTTCGAAAAGCATCGAAAAGTCATTGGTGTGTGCCATGGTAAAACCTGGGATCGAACCCGAGACCTCCGCTAGTTTACCCATACCACTAGTTTACACTCGTCTTTGTCAATCCCATAGAAATATATACTCTTTGCTCTTTACTCGCTACATTCATATTTTTAACTTGAGTGAATATTTATAGTTCTACAAGCGTTCAAATAAGACTACTCATCTCATTAAAAAACCGTTCATTCTTACCTCCACTCACCCTATTAATAAACAATACATTATGAGATTCCCGGCAGAGTAGAATCTGGATCACTCCATCTCTTCCCATGCGGTGTCGTGCATGGCGACTAAGGGGTAGGGCTATTTAACAGCAGACAGATATATACAGCCCAAACTCAGCCTCAGATATATGGCTCGAGTCAACAATAGTGCCCGGAATGTGGCAATAGACTCACCGCCTATTCCGTGGGACAGAATAAAATTATTGGTGAAATATGGGTGTTAATTCACCTCTGCATAACCCTCCGGGGCTAAAGGCGAGATTATATGTATGTATGTACATTATAAAATGAAGTTTAAAAGTAACTAGGTATTAAATGAAATGAAATCATAATACTAGTATCATAATTATCATAGTATCAGTACCTGGTGCTTTAATTGGTTTCGGGAAGAAGAAAGAAAGACTTAGGATCGGCTTGCTCCGATTTTGTAGAGTGTTCTCTCTACATACGGCGCATGTCTGCACTACAACTTGGTATAAGATTGTTACATAGAGACGAAGCTTGGTTCTAAATAGTCGTATTCCCGGCGGTCAGCACGGTAGCCGAAACTCACTGGAGAGTTTTTTTTGCTGTCAGTGCGAAGACCATAGGGTTGTCCTGGTTTGTCTTTTACACCTACATCAGACTCCGTTGCTGTTGCACAAGTCCATAGACCGCAGTATCTACTTTCCATTAAGTGGGTCGTGTGCTTATCTGTCACCTAAGTTGTTTAAAAAATAGTTTTACTAATAAATATTAAACTATGCTTTGAAGGTTGAAGCAGTTCATAAAACAAACAAAATATCTGAAAGTTAAAAAATTTGCTGCGTCTTTTGTCGACAATCAATAGCTTATTTTTAATAATATATATATATATAGTATTATGAGAGCTGGAAGGTAATAGGTATATATGGTCTCTAACTACCCCTTTGACAGGGAATAATGAGTACATTAAGTACCTATCTACTTTTTATTTCAAAGTTCAACACTACGAACGAAACACTAAATTATTTTAACTAGTACGCATGAAGTTCGTCCACTTGTTCAGTAAACATGTGCCTGTATGTTATTTCATATATTAAACGAAAACATGTTTTGGTGCTTCAGTAGACGTTTACCGTCTGCCCGTCAACTTCAATAGAATATTCGGTGCCAATCAATATGTTAAATAACTATATATTTGCAATTGTCGCCATCGGTAAGTGCAAACAATGTTTTACAAGTTATTAATTTTATATTATTTATTTCACTTTGGGTGGCTTTTTCTTATACCTCTTTCCATCAGATGGGCCGTGTGCTTGTCTGCCAAAGCACACGGCCCACCTGATGGAAAGAGGTTACCGTTGCCTATGGACGTGTGCATAACCAAGGGAGTCACACTAGCGCTTCCAACCTTAGAGCACAGAGAGTATCTATACCGTCAGTGTAAAAGGCTAAGCAGGACAAGCTTTTGGTCTTTCCACTGACAGCACTAAAACTCTCCAGTGAGCTCTGGCTACCCTACTCACCGCCGGGAACACAACACAAGGTTATTATGGCCGCGGTATTCTCGCGGTATTAACTCTACGGACTCATGCTTATCGACAGCCTGTGCGATGCCCCATCCATCCATAAGCAGGTATACCTAGCTTGACCCTGAATCGGTCGTCTCCCTTAAAGTCGTATTTGCCTAATTAAAATGCGAAGAAATAAGCAGACTTCTGCTCAGGAGGCCTCAGATGTAATCAGGAACAAAGCTGAAATGATGTTGATTACTTTCAGATTTCTATACGTTGATAGTTTCCTCATCTGATTGTTCTAGCTACATTGCTGGACGTATACTACTTATCCGCGGCTCCAGCTCAGTCAGTGAAAGATCTACTCAAGGAACAGTGTAAGAGAAATGGCGCAGAACACAAAGTCAACGATGTCGAGGTATGATGTTATTGTCTAAATTAGTAGCCGATAGATATTGAAACCTTATAATAATGATAAAAATAATAAACTCACGCCTATATTCCCGAAGGGCAGAGGTGCTAGCACCCACATTTCGCCAGTTTATGTTTAGATCCTGATGTGTGTGAGGTGGCGAGCCTATTGCCATAACACACATAACATCGAAAAGCATCAAAAAGTCATTGGTGTGTGCCATGGTAAAACCTGGGATTGAACCTGAGACCTCATCTCAGCAGTCCATTTACCCATACCACTAGGCTACCGCGGTTGGTTGGTTGGTAGAGATTGAAACAAATTTAAGTTATACTTTTGAGCAACAAAAACACAGTATTTCTGTCTAATTACTGTGACAAAAACATTGGGATAACAAACTAATAACAGTACCCTCAGCGCGAAAAACTATCATAATCCTATCGTAAGCCTAACAAGAGAACGGAGCATCGTGATTGGCCGCCTTCCTACTGTGAACCTGCTGTGCAATTCTCTAAGCAAACAGCGTCGAGCAGACAGCCCCGATAAAGATTCTCATTGGTTGGAATGAGTGACGTCACTGGAGATCTACCAATGACAATCTTTATCCAAGGATGTCGCAGCGCTATGCTCGACGCTGTGTGCTTCCAGAATTGCACAGCTGTTTGTATGTGAAGCCGGCCAATTGCAATGCTCTGTGCTATCGTTACGTTTACGATTCGATTTTATATATTTTCGTGCTAGGGGTACTGAAAAATGTTCAATCAGATCTGCCAGTGTTACTGGGAAAATACGTATATATTCCTGAGACCCTGGTGTTGTTGGGGATTGAATCCTCTTCCATATAAAACTGCAAGGGAAAACTAGGCACCGACATCCTAGGCATGTTTCTACTAAGACGAACTAATTTACAACTCAATCATTTCAATTCGATATTTACTTAAAACTGTAATACGATAAAGCTGTTTCGCATGACATAGTACATTATTTGCATGATAAAAGGACAAAACATCTGTTTATTATTGAATTTTGGGGCTGACTGTTACGAATCAGCTGTCGTTTATATAAAATATGTCAAATATGGCTCAACTTGGGTAATTGGAATGTTTAAATTGAGGTAATTAACCCTAAATTAGTATAACAATATAATTATCTAGAACATATATTACACGGTCCTTTCAAGTGTCAAACAAACTATAACTGCATAGCGTTCTAGAACACGAATAATCCCACTCGATACTTTTTATAAGAACACATAATTACTAAATCTATTTACCAGCGCAAATGGACGTAATCATGCATACACATATGTGGACATCGAGGTCACTTTATTGTTTCTACTCTTATTATTTGACTTATACGGCTTTCATGCGAGCGACTGCCGGTAAACCTCCTATAAGAGGAAAGCTTCTGCCAAAGCATAGTTCATTCGTCTGTCGATCAGTAGGAGCACTGGGTGCTTGGAGGAAGGTCTTAGTGGAGCACCATATTTACTCATTTCGGGGCTTTATACAAAGAATATAAAAAAATCTCTATAAAAAATCTACATAAAAAAAGAATCGATTTCATTTATTCAGTTTAGACACATAAAGAGCACATATGAACGTCAAAATTTTACAATTATGGCAGGAAATAATATAAAAATAGCAAATAATTACATTATTTCGCTGGTTCGGTAGGTTAGTTCTACTGAGAAGATACCAGCAAGAATATCAGAGAACTATCTTAGAACTAGATTAAACATAAACATGTTATGTTTTAGAACTAGATTAGATTAAAATTAATTATAGGTCTCCTAGATTTTTAGGAGAACTATAGTGAGGGACCACAATCGGATACTGAGAAGAATTCGAACCCAAAATTCAAGAGACTGATTACAAGACTTAGTTCAATTTGTTTGTTTCAGAATTCTGGCAAAACCTTCATACAATGCATAAATGGTTTAGTTGATTTTGAAGTACTGACAGGAGAAATAGAAGAAGCGGTAGTCTTTGGTGATCTTGATGAGGTTTTCGAGAAGTAAGTACAAAATATACTCTATCTCTATATGTAAGTAAAGTATTAATAAAGTGACCCTCTTTTCTGAGACCTTGCCTTCAGCTTGCCATCAGGCAAGGCGAAGTCTATTAGACGTTTCTTATATAAAAAAAAATACTATTATAAAGTTGTGTCTGACAATTTATCTGTTTGTTCAATCATCAATAAAAGTAACTCCATAAATTTTGATGAAAAAAAAACGTTTTGGATACGAAATGTCCCTCAGTTGGGTAATTGGAATGTTTAAATTGGTTCCACCGCCACTATCCACCAGTGGATCACATAGCACTAAGGAGTTCAGTGATCCACTGTTGATCTAGTCTAGTGGAGCTATTATTACTTCTAGCAATAGTTTTAGAGTCCATGGTCTGCTCCACAGCAAAGAGTTTTCAAACTATCATGGCCACTCACATCAGTATCAAAATAATCGGGATATGAAAATGGTAAATATCCCGATTATTTTGATACTGAAGCGAAGAGGTTGTTATGGAAATTGAAAGCAACTTTTTTATTAGGAGGCATATAAGCACGGGGCCCACCTGATTGATAGTGGTTACCGTGGCCAATGGGCTTGTGCAACACCAGTGCAGAAGACGAAGCAAAGCAAAACTCAACGATAAGCCTCATCAAATAGAGAAAGCTTAGGGGAGGGGACCTCGAATCTAAAATACAAACTTTGAATGACCAACGAGTTAGAGTTTAGAAATTCTCGACCATTTCGTGATCCCAGGATACGAGATAGTCTACGATCAAAAGTCTGGTAGAGTCAATGCCCATTTGTATAGGCCACTCTCATGTATACACAGTGTGGTAATCGAACCGTGACCTCTAACTTAGTAGCTCATCGCTCTACCCCTACGCCACAGAGGTATTCGTATAATTTTGTTTGTGTCTGTACTTGCCTATAATTTTTTACCCGACAACGACGAAGCAAAAGGAGAGTTATGATTTTCACAGGTTCATCTGTTCCCTCATAGCTCCTCAACCACTTATTAGGACTGGATAAATGAGTCCGCTAATTATAGGCTATTTAACGTATCACTGAATCAATGTGGCGCCCTCTAGCGGTCATGAAGCACTGTGTCTAAAATAAATATGTCGTGTTTGGTACCATCTGTAAGAGCTTAATTAGCGCATTTCAAATATTTATAAATTATACCTATTGCATATAGTATATTTGACTATAATATAAATAAGAAATTAAGTTTAAAACTAAAACCCAACTACCGAAACATTACGCTCTAAAAAGTTTTTAACAAGGAAATATCTTGGATAGCCGTAGCCGTATGCCACTTAGTCTATATTATTTTTTTAGGTATTGCGCCAAATCTTCTCAGCTGAAAACGTGCATCAACAATTGGTTCGATGGCGTGGCTCCTTGCGTGGACACCACATCTCAAGGTCATTTAACAACCATCAAGAATGCTAGTGACCAGCTTATAGACTTTGTTTGCTACAACAATGGCAGCAGAATTGCCTGTAAGTATAAAAATATATAAAAAATATCTGTTAAGTGCGATTCGGGCTCGCGTATCGAGGGTTCCGTAACTTAAGTTACATAAACCGTTTTATATTTTTTTTACTGGAGAATTTGTACTGTCAGTGGGATGACTAAAGGCTCGTCCTGCTTTGTCCTCTATACTGAGGCATATAAGCGTGTTTACAGGGTCGGCAGCGCGAGTGTGGCTTCTCTGGTGTTACACACAGCCATAGGCCACAGTAACCACTTTCCATCCGGTAGGCCGTGCACATGTCTCCCACCAAAGTGGTATAAAAAAAGGTACTAGGTTCCTACAGTGTCGGCAACACGAGTATGACGCCCTAGGTGTTGCACACGTACATAGGCCACGGCAACTACTTTCCTTCGGGTGGGCCGTGCGCTTAGCTGCCACATAAAGTACCTAGTATAAAAATACTCATTCTGTAGAGACACATCAACATGCGTAGTCAGATAATTTTTGGGGTACAGTCTTCTTACACAATATCATTTCATGGACATTTATGTTTTCTCAGTACATACATACATATATAATCAGTCTTCATCCCCGGAGGGATAGGCAGAAATGAATTAACACCCATAATTTACCAATCATTGTATTCGGTGAGCCTATTTCCGTATTCCGGACACTGTTGTTGACTCGAGCCATGCATCTGAGGCTGAGTCTGGGCTGTATATATCTGTCTGATTTTAAACAGCCCTATCCCTTAGTCGCCTTGTAAGAGATGGCATGAGAAGAGATGGGGTGGCCAAATTTCTACTCTGCCGGGAACCACGAGGCCACAGTTTTCTCAGTAAATAGTTAGGTAGATGTTTCGTTTTCATAAATTAATGTAGATAAAAATATCTTGTATTAAAAAATCAATGACAAGTAAACTTAGTCTTCGTCAGCCTAGTTTGCTTGTTTTGCTAAAAATACGTACAAATTATACAAGAAAGAGTATTACCTCTGAAGGAGCACAAATATATACTTAATTGTCTTCCGTCCAAAATAAAAAAATGTAAACTCGTTTCGCGCTTTTGAATCTTTGAAGCTGAAACACTGTCAGCCTACATACTAAATTGGAACCTAATCAGGCAAATATAATTTTATGATTGAAACAGCCAAATGAGTAGGTACACTAGGTACCCCTCTCTTGTCATGTCGGTGACCTATTTAAGTACTTATTTATTGTTATGTTCTCATGGAAGTGACTGTGTCTTTTTCAGAATAAGTTATTTAAACCTTAAACCTTTTTTTTACGTGCGCATAATCCCCGCGCATACCTCCCCACCGGAGCCGGTGGGAGAGGTTATCTCGGACTCGAACCGACTAAAACGCAGGCCGCCTGTGAGTCGTTTTGGTTGCCGAAGATGAGGTTGACAGGCATATCCCTCGCACTCCGGCCGACCCGAACCTTAAACCTTAGATCGCAATGAAGATTGACTGTCTACGACATAAAAATAGTACCGTAGTTTAAGGGCCACCATAGCAGTAATTGGTACATATACTTCTCTGTTGCAGTATTCATTGCCGACGGTGGTCCTCAGTGCATCCAGAACAAGGCAAGTGACATTAGAGCATGTGGAGATGCCTTGAAAAATTCTATTGCAGATTTTGAGGCAGCACAAAGTCATACAACACAAGTACGTATTGCATTTGAAGTAGAGTGGTAGACTAGTTGTCTTCGTGTTATTTTGTTGAATGCAATGTTTTATTTTTGCAGGAACGTTGCGCCAAGTATGAAGAGGTCGTTAGCTGCGTCGTGCAAAAACTGGAGACATGCGAATCGCCTACATCTGCCAATTTGTTTCGGTCACTATCTGGATTTGTCCGCAATGGATCCCCCTGCGCAGTATGTGAAACTTAATGCTATCTTTCTTTTCTTGACAAAATACTGGGTGTACATTCGTATCAAAATAATCGGATTATTTACCATGTTGCATACCTACATTTACCATGTTGTATACAGTAGGTAAGCATCGTGTGTCGTGAATGTGATCAAGATCGGATTCCGAGTTCGTAGTGAGAGTGAAACCAGTGGTAGTGCAAATACGCGTAGTAAAAGAACTCGAAAGAGAGTAGATCGATATATTTACTCCTAAAAACTTTTACTCTGTTCACCGCCAATACTCCAGTTCCTCCGTGATCATGGTGCTTGCAACAGCGCCGAAATATCGGAAACTCGAAACAATCCAACATGGTAAATATCCCGATTATTTTGAGTGACCATGATAGTTTAAATACCTATGAGTGTACATTTTCAGATTTTTAAAATTTCAGTTTCCTCGTTCAATAACAGAATATCGATAGTTTATATCAAAATATTTAGCAATGCGTGCATGGGGAAACTAAAACCGATTTTTAGAGTGGCATATGTGCTCAGATCATTTGATAGGAAGCGGTTACCAGATCCTATAACTGCTTGCATCGCATATTATAGCCATGTGTTGCTAGCCCTAAATATTTGATTTTATTGTGAAAAGCACATGATAGGTACTTTTGAGCATAAGTATTTTTATAATTCTACATTGTACTTACAATATAAACTCAGCGCAATCTGTGTTTACATTTAACTAATTATTATTATTATTATTTGCACAAGTGATAATTATTAGTATTGTAAGTACCTAATAAGTTTTCAGATTTCTTTTTACTCAATTATACTACATTTTTACAGAAACCCAAAATAAACCTAGAAAGTGAAGATTAGCGGCGTTCACCGGAAGTGAAATAATGAATATTATGCGACCGAAATATGTAACTTATAGTAAAATAAATAGTTCAGTATCAAGTCGAAGACGCAAGGATTTTAATTACTTAGGTATTATCTACTTATTTAAGAAATAAAAGATGACAGACAGCAAGGCACCTTACCTCAGCATCAAAATAAAAAAATTAAGGTCAATAACTAACTATCACGTGACACCACGGAAGTTGTTATTACATTATCTGTGGTTAAGCTACGATCGGTTTGTTTTGGTTTTGTAGAGCGAAACAATGTCGTACCTTTTGGGCAGGATATGAGTCAGAAGCTACAACGTGCTGATCTGGAGATATTGCACCGTCTCCTTCGCAAACAAACTTATCAACCTCTCGGTTGATAGGTCTGTTTACAGTGGTACCTATCATAAGATAGTACCATTATTTTTATTTAAGGACTAAGTATAATCTTTAAATAAAAGAAAAATAAAACATCTAGAGGTCAAAAGAAGTTGTAGGTTAAAGGTTCTGGAAATTACAACATCGAGCACATAAAAAAAGGGTCATGACACCACCCTTCGGCCTCCTTAGATCTACGCGTGATAACGAACAGGACCCCGATTCTAGTAATTTTATGCCATAACTAGCTGTTGCCTGCAGCTCCACCCGCGTGGATGTCTGTTATCGCTTAGTGTTGAGTCAACACTATAGAGCATAAAATAATTCTAAAATAAAAGTAGCCTACGTTACTCTTTATTACATCAGCTACCTGCCAATAAAGACTGTCTGTCTGTCTGTTTGTTCCAGCTAATCTCTGAAATGGCTGGACCGATTTTGACGGGACTATTGGCAGGTAGCTGATGTAATAAGGAGTAACGTAGGCTACTTTTATTTTAGAAAAAAAATATGCTCAATAGCGTTCACTCAACATAAAGCGATAACCAACATCCACGCGGGCAGAGTCGCGGGCAACAGCTAGTCTTATATAACTTGCATCTCAAAATCCTTTCTTAGGGGATGCCTACGTCATAGTAGCTTTTTGTGTGCAAAGTCTCAGCCCGATCGGTTTAAAATTGACTTTCATACGAAGTTTCATACAAATTTTCATCCCCTATTTTATCCCCTTGGGGGTAGAATTAATCTAAATCCTTTCTTAGCGGATGCCTACGTCATAACATCTACCTGCATGCCAAATTTCAGCCTGATCCGTCCAGTGGTTTGGTCTGTGCGTTGATAGATCACTATGTCAGTCAGTCACCTTTGAGTTTGATATATTTAGATAAAACCATTGTCATACCAGATACTACAAGCAATGCCATTTCATTTTAGACTTTACTGACATGCTGTCAGTCTATCTTGGACAATTAATGAAGAGATATAATGAACTCTTTTTCATTTATTTTTGAACTTCAAGCCTATATCAATAAACTCTAAAATTTACTGTCATTTTTTGCAGTGTCGGTGGTATAAGTGGTTTTGCTATGACATAAAATTAGCAAAATCGGGGGCCTGGCTCTTTTCTAACTAAGCCCCATCCTCCTTGTCGCTTACACTCATAAAGGAAAAATATAGCAGTAAATCAAAACGACGGTTTTCTATAATTTCATAGTTTATTTGCAAAATATTATAAACAGTTAAAAATCACATAAGAACACACAATAATATTAAATTAACGAACACTAGTTAGTTTTTCAAGTCGCGTAGTTTTAAGCATTATGAGTCAACGTATAGGTACACTATCAAAAATTAATAATTTGAATATGCACTCAAAATCTTTTGATTCAAGATTAGAAAATTATTGAATAGAATTATTATTAAATTAAGTAAAATGAAAATATTTTTATTTTAATTTACGTATTCTCTTTTTTCGTGAATGCTTAGCAAGAGACTTGACAAGAATGAGTTATTCATCAGTCGATCATTCTTACGATCTACTTTAACCACAGACTGCCATGAACGAAATCCACTCATTCACTCACAAATAACAATGTTAAAGAACACAATAAGTAAATGGTTCAAACGCAGTTCCATAATTTAAAAACTTAACCTGCATACGTACTCAAGAAATGGAATTTTTTTTTATTCTTACATGTTTCGGTATCAAATTATTGCAGCCTAATATCCTTTACATAAAATACGAGTTTACACAAAATATCATTGATTTCAACCACTTATATCGACATTTGTTCATAAAACTGTATTTTTTGTTGACAATGTTTGCACAATCATAAAAAAACTAATAGGATAACAACCATTTTTACCAGCAATGATTGGCACCGCAATCCAGATGAATTTAACAGCGTTTATACAATTAATTTAAATTTTGAACCCATTCCAGTGGACTTTTACTGGTGAAATCCAGGTTCAATAAAATTTTGGAATGCTTTCACACCATAAAAATATATAATAATACAATAAAAAAGTGCTATTTCACATGATATGCTATTTGACGTATACGCTACGAAGCTCCTATACCGTAAACTTAGTTTTGGCAATCTACATATTCTAATAACTATGACACGTACCCTTAAATCGAATGCTCACATTTAATGCGTAAAAAATATGTATAATTTTATAGAAAAAAGCTTCCCTAAACACCTAATAGCAGCAGTAAAACAAGCCGGAAAGACAACTACCCACATATATATTCATTTGCATAAGAAAAGCGTGTGTTTTACATACATGAAGAAATAAACCAGAAATCAAATTATCGGAATATAAATATATTCAAACTTCAGCCGTAGTATATATTCTGTGCTTCAGTTTTGATCTGGTATTCACGTAACACAATTTTCATAGAAATCGTGATTAATTTTGACATTTGGAATATTACGATTCGCGATTGAAATTTCAACAGACTTATATTATGAGAATTAACCTTAAGAATAAAGTTGTAGATATGGATAAGGCTTTTGTACTGGCACATCGGAAATATGAGTCTGGTTATTTAGTTACTGTTTAAAAATCAAGAGCTGCTATTAAATATTCTGTAAGTAATAAGCCTGTAAGTTTTTATATAATATGGCATTTTTACATGTACTCCTCAGTGTTACCACTTAAAAATTATATGTTTGGTGGTAAGTACAATATTTATAAAAATACTTATGTTGTTCGAATTCCGCACACTTACACTATACGTTTATATGACTATGCGTTGGCCACGATGTTGGCATATACATTACGAAAATATGTATAGATATATTTATGCATAACCCTAAAACAATATAATATCACTGTTTGCTTAAAAACCCAAGCCCTGTATAAAAAAAATCAGTATAATTAAATGATTACAAAAGCTTTAAAAATACCCAGTCTCTTATAAAATTAAATCTAAAAATGATACACACTACTGCAAAATTGCTGAAAAAATGTAAAATACATATAAGACTTAATTTAATCACAATTTGTAAAAAAATTCAAATAGTTCTTAAATATTCAATTTTTTTTTAGCACAATATAAACCTCAAACCGGTACTTGATGATTCTGAACGAACTGTAAATGTATCGAATCGATTGTACACAATCGATTACGATGCTATTTCGACCGGCAATACGAATATTATTACGAATGATTCGATGCTAATATCACTTATTATTTAAGCATTATTATTTTAATTGATTTGGTATAAGCGGTTAACGGTTTATTAAAACAGTGTTCATTATAACCATTATAAGTGTTCATTATATTTGAAATTATTCACTCGGAATCTAGCTGCGAACTTAATATAAAATTATGAAATGTCTTTTTTCGAGTTGTAAGGAAAGAACGCTATTATGGGCACCGATTCTGTTGCGCATCTCAATAAATGATCTGTAAAAAGTTAAAAAACTTCATCATATTTGGTATCGAATTAAATCTAGAAAACACAGCTGTGAATGTTGATGTACTAATAGTTAGTGGTTTCACAGTTTTGACAACACTAATCCAGTTTCGATCTTTATAACAGCAGGATCGGCGCCATCGACGTCTCACGATGGGTGTAATCTTTGCGGAGTTTCCCAAGCTCCGTGTACCGCATTGTCACACAGTATTGTACATATAAATCAAAGTACAAATTAAAAAATTTAATTATTTCTGACAAGGGTTAGACAGTCAATAATATATAATGTGTAATAAAATTAACACTCGGAACTTTGTGTAGTTACTTGGTATCGGAAAATATGAATAGGTGAAAAATTTCAAAAATATTGGGTGAGCAAATTCTCTAAAATTATCAATGCTAACCGTACCACATCGATATATCCAGCACATGGGTTGCAGTAATCAGCTGGCTTTTCGGGGTCAATGACCGGTGGGTGTTCTGTTGGTATATTTCATGAGCCAACGTGTGCGTATCACGACTCGAGAAGCCCCGAATTCAGAATTGCGGCCCCGTGGTGGTAGTGTTAGCATACAAACATGAGCGTTATATGAAATAATAAGTGAAAATTTACAAATCATATTATTTTTATTCCGCCATATTTATCGATACTCATATTAACCCCTCAAAGTTGCGAGAGTTAATTTTGTTCAACCTTATATATCGCGATCCTATCAATAAATATTCCGATCCTGTCAGATATATTGAAATTATAGATGTTAGTTAAACGCGATTCGGACTTCTTATGACACCAGATCACGATATGGGATCGCGATTTTTATCGACTGTCTAATCCCTGCCATGCATTCACTCAAATGTAGCTGCAAAGTTATTTACCAGACTATTATACTAAAATATTAGATATTACTTCAAGCCTAAAAACCATATCACATTATCAGGACAACATAGAAGCAATCAATAGCGTTCCTCAATTTTAGGCCGTCCACTGCCTCGTGCGTACACGCATACAGGCGCCTGTTTCAGTCAATTAAATATGACGCAAAATAAATTTGCACAATAGTTTGACGACGTGCGGGCGACTGCTGTGTAACACGCTAAAGGCAGCAAACGGTCTTACAATATCTGTCATGCGCGAATATAAAACTGAGTTTATTTCTATATAATCTTTTACAGTATGATTCCTACCAATTATAGCAGCCCACCATTGGAAAAATTTGATTTTGACATCCTAAACAAAACCTTATGTAGTTGACATCTTAATGATATTATAAATATTAAAAAAAGTACTATATATAATTGGTACGAACAACAAAGTATTTGGTATTACGAAAGGTCCTTGACCAGCAAGATTGCCCACCTTTTGTATCTGTTTTATTATCATCTAGAGGGGTGCAGTCAATTGACGGACCAAATATAAAAAAAATGGATGATATATATTCGCGAAACTTCAAATATGAATGAAAATATAATAAAACAAAATAATATAATAAAAATCAATATCCTTGTGCTACTCTAATTCTAAATGTCTTTTTTGTTCCGATATGTTCTTTTTTATTACTATTATAAAATAAATTAGGCCAAATTATGGGCAGTGATTTTTATAGCTCTGGCAACACTAGACAAGTTTTGTCAGTAGCGTGTTCTCTTTATGGCAGAGATTAAAAAGGCAATATTTATTGATATTATTCATTCACCAATCTGGCAATATAGGTATATTGATATGCCTATATTGACACCGGATCATGATATTGTATCGCGTTATTCATTGAATGTACCTATATATGATACTTCACTAGGCAGCCGTCTCCAAATTCTTGACCTGACAATATGTTACAGTGTATGACAGTAGCTCACTAAGCTAACAAGCTATCTAGTCCAGTACCCAACATTTCATTGAGCACATCGGGAAGAAGAGCGAGACTTCGGGTAAGATCGGAATGCTTCGTCTTTGTAGAGCGTTGTCTCTATCGCACAGCTTGATATCTTTTTGGAATAGTTTTTTATGTAGAACTCGTCAATATGACTTCTCCACTGATATTAAGCTAAAGAGAAAGGACTCAAGAATGACTTTCAATATTGTAAGTACTTACAAACGATACGGGCCAATAATGACCCTTATTGTGGTGACTTCATAGGATGCATTTTTACACCCCGCTTAAGGGATCCGGGAGTACAGGATAACCTAAAGTAAATTTGTCTGTCTGTTACTGTAGTTTGATGAATAAACACAGGATTAGATTACACCTTGGGAAACAACAAAGTCTATGTTTGGTTGCGAAGTATTCTATAAACAAAAATGGTTTTAACTACTCTATAAAGGTACTAAACTCAATCCATTATGCGGTAGAAATAGATAGATTCAAGCTTTACAAAGCCGAAGCAAGTTAGTCGGGCTCGTCATTCTTCTACCCATCGTGCAATATCAAAATCCGAGTATTGTACGTACATTTCCGACGAGTACCTTCAAACTATATATAAAACTAAAGCGTGCATGGCTTGTATGGTTCCTTAAACAAGTAAGACGGCTGCTAACGCCATGAAAACGGTGCTTGAAGTTATAGTGAGGCCGCTTGCTGAGCCGCCTTGGTTGCCTTTGCCGCTTTTTACAACCTGCAACGTAAATACACATTATAGTTAAATTTTCAGAGCAAGCCAGCAGGAATCGGGTCACCACTGTTGCATACTTTTATTACATGCAGCGAGCAGTTAATGCCGGCAGTTCCATCCGCATAGATATCGATTTTAGTTTTGGTATAGTTTTATTTAACCAAAATGCAATAAAAAATGCGATGGCGAACAGCTGTTTAATAAAAAAAAACAATTTCAAAATGCGTTCAGCGGATTTTTAATCCAGCTAAAACTAAAAAATAATTAAAAAAAAATTCGACCAGAATCATTAATTTATGATAACCCAAAGTGATGTTTTATCTATATCTCTAATCTAAAGATATATTTGAAGACAAATAAAGGTAATTTTATAAATATATTATGGTCAGACAAATATTATCAATAATTATTACCTTTGTAAAATAGAAAAAAAAAGTTGAAAGTAAAAGAATGTTCCAAAAACACTAAAGTCCATGAAAACAACTATTATTCTAAAACCGCAGTATTATTAAAAGGTCATAAGTACATTTAAATCTGAACGATCCTATTAAAAGGTAATAAGTAGGGGGGCGTCCATAAATTACGTGAGATATTTAAGGAGAGGAGGGGGTCAAGTCAAATATCATCTAATCTTACGTTGGAGATGGGGGGGGTCTCGGCAAATATCATGCATTTCTTTTTCTGATTGAAACAAAAAAATAATACTATTTTGGTCCATTTAATCCAAATTATACATGCTAAAGATTTAATCTTAAGCGTATATCACAATACGATTAAGATCATTCACTAATTCGTTGGAAAGAAAATAATTTCATTCATACTTTGACGTTATACATCTACTGACTGTCAAACCACCATTATTTGTTTTATACCAAATAGCTCAATTTGTAAAGTGTAGTCCATTCTTTGTTTTCACGCCACTGTCAGCCGAACGCGCGACTCGATGAACGAGAATAATGATTACTAGTCGTAAATAAAAGTACGAAGTAATTTTTTTTTTCTTTTTACAATAACAATCCAACGCGTTTACGTAAGAAACCCACATTTTGAAAAATCTCACGTGAGATTGGGGGATGGGGTAGGGGGTTGAATAAAATCTCACGACATCTCACCAGGGGGGGAGGGAGGGACAGAAAATTTAAAAAAACACCGCACGTAATTTATGGACGCCCCCTAATACATTTTAAAGTTAGTGATATTTTTAAACATTTAACAAAAAATAACGATCACAAGAACTGTCACAATATTTTCTGTTTTTTAAACTTACTGCTGTTTTAGTATTGGTATCCCCTCTGGCCTAGAAAACATGCATGTTTGTTAGTGAGTTAGTATTAGTTAAAGTGCACGAGTGAGTGGAATTATCATTCATAATTCTACTACTACTAATAACACAATAATACTAATTAGTAATACATTAATACTAGTAATGCAATAATACTAGTATTCCAATAACACTGGTAATACAAATATACTAGTAACACAAAAATATTAGTAATACAAAAATACTACACACACACACACACACAAACTCACGCCTATATCCCCGAAGGGGTAGGCAGAGGTGCTAGCACCCACATTTCGCCAGTTTATGTTTAGGTCCCAATGTAATAGGTGGCGAGCCTATTGCCATTAACCGGGCACTTATAAACCTGCGATAAATACACACATAACTTCGAAAAGCATCGAAAAGTCATTGGTGTGTGCCATGGTGAAACCTGGGATCGAACCCGAGACCTCGTCTCAGCAGTCCATTACCCAAACCACTAGGCTACCGCGGTTCCACTATACACAATACTAGTAATACAATAATACTAGTATCCAGTATTTATAATTGGCAAATAGCTGGCATAATGCTGAATTAGAAGCAAAAAAATACTCTAAACACATGCTTGAGAAACGGCAAGGTGCAATTAAATAATAATATTGTTCTATGTTTAAGCTCATGCAATTGTTAATAGGCATCTTGCTATCAGAAATAAAATACTTAATTATTTTACGATGACATGTTTGAGAAATTAATTACCATAAATAGTTTTTAATCATCAAATAAGCAAAAGAAAGAAGTATCCAGAGCACAGTTACTGTAATTAGACTTTAATAATGAACTGTACTGCAATATTAAACAGTGTTTTTTCCTTTTTACGAGTAAGGCCATTACAACATGTGTGAAAGAGATAGATACTTACTTTAAAGTTCTTGCAGGGCGTAGCAGTTCTGATGAAATTAAACAGGGAGTCCACGATATTAGCAGAGGTAGATTTGGCGCATTTATCGAGAACGCCGACGATACACTTTTGTATATCGGTCATTTGATTGCATTGCTTCTCCTGTAAATATGATATTATATGAGTAAGTTCTAAGCAATTAGGATATAAAATTTTCGTATTAATTTATATAGGAAAAAGTACACAGTGAAAAAGAGAATTAAAACCTCTATCACTAACTGCTGTGTCGCTATCCACCATAGTTACCATAGCTTCGACTATTTTTTTCTAGGTAGTCCGACAGGTGGCACCATTTTTAGGGTATTTGAGGCAAGCTGAAAGCTTCTCCCATACCACTCCTATTATACACCCCGAACCCCCCCCCCCCCCTCCACCCCCCCCCCCCTCCGAGCTGCAAAACTGGCTGGTGAGTAGCAGCCTAGCAGGAGATTACCTCGTAAGTTAGAAATCTCACTAAAAACCTGATTTTTTGAGAATTATTGAGAAGGTGGAATACTCTGATTAACTGCGGTACACATACAGGAAAGCCGAAACATATGTTTTGGGACAACCCTGGGGACATCTAAAGACAATTTCTTCATTATTTCTGATAGTTCGTAAGAATTTCGAATCATTGCGGTCTAGACAGAGCTGTGTAGATTGTTATCAATAATTATTTATTAATATCATTTACCTTGAATTCCAGTGTAAAAGCGCTATTCACAGAGATATCCTTCAAGTCCTTCTGTGTTTGTGCGTCGATTGTCTGGTTAACGCATTGTCGAAGCTCCTCTTGATTCTCTTGGAAACATTCCTGACCGCCTTCAGCTATAAACACTGCAAACAATATTTATTGATGTGAATCGTGAGTAACATCAGTTCTTTGTCTGGGTTGTAACCCAAAGCTTTAGCTTCCGACGTCCGCTCTCACATTCTTTCTAATGACATAACATAACATAAACTCACGCCTATATCCCCGAGGGGGTAGGCAGTGGTGCTCGCACCCACATTTCGCCAGTTTATGTTTAAGTCCCAATGTAATAGGTGGCGAGCCTATTGCCATCAACCGGGCACTTATAAACCTGCGATAAATACACACATAACTTCGAAAAGCATCGAAAAGTCATTGGTGTATGTCATGGTAAGGCCTGGAATCGAACCCGACACCTCGTCTCAGCAGTCCATTACCCAAACCACTAGGCTACCGCGGTTATCTATCTTTCATATCTTTTCTTTCTAATGATTATTTTTATATTTAATTTTTTTTTATTGTAATTGTACTTAATTGTATTTTATTTATTTGTGGTCCACTACTATTGCATTAGGTAACAACCTGTAAAGGTTATAGTATATGGAATAAATAAAACCCTAGAAATGCGTAGACGTCAGACTGAAGACCCTATAGAAGTCTCATAGGAACATTTTCTCACCTTGAAGTCACTAACAGAATATAATATTAGTAGTACTTTGTATGGAAACTAGTGTCCTTAAACATCCTTATTATGACGAATAACAGTGGCTTGATTCGAGTGACAATGAGAACGTCATTCTCATACCTGGGCCTCGATTTTGCTAAAACAAAACTACTGTCATATCTAGGACACTGCTAAAAAAACATTTAATTTTGTACTTTAACACAATGCATTGAAAGTCCAATTTTTTTTTTTGCTGAGTGAAATAATCCGACAAACTCTTTGTACGTAATTCAATGTTGAACTCTAAGCGTGTTTTTTTATATATAGTGCACGTCAATTAGACTTCGCCTTGCCTGATGGTAAGCTGAAGGCAAAGTCTCAGAAAAGAGGGTCACCATTACTTACATATACCGTGTGACAATGGTGACACTCAGCTTGACGGCCTCATCATATATATTTTCACGCCCCGCTTAAAGGACTGTAGGAAGAAGGAAACACGTGAGCTGGTAATGAATTCCAGGCCTTAATGGTGCGAAATAAAGTCAATTTAAGTAGTAAATTTAATGGCATTTGGCAGTGTCTGTGGTATGACATTGGTTTTGCTATAACGCAGAATTCAGGTTTTTACTCTATAGTAAAACTTACACGCGATTCTGTCGCCATCCTTATAGCAGACGAAGTCGGTGAGCTGATCAGTTACGTTGTACAAAACCTTGAAGTTCTTCTGTTCTTCGGGGGAGAAGCATGGCTTGATCGTCTCGGTAGCGTTGCGGAAACATTCCCTGAATTGGGGAGTTTTGTCGCAGTACCTGAAATACAAAAAAATCAGTTAATTATGTACTAACCCAATGAGGAGGCGTACTACTTATTTATCCCGATAGGTGGCGCATTATCGCTGGTATTGTATTGCTGTCAAATTTAATTCAAATTGTTAGCAAATAAAGGAAAAAGTCACCTGAAGAATAAACAATGACGCTGTGTAGTTCATTTCAGTGTAAAAAGAAAGGCCCTCATCGTTTCCCTTCTGATAATAAAAGACAGATGACGTAAATTAGAGGCCTGCGCATCAAAACTGAATATCAAATTCGTCTGCTAGAATATGTAGATACCATGATGACCACTGTCATACAGGAGCACATTTTTTATTGATAAGTTCACAAACAAAATTATATACTGTCAACGCAAATGTCAACGACAAGATTGACAGTGCTTGTCAATCTTGTCGTTGACATTTGCGTTCTTTCAGTCTTGTCTGACATAAGAAACATAGATTCTAAGATAAGCACCAGCGAGGGTGACGCCATCTGATATTAGTTTTGCCTGTGCCTACCCATTCAAATTTAAGACACCCCTGGTAGAAAATGTAGACGAAAAAATCCTAGTTTGACGGATGAGATGAGTTTTTTTTTAAAGGAATATTAAACCTGATATTACAAATATTCCCTCTAACCCCTCTAACAAAGCCAAATTGCTTGTGCTAGGAACGGAAGATGCATGTCAATGGACTCGTTTGACTCATCGAAGACTAAAAGAAGTGGAGAAAAATAAGACCGCGGTCCAGGATGTTCCGAAATGGAAACTGCAAGCAATTGCGGCACTAGCTAATAGGTATGTACATCTCTTTATAAACATACTAGTTGACGAGCATCAGCGAGTATGTTTATAAAGACTCCCCCTACGTGGATGTCTGTTCTAAAATTTTAAGTCTGACCAATATCATCATTATGAAAAAAAGACCGCATCAAAATCCGTTAGTAGTATTTTGCGTTCATCGCAAATCAATAAACAAACAAAAATTCTAAATATGTTAGTGTTCAAAATATAGTACTTCGATTTTTTCTTTAAATAACATCAATGTACAATCTATCAAACCGCGGTAGCCTAGTGGTATGGGTAATGGACTGCTGAGACAAGGTCTCGGGTTCTATCCCAGGTTTTACCATGGCACACACCAATGACTTTTCGATGCTTTTCGAAGTTATGTGTGTATTTATCGCAGGTTTATTAGTGCCCGGTTAATGGCAATAGGCTCGCCACCTATTACGTTGGGACCTTATACATAAACGGGCGAAATGTGGGTGATAGCACCTCTGCCTACCCCTTCGGGGATATAGGCGTGAGTTTATGTTATGTTTATGTTATGTACAATCTATCATCTAACAATACATTCCATCATCGCACCACTCGCCATAGACAGGGAATTCATCCTCACATATTGAACCGGAAAAGGTGCGCACTGTGCGCTATGAAAGGAACTTAATCCCACGCACGCTCATGCTGTGGAATAAAGTCCCTGCTGCTGTTTTCCCAAGCGACTATAATATGGGGTCCTTCAAGAAAGGCATTAGAAGGTTTTTTTAGGGTCGGTAGCACGAGTGTAAATCCGTTAGTGTTGCATACGTCCATAGGCCACTGTAACCACTTCCAGTCAGGCGGGCCGTGTGTTTGTCTGCCACCTTAGTAGAAAAAACCTAAGTACTACTACTTCACTTCATCTGTTTACAATTTTATTCCTTTAATCTCTTCACTTAATACGTAACACTGTATAACACTAAATTAGTTTCGAAATATACTAGTTTCCAGGTATTTTATAATAATTGCATTTCGATGAGACACTGTATTAAACTGCTCGTAGCTAAGTGAAAAAAAAGTAGAAAGAAAATTTATTTAATAATATGAAAATAGTTTTTAGAAGTAGATAATTGGTAGTATGATGTTTATTTGTGTAGTACATAGAAGATTAACTAAATCCTTTTTTTTTAAATTACTTATAAAATTATACAAATCTATGCTAACTAAACTTTATGTTGATGCTGCTACTTACTTTTTAAACACTTCATCGACCTTGCCATTTGGCTTAGCATTTTCAATCTCCTCTTGAAGCACGTTCATGTCCACAAGGGAGGTGGCGCAAGTCATTAAACTTTGGACGGCACTCTGAAAAAGTAAATTTTACAATTTTAATACACGTCACGTGATTCCCGGTAGAGTAGAATTTGGACCACACCATCTTTGCCCATGCGGTGTCGTACAAGCAACTAAGGGATAGGGCTGTTTAACACCAGACAGATATATACAGCGCAGACTCAGCCTCAGATGCACGGCTTGAGTCAAGTGCCCGGAAGACGGCAATAGGTGCACCCCCTATTACATGAGACCGAATTCAATGATTGGTCAAATGTGGGTGTTAATTCACCTCAGCCTAACCCTCAGGGAATAAAGGCGTGATTGTATGTATGTAAAAAATGGATGTCACGTAGTATTTTAGTTTCGTTGTCTTAGAAATTAAACATTTTAGACTTAACTTTAACTTGATTTAAACATAAATTGAAATCTGAAAAAGTAAGGACCTCGGATGCGACCAGGGCTAACGCGAAGATGATTGTGATGACACTGACAACGACAACAGAGCTATCTAGACCCATCCTAGATATTCGAAATTCTAGTATTCATATTTCTTAGTGCGACTCTGGATACTGTTGTGTTGATAACACTAAAGTATTTTATAATTAAAATAAAATGGATGATATACAGAGGAATAGAAGGTACTGAACTGTTTTATCTCGGCCTTTTAGTATATAGATAACTAGGCAGTTTGTTCTACTATCTGTGCATCGCCGTGCGGCGTAATCTGTGGTAAGGGCAAAGGTGAAGATGTTTTGTCTGTGAGTGTATATTATAGTCGAGTTGATAATAGGGTACAGTCAACTCCAACAGTTATTTAACAAACAAGTTATCTTCCAACTTTATAAATCATACTAGGCACACAGTGGCGCGTAGGCCTTGACTTCGCCCTGGTGCATTTATAGCACCTTATACCTTGTCCTGCGATGACAAATACAATTTAAAAAAACAGCTGCTTACTGACAATGTTAAAACTACAATTTTACAGCTATAACTATAATTTTCCGTTTACAAATTAATACATGATTAGATACAATTTTATATTTCTTTAGTTTATTTTCCGCTAAAAAACTTACTCCATTGAAACTATTTGTACAAAGGATTAACACAAATTAACCGATAACACGCATCTAATCTAAACCTTCAACAGTGTATCCCATCAACTGTTTGAATGTACTAAATTAGCGAAAATAAGACTATTTTGTTTTTTTACAAAAAGGTCTCAATATCATTACAGGATCTCCGGGGTCAGTTTGCCGGATTTTGCTACTTCGCAAGGTTTTGGGCTTCTTGAAAAGTCAATAATGTGTACGAATGGCAAGCAGACTGACAGAAAATCAATACATTGACGAATTTTATCCACCGGCAGGGTAATGCGAAAGTAGGACACACGCACGGCATACAGTCATAAGTACTGTACGGCGAAGTATATTTTTCTTTTAATTACCTGTCCGTCATTGTTTTTCCTAGTAGCTACAATGTAGGACAATTCAAAAGTATTACGTTCTTAACACGATTATTACAAGGTCGATGACGAGCGCGAGACATTCTTCGGTTTTGTAAACAGATAGGCGGCAGCGGCTTTCAATCAATAGCAAATTAGCCTATTGCCGTCCCCTGCGGGACAATGGATATACGTCTCTCCTAGTATAAATATCCAGCCAATATCCAACCTAGCGCCATCCAGTCTACACCACTCCTTTCAGGTCTTGTTGGTTGGTCAGGTATAAAAAAACTTCATCCCACGCACACTTATGCTGTGGAATGCGCGGTGCCTGCTGCGGTTTTCCCATGCGCCTACAATATGGAGTTTTTCAAAAGGGGCATTAGGTTTCTTCAGGGTCGGCAGCGCGAGTGTGACGCCCCTGATGTTGCACAAGTCCATAAGCCACGGTAACCACTTCCCATCAGGTGGGCTGTGAGCTTGTCTGCCACCTAAGTGGTATAAAAAAAACAATTACGGTTCTTATCCTTCAAAGAAACTTGGAGTTTGCATAAAAAGTAGTAAGGTGCATTGGGGTAATTCCGTAAACGGGTATATTCCGAAAGATAAAAAAATCTACTAATCGCGGCGATATTTTTCTACTAGCAACATTTGTCTAGACGTCCAATTTATTGTTCTCGCCGCCACCAGTCATCGTGCGTTGCTAGAGTTGACATTACGTGCGTCGCGACAAGTTTTCTGGAGCAAGAAGTTTTCGCGCCAATTCTAGTGATTCGTAATAACCCCAACTTCATTATCTTGGAATTCTGGTAAGTTATTTAAATAGTTGTTTGTTTTTATAATAGATTATCGGCTTTTACGTGTTTGTTATTGGGACTCTACATCTTAATCCTTTTTAAAAATGTAAAACGGAAATACCCCAATGGGTTTATTACGACATAAAATAGTTTCGCAATAACCCCACATCGTTTTTTCATAGTAATGGACAGTGATTCTCAATCAACGTAAAACTTTTTACTTTTCAAATAATTAATTTAAGTTAGTAGGTAAGTCAAATATTAAGTACGATCGCTTACCTACTTATCACTTGTCTGATTGTAAATGAGCTAAAATTTGTCATAAATATAGCTGGTTTTATGCATGAAAACATAAAAATATTTAAAACTAGCGGTCTCATGCAGTATCAGCTGCAGTGTACCCCCAATACCCTGAACCCCTCCCCTTAATACGAAATATGCATGATTTAAAAAAAAAGTATGAATATTTTTTTTTAACAATATTAAAAAAATACATGCATATTCCATATTTGGCCTTGTTGCATAGTTAATCCGTTTTAGGCTGAGCATGTACATACCATTACCTGATCCTACTTGGACTAATTATACATACTTATACCTACCACTACTAAAAACAATAATATTTTTGCAGAGTTATCATGCCCCGGACTTACATAAGAACAAAAAGTAAAACATATACACCGCAAGATTTAGCTCTAGCTATTGAAAAGGTAAAAAATGGAGAGCTTACACAATATAGTGCAGCGCAGAAGTACAAAATTCCTATGACGACGCTTTATGAACACGTAAAGAAACATAATCATACTTTGAGGCCAAATGCAGGTAGGCCAACTGTTATACCATTAGAACAGGAAAAAAAATTAGCCGAAGCGATCACAATCATGGAAAAATGGGGATTTGGACTATCAAGGCTTGAAATCATGGACATTGTAGCTGATTACGTGCGGCTTAATAATATTCAGACTCCATTCAAAAACAATATCCCTGGCCCAGATTGGTTTATTAATTTCCGCAAGAGACATCGATTGTCTATTAAAAAAGCCCAGCCGGTAGAATTTCTGAGAAAGAAAATGACAGATCCATTCGTTATTGCTAGTTATTTTGATTTACTAGAAAATACACTTACTGATTTAAATCTTTTCGATAAGCCACATTTGATTTGGAATCTAGACGAAACGTCAATGTGCCTGGATCCATCCAGAACAAAAGTAGTTGGACAAACCAACAAATATTGTGCGCGAACTACTTATGGTAGCGGTAAAGAGAATATAACTGTGTTAGCAGGTGTAAGCGCCAGCGGCAAAAAAATGTGTGGTGTGAGTGTGGCTAAAGGCGCTGAAGTTATAACAGCTACAGTGGGTGCAAAATTTTTAGAAGAAACGGATAAAGCAAAAAACACAAAATCAATAAAAAAAATCTACTAAAAATTATATGAAGAAGCCAACAACAGTAAACAAAAAGAATTATCCTAAAAGAAAACGCGAGCCTTCATCTGACAGTACAATCACTAGTGTATCCGATATTATAAGCCTACATAGCGAATCAGATATTTATAACGATGCTGATTTTGAACAACTAATGGATAGCTATGAAGATGATTTTGAAACATGTGAAGAACAAAAGCCACTCAAAAAATATGTAAAAACTGAAAACCAAAATATGCTCACTAACAAAGATTTAAATAATCCCAATTTCCGTGCTAAGAATAAAGGTGTTGGAAAAAAAAGTAAAGGTAAAGAAAATCAAGAGGATAAAAAGGGAGCAGAAAAACGTTTTGAAAAATATGACAAACAATGCGGTGATGATGTAATTAAAATTAAAGAAATAGACGTGACAAATAGAGAAGATTTTATAAAAAACGTTAATGATGAACAGCTACTGCCTGATCTGGAGAGTAAAGGAATAATATACGAGACACAAGAAAGGAACCCCATTAAAGAAAATTATCAATTAGAAGATACAGTGCTAGTTAGATATTTCATTCGACAAAAATGGAGGTATTATATAGGATTCATTGAAAAGATAATAGCACGCGAAGAAACATACTACTTCATCAACTTCTTAAAAAGCATGAAACGACAGCAACAGCAACTTTTTTTATGCCCAAACGAAAAGATACTGATGAAGTACCCGAGTCTTTAATCGTAAAGCAGATAAAAGTCTAGAAAAGTGATACTGATAAGGAATATTGCTTATGTTATGATGAAGATATAATATATTTTAACGACTGATTGACTGACCTAATTAAAATATGTACATAATATTAAATATATTACAATGTGCATTATTATAATAGGATGAATACGCAGATATTTATCATTAAGCCAAGAAAGCGGACCAAATTATCTTTAATAGAAATTATGCAATATTTTAATGTTGTTTGATGTTTTAATATTTTTAATATGTTGCTCACATTTAATTTTTTCGTATGCCAGATAGAAAATGAATATAATTATGTTAGTTGTTGATGTAAAATAGGTGAAAAACGACCGACTTGCACTGAATTTCTAATTTTATGCCAAAGTTGACCATTAAAAAATATAAATAGAATTTTCCAAAAAGTTATCACTGTGATTTATAATTTTATAAGGTTGATAATGCAAATTATCAAAACATTTAATTCTTTAAAAAAATTAAAACACATTGACTACATTAAGATCTTAATGTGGTCAATGTGTTTTATTATTATTTTATTTAATTTTATGTCAAACAGCTGCTTCTTAAAAGAAAATTGTTACTTAATAATAAAAGACTGATTTTACTCATATGTATTTTAATTTTACATTTCTCCACTTATAATGATCCAACTTTCGACTTGTCTGCATTTCGCTCCAGCCCATAACCTATTTCGCTTATTTATTAGTATATTTTTCATGCTAAATACTTAACGAAAATGTTGAGAACCGTTTTAGTTTCTTGGGGTTATTACGAAATATAAAGTCACAAGAATCGAGAATAGACAAACTACTTACATAGTGGCCGATCTTTTGATTATGGGGTAATAACGATCGAAAAAGCAATGTAAACCTTCTTTCAAACTGCAATAAAACTGAATTTTGAATGATTTCGCAATTACCCCAAGGTATTTCGTAATTTACCTTGTTTCAGCAATTTATGAACAGATACTTCTAATGCGATATTTTAAATTCTTATTTATATATTCAAGTATTTAATATATAATTATCGTAAGTACGTTCATAACGTATTGACTGATGTAAAAATAACGGCAGTAAATGCAAAACTACTTAGAATATTTATTCGAACTGCAGATCTTCAGTCATCTCATAGAAATTTCAGTCGGAAATACCCCAATGCACCTTATAATTATAAATATTTATTTGTCATCACAGAGGTTCCAATCCAAACACCTTCCAATGAAGATCCAGCAACGATAGGACGTTAATGGTCTCGTCAGAGTGTGTACTTTGAAACCAAGCATAATTAATTATATAACCTTGTCACTGAGGTCAATTGAAGAACCGGTTAATATGTGAAAAATATGTAAACATTTAAGATTTATTTTACGCCAAGACAAAAAAGAATTAGGTAAATGAATGGTCTATGGAACCGGTGTAATGAGCGGTCTTATCGCTTATGTGCGGTTTCTACTAGGCAACCTTTGTACTTACATGGGCGGAAATAACTAGTAGGATTGAGCGGTACATGCCGATGTACTGTATACTAAATGAATATATTACAATTATATAAAAAGTAGATATGTTATTTTTATAGTTATACCTAAGATAATAAAGCTGAAAAATTTTTGGTTGAACCCGTTCTTTTCAAGAACTGGTTCGAATAGAAAAATATTTTTGTGTTGAATAGTATCGCAGAAGGGTATAGTTATATTAGCAGGATGTGCCAATTTGACTTCACCTCGCCTGATGGTAAACTAAATGAAAAGTCTCAGGAAAGAAGTCACCATATGCGGGTGAAATCTAAGTCCTGCACATGTCCTGTGTTGGAAAAGTGAGGGTAGGATTAATTGGAAGAGCTCATCAGAACATTCATCATGGTTCAGACGGACATTATGCGGACCGCACGGCATCAAGTACTTTGCTGAGCCATCCCAGAGATGCGAGCAGTATTCCACCCAGGAGCGAATTTGTGTCTTGTTGAGCTCCAGCGTGAAAAAATGTCTCACTCTGTTCAGGGCACCGAGTTTACGTGAAGCTGTTTCGAAAGGCTAATAATAGTGTTATATTAGACATTCCACACATAACAAAGAAATAGAAAACGTAATTGTTCTAAATATACGTTGACGAGACTCAACTTCAATTTCTCAATTCAGAAACCGGCCAAAATTCCGGCGAATATCTTTTCACATTTTATTTGTGACATTAAGGTAGTTTTAAAATTGTCTATGAGAAGCTTGATGGCGTTCAGTAGTAGTGACGTCAAATAGATAAATTAAGGATAGTTATTGCTGATGTTTCAAGGTTAGCCATAAAATATGTCAAATAATCTAGTTACACACTCTCAGCAGAAGTATTGTATGGCGTTTCATTTGATTTAATAATAATATGAAGTCATTTTAATATGTTCATTGAAAACTTCGACATTCCTGAGGGGAATTGAACTTTCTACAGTTTCATACTGCGAGAATACCTGCACTGTTAAACTGAACAAAATCAACTAACAGTAATCACCCTGATTGATGCACAGGGTTATTGAAATTCTATTAGATACCTCAAACTCGTAATTATGTCTCAGGCGCCAAACCTAATTCTATTTACCCAGTGTGCTGTTACCTGGATTACGTTCTCGGTGACTCGGTGCTCATAAGATCCTCCGGTGTACAAATTACATACAGTAAACCTCAGCAGGTGGGACTTAATTTATGGAGCAACTCCGTACTCACACCGCAGGTCCGCGTCATCCGAGAAACCCTACCTATGTTTGATATCTATTAAGGGACATCCACTTGATCCAGAGAAGGTTCTGCCCAGGGGAAAGACTAACAGCGGGATGATAGGGCTTAGTGGCGGACTGTACGCTCTCCAGTGATTTACTCTGGCCAGGGAGAGATCACCGTCAGCAACACTTATGCTATATCACAATGGGTACCATTACAATAACCGGACCAGGGCGTTTCAGAAACATTTGATCTCCTAACTTGAACCAATACGTCAACTATCTCTAGTTCCAACAAATCATCAATTGCATTCCTACCATAAAGTCTTGGAATTGTTTTCGAACGTTCTTAATTGTTTTCGTTTTGCTACAATCCCGCGTTCTTTGAGCGAGGCTACGGAAACTATTAGTATTTTTCACTAGGACCATAGTCTAACGACCCACACTTCATAGATTACATGTTATATTGTACTGGCATCTTTATTCTATAGTCTTCCCTCCATCAAGCTGCATGAAATCATACTGACGTGCTCTATATATTTAAAAGAAATCCTTGGGAGTAGGTCATTACAGTAGCTAAGTATGGATTATATTTGTATTATAGAGGTGTAAAATATTCAGATAAGAACTCGATATTTACGCCTACTTTTAAGATAAAGTGTTATATTATGATAACGATGTTGGCCATAACGATAACGGGTAGGATAGTATTTAATTAAGTCTGTAATGAGCCCTATTAACTAATACGATTGTTATCGATGTAGTGGGAACGGATGTAAACTACGTGATGAAACGTAAGTAAAGGGTTAATTAGAAATTGATTATACCTAATGGGTAATATATAATACTAGCTGACCCACCCCAGCTTCGCCCGGGGTATATTTTGAAGCTTCATATCCCTTTGAGCCCGTATGTTTCAAAATATGTATGAAAAATTGCCGAATTTGTTAACATTTATTATCAATGTTCCGCTCCCTTAAGTAGTGGCGTGATTATATATAGCCTAAAACCTTCCTCGATAAATGGACTACCCAACACTGAAAGAATCATTCAAATCGGACCAGTAGTTGCAGAGATTAGCGCGTTCAAACAAACAAACAAACTCTGCCGTTTTATAATCTTAGTATAGATTATATACCTATTCTTTAATTATTTTTTTGCCACTTATGAAAAGTGAACCTGATGAAAAGTGGTTACCGTGGCCTATAGACGTGTGTAACACCAGAGGAGTCACACTTGCGCTGTCGACCCTATAAGCACAGAGTTTCTGTGCCGTCAGTGTAGAATACAAAGCAGGGCAAGCCTTTAGTCTTCCCACTCATAGCACCAACCCTCCAGTGAGCTCTGGCTACCCTACTCAACGCTGGGAATACAACACGAAATTATTATGGCTGCGGTATTCTGTAGGTCGGAGGTACTTCCCCAGTTGGACGGAAATACCGTCGTGTTCTCAAATGGTTTTTGTCATCAAATGGTACTCAATATGGTGTAATCTGTCCGCAGAATGATAGATCTACCGCCAAATATATCGATTGTTGTCCGCAGAATTCAGAATACGACTCCGCATCGGACACACAGATAGATATAGGCTCCTATCCTCAATATCTTCTTCGTGTTAGGTTACTTGTGATAAGGTACGAAAAAATAAGGGACCTGTGAACCGGGCCGATGTACTGGTTGCGATTCAATATTCACTCTGCTATCGAGTAGTGCACCCGATATTCTGGATCTAGTAGAAGCAGGGCCAGGTTGGCGGGTGTGGCAACCCTCCAGAGAATTGGCAATGATGTGCCCACCTCTCTACCTACTGATTAGTTCACTGTCCTGCTCCCATCACTTAGTGTCTACTCAATAAAGTTACATACCTTAGCATTTTCAAAAGCTTCAGGATGTCCATTTTCCTCACATTTGGTTTTGAATTGGTTCAAATACTTCTCCTGTGCTTGCTGAACTTCAGAATCATTTAATCGTTGCTGTAGCTCTGGAGGTATTGCTATGGAGTCAGGCAGTTTAAATTCCTCAGTTTGTGCTAATGCAGAACCTATAAGGGACACACTGATTGTAATGCACATCATACTACTAAAATAATTTTGAAGAAATTTGGTGAAGGAGGTGGAAGCTAGGGAAAGGGCTACCTTTTACAGCAAATAAAGGGCTTGAAGGGGAATCAAATATATTGTATTATGTTGGCAATTGACATAGATATAATTTGATAAACAGACTGCTATAACAGCATAACAATAAATTGAGAAATTATTAGTTAATCAGTTACTAATGATGTCAAATGTTGGTTTTATTTCCCGTTTGTTTGTGTATATCATATTTTTATGTACACTAAGGTTTTTTTTAGTGTACCATTACCTGATTGGCATTATATGAAAACTAAAGCTATACTCAGTGGTATGTGCAGCATATATGCTGAGATTGCATATCTTATTGAGGTTTGCTCAATAGACTAAATTAAAGACTAGATAGCAAAATTATTCCCTCCTTTTCTTTTCATATCTTATAAATATTTGTGAACATATAAACTTCGTAACATTATCTTACTCAATCGATCAATCAATCTCTCAATCTTGTTTACCTATATGTGTTGTAGATAAGGTAAGGTCATTCAATTAGTCTTCATTATTGGCCCTTTAAAAACCTAAATCGACTTCCGTCTGATATAAGTGTAACTACGGTCCTATCTTATCAGCAGAGGGGAAGTCCAAGTTTTATGCAAATATTTGAGTATTCCTACAGTGACGGTACCTAGTAATATTGCAGTGATTTCAGCGTCCATAATTTATTTTCCTTGCCTAAAATTTATACAGATGACACAACACTATTTACTATATTTTTTTTATGATAAGTGCTTAACTCTGAAATATTATGAGAAGTAGGTACTTGCTAGATCAAAACAAGGAATAATTTAACAAGACATTCAGAAGAAAGAATTAATATTTCAGAAAAATGTTTTGTTACATGATAAATATTTTATTCAGTTGTCAGTGTCTACCTAATTATCTTCAGTCGAAACTCCACAATAGAATAATTATATTTTTTATTTACAGCATTAAGTATTTATAAATTTTACTTAGTTTAATAATAGATATTTATAGCGCAAGCAGTAAAACACAGTAGTAAAGTGTGTTTTAAGAACCGGTTTTTACAAATATATCAAAACGCGTCAGATAGAACTACGGAAAAGTATTATTGAGCCGGTTTGCTTTACAATTAATATTACCGATGTTACATACTACCTACAGACTATTAGGCGCGGCAATCAAAATTTGCTGGAATAAATCCAACGAAATAAATTTGCATAATACAACAAATTCACATTAATCTTAATTGCAAATAAATTAAAACAACAGTTTTATTATTTATTAGGAACTTACTGATCAGACAGGATAGAACGAAGTTTATCCAAAACATTTTGTATTTTTTGTTCAATTATCACGCATATAACAAATTATTAAAATAACAGGCTTATCACACACGACAACTTTAAAAATTAACAACACATGTATTGTATGAAAAACGCAAAGAAAACCACAAATCACGATTCGTTTCACGAATTTATGACAGACAAAGACAAAGCGAGTGACAGAAAGCAGACAAATACTGACACTACACTGCAAAGACAGGCAGTGTTGCCTTTTAAAAAAAGTCCGGCCAGCTAAAGATGGTTAAAAAATCCGCGGCAAATTTGAACAATGGACAGCTTGCAACACTGATTACACCGACAAAATGCAGTTAATACTAGATAGAGTTCTATGATTTGCTTTTTTTATTAGGTAAGCATAAAAACCAGCCCACATGCTTTATACTAATAATATTTGGGTTTATTTTACTTTTCGTTATAAAGTCATTAGAAACATAAGTACATTATGTAATAATAAACAGAAATACTTTATTTATGCATCGTATAAAAAATACACTGACGGACTCATAAACTGCATCAAAGTTCAGGTTTACTCTAAAAGGATTTTTTATAATAAGTATGCAAACTTTTTAGATTAAATTATATAAATATGGAAAGACTGGCTCTTAATCTTAAAAAAAAATTAAATTTAAAAATAGAACTGCAGTAAAACAAATGAATATAGCCGGGAAAGAAAATTTACTTGTAGTATCAGATTTGCGTGTTATTTATAGCAAAGTTTTAAATTGATTCTCATTGATTTTTTTTGTTTTGTCAATTGAATTATTGTTACCAGCATAATTGTTGGGTTAGTTTTTTAACACATCGAGAGTTTTTGAACCATAATATGGATACTTCGTCCGAACAAGCGGCACAAATTGTAGCATTGGTGCGGGAGGGCTTGGATCAACGAACGATTGGTAGAAATTTAAATTTAAACCAGTCTACGGTTTCTAGAATATACAGAAGGTTTGTAGAGACAGGTTCTTACAGGAGGAGACGTGGTACAGGCAGAACTCGAGCAACCACAGGTCGTGATGACCGATTTATTGTTATAACTTCCCTGCGAAATCGTTTCCTCACGTCAGTTAACATCAAAACCGAGCTTAATGAAGTGCGTGGAGTAAACGTGTGTGCACGAACAATAAGAAGAAGGTTAAAGGAAGCGGATATCACCCCTTTTAGACCAGCAAATGGTCCAAAGTTGTCTACAGCTCACAGACAAGCTCGCTTAAGATTTGCGCGTCATCACCTGAATTGGACAGAAGAGCAGTGGGCCTCTGTATTGTTCACGGACGAGTGTAGGACATGTTTATATGGTGCAGATGGTCGCAGAAGAGTCTATCGTCGACGTGGGGAGCGATATGCTCAAAGTTGCATTGAGGAGCGTGTTCCTTTTGGAGGCGGTTCATGTATGGTCTGGGGTGGCATATCGATGAACGGGCGAACCGAACTTGTGTTCATAGACATGGTCCGTCAAAACGGTAATAGAGGGGGTTTGACAGCACATCGCTACATAACAGAGATATTAGAAGATCACGTGGTGCCTTACATGGGATTCATAGGCGAAAATTTTACTTTAATGCAGGATAATGCCCGACCGCATGCAGCTGCACAAGTTCAACATTATTGCGAAGAGGTTGGGATACGTACAATGAATTGGCCAGCACGCAGCCCGGATCTTAATCCCATCGAGCATGTTTGGGACAATTTAAAAAGAGCTGTATATGCGAGAAACCCTTCGCCCACGACAGTGGCAGCACTAAGAACAGCACTTTCAGAAGAATGGGACAATATTCCGCAAGATCTTTTAAAAACCCTTATAAAATCTATGCGGAACCGATTAGAATCCGTAATAAGGGCACGTGGGGGTAATACACCTTATTAAAACACAAATAAACCCTTGCATAAAGTTTGTGTCTATTGTTAAAACCAATTTTTTAATTAAACCAATTTTTCTTAAATTTCTGTTTTTTCTTCAATAAAAGTCTTAAGGTCCTTTCCAGTACATAAACTTAAACTTAAAGATATGACCCTACGCTGTTTTAAAGTTCACGAACCAATCTAGAGGTTTCAATTTAAATCTGCATAGAAAGTATGCATACTTGGTTAAAATATTTATTTCAAAGTCGTCTATTACTTTGATGCAGTTTATGAGTCCGTCAGTGTATATTATTTTAATTATTATACCACTTAGATGGCAGTTAAGCACACAGTTCACCTGATGGGAAGTAGTTACTGTCGCCTATGGACGTGTGCAACACCAGTGGTGTTACACTAGCGATGCCGATTCTGAAGAAACCTTAAGTATAATGCCCCTCTTGAATATTTTTTTTAATACCACTAAGTTGGCAGACAAGCACACGGCCCACCTGATAGGAAGCGGTTACCGTGGCCTATGGACGTATGCAACACCAGGGGTGTCACACTCGCTCTGCCGACCATGAAGAAACCTTCTGATGCCTCTCTTGAAGAACCCCATATTGTAGGCGCTTGGGAAAACCACAGCAGGGAGGTCATTCCACAGCTTGAGTGTGCGTAGGATGAAGTTTCTTTCATACCGTACAGTGCGCACCGTCTCAGGTCGCAAGGTGTGGGGATGAATTCCCTGCCTATGGCGAGAGGTGCGATGATAGAATGTAGCTACGGGCATCATGTCAAACAATTTATCTGAGCACAAACCATTGTATAGGCGGTAGAACACACACAGTGAGGCAAAATCCCTCCTAAGGCTAAGAGGTTCCACTCTACCTGTGAGTATGGGTTTGTCAACCAGCCTTAATGCCCGTCTTTGCAACGAGTCGAAGGGGTCAAGCTGGTATGCAGGTGCTCCAGCAAAAAGGTGACAGCAGTACTCCATGTGAGGCCGGACTTGTGCTTTGACTTCGGTATTGGACGTCGCTAGAGATATCGACACCAAGGATCCCGATACTCGAGGAGATGGTAAGCGGTGTGCCCAGGAATTGCGGCGCTACAATGAATGGGGTTTTCTTAGCGGTGAATACAATATATAAATTAGGGTTTACGAAGCCTGCACCATAATCTTGGAGTCGAACCTCACCTGCCAGCTGGTAAAGCCAACGGTGGTACACCTGCTGATTAACGAACGAGATAATGGAACGGGCATTTTCTCGGAGTTCGGTCAGACAACAGTCACTCCCAGAAAAGCCGATAAATTAACTCGAGAAAAATAGCAAGAGAGGGGATCCCTGAGCGGAGGTAGCTTTGTGTGCCCCCGTGGCTATCACTATGATATTTATGATAGGGAACATGCTATAGTTATAGCGATTAGTGATATGCCATCAGTCAGTAATAAAGTATATTATGATACGAGTGTGTATTGTTGGTGATTACCGCTAAGGCGCACTTGAGACCCGAAGACCCGAAGACGGTATCATCAATACACACCTGTATCATGCGACGTTTTTCAACACACTTGCGAAGAAAATTATACTAAAATAGATATTCACATCGTATATCGGGCCGTGAACAGCATAAAGTAGATATTTGAGAGAAAGTTTTGTTTCTTAAACTGGTTTTATAAAAAAAAAAACAAGTTGAAATTATCTATTAATGTATTTGTACTATTTGGATACGATCTTTTTTTTAATCAAAACTTTTTTAAGAACAGAATAAGTCCACGAATAAAATTTAAAAAAGCTCTAACTCACATGTGAATTACAGCAAGGAAAATGACACAGTTTTATTATAGGTATAGCCCTTATGTGCCCAATTGCGGTGAAATTAGAGCTACTTTATGAGCAAGTGCATTGAAAAATAGTTTTACTCAGTCGATCACGGATGTTCAAAGTTTGAAAAGATTTAATTTAAATGAAAAGAATAATATGTCGATTTCATAGATATTTTAATACATTCGAAAATATTTTATTAATAGTTTTATAAAAACATCGAGAGACAATAAATAAGAACAACACTTAAATAATAATTGAAAGTGCCTAGTGCGGTTTGATCATTTTTATAAAATAGAAGAAGTTCGTGAACCCCCTCACGAACTTTCTCTATTCTATAAAAAAGGTCAAACCGCACTAGGCACTTTCAAAAATCATTTTTGCTGTCAGATAGCAATATTTTCTCTGCGACCCCGGAGAAAAAGACTGTGTAGGTACTTAGGTATTCCAAAAGACTGAACACAATAGTTCACAATCATAAATTATGAATATCAACTCAATGGAAGGTCTTGGAGGCCCAAAAGAAGCCCCACACGCGCAAGTCTTATGGACCTGATATACGGACGAGACTCTGGGGCAGGCTTTGGGTTCCGCCAGCATTCGCTTCAATTCACTCATTCAATGCTTTCATTCAATCCAAAATTTTGATTCTAAATTTAAAAAAATTTGGAACGAACTGAAAGAAGTAGGATGGAAGAACGCCATTTTGACGCAACTGGGACTGGCGTTCGGTTGACCTAACAACGGGGGATCGAAGGATGTCACGAGCGGAGTCAGGGATGCGAGCTTGAGATAGGACACGGGCTATATTTGTTCGCATTAATCTACATCATGATATATTGATAACGGATCGCAAAACGCACTATGAATTTAGGCAACCGATTTGACAGAACGTTTACTATAATCATTATAGGCAATAGTGTACGGTTATAATAAGTAAAAACCATGAGCTAACACTTAGTAACACTCATTCACATTTAATTTAACCATTAAAATAGAAGACAATGAAGTTAAACTTAATTTCAGGTAAACGGTTTTGACATATTTCTAAAACTGAGTTTAAGACCTTTTATAAATGGTATTATCTGACCAACTTGTTTAAATTTCAATCCATTTGAAACGAACTTTTTGCTCTTCGGACAGTTATCATTATTAAAACGAATAGGATGGTTTTTAAAACAACTAACTAATTCATGTTCTTGTTTACCTTTGAGTTCCTCATACCATTTTACTTTTACTAAGTCTTCACAGCGTAGATTTTCTAGACTTCCCCGTGTACATAAACACTTTATTGCATTCATTAACAAAGCAGGTGCCTTTATTAATAATTTATTTATACTATCTAAATAATTCTCTTCATCTTCACATGATTGAGTAATATCATCACAACTAGTACTGTTACAGAAGCAATTTTGTTGCAAGTTCAAAGGATTACATGTTGTTCCGAAATCGGTATTTCCATTATCACTGCTACTTGTTTGCGCGCCATAATATGATACACTACTTCTGCTTGACAAAGTAACACGGTGATTCGGATAAGAAGGTTGATAATTTTCTCTAACGGAATTACCATAATCCAGAGCTTTATTTATTTTGTCTTTTGGGTTGTACATTTTAATTCTCAATTCTTCATTTTCAATATTACGATCAGGATTCTTGCAAGTGACATGATGAGATTTTTTATCACAAAAGTGGTCAGTATTTTCGTTTATTTTGTCTCTTGAAGTGTATGTCTCAATATGCTGACCTGTTTCTTCTTCAAAATTAGCATACGATTTATTCCTTATATCTCCAGCGTTATTATTATAATCCTGAGCTTTAGTTATTTGTTCTGAGCTTTTTTTAATGTTACGATAAGGATAATCAGCAGGCTGGTAAGATTCTGTATCACAATTAACATTAGTATTTGACAATAAATGAGTATATTTCTTTTCAACGTCATCACTAGTATCCTGACGTTTATTTATTTCATGTGTTGGATTAAATGTGTTAATACGCCGTTCTGGTTCTTTATCAATGATACTGTTAGAAGTTTGAGTGAAATGATTAAGTCTTTTATTACCACAGTGGTTTTTTCTGGATTTAGATTGTGTTTCTTTTAGTTCTTTTATAATATTATTTAGGTCTCTTCTAAACTTTGCTAATTTAGCATAACTATTTTGTATTTCTTGAATTAAATTTCCATCACAACTTTCACAGTTAAAGCCACGACCTGCATAATGAAATGGCTGATCTACTTTAGGAGTATAAAGTGGTTTCTTGCACGTGGTACAAGGACATTCAAAATCTTCTGTTTGAGCATTTTCATCGTTCTTTTTACACCGGTCCAATGAAACTATCGTAACTCGGTTTGAACGTTTATTCGAAGAAGGTTTTTTGATACATGTTCTTTTATTGAGTAAAAGTGTTTTAATTCTTTTAGTTTTGGAAATATCTTCTTCTATATCATTATCTGATCTACATGGGTCGTGTTCTGGGAGTGGTAATTTTGTTTTACAGTCTTTTTCCTTTGTTATATCAATACAGTGACATTCACTCCTATCTCTTTTGTTTTCTAGGCTGGACTTTTCAACCTTAGTATTCTTGCCATCGCAAAATTTATTTGAAATGTGTTCTTTGTGAAATCCATTCAATCTACTTAAATCCTGATGATCGACTTTATAATCTCCTTTTATATTATTATCTCGTCTACATCCTTTCGGTTTTGTATATGCAGATTTTTTTTTATATTTTAATTCACTGATACAGGTACACCTTACCTTTCTCTTCGAAAATTTTTCATTGATATCTTCATTATCTGAATCTAAACTAATTTCGTTATGTCTTGCAATTCCCTGACAGGCTTTCATTTTTTTAGAAATTTTAAAAGGCGATTCAAAGTCACCTTCTTGCTGTTTTTTGTTACAGTTATTTTTTTCAGTAATATATTCATAATTTTCTATGGGTTTTTCGTCAAATTTAGTCCTTTTGTGATTACTTTTATCTAGTAAAATATTACAATCACCTTCCAAAGAAATACTATGGATTCTATGGTTTTTTCTGCTGCAATCTTCAATTTTTGGATTAGCCTGTGTTTGTTTTGATCTTTTACAGGAGCAGTTACACTTACTTTTTACTCCTGTCTTTTTGTACACTTCAGAACTTTGTGTCAAAAATATTGAATGGCTTACATTATTATTTACTGTTTTGATATTAGAAACTTTTCTTCTAAAACTGCGTTGCATGTTTTTGTAATTATTGCACCCAATTACTTCATTCAATTTATAATGGTTATCACCTTCGTGCAAAGATATAGGTCTCCATTTAATTTTATTTTTCTTGTCCTGTTTTTTACTAATTTTCTTTTTATATTTTGATCTGTCTAAATTTTTTTGATCTATCTTTTCAGCAAATATCTTAGATGTCTGGATAGCAATGTTGTCAGGAACGTATGTGTTACCTTTTATCTCATTGTTTATTGCGTCCTTCTGGCATTTCTCGCATTTTAATGTATATAAATCTGTCGTTGATGTCATAAAATGTACACCTTTATTGAATAAAAATTTATGTCTGAATACACAAAAAAATTTTGGAGACATTGATTATGGCAATGGCACTTTCATGCAAGATTTAATCTAATATTGTTTTATATTTAGAATATTTGCTTTCTGGACATTTTAATATGAATTCATTTATAATTTCATTCTTCTATACTAATAACCGTGTTTATTTCATTTTTTTACTTACCATTTAAATATTTTCGTAAGTAAGTTGTATTTCTCTTACAGGTTTTTCACAACTATTTAAGACATTTTGTAGTTAGTCTAATTCAGTTCCTGTTCTAATAGAAAGTACCTATGAGTAGTTGATAGCATTATTATTTAGTAAATTAGGTACCTACTATAATTATTATCAAGTTCTCTTAGTTAACGTTAGATGGTGTTTTGTCGTGTCGTATCTTTTCCAATCTTAGTTCAGTATGAAAAAAAAAAATTTTCAAACTTTTTATTTTCGCAGTAATTTTGTTTTGTTCCAATTTATTGACTTTACATAAATAGTGCCGGTAAAAGTTCTTGTCCGAAGTTTTGTTTCTTTTATGTGAAGAGTACGTGGAATGTCTTTTAAATGTCACTGTATACCGAAAATACAAGGATTCATCCACACCTATAAGTTCTTATCTGTAAAAAATAATATGTTGGTACAATTAAAACCAAATGAATCTGATTAGGCTGGCTTAATTCAATAATACTTCATATTTGAAGGTTTTGAATGACAGGTACCCAAGTAAGAGATCATACCTTATGTGATTCTGACTAAGGAGAAATATGCAGTTGCAAATTTTATATTCTTTCATGCAGTTATTGATAGACTGGCTACCGAAATTTGAAATCTGCGAAATCCAGTTTAATCTGTTATTTCTTTAAAAATAAACAGTGCTGATAACTTTTATTCTGGTATGGTCTACACTACAATGCATAAAAGGTACAGGTAATTAAAAACATTCTAAGAACTTCAACAATATTGGTTTATAATATTATACAAATAAGCATGAGCTTATAAAATAATAAGTACATCAACTCACTGTTTAATAATAAGGTACCTACCTAAATGGAATGAATGGATAATAGCTTCACGAGTAGTAAAATTATTCGTTTAGAAGTCGACTATTATTAAATGAATTAGTCGAGAAATAATAAAAATATTGTATATTTTTAATTTTTATAACACAAATAAATATTGGCAATTAACGTGTGATAGAAAGTCGATTATAATCTGTCTACTTGACAGTTGCTGGACAGAAGGAGCTAAATTTATAAAAATGGCGTAGACAAAGCTCTAGACCACCCTAGAACCTTACCGGTGCTACCACAAATAATAAAATTGTTATATTGGTTCTGTTGATAATGTTGATAACTGGCAACACTGATCCAACAGGTAACACTGGGAGAGCTTTGGCGCCAACACGAAGAAAAGTGCATCGCGGTATTATTTTAATTGATGACATGTGAATTCGAGTTTTTATGTTTAAAAGAGTTTAAAAGAGTAGGAAAGTGGCATATTATAGTGAATTGTGAATTGTTCGTGTTGGTTCCAAATCCCCCTATAAACTTATACTTAGTAAAGTCTCCGACACTTTATTGAGTCATCATCAATCAATCATCAATCATCATTGATCGCCATTATAAACATCATCAACTCACCATCGTCATCATTATCAACAATCATTCAAATAAAGATAGGTCAGGTAAGGTCAGGATATCACATAAACTTAATATTTATCTAACATATATTATATAATTACATATTAGGTATGTCCTTAAATTTATTTCTTAATGCACACTGGAGTGGACAAGAAAACCTTAATCCTCACAATTTGGTTTCATTTAGCTCACCACCGGAAGATTAAAAGTTTCCAATATCCGCTGATTATCCGAGGCATGTGTATCTCCAAGGCGCCCGAACTTATATGGTAATGTACTTACAAACCATTTTTTTTAATTTCTTTTAAATAGGAGATTACACACTTACTTTGTCACATTTAACTTGCTACATTCAAGAGCAATCTAATGATAAAAATACACACATTCAATATGTAATATACATTTGTATATTATTTATTATTACAATATATTTACATTCACTTATAATGGAGGCGACTACTACAAATAATAGTTTCTTCAAAAGGTATAGCGTAAAAAAAAAGTTTTTTTTATTATCACAAACAAAATGTACCCTCACATTGCTCTCTGAATCCTACACTAGGATTCACTGTGAACACAGCATCCACTCCTTGTGAATGTGCGTACCTAGGATATTCGTAATTGGTTACGAAAGATCACTTACGATGGTCAACCTAAGGATATTAAGTTGATGGCCTACCCACGTCTTAACTCATAAAATGCAGGACTCATCCAGCTACTCCGGCAACTCTCCTTCTCCTTTGATGATAAAATTTCCAAACCCAAGAACTGTGATGTATGCAAATTACTCATTGCTCATGTTTATTCCCTGTCCAGTTTACTCTATAGTGTTCAGGATGTTCTCCAGCAGGTTAGTGCATTAAGTACACGGTTAATTTGGCACTTTGTCGTCGGTGGGAAGAAGGGTGATGTGAAGTGCCCTGTATACAACTTGATATATTAGAGATGCTGTTGTGGAAAATGAATGTCTAGCAGTTTAGTCGTCATTCTAATTTAATAGTGTTATAACGATAAACGCATATTATTCGTCATTAATCACCTGCCGTTCGATCGTTCGAGACGAAACGTTCCTACACCATGTGAATGCAGTATTGTGTATGTCAACTTGCTAAACATTCAGATTCCTCGCGCTCGATTTCCTCGACCCAAGTGGATTAAACTATTCTGTTATGGTAAGTACCAAACTGTTAGTCTGATGTACGAGACAAACCGAAGCAAGGTAATTTTACTTTAATTGAAAACATTGTACCCAAGAGTAAACATGGAATCATTGCTTCCTGACATGTTTTCCACTCATTCTTGTCTGTCCCATTGTCTATTTAAATGTTTTTTTTTGGGATGGACGTAAGAACTATTGAACGAACTCTCCTTTCCTATATAGGACAACACGTGCAGGGCTTACCTCTCACACCTTTCACACTATGCAGAATATACGAGCAAGAACCAAGCTGTTCGGAGACTCTTTTCTTTGCCGCACCACCAAGACCTGGAATTCATTACCAGCACACGTGTTTCCTAGATAAAAAAAAACCATTTTATTGCGATATTTTATATAACCGACTAGCAACTCTAACCGAACGCTAACCGAATAGCAATAACCGACAACCACACTAGTGGAACCGTGAGTGCTAGTTATATATAAATATATACAGGGTGTATTTTTGAAACGGGGCAGTAAGGGCAAGTACCTTAACCATTGCAGTTACAGCAAAACGTTCTTAAAAGACATTCCCTAACTTTTAGGGACATTTTGAACTGCATTCACAGATTTTGTAAAAAACTTAGTTAGCAAAAAAAATGCAAAAAGTTCAATTTTTTTTTATGCCAACCGATTCTATTTCATGTGGGGATCAAAAAACTCTATGGAACCATTTTAGCTTTCAGTACTAGAAAAGACAGAAATCGCCAAAAACGTTTCCCATACATTTCGTACGGAAATATGATAAATCAACTCGAAACTCATAGGTCAGGTAAAATTTTAAACATTTTTAAATAAAAAAAATCATTTAAACATTTAAGAAATATTACATATTTAGTTTTAAATTATAATATAATGTACTAAGTTTAATAAACAAATCAAGAAATAATTTATAAATATTAAATACAATAAAAATAAAATAACTATTATACAACTTATAGCTAAGAACAATCAAAATGCGTCGTAGAATTCCTCCGCATCGCATGCCTCTTGTGGTAGCGTTCCCAGAAGACTGGCAGCATTGCCACGTTGTATGGCAATGCTTATTCTCTGTCCTAAAAAGAGGCCAGCCTTCTGGTCACGAGAAGCGTCGACCATTCGCTTCGCAATCTCACGGAAGAGGTTGCGAGCGCTCGGACCCCATGACCCCAAAGTCTCGACTCCAAACGGCACAAATTCATAATCTCCGATGAGATTGGAGTATTTGCGCCGCTTGAGAGCCTCTGCAGAAGCAGCAGCAGCACCAGCACAGCCAGCCGTGCTAGTTATATGGGTAGGAGCCATGGTATCAACGCATGTGGCGTCCCACACCAGAGTCCTACCCATCTTCCATGGCATTAACGACATGCCATCCGGTCTCTTGCCATCGTCACGCGCCAAACCGTTTGGTTCTAGTACAGCTGGTACACCGGAGGTGACAAGAGCACGGCGGACTATGTCGTTGAGGCTGGCGTGCCGTGGAATTCGCCCAGCGCTCCTGCAGCACGACAGACCATGGTGTCCGAGTCTGTCAACGGCTTCTCCACAACGGCATTGATGCGGAGAAACACAACAAACACAATGATTTCCATTTTCACGAATACATAAGTCTATCCTTTTTTGCACGGAACGAATGGCGGCTAATAATGTTCTGGGATGAATATTACGTAAAATGGTCATTAATGCATCCTTGAGCTCTTGAATACGGGCGTACGTCGTCTTATACAACTCGTTTTTCACGAAGCCCCATAAAAAAAAATCAAGTGGTGTTAGATCGGGGCTACGAGGTGGCCACTGTGTTGGACCATGTGTACCTATCCACTGTGTACCGAATAGGCGGCTCAAATTGGAATGTGAAAGGTGACTGTTATGTGGCGGAGCACCATCTTGTTGAAAATGAACTTTTCGCAATTCCGACAGGGGCCATTCGTCCATCTCGTTTTCAAGATGGTGTAAAATGACTTCATTACACATGGCAGAATTCAGTTTCCCTTCATAAAATTCCACCATTATGACTCGATTGGACATTATACCACACCAACAGTTGAATGAGAAGCGAACCTGATTATGACTTGCCGTAACTCTTAGTGGATTTTCTTTGGACCAATAGTGGTGATTTTTTCTGTTGTACATACCGTTATTGGAAAAATTCGTTTCGTCTGACCACAGTATGTAATTTAAAAATTCATGATCTCTGCTTATTTTTCCTCTTAGCCATCTGCAAAAAGTAAGCCTTCAAACATCATCACCCGGATGTAACACTTGAACTATGCGCCCATATCAATAGCACTTGTAGCCGTATTTCTTCCATATCTTTATCACAAGGGAGTGGGATACACCTACTTCACGGGCGACTTGCCTGGACGATACCTCTGGATATGCTTCGACATAAGTCAGAACCGCAATCTCCGTGTCCATGTCCACACGAGGCTGCCGCTTTCTTTTGAAAGAACCCTGCAATTCCAGGTTTTTTAAAAGATTTGTAATAACCTTTCTTGTTGGCACATGCCGCAACGGATACTTATTGCGGTACCGGTACGGTTTCACGATTAGAAGACATTTTAGCGAGCGAGCACTTAATAACTCATACGAAGTTTCTCAGCTGAAACTAAGTATAACACACAGATTTTCGAATCAAATTCGCAATTTGAGGGTAAAAATTCTTTTTATTTACTTTACAGTCAATTCTACCCACTTCCTGGCCATAACAAAAAGTTAGACCATCGTAGAAATTTGTTTCTGTTGCCGAAATGTATGGGAAACGTATTTGGCGATTTCTGTCTTTCCTAGTACTGAAAGCTAAAATGGTCTCATAGAGTTTTTTGATCCCCACATGAAATAGAATCGATTGGCATAAAAAAAAATTTTTGAACTTTTTGCACTTTTTTGCCAACTGTAAGTTTTTTACAAAATCTGTGAATGCAGTTCAAAATATGTCAAAAAGTTAGGGAAGGTCTTCTAAGAACGTTTTGCTGTAACTGTTTCAAAAATACATCCTTTTTTTTTTTTTTACGTGCGCAAAATCCCCACGGATACCTCCCCACCGGACCGGAGCCGGTGGAGGAGGTTATGTCGGACACGAACCGACTAAAACGCACGCCGCCTGTGGGTCGTTTTGGTTGCCGAAGGTGAGGTTGACAGGCATATCCCTCGCACCCCGGCCGACCCAGGGCCATCTCTCACGATCTGGCCCACTTCTCGGGTGTGGGGACTACAGAGTCCCCAACTCGTCCCCGGAAACGGGGAGGCGCGCCACGCGCGCCACCGCCGCGGCCTGCTTCTGCCAGGGTGACAGGCGGCTTCACCTGTCACCCCCAGGCCGGCGCTCATAGGGGGCGGAGGTCGTTCATCGACCTCCGACGCCCGAGTTGCCTTCGTACGCGGGCAGCTTGTCTTGCGATCCTTCGTCGCTCCCGCTGCCGCTCCCGCCCCGCCTCCTCCTTCACGAGCATTACTTGCTCGCAGAAGGAGGCGCCGGCCGCCCACGCATCCGCGCAGCGAACCATCGCCGCGAGCAAGGTGGAGAGCGTGAGAACCCTCACTCCCAGGGCCGCCACAAGCTCCCGCCTCGGCGTCTCCCACGCCGGACACTCGGTGAGCGTGTGCGGACCTGAGTCCTCGCTCGCGTCGCAGTGATGGCACTCGGACGTTGGCTCTTTGTGCATCCGACGCAGATACTTTCCGAAGCATCCGTGCTCGGTGATCATCTGCGTCAGACGGTACGAGAGGCTGCCGTGTGGCCTCTCTAGCCACTCCCCCATGATGGGTCTTACCGCCGTTACTACGGCGTGCCCTAAAATACATCCTGTATATATACACACATCAACAAAGTCTAGGGAACAAGGACATTTCTAGTTTTTATTTAAAAACCCTTTCTTGTAATAGTGAGTGTTTTATATCAATAGACGGGTATTTTTATACCGTTTTTAATTTTATTTTTAATAAAAACATTTTCATACCAATTTTTTTTTTTTAAGAAAGAATTGAATAGTACCAGTATTGAGTATTACAACCTTCTATGATTAAGCACAAAAATAACGAGGTAGTAAGAAATACAGTAATTAACCGTACTTTAAACGTTTTTAATAATCTGTAGGACCTCCTAAAGCATTAGCAACAGCTCGACAACGGCGTGGCATACTTAGTATGAGATTGTCAATCATCGTCTGTGGAATATGGCTCCATACACTGCGAAGGTGTAAAAAAAGTTGTTCTTCAGTGTTCAGATTTTCCAAAGAATCACTGAAAGCTCTTCTCCCAAGCAAATCCCAGGCATGCTCTATGGGATTGAGGTCGGCAGACTGAGCAGGCCATTCCAACGTCGTCATATTGTGCTCGCTTAACGCATTGACCACTACCCTCGCGGTGTGTGACCGTGCATTATCTTGCATGAACATAAAATCTTGACCGAACTGCTGTCGGGATTACCATGGGGTGTATAACCTCCTGAATGTATTGGTTTGCATTCAAATTGCCCCGTATCCAAACGAGGTCGGTCCTTCCACCAAGGCGAATTCCAGCCCATACCATGATTGTTCCACCTTGGTAAGGATGAACTTCTTGCGGATTCTGGAGACGACTCCGACGTCCAAGAACTCGCCATATACGCACTCTTCTCGAATCAGGATGAAAACCGAAGCAAGATTCGTCGGAAAACAGAACCCGTGCCCATTGATGGTCGGTCCACTGTAAATGTGCGTTAGCCCACAATAAGCGACGACCTCGATTTCCACGTCGAAGAGCTGGAACCCTAAGCGGTTTGCGAGCATAAAGATTGGCTTCGTGTAGTCTTGTTCTGACAGTTTGATCGCTAATAACCACTTGATGCTGAGACTGGAGGCCTGCGACCAACTGACGAGCAGTAATCGTGTGTTGCCGTCTTGCGGAATTTTGCCAGAAACGATCTTGTCGCGGGGTAGTAACCCTATTTCGTCCCCTGTGACGTTCGGCAACATCCCCTGTAGACCTGTAGCGTGCCCATAATCTGCAAATTACGCTTGGTTGGGTGTTGACAGCATCCGCTACGTCGCGTTGAGTTCGTCCAGCTTGCAGCATACCAACAGCCCTTAACATCTCTTCGCGACTTAAATGACGACGTGACATGATGACTACAGTCACAAAAATGCACAAACCATACGTAAAAGACGTATTATTGATAATAAACGTTATTTACAATCAAAAAAAATAATTTTTATTTTGCCTCAGATGAACTGCACAATCAAACACTTTTAAAAGTTTTCCCTCCATATTCGAAAATCATTACTTATTTAAATTAATTTTTATGTTTCGAACAACTCTGTAATCTACTTTATTCTATTTTTATTTATTTGCTGCCAGTTATTTGCAAAACAAGATTTACACGAAAAAAAATAATTGGGGTCATCTTGTTCCCTAGACTTTGTTGAGGTGTTTATATATATACATATTACTCACCGCTGGGAACACAACACGAAGTTATTATAACCGCGGTGTTCTGTAGGGTGGAGGTACTTCCCCAGTGAGACTGCTCAATTGGGGGGAAATACCGCCGTGTCCTACCTCCTATAAACCTGTATTATGGTGCCGGTTTGCTTGCTCGACTCTTAGAACTCACTTAACGAAGTCAATTATGTATGAAGTTCAAATAATAGTACACCAGCTTTTCTTATTATTTATTTATGAATAAAAATGTCCCAAAGTATAAATCACCCTCCACCAGCACACATGCAACAACACAAAATTGATCGGCAACACTCAGTTAACAGTATGCACGGACTCCATATTACGACTGCTAATATAAATAAAACGACATCAGTAAAATGCCTCCAAAAATATAGTAAGCTCAGACAATGTGGATAAAACCAAGGGCAAAGATAATATAACCACATACATGGTTTCTTCCTTAAAGATCTCAAATAAGCACTACATTTATCAGGTTCTGGTTCTTTCTCAGGCTTCTTTTTGAACAATCGTTCTTTAGGATCTTTAGTTTTTAGATTAAATAAATAGTTTGTTATTGGATTAGCTTCCACCTTGGCTATCAAATATTTTGATGGTTGCATGACAGCACACCTATTTCTTACTCTCGCGACAGTCCCACTGAAACCGCTACCTTGAAAATTCTGCCAAGCTTTAGCTGCAGCAGCACGTGGACTTGCCCTTGCTAATTTTACTCTATTGTGAATATCTCTGGGATGGCTAATACCTCTTTTAAAACCCGTTAGCATTTGACTAACAGTATTTATGCTAAATCTGCCAACATCTGAAGCATTTTCACCTAATAGAGCCCAGCTACTAATCTTTGGATGATTTATATATTTGTCCAGGTCTTTCAAAGCTTTCTGATCCTGATGTTTTATTTTCCTTCGCATCGCGGCATCTTTTTTTGTATACCGTTTTATTCTTGCTAAGGACTCATTTTTTAACCGTTTCTTACGTTGTTTCTGTTTTTTGGCCTTATTTTTTTTCTTTTGTTCTTTATTTCTATAATATGGTGTTTCACGCGTATATTTCTTTTTACAGGTTGCACTCCCACATACACAAGGTGGAGGCGAAGGCACTTTTACTTTACGTGTGCAAATTTTTTGTCCACAATAACACGGTTTAACACATAGTCGTTTCGTTAAATTTTGCACACTAGATGATATAGATGCTATGATACCAGGTTCTTGACTTTTTAGTCGTTGTTCTTCATTTTTTGCGGCTATCAATTTCTCTTTAATATCATATTTATCAACATTTATTGTTCTACCTTTATTACCATAAAGGCAACCATATCGACAAATGCAGCATGTACAATTTTTGGGGTGATGTTGCTTACGTAGTTCGGCGTCATTACTACAAAAGCAACAGGTACAATTTTTCGGATGATTCTGCTGGGTAGCAATAATACCAGCCCCACAGGGTGTTTTATCTTTCTTTAAATGCCGGCAGCACGGTTGATTTATTGCCGTCTCATTTTTCAAAGTAAAAGCTGTCTTTTTATTAGTTTTGCAATCTGTTCCTAAAGCCCGATACACTTGTTCGCAGTTTAAAATATTTGCATTGTCTCTATCTATAACCAAATCGATTACTGATAGCATTTTATTTTTTGAAGACTCTGGAAACCGAGAAAATTCTCTATTAAGTCTAGTTGATTCAAATCACACAGTGTTAGACAAATTATTATATAATAAGTGTCTTGCCGCGTGGTTCCCGGCAGAATAGAATTTAGACCACCCCATCTCTTCCCATGTGGTGTCGTACAAGGCGACTAAGGGATAGGGCTGTTTAACATCGGACAGATATATACAGCCCAGACTCAGCCTCAGATGCATGGCTCGAGTCAACAGTAGTGCCCGAAATACAGTAATAGGCTCACCCCCTATTCCGTGGGACCAAATACAATTCACCTTTGCCTAACCCTCCGGGGATAAAGGTGTGATTATATGTATGTATGTAAATATCTTCAGTACTTATACTGTTTTTCAGTATCATAAATGCAATCCATTATAGTTTTGTAGTTCATATTCCAGTAGAACCCAGCAATGAAGATAGTTAACAGTTATAGGCGTATAAGAGTTTCTCATGGGTTGCGGGAACGGAATATGAATTACATGTAGGTAGAGCCGCCGGCAACAGCTAATCCCTAATGAAAGGATATTACTACAATATATATTACTACAATCGTACACTTGCCAACTTACATGTATTTAGTAGAACATTTAATAAAAAAAAACACTAACTTTCAAGATTTTGTTTTGCTACAGGTCCACAGCGATTAGTTCTTAAAGTACGATATATTTCGTCTTTATTTGTTACATTCATAGTATTAGCATCTACTATCATGTCAAAGAGAGGGGATGGCTTAACTGAAACATTTTTGTTTTCTTTTGTCCTGAATTTCTTTTTACATTCTTTTTTGATTTCACTTTCACTTTTGATACATTTTGTCCCAGCAGAAGCAAAGTTACCACCACAGGTTGAAGGAGGAGCATTAAATAAGATATTTTTCATACACATTGGACATTGTTGTTCGGCTAATGGCATATTTTTCTTTCTATAAAAACATTTGAAGAAGCCAGGTACAGATTTTCGACGTGTTACAAAACATTCACATTTTGGTTGGATATGATTTCTGGCACAACAAGGAAGAGGTTGAACTTTGATATTCTTTTTATCTTCAAATTTTAGACAGATGGCATCTTCGCTGGCTTTTTTATAATTGCAAACAGATTGTTTCAAATCAGGTGCAGTGCACTTATCTTTGATTTGATTTATACTCGTAGTACAACTAGTTTGTGTACTTTTGGAATTCTTTTTATGCTTTATTTGTCGTGTGTTGGTACTGCTACATTTCCTTTTTATATTATCTTTGATCTTCAGACAAGCGACGTTATCAAAAACATTTTGCTGAGATTTGCAGACAGAACACGCCCCAGTAGTAACGGGTTGGGCGTAAGTAGTTAGGCATACAGCGTGAGAGGAGGAAGAGGATTTCTCAATCATTTCAGATATATTGTCTTCGATTTCTGATATATTTTTCTTTTCAGAAGATTTGTACTTGTGTATTTCACTTTTCAGCATGAGCTTTTTTTCATCACTTACTTGAGATTTATTATTTTTAATACATGATTTTTTTTTCTCTTTTTTAACTATGTCATGTTTAATCTGGCTCTTTATTACTTCTTCCTTGGTGGATTTATTATTTTCAGTTTCTGATTGACGTAAGTATTTAGGATATATAACATGCTTTTTAGTATTTCTGTTTATCTTGGGTTTACAGCAATAATTGCAACAAGTGCAGCTTTTATCGTTATATAATAAGGTTTTAGGTATTTTATCTTCCTTCTCTCCCGACTTCTTGAATAGTTTTAGGGTGCCCAATGACCTAAGTCCTTTTAAAAAATGAGAAGGTGTACGTTGCTGACTCAGCATAGACGCGCAAACTGGGTGTCCTGCAATAGTCCAAACAATATTACATAAATTTTATCTATGATTCTAAAAAAAATACATACCCACTGACAACACCTTTACAGGTATACCTTTACAGGATAGTGCTGTAAACTAATTAATATTAATATATCTTAATATATATATTTCTTGTGTGCGTGTGTATGTGACTGAACTCCTCCTAAACGACTGGACCGATTTTGATGAAATTTTTTGTGTGTGTTCGTGGAGATTCGAGAATGGTTTAGATTTACAATTTGGTCTACTAGAAAATGTTTTTTCCGGGCGAAGCTGGGGTGGGTCAGCTAGTATATATATATATATATAAGTAATAATATGGTATCTTCGATCAGAGTTGCTCTAATACTGTATCAAAATGATCCAGGAGCCACAGAATTGAATCCTAACAGTTCGTAATAAATGTATAACTTTGTTATTTTGGCGTCATTATGGTATAAATGATGAGATCTAGTAATAGGTATATATGAATTACTATTCTAATTCTGACAGGACATAAATAGTTCCCTTTAGCATGTATGCTGTTAAATATGATCTCACTAAAAAAAGCCTTTCGCATTAATAATTCAACTGCAACTTTCCAGCTACAGTCAAATGTGGAAATAACAACCCCAACTCAATCTCTATACAAGTTGTGTATTATACCTAACCAAGATATAATTTACGAATACCATGTATAATGTCCCCAACAGTTGTTATATCAACACAAAGATAACGTTACAGATTCACTTCAAACTTAATGTACAGTGCACACCTATAATTCTTATAGAATACCTACAAACGTCTATGTTCTGTAGCAACAGAAAAACTAACTAGACCTAGCTAGGAGCCCTAGTGTTTACCTTAGATCCATTAAAACTTACCAACTTAATAGGTGAGTTTGCAGCTATAAGTGTGTACGTGTGTGTGGGTGTGTGTGTTGTGAATGGTGTAAAGCAATAATGTGAACTAGCTAAGGTAATGGGAAGTGATTTCGTTTAGACTCTCCTACAACGAAACCACGGAAACCTAGGTGACCAGGATAAGGTAATGAGACGCTTTGGAAGGCCAGTCTCAGCCCCGAAATTTAAAGCAATCTTTACCTACAAGAACTTATCAACACTACGTCTCAAGGATGTTTGGTATTTGTGTGTATTGGATAGGTATATAAATAATTAGGAAGCTTCCGAAATAATTCAGAAAGCGCGTTGCTCCGACACAGTTTCCGTACACCGAACTTTTGCCACTTTCTCACAAATTACACTGGCGTAATCCGGCTACAATAATTTAATGAAACCGTTGCATGGTCTGTGTGCTTCTACTAATCGAACCAAACTCTGTCCCCCGCAAATCAGCCAATTTCCTTTTATACCAGTGTGAACTCCGCGTGGGTGCGGGGACGCTTGGGTCCTTATTTTATCGCCATTTCAACAAAGGAATTCAGTGCAAGTTAATTTTAAGCTCATGTTTACATTCAGATGTTAGGTACATGCCTTCATGCAATATAATCAATTATGATTATATTCTACAGAATATCAATCAATTGATATTCTGTAGACCTATATATACCTATATATATCTATATACCTACGTATATAATATACTAAACCAAATATACAGTAGGTCTCTAAATAATAAACCAATAGTAAACCAGCTGGTCATGCACGTATGTATCAACATATTGTATTTGCGCTTTCGTCGTGAAGATGAGCTCTTATTTATTTTTTATAGAATTCTATTGTGATGTTATTTTGTAATACTTTGTGCCAATTATTAGATTAATCCGAAGATTAATCATTCCATGGAGTCAAACTCGCATGAACCTACAAATATGTGTGGCGTAACACGACGCTTTAATTATAATCAAAATCCACCATCTTTATCATGATACTATTTCATATCAAATATGGTTACATTCTCAATATATTGTTATAATATGTAACATTGTACTCGTTCACGTAAATAATATTAGCATCATAACAAGTCTTTTGCATACATGTGTTTAAAAATAGAATATCCCAAGAATTCGATTTGTCATCGTTCCCATAGCGTTCAAGTGGACGATGTAAACAAATAAATATAGTTTATGACCGACCTCTGTTTAGAATAATACGCATTTTAGTTAAGAGAAAGAAAAAAATTATCACCAGTGTCTTGCCACATGCATAAAAAAATATACCATGGTTTCGTGTTGTGTATTTATGATTCAAATATGAATTTACTAAAATGATAAAATAATCTATATTCTAAATATACGATTATGTTCCATTTCAGTATGTATCGCTCGCGAACTTTCTAGATGATTCGACCCTCCTAATTGAGAGGTATAAAAACACGCTCGCATAGCTAAACTATTCATTCTGTCTTTGAGATCGATAACGAACACAAGCGAGCTTAAGCGACCGAAGAAGATTCTACCTGCGACCTGAGCAACGACTGTGAACTACTGTGAACTACTGAGCGACTGGAACTGTACTGTATGTACTAGTGATTTAATTGTCTAGTTTGTGGTGAGCTAATAAATCTCTTCGTTGAGTAAACGGCGTTTAATTGTACCCCGTGCACGTAACAATATACTTAATGTGAAAAAACATGAACGACACACTAACGTACCTAGACTTTGTTACCAACCAAAATGAGTCTCAGTTACTCTTAATAAATGAGTGAATGAATAATATAAAGTAGAAATAATGTGAATTACCTTCATTGGCGCTAGAGGCAGCCTGATCCAGGTCATCCTCTTTATAAAATTGTATACTCAGGTGACGGTTAGATCCGACTGTGAAAACGCGTCTGCATGGAGGAGGTATCATTAGAATTTTATCGAGTTCATCTGGCATTCTGGGTACAGTGCGTGAACGAGCTAAGCGGGTGGAACGATTTGTTTGCAAATTCCGTAACTTACGACACTTGGCGCATAGAGATAATAATTTAGAGGGGACATTTTTCATCGTCATTTGGCTTTTGCAGTCCATGGAGCCATATTGGTTTTTAATCAAAGCAATCTTACTTTTCTTCTTATTAGTTGTTGAAGGAATATCATAAAATCTTGGTTTATCTTTCAACGTTATCCTACTCTTTTTTCCGAATTTGTATTTTCTTGTACCAATGTCTTCATCATGTGGAAACCTATTCTTTTGATGGAGTTTTTTACAATGACTTTTTGATACTGGTGCTGGTTCAAGCCTAGTGTTATGTTGTTTTATTTTCTGTGAATGTTTACTCTTAGTTGTATTGTGTTTTGATGTTTGTTGAAATAGATTTTTAATTTCAAGACAATTGTCACCTGATTCTCGTAAAGTAATGTTAGATCCAATATGGGTGATACTTTTAGATGGAATAGAATTTTTTAACTCTGAATGAATATTTGTATGAATATATTTCTGTAACTTTGATCTTTGTATTGAATCTCTTGTGATACTAGGAATGTCCGTGTTAGTCTGCTTTCGAGACTTGCAGCTGGTTTGTGTTCTCTTTAAGCACTCTACTGGATCACATTGATACGGGTTGCATAAACCAGGTTCACATTCATAATCTTTCATGGGAAGATGTCGAACCTTTTTATTTTCTTGAGGTACTTTCGAATTTAAATCATAATAAGGATAACCCTTCATTTCTTTATGATGATAATATTTTGTTTCCTGATGTTTGACTTTTTTACTGAAATTTGGTGCAGAGTGTGTATTGTTTTTGAAATTGTTACCGGTTTTAAAATGAAACTTTAAGTCATTTTTCTGAAATCTATTCTTTTTTCTTAAACAACGTTTTTGCATTGATTCATGTTGATTAAAATTGCTGCAGACATTATGCAAGTCTATAGGTTCACTACTTCTTTTTGTTGCTTTTAGTATAGATTTAGTTACATAATTTTCGTTTACTTGACTAAATTGATTTATTTTTTTACATTTATTGCATGATTTGGAAGGCATCTTTTTTTGTTTACTAGTAGTTGGAAAACAACTTTTAGCATTTAATTGAAAGTAGGGACTCTTTGAAGATTTGAGTTTTGACAATAAAGTTTTATTATAATTTGCCGCAGTAAGCTTTGTCTCAGTTATTTTATTATTTTGCTGTACACGTGATCTTGGCTTTATGGATTCATTAGATACACGCGGCAAATAGATCGGACTTTCACATTCGTTAAGTAAAAAATTAATATCTTTAGGAGCAAATGAATTTCCTTTTCTTGGTTTTATACCTTTACTATTACAGTGCTTTTCATGTTTATAAGAATGCCCATGCAAATAAGATCCCCGTGTTATTTTATGCGGTGCTATTTCTGTGACATCGGTTTTATATTCTAATGGAATAATACTATCTTTTTTCAGTATACAACTTTTTTGGTTAAAACGCTTTGTTGAACGAACATTTTTCAATAACGGTAATAAGTTTTTATTATAAACCCTACCTACTAGAGTATGAATAGACCTAAAAATTTTGTGTCGTTCAGATTCTCGATTATGTTGGGCTCGTTTTTTCTGTTTATATTCATATGGTACGTGAACAGACATCTCATCAAGAGTTTTCACCTTAGTGGTATAGGGAACTTTTTCACCTAAATACATCTTTTGACTTGCCCGGTCTACCTGGCGTTTTAGCCGTATAGAAAAATGAGCCTTCTTTGATACTGAAGTTCTGTTCGGCTGAAATTTATCGTCATAAGATTCTTTCTTAGCTCTCGATTTTGGTCCTGTATAAGATTTATTTAACCCTGAAGTACCAAATCTGTATTTTATTGCACGTTTTTGTAAGAGAGCATTCGGTGAATCTGGTAATAAATTAGTACAGAAGCAAGGAAAGCAAGGTTCTGAACAAATATTTTTGGGATCAGAATGTGTGCGTCTGATTGCAGTAATATTTCTCCAACCAAATCTTTTACGGCTAGCCTTTGTACATTTTTCAGTTTCTGATTGACGTAAGTAGTGAGGATATATAACATGCTTATTAGTATTTCTGTTTATCTTGGGTTTACAGCAATAATTGCAACAACTGCTGCTTTTATCGTTATATAATAAGGTTTTAGGTACTTTATCTTCCTTCTCTCCAGACTTCTTGAATAGTTTTAGGGTGCCCAATGACCTAAGTCCTTTTAATAAACGAGAAGGTGCACGTTGCTGACTCAACATAGAACCGCAAACTGGGTGTCCTGCAATAGTCCAAACAATATTACACTAATATTATCTATACTTCTAAAAAAAATACATACCCACTGACAACACCTTTACATGTGAAACCTAAAGCGATAGTGCTGTAACCTAATATTTACAAACTAATTAATACAATCACTTTACAATAACATTACTGTGATACTTTTCCGATAAATAAGTATAAGCTGCCCTTGTGAATTCATTTAGACTGTACCTACGTAAGTGATTTTGCTTTAGCAGAATCGAGGTCCTGGTTGGTGCGCGCAGGCCATCGGCGGTCGGCACCGTCTTCCAAAGTACTCTAAAGTACATACCACCCTATAGTCTCCAGTACCCCTGGGTTGTGTATTATGCCGCGAGTAAGTTCAAATAGATACATAGTAGTAGCCACTTCCCTTTTGACTTCATACCTATAAATATCAACCATACAAAGCAAAAATAGTGTAAGGTACAACAGACGGTAACCGGATATACGCCAAATTGCCTAGAATATACAAATCTAAAATTTATTTTCGATTCGCTCCAGTATGAATTTATATTTAATAGTAAAAAAAGAAGCAGTTACTATAAATACTCGTGTTTATTGTGTAATGATATATACTTAATTTTGAAAAAACATGAACGACACACTAACGTAGACTTTGTTACCAACCAAAATGAGTCTCAGTTACTGTAATAATGAATGAATGAATAATATAAAGTAGAAACAATATAATACCTTCATTGGCGCTAGAGGCAGCCTGATCCAGGTCATCCTCTTTATAAAATTGTACACTCAGGTGAAGGTTAGATCCGACTGTGAAAACGCGTCTGTGTGGAGGAGGTATCATTAGAATGTTATCAAGTTCAACTGGCATTCTGGGTACAGTGCGTGAACGAGCTAAGCGGGTGGAACGATTTGTTCGCAAATTCCGTAATTTACGACACTTGGCGCATAGAGATAATAATTTAGAGGGGACATTTTTCATCGTCATTTGGCTTTTGCAGTCCATGGAGCCATATTGGTTTTTAACCAAGGCAATCTTACTTTTCTTCTTATTAGTTGTTGAAGGAATATCATAAAATTTTGGTTTATTTTTCAACGTTATCCTACTCTTTTTTCCGAATTTGTATTTTCCTGTACTAATGTCTTCATCATGTGGAAACCTATTCTTTTGATGGGGTTTTTTACAATGACTTTTTGATACTGGTGCTGGTTCAAGGCTAGTGTTTTGTTGTTTTATTTTCTGTGAATGTTTACTCTTAGTGGTATTGTGTTTTAATGTTGTTGTTTTATTTTCTAGGTAATTGTCACCTGATTTTCCCTGGCTTTTGAGCCGCATCGAAAAATGAGCCTTCTTTGGTACTGAAGTTCTGTTCGGCTGGAATTTATCGTCATAAGATTCTTTCTTAACTCTCGATTTTAGTCCTGTACAAGATTTATTTAACCCTGAAGTACCAAATCTGTATTTTATTGCACGTTTTCGCAAGAGAGCATTCGGTGAATCTGGTAATAAATTAGTGCAGAAGCAAGGAAAGCAAGGTTCTGAACAAATATTTTTGGGATCAGAATGTGTGCGTCTGATTGCAGTAATATTTTTCCAACCAAATCTTTTACGGCTAGCCTTTGTACATTTTTCAGTTTCTGATTGACGTAAGTAGTGAGGATATATAACATGCTTCTTAGTATTTCTGTTTATCTTGGGTTTACAGCAATAATTGCAACAACTGCTGCTTTTATCGTTACATAATGGTATTTTATATTCTGATCTGATCTGATCACTACCTCCACCAACGGAAACTAGTCTATTCCTTAGGTTATCGTAGGCTTCATGATTTCTCATTAATGTTAGAAGCAATTTTCTTTCACGTGACGGAAGATTATTAAAACAGTGTTCACTATCAGTTTGTTTACTGTTCGCTGTCAGCTGTTGTATTGATGGTAGCCTCGAATGACTTTTACAAGTACAGTTGGCGTTAAAGTAGCAATCAGAGCGCCTCTTCATTGCGGTTTATAATAACTGCATAATAATAATTGTTTACAAATAAAAAGACAATCACAAAACAATAAACAACACAAGTTACATTATACAATTACTCCATCTTTTTGAAATTTGTTACGTCACGTCATGTTTAACGTAGAAACACAACCTGAAATATTTATTATAGTTTTTAAATTATTGTTAAACTATAATTATATTGCATGATTTGAGATTGTCATGGTCATTCACAGTAATAATGTAAACCTCGCCGGAATATTTACTGGTTGTACAGGGGTGATCACGGGGCTTGTAACAGGTCCTGTTGCAAGCGCCGTGATCTAACCAATAAGTAGGTACCTAAGCATGGTAATATCCCGACGAGTTTTACTCTATCATAATTATTCTATTCTGGTTTTTTTTCACCCAGGATTGATTAAATAGATTTTATAAATAATACTTATATATATTATATATATATATAGAGCTCACTGGAGAATTTGTGCTGTCAGTGGGAAGACTAAAGGCTTGTCCTGCTTTGTCTTCTACTGACGACACAGAAACTCTGTACTTACAGGGTTGGCAGCGCGACTGTGACTCCTCTGGTGTTACAGACGTCCATAGGTCACGGTAACCACTTTCCATTTGTCCACTTGTCTGCTAAGTGGCATAAAATATATATATATATATATATATATATATATATATATATATATATATATATATATATATATATATATATATATATATATATATATATATCTAGAAGTCGATACCTACTTACCAACGTGTGGAAAGTTTGAAAAATCATTTTATACCAAACGCAAATAGAGATAATCTTTAGAATCCACAAGCAGTCGTACGCCTCCGGTGACAACTTCAAACACCTCCAGCTTAGTAGCACTAAATAATATAATTTAATCATTATAGGTACACAAAAAATAGGTAGCCTAGTGGTATGGGTAATGGACTGCTGGCACGAGGTCTCGGGTTCGATCCCAGGTTTTACCATGGCACACACCAATGACTATACGATGTTTTTCGAAAGTTATGTGTGTATTTATCGCAGGTTCATAAGTGCACGGTTAATGGCAACAGGCTCGCCACCTATTACATTGGGACCTAAACATAAACTGGCGAAATGTGGGTGTTAGCACCTTTGCGCGTGAGTTTATGTTATGTATGTACAAAATATCACTTCATCATCTTGCATCATCACACACTCGTATTTATCCCTCTCCTATGGGGTATAGGTACCAAACTTACCTTTTAAATTCGTTTACATAAGTACAGCACTGTACCTACACGTATCTGTATAGATCCATTAAAAAGACAGCATTTTAAGACAACGTAGTAGTATTTTCATATATAATATTTTTATATTACAGATGCATTATCAATAATGTAATACAATACCATGAACAAACAAGATCAAACAAATTATAAAATCTTGACATGTCGATCTTGACATGACTTATTGCAAGTATGACATTGGCGGAATCTTGTCATCGGCATTGTTACCATATGGAAAAATAGCATTATTGTCAGCATCCTTGCGTTTCTCCTGGTCGCATCCGAGGTCCGAGGTCTCTTTTTATTATTACGTGCGAAAAATTCCCACGGATACACGTTTACAAGGGACTTAGAATGACTTAAGGAAAGGGGAGGGCTACAAATTTGTACAAATATCGCCACCTGGACATTCTCGAGTGCTGTTTACTTTCTTTTTATTTTTTGAAGGATAGAATTCAAGGATAATGAAAAATATATACTTAGTTTTGGATTTTCCTCGTGTTGTGTTCCCGGCAGTGAATAAGGTAGCCAGAATTCACTAGAGAGTTTTTGTGCTGTTAGTGGGTAAACTAAAAGCTTGTTCTGATTATGTCTTCTGCACTGACGGCACAGAAACTCTCTGTTCTTACAAGGTCGGCAACATTGGTGTGACTCCCCTGGTGACATTCCATTAGGTGGACCGGGTGCTTGTCTGCCACCTAAGTTATATAAAAAAAAATATTATAGTCTACATGTTGTGACGATATTTTGGGATCACTATAATGCCGTGAACTGCAATTTCCACATCATTGAACAATGTGCTGGCAACTCTAAACCTTTCCTATCATTTCCTGAACCAACCAACACACATTATGGCCGGGTATGGCGGTCATATCATTTTTAGTATCAGAATTTGCCGCGGGACTTATTTGCTGGCGCGAACTTTAGTGGAATATACACATTCTAGCATGTAATTAACTCAACCTACCTTAGTCAGATGCGCTCGAGAATGGCCGGTAATATTTTTATTTTGCTAATGTGATCCTTTATCCGTGACGTGCGGCCACATACGTGTGTCGATCGAGGTACTTAACCGAGTACAAAATATTCCCCTGTAAATTAATCTGCTTCGCTCGAGTAACTACCTAACTTCCTTCTACACCTCCCCACTAGATGTCACGCCCTCTGGCCAACGTAAGATGAACAAATCAGTTTTTTAAAACTTTTATATTTGTGGCAACAGTTTTTTTCCTGTCATTTAGTATTTTATAATCGTCGAAAACTTCTTGATTATCATATAATGTTATTATTTGCGGGTTGTATCCTATTTTTTTTATTATCGTAAACTGTACATTTTACAATGATATAATGAGCTGTAAAAGTCAAACTTTCTTATGACAAATAGTTTTAAAATGTTTGATTTTAAAAATTCAATTTCTTGTGCCTCCCTAAAATGCTCCATACAAAATCGTGCACGTGATGACATCACAGCGCACTGGCGCGTAGTGAAAATGTACGGAGTGCAAGAGAATGTCGCATTCATCTCAATCTACGTTGCGTTTACAGGTATACACTGCATAATAAGATTGATTTGAAAAAATTTTTTTGCTTTATTAATTTATTATTTTTTGCTTTATTTCGATTGTTTATATTTTGACCTATTTTGGAAATTCAAAATAATGAAAAGCCATAGTTTCAGTTTAGTTAGGCAAAATCTTAGTTTACTATGCATATTTTTAGATAAAATACTAAGACATTACGTAGTATTGGTAAGAATTCGAGGACTCAGGAAACTACCCTATTCTTTAAGTGAACTGATTATTTTTAATACTGGCCGATTGTATGTATATATATATATATGTATAATTTATTTTTTTATACCACTTAGGTGGCAGGCAAGCGCACGGCCCACCTGATGGAAAGTGGTTATCGTGGCCTATGGACGTGTGTAACACCAGAGAAGCCTCCCTCGCGCTGCTGACCCTGTAAGCACAGAATTTCTGTGCCGTCAGTGTAGAGGACAAAGCAGGGCTACCCTACTCACCGCTGGGAACACAACATGAAGTTATTATAACCGCCGCGGTATTCTGTAGGGCGGAGGTACTTCCCCAGTCGGACTGCTCAATTGGGCGGAAATACCGCCGCGCTGTCCTACCTCCTTATTTGTTCAAAAACACTCCTTTTATTGGTTTGTTAGGATTTTATAGAAAAAGCACAATAAATACATGTCATTCATGTAAACTGGTTTTTATGTATACCTAAATTAAAAATAAATCATAGTATCAACTTCGTTTTATCGACGTATAATCGGCATTGCAACCAGCTTTTTTAAATTTGCCTCAGTTTTTTGGACCATCTTTCGCTGGCCAGACTCTAGCAGGTGTGCACACGTAAGACGCAGCGCAGATCCTAAGTGGTATTAAAAATCGGATCAGCCGTTTAGTATCTTTATAATAATTCTAGTTATTTATGAAGGGAGACGAGTAATACATAGATTACGCTTTTAAATATTTATTTAATACAAATTAAATATACAGCCATCCGTTTTTACTTCGTAGAACTATTCATTATATCCTATGGTTTGTAACTAATATTAGTGTGGTTATTGAACACAGAGTCAGTAATATATTACCCAATGATGTCCTAATGCTCGCTGCTTTATTTCCTTTTGGTTTGTTGTCTTCAACCTAGGAATAAAAGTAAAATGTTAGTGTAATATATGTATGTAGGTCGGTTCACATAAATGTACCCACCGACAGTCCAGAATAAAGCGAGTAACGAACGGACGTGTGTTTTACTGCGGTAATTATAATTCCTATACCCGATAAGTACCTATCTCACAGTTGCGACGAGGAATCAAAAAAAAAAAAAGATTTCACACGCGTGCTAACGATGACGATCGGTAAAATAGGAGCTTTTGATCTGGGGAAGGACAACTGGGAGGCTTACGTTTAACGGTTGGAGCAATATTACGTGGTTAATGCAGTGAAAGAAGAATTACACGTGGCCATCTTAATAATAGTGATTGGTAGTGAAACGTATGGAAACCGGCCAGCAAGAAGTACGCGGAGTTAGAGGCCCTGATGAAAAACTACCTGAATCCTAAACCGAGTCAATTGGCTGAAAGGTTCAAATTTCGCCAGCGCATACAGAAGAAAGAAGAAAGTATAGCTATGTATGTGGCGGAGTTAAAAAAATTAAGTAAGAATTGTGGGTTTAGAGACCTTGCGGAAAATCTCCGTGATCAATTCGTGTGTGGGCTAAGTAATGACGATATACGGCAAAAACGAATGCAGCATTGGTAGAAGGTTGTACTCGGGTACAACCTTCTACCAATGCTGCATTCGTTTACAGCATTCGTTTATAGCATTCGTTTACAGTAGAAGCACAGGTGACATCGTACCAAGTGCTGATACAACCGTGCACTTCATGGTCCTGCGCGGTGCTACTCTTCGGGGGGTCGGCGTACTTTGTTACGCCGATGATACCCTAGTTACCGCGCGGGCCCCAACGTTTAGCGATGCCGCCGTTCTCGCCACGGCAGGTGTCGCCCTTGTCGTGCGCCGTATCGGGGCGCTGAGACTGAAGGTGGCCCTCGAAAAGTCCGAGGCCCTTTTCTTCTATGGGCGTCGGCGGCCGCCGCATTGGGATCAGGCGATCGTGGTGGGTGGCACCTCCATCGCTGTCGGGAGCAGCCTGAAATACCTCGGGCTCGTTCTCGACAGTCGGTGGCGTTTCGCGGAGCATTTCCGGCGGCTGGCACCTAAACTGCTAGCGTTTGCCGGAATGCTCTCGCGATTGCTGCCCAACACTGGGGGTCCGGGGTCTGCCTGCCGCCGTCTATACGACGGTGTGGTGCGCTCCAAGGCGCTCTATGGAGCGCCCATTTGGGAGGAGGCCCTCTGCCCTGCGAATGTCGTGCTGCTGCGGCGTCCACAGCGCGCCATCGCGCAGAGGGCCGCACGGGCGAATCACACCGTCTCTTATGAGGCGGCGTGTTTGATTGCGGGCAGTATCCCCTGGGATCTCGAGGCTGGCGTCCTTAAGAGGGTTTACGAGGAGGGTGCCCTGATGCGGCTTGTTGCAGGAGGTCGGCCGCTTCCGGAGGAGATCGATCGCTGTAGACAGGAGGCTCGCGATGTTCTCTTCCGGAAGTGGGCCGATAGGCTGGCTACGACGAGGAGTAGCTTGCTGCTTGTGGGGGCCGTTCGGCCCGTCCTGCGTGAGTGGGTAGAACGGGGTCATGGGGCTCCCACGTATCACCTCACCCAACTTCTCACGGGTCATGGCTGCTTCGTCAAGTACCTGTGGGAGGTGGTGGGGGTGGAAGCGGAGCCCCGGTGCCGAAACTGCACCAGCGGCGACCCCGACACGGCACACCACACTTTGGCCGTGTGTGACGCGTGGGGCGGCCAAAGAGCGGCCCTTACAAGCATCATTGGTGTGGACCTCTCGCTGTCGGCTGTAGTTTCAGCTATGGCCGGCAGCGAACAGTGTTGGGCCGCCGTCGCCTCGTTCGCTAGCGAGGTGATGGCGGCCAAGAGAGAGGCACTGCGGGAGCGGGAGCGAGCTGGGCTCACTCTTCCGCCCCGCAGGCCTCCGGCGAGGGGACACCGGCGAACACAATTCGCCCGCGTCCCCGAATGAGAGTGGCCACGGGTCAGGGGACCCGCTGCCCCTATGCTGATGTGGCGGAATGCGCCCCTGTGTGTTCCTGGGGTGCATTCTTGAGGTGAAAAACCCCCACCATTCCGGCCTGATTGCCAGGATGGTGGGGTCTTGAGTAGCGGGCCTACCAAGGGCGCCCCTAGCCGAGTCGCGGTGAGCAGACTATCCCGCGGCTCGGATTAGGCGAAGGAGGAACACCGTGGTGGTTTAGTGGGTAGTCTGGCCTTTGTCCGAGGCCAGGAGTCCCACACGAAGCGGGCCCCCTGCCCCCGCGGGGGGTGAGCGAAGTGCGTAAATGCATTCCACCACGTAAACAAAAAAAAAAAATCCGTGCACTTCATGGGACGCAAGAAAAGGGATCGTAAGGTTTACGGTCAAAGTGGCCCCACGCGCAACTCACGTGGCGCTCGAGCCGACGCGGCAGGCGGGGTGGTGCAAGTAACTCAAGCGGAGCGGGCAGTAGTACATACCGGAGGAACACAACTTTTACTAACGCTTCAGACATATTCCAGACATGTGACGTATATGGGGGTGGTCATGAAAAACAGAGTTGTAAATTTAAGATGAATGTCTGCAGGGTATGCAATCAAGAAGGACATTGAAAAAAAATGTGCCCCAGGTTTCGGGGCAATACAAAAGTACAAAATATACAAGAGAATGTGTGTATAAATTATCAGGACAGCGACAGTGACGAGGTAATGTGTAATAATAATTATTCAATAAGTGCGAACATTCGCCAATCTCAGTTACTTGGACCATTCACTATAGATGTTTATGTTGAGGGCATATCATTAACAATGGAAATAGATACTGGCAGTGCTATATCGTGCATAAGTTATACTTGTTATAAACAACTTTTTGTGCATTGTAAATTAAAACCGAGAAATTTAGACTTGCGATATTATACCGGCGAATTAGAGAAGCCCGTGGGAAAAATTAATGTTGAAGTAAAGTTTAAAACCACAACGAAATTATTAGATTTGTATATCGTAAACAGTGGGCAAGCTAATTTACTAGGTAGATGCTGGCTTATCGCGTTACAGATACCTATACCTACCTGTAATGTTAATAAAATAAATGTGTCAAACAAATTGATGGATGAAAATGAATTTAGTTCCAGGTACTCTGAAGTATTTAAGGATGGTTTGGGTCGGTTCACCGGCGGGCAGGTGGGGTTCCGCTTGCGGGAAGGGGCACGGGCAGTGTCCCTGCGCGCACGACCGCTCGCATATGCACTACGTAGACCAGTGGAGCAAGCGCTAGATCAAATGGTACGAGATGGAATTCTAACACCGGTCTCCACATCGGACTGGGCTACACCTATCGTACCGGTGATGAAAAAAGATGGCACCATACGGGTATGTGCAGATTTTAAAATGACGTTGAATAAATGTTTAGAGGTGGACCACTATCCTTTGCCCAAAGTCGAAGATTTACTTGTCAAGCTTCATGGGGGGGACCTACCGTTGGTATTAACAACAGACGCCAGTAGTGTGGGAGTGGGTGCCGTTATCTCACACCTCAACCCAGGGGGACAGGAAAGGCCAGTGGCCTACGCGTTTCGAGTTCTTAATGCGGCCGAAAAATCTTATTCGCAAATTGAACGCGAAGCCTTAGCTATAATTTACGGGGTATTTATTTTAAGGACTGATCATAAGCCGTTGGCTACGATCTTTGGGGATAAAACGGAGATACCAATCATGGCCGCCAGTAGGATGCAACGTTGGGCGGTAATTTTAGCGGGCTACGACTATACTATAGAGTATGTACGTAGTAACAAAAACGCAGCTGATGCTTTGTCTCGGCTGCCAGTAGATGAAGAAAACCATCGCAGCGAGGAACGACATATCTAAATTTTATTCAGCAGTTTTTGCCAATCACAAGGCAAAACATATGCGAATATATGAATAAAGATGAAATATTTAAAAAAACCATTAATTTTATAAAAACAGGGTGGCCTAGCGAATGCAAAGAGGTGGAATTAAAGGCTTATTTTGCTAGACGTAACGAGCTATACCTGGATAGGGGTTGCATAACATGGGGCTATCGTTTAGTGATTCCGGGTACACTGAAAGAACCAGTTTTAAAGGAGTTACAAGTAGGACATTTAGGTATAGTCAGAATGAAGAGCTTGGCGCGTGGTATAGTGTGGTGGCCGGGGATTGACAGCGATATTGAGTTCACTTGTAAGCAGTGCTTGACGTGTTGTATGGAAGGAACGGCGCCGCCGAAGGCACCACCGCAGCCATGGCCCTACCTTACAGAGCCGTGGTCACGCTTGCATGTTGATTTTTTAGGACCATTACAGGGTAAAACATTTTTAGTACTCATAGATTCGACCAGTAAATGGTTAGAAATATTTTTAATGCCACGTTCCACGGCTAGTGCGGTTATAAAAATATTTCGTACTACATTTGCACGTTTCGGCCTACCTAAAGAGCCTACACACACATATATATATATATAAAGGAGGATATATAAAGGGTGTAGGTACTCGTACGTAGGTTGTGACTTTGTGTTGATGACAGACGTCGATATCTCGAAAACTAATAAGCGAATCTTCAAGAAATAAAAACGCATTGTTAGTGACGAGGTACTCTACCGAATGGCATAGAAAAATCTAGAATCGTCAACACAAAGTCACAACCTACCTACGAGTACCTACACTCTTTTGAATAAAAGGTATCATTGGCTTAACAACAAACAATAGGTTAATATCGAGAATGAACTCGAAAGGTCAGCGACGGAATAAACTTCAAAAAACAGTAGGTAGTTATCGCTCGCGTATTTTCTAGATGATTCGACCCTCCTAATTGAGAGGTATAAACCACATGAGTAGAAAGCCGTACAGAGACAAAGCTTCTTAAGAACGTACAAAATTGATACCTATTTTAGTAGGGTTGTCACAATAGGTTAAGGTATAAAAAAACAAAACATTTGTTAAATAGTTTTATTATTCAGTATGATAGGCTATGAATCTTCGGCGTTACTAATAACAATACATCGCATCTGTAGATTTGTGGCTGTTTTTTTAGGTATTTATACTATTTATATCTTGGTGTAGCTAGTAGTAGTATGTAAGATAATAAGCTTTTTTTTGTCAAAAAGGGAATTTGTGCTTGGCGTCACGGAATGTCGTTAGCGCTACTTTCAAGCCTCGGACGGCTGTCAAGCCCGGACGTTCAAGTGGTCATTGAAAAAGTAATAATCAAATATTTACTTACCTATTGTACACTTTGGGATAGTTACAGTATGATATTTTTATTTTTTCTAGTATTATTGATACACACAGTACAATAAACAACCATTATTAAATATTTAAACTTGCAACTATCAAAACATAAAACTTCAAAACTGACAAAACCAACAACGTGCGTCGCACCATCCCTATGAATGTCAACTGGCTGTGCCAGCGCAAACCGGTTTTTTCCAGTCTCACCGCGTACGCGATAAGCGGCCGTTGGACACGGACACCATGCCCCGCGTGCTTGTATTAGTGCAACCGAATCGCGCGGTTCTATGAAGCTTTGTCTCTGTACGGCTTATCTACTCATGTGGTATAAACACTGTCTTTGAGATCGATAACGAACACAGCGAGCTAAGCGACCGAAGAAGATTATACCTGCGACCTGAGCAACGACTGTGTACTACTGAGCGATGGGAACTGTTGAAGAGCAATGGGAACTGTGTTACTAGTGATTTAATTGTCTAGTTTGTGATGAGCTAATAAATCTCTTCGTTGAGTAAACGGCATTTAATTGTACCCCGTGCACGTAACAGTTTATATATATATATATCCTATATATATGAATGATGAATGAATGAGAATGATGTTACGTTGCTACATGTTGTTATAGGCGGGATCATTCGGTACTATAGTATCGGTAGAAGGCTCCCACCGTAGCCGTAAGACGGATATAAGGCGCGTATTCTAGAACGACATTCTGTCCCGAGTGTCGATTTATCTGAGGACAGATTGTATAGACAGACGCCCTGTCCACGTACCTTGGCTGCGGCGAAGGATCTTGAGGGGGCGGGGCCCAACTTGAGTGACGGCCAGTTCGGCTTCCGTCGCGGGAGGTCGACCCTCGACGCCATATCCCGGCTGCGGGACGGCGTCGACGGTGTTGTTGGCTGTATCGCTTGATATAGCCAACGCCTTCAACACTCTCCCCTGGGCAACAATTGCGGAGGTGCTGAGGTACCACAATGTCCCGTGGTACCTCAGGCGCATCCTGGCGGACTAATTCGTGGACCGGTTTATCATTTACCCGGCCCAAAGCGGGGTGGTCCGCCGAACTATGGCGTGCGGCGTTTCGCAGGGGTCGGTCCTTGGGCGGCTTCTGTGGAACATCGGGTACGATTGGGTCCTGCGCGGTGCTACTCTTCGGGGGGTCGGCAAACTTTGTTAAGCCAATGATACCCTAGTTACCGCGCGGGCCCCCACGTTTAGCGACGCCGCCGTTCTCGCCACGGTAGGTGTCGCCCATGTCGTGCGCCGGATCGGGGCGCTGGGACTGAAGGTAGCCCTAGAAAAGTCCGAGGCCCTTTTCTTCTGTGGGCCTCGGCGGCCGCCGCCTCGGGATCAGGCGATCGTGGTGGGTGGCACCTCCATCGCTGTCGGGAGCAGCCTGAAATACCTCGGGCTCGTTCTCGACAGTCGGTGGCGTTTCGCGGAGCATTTCCAGCGGCTGGCACCGAAACTGCTAGCGTTTGCCGGAATGCTCTCGCGATTGCTGCCCAACACTGGGGACCGGGTTCTGCCTGCCGCCGTGCACCGTGCGCCGTACGACGGTGTGGTGCGTGGCAGCGGGTCGGGGGACCCGTTGCCCCTATGCTGATGTGGCGGAATGCGCCCCTGTGTGTTCCTGGGGTACATTCTTGAGGTGAAAAGCCCCCACCATTCCAGCCTGATTGTGGGGTCTTGAGTAGCGGGCCTACCAAGGGCGCCCCTAGCCGAGTTGCGGTGAGCAGACTATCCCGCGGTTAGGATTAAGCGAAGGAGGAACACCGTGGTGGTTTAGTGGGTAGTCTGGCCTTTGTCCGAGGCCAGGAGTCCCACACGAAGCGAGCCCCCTACCCCCGCGGGGGGTGAGCGAAGTACGTGTTTTTTTTTTATACCACTTAGCTGGCAGACAAGCACACGGCCCACCTGATGGGAAGCGGTTACCGTAGCCTATGGACGTATGCAACACCAGGGGTGTCACACTCGCGCTGCCGACCATGTAGAAACCTTCTGATGCCCCTCTTGAAGAACCCCATATTGTAGGCGCTTTCCACCACGTAAACAAAAAAAAAACTTATCCAAGTCGGATTCCGCTGCTTTTCTGTCTTATTTCTGGATGGCACCCCTTCGTACGAATAGCCTAAGCTAGCTTCCTAGGCGCTAGTAGAGAAGAAACGGCGCAACAAACTCCACTGAATTAGTTTTTTTTTTGGGTTGGTGGCACTTCATTAAATGTTGTAACAAACTCAACGGCTGTATATCATTCAGACCGTTATCTGAATGGCACCGTTTAGTTAACAGGCAGGTGGTTAATTAGGCTATGCCACTGCTACCTCGGTAGTAGAAGTAGACCCGAGAAGTATTGGTTTAGTTTAACATGTTTACTACACAGTGGTGGAAGAGAAGCAGGAAAATGGTTCCCGGGTTCTAAGATTATGGCCTCGGGTGCAATCGGATGGTGTATCTGTGTCACTTATAGGACAGGTACTCACCAATATCACCAGCTTGTCACAAACCTTTGCTTGATCAGTATGGAATTCAACAACCTTACTATCACAATTAGTTAACGCGTCTTTTATAAAACATGCGTTATACATATTTTCTAAGCTGCACGAAGATTTCTGTAAATAAAATAATTATGTTTAAGAATTATCAACTTCCCTATCCAATGAGTCATATATGGTGCTAAGTTCAGGAGTCACAGGTGACTTATTTATCTATACCAATTTTAAGCATTTTTTTCGGTTAAACCAACAGTCTTATTACAAAACACAGACTAACTATAAAACCAGGTTTAAATCGTTTTTAGACCATGGTCTAAAGAAAATTTTATTACAAAAGCGTTTTAGTATTAAACCAAGGACTATCTCTGGTCTAAAGATAAACCTCCGTGATACCTAGTTTTACTTCGTCTAAAGTGTAAATCACAATAATAATACGTCAAACTTGATTTTTAGGTTAGCCGGTAGCGTCAGATAAATTCGTTGACTTTCTTATTTGATCGTAATGTATATTGACACAGTTGATCTGATGGATATCGTAGATATTAATATCGTGGAGTCTTTGGACATACCACGCTTACCTAACAGACATCGTATTCGAGTAAACCCCTTATGGAACTATCTGAAGAAGCTTTTTAAGTAAAACTATAGATTTACTAAACGTTTTACATAACTTGCAAATAAATTTAAAAGTGGAGTTGTTCGTTTTAACAATTACATATTTGAGCCGTTTGGGGTTGAAACGCTGGGTTCGTGGGGTCCGAGCGCACGGTCGCTATACAAAGAAATAGCAAAACGACTGGTCGATGCTTCGCGTGACCAAAGGGCTGGCCTCTTTTTCGCTCAACGGATTGGCATTGCCATCCAACGAGGCAATGCCGCCAGCCTTTTGGGCACATTACCAGTCGACATCGATGGGAAGGAATTCTTCGATGCTTAATTTGATCCATTTGATCCTTTTGTATCCTATTTTATATTCTTGTAAATATTAGTTTATATTTTATTAAATTAGTGTAAATATGTTGTATCTTAGATAATATATAAACGTGCAATTATACTTAATTAATTAATATAATCAATAAAGTCTACATTTTTCATCATTTTTAGTAAATATTATTTATTAGTGATTTCAGATAATTTTTGTTTTCGAAGGAAATGGGACGTTGCGATCGAATGGTATCATAATGAACGAACAATAGTTGGAGTAATCTGTGGTTTTATTAAAGTTAAGCTTTAAATTATGGTACTAAGTAGTCTAAGGATTATTCAGCTTTTGTAATAAGGAGAAGTTTAAACCATGGTCTTGAGATTAAGCCTAGACTTCATAGTTCAGGTTTAAACGTGACTTTATTCCGTTTTTTGTAACAAGACCGCAAATGTTTATGGTAATTCAAAACTATTTATGGTACAGCCTATATATTTCAATACCGTATTGATCAATCTGCTTTGGGTGGGTTATAGGTTCTTATTGTGATAATAGTAGTGTTTGTAGTTTTTTAGTGATCACATATGACTCATTGATCATGGTAAAAAAATGGAGCCCCCACGTTTATGAGTCACATGTGACTCAAAATGAATAATACCGAAATGAGAATAATTTATTTATTATATTGTATTTATAAAGATATAATTTACTATATATTTAATTTATTTAAAAAAAAACTGAAATTATTTTTCTATTCAAATCAACACCAATGATGATTGAGATAACCAATAATGAACATCATTCATTGGTTCCGATAATACGACGGATATATACATACATACATACATATAATCACGCCTATATCCCCTAAGGGGTAGGCAGAGGTGCTAGCACCCACGTTTCACCAGTTTATGTTTAGGTCCCAATGGCGAGCCTATTGCCATTAACCGGGCACTTATAAACCTGCGATAAATACACACATAACTTCGAAAAGCATCGAAAAGTCATTAGTGTCTTGGTAAACCTGGGATCGAACCCGAGACCTCGTCTCAGCAGTCCATTACCCATTCCACTAGGCTACCGCGGTTCTTTGTTTTGTAGATTTTGTATATGTTGACTGTATTTTAGTATATGTTTACAATTATGACAGTCGTAAGCGTATGTTAATCCCATATACCAGGGCCTCAATTCTGCTATAGCAAAACCACTGACTGGCACTCCAGGGACACTTTTGAATCTTGAAAAATCCATTCAATTTTAGATACCCTGGTGGCAGACGAGCACGCGGCCCACCTGATGAAAAGTGGTTACCGTGACATATGAACGTGTGTAACACCAGTGGAGTCACATCCGTGCTGCCGACCCTTTTTTTTTTTTTTTTTACGTGCGCAAAATCCCCACGGATACCTCCCCACCGGAGCCGGTGGAGGAGGTTATGTCGGACTCGAACCGACTAAAACGCACGCCGCCTGTGGGTCGTTTCGGTTGCCGAAGGTGAGGTTGACAGGCATATCCCTCGCACCCCGGCCGACCCAGGGCCATCTCTCACGATCTGGCCCTCTTCTCGGGTGTGGGGACCACAGAGTCCCCAACTCGTCCCCGGAAACGGGGAGGCGCGCCACGTGCGCCGCCGCCGCGGCCTGCTTCTGCAAGGGTGACAGGCGGCTTCACCTGTCACCCCCAGGCCGGCGCTCATGGGGGGCGGAGGTCGTTCATCGACCTCCGACGCCCGAGTTGCCTTCGTGCGCGGGCAGCTTGTCTAGCGATCCTTCGTCGCTCCCGCTGCCGCTCCCGCCCCGCCTCCTCCTTCACGAGCATTACTTGCTCGCAGAAGGAGGCGCCGGCCGCCCACGCATCCGCGCAGCGAACCATCGCCGCGAGCAAGGTGGAGAGCGTGAGAACCCTCACTCCCAGGGCCGCCACAAGCTCCCGCCTCGGCGTCTCCCACGCCGGACACTCGGTGAGCGTGTGCGGACCTGAGTCCTCGCTCGCGTCGCAGTGATGGCACTCGGACGCAGATACTTTCCGAAGCATCCGTGCTCGGTGATCATCTGCGTCAGACGGTACGAGAGGCTGCCGTGTGGCCTCTCTAGCCACTCCCCCATGATGGGTCTTACCGCCGTTACTACGGCGTGCCCTGCGCTTGGTTGCCCAAGTCGTCTCTCCCATTCTGCCACCATTTCCCTGTGGAGCCGGGATCTCACGGCCCGAATTTCTTCGGGCTCAGGATCGTGACCCCGCTCCCGCGCCGCCCTTCGGAACCTGTATAGCGCCGAAAGGCATCTCGCTTCCAGGATCCATGGTGGCGATCCGGCGAGGAGACTCGCCGCGTTGAATGATATCGTGCGGTACCCCCTTATGATGCGGCACGCCAACTTCCGCTGCGGACGCTGCAGCAGAAGCATGTGCCGATCACTCAGGGTGTCCGCCCACACGGGACACCCGTACAGGGCCATGGACCGCACGACACCCGCGTAGAGTCTCCTGCAGGAGTCATCCGGGCCCCTCAGGTTGGGCAGTAGCCGCGCCAGAGCGTTGGCTGTGCCCGCCAGTTTGGGGCCCAGACTTCGGAAGTGCTTCCCGAAGTCCCACCGGCCGTCGAGCACGAGCCCCAGATATTTCATCTGGGGCTTGATGCCGATGAGAGTGCCTCCCACTGTGAGACTGGAACCAGGTGGTGGCGTGCGCCGAGGTCGTGCTGCCGACCCTGTAAGATAAGAGATTTTCTGTGCCTTCAGTGCAGAACACAAAATCAGGACAAGCCATTGTCTTTGTCTTCCCACTGACAACACAAAAACTCTCCAGTGAGCTCTGGCTACCCTTCACCGCCGGGAACACAACACGAGGTTATTATAGCCGTGGTATTATGTAGGGTGGAGGTACTTCCCCAGTCGGACTGTTCAATTCAGACGGGAATACCGTCGTGTCCTACTTCCTCTTTGGACCTTACTGTATAGGAATAAAGTCTAAAATTTAATGCTCTATTTTGCAGTGTATGTGGTATTTCAGTGGTTTTGCTTTAGTAGAAACGAGGGCCAGATCTTTCCATTCTATTCTACAAACGTTTTGCCACTTGTCTAAAGGAGTTTGTTACATGTACTTGTAACTTTATAGTTACATAATATAGTTATATCTTCTTCATCATCTTAGTGTTAATCTCGGAGTCTGGCGTCCGCTTTACTAGCCTAACTGCAGATTTGGTTAAACTTTGATATTTTCCGTGAAGCGACAGCCCTCTTCTACTTCCACAAGTTGTTGGACTTTTAGGCCTCCAAATACCCGTAACGACTGCCATAGATGTTGGTATGGCAACCGGGACTAACGGCTTGAAGTGCTCACAACCAAACCGATGTAATGTTAAGACAGACGTCGATATTTCGAAAACTAATAATCGAATCTTCAAGAAATAAAAACGCATTGTTAGTGACAAGGTACTCTACCGATTGGCATATAAAAATCTAGAATCAAAAACTACCTACGAGTACCTACTCTCTTGAATAAAAACAAACAATAGGTAAATATCGAGACTGAACTCGAAAGGTCAGCGATGGCGGCAAACTTCAAAAGAGAGTAGGTAGTTATCGCTCGCGTATTTTCTAGATGATTCGACCCTCCTAATTGAGAGGTATAAAAACACATTCGCATAGCGACACGAGTCATTCTGTCTTTGAGGTTGATAACGAACACAGCGAGCTTAAGCGACCGAAGAAGATTATACCTGCGACCTCTCTACGCGGGTGTCGTGCGGTCCATGGCCCTGTACGGGTGTCCCGTGTATGCGGACACCCTGAATGATCGGCACATGCCCCTGCTGCAGCGTCCGCAGCAGAAGTTGGCGTGCCGCATCATAAGGGGGTACCGCACGATATCCTTCAACGCGGCGAGTCTCCTCACCGGATCGCCACCATGGATCCTGGAAGCGAGATCCCTTTCGGCGCTATACCGGTTCCGAAAGGCGGCGCGGGAGCGGGGTCACGATCCCGAGCCCGAAGAAATTCGGGCCGTGAGATCCCGGCTCCACAGGGAAATGGTGGCGGAATGGGAGCTACGACTTGGGCGACCAGGCGCAGGGCGCGCCGTGGTAGCGGCGGTAAGACCCATCATGGGGGAGTGGCTAGAGAGGCCACACGGCAGCCTCTCGTACCGTCTGACGCAGATGATCACCGAGCACGGATGCTTCGGCAAGTATCTGCGTCGGATGGAGAAAGAGCCAACGTCCGAGTGCCATCACTGCGACGCGAGAGAGGACTCAGGTCCGCACACGCTCACCGAGTGTCCGGCGTGGGAGACGCCGAGGCGGGAGCTAGTGGCGGCCCTGGGAGTGAGAGTTCTCAGGCTCTCCACCTTGCTCGCGGCGATGGTCCGCTGCGCGGATGCGTGGGCGGCCGGCGCCTCCTTCTGCGAGCAAGTAATGCTCGTGAAGGAGGAGGCGGGGCGGGAGCGGCAGCGGGAGCGACGAAGGATCGCAAGCCAAGCTGCCCGCGTACGAAGGCAACTCGGGCGTCGGAGGTCGATGAACGACCTCCGCCCCCCATGAGCGCCGGCCTGGGGGTGACAGGTGGAGCCGCCTGTTACCCTGGCAGAAGCAGGCCGCGGCGGTGGCGCGCCTGGCGCGCCTCCCCGTTTCCGGGGTCGAGTTGGGGACTCTATAGTCCCCACACCCGAGACGAGGGCCAGATCGTGAGAGATGGCCCTGGGTCGGCCGGGGTGCGAGGGATATGCCTGTCAACCTCACCTTCGGCAACCAAAACGACCCACATGCGGCGTGCGTTTTAGTCGGTTCGAGTCCGACATAACCTCCTCCACCGGCTCCGGTGGGGAGGTATTCGTGGGGATTTTGCGGACGTAAAAAAAAAAAAAAAATACCTGCGACCTGAGCAACAACTGTGGACTACTGTGAACTACAGAGCGACTGGAACTGTTGAAGAGTACTGTGTGTACTAGAGATTAAATTGTCTAGTTTGTGGTGAGCTAATAAATCTCTTTGTTGAGTAAACGGCATTTAATTGTACCCCGTGCACGTAACAGTAAATACCTATTTCATGCATACAAATATTTGCACTGTACATATCTTATTGCAAAATACTTTACCTATAGTATTAAGTATGTCAACCATTAGCGCCTCCCCGTTTTCGGGGACGAGTTGGGGACTCTGTAGTCCCCACACCCGAGAAGAGGGCCAGATCGTGAGAGATGGTCCTGGGTCGGCCGGGGTGCGAGGGATATGCGTCAACCTCACCTTCGGCAACCAAAGCGACCCACAGGCGACGTGCGTTTTAGTCGGTTCGAGTCCGACACAAGCTCCTCCACCGGCTCCGGTGGGGAGGTATCCGTGGGGATTTTGCGCACATAAAAAAAAAGTATGCCAACCATTTATGACTTTTCTTTGTAGTATGTATTTATGATACTTACAGTTGGAGGGGGCATTCTACGTTTTTTAGAAAATAACTCTTTTCTAAGAAATTTAGCGTTCGTTTCATTTGTTTTAGCCGTTTCGTTCTGGGCTGTAGTCACTGTAGTATTTATGCCAAGTATTTCCTGCTTGCATTTATCCTGTGCGGTTTTATTCAAACATTTTTCATGCATTGCAACATCTGTAAAAAAAGACTACTTGAGTAAAATAGTGCGAAAAGTAGAAAAACTGTAACCGGGCTACGGAATGTTTAAAGTGAACGAGTTAAATTTTCTAAGAAAATTAAAATATAGTCATAGCTTTCTACCTTTTCTTGATATTTCGATCTTCAGTGTGAGCAGACGTGTGAACAACAATTAAAATAACAAATAAGTACCTATAAGAAATTGCTGAATCGTGACCTTCTTTGTAATAAAGTGTGTCAAATACAAAGTGCAAGATTTTAATTATTATAATGTTCTGTGACTAGAATAAATACTTTCCTACTACAGCAAGATGGATAGCAGCCCCTTTAGTAAGGGTAGCAGGACCGTCCGTACGCCGCCACCAACGCCTTCACCCGCAACTCGTCCAGTGGAGCAGAGTCAAATGCTGACCCAAGTGGAATCCATCTCAACCCCGGAGATACAGAACTGGATGACCTCAATTGAACAGCACTTTAATGAGATATGCAACATCACTACGGAGGGAAAGCTCAATTCAGAGCAGAAGTTACGGGTTAGCACATTATGTCGTAAAGTGGCTCATGGGACGTCCCAAATGGCAGTGCAATACCAGGCCCTTAAAAGAAAGGCTATACAGGTAAACACAGCTAACCAAGCCCTCCAGGAACAAATAGACCTAACTAAGCAAATATCTGACCTACAACAGACCATTGAAGAAGCCTCTAAAAATAAAGCCGTAACATCATCAATATCATTTGCAAGTATGGTCAAAAAGGGAATAAACGAATTCATACCGAGTACAAACCTCAGCTCAGTGGTGATCTACTCCAACGACAAGGCCAAGTCAAGCGAAGAGACCAAGTCCCTGGTGCGAAAAATTATCTGCCCTGAGCAAATGAAACTACAGGTTAGAGGTTTGCGCAAGACAAAGAACGGAGGCGTGATTATTAGCACTGACTCAAAGGGAGACATCGAAAAACTAAAACGATCAGCCCAACTAACTAATTCAGGCCTTACAATAGACGACCAGATGAAAAGAAAACCAAGGATTATAGGTATCGGAGTACCAGCAATTATGCAAGAAAAGGTAGTTTTTACCTGCTTATATCACCAGAACCTGGAGGAAAACCTACAGGATTGCAGCCTTGAAACGTTCTTGGCCTCCATTAAGCTGAGTCATAAATCGGGTAAGAGGGACGCAGAGACCTGTAATTATGTGATTGAGGTACCTGCAAATATTCGTAAAGTCCTAATATCCAAGGAAAGGGTATTTGTGAATTGGTCATCTTGACCTGTTAGAGACTTTACACTGGTCACCCGATTTTTCAAGTGCCAGCAGTATGGACATGCCGCAAAAACATGCAAGGAGACGATATATACCTGCGGACAGTGCGGAGAGCGAGGACACTCGATGAAGGACTGCACAAAGAAGACAGAGGAAGCAAAATGCGCGACGTGCCTACGCTTCAAGAAGCCTAGTAAACATGCTACGGGGGCGCCGGATTGTCCAGCAAAAGTAATGGCAGAAAGAAGGTATATAAATTCCATTGATTATGAAGGTACCTAAGAGCACCACTAACCAAGTTTTTTACTGACCTTTTGTTTTATATAGTATTTAATTTAATTTAATAGTTTCTTCGGTAGCTTTTGCAAAACATTAATAAAAGTATCTAATATTTAACGTAATATACTAGAAGCCTACTTAAATTAGGAAAAAAAAATTGTTATTTTAATAAACAAATCAAGAAATAATTTATAAATATTAAATACAATAACAATAAAATAACTATTATACAACTTATAGCTAAGAACAATTAAAATTTTAGTTTCAGAGCAATGACTCATAATATAATAAATGATTTAGATAGCCTCTCTGTGTCAGAGTCTAGGACGTGTGAGGCAGAAGAGTGCAAACAATATCTGACATCGTGCAATAACCCATTAACCATAATAACCCAAAATATACGTAGTATCTTTAAGAACATAGATGGCTTTCTAACATTACAGCATAGAATAGATGTGAATCTTGACGTCATTGTCTTAACGGAGTGTAGGCTATCTTTACCATATAACATACCACTAATACCGGGATATAATATGTACAGAAGTAATACAATATATAATCAAAACGATGGGATAGTGGTTTACATAAAAAGTGAAATTAATGCAACTGTAGAGGAACCAATTTTGCAAGAGTGTAATAGATTATTAATAAAAATAGGTACAGACTTGGTAATACTAGTATTATACAGGCCTCCCGCTTTTAGCGATAAGCATGTATTTATCAGCTCATTACATGATACATTGCAAGATCTCTCTTCCTATAAAAACATATTATTAACTGGAGACATAAATATAAACATCTTACAAGGACATCAAGACGTAAAGGAGGATGCCCTACATTATCTCAACCTCTGCTCATTTCATGGCTTATTCACCACGCACACTTTCATCACGCGTCAAGCAAGTGGGTCTTGCCTTGATCATATCATGCTAAAAACGCAATACCCCGCACACGTACTCGTCATCAATTCCGCTGTAACCGATCATAGTGCTGCCCTACTAACCCTAAGTTGTAAGTTACCTAAACAACAAAAAACTCGCTTAGTCACGAAATTAAATATGGATGAACTTGAACACGATTTACGCGACATCGACTATAACCCAGTTTTCTATTCTGATGATCCGCAATTTTGTATGCAATACATTAAAATATAAAGAACGCAATACATAAAAATACAAGGGTAATACGATTACATAACAAAAACCACAACTTAAAACCGTGGATAACACCAGGTCTCATCCGCTGTATGAAACACAGGGTTCAGCTTCATTTGAGGAGTAAGCGTAACCCTGAAAATTTAACATTACAGGTGTCTTATAAAAGATACCGGAATTTTTGCAATGACCTATTAAGAAAAGTCAAAATAAATCACTACAAAATAGAGCTGGAAAAGGCGGGGTCGAATAGTAAACAGATCTGGCAACAGATTAAAAATATAACATACAGTATGAAGCAAAAGGAATCGCCTTCAAGTTTATTAAACACAAGTAGAATCAGCTAACATAGTCAATAAGTTCTTTATAAATATAGGTAAGCGACTCGCACAGCAAACGCAAGCGAATACGCAGGTTCCCACAAGCCCACCCTTCCCGAATAGGACTACTCTGTCATCTTTTGTGCTATTGGACACCGACGAAAAAGAGGTTGAGAGGATAATCTCGAACTTAAAGTATGACTGTGCTATTGGTTGGGATCTAATATCAAATAAAATTCTTAAAAAATTCAGGCATATACTGGTAAAACCGTTAACCAACATCTTTCAAAAATGTTTAGCGACAGGCGATTTCCCTAAGTGCCTTAAAAAAGCTGTGGTTGTCCCAGTATATAAGTCCGGAGGGAAAGAACAAGTAACCAATTATAGGCCTATATCCATACTCTCTGCAATCTCAAAAATACTCGAGAAAATTATAAATATTAAATTGATGAAATATTTGGAGGATAATTCGCTTTTATCAGATACACAGTTTGGATTTAGAGCCAAAAGGAGGATGCAGTGCATCATCTGACGGATTACATAGCACAAGAGCTTGATAAGGGTAATCGTACAGTGGGAATATTTCTGGACCTTGCGAAAGCGTATGATACGGTCTCTATTACCAAACTGTTGAGCAAGCTTGACAATATAGGAATAAGAGGCTTACAGCTGGAACTTCTCAAGAGCTATTTAAAAGAACGTACCCAATGCGTAAAGATCGGGAATGTCATCAGTGAAGACATGGACAACACCTCTTTTGGAATGCCAATCCCAATACGCTTCCCTGAGGAATGCCTCTGGGAAGCGTATTGGGAAGTACATTGTTCTTAATTTATAAAAACGAACTATGTAATATAAATGTAGGACACGGCATGATTATATCGTACGCGGACGATACTGCACGAGCGTGCGCAGCGAGGATTTAACGTGGTAAACAAATGGCTTCAGCATAACCTACTAACATTAAATGCAGATAAATCCAAATACGTTGCTTTTAAGATGCGCAAAAGACCGTCTGCAATACAACCCAACCACTTACTGTACGCGCACCACTGTAGAGAAGCTAACAATAAGAGTAACAAGTGTACTTGCCCGGTTATAACTATAGCAGAAAAGATAAAATATCTAGGTATTATAATAGATGAAACACTTTCGTTTAAAGAACACAGGCGAACACTAATTAATCGACTACGGAAATTGATATTTGTGTTTAAAAAAATAAGACATATCAATGAACCAAAATTTATTAAACAAGTTTACTATGCCCTTTGCCAGTCAATATTAACATATTGCATAACATCTTGGGGGGGAGTGCGCAAGACATTGCTACTGCCGGTCGAGCGAGCTCAGAGAGCGATCCTCAAGGTAGCAACGTTCCGCTCTTTCTTATCGCCCACCGACCTCCTATCGCCGCAAGCAAGGTGGCGAGCGAGAGAACTCTTACTCCTAGTGTCGCCACAGCTCCTGTCTCGGCGTCTCCCACACCGGACACTCGGTGATCCGTTATTAGGTACTTGTAGCCACAGTGCAAGATTATAATACTTTAAAAATATTAGTAGCTAGTAGCCAGTAGGTAATTACTAATTAGTCTTCTTATTTATCTTAGCGTTAATACCAGTCGCATCGGAAGCTTTCACCTCGGAGGCTGGGATCCGCGTTACCAGTCTAAATGCGGGTTTGACTACAGTTCGCTATTTTCCGTGAAGTGACAGTACACCTGTGACCACAACCCAAAGGCGATACTGAAGCATTGCAGCTAGACCAGTTTTTGGGCTAGACCAATGAAAAAAATCTTATTCATGCCTACAAATATTTACACTAAGCGGAAATCGAAACCGCGTCTCCTGCGTAGCTGCACTCACTACCCCCACGCCGCGGATGCTGTCCGAGAGGTGTACTAGCATGAAAAGAAGAAATAAATCTATATATATTGAAGTACTGATCTTCACTGCTCTGATGATCTGACTTGGCTGGGTAGTTGGCACTGAAGATATTTACGAGTTTTTAAAGGGCACATTCATTCCTAAGATTAAAAATATAATTATAATACTTTACGTTTGAAATGTTTATGTGTTACAAAGGCAGCCATGCGTTTTAAAAACTGCGTATTTTCCGTTAAATTGTAATTTATCCCCTTCTGATTCAATAGATCAATAGTTAGGTTTGCCTTGAAAACATGCATTACTTTGTAGAAATCGTCCATATCTTCACATGTTCTGCAAAAAAAACTTTCTCCATAAAATATTCTTTTTGTGGATTAGAACGAACTTAATCACGGATTAAATAAAGGCCCGTTTAGACAGGGATAGTTTCTCGTACGTTTCGGAATCAAGAAATCATAAATAAGGACGCTACTATTATCAGTCCGAATAAATATCCGTTCAGAACCCGTTCAGCAGTTTTTGCGACAATCGCAGATAAACAGACAAAAATAAAAATATTTTTTTTTATTATTGTAATAGTAATAAAAGTAATCATCTTTAAATTACTTACCTATTTACCTTTATAGGGGCATATACATCTTCGTAACATTGGTTTAGCTGTAAGTCCTTGAAATAAAATAAAAGTTGATTATTATTCGTACAATTAGGTAAATAATTTTCTAGTTCCATTTTGGTGGTAGTTAAAATCTAACCCTATGACAATCTGTGTAGAGGGCCCTATCTATTTGCTATCAACATCCTTGAGGTCGGTCTAACTAAAGAACTTTGATATCACCAATTGGTGGTGTGGAATTAAGATGGCAGTCGCTTCACGGCAAATATCGTAGTTCTGCCGCATCTTTGTTAGACTAACTGAGACATCGCATCTGTTGAACAACGGACTAGGCCGGCATAGGCTGTCCTCTTAGGGTTGGAAGATCAAACGGCAGTCGCTCCTAGAAACGCCGACATACGAATAGAAAGCAATTAGAGTCGCGGGTTCAAATAGTATCTATACCAAAATGTACCCTTCCCTTATTCACAATTCTACACCTTATCTATTCAGGCCCTAAGTTTTTTTATATCATTCAGGTGGCAGAGACACGGCCCGCCTGATAAAAAGTGGCTACCGTGCCCATGGACGTGTCACACCAGATAAGTCACACTCGGGCTGCCAACAGAAGAACAAACAGATTCTGAGTATCTTGAAAACGACTTCAATGATTTGATTCAATAATTTTTGATAACTCGTAGGAACTTCATTCATCACATCTCGTAACAGCTTACTAAATCAAAACCAAGAAACGTGCGTAGAAAATTGGAATATTTTAGAAAAAACAAAATTCGAAATTCAAATAACGAAATAAATAACTTTGAATTTATCAAATTTATTTATTTCGTGAAGCATAGGTTAAATAATAGATGTTATAAAAAATAATAGTACAAGCTATGTTCCGCCAGTGGCATACAAAATTTTGAAATGAAATCATTTAAAATAGATAAAAATGTACATGCATATTCAGATTTAAACTAAGTTAATTAGGTCAGCGGGTCCAAAGAGGTCACTTTGATGGAATCGTATTAGAATAATAATACGAGTCATATTGAAAATCGTAAAAAGGTCACACACACTGATATGAACTGCGTTCAATTCAAATTTCGCAATTCAAATAGTTGACAGTTTTGTATGGAACCCGTAAAATGTTTCACAAACTATGAATTGCGCTATCTTCAATTCCTTTGGCTTATTTCTTAATAAATACGCTATAATATTAAGAAAAAAGAATAAAATAACGTTTTGTATTATGTATTGTCCACAAATTAATTAGTATTACTTAACTTAAACCATTATTTTATTTAGCTGGGCTACAGCACAATCTAGCGAAAAGAAGAGTACCTAATTCCTGTAATTCAATGTTAAGCACAAGAGTACATCACAGATAACATAATACTAAAGCCAAGCTGCTGAGCCTAACAGATAATGACAACACTAGGTAATACTTTGTTTTCCTTCTTATAATTTTATTTCCGATAATTCTATGGCAGGTAATTGATATTTTATTGTTTTAATAACACATATTTTATAAATTAACATACATAGTTTGTAAAAACAGTACAGAAAAAGAACTCGTAGCAACACGATCCTTATTTTTAGCATGTGGCAACATTTACACGAAATTAGAATCTGCTTGGTAAACGAATTATTGTAATTCTGCTCAGGATAAAGTGACCATTTTACGAATTTTAAAGGAATCGATCGAGATCTACTGGCAATTCATAAAGTTACTCATTTTTGGCGGAATCGCTCAATGTGGCCATTTTAGACCCGCAGAACGTAATCTCAATAAATAAATGTCAGCATAAACATGTACATGGAGTCAACGTGAGAATTAAAATTGATCATTTAGGTATTCATATCACAGAATAATATGCTTCGGAACATAGTAATTTGAAAAGCTATGATTTAAGCTGCAGACAAGAGCTTGTATATTATATTATGTAGTTCTTTCAAGTACATAATGTATATGAGAATTATCAAAATTAAAATTTAAAAAGAATAGATCAAATATTATACTTACATCTGCCAAATCAGGAACAGATGCATTTGGTGCAGCTGTAAAAAAATAGGCACAGTTATATTATCTATAATTTATTTATCTATTACTATTACTTTTGTTTGTTGTTTTTACTAAACGTCAAAACGGGATATACAGGAATAAAAATTACGGACATAAAGGTGTTATATGAGGTATTGAAGTATGCCATGGGCGAAGCCGATACTGGTCGGCTAGCATTAGGTATATAAAAATTAATCGCCGAAGTGTTATGTACGCACATTACTTCCAAACGACTTCATCAAATTGTTTTTTTTTTATAAACTCGCGCCTATATCCCCTAAGCACCTCTGCCTACCCCGGCAGAGGTGCTAGCGCACCCACATTTCGCCAGTTTATGTTTAGGTCCCAATGTAATAGGTGGCGAGCCTATTGCTATTAACCGGGCACTATAACCTGCGGTTAATACACACATAACTTCGAAAAGCATCGAAAAGTCATTGGTGTGTGCCATGGTATAACCTGGGATCGAACCCGAGACCTCGTCTCAGCAGTTCATTACCCATACCACTATGCTACCGCGGTTATATAGGACATATCAATTTGACTTCACGTCGTCAGCTCAGGTGAAGCCAAAGTCTCAGGAAAGGGGTTCACCATTCACACACCAAACGAGCACTCAACTTGACGGCCTCATCAATTGCTTTTTCACGCCCCGCTTTAAGGACCCGGGACTGTAGGAAGAAGGACTGTGTTCGTTCTTATCAGGATTGGTTAGAAAGATTTTATATGAAATTTATTTTGGCAAAGCCAAGGTGACATTAGGTCGAGGCTTCATTTTGAAGAAAGAAAATGTTTCTTTCATTGAAATCGTGATCTGTTTTACATTCCATTTCATTTTGACGGAGCGAGACTGAATTTTTTTAGAAGAATTGACTTTCAGACTTCAATATACACTCACTAACCAACGCGGGTGGAGCCGCGGGCATCTACAAGTTTTAAGGTAAAAACACCAATTTACTAAACACTTATGTATTCTTTTATTTATTTATTTATTTATTGGTCCACCAACAGTTGTTTACATTGTACATGTTTTAAACAAATATTGTTACACAAGGAATTGTTTCCTTATGTTGTTTTTACTAAACGTCAAAACGGTAAATTCCAAGGAAAATTGTAGGACAATTCATTGCGACGACGTCATAAAATATTAGGTCGTCACAATGAATTATGTTATACAATTTTCAACCAAACCTATAAAAGGTAATGCTTTGACTATTCAATATAATAGTCGAATCTTTAAACAATATAATGTCAAATAGTGCGGTTGATGAATAAAAATAAATAAAAACGATAGCAAAAAAAAAGAAACTAAGTTAGTTCTGGCAGCGAGTCATAAATTGTCATAAATTTATTAAAGAATGGTCGTAACACCCTTTTTTAACTGTTACAGTTAACATTTAGATAATAACTTTAGCAGATAAAATCTTTAAAACTAACATAATTAACTTTAAATACATTTATTCTTCCGTAAGAACCAATAGTGGACAATCACTTAAAACTGCTAGAAGGTCTAACCAAAAACCATAGGCAATCTAAAGTAGGTTAAATGTAAAAATTAAAAAAAATCATATCCTATCAATAATCACCCTTAAAATTTTAAGAAACAATTGTTGCCACAATTGTCACCAAATAAAAAATTACTTACTTCAGTTTTGCAAACTTTTGAATATGTCTTATAGATGCCATTATGCGTCTTTTAAGTCCATAGTCATATAAACGCAATGGTAACTTTTCTTAAAATAAAGGGATTTTTGGAAAGTGTCCACTATTAGGTTAGTGTTCACTCTTGGTGCCTTTAGGTACTTTACTAATAAAATGGTATACAGAAGTATAGCTATAAATATAATACGACAGGGATAACATAAATATAAATTAATGGACTTTTATGGTATCCTGTTGACGTTGAAATTACATAATTGGTACAATAGAATATAATATAATAGAAGCTATTTAATGTGAAAACCAGATTCGCATAATTATCCTGTACCTACATAGGGTTAATAACGAGAGTTTTAGGAGTTTCTATCTGAAATTCATAATAATACTTACTACATATATCTAAAATAATAGAGGCTTACTAATGAGATAACCCGGTTTTGAATCCTGGCCATGACACTACCGATGTGCACTTTAGTTTAGCTGCAGGGGTTAGAGAATGCTAGCTATTTCTTTAGCTAATACTTACAAATATTAAGACCATGGAGCATGAAGCCAGGGAGAAGGAAACTTAATCATATACTATCCTCTGTGGACACAGCAATGCGACCAGTTATAGAAATATACGTACATTATATATATTCACGTCTGTTAATTCTCGGAGTACAGTACAGAGTACAGAGTAACATTACAGAGCAATGGATGAGACATCAAATGGAAATAACAATATCAGATGGTGTGATGTAAGCATATTACAACAAAGGTAGTACTTAGTTACTATTATTGTGCCCCCCAAGAGCGCAGGCCTGGGGGTGACAGGTGGAGCCGCCTGTCACTCCGGCAGAAGCAGGCCGCGGCGGTGGCGCGCCTCGCGAGCCTCCTCGTTTTTCGGGGACGAGTTGGGGACTCTATAGTCCCCACACCCGAGAAGCGGGCCAGATCTAGAGAGATGGCCCAGGGTCGGCCGGGGTGCGAGGGATATGCCTGTCAACCTCACCTTTGGCAACCAAAACGACCCACAGGCGGCGTGCGTTTTAGTCGGTTCGAGTCCGACATAACCTCTTCCACCGGCCCCGGTAGAGAGGTATCCGTGGGGATTTTGCACACGTAAAAAAAAAGTTACTATTATGGTTAACCCTACATGTGCGTCTAAGATACAGGGGTAACCCTAGTTTAAGGGAAACTAGGGTTACCCCTGTATCTTAAGAGGCAGTGTTCGGCTGATCTATGATACATAACATAGAGTTCAGTGTCACACTTCAACATTTAGTCGTAATTTAGTCAACATCGTCTATACTATCGTCGCAGTAATGTAAATGGGAACAAGATACAGTCAATACGAAAAGTCGATGAACAGAATCATAAGTTGATTCTGTTCATCGACTTTTTGTATTGACTGTTCACAATAAAATGCCATAAATTATAGTCGCAACTAGGAAACAAAATAAGCTGTACACGTACGTTAACATTAACAAGTGCATGTGTGTGTGTGTGTGTGTGTGAATGTGTGTGGGTGTGTGTCTTGCTAGGGTACGAATTTAAGTAAGGATTCAGTTTCAGAGTGATCTAACTGTAGAAGCCAGGATGTGATGGTTGATTTGTGTTTATTCTTGTGAAGATCTATTATAAGTCTTTTGTGAACCTGTTGGTACAGGTAGGTACTCAGAATGATGTATTGTCGCTCTGCTAGTGTAGTTTTATGGTGGGTCATTAAAGGGTTATTTCTGCGTTTGCTAGGGTCTGAGGGAGGGACACTTCCGTGTTTTCTGAGGATAGAGCATAGTATGTATAGCTGTTGGACAGTTAGGACCTTGTAGTCCCGATATAGTTGAGTGGTCGGCTATCTACGAGGCTTCCGAGTCATTACTTTCAGGATAGCTCGGTTCTCAACTTTCATAAGGTGGGTGTCATAGGCACCTCCCCAGACCAACCAACATAAGTTAATTGGGTCCGCCGAGTTACGAAGTGTTTTGAAGATATGAATGTGTCTCATGGTTCTCCTGAGACCGCTTATTTAGAACTCAATTTTATTATATTTATTCAGGAACGACTACAGTATAAACCAAAACCTCGGAAAGGAAACCTCCGCCTGAACCTCACACGTTAATCAGCAGCATAACAGGCCCTACTGGTAACCCAAATCATCTTGGTGGGCCCCATATAACAAGTATCCATTAAAAATCACAAAAAATTAACTCACCTATATTGACTACAGCCAGTATTACAGGAAACATCAACGCCTCTCGCCACATTTTCTCGCGTTATAGCACGCAACTAGCCAGATCGTCTACTAGTGTGATATTGCTGTCCTGAGCAGTTTATATAGTTTTATGATTACTGTTTCCCTTTAACATATAAAAGGAAATATACAATATTGTGTAATATTTCAGGGCGTATGACACAGCGTCATCGTCAGCGTCAGCTAAGCAGAATTTGTGTGAGTTTTAAATTCAGGTTACATAATATTCAAGTGCGTGTGGTTTCGCTCTCCACCTTGCTCGCGGCGATGGTTCGCTGCGCGGATGCGTGGACGGCCGGCGCCTCCTTCTGCGAGCAAGTAATGCTCGTGAAGGAGGAGGCGGGGCGGGAGCGGCAGCGGGAGCGACGAAGGATCGCTAGACAAGCTGCCCGCGCACGAAGGCAACTCGGGCGTCGGAGGTCGATGAACGACCTCCGCCCCCCATGAGCGCCGGCCTGGGGGTGACAGGTGAAGCCGCCTGTCACCCTGGCAGAAGCAGGCCACGGCGGCGGCGCGCGTGGCGCGCCTCCCCGTTTCCGGGGACGAGTTGGGGACTCTGTGGTCCCCACACCCGAGAAGAGGGCCAGATCGTGAGAGATGGCCCTGGGTCGGCCGGGGTGCGAGGGATATGCCTGTCAACCTCACCTTCGGCAACCGAAACGACCCACAGGCGGCGTGCGTTTTAGTCGGTTCGAGTCCGACATAACCTCCTCCACCGGCTCCGGTGGGGAGGTATCCGTGGGGATTTTGCGCACGTAAAAAAAAAAAAAAAAAAAAAAAAAGCGTGTGGTTTGAGTGTTCTTTTTCAAAAGTAAACCCGAACATTACGAAATCCAATAATGTTAAGTATAGGAAATTATTGTGAAAAGTCAATGGTGAAGATAAAAGAATTGTGAAAAGTATGGAGAGAAAGTTACGGTAAATTAATTAAAACAGTCAATCCGCTGACCTGAGAAAAATACTGTATCTCGTTTCTCAGAAATATATGTATAATTTTTTGTGAAATAATTGTACAGAATGTATTAAATATATTCACAATTATTCAATTGATTACAGTTGACTTAGATTTGTAAAGGTATCTGTAGAACACTCAATCCTCTTAGAGTGCAGATGGAGTGTTCCTAAAATCTCAAACTATGGCTACATAAATTCTTGACTTACTACTCTAGTACATGAATACAATCCCGAATCAATTTGTGAAACAACACTCTTAACGTAAAATATGATAGTTCAAGAGTAAATTAAAAAAATACTTCCTTTGAAACTTTCCATCTGAGTGTTCCATATTCTGGCGTACATTAAATTAAACCCGCAATAGTATGCAAACCCAGACTACAACAGAAATTGTGAAAATATTTTCACTAAAATTTAACACTTCTTCTGATTTTGTGACGGTTTCGTTTTAACAATTATCAACTTAATCATAATTCTAAGCTAAGAAATTGATTAGGTTGACCACGCATTATATAAAAATAAAACAGTTCTTTTTCGTATATGTTTTATTACAAGAAAATATAGATTATTTTTTAAATGCTAAGCATTTTTCTTTTCTAAATCTAAAAGACCGTAAGATAAAGAATGAAAATTCTAGGACCATCATTACTAGGGGAAATTGTTTCCACTAAATTATCATAGCAGACCATTTAATCGTCATCAAAATCATGTCTTTTGTAGTGGCCAAGATCATTAGGATTAATTCCCGGAACAAATTCAACGCCCCCTATAATAATAAATATTCTACAACAATCTACACAACGCTATCTAGACCCATGCTAAGTGTATAAAAATATATACAGGAAAATAATCCTATACAACAAAGATAAATAAAAATATAAGATCTTTTGATGTGGAACAATTTGTTAATATGGAGCAGAGTTACATTAAAATAAGTCCGAAAATGACCTAAGTTATTTTTGAAGGAAACTAAAATTGAAATTAATAAATTGTTGTGAAGTTCCTAACATACATCACCTTTCAAGGTCCCTTAGCCTCACAAACATCACCTTACAATGGGATCAAACTTCAAACAAAGTACCAAAGACAAAGATAGACCAATGTTATATTAATTATTCTTGTTTTGACAATACAAGAATAATTTTAATATTTAATTATATCTTTAATATGATAACGACCAGTATAGTTTTTATTAAGGTCTTTTAAAACATAAACATTAGAGGAAATTTTATCTATTATTTCACTCTTAACAAACTTAGGTGCTAACTTAACCGAAAATAATGCAGGAGCATTAGACTGCACAAAACTTCTGCTCCACACTATATCTCCCACTTCAAAAGAAATGACCTTCCTTCCTATATTATAATAACGCGCATTACGCTTATAAGCTTGAGGTAATGAAGCTTGAACTTTTATAAAAATATCACTAAGTGATTTAAGTGAAAAAGCAAATGAAGACCTATCAGCAACATCAAGTTGATTGAGGTTATCAAAAGAATTACTAAAACAGTGCAATAAAGCATCAAAAATAAGTTCTCTACCGAACATAAGAAAATTAGGAGTGAAATCTGTAGCTAGATTCACACTACTATTCAAAGCTAATTGAACAAGAGGCAAATATGATCATCTTTAACAAAACAAGAAATACATGTTTCGACTGTTTTGTTATATCTCTCTACAGGATTATTTTGAGGTGTATATTATATTATATATTAGTATTATAAAATATTTTATTAATATTATAACTTTTTAGAAAATCTACAAATTGCTTAGCTGTAAATTGGCTTCCATTTTCACAAACAAAAATTTTAGGTGTTCCAAACTTAAGAAATATTTTCAAAAAGTGAAATAATTTTATTTAAATCATGTTTCTCAGAAGGAGAAAGTTCAGAAACAGAAGTAACTGCATTTACACAAGTAGTGGATTCATATTCAAAAGTAATATTATTCCATAAGTCTTTAGCAAGATTAAATATCAACCAAAAGTCAAATCCCAAAATAATTGAAGGTTTAAAAGAAGGTATTATCAAAAAATCTACATTTTTAGTTAAGTTATCACAAGTGATAGGTAAAACCATAGTTCCAATAACATTGTGTGCAGAACCATCAGCAGTAACTGCGTTGCCTTTATAAGATTCAAATTTATAACCTAATTGCAAAACTGTTTGATGAATATTACAACCGAGTACACAACTACAAGCTCCACCATTTAACAAACCTGAATAAAATGTATCATTAATATTAATATCAAACAAAACACTCATCATATCAAATAAAGATGCGGCTCCCAGACTATGATCACCAGCTCCTCGACTATTCGAAAATGGATCAACAACTTCAGATAAATCAGCCATGACATGAGGCATCTCATGAGTAGAAGTACCAACTGGAACATCATTAACAATATTCTCAAACAAAGGCGGGACCTGTATTTCCTTATCCATGTTTGATTTATAAAAGGATGCGAAAATCTAATAAAAAGTTGTATTAAAAACACTATAAGTTTCTAATTAAAGTATCAATTAAAGTTTCTAACAAAAGTTTAAAGTTAATTAAATTATGACTGAAGTTAATTGTTTTAATTTCAAAACGCTAAACTCAGAAGTCAAACAAACTCATATAATGGAATGTTATTGTTGCAAAATTTATTTAGGTCAAATGCCTACACAGATGAAAATGCATTAGTGATTCACAAAATAAATTATTTATGTTTACTTAAGGTAAACAGCAAATATTCAAATATTACTATGTTTTCACACATGTGAATAAAGGTTAAGAACTAGTAATTATATAATACACACATCAACAAAGTCTAGGGAACAAGGACATTTCTAGTTTTTATTTAAAAACCCTTTCTTGTAATAGTAAGTGTTTGTATCAATAGAAGGGTATTTTTATACCGTTTTTAATTTTATTTTTAATAAAAACATTTTCATACCAATTTTTTTTTTTGTTAAGAAAGAATTGAATAGTGCCAATATTGAGTATTACAACCTTCTATGATTAGGCACAAAAATAACGAGGTAGTAAGAAATACAGTAATTAACCGTACTTTAAACGTTTTTAATAATCTGTAGAACCTTCTTAAGCATTAGCAACAGCTCGACAACGGCGTGGCATACTTAGTATGAGATTGTCAATCATCGTCTGTGGAATATGGCTCCATACACTGCGAAGGTGTAAAAAAAGTTGTTCTTCAGTGTTCAGATTTTCCAAAGAATCACCGAAAGCTCTTCTCCCAAGCAAATCCCAGGCATGCTGTATGGGATTGAGGTCGGCAGACTGAGCAGGCCATTCCAACGTCGTCATATTGTGCTCGCTTAACGCATTGACCACTACCTTCGCGGTGTGTGACCGTGCATTATCTTGCATGAACATAAAATCTTGACCGAACTGCTGTCGATGAGGGATTACCATGGGGTGTATAACCTGCTGAATGTATTGGTTTGCATTCAAATTGCCCCGTATCCAAACGAGGTCGGTCCTTCCACCAAGGCGAATTCCAGCCCATACCATGATTGTTCCACCTTGGTAAGGATGAACTTCTTGCGGATTCTGGAGACGACTCCAACGTCCAGGTACTCGCCATATACGCACTCTTCTCGAATCAGGATGAAAACCGAAGCAAGATTCGTCGGAAAACAGAAACCGTGCCCATTGATGGTCGGTCCACTGTAAATGTGCGTTAGCCCACAATAAGCGACGACCTCGATTTCCACGTCGAAGAGCTGGAACCCTAAGCGGTCTGCGAGCATAAAGATTGGCTTCGTGTAGTCTTCTTCTGACAGTTTGATCGCTAATAACCACTTGATGCAGAGACTGGAGGCCTGCGACCAACTGACGAGCAGTAATCGTGGGTTGCCGCCTTGCGGAATTTTGCAAGAAACGATCTTGTCGCGGAGTAGTAACCCTATTTCGTCCCCTGTGACGTTCGGCAACATCCCCTGTAGACCTGTAGCGTGCCCATAATCTGCAAATTACGCTTGGTTGGGTGTTGACAGCATCCGCTACTTCGCGTTGAGTTCGTCCAGCTTGCAGCATACCAACAGCCCTTAACATCTCTTCGCGACTTAAATAACGACGTGACATGATGACTACAGTCACAAAAATGCACAAACCATACGTAAAAGACTTATTATTGATAATAAACGTTATTTACAATAAAAAAAAATAATTTTTATTTTGCCTCAGAGAAACTGCACAATCAAACACTTAAAAGTTTTCCCTCTATATTCGAAAATCATTACTTATTTAAATTTATTTTTAAATTTCGAACAACTCTGTAATCTACTTTATTCTATTTTTATTTATTTGCTGCCAGTTATTTGCAAAACAAGATTTACACGAAAAAAAATAATTGGGGTCATCTTGTTCCCTAGACTTTGTTGAGGTGTTTATTACTAAGTGGAAAATCTTACCTGTAATAAACAAAGGTTATGCAAGATAAAACAATTATAACAATAACTGTAAAGGTTATACAAATTTAAACATTCACCTGTAATTGAGAGATACAAACAATAGTACTAACTTGTAGTATGATTAGTTAATTTGTAAAGTAAACAATAACAAAGATTTACTGTAATACACAGTTATGTAACAGTAAAATACATGAAGAAAACGCTGTTCTTAACATGTTAAAGTAAAAAATAATGCAAAGGTGACAAGGTTCGCGAGCGACAATTGTAATAATAAAAAGATGGTGGGCATTTGTAATGATAAAAAAATATATTATATTACATATGTGTTTATATTTGTTGACTCTTGAATGGAGTAAGCTAAATGTGAAAAAGTAAGTGTGTAATCTCCTATTTAAAAGAAATAAAAACAAAATTGGTTTGTAAGTACATTACCATAAAAGTTCGGGCGCCTTGGAGATACACATGCCTAGGATAATCAGCGGATATTGGAAACTTTTAATCTTCCGGTGGTGAGCTAAATGAAACCAAACTGTGAGGTTTAAGGTTTAATTGTCCACTCCAGTGTGCATTCAGAAATAGATTTAAGGATACATTCCTAATGTGGAACTAGCCTTAAATTTAAAATTAGAGTTTTAGAAACTAGATCAAAATGATCCTACGTCACCAATGCATTTTTAGGTTCTTTTGAAGTTTAGATTTAAAGTATAATTCAAGTAAGCTCACGGCATCCCTCGGCGAGTATAGGTAAACCCAGCAGCGAGAAAGCTCGTAGCAGGCGAAGCTCTCAATTTAAGCCCATGCGGTACATTAATGTTAGAGGTGAAACGCCCAAATTTTCCATAAGGAAATGCAGATGACACCGAAGACAAAGAAAAGGCTAAGACCAAAAGAAAAGACGGTTCCAAATGGAAACCTGTAACAAAATTGTATGTCATTAGAACAAACTCCAATATGAACACGAGGTCCTAATTTTTTATAAATTTGTGCGACTTACCGCCTTAATTCGCTGGAACAATACCAATAGCAAACGAAATTATTATATTTTCAGGTTACGAGCTGAAACAATAGACTTTTAACAATAATTTTTCCTAATAAAGAACGTGGCGAATTCCAACTAAGTGAATCTTATTAGAAAATGTCAACTCACCAGAAATAAACTATAATTCTACATGAGGATCGTTGTGAAGACACAAACTATTATCCTTTAGACAAAAATTCTCTCATCTTGATGAGATTTATTAAAATTTAAGTTACGAAGCCATAAAATCGACCGTCCAGCCGGATCGTTAGGAAGAAAGGTGCCTTGACAGCGTACGTCAAAATGTCATTCACTCCGCATTTCGCTCCTTTCCGTTCAAAAATTAGAATTAAAACCGGTGTGATGACGTTCGAAAAGTGCGTTGTTACAAAAGAACAGCAACGGTAGTGGGGGTATCAGAGAGAACAATTACTAATATATTGGCTGAAGGAAAATAATCTGACTCTAAATTTGAATCTCCGCATAAAGACCGTAAGAAACGTTTAAAAAAGTTAGAATTAGACAACTTTAACGTTGATGTTATACGTTCCACTATTCAAAATTATCATTTAGAATATCGCGAGTTACCTACCTTGCTAAAGTTGAATAGAATATTTCAAGATAAACTTAACTATGATGGAAGTATTTCGACTCTGCGTACAGCTTTGTTAAAGTTAGGATATAAATGGCGAAAAACTGTGGATAATAGAAGTGTTATTATAGAGCGGCATGACATCCAAAAACTACGATTTTCCTATCTAAAAAATTTACTCAGATACCGTCAAAAAATCCAGATGAGAGCTACATCTTAACTAATCATGTGCAAAACAAAGGATGGGGTAAAAAAGATTAACCACTTTAAAGAGAAGCCTGTCGAAAGGACAAATAATTATCATTGTGCATGCTAGTTCAGAACAAGGTTTCGCACCTAACGCACTATTGACATACAAAGCAAATAGTGTTTCTGGTGATTACCATTCTAACATGAATGCAGAAAACTATGAAAAGTGGCTAAAAGAACGTCTAGAACCGAATCTTCCACCTAACTCTGTGGTTGTGCTTTTTTTTTTATATAGGACACGCCAACTTGACCTCACCTCGCCTGATGGTAAGCTAAAGGCAAAGTCTCAAGAAAGAGGGTCACCATTACAGACACTAAGTGTTACAATGGTGGCACTCAGCTTGGCGGCCTCATCAGATGCTTTTTCACTCCCCGCTTAAAGGCCCCGGAACTGTAGGAAGAAGGAAACACGTGTGCTGGTAATGAATTCCAGGTCTTGGTGGTGCGGCAAAGAAAAGAGTCTCCGAACCACTTGGTTCTTGCTCGTATATTCTGCACAGTGTGAGGGTGACATCTAAGGCCTGCACGTGTTGTCCTATGTAGGGAAGGAGATGGTGGGATTAGTTGGAAGAGCTCTTCAGAACACTCACCATGGTAGAGACGGTAAAATACAGCCAAGGAAGCAATATCTCTACGCATCTGCAAAGGTTCGAGTGTGTTCGTGACCTCAGGGTTCCCAATAATACGGACCGCGCGTCGCTGCAACCTGTCAAGAGCATCTAGTAAGTATTTCGTGGAGCCATCCCAGAGATGCGAGCAGTATTCCACGCAGGAGCGAATTTGTGTCTTATATAGAAGACACCGCTGCTCCGGCGTAAAAAACGTCTCACTTTGTTCAGGAGTCCGAGTTTCCGCGAGGCAGTTTTGATGATGCTCTCGATGTAATTTCTGTTATTCAGTTTGCAGCGAATATCCATGCCTAGGATATTGAGATTGCCCTGCAGTGGCAGTGGCGTACTCTGAAGAGTGGGAAGGGGAAGGAACGAAGATACCTTTGCTGTGAACGCACAAACCTGCGTCTTCTTGGCACTGAACTCGACCATGTTCTCAGAGCCCCATTGAGAAATGTGATTCAAGATCCGATTCAGTTCAGTGACAAGAAGCTGTCTTTTTTCCGCGATATCAGACTGTTTGGCCGCAAGTTGTCCGTGACAACTCCCGTGTAAGGTGCTATCGTCTGCATAGCAATGTATGCTGCCAGTGGACAGCATGTCGTTGATATGCAGAAGAAAGAGAGCGGGAGATAATACAGACCCCTGCGGTACGCTAGCATTTATCTGCAAGAACTCCGAAGAGGACGCGAATACGGCGCTCCCGCAAACTAGCAATCCAGTTGCACAGTCTAGGAGGCAGACCAAAGGCTGGTAGCTTGGAGAGAAGCGATTTGTGCCAGACTTTATCGAAAGCTTTGGCGATATCAAAACTAATTGCCAGTGACTCGCCGTGCTTGTCCATAGCCTCACCCCAAAGATGGGTAACGTGTGCTAGAAGATCACCCGTTGACCGTTTAGGCCTGAAGCCATATTGCCAGTCAGTAATTAAGGAGTGATCCTCTAGGTGACGCATGAGCTGTATGTTAATGATGTGCTCGAAGATGCGGCTATGGGTCGATAGTTGGGTGGCTCTGAACGATCCCCCTTCTTGGGGATCAGCTGTACATTCGCCTCTTTCCAAGACGAAGGCACTGTACCCGAGCTGTAGGACAGTCGGTATAGCCGCGTAAGCATTGGAGACAACTCCGCTGCACATTTTTGTAAAACCACCGCTGGAATACCATCCGGGCCACTGGCTTTCCGGACATCGAGTGATTGTAGCACCGCACGAACATCGCATTGCCTGATACGTATTTCAGGCATTACGTGGTCACCATTGGGTAGTGTCGGCGGCTGTATACCGCAATCATCGACTCGGGAATTGGCCGCAAAGAGATTTATTAGCATATTGGCTTTCTCTTGCGGTCCATGGGCCAGGGATCCATCAGGGTAGCGCAGCGGTGGCAGCGAAGGCCGAAAGATGTTGGCTCGCACGGCTTTGGCCAGTCGCCAGTATCCACGGCTGCCCATGGGATGTGCCACTAGCTCTTACCAAGCCGTGCAAATGCATAGTATTCCTTACCCATACCGATCTCACCGGCAACAGCAGTAGCATAATCTGAGGGTTTCTTACCTTCAAAGCAACGTTCAACCCATGGGATGGGTTGAATAGACGGGCAAAATAGTTGAGCAGCCCATCCCAATCTGCTGACCAGTAGTGCGCGAGAGCCACCGCTTCCCCTGCACGGGTCGTGAAGGCGCTATAATAGGCACCTTGGAGCACACCAGACAGTGGTCAGAATTGCCTAAAGCGGCTTGTACCGAAACACTGTACAGGTCTGGGTGACTCGTCAGCAGAAGGTCTAGCAGAGAGGCCCGACCTTCTTGGTATTCTAGTGACCTCGTGTACCAATTGGGTCAGGCCATGCGCCAGAGCAAATGCATGGGCGGCTCTTCCCGCATGGTCCGTTTTTGCGGAGCACAGATCTGACTCGTAGAGCCATGGTCTACGTGTACCCATAGGGTTCAAAAGGATGGGTCCTCAAGGCAGCGCAAACGGTGACAACAAACATCCGCCCTAACAAACACGCACACCCTGGCTTTTGCACGGAAATTTTCCTCGATAACATAGCCGGGGTATAGCAAATAGGTCGTGTCATCAGGGCGGCCTATTTATGTCTTCGTGAGAAAGAAAGAGACAGAGCCCCAAATTCTAATTCCAAAAAATAGAAATGCAGCGATGGCTGACAGAAAAATATAGCTTTTAATGAAGATATGAAAAAAATTGAACTGTATGATTTGAATAACAAAAAAATAAAGAAAAATATATCTGTTACAAGATTGACGACATGCTTCAGCCATATGGCATAACAGTTCTTCGACTGCCACCATATCATCCTGAACAAAAAATGCCATAGAAAACCCTCTTAAATAAAATCCCCATAGAAAATGTATGGGGAATTTTAAAAGATTATATTGCTTCGCATAATGTCGACCAAAATGTGACAGAAATAATGAAACTCATAAAAGACCGTTTAAGTCAAATTGATGAAAGGATGTGGGGTAATACTTGTCGACATGTACAAAAGAAAGAAGAAGAATACTATAGACATTTTGACATGGAGTCAGAATTCATAATTAACCTTGGTGTGAGCAGCGAATCCGAAAATTTATCATTTCATTTGTCAAGTAGCGATTCAGAATAATGTTCAATAAATAAATATTAAATTACAAAATAACCCTAATGACTGTATTTGTATTTATACTCGACTGTACCTCTTGTGACGCACACAAAGTCACTGTATATGTACAAGGTTTACCCACACATAGGGCCGCACGCACATCTGAGTTGAACTATTTCATAGGACGCCGTGCTGTGCTACACTGCTGTGTGCTGCAGAGTTCGGAATCACACCTTAAATTCATCCCTCATTCTCAAATTAAAAAAAGTAACAATACACGAGACGTAATTCGGTCTTATTACAAAACACGGACTATCTCTAAAACCAGGTTTCAATCGTCTTTAGACCATGGTCTAAAGAAATATTCATTACAAAAAGGGTTTTATTACTAAACCATGGACTATCTCTGGTCTAAAGATAAACCTGCGTGACCCCTAGTTTAACGTTGGTCTAAAGTGTAAATCACAATAATAATATGTCAAACTTGCGATTTTGAAGTTAGCCCGTTAGCGTCAGTTAAATTCGTTTACTTTCTTATAATACTATGCTCATAAGATATTGACGCAGTTGATCTGATGGATATCGCAGATATTAAATATCGTGGAGTCATTGGATAAACCACGCTTACCTAACAGACATCGTATTCCAGTAAACCCCTTTATGGAACTATCTGAAGAAGCTTTTTAGGCAAAAGTATAGGTTTACTAAACGTTGTAAATAACTTGCAATAAATATATTTTAAAGTAGTTATAATAATTGGGAAAAATTTGCTAGTCAGTGCGAACAAAAAAGTTTGTTCCATTTCACGTCCATAGATCTTCCAATATCATACATAACAATGATTGCTAAATAAAGGCATCATAATGATATTTTAATACAAAATAAAGTATAACTATTGTTCATAAAATTGAATTTAATGAAAATGTATATCTAAATCTTTTTTTTCACCATTTTTAGTAAATATTATATATTAATGATTTCAGATAATTTTTGTTTTCGGAGGAAACGGAACGTTGCGATTGAATGGTATCATAATGAACGAACAATAGTTTGAGTAATCTGTGGTTTTATTTAGGTCAAGGTTTAAATTATGGTCTATGAATTATTCAGCTTTTGTAATAAGGAGAAGTTTAAGCCATGGTCTTGAGATTAAGCCTAGACTTTATAGTTCAGGTTTAAACCTGACTTAATTCCGTTTTTTGTAATAAGACCGATTAAGTTTATCCTCTGGGAATTATAAAACTACCTGTGCGTCCAATATTGGTTTTTAGTCGGTGACTACTAACTAACTGTACCTTCCAGTTACAGAGCGCAGAAATGTGGCCGTTTTGATAAAGAAAATCAAATAAACACAACTCTGAAAGTATATTTTTATTTAAAAAAACAATATAAACAAACAAGGACTTATCCTCCACCGGCACACATGAAACAGCACATAATGGTTCTGCACATCTCTGTTATCAGAATACAGGGACTCCATACTACAACAGCTAGTAAGAATAAAAAGACATCAGTGAATTGCCTCCAAAAAGACATCATACCCAAACAATGTGGGTAGAACCAAGGGCAAAGTTTGTATACAAACAAATATGGTTTCTTTCTTAAAGAAGTCATAAAAGGACTACACTCGTCAGGTTTTACCTCTTTCTCAGGTTTTTTCTTGAATAATCGCTTTTTAGGATCTTTATTTCGCAAATGTATCAAAAAGTTTGTTATTGCATTCCTCTCCATTTTCCCTACTATGTATTTTGATGCTTCCATGTGGGCACATCTTGTGCTGATTCTTGAGACAGCTCCCTGATAGCCACTCTGTTCAAATTCCCGTGCAGCTTGTCTTGCAGCCCTTCGTGGATTTTTACGAGCCATCTGCATCCTGGTGCAAATATCTCTAGGATGACAGACAGTTCTTTTGACACCAGTCATCATACGACGAATTTGATTTATGCTAAATCTGCCAATTTCTGCAGCATTCTCAGCTAACAAAGCCCAACTATCAGTATCTTCTACGTACTTTTCCAGATCCTTCATTGCTTTTTTATCTTGAGACTTTATTCTTTTTCGCATTTTGGCATCCTGTCTAGCATATCTATTTATTCGTTCTCTCGATTCCTTTTTTGAGCGCTTTCGCCCTTTCAACTTATCTTTTTTTTTTTTTTTTTTATCAGCTCGTTTCTTTTTGTAATATGGCGTTTTGCTTATATGCTTTGTTTTACAGACTATACTCCCACAGACACAGGGTGGAGGTATTCTGCCGTACTTTACAATTTTCTTATCACGTATTTTCTGTTTCTCTGCTGCACATATATTAAGCCCACAATAACACGAACTAACTAACTTTGATTTGATATATACTTGTGCACTTCTCATAGCATTTTGTACCCTAAGGCACGATGATTCTTTTAGTACTTCTGGTTCTTCTGGTTCTGATTCTGTACCTTGCCTTAATTTTCCTGCCCCTTTTCCCGAACCTTTTGAAGCGCCTGCAACTTTTCCCGAACCTTTTGAAGCGCCTGCAACTTTTCCCGAACCTTTTGAAGCGCCTGCATTTTTTCCATTCTGATCAGTTTCCCGCGAATATTGTGACAAAGGTAATCCTTTGCCACGATATACTTTGGAGTATGGATCGTCATATTCAGATTTCGGAGTTTTTAAGCCAAAACGGCAACCAAATCGACATATGCAACATGTGCAATTTTTGGGATGACCACGTTTACGTTTACCTTCATTGGTACTACAAGCACAACATGTACAATTCTCCCCATGCGGTTGGTCACTTATAACTGGCCTAACTGTTTTGCACTTAGGACACACTACTGGTTCACTGGTGGCGCCGCCATATTTAGTTTTTTGGCCATCGCGAAACTGTCGCATCATATCATCGGGTCTCAAAACAGCAGCATTGTCTCTATCTATTACTAAATCGATGGCTGGTGGTGAAACTGTACCTTTCATGCTGACTGTAAAAGAAAAGGTAATTAAAAAATCAGTATTCTTTATCTGAAGGTGAGACACACTTTTTGAAATATTTAAAAGATAGGTAGCTACCTAACATGTATAAATAATATTCTAGTACATTCTACACAATGCTGTCTAAGCACAAAGTAAGCATAGCTTTACTAGCTTGTGTTATGGGTTTTTGAATTAATATATAGGTAATTTTTGATAAAGATAAAGATAAAGATAAAGATAAAGATAATTTTATTTGCGGAAACATGTGTAGGTACAGGTGGAAATTTATAATATTACATTACAAGTTTCAACATGTTCTGTCAATGTAGACATACAAATTTTTTGATGCTCGTAAGCTGTTGTATCAGCTCGAAATACTGGTACATTGTTCCCCATTTATTTTAGAAAAACACAATTACAAATTAGTGCAAATTATCTGTTATCCAAACCCTAATTAACCTGATTATCTGTATACTAAGTTAATGTCAAGTATGTATTTAAATTTATGTCAAGTCTTATATTATTCAAATTATATTCTGATCACTGACAAATCTCTTACTGTATAGTAGCACTTCCGAACCAGTAGCGTTTTCATATTCTGCTTAAACATATCTATATTCATGTCCTTGTAAGTGTTAGGAATTTTATTATATAGCTTTGGTGCCATGCACAGTATACTATTCCCCATAAATATTGTCTTTGCTCCACGCATGCACAATTTATGCTCATCACGGCGACTCCGCGTGGAGTTGTCGGACAGTCGGGGAAATAAATGTGGGTTACACTTAACAAATAGCACTGTTTCATAAATGTAAAGCGATGGTAACGTCAGAATGGCATGTTTAGTAAAATATGGTCTGCAGCTGTCAGTAACTTTTAGTCCAAACATAGCTCTGATGCAGCGCTTCTGCTGTTTGAATATTTGGTCTTTATTGGTTGAGTTACCCCAGAATATAATTCCGTACCTTAACAATGATGCAACAGATCCATGATACGCAGTTAGCAACGTTGCTGTATTTATAGTGGGAGACAGTTTAAAGAGTGCGTATGAACGACTACTGATTTTTTTACATAGTTGCTCCACATGAGCCTTCCAGTTAAGTCTACTGTCGATTGTTAAGCCCAGAAACTTAGTAGTGTCAACTTCGTGTAATACGTCACCTTCATATTGTATATGGAACAGATTTGTTTGTGGCAGTCTTTGACTGAAGTGCATTATATTAGTTTTATTTAAATTTATTTTTAAATTGTTATTCTTTAGCCACTGTATAACGTCGACTAATGAGTTATTTATATCAGCCTCGTAACAGCTGAAATCGTTTGAAGCTACCGTAATTGAACTATCGTCTGCGAAAAGGGTCATGGGTTGATTTATTGCGTTAGGCATGTCATTAATATAGATATTGAACAGTAAGGGGCCAAGCACGCTACCCTGTGGCAGTCCATAGGTAACTGTACGTGCTCTGGATGCTGATGTTAGCTCGCGTTTTGAATTTATGTCAACTCTGGATATGGCCGTTATTTCCTTTCTATTTGTGAGATACGCTACTATCATTTCTAAGATATTACCTCTTATACCGTAGCATGCAAGCTTGTCCTCGAGTATGGAATGTTTGACGTGATCGAATGCCGCGGTCATATCACAATATATAGTGCATACGGGATTCCTTATATCCATATTTGGGATTGTTTTTTCTAAAAAATCGTATATAGCCATATTTATAGTTTTGTTCTTACGAAATCCTTTTTGTTCGTCACATATAATTTTGTTGGTCTCTAGGTAGCCATTCAGCTCCTTGTATATATATTTCTCAATTATTTTGGAGAATACGGAAATGAGTGCTATAGGTCGGTAGTTCTCCATGAGAGTTGGATTTCCTTTTTTGAGAATCGGCTTGACAATCGATATTTTTAGTTTTTCCGGGAAACTACCAGAACTAATGCACAGATTTATTATGTGGCTTATGTGATCACTGATTAGAGGTGCCACATGCTTTACTATTCCTGTGGATATGCCATTATAGCCCACACTGTTGGTGTTTTTTAAGCTTTTTATTATTGTTAGGATTTCGTGGGGTACACTGGGTGCCATGAACATTGAGTCTTTTCTGTTATTCATGCCTGAGGTGGCATTGTTAGTGGGCTTTGAGAGTGGAGTAACTTTATCCACGAAGTAATTATTAAAACTGTTGGCAATCAATGTAGGATCCACTATTGTCTCATTATTTTTTTGAATTTTTTGAATAGATTCTTTGGGCGTGTTCGGTTTTGCGCTATTTATAATCCCCCATATTGTTCGACTTTTATTTTCTGAGGTATTTATTTTGTGTATGTTTTGTGCTCGCTTGGTCAAGTTAATTATCTTTTTAAATAATTTTGTGTAATTTAAGTAAAGGATTTTATTGCTAATACTAGGTTTTTTTCTGTAATCCCATAAAAGTTGCCTCTTTTTTTTACTACACAATTTTATACCTCTTGATATCCAAGTCGGGCGATTATGGACTTTAATTCTAATTTGTTTCAGGGGAAAGCATAACTTATATATAAGAATAAACTGTTCTATAAATACATTATACGCAGCATTACAATCTTCGGTCTCATATATTTCTGAGAAGGATAGGCTTGCAATGTGTTTCCGAAAGCTCCGTATATTTAACATCGAATAGTCCCGCTTTTTCTTGTACCAGTATTTTAGTGTGCATCGTTTGTTTACTGGACAAGTAAGAAGTTGAGCAGTGTGGTCCGATAATTCAAAATTTATTATCTCTGCTCTACACGGTTTTCGGAAGTCATGTGCAAAATTATCTAAGCATGTTTGTCTTGTTAATCGTGTTGGTTGTTCTATAGCTAGTTTTAAGTTAAAGTTTAGCAGAGAGCATTTAAAGTCAAGGGTTAAGCTGTTATTTTTCATAATGTCAATATTAAAATCTCCTGTCACTATAATGTTTGAGTAATTTTTCTTTGTTAAAATCGTCAATACTTGGTCCAACTTACGGAAAAATGTATCTAGTAAGTGCTTGCGGTTTTTGTTTTGTGGTATTCTGTACATGCAAACAATAGCTATATTGTACTCAATTAACACTATTCCACTACATTCAAAAATGCCACTAATGGACAGCTGTTCTATGCCATCTATTACACTCCTCAGAATGCCTATTCTAACCAGTATGCATGTACCACCCCTTCTTCTGTCAGTTCTACAGAAAGAAGCAGCTAAGCAATAGTTTGGGATGTGTAGATGGGGTCGGTCATCAGCAATTATAAAATGTTCTGTTATACATATGACATCCACAATCTTTTGCTTGTCCGCTAGTTCATCCAAACAGACCATCAAGGAGTCCGTTTTATTGATCAGGCCTGCAATATTTTGATGTAGTAGATGTAATGGCCTAGTAACGAAAAAATCTATCACTATTTGCAACTTGCAATTCACATTCATTGGTATTGCTGCTACACATAGGATTATTTACAATCGAGGGGTGTACATAATATCTAAGGTTCTCAAAAATGTTTTTCATGCCGGTATTATTAAGCGTGCCATTAAATTTTGATAACATATTATAGTCGCAAGTCAGGTTTAGGTTAGAGTCAAATATAGTGGCATACCCATACATGCTTATGTCACGACATAAAAGGGTAGAAAAGCTATCAACCCGCCAGTTATACATGCCACTATAGTAGTCAAATTTGTACGTAGGTAGACAAAGTATAATATTTGTGTGTTTTATATCAGCGAGTTCATTTCTGATTCCAAGAACAATGTCAGCATAATTTTTACTCCTTCGGAAATCTTCTTGCCCAATCATAACCACGCAGTAGTCATTCATAGTGAAGTTAGTGAGCTTTGCGTGAATATTACTGAGCAAACTTACAATGTCCCGATTGGCAGAAAGGTAATGACATATATCTATATCAGGAAAAGTATTCTGTGCAATTTTTAATACCCTATTCTTTTTATTGCTACTTATAATACACATTTTTCGTTTCACTGGGTTCTGTTTAGCGACGCCTACACCGCCGTCAGTTTGCAGTGGGATAATTTCATCTACGTTTCGTATACAAGTACACGTTGTTTGCCTTGGTGCTGTCATTATTGATGTGTCTACAGATATGTTTTCAGCTGGTTCCTTTGATGCTTCTTTTAATATTTCATTGTTTCTTGTTAACTTGGTAACTGTCATTTTTAGTTCAGTGTTCTCGTTCGATAGTTGATTTATTTCTTCGTTTGCTTCAATTAACTCTGCATTGAGTTTTTTTATTTGTTGTTTTAGGTCTTGTATCGCATCATTGTCATCATCGGATATGTCAGGTAAATTACTTGTGGTGCCATCTCGTATTGTATTGTCGGTACTACCTGCTTCGTCTGATTCCGACACTGATCGTGTTCGGTTTCTGCGTAGGGTGATATTCTCAAAGAAATTCATATTATTATAATAAAATTTGTCTTGTTGAAATTAGAATCACAAATAATATCAAGAAGTACTGTGTGGAGCCAGGTTCGGTACCCCTGCCTTTATGACCGAGTGTCGGCGGGTCTACAGTGCAGACCACGGTGACAGTTAGATCCATGTGCGAATTACTGGCCCAATACATTCAATCTTTTGTAGAATTGTCGTTAAGACGACCCATGCATTTGGAATCCCTTTGCTGGTTCGAATTTATTTTTTATTGACCCACGGAATTCATTCGAAAAAAAAAACTTTTGCAATACTGATGCCTTCTAGCACTCTTTCACCACACTTTGGTCAGTTATTCATAGATGGGTTGAAGAGTTCACCGTTCACAAAAGAAATCACTGGTTTTTCCAGTTACTTATAATATACTGTTGAATATAAACTTTATCCAATCCCTAAATCCGTTTACATAGACTATAGTTAGTAATATTAACACTTTTTACGTCACTGGTTGCTATTTATGCTTTGGCAACCCGTATTAATGTTCAGCTATCGGTTTCCTATTATTGTTTATTATTCATGCACTGTCATCACTGCAACGCAATGATGATTCCAAAAATTTATCATCCGCATGGCGGCGACGCGGTACGCCACCCGTCACGTCTCGTTTCCAGTGGGGGCGAAAAGTGGCTCACGGAGAGCCGTTTTGCTACGTTGAATGTTGGAGGAGGAATGGAAGAAAAAATGAATGATGTTTGTAAGATGATGGATGAAAGAAGGATTGATGTGCTTTGTGTGAATGAGACGAAGAGGAAAGGATGTGACACCACCAAGCACGGACCCTACACCGCGTACTGGTCGGGAGTACCCAATACCGACAGAGCTTGCCAGGGAGTTGGTGTCATCCTATCTGCTAGAATGGCTGAGTGTGTGAATATATTCGAATGTGTGAATGCTAGACTGATGTGGATGAGAATGAAAGTGGGACTCACTCGTATTTTTGTCGTAGGGGTTTATGCTCCTGTAGACTCCGGTACGAATACGTCCCAGGAAGTACAAGAAGAAAGAGAACAGTTTTGGGAGAGTTTAAGAGATGTATTAAGAGAATGTAAGGATAATGAAAGAATAATAATGCTAGGTGATTTTAATGGATGGGTAGGACTGAAACGAGATGGATTTGAAAGGGTTCTTGGCAAGTACGGAGATGAACGAGTGAACGAAAATGGTAAAGGTTTGCTTGAAGTATGTTTGGAATGGAACCTTTGTGTGTCAAACACGATGTTTCGACATAAAAGGATTCATATGTATACAAGAGAAGCGAAGAATGTCAGTAAAAGTATGATTGATTTTGTAATAGTGGATGAAAGATTGAGAAAAAATATTCTAGACGCTAGGGTATATCGCGGTGTGGGTATCCATACAGATCACTTTTTGGTTATGTGCCGTATAAGTGATCTCTTTAAAGGATGGAGACGTAGAAGGCGTGAGCCCATAAGTGTTCTAGAAAGAATAAAAGTAGAAAATTTGCAAGAAGATAAAGTGAGAGAGGAGTATGGAAGCAAATTAACTGAAAGGTTTCATGATCTTGATAGTATTTGTGAGATTGAGGAGTTATGGAAGGTATTCAAAGATGAGATTGTGAGTGTGGCTTCCCAAGTATGTGGTATAAGTAAAAGAAGTAAAGTGCAAAAGGTGAAGCATGCATGGTGGGATAAAGAAGTGCAAAAGTTGGTATGTGAGAAAAAGAAAGCGTGGCTTGACTGGCTCTCAGTCAGAGCTAATGAGAGAATGCAGCAAGCTACAATTGAGAATGTGGATGAAGCGAAAGATAAATATTGAAGACTGAAAGGGATAGTGAAAGGAGTGATTGCTAGAAAGAAAAAGGAACAAAAAGACGTGTTTGATGAAAGGTTATCTGAGGATTTCCAGACGAACATTAAGTTCTTTTGGAAGTCCATTCGTTTAGCCAGAGGAGAAACACAGAGCTCCGAGCTGAACGCTATTAGAGACCAGAATGGAAGTATTGTAAAAGGTGAGGAATGTGTGTTAAAAAGATGGCAGGACTATTTTGAAAGTTTGTTTGAAAGAGAGGATGGTGTACATGCACTAACCTTGGTGATGGATGACTATGTTGATGCTGATAAAAGTGGTATTAGTATGAATGAAGTTGTGAGTGCATTAAGAAGTATGAAAGCTGGTAAAGCAGCGGGATATGATAAGGTGACAGTCGAGATGCTGAAGGCTGGACAGGGCCTTGTAGCAAGTCAGTTGTGCCGCCTTTTCAACATATGTTGGGTTAGCGGTCGTGTACCAAGTGATTGGTGTAAGGCCGTTATAGTTCCACTTTACAAAGGAAAGGGCTCGCATCAAGACTGCAAAAACTACAGGGGCATTAGCCTACTCAGCGTCGTCGGCAAACTGTATGCGAAAGTGTTGATTGAGAGAGTTATGAAAGAAACCGATGAGAAAATATGGGATGCACAAGCGGGTTTTAGAAAGGGAATGGGATGTACGGATCAGGTCTTTTCATTGCGAAGCATAGCCGAGAAATTTTTGGCCAAGAGTCAAAAGGTCTATTGCGCATTTGTGGATTTGGAAAAGGCCTATGACAAAGTGGTGAGGAATGAACTTTGGTCGGTACTGTCTATGTATGGGGTGAGCAGCAACCTTATTCGAGCTGTGAAGTCTCTCTATGAGGACTCCAGAGCTTGCGTGAGGATACATGGGTCATACACTGAAAGGTTTAGTATCCAAAAGGGGGTTAGACAGGGATGTGTAGCGTCACCATGGCTGTTTAACTTATTCATGGACAGATGTTTGCAAGATTTGAAAGATAAAGAATGTGGTTTAAAAATGAAGAATTTACTCGTCAAATGTCTTCTTTATGCTGATGATCAGGTTTTACTGGCGTCATCGGCAGATGAGTTGCAGGAGATGGTAACAACTATGCATGAAGCTTTTGAGAGGAAAGGAATGAAAGTGAATGTTAGTAAGACAAAAGTTATGGTTTTTGAAAGAGATGAATGCGTGACAGAGTGTAGGATTTGTATAGATGGAGAAAAAGTGGAACAAGTGAATGAGTTCATATATTTGGGAACATTGTTTACGAGAGATGGAAAGCATGAAGAAGATGTTGAAAGGAGAGTGATGGCTGGAAATAGAGTGAATGGGGCACTACACAACTTTATGAGCAGCCGGAAAGTGTCCGAAAAGGCACGACTGGCTGTACATGGAGGAGTATTGGTGCCGACTCTTATGTATGGTAGTGAAAGTTGGGTGTGGCAGAAAAAGCATCAGAGTAGAGTGAATGCAGTAGAAATGCGTGCGTTGCGAAGTATGTGTGGCTTGACCTTGAAAGATAGAGTGAGAAATAGCGTGATAAGAGAACGATGTGGAGTGATAGAAGATGTAGTGATGAGAATTGAGAGAGGAATGTTGAGATGGTTTGGTCATGTTGAGAGAATGAATGAAAGAAGACTAATGAAACAGGTGTATGAGGCGAGTGTGGATGGTACCGTCGGAAGGGGAAGACCTAGGCGCACATACCTGGACCAAATCGGGGAAGTTTTAGAAAAGGGGCAGGTCAGGAGTACTCTAAACCGACGAGCATGCATGAAGAATGTAATGAGAGTGAATGAAGCGAGAGTAATATGTCAGGATCGTAGCAAATGGAGATCCGTGATCTCTGCCTACCCCTATGGGAGACAGGCGTGATTTTATGTATGTATGTATGTATGTCATGCACTGTGAGCCAGGATGATTCTGATAACACTTTGCGTTGACTATCACTTCATTTGCCGCAGATTTCGTTATATTTTCCCACCCTTAGCGTATGTTACTATTTTTAAATTAAAACTTAACACGGAGCTCTTTTTGTAGATGTGCACTTGACGGCAGCGCCATCTAGTCTGTTTTCAAATGACGAAATAATTATCTAGTAACAACGTTTCTACCCTGTATTTACGAGTATACATATTTATATTACCCTGTGTATGGATTTTATAGAAATCATCATCACCATCATGTCAGCCACACATAGTCCACTGCTGCACATAGACCTCTCCCACAGACTTCCAGAATGACCCATCTAAAGCAGATCGCATCCAGCGTTTTTCGGCGAACTTGATGAGGTCGTCCTTCCACCTGGCCGTTGGGCGTCCTACGCTACGTTTGCACGTACGCGATTGCCATTCCAGAACTTTTTTGCTCCATCGGCCATCTGTTTTGCGCGCTATGTGTCCCGTCCATTGCCACTTGAACGAGCTTATCCGCTGGGCTACGTTGGTTACTTTTGTTCTCCTACGGATATCATCATTTCTGACGCGATCACGTAGGGAAATACCGAGCATAGCCCCTCCATAGCTCGATGAGCGACTTTGAGCTTTTTTATGAGACTTATAGTGCGGGACCACGTTTCAGATCCGTAAGCCATCACTGGTAACATACATTGATTAAAGACTTTCGTCTTCAGGCACTGAGGTATGTCGGACGGACGGAGGTATGCTCGAAGACCTCAATAGAGTATACCAACAGTTGGGGCCTTAAGATGAATATGGACAAGACAAAGGTTATGTCAAATGTCCATGTTGCACCTCTACCGGTGCATGTTGGGGAGTTGGGGACACAGTCTAACTCCTTGTCCTACGTGAGCGACGAAAGCGATGCGACGCGTTTCGATGCCATGCGACGTGATGCGACCAAAACTTTTCGCTAGCCGCTGTCTTACGCGCAGTGACGTTTTAAAGCGACAAATGCGTTTAGTGATACCAATTTAGAATTTTTATACTAAATTGAATGTTTAGCAAATTTTTCAGCACAAAATTAAACCTACTTCATGAAAAAGACACACTGAAAAGTGAAAGATAATCATATCTAAGATACTGTCTGCAGCTTAGGCGAATACACCGATTGACATAAAACCCTTTTTAAAAGATTCTATTGTGATTTATTTGGTAGGTATTATTTATATTAAATTTTCCGGTTCCGGTGTCTTAAGTGTAAACACGTATATGTAACGGCTCCGTAAATATTTCCAACTAAACAGTACAAAAAGTGGTAAACCGAACGCATAGTACAGTAAAATCTTCAGAAGATCATACCAGAAGAGTGTTTAGGCAGAAATTACAGTGCAAAAAACGAACTATTTGATGATTTTGTTCAAACAAAGTTTAGATTGTTATAACCTCAAAGTTAAGCACACCATAGTTATCAAGATTACGGGTAATGACACTAGTGACAACTGACTAATCTGTCACTGACACCTGACAGCGACAGCTGACTACTACAAAAAGTGTTGCCAACGTAAAAAAAAGATTACCATAGACTCAAGTATTACCACTTTATAACTCCAAATTACCCAGAAAAAAAAGATGGATAAGCAAACGGAAATGTTACTCTCTAAAATAAACGAAAAGTTTAATGAACAAACAATAACATTAACAACAGCGATAACAAAAAATGTTACGGAGGCCCTAGACGACAAGTTAAAAGTATTAACAGAAGAAAACAACAACCTCAAAACAAAAGTCAGCAACTTGGAACAAAAAATATCCTTTTTAGAAAAAGAAAAACGTATGAACAACTTAGTTTTTTTCGGCATCGAAGAAAAAGGAGAAACAGTATTAGAGTTGGTAGATTTTATGAAAGAAACTTTGCAAGATTCGGGAGTTCATATAGATAGTCAAGAAATAAGTAACATCTATAGAATCGGGAAAAATTATGAAAAGAACCGACCAATAATATTATCTCTAACAACATCTTGGAAGAAACATCATATCCTGAAACACAAGCGCAACCTACCTTCAAAGGTGTCTTGTCATGAGGACTATCCCTCTTTGGGATATCTTTGGGAAGTTCTGGAAATACGCATATAACTTTAGCCAGAATTAGAAGCGGAAAGAAAAAATGGAAATATAGCGTTCATAAAATATAATAAACTCGTTGTTAAAAAAACCAAAGAACTTCAACCGCGAAAAAAGGTAGAGAGAAACCCCAACAGGATCCCCAACCACTTCCACTCCATCTCAGAAAAAGTCAAATAAGATGAATGATATGGCTGAAATCCAGCCCCCAAGTACAAATAAGGAAGCAGCTAAGTCAAGCATACTTACATTCGTAACACGCGATAGATTCGCCTCGATGCCAGAGATACAAAAAAAAACGAGAAAAGGCCTCCTCGGATCGGAAACAACAAACAGATGCAACAACAAATACAGTCATAAGAAAAACTCAAAAATTATGTCCCCCAATCCGGCCGGTCACCGTGGGGGAAACCGACCACCACCCTCCAACATATCAGCCAACAAAATCAAATACCCAAAAAGAGAAGCAAAAGCGAAGCAGTTTATACATATGTACACTAAACACACTAACCCTGAGGACTCCAGAAAGTTTACATTTTTTTTTTTATATATAGGACACGTCAATTGGACTTCGCCTTGCCTGATGGTAAGCTGAAGGCAAAGTCCCAGAAAAGAGGGTCACCATTACTTACACATACCGTGTGACAATGGTGACACTCAGCTTGACGGCCTCATCATATGCTTTTTCACTCCCAGCTTAAAGGATGGATGTTTTGCACCGTGTGCGGATGACATCTAAGACCTGCACGCGTTGTCCTGTGTAGGAAACCCCATGGTACAAACGGTAAAATACAGCCATGGACGCAACATCTCTACGCAGCTGTAAAGGTTCTAGGGTGTTCGTGATCTCGGGATTCCCAATGATGCGGACCGCACGTCGCTGCAACCTGTCGAGAGCATCTAGTAAGTACTTTGCTGAACCATCCCAGAGATGTGAGCAGTACTCCACACAGGAGCGAATTTGTGTCTTGTATAGAAGACACCGCTGCTCCGGCGTGAAAAATCATCTCACTCTGTTCAGGACTCCGAGTTTTCGTGAGGCTGTTTTGATGATACTTTCGATGTAGTTTTTGTTATTCAGGTTGCAGCGAACATCCATACCTAGGATATTGAGATTGTCCTGCAGTGGCAGTGGCGTGCTCTGAAGAGTGGGGAGGGGAAGGAAAGAAGATACTTTTGCTGTAAACGCACATGCCTGCGTCTTCTTGGCATTGAACTCAACCAGGTTCTCAAAGCCCCATTGAGAAATGTGATTCAGGATCCCGTCAAGCTCAGTGACAAGAAGCTGCCTTTTCTCTGCGATATCCGACTGCTTGGCCGCAGGATGTCCATGATAACTCCCATGCAAAGTGCTATCGTCTGCATAACAATGAACATTGCCGGTAGACAGCAAGTCGTTGATATGCAGAAGAAAGAGAGTGGGTGATAGGACGGACCCCTGGGGCACGCCAGCATTAACCTGCAGAAACTCCGAAGCTCGTCCGTCACAAAGGACGCGAATACGGCGCCCCTGCAGGAAGCTAGCAACCCAGTTGCACAGCCTAGAAGGCAGACCAAAGGCAGGTAGCTTGGAAAGAAGCGATTTGTGCCAGACTCTATCGAAAGCTTTGGCGATGTCAAGACTAATTGCCAGTGACTCACCGTGCTTGTCCATAGCCTCACCCCAAAGATGGGTAACGTATGCGAGAAGATCACCCGTTGACCGTTACGGTCTGAAGCCATATTGCCGGTCATTAATAAAGGAGTGATCCTCTACGTGCCGCATGAGCTGTTTGTTAATTATGTGCTCGAACACTTGAGCTAGAGAGAGAGAGAGCTAGAGTTAGCTATCGAAAATCTGAAGTGGGACATATTGGGCATAAGCAAGATGCGGAGAATAGGAGAAGAAATAGAAGAGCGAAACAACTATATTATGTACTTTAAAGGCGAAACCGCCGGACACAGAGGGGTCGGGTTCCTGGTGAAGTCAAAATTCAAAAGCCAGATAATTGGTTTTGAAGGACAGGATAGCGGTGCTTCATATTAACTTACCAAAGTTCAGAAAAAAAATGGACCGTCATCCAGGTCTACTCGCCGACAGAACAAGCAACAAAAACAGAGATCGTCACCTTTTACGAAAAACTACATGAAGTTACTGAAAAATACACTGAAAACAATCTCGTGCTCATGGGCGACTTCAATGCCCAAGTGGGCGTTCAAATACCCGGAGAAGAACATGTAATAGGGAAATATGGAAGTGGCAAAAGAAGTGTAAATGGAGAAAAACTAGTAAACTTCCTTCTTGAGCATAACCTAACACTTCTAAACTCCAAGTTCCGTAAAAAACCCAAGAATTAATGGACATGGATATCTCCAGGCGGAAAAGTTAGAAAGGAAATCGACTACATAACAACTAACAATGCGATGGCATTTAGTGATACGGAAATAATACAGACACTAAATTTCAACACCAACCATCGTATGGTACGCAGCTGTCTAAATGAAAGAAGTCCAAGAGCTCCTAGACATCATGTAAACAATATACAAACAAATAAAATACAAAGGAACACAGACAACATGATAGAAGATCTGATGGAAGCCGTAAATTCAGATATGGACCTAAATGAAAAATATACAATAATAGAGAACATACTTAAAGCACTGGCAGGTAAACAAACAAACAGGAGTAAAGAAAACTTTTTAAGTGAAAGTAAGTTAAAACTAATTGAAGATAGAAAGAACTTAATATCAAAAATGGACAAAAACAAGAACCAAAAAGAAATATCTAACCTTAGCAAACAGATCCGTGAAAATATGAGAGACAGAAAAATCAGAAGAAACAAAACATTAGAGAATCACATCAATAAAACGGGAGGCACGAAAAAGCGCTTAAGGAACTTCGTGAGAAGGGAAAAGAATGGATACCAAAGTTAAGAGATAAAGAAAATGAACTGCCAGCTACTTCTCGGAGTTCAATCCAAAATATAGCAACAAATTACTATCGGTTACTATACTCAAGCAATTCAAATTTCAATACACACAATAGTGGATACAAACAGAAGTATGTGACTAAAGATAATGAAGAAATTCTAAAACTACTAGTAGCGGAAGTAGACAAAGCTATAAGAAGCCAAAAAATGGAAAAAGCACCTGGATCACAAATGAACTCATGAGAGGCACAATCACAGAACTAAGTTCGCTACTAAGTAAAATATTTAACGAGATTCTACATACCGGTAGCACCCCTAGCCAATGGGCAGACTCCAATATAATACTTCTACACAAGAAAGGCCCAAAAGACGATATCGGAAATTACAGGCCCATATCCCTCATCTCAAATGTAAACAAAGTTTTCGCCAAAATCATTTTGGACAGAATCTCAATTAAACTTGACGAAAATCAACCTGTGTAAGAAGCAGGGTTCAGGAAATATTTCAGCACAATAGACCATATTCACACTATCAAACAGCTTCTAGAAAAATATAATGAATACAGAAAAACTATTTACATTGCCTTATAGACTACGCCAAGGCTTTTGACAGCCTCAGACATGAAGTCGTATGGCAAAGCCTAAAAGAGCAAGGCATACAAAATACCTACATCAACATCATCAAAAATATCTATAGCGAAAGTAAAGCTAAGATAAGACTGGAATCAACAGGAGATGCTTTTCCAATAGAAAGAGGTGTCAGGCAAGGTGACCCACTATCACCAAAGCTGTTTACAGTAGTGCTAGAACATATGTTCAGGAAGTTGGATTGGGAGCATCTGGGTCTAAACATAAATGGATCGAGACTCAATCATCTCAGATTTGCGGATAACCTGGTCCTATTGGAAGAAGATCCAAAACTACTGGAGTCCATGATACAAACCCTAGTAGATAAAAGTACAGAATGAGGCCTAGAGATGAACTCAAGCAAAACTAAGATGTGATGAATATACAACTGTATTATGAAACATCTCTATGTAATACAGGTATTCCATTGTTACCACTAGTCATTGAAAACTAGTGTAATATAAATACTATAATATGACGTAAAGATTTTACGATAAGTTTTCAAGTTTGTAACCAAGTAGAAACTAAGGTTGATACATATTTAATAATAGTAGGTACATTAATTTTTTTTTTTGGAAATCTTTAAACGTAGTTTTGTTTCTTTTTAAGAATAAGTGGGATTCGCTATCCCCCGTATTTAAAGTACTTTCCCTCCAAAACCACGACATCCTATCATCATCAACGCATCATTCACATGCAAGAACCAATTGAAGGATAAAGGTAACAAGTCGTTATTATTTAATTTATAATAGTAGTATTAGTAGTGCAAACAAAACAAACAGGAACAGTGAAAATAAATAACATGTCAACGACTGAACTCTGTTCACCTAAAATACAGGCAATAGCCTAGTTTAGGAAACATTTTTCGTACAGAAATATAGTGTAATATACTAGAAGCCTACTTAAATATATAAATCTGTAAACCATGTTTTTGACGCAATAAAATGTTTTTTTTTTTAATTTTTTTTTAGTAAATTTTGGTCAATTTGATATTATTCTATTATTCTATTCTAATTAATGGCTGCTCAATTCATAAAAATAAATTCCTTAATAATTATGACAACATAAATGCAAAAAATATATATTTATAAAATAAATCTGTTGGTCATTACAAAAGTATTATAAGTTGGTAAGGGTTAAATTCTATCGCCGCGCCGTCGCTCCTCGTCGCGTAAAAATCAAAAACGCACTTGAACGCGTTCGAGTAAACGATCACGTAGGACACACTGAAGAACAACGAACATTTGATTTTTGCGTGCCGCATCGAAACGCATCGCAAAAAGCTCACGTAGGACAATGCCTTAGAAGCTATTGACGAGTACGTCTACTTGGGTCAACTAATCCAAGTAGAAAAATCCAACTTTGAGGATCCGACTTGGCTGGGCAGCGTTCGGGAAGCTACGAGATGTATTCTCGTCCGACATTATAGCAATATCATAATATTTTTTTTTAATTCAATTCAATTTCAAACGTTTATTTGCTTCAAATATGATTACAAAGAGTTACACAACAAAGAGAAGTTGTCTTAAAATTAGTAGGTCCAACATATTCTGCTCCATAGAGCGTGCAAACATTAGGTCATTAATTGCTTATTGTAGGTTTAGTGTAGGTAATTAAGTAGGTTATTCAGTGATTATGATTATTATTGATTATACATGGCATCAACGCGACAAAAAAAAAATGAGAGAACAATACAAGTCAATGTCAAAAGTAATATTAATGATGTCAATAGGTTACAATAGATTTTTTTTTATACCACTTAGTTGGTAGACAAGCACACGGCCCACCTGATGGGAAGCGGTTACCGTGGCCTATGGACGTATGCAACACCAGGGGTGTCACACTCGCGCTGCCGACCATGAAGAAACCTTCTGATGCACTATCTTTAATTTCATCATTATTATTGTTATTGATATTATTTCTTATCTAATTATGTACAATTATCATTCTATAAGTTTGTCATTTAGATATTCTTGCACGTCATAATAATTTTTATTTGATAATATTTCAGTTGATGTTCTTTTAAACAGTCGTAGAGGCAGTTCAGCAATATCAATTGGCAGATGATTATAAAGTGTTATGCACATACTGAAAGAATTTCTTTTGGACAATTCTAAAGTATACCTTGGGATCTGCAGTCTATTCTTATGCCTTGTGCGGCTGTTCGGCATGTCTCCCAATTTAATAAATAGATTTGAGTGTTTTTAACAAATATGCACATTTCCAGTATATATGTGTATAAGCACGGTAGCGGGAGAATTCTATGACGCTTAAAAAGAGGCTTGCAACTGGTTAGGCCGTCAACCCCACACATTGCATGGACACATTTCTTTTGTGCTATGAATGCCCTATCCGCATCCACTGAGTTGCCCCATATGACAATACCATAGCGGAGCACCGAGGACACATACGCGTTGTACGTCATAATAGTTGTATGCAGGTTTACAGTCTGCCTAAGTCTACTGAGGACGTATACGAAGCGATCAATCTTAGTCAGAATCTTATCGATATGCGACTTCCAGTTGCAGAATTTGTCCATCGTAATGCCTAAGAACGTGCACTCATTGCAGTTACTGATTGTTGCAAGTTTGGAATTGCATTATGCTTGTTTAAATGTGTTTATTTTTAAATTATTCATCTCTAACCATTTACTCGCATTATTTAAGGCTTCTTTTATTTTAAATTCGAGTTCATCGTTGTTTTTAGCTTTAACGATTAGGGTCGTATCGTCGGCGAACAATATACATTCCTGATTTACCGCTTTTGGAAGGTCATTTATATATAATAGGAACAGAAGAGGAGAGATTAGGCTTCCCTGTGGTACACCGTAGCCATTATGCCGATACCCTGATCTGAACTTTTTTGTTGAACTGTTTGAAATATCCTCTCGTTATGTATCCCATTGACATACTAAACATAAAACTAAAAGTTTAATGTAAATGGTGTACGTACTGGTGGTAGAAATTTGACGGCACAAATTTGTCACAAATATAAACCGGCGGTTGGTACCACCGTGCAATATTGCGAAACACCCTCCACAGTAATTCAATTGCGGTTGGATTGCGTTCAGGGGTCAGCAAATGCATAGCCGGGCAGAGGTGATGGTGGTCGCAGCACTAATGGGACACTGGTCTTGACCCACTGGGGTCTTGGCGTAGTCTTATGAGGATGGTGCGGGGCGACGCGCCGGTTAAGAAAACCCGTAGAAACGGTGGTGCCTCTGGCCACCCGCGGTATAGTACAGGGGCCCAACTGGAGCTAACCACCCTGGAAGGCTGCCTCACCAGGCCGTGCACAATCCCGGTTGGCTCGTCGTGCCGGTTGGAGACTGAAAGTGGGATCCAATGAACGTATTCGGAGGGATACGGGAGCCCTTTCATACGGCAGATCAACTCGCGCCATGCCTCATAATCATAGATAAAACCAATATCCCGCACTTTGTCACGCGGTGCTGCGACGACAATCACCTCTTTTTTCACGCCCTTTTCTCCTTTTCACCTTTATCATGGCAGATAACTATAGAGTATTGGGCAAGGTGGAGTCCACTTACATCTGTGGGCTCCATGCAAACCTCAACGCCGTCCACCAACACCTTGAGACGAGGAAACCAGCCATGCTCTTTCTCACGGAGACACAAATAGGCCGCCCTGATGACACGACCTTGCTTTACCTCGGGTATGTTATCAAGGAAAATTTCCGTGCAAAAGCCGGGGTGTCCGTGTTTGTTAGGGCGGATTTTTGCTGTCGCCGTTTGTGCTGCCTAGAGGACCCATCCTTTTCCATCCTTTGGGTACACGTAGACCATGGCTCTACGAGTCAGATCTATGTGTGCCTCTATCGTTCCCATACAAGAGATGCTGAGACAACTCGACTCGAATATCTGAGTCAGGCGGCAGATGAGGCGCAGGAGCGGTTTCCGAATGCCGAAGTGGTATTTTTGGGAGACTATAACGCCCACCACGAAATATGGTTGGGCTCCACCAAAACAGACCATGCGGGAAGAACTGCACATGGATTTGCTCTGACGCTCTGAGGTCACTAGGATACCAAGAAGGTCGGGCCTAGCACCCTCTCTGCTAGACCTTCTACTGACGAGTCACCCAGACCAGTACAGTATTTAGGTAATTCGGACCACTGCCTGATCTATTCCAAGGTGCCAATTATAGCGCCCCCACGACTCGTGTAGGGGAAGTAGCGTCTCTGGCACTACTCGTCAGCAGATTGGGATGGGCTGCGCAACTATATTGCGTCCATCCCGTGTGTTGAACGCTGCTTTGAAGGTAACAGATAGTGCTACTGCTGTTGCCGATGAGATCAGTCTGGGTATGGAATACTATATCGGAGTGCACAATTGGTTCAGGCACGAGAGTGCAAAGGTTGTTGATCAAAGGCCGCCCGCGTACCGATCCCAATGTGGGCCACTTCAAAGCGGCGCACAACAGAATCACAAAGGTCTGCAAGAGGGATTACAGAGCGGATGCCCTGCGCATTGCACGGCTTGGTCAAGAGCCCTCCTTGTCCTACAGCTCGGGTATGGAGACTTCAGCTTGGAAAGAGGCGAATGTACAGCAGATCTCCAAGAAGGGGGATCACTCAGAGCCAGGCACCAGACCCATAGTTGTCACCTCAGTGCTGTGCAAGGTCTTCGAGCACATAATTAACAAACAGCTCATGCGTCACCTAGAAAATCAGTCCTTAATTAATGACCGGCAATATGGCTTCAGGCCAAAACTGTGAACGGGTGATTTTTGGGGTGAGGCTATGGACAAGAACGGCGAGTCACTGGCAATTAGTTTCGATATCGCCAAAGCGTTCGATAGAGTCTGGCACAAATAGCTTTTTTCCAAGCTACCAGCCTTTGGTCTGCCTCCTAGACTGTGCAACTGCGTTGCTACCTTCCTGCAGGAGCGCCGTATTCGCGTCCTATGTGATGGACGGGCTTCGGAGTTCTTGCAGGTAAATGCTGGGGTACCGCAGGGGTCCGTATTATCTCCCACTATCTTCTGCATATCAACGACATGCTGTCCACTGTCAACATATATTGCTATGCAGACGATAGCACCTTACACAGGAGTTATCACGGACATCCTGCGGCGAAACAGTCTAAATAAGACAGCTTCTTGTCAATGAACTGGACCGGATCCTGAATCACATTTCTCAATGGGGCTTTGAGAACCTGGTCGAGTTCAATGCCAAGAAGACACAAGCTTGTGCGATCAAAGCAAGGCTATCTTCTTTCCTTCCCCTTCCCACCCTTCGGAATACGCCACTGCCACTGCAGGACTATCTCAATATCCTAGGCATGGATGTTCGCTGCAAACAGAAGAACAAATACTTCATCGGGAGCATCATTAAAATCGCCTCGCGGAAACTCAGGAGGTAGGACACGGCGGTATTTCCGTCCCAATTGAGCAGTCCGACAGGGGAAGTACCTCCACCCTACAGAATACCACGGCTATAATAATTTCGTGTTGTTCCCGGCGGTGAGTAGGGAAGCCAGTGCTCATTGGAGAGTTTTTGTGCTGTCAGTGGGAAGACTAAAGGCTTGTCCTGATTTTGTGGGTAGGCAGCACGGATGTGACTTACCTGGTGTTGCACACGTTCATAGGTCACGGTAATCACTTTCCATCAGGTGGGCCGTGTGCTTGTCTGCCACCTAAGTTGTAGATAAAAAAAAAACCTCGGACTCCTTAACAAAGTGAGACGTTTTTTCACGCCGGAGTAGCGGTGTCTTCTCTATAAGACACAAATTCGCTCCTGCGTGGATTACTGCCCGCACCTCTGGGATGGCTCCGTGAAATACCTACTAGATGCTCTCGACAGGTTGCAGCGACGCGCGGTCCCAATTATTAGGAATCCTGACGTCACGAACACCCTCGAGCCTTTGCAGATACATAGAGATGTTGCTTCCTTGACTCTATTTTACCGTCTCTACCATGGTGAGTGTTCTGATGAGCTCTTTCAACTAATCCCACCCTCTCTTTCCCTACATAGGACAAAACGTGCAGGGCTTAGATGTCACCCTCACACTGTGCAGAATATACGAGCAAGAACCAAGCGATTCGGAGACTTTTCATTACCGCACCACCAAGACCTGGAATTCATTACCAGCACACGTGTTTCTTTCTTCCTACAGTCCCGGGTCCTTTAAGCTGGGAGTGAAAAAGCATCTGATGAGGCCGCCAAGCTGAGTGCCATCATTGTAACATTACTAAGTGTCTGTAATGGTGACCCTCTTTCCTGAGATTTTACTTTAAGCTTACCATCAGGCGAGGTGAAGTCAAGTTTGCGTGTCCTAGATAAAAAAAAACTTACAATCATGACGGCCTTCAAGTTTATCCTTGCAGCCAACACCCAAATAACGATAAATATCTTCCTTGTTCCTCACTTGCATATTTTTTGCGTCGACAACCATACTAAATAGCGGTTCAGGTGGTGGTATGCCTTTAGTTTCTTTTTCTTTTGTTTTTTTTTGTTTTTTCTTTTCTTTCTTATTTTTATCATTTATATCTCGAGCAGCACCACACTCGGGACAAACCGAGTATTCCACTGGTTTTTCTGGCCCCACAGCACATGGACAGGAATCACGTTGTTTAGGACGATCCTTTTCGCGCTTCGTCTTGATCTTTTCGGCGGCGACTTTAGGGAAACAGGATGGGCAAACATTGATAGGTAAAGCCTTCTTGTCTTCTATCGGCTGACCACAACACTCGTAGATGGCAGGAGCACTTGTGGGTAATTCAGGTTTACCTGTAATTTCTTCATTTTTAACTTTAATAGTTCCACTAATTAACTTATTAACAATATTAAAATCTTAATATTCAATGATTTTTCAATCCTATCTATCCTACTAACATTTTAAACATGAAAGGTTGTGAAGATATTAGGATGTTTAGATGTTTATTAATCAATCACGCTCTAACGGCTCTACAGATCTGGATGAAATTGTAAATTGTATAGTCTTAGAAAGCGATTGTGATTCGTTACATCTTCGACATAACCTTAATACTGATTGTCATTGGTCGACTCTCGTTGATATGTTCACCGATGTGACAAGAGGATGGGTGATGTCATCACGGTCTCATCTTTGATAGCAATTGGAATTGGTTACATCTTAGACCACAACTTTAATACTGATTATGATTGGTCAATTTTTGTGGATGCGTTCTCAGATGTTTTCGTGGACGAGCACATCCTTTAAGTAAGGTTAGAGAATTGCATTGTAGGAATGGATTATAGATGTACTGGAACTTGTTTAATAATAATTAATTATTACTAAAAATTATATTGATTTTACAATCATCTCAAGAAATAATATAAAAATATTAAATAATATAATATATAATAATATTAATAGGCAGTTGCTCTGACAAAATTGTCCTAACACCCGGCTAACTGTTTATCATCCCGCCAGGGCTATATTGCCGCCTCTCCCAGTCCCTGGAGGAGGCTCACCTAGCTAATTATGCAGCTAGAATAATTTATGATAATAATAATAATAATGACGGCTTATTGTACACCAATTACACATTACACTAGAATAAGTGATACAAGTTCCGTGGTACGTACAGATGGCGGCCTTATCGCTCTGCGGCAATTTCTTACAGGCAACCATAGGATGGAGATAAGAAAATAGGAGAAGAATATTTTAGGGCAGTTGGGTGTACATAGAGAATATATAAAGTAAATAAAATAATAATAATGAAAAAGAAAACACAATAGCCATAGGTAAATACAATTATACATACACAAGCATATACACTATATTATATATCTTAGAAAAAGTCACAATACATTAACACAAACATAGATATACTTCATTCTACCTGGTCATTCCACTCTTTCATAGTGACAGGAAGTATTCCTTGACGAGTCTTTTGAACACAGGCAAGGACTGAGCTCGCCTGACATTCACTGGCAAAGCATTCCACAACCAAGCCGCCTGAACCGAAAAGGATTTGTCAGCAAAGTTGGTGGAATGGCTCGGTATTTTCAACCTTAAATTCTCCGATGATCTCAAAACCTTTGAGTGAGTGTCGTGTAAGAACTCAAATCGCTGTTTCAGGTAAGAAGGAGTTAGTGGGTTAAATAAAATGTTGTATAGTAAGGAGAGAATATGCGCATTCCGGCGAAAGCGTATAGGTAACCACTTGAGCTTTTTCGAAGATCTGAAACATGATCATATTTACGTAATCCAAATACTAATCGTATACAAAGATTTTGGAGTCTCTCAAGCTTGTTAAGTTGGTCTTCAGTGAGATCTAGATAGCTGGCATCAGCATAGTCGAGAATAGGAAAAATAATAGATTGTGCAAACGCAGTCTTAGTGGCAGTGGGTAGAAAATTTTGAAGCCTACGCAGGGACCCTGCCGCTGCAAATACTTTACGCCTTAGTTCCAGGAGATGCGGCCCCCAGGATAAGCGACTATCAATAACGATCCCCAGATTTTTTACTTCATTGCTATATGGGACTATTGTTCCATTGCAAGTCACACTGAGGTAGGGTTAACCAATCTATTTTATCAATCAACCTGGAGCTCCCGACAATAATGACTTGAGTCTTGCATGGATTTACTTTTAGACCGTACGAGGCACTCCAGCAGCATATCGATGTTAGGTCAGTATTTACTGTATTGACAGCTATCGCCAGTTTGTCCAGCGGGGCCCGAGAGTATATCTGCAAATCATCAGCATACAGGTGGTAGGAAGAAGATAGTTCGTCGGTGAAAGAGTTTATAAAAACTGCAAACAGTAGGGGAGATAAAACGCCGCCCTGTGGTACACCAGCGGTTGTTGTACACCAAGAGGAGACGGATTCTTTGACACATACACGCTGCCGGCGACCAAACAGGTAACTACGAAACCAGTCAATCACCGTTGGAGATATGTTAAGAGTGCTCAATATGCCAAGTAACACGTCGAAATCCACGGTAATAAATGCGTTACTGAAGTCCAACAAAGTTAGTACTGTCAGCTCACCGCTTTCCATACCTGATCTAATATCTTCCGTAATATGAACCAAAGTAGTAGTAGTACTGTGACCAGGACGAAATCCAGACTGGACAGGATTCAGTAGTGCGTTTTTTGAGAGGAAATTAGATAGTTGAGTGTTAATGAGACGTTCAAGGACTTTAAAAAGAAAGGGCAAGATAGAAATAGGGCGATAATCAGAAAAAGAGGAAGGATTTTTCTTTTTAGGAATAGGGATTATCTGAGCCTCTTTCCACGTTTTTGGAAACACGTTGTTAGTTATTGAGATATTCAGGATATGACAGATGACAGGAAGGATTTCATCAATGATAGGGTGGATCCCCACAGCATTAGACGTCATTGACATTATGCTCCTCCTAACATCACAAGCCGAGAATTGACTAAATAAGTAAGGAGAGCAGTTGGGAGTTGAGACAGATGAAAGACGCTGTAATGTATTTCGTTTTGTCGTTTTATCAAATTTTGACGAAGAGGAGAAATTTTCATTAAGTGAATCTAAGTTTACGTTGTTAGGGATCGAGTCTTGACGAGATTTGCCAACTCCCAATGTCCTTAGAAATTTCCAGACTTTTACTGGATCCTCGTTTTCTATTGAGTTATGAATATAACGGCGTTGCGCATTCCTACAAACCCGATTGCAGTGATTTCTAATAGCAACATAGTTTTCCCGGTTCACTTCGGTCGGACGCCTTTTATATTTCGACTTGGCTGTCGCTTTTTTATTTATAATTATTTTGATCTCACTTGTTAGTCAAGGGGCTGGAAGATGTTTCACCCTTATCCTGCGAACCGCAGCATGTACATCATATAACTTAATAATATTTGTAGTAAAAATTCCAACTTGCTCATCAACACATCTAGAGTTATAAAGTGAACTCCAATCCAAGACATCGGCATCCCTGCGCAAGTTTTCCAGGTTCATACCAGCAAAGTTGGGTTGTAGAAGAAATTTAGATTTAAGTATAGGTGGACGAAGATGATAAGATAAAAATAGCAAGTCATGGTAGGAGAACTGATCAGCAGTATACTTACCATGCTTTGCTACATGCTCAAGAGAGGAAACGATGATCAGGTCGAGCAGAGAAGGAGCAAGGTGAGGAGCATGATGAGTTGTATCGGTAGGAAGAACTGACAGATTGCAAGATTGGATAATAGATTGAAGAGTTGATGAACGAGAGTCGTTCTTGATAAGGCAAGTGTTAAAGTCGCCCATGATTATACTTTGACTATACGTCGGTACAAATGTATCAAGGAGAAGTTCAAATGAAGGAAAGTAGTTTATATTGGAAGAAGGACAATAGAAAACGCCAAGTAGAAGTTTAGAGTGCAGAAGTTCAACCTCCAGAAAGATATGCTCACCAGCGTGCGGTGGCTGTGGCGACATGCTCAGAATAGTGTAAGCTATGTGCGCGCGCAGATAGATTGCCACACCACCCGCCCGCCGCTTCACACGATCGTTTCTGATGAGGTTGAATCCTGGTAAGGTATATTGTAAAGTGGGTAAACATGGCTTTAGCCATGATTCCGAAACAAGAATTGCATGTATATGCGTACAATCAAAGCTTGCCAGCATATCAGGGAAATGAGCCGGAATAAGTTATTGGGAACATCGGAGAATTGAGTAGAGAGATTCAGCAAGTGAAGGCTTCCTCTGGGGGCTAGCACTACCACTAACAGAGTCACTGCTATAGTCTGTAAAAGGCATTCCCAGACCCCAAAAAGATTACTTTTATGTAAATTTAAAAGTGTATAATATATATAAGTATGATGGTTCATATGAAATATAATATGTAGATATAATTATATATATATGTACAATATAACAATATAAATAGATTTAACTGAAACTTTTTATTTATATTATAATAAATTTGGGAAAAAAAGGCAATTATATAAAAGGAACAGTAGCTGAATTTGGTTGGGCAAAAACTAAACGCTTAAGTTCCATCTGCCGGTTTGTTGATAAAGCGAAAACATACATAAAAAACAGAAAACGAAGTAATGCAAAAGTAAAACTAAAACAAAGAACCAGAATAAAGAGAAAAAAAAATCTATGGGTCCAGGCATTAGAACTGTTTTTGGAGGTAGATTTTAAGAGCGATAGGTAAAAGGAAAGCACGATTTGGAAGTTAAAATAATATAAAAAAAGGAGAAATGGAACGCAGCCAAAGACAATCGTTAACACTCAACACCGATGACAACAATGTGACAGACACCGATGTTGAATGTTGACCGATCCGATCTAATTAAGTGACGGAGTAGTATGAGGCTCCCATCAAAACCTCCAGAGTTAAGCAAAACTGGGCCCCGATTCAGAACAATGTCACTGTCATTTCACGAATATCCGAAAAATGCCATTTAATTTTACACTAAAAGTCTTGTGGATGATAATATATTCTTGTTTATTTAATTTTGAACTTTAATTATATAAGCGTAAAGTCGAAAGTTTAATGGCATAATTATAGTGTCAGTGGAATGAATGTGGTTTCCCATTAGCATAAAATAGCAGATCGAGGTCCAGGTTCACGAGGGTTTGACGCAGGATTTCCTCTCGGGTGTTGATGGTTGGTAGGTCAGACGGCAGTCACTACCATAAAAGTTTTATAAGCAAACCAAAAGCGTAAACGTACCCGAGCTCCGCAGTAACAACCACGAATGTAACCGAGAACTGGAAGAAACTACGCTAAGATGATAATAATATTAAATTCACTTACGTTTAATTCGACCATCTTCAGGTTTTTTTATATCTCCGTGCCCTTTTTGACATAGGGGACAACCCGTTTTTACAGGGGCTTCACATTCGCAGGTTGCATCACCATCATGTTTAAGCAAAGGCAAGGGCAAGGGCTGTAAACATGCACGACATAGAGGGACTACTGGACATTCACATATAGTAGTAGTAGGTATTACCACGTCAGGTTGGATATTAAGTTGACCACAGCAAGGACAAATGGGAGGAGCACCAAATTGTTTAGTGTATGCTTTTAAGCCCATCTGTTTCATCTTCCTTTCAATTTCAATCTTTTTGTCCATAAGAGCTTTTTCTTCTCTTTCTTGCTTCTGTTCAAGTGTTTCAACTGGTTTGTCACCAATAGCTAGTTGCTTGTCTTTGTCTGCATCTTCGTCACCGGATTTCCTTTTGCTTTTACTCTTTCTTTTAACATCAGAAGCTATAGCTGTCTCTACAACACTACCAGTGGGCTTAAGTACGGTGTCACCAGTAGTTTCTGGTGTAATAACTTTTGACTTTATAGAAAGGCCTTCAATCATTTTTGATATACGTGATTTTAATTCATCAACTTTCGATATTGACGGTTCTGGCTTAACGTGTTTAAAACAGACACAGATCTGTCCGGGTTTTGTTTCGATGCCACATTTGCATTTAGTACCCTTTTTTTTATCTTGCTCAGACTTTTTCGATTCACCTTTCTTTTTTGCATCAGTGTCAAGTTGAGCTGACTTGATACTTTTTCTTGTTCCCTCAGATCCACCTGATCTCTGTTCTGGTTTACTAACTTTTGATTTTTTAGAAAGGACTTCAATCTGTTCGGATATACGGTTTTTAAATTTTTCAACTTTCGTTTCTGGTGACTTATCATGTCTTAAACATACACAAATCATTCCAGGTTTCGTTTCAATATCACACTTACATATATTACCCTTCTTTTTACCTTTCTTCTCTGCACCAGTCTCAAGCTCATCTGATTTAACATCCACTTTCGTTAATTTACTCTTCTTTGCCCGCTTGACAGGCTCCGTCGATTCAAACTCCTCATCACGACCCGGTTTAACTTTTTTGGATTTACGCTCCTTTTCAATCCTTATTTCCTTTGATTCAGGTTCATCTGATTCACCCTCTAGGTCTTTTTTCTTCTTCTTACGTTTCTTTAGCGTATCTGTTTCTTCATCTTCTGGCATAGAGTCACCAAAACAGGTACAAACCCTTCCAGGTTTTATTCTTGCACGACATTCACACACATCTTTCTCAGGTTTTCTTCTTGCACGACATTCACACACATTTTTTTTAGATTTTTTTCTTGCACGACATTCACACACATTTTTTTTACATGTACATACTGTATCCGTTTTAGATTTACCTTTACCACTCTTGCTTTTACGATCAAGTAAGGAAGTTTCAAATTCACTAGAAATAATCTGTTTCTTCTCTTTCTGTTTGCCTTTCTTTGATGCAGGAGATGTTGGTTCAACTTCGTCATCTTTATCAGAGTCCGGTTTGGTCTCGTTTCTCGTCCGTTTCGACCCCTTGCGTATTTTTTGTTTAGTCTCCTTGTCAGGTTTTTGTCTTTTTTCATAATCAAGTGAAGCTTTAGAATGGCTCTTTTTAACCTTTTTTAATTTATCTTTGTTCTCTTCTGGCTCTGGAGGTTTAGGATCAAAGCACCTTGGTAGGCATTTACAGATGGATTTACGCTGCGATTTCATTTTTTTGCATTCCTTTCCATATTCACATTTCTCTCGTCTGCATATTTCTAAATCATCTAGTTTAGATTCTGATCCACTCGGAAAAATCTGTTCCAACTTTTTCAATTTCGTTTTATCCAGGTTTTTTTTGTCCCTTTCTTGTTGCCCTTTTTTAAGACCATCTGCCAACTCAAGTGATTTTGATTTTATAGACTGACCCAATCTTTTAAATATACTTTTCTCTCGATCTTTAGTAACTTTATCTGAAGCAGGAGTTGCTGGCTCAGGCGGTGAAGGTGGAACAAATCCCTTTGGATAGCATTTACAAACCATAGATTGGCATTTACAAACCGTAGATTGGCATTTACAAATCAAAGATTTACCTTTACATTCACACACAGGGAACTTTTTGTATGTGTCAGATTTAAGCTGCCTTTTGCAGCTTATTGGTATGATTGGTTCAGGCTCTATAGGAATATCTTCTACTTTCTTTTGATTTTTGAGTTTGTCTCTCTTAGACTCCTTTAGCGGTTTACTGTTATCGAACTTAGGAGCTTCAGGCTTGACTACTTCACCTTTCCGTTTGTCTTGAGCTATTTTAGCCTTACCTTCTTGCGTCTTAGATACAAGAGGACTTCCTGGAATATTTTCAGTGTACTGATCCCCTTGACCAGTCTCTGGTTTTTGATATATAGTATTATCAACATATTGTTGTACACATTTACAGAAATTGCGAAGGTGTTTCCGTTTTCTTTCTTTCTTACATAAACAAGCATTACAACAACGAACATGTAGTCCGTTTAGGTTATCAATTTGTCTAGCACCTGTTTCCGGATAGGGCATAACTATTCCCATTTCTGGTAGTTGGTTTTGCATGTTAATTGGTTGACCCTGTAATGGTTTTGCTTTAAGAATATCTTCTACTTTTGGGGGTGGAGGACTTTTTTCAACATTCTTACCAAATCCAAAACTTTTACGCCAGAAGCTTTCATTATTCTTGGTTTTTAAAGCAGGTTGTTTTTTACCATAATTTTTTTTCTCTAATGGTCCATCTAACTTTTTGTGAATACTTTTTGTTTCTCTACTCTTTAATTTTAAGATACAAAAGCACCTTTTAGCAGTAGAGAATGGAAAAGCCGTGGTGCCAACTGATTTCGATTTCAGATCTTGTGTTGCAGTTATTGAAGTATTTTTAAATCGTCTCTTAGCATTAAATATTCTTAGACATACTTTTGGATTACATAAGTCAGGTACACATACATTTGGCTCGCATTCGTATAAGCTTTTGAAAGCCCGTTTTCCTTTGGTAGTCGTGCTTTTATCATAACTCAATACGTCTGACTTTACTGACAACGCGTCATAGCTGACTTTTGTTGATTTACTTCTGAAGCGCCGGAAGGGTTCACAATCACATATCCCTTTATCTTTAGCTTTACGTTTACTGGATTTATCAGGTTCTATTGCACGTGCCTGAAATTTATCAAAACCAGCCTCTCCTTCACAAATGTCTTCTTTTTTCCTTTTATTGCATTTACATGCAGGCTTTTCACATGTACAAACAGGTTTTTTACATGTACAAACTGGTTTTTTACATGTACAAACTGGTTTTTTACATGTACAAACTGGTTTTTTACATGTACAAACTAGTTTTTTACATGTACAAACTGTTTTATTACATGTACAAATATGATTTTTATCGACTACTTTGAGTGGTTTACTTTCCTCTGCTTTAAACGTTACTGTGTGCTTACTCTTCTCAATTTCACTAATATCTGGTAGTTTGCTTGAAATTCCTAATTTACTTTTATCAGAACCTTCTAATATGCTTTTACTTGATGGCTGTATGGTTGATGATTTCGTTCTCTCCGATTTACTTTTCTCTGATTTACTTTTCTCTGATTTACTTTTCTCTGATTTACTTTTCTCCGACTTACTTTTCTCTGATTTACTTTTCTCTGATTTACTTTTCTCTGATTTACTTTTCTGTGATTTACTTCTCACTGTTTTACTTTTCTCTGATTTACTTTTCTCTGAATCACTTATCTGTGATTCACTTATCTCTGATTTACTTATCTCTGACTTGTGTGTACCTTCTGATTCACTTCCTTCTAAGCTTTCAGAAATACTTTCTTCTGTTTTTTCAGAACCTTCAGATTCACTTGCTTCTGTTTTTTCAGAACTTTTATCTTCACTTTTACCTACGGTTTTCCTTGTTATTTCAGATTTAGTTTTTTCTGTTTCATAAGAACTAACTGGAGATCCACTTTTGTCAGTTATTTCTAAACCACTACTCGAAGGTTTGGTTGTTTCAATTTTGTCTATACTCTTTTTAGGTGGAGCGCGAGTACAAAAGCATCTGATTCTTTGAAGAATACCAGATGCTGCATCAGTTTGACCTGTAATCAATCAATAATAAAGATTCTACGTAAAGTATATGTCAATATTTCTTTTATCAATCTAGATTAATTCGATTAGTACTAGCTGTGTCCGACAATTTCACACGGTACATTGAATCTATTCGGATGGCCGTCTGTCCACATCGGTACATTACTTATTTCAAGTGAAAACTCTTTAGGCGCGTTGATATTTAGCGTAGAACATTGCTTAGTAAGGAGAAAATAATATATTATTGTACGAGTGTGTAAAGTTGATTATTGCCGCTGAGGTGCCATTGCTAACTTATACTTTACTTACTCATTTTATGCAATTTCGTATTTAAATATAATATATCAACGTATGTGCTTAATAAATAAATCTATGCCATTAAAACAGTTCATTATAATTTTACTAACTGTGGATTGACTAATTGTTTCTTGAACTTTTTATCTAAGTAGGTACTATATTATAATAGTAGATAATGAAACTCAGTATCAGACCGCCAATACTCCAGTTCCTCCGTGATCATGGTGCTTGCAACAGCGCCGAAATATCGGAAACTCAAAATAATGAAACATGGTAAATATCCCGTTTATTCTGATACTGATGTCAGTGACCATGATAGTTTAAATACCGATAATGAAACTGTTGCATAATAAGGATTCTTAATCCAAATTATGGACCGTTTCATACATTATTTTATCTAATCACATGAAATACTACTTACACATAATTTGCGTAAAATTACAAAGATAATCGCGCTACGTGTTGCAGTATGAGAGTAGATAAAGCGTGAGTATATTTTGTATGTACCTACATACAAAATAAATACTCACGCTATATTTGCGGCCGCGCCCATCTAAGGTGTCAATTCGTATTTTGCGGCTCCACTGTATGTTAATTCTAAATGTGATAAAAAGTTATGTAGTCATACTAGATATTTTACCTTATTGTGGCTAGTGACAAAAGCTATCCAGCTCTTTAAACCGTAATTAAATCCGTTCATCTGATCGGATATTATCTTTGTTTTAATTTTCGTCTTAATATTCACCCATCGGCAATTCTTTCAAAATATACACACGCAAGTAAAGAACGCCGACGACGCGACGCAGCGATATAACACCTCGGCTGGACTTCGTGTGTTCGCAAGACACGGATAAAGCGAGATGCAGTTTTAGTGGTGATTGTGAAGGACGAAGTTTGTGACGATAACAGGTAGGTACCTATTCAGCGCAAGCAAACGGGGTGAGTCATTTATGTGTTGATGTTAACACTGTTGAAAGTATATAGGCTTAGTACACTTTTATATTTTAAAAAAATAGTCAAATATGCCCCTTAAACGTTTATCTTCCAAAGAAACTGTGCAACGCAATACTGTGCAACCTCTGTATCAAATCTAGCAAGTTCCTCAAAAATTTCGCAGATGCAACATCCTTTCGCAATAAACGTCAGCATGATGAAGACTATTCCGAGGAAATAGCGTCTCTTAGAGAGAATTTCACATCAATGTTTATGGTCTTCAGACAGGAGTAAAATGATACCTAAATATCTTAATCTACAAAAAAAGATGAGTTGAAAGACCCTAACACAAGTTTGCGCGCAGACGTTTAATTCATTAGTGACAAATACGATGATCTCCTAAATACCATAACTAGCATAGACACAGACAGGAGAAAGACCAACCTATACATAAAAACACTGGAGACCAAAGTAGAATATCTAGAGAAAACTATAAAGAACACGAGTATAGAAATATGTAACATCCCAAAAAACTCTGGGGAGACCAAGGAGGACATGGTTAAAATTGTCAAGAGTATCGGTACCATCACAAAAACTAAAATCGAGATATCAGACCTGAAAAATATATATTGACTGCCAAACAAAAAGCCGGAGGGCAGAAGCTCAATAATAGTATGATAGATAGAACTTTAATAGTATGATAACAAAGGAAAGGCTAATGAGTGGTGTCAGAGTATTCAAAAGATAAATAACCAACACAATAAATTGAATACATCGCACATTCGAATTGACGGGAATTCACCTATTTAAATAGCCGATTACCTTACCACAAAAACAAAAAAATATATATTTACAGGCGCGAGAATTGGCAAAACTCAACAATTACGCCTATAGTTTGTCTGAGCTATATGTATACGCAAGAAAGAAGGCGAAGCTGCTAGAAGAATCAATGATGAGTCTGACCTTGACAAACTCAAAGAACACATGACTGATAAGTGATACCTGATAGTGAAATTTGAGATCTTAATAAATTGTCTAATATCCTATTATTATACATATTGTCATCTTAATAAATTGTCTAATATCCTATTATTATACATATTGTCATAATGTAATTCACTTTTTGATTGTTTGTTAAAATATTGTAATGATTCTTATAATTCATTCTATTGTCATTGGAACAAAAATGGAACAAAAGCCCAATCTAAATAGGTGCAATATAAAATGTTTATCTCTGTTCTACTATAAGAGAAATTCAAAACACTCAATTCTGCTCCATACTAAAACACAAGCTCAAACATACACTCATAATTATTATATACTACAAAACTCACATTAAAAGCACTTGGACCAAATATAAACATAACATTACATAAATTCACGCCTATATCCCCGAAGGGGTAGGCAGAGGTGCTAGCACCCACATTTCGCCAGTTTATGTTTAGGTCCCAATGTAATAGATAGATAGATAGATAGATAATTCTTTATTGCACACCAATATTATAAAAAAATTACAGACATAATTAAAGTTACAGTCAAATGCACAATGGGCGGCCTTATCACTTAAAGTGATTTCTTACAGGCAACCTTAGGGTGGACAGGAATTAAAGTATATAAGTGAGTGTTGGTGTAATTTGTCAACTTAAATTAAGTTAGGTACTTAGGTAATTGTTTGAACAATAAATAAATCGACGGTTAAAAGGAAATAGGGGATAAGCGACAAAAGATGAAATGTTCAGGAGAGCCGTTCAAAGTTTTAAATTTTAGAAAACCTGACGTATTTTTGTCATTTATTAAGATATTGTGAAAAGCGAAACGGTTATAAAATCAGATAGAAATGGACCAGTTACTGGTATTCTTAGTTTTAGTGATTTGACGTTATTTAAAGTAGTTTTTGTCGCTTATAACCACAGCTTATAATTTTTGAATGAGGAAATATGGCATAAGATACAAATGACAAAATCAAATATTAAAGGATAAGAAGCATATGCGACATTCCAATTTATCATTTCGCAAGGTAAAAGGGTATAAGCGACTAGACCGTTCAATCAATATTATAGGAAAAGAAGGATAAGGTACTTTTCATAGTGGTTGTATAAAAGGTAATAGGGCACAAGAAACACTCGGCATTCAAAACAATACCAGGATATACGACATTACATAGGTTACACTAAAAGTTTCCGGAACTGGCCACTTACCTAAACAATATTTAAAAATTTATTACAACATTTGAAAATAGAACTCTTTGGCTGTAGAATACAGTTTGTTTCATCTGACTGTCTATTGTTTTTACCTTGTGCCGCCATTTAAAAAATTGTGTGTCTGCATCAACATGGATTTAACTCGGGAAAATTTTCGTAGTATGATTTTCTACGATTTTAAGTGTAATTTGACGGCTTAACAGAGCATCGCTCGGCTTGAAACAGCTTTTGGCGATGAAGCTCCATGCAAGACGACTGTTTATAGCTGGTTTGCAGAATTCAAGCGTGGTCGTATCAATCTCAGTGACGAATCTCGCGATGGTCGGCCGTCCACCGCTGTGACCAACAAAAACATCGATGCTGTGCGCCGTATGATTGAAACAGACAGGCATGTGACCTACCATGAAATTCGCGCATCCTTAGAAATAGGCATGAGTCAAATACAATCAATCCTACACAAACATTTGGGTGTGAGAAAGCTGTGCTCGCGGTGGATCCCACATAACTTGACCGAGGATCAAAAAACGGACCGCGTCACTTGGTGCAGTGCCATGCTTACCAGATTCAACGAAGGTGCGTCAAATTTGGTGTGGGACATAGTAACAGGTGACGAAACATGGATTTATTGCTACGATCCCAAAACAAAGCAGCAATCGAGCGTATGGGTCTTTCAAGATGAGCCGAAACCAACCAAAGTGGCGCGCGTGAAAAGTGCATCTAAGCGGATGATTGCTTCTTTTTTTAATAAAACTGGACACGTGGCTACTGTTGCTTTAGAAAATCGTCATACTGTGAATAGTGACTGGTACACGACCATTTGTTTGCCGGAAGTTATTGACGAACTCCGTAAAATTAACCGTGAACGCCGTATCATCCTGCACCACGACAATGCTAGTTCTCACATGGCCAGACAGACAAACGACTTTTTGAAGGCGAAAAATGTAGAACTCATGAGTCATCCTGCATGCAGTCCCGACCTGGCACCTTGTGACTTTTATCTGTTCCCAAAAATTAAGAACCAATTACGCGGCCAACGATTTTCATCACCAGAAGAGGCTGTCGAGGAGTATGAAAAACACGTTTCAGAGGTCACCACAGAGGAGTGGCACAAAAGTTTTCAAAACTGGTTTGATCGAATGAAAAAGTGCATAGACGCCAAGGGAGATTATTTTGAAAAACAATAAATTAATTTTGTACCTTTAATAGTATTTTTTCATAATCATTCCGGAAACTTATAGTGCCACCCACGTAGTAACACACAATGTCGCTACGAAGCAAAGAAATATGGATGAAAAGCCACCCCAAAAGTAATGAAGTAGCGCAACCAACACAATCCTTCATCAGGAAAATATCTAAAACAGATATTACACGACACGGTAATTGGGTCTCTAACTTCTAAAGTAGGGTGAAATTGCTTGGGAGTAAATTTTCACAGAAACATACTAAGGATCTATTTTACTAAGAAGCCTATTACAGTATACCCTGCTATAATTTTACACTAAATGGTAGATTTAAAAGATATAGCTCGTCATTTCATATTTGCTAACGAGCAGATAGTGTGATGTTTCTTGAAATAAAAAAGGAATTTTTTTAATACTTTTTAATCAAGAAAAATCAAAATTAACCCCCTTACTAATAAAAACAAGAATAGTATTTATATTAGTAAACGGAAGTAAGGTATAACCACCAGTGTCATATTAAAATCAATTTAGGTAATAGAGCATAACCGACTTGGCTGTCATTAAGAACTGAATGGAAATAGGGCAGCCGCCAGAGTAATATAAGTATGCATTTTGTATATAGGGCACAAGCGCCATAGCTCTGTTAAATTACGAAATGGAAGTAAGCTTTAAGCAACATTTGTAATTTTCAATTGAAATGCTTAAAAAGCATAAACAACTAAAAACTTGGCACCCTTGTGAAGTAAAAAAGTATTACCGACAACAAAATATAGCAAAAATGACCAGAATTTTCGTCGGTTAGCAAAAATAACACTATAAATTGTATTTGTTTTGCTTGGGCATAAACGCCAAAATAGTCATCGTAGAGCCATGGGAGTAAGCGCATTCGAAAGAGCAGAAAATTTTAAGTTCAATGGCATAATAACTCATTTTTGACCAAAATGTCGCTTATTTCCTTTTACCCGTCGAAATATATAAAAAAAATATCTGATCAGACCTATTTGGAGACAGCTGTTTTCATTTTCAATTTCTACGACCACTGTTCTGTGCCTTTACCTTTAGTAACCAAAATTCGATAACAGTAATGAATATATTATAAATGAGAGTAACAATTAAGGGAATCCTGAATTATCCTTTAAGTGACACAGCGTTGCTCCCAGATTCTCGGCCACGATGCGCACAGCGATGACTGCTTAACCATACTGACTCTTAACATAAGAAGTGTAAACTGCAATATTGACAAAATGTCAAAATGTCTTTAATTAAATACACATATTGACATAATCGTATTGATAGAATGCTGGACCGATGGGAGCCATATATTCACTGGAACAAGTTTTAGGCAGCACCTCATGTCCGAATATAATTTTAGACAGGGTATCACTCATTTGAGAAGATAGCTGTCTGGATTTTTTATAGTGAAAAGCTGCGAACGATGCAAGCCCATTGTTTATGAAAAACTGCCATAAGATACCATTAACAAACTCATCGATAGCATGAATAATCGGTGCCGACAAGTTTTAAACAACAGAGGAGGACACACGTTGTATTAAATAAAGAATTTACGACTAAATAAGTTTTGTTTGACGATTTAATTTTGATTTAAAAAGTTTATGTTCTTTGGAGCCTTCTTTTATTTTCTTCTGTGCATGATAGAGTAAGTACATTAAAAAAAACACAACAAAGTCGTAAATTTAGCTATTTAGCTTATAATCCAGACGAATACAAAAGAGCTTATGAGGAAAAGATAAAAGATTATTTCGATTGGGCTGTGCCGACTCCAGCTCAAGATCCCAATAAACGTCGTGGTCGTTCCTATCAGGATTATTATCCAGACGATGACGGTATTATTGCAGATAAACAGAAATCTAGCAGATTTTATCTAGAAGAAAAATGGCATCACTTAAATTAAAGCCAGAAGTTGAACAAAGAAGAAGTTATCAGATTGGACCCCCTATAGAGTCTGAAACGACAAAGCGAACTCTCAGACATAAAAAAATTCAACCACCTATGTTGATGAATACGCAAACAGCAAGCAGCAAAGCATTTAAAAAAGCATCGAAGGCTGAATCTATACCTGAAATTAAATCGATTCTTTCGATTAATCACAACAAAAACGTATTTTTGTTTCTAACCAGCCAGCGTGTGCGTGTGCGTGTGCGTGTGCGTGTGCGTGTGCGTGTGCGTGTGCGTGTGCGTGTGCGTGTGCGTGTGCGTGTGCGTGTGCGTGTGCGTGTGCGAGTGCGTGTGCGTGTGCGTGTGCGTGTGCGTGTGCGTGTGCGTGTGCGTGTGCGTGTGCGTGTGCGTGTGCGTGTGCGTGTGCGAGTGCGTGTGCGTGTGCGTGTGCGTGTGCGTGTGCGTGTGCGAGTGCGTGTGCGTGTGCGTGTGCGTGTGCGTGTGCGTGTGCGTGTGCGTGTGCGTGTGCGTGTGCGTGTGCGTGTGCGTGTGCGTGTGCGTGTGCGTGTGCGTGTGCGTGTGCGTGTGCGTGTGCGTGTGCGTGTGCGTGTGCGTGTGCGTGTGCGTGTGCGTGTGCGTGTGCGTGTGCGTGTGCGTGTGCGTGTGCGTGTGCGTGTGCGTGTGCGTGTGCGTGTGCGTGTGCGTGTGCGTGTGCGTGTGCGTGTGCGTGTGCGTGTGCCTGTGCGTGTGCCTGTGCCTGTGCCTGTGCCTGTGCCTGTGCCTGTGCCTGTGCCTGTGCCTGTGCCTGTGCCTGTGCGTGTGCGTGTGCGTGTGCGTGTGCGTGTGCGTGTGCGTGTGCGTGTGCGTGTGCGTGTGCGTGTGCGTGTGCGTGTGCGTGTGCGTGTGCGTGTGCGTGTGCGTGTGCGTGTGCGTGTGCGTGTGCGTGTGCGCGCGCGTGTGTGTGTGTGTGTGTGTGTGTGCCATACTTTTAATCACTAATTTACCAATCTAAAAAACACTATCGCTATTTGAACTAGATAAATAATACACGTACCTTTTTTTCCATCCAAAGCTAAGGAGTCGTCGTCTTTGTAAAATTGCATGCTAAAATTAATGTTAGATCCAATTGTATAAACTCGTCTTCGTGGAGGTTTCATCAAGAATTTTTCAAGTTCAGGTGGCATTCGAGGGGGCCTTGAACGAGCTATACGGGATGCACGGTCTGTTCGAATATTCATAAGGTTACGGTATTTGCTCGATCTAGACAGTCGATCTAATCGATCTAGTCTATCTTGTTGACTTAGTCGGTCTAATCGATCAAGTTGATCTTCAGGCACCCTTGATGTTTTCGTATACTTGCGGTAAATCACATTACGTGGTTTTTCTCCAGGTTCCATTAAAATTTTTCGAGACTTTCGGTGTTTACTCGACAAAATCGATTTTGTTTCAGTTTCGGGCTCATATAATGGCTCCATTACCTTTTGAGATTTACGTGAAAAAATAGATTTGTGTAGTTTTGGCTCCGTCACAATTGGAGTTATCTTTCGCGGTTTAGTCGAAAGAATCGATTTAATTTCAGGTATAGATTCGGCCTTCGATGCTTTTTTAAATGCTTTATGGGATTTATCCGAAAACAACGATTTGGATAATACTGTAGGCTGTATTGGAGTATTTACCGTCTTACGTTCTTTGCCTGCATACGCTGATTTAGTAACAGTAGGCTCCGTCTGAATATTCGTCACGTTTCTTCTCTTTCCAACAGATTTATATAACAATGCTGGTTCTGTTTGCGTATTCATCAACATAGGTGGTTGAATTTTTTTATGTCTGAGAGTTCGCTTTGTCGTTTCAGACTCTATAGGGGGTCCAATCTGATAACTTCTTTGTTCAAATTCTGGCCTTATTTTAGGCGATGCCATTTTTCTTCTTGATAAAAATCTGCTAGATTTCTGTTTATCTGCAATAATACCGTCATCGTCTGGATAATAATCCTGGTAGGAACGACCACGACGTTTATTGGGTTCTTGAGCTGGAGTCGGCACAGCCCAATCGAAATAATCTTTTATCTTTTCCTCATAAGCTCTTTTGTATTCGTCTGGATTATAAGCTAAATCAGCTACAGGTGTTTTCACATCATTTGTATCATCATAGCGCGTGTAAGCTCCCACATTGAATTTGAAACTAGACCCATAGCGCTTCTTTTTTTTAGTTGGATGATAAACTTTGACAACTCTTCTCTTATCTGCTTGAGAATAACTGTGACTTGTTAATCTTGGTGTCGTCATACTCGATGAGGCTCTAGTGCCAGCCCGATCCGTCTCAGTCTGCTTCCAAGACTTCAAGCGACTTTTTATTCTTTTTAAGCACTCCACTGTATCACATTGATATGGAACACAGAAATCGGGCTCACATTCATCATCTTCCAGAACAGGCATTTGAGACGTTTTGCGTACTTGAGATATCTTAAAATTCAAGGCACAGTAAGATCTATAAAAAAGGTTGTTTTCCTTTTGTGTCTGATTATTTAATACGCGTTTAAGATTGTTAAGTTCATAAGGACCATTTTTCATATTATTTGCTTTGATTTTATTGTGTTCTATAATATTTCCCAGGTTAGTAACTGTATTATACATTGTTGTAATAGTTTTATCACGTCCATTTGAAAAGGTTCGATCTTTATAAAAATCTAAATCAAAACTGAAGTTAGACCCTATCCGAATAGCTTGTCGAGAAGACGGATAAGTATTTTCCATTTTCTCTTGTTTCTTATTCACTCTACGTTCCTGTAATGTTTGCCCAACACTCGACTGAGTACTTCTTGATTTGAGACTGCTACTAAACTCACTGGAAGTCATGCTTAGAACTGATCTTCTTTTCCCTCGTTCTGTAGCAATATTGCGATCGCGATATCGTTTTTTTTCTCTTCTTTTTATTATCTCATAACATTCATAAGGATCACACAAATCAGGAACACAAATACCGGGAGCACATTCATAACTTTTTAAATCATGTCTGATGTTTTTATTTGTATTTGTACTTTTAATAGCTAAAATGTTAGGTTTTGGACCAAACAGTTGAAGAGTTGTTTTAGTCTCTTTGCTAGCTAATAATTGTTTTTCTTTTACTTTCGCATTTCTTCCCTTCTTATGAAGTTTCAAAGTGCAAAGACATGATTTCATTGCAGAACCAACATAAATATTTCGTTTTTTTACTTTGGCTGCTGTAGGTTTTCCAATTTGCTTTGAATCTACTTTAAATAACTGGGACCCTCTTGACTTTTTGCTAACCCGTGGAGGTTTTATATATTCGTGTTTTTTGGCGGACATATTTTGAATCTGTTTTTTGTTATCTTTTGCCGTATAATCTATTTCCTTCCTATCGTCAACTTGAATTCGTTCTTTATAAAATTCCAGATTAAAACTAAAACTGGAGCCGATTCGCACTGCTTCTCTATTTGAAGGCGTATAATCAAGAACCATTTCATCTGGCTCTTTGAGATAATAGTCTGTATTTTTCTTTTCTTTAGCAAATGACTCAGATCGAGTATTTGAAGAAATTAGCTGTTTTGGTACTTCACTGTAAGTTGAACTTGTCGCGAGATTTGTATCTTGGTATTTATTTTTGTGTTGTATATTACGTAATTTAGTAAAATTTTCACGATCATAGTGATTGCTTTGGTCAGGATGTTTTTGATGCAGATATTTTGGATTTTGAGTGCTCGTGTCAGAATGCTTATTTTTTGAGCTCGTGTAACGAGCTTTAATAAGTTTTTCACATTCCAGAGGATTACATTTATCTGATATACAAATATCAGGTTCACATTCATAAGAGAAGAGTTTTGGAGGTTCATAATATTTCATATTTTCTCCTTGTGTTGTTGCTTTATTCTGTCCTTTCACAAATACGTCATTTTTATTTTCTAGTGGACTCGTGGTACCTGTTTTCTTTTTAGAACCATCTTTACTGAAAAGTTTTAGATTACACAAACACTTGTGCCAAAATGCTGCAGTATTGCTTGGTTTTGTCGCAATATTTGCTACTGTTTGCAAACTTGTATCGTGTACTCGAGTTTTGTGGGGTTCGTTTCCCCGTGCATGAGTTAGTTTCCTTTTACTTCGCATACTTTGAGTTTTTTCTGGACGCGTACGCTTTTTACTTTGAAAAGTAAAACTAGAAGTGGATTTCTTCTTTCTTTCTGGAAGTAACGATAAAGGGGATTTCCCTAAAGGGTCGTTATGACCTTTTTCGAAAAAAAATGTTTGCGTTTTCCGTACTCGGGCTCTCTTGTCTGGGCGCGAGATAGTGGTCATTGTTCTTTTCGATGTTGATCTTTTTAGATGACGTTTCTTTTTTTGTAATTTTTGGATGCAAAAACAACGCCTCAAGCTATGTCGAGATTGATTTTTTTTTATTGAATGTGAGGATTTTGATTGAGATGTAACATGTTTGGGGTTCTTGTGCGTAATTTTTGGTTCGGTGGGTGTTTGTACTAAATCGGATTTAGAACTTGTTTTTAATGAAGACGTTATACTTGAAGATGCAACAGCTTTTCTCCGATGATACTGAGAGGACTTGCTACCAACTTTCCGAAGAGAAGACACTTGACTTTCTTGTCCCCGCTTATGTTTTGGCTTTTTTGTTGGCTTCATTTTGCTTTGCACTGTTGAGGATTTTGTTATTGAAATTGATGTCGAAGAATTAGATTTAATTTTCACCTTTGTTCCAGAAAGTTTATTGTATTTTTTCTTCTTTCTCATTTGACGGACACGTGAATCTTCAGGTAAATAAGACTCTGAATCATGGTACCGTCCTCTTCTAGCACGCTTTTTTCTTAATTTTGCCCTGAATAAACTGAGGGAATCTTTTTTAATTTTAAACCTTGATTCAAAATTGTTTGCTATTGATCGGCTAATACTTTTAATTTTTTGCCCTGTTGTACTTGTTTCCTTCAATTCCGCAGAAGAGGTCGGAGGTTTTAAAGACACCATGGCATTTTCTTTCGATCTGAGTTTTTTTTCTGAACGTTTTGCGGAAAAGTTCATTAAAGATAATGTGCAAAAACAAGGATCAGAATGAATGTTTTTAGAATGAATGTTTTTAGCATTAAAGCGCTTATCCCTCATTTTTCCACTTAGTTTCGAACCTAGTCTCCGACGCCTGGCCTTGGCTCGTTTTTCAGCGTTTTGTTTGTACTTAGCAATATTTTCATAAGGTACACAATGTTTGTATACATGAGGATGTTTCTCAATACTTTTTTTAATTTTTTTTAAAGAGCTACACGAGCAACAATTACAACAGCTACTTAATTTGCTGGTGTTCGACGATATAATTTCTCCTCTATCGCTTAGTTCAACCATTTTCCTTCTCGTAGATGATCTTGTATGATCACTGCAACTACATTCACTGGTTGAAAGTAATCGATTGCTTACGTCATCATAGACAGCACGAGTTCTTACCAATTTCTCGAGTACTTTTCTCTCTCGCAACGGTATATATTTACCATAGAAGAGTTTATCAATTCGTGTACCATCTGATACAAGTGCTTTTATTGACTGTCTGTTTGAAACAGTTCTATAAGCACAGTTAGTGCATGAGCAGCTTCCAGAGTGCATCGTTGTGGAAACGTACATATAACTGCGATGCAATTAGCTTTTAGGAACATGCACAGTCAAGGAATAATGACCAGAACTGTACCAATTCATATTACAAACTTCTTGACAATACACTTGACCTTTTCACTAGTACTGCTGATATAGAGACGACTTGTCCTGGACGTCACCTCTTGTTAAGTGTACACAACCTAAAAAAGAAGTCAACATAAATTCTATAACCAACCTTACTATTATTTCACGCAATGAGACCCAAGTCAATCTCATCTGCAAGTCGGTACGGTACACCTGGCCCTCTTTTCTACTAAAGCAAAAACATTGTCGTACTACAGAGATCACAGTGCTATGGTTTTAAATTGTAGACTTTATTTCTATACAATTAAAGTTCAAAATGTTTTTATTTAATTTTGAGTTTCATTACACTTTTTCATCCAATCTACAAAACGCCTTTTTTATTTTGAAGTTCAACCGAATTGCTTTACAGTCTATAATTAAAAAGATTTTTAGCAGTGTTCGTCATATAACAATGGTTTTGTTTTAGGAAAATCGAGGCGCTGCTAAACTGCCAAATAGGCTCTAGTGCAGCATTTTTTTGTATATACCACTTAGGTGGCAGACAAGCACACGGCCCACCTGATGGAAAGTGGTCACCGTGGTCCTATGAACGCATGCAAAACCAAGGAGAGTCTCACATTCGCGCTGCCAACCCTGCAAGTATTAAGAGATTCTGTGCCGTCAGTGTAAAAGACAAAGCAGGACAAGCTTTTGGTCTTTCTACTGACAGCACAAAAACTCTCCAGTGAGCTCTGGCTAACCTACTCACCGTCGGGAACACAACATGAGGTTATTATGGCCACGGTATACTTCCCCAGTAGGACTGCTCAATTGGTCGGAAACACCGTCGTGTCGTGTATGTATGATAGGATTTTATTTCGGGGTTGGGAAGTCATACATTTGTTTCTTCCAAGCTCTGAAGTGAAAACTTCTAACGATATAGTAACTTGGACATTTTGACTTTGTTTAAGTTTTGCGACTAGGAGGTTTTGTGATTCGGATCTTATGAGATATTTTTTTTTGACACTAAGACTTAACTTTATCGACTGAAAATAACGCGCGCCTGTGAGTTTGAGGTTTGATAATTCATGGTGATCAGTAGAAATTGAGAAAGGAGTTTTATAAATGGCCAGTGGTAGTGGAAGTTGGGTATGGCAGAAGAAGCATGAAAGTAGAGTGATGAGATGCGGTCGTTGCGTAGTATATGTGAGGTAAGGCTGGTTGATAGAAAGAAGAATACTGAGATTCGAGATAAGCGTGGCTTGAAAGAGAATGTTGTGACGAGGATTGAAAAGGTCTAAGGTGATTTGGGCACGTAGAACGACTGAGTACGGAGGGAATGAACACCAGGTATGCAAGGCACATGTGAATGGGCATACCAACTGGGGTCGACCTCGCAGTACCCACACACATTGGCCTAATTAATGATATTTAAAAAATAAAATAAGTCAGGAGTACTAAACGGCGGGCTATATAAGGATAGAGTCCAATAAGGGGCCGTTGTCTCTGCTTACCCCGGAGGGAAATAAGCGTGAGCGTATGTATATATGAATTTTCTTTATGTTCGCATGGTGAGTTTGCTTTTATCCACTCTTACTTTGGACTATCTAATGAAGTGCAAGGGTTGAAGGCACACTTAGCAAAGGTCTGATAGGACAGATCAGAATCTGTTCATGATATATGTGTGGGGTAATGAGGAGATGATGAGAATTAACCTTGCGGATCTCAATTAGTCTATTGACCTCTATTTCTCTCCTAACAATGTGCAAAAACTATATAGTATAGGCCTCTATTAAATGCGCCGTTGCATTCGATACTAAGTACGTTACCTGGGTCCAACCTATCCCGGTTTTTCAGGTGTTCAATCCGTCAGGTCAGGTCGATCAAAGATCTTACATTTTAATAAGATTCGCTCACAAATGATTTTAACATTAAGTGTGCATACGTCCATAGGCCACGGTAACCGCTTCCCACCATGTGGGCCGTGTGTTTGTCTGCCTTGTAAGTGGTATAAAAAGAAAATTAGAAACGATATAATATCATTGTTAGGTTTTGTACACACCGACATGTTGAAATATGTAATACCATCTTCGAGTACTCCTCGAAGTAAGGCGTTACAAGAATTTTGCTTCAATCACATCACCGCAATTTTTATTACAATTTGTGTATCCACGCACGTCACCTCATCCTCAAAATTAATTTCGAAATAATGACACTGTCTGTCAAAATACCTGCTTATCTTTGTGACATACGTTACAATTTTATTTCAACTTACAACCAGTAATAATACAGCACATAATACCTGTAAACTTCGTGGATTGCCAAAATGGTGATCATACTATAAACTTAGGTACTTAATACGTTTATCTATACTAATATTACAAAGCTGCAGAGTTTGTTTGTTTGTTTGAACGCGCTAATCTCTGGAACTACTGGTCTGATTTGAATGATTCTTTCAGTGTTGGGTAGTCTATTTATCGAGGAAGGTTTTAGGTTATATATCATCACGCTACTACTTAAGGGAGCGGAGCGTTGATAATAAATGTTAACAAAGCCGGCAATTTTTCATACATATTTTGAAGACTAAAACATACCGCCTCAAAGGGATATGAAGCTTCAAAATATACCCCGGGCGAAGCTGGGGTGGGTCAGTTATAATCAATAATAATCAATAATCAATTTAATTCGTCAAACATAGGTAAAAAAGGTGTTACAATAAAAAATATAATGGTCTTCAATGTTTCGCCTAAAGGCATACGAAATAATACATTATTAGTTAATAAAGTTACATAATTAAAATAAAATTAAAATAAGCAATGTCAGTGAAAATTGAGATGCAATGTGCTAAGTCCATAGTCGCCAAAAATGTGCAATCCAATCAAATGTCAAAATATAATATTATGGAAATATGGTATACAAATCAAAATAGCAGATGTCAAATGTTATCATTTAAAAATTCATTAATTGAGTAATAAGTTTTGTCAACTAGAAAGTTAAATAATCTACGCTTGTATTCACTAATATTTGAGCATGTCCTAATATGTTTTGGGATTTTATTATATAATTTTGGTGCCATTGCATAAAAGCTCTTGTGGAGAAATGTGGTTCTAGTGCTCAATAGGTGCAGTTTGTCGGAGCGACGTTGACTATCCACGATATCAAAAAGATGCATATTAGTCTTTACGAACACATTAACTTCATATATATACAGAGACGGTAAGCTTAAAACTCTCAGTTTTTTAAAATATGGTACACAGGTATCTGTACGCTTCAGACCACATATTGCTCTAAGACACTTTTTCTGGGCCACAAATATATCATTGATGTTTGTACCGTTTCCCCAGAATATCAAACCAAATCTTAATGTGGAAGTTACGTAACCATGGTATGCAACAATTAGTGCATTCTCATTTGCTACTTTTCGCAACATATAAAGAGCATAGGAAAATTTATAAATTTTTGTACATACATAATCTATGTGAGTTTTCCACGACATATCACTGTCAATGTGCAAGCCTAAAAATTTTATCGCTTTTGTCTCATTTATTTCTTGTCCATTATATTGAATTTTTATGTCATGTTTCCATTTCTCTCTGATTTGAAAATTGATATATGTGGTTTTTGTTACATTAATTTTTAGATTATTAAAGTTTAACCATTCAGCAATGTCAATAATAGTGTTATTTATTTTATTTTCCATCTCTTTTAGGTCTCCAGAATCAAAGATCACAGTGCTATCGTCGGCAAATAGTGACATCCGATGAACTGTAACTTTGGGAAAATCGTTTATGTAGCACAAAAAGAGCAAAGGGCCCAGAACGCTTCCCTGTGGGACGCCATACGATATAGTTCTAGCTTCAGACGAATACGCTATCACGGATTTAGTTTTCATATCCATTTTGTCAACTTGTGTAATTTGACGTCTATTTTGTAGATATGATTTCAGTAAAGCATGGACATTGCCTCTGATACCATATATTTCTAGTTTGTTAAGTAAGGTTTTGTGATCGACATAGTCAAAGGCCTTAGTCATATCCATGTATAATGATATGACCGGTTGACGGTTATCCATGTTAACATGTATTCGTCTAAGAGCATTAAATATCGCCATGTTTATGGTTTTATTTTTTCTAAAACCCATTTGTTCTTGACATATTATATTGTTATGTTCCAGATAGTTGTTTAGACTATTGTAAATTAGTTTTTCAAAAATTTTTGCAAAGACTGACGACAGTGCTATCGGTCTATAATTATTAATATCATTTTTGTCACCCTTTTTGTATAAAGGTTTAACAACACAAGTCTTTAACTTATCTGGAAAATTTCCATTGAGTATACATTTATTAAAAATGTCACACAGGACAGGGGCAATTATGGGCGCTACTGCTTTAACGACACAGGTGTGAATCTCATCATAGCCTGTACTATTAGTATTTTTTAGATTTTTTATAACTGTAATGATGTCGTTTGGAACAATGGGTTGCATAAAGATAGTTTTAGGAGAGTTATAGCTGCATAATTTATTATATTTGCTATCGTCACACTTTGTACTCGCTATTACCTGATCAACATAGTGGTTATTAAAACTTTCCGCCATGAGTTTCGGGTGAGTTATAAACTTTCCATTTACATTGATGCCTGTAATGGTTTCTTTAGGTAAGTTAGGTTTTATCGAGTTTATAATTTTCCATATAGCTTTTGATTTGTATTGGCTAGTTTCAATAAAATTACTGTTTTGGGCTTTTTGTGTAAGTTTAATAATTTTCTTATATCTTTGTGTATATGTTTTGAAGGCAGTTTTTGTGTCTTTATCCTTTGTTAATCTATACCTCCAGAGCAGGTTGCGTCTCTTTCTACTGCACAGTATTATACCACGTGTGATCCACTTCGGTCTATTAAATGGGTTGATTTTACGTTTCATACTTGGAAAGCATAGATCATAAAAGCATTTGAACAGATCCAGGAAGAGATCAAAACTTTCATCGACATTGTTAGCGGTGTGTACTTCAGTAAAAGTAAGATTTTCAATACTTTTCCTAAAAATGTTGATATTCTCTTTAGTGATGTCACGTTTATTTATATACCAATATTTCAGTATGCATGTCGGCTTTACTGGACATTTCATAAGTTGTGCTTTATGATCCGATACACCGAGCTCTAATATACTACTTTTACACCCTCTAATATTAGTTAAGATATTATCTATACATGTTCCACTACTGGGACGAGTTATATCTCTAATTTGAAATTTTAGATTAAATTCTGTTGTCATCCGTTCAAAAATAATAGAATTTTTATTTTTCCTTAGCAAGTCAATATTGAAATCGCCACATATGATCAACTTTAGACTTTTTCTATAGCAAATACTAAGTAGAATGTTAATAAAATGATTAAAAAAAGTATCTATGTTACTCTGATATGGAGTTCTGTATATACAGAGAATAATAATACTGTGATTTGATAACTCTATAGCGCAACATTCAAAGCTATTTGTGACGTTGTACTTATTTACTGATTCTATTACTGAGTAGTTTATTCCATTATGGACTAGTATACAGGCACCACCATTACGATCATTTCTGGCAAAAAATGAAGCTAACTTATAATTTGGTATATTTAGAAAGTCGACGTCGCTCGTCGTCATATTATGCTCAGTAAAACATATAACACTAATAAATTGACCGGCACTTGATAGATTGTCCAATCTTTCGACTATATAATCAGATTTACCAATGAGGCCGTTGATATTTTGGTGTAATATATGCAGAAACTTATAGACGAAAAAGATTTTTGTGAGTTTCTTCGATTTCCTGTGTGCAACACGAAGGCGTATTGGCTGAGCCATTGTTCAGGACTTCATGGGCCTCAGTTCTCAGACTTTTCACTTTTTCCTTATAAATTCCATTTATAACTGTCTGTAAATTCTGCATAATGTTTTTAATGCCGTTCTGCTTTATCTTGCCTGTTTTTATCGAGAACATGTCATAAGATAAATCTTTGTTTGAGTCCAGTATAAGTGCATAGTCATTGGACCAAGCGTCCATAGTCAGCAGTGCGTTAAAAATTTCCACTCGGCAATTGTATATGCTCGCTCCACATATGTATGTTGGTAGTGCTACTATTATGTTTGTGTGCTGTAGTTCCAGTAGTGACTTCTGAATTTCACAAACCAGCTGCATATATTGTTGTGAATATTTGAAGTCAGTCTCTCCCACTATAATGACACATATATCCTGCTTTGTATATCCTTCAAGTTTAGTTTTTAAGTCTTGTAGGATTTGTTTTATTCCACCACCAGGTTTTACGTAATGACAGTATCTAAATTCATTTCCTAGAGTTGTATCTTCTATTGCACTCAATATGTTATTCTGATTACTGTTGCTTACTATACATAGCTTTCGTTTGGATATTTGGTTTTTGTCTCTTTTAATGATATTTTTGACCACTTTCTTTTTCCTGCAGGTTTTTGTATCTTGTGTTAAAGTTATGTTTGTGTTTCCGTCAGCTTTGTACGTATTAGGGCTGATTGTTTCTTCTGGCAGTTCCAGGTCTATTGAACTTAAGTCCAGCATGTCCTTGTCATTAGCAGGTTCCGTTATACTAGTGCGTTTTTTCATTGATTTCTTTTTTCGACCTGTACTCGTATTGTTGGGAGATCCATTACCGATGATTTTTAGCTGCGTTATTATTTTTGATTGATTTTGCACTATTTCTGACAGGGATTGATTCTCTTCCAATAGCCTTGCAATTTCATTGTCGGCGGTTCTGAGTTGATTTTGTAGGTACTTTATCATATCATTCAACTCTTCCTCGTTGCTGCCGTCCGTTACATCTGGAGGACTTGACGTGCGTATATCTGACATTGTTGATGTAAACGAGTCTTCAGACATACTCAAATCATTGTTCTTGTAGCGTTTCCTCGTTGTAATGTTTTCGAAAGACATGTTTAATTATTTCAATTAAAATATGAACGTAAATGTCGTAATTCCTCGTTATTTTATGTTACCTTATTTTGGGGAAATAAATATTTATAAGGCAACACACCACAGAAATATTTCAGCAGTATTTTGTTTTTCTTCTAATTTAGTCTGTGGTAGTATATGGTAGCACCAAAAGACTGCTATTCAGTGTAGGGCTAATGTAGAGGGATAATTTGATCTTATCTATGGTCATCAGCTGACTGCTTCCTTCAAATATTATTCATTAGATTGTATGTCAAAAGTAAATATAAAAATGTGAAATGTTAATAATAATAATTATGTTCCGTTGTCAATATTTAAAACAATTTTCTTTCAAGATAGTGGTCGCTTTTATGTTTTTCGTCGTTATCACAAAATATCATACAGTGACGACAAATCGTGTCGTTCACAGTCATAATATAAAAGTGCCCATTAATTGATTAAATGTGCGTGTATTCGAACGCAAGCGATTAGGTCTTTCTTGTTACCGAGAAAAAATTTATGGATTTGAATATTAACTGATTTTATTTTGTTGTGAAATTCACTTTTCTAATCTTTTGTCATGATCGAGTTTATAGTTATGAAGAAAACATGTAACACTATCACCAATGAGTCTTTTTATGTAATTTTTACACTATTAGATATATAGCTCCCGTATTTAAATTGAAAGTGATTACTTCACAGTTTTATTTATTAAATCACTTTTATATGCTGTTCATAACATTTCTTCACATATATTGCACTTTTTGGTATTGTATTAACACTGTTTCACTTTAGTAAACGAATTACATTCCGAGTGTTAATATAATGATTATGAATCATCCCTATAAACTATTATGTTGTCTGTACTCTAAAATGGTACAGGAGGTAGGACATGACGGTATTTCCGTACAATTGAGCAGTTCGACTGGGGATGTACCTGCGCCCTACAAAATACCGCGGCCATAATAACCTCGTGTTGTGTTCCCGGAGGTGAGTAGGGTAGCCAGAGCTCACTGGAGAGTTTTTGTACTGTCAGTGGGAAGACCAAAAGCTTGTTCTGCTTTATCTTTTACACTAACGGCACAGAAACTCTGTGCTTACAGGGTTGGCAGCGCGAGTGTGACTGGTATATAAAATAACATACCAGCTTAAAAAGCTGAAAAGTTTATTCTGAATAATATAGTAATTCATATAGATATATATATTTATTATAAATTAATTATTTTTAATTTTTATATTTTTTAAATTTAAAATAAATTAATATTAATAAATTATGAATTAATAAAGACATATTCTTCACGCGAGTAAGTACCTCAACCGCGGCAACTTTACCTTATTTTTTAACTTTTATACAACTTTCTCCAACTTGAAGCTAATTATGAAAGTTTTGCTTGATCTATTTGGTAAAAAAGTAGTCTCTTTTGGTTAAATTATTCAATTCTACATAAAATCACATAGAATCGCTGTAATACTCCAAAGTATGAGAGGGGTAAAATTGACACATTTTTGACAACTTTACCTAGCCTTTACATAGAATGTGTGCCCCAGAGTGCTCGCGACTTAAAGTAATTAATAGTCCTGTCGCTAAAAAGCGCTTTATGTATTTTTGAAGCAGCCATCTTCGTTTAAATAGGTAAATGGGGCAACATTGCCCATGTATCAACATGGGCAATGTTGCCCCAAGAATTTCTCAAATTTTATTGAAAAGGCGAATGACATCAGGGCTGTAAAAAATAATAAAACTTTTTTTTATTAAGTACTTAATTTATTAATGAACCATGCAAAAGGAACAGAACAGTCCTCTAAAATAATAAACAATGAAATACCTATTTCACATAGATAATTATAATAAAAATTCACAATTAAGAAAAAATTAAAATATCTAAATTATTATTTTTTTTTTTTATTTTTTTTTTTTATATAGGACACGTCAATTGGACTTCGCCTTGCCTGATGGTAAGCTGAAGGCAAAGTCCCAGAAAAGAGGGTCACCATTACTTACACATACCGTGTGACAATGGTGACACTCAGCTTGACGGCCTCATCATATGCTTTTTCACGCCCCGCTTAAAGGACCCGGGACTGTAGGAAGAAGGAAACACGTGAGCTGGTAATGAATTCCAGGCCTTAATGGTGCGACAGAGGAAAGAGTCTCCGAACCGCTTGGTTCTTGATCGGATGTTTTGCACCGTGTGCGGATGACATCTAAGACCTGCACGCGTTGTCTTGTGTAGGAAAGGGGAGGGTGGGACTAATTGGAAGAGCTCATCAGAACACTCCCCATGGTACAAACGGTAAAATACAGCCATGGACGCAACATCTCTACGCAGCTGTAAAGGTTCTAGGGTGTTCGTGATCTCGGGATTCCCAATGATGCGGACCGCACGTCGCTGCAACCTGTCGAGAGCATCTAGTAAGTACTTTGCTGAACCATCCCAGAGATGCGAGCAGTACTCCACACAGGAGCGAATTTGTGTCTTGTATAGAAGACACCGCTGCTCCGGCGTGAAAAACCGTCTCACTCTGTTCAGGACTCCGAGTTTTCGTGAGGCTGTTTTGATGATACTTTCGATGTAGTTTTTGTTATTCAGGTTGCAGCGAACATCCATACCTAGGATATTGAGATTGTCCTGCAGTGGCAGTGGCGTGCTCTGAAGAGTGGGGAGGGGAAGGAAAGAAGATACTTTTGCTGTAAACGCACATGCCTGCGTCTTCTTGGCATTGAACTCAACCAGGTTCTCAGAGCCCCATTGAGAAATGTGATTCAGGATCCCGTCAAGCTCAGTGACAAGAAGCTGCCTTTTCTCCGCGATATCCGACTGCTTGGCCGCAGGATGTCCATGATAACTCCCATGCAAAGTGCTATCGTCTGCATAACAATGAACATTGCCGGTAGACAGCATGTCGTTGATATGCAGAAGAAAGAGAGTGGGTGATAAGACGGACCCCTGGGGCACGCCAGCATTAACCTGCAGAAACTCCGAAGCTCGTCCGTCACAAAGGACGCGAATACGGCGCCCCTGCAGGAAGCTAGCAACCCAGTTGCACAGCCTAGAAGGCAGACCAAAGGCAGGTAGCTTAGAAAGAAGCGATTTGTGCCAGACTTTATCGAAAGCTTTGGCGATGTCAAGACTAATTGCCAGTGACTCGCCGTGCTTGTCCATAGCCTCACCCCAAAGATAGGTAACGTATGCTAGAAGATCACCCGTTGACCGTTTCGGTCTGAAGCCATATTGCCGGTCATTAATTAAGGAGTGATCCTCTAGGTGCCGCATGAGCTGTTTGTTGATTATGTGCTCGAACACTTTGCACAGCACTGAGGTGACGGCTATGGGTCGATAGTTGGCTGGCTCCGAGCGATCCCCCTTCTTGGGAATCGGCTGAACATTCGCCTCTTTCCAAGGCAAAGGCACTGTACCCGAACTGTAGGATAGCCGGTACAGGCGCGTAAGCATTGGAGACAACTCCGCTGCACATTTTTTCAAGACTACCGCTGGAATACCATCCGGACCACTGGCTTTCCGGACATCGAGTGATTGCAGCACTGCACGGACATCGCGTTGCCTGATATGGATATCGGGCATCGCGTGGTCACTGTCGGGTAGTGTTGGTGGCTGCGTACCACAATCATCGATTCGGGAGTTGGCCGCAAAGAGATTAGCCAGCAGATTTGCCTTCTCTTGCGGCTCATGGGCCAGGGATCCATCAGGGTTACGCAGCGGAGGCAGCGAAGGCTGACAGAAGTTGGCTTGCACGGCTTTAGCCAGTCGCCAGTAGCCACGGCTTCCCGTGGGATGCATCACTAGCTCTTGACCAAGCCGCGCTATGCGCAGGGCATCCGCTCTGACGTAGGCCCTTCTGCAGACCTTTGTGGCTCTGTTGTACGCCGCCTTGAAGTGGCCCAGATTGGGATGGCGCGTGGCGCGCGCCCTTACCCAAGCGCGGTACGCAGACTGTTTTTGTTCAACAGCTTCCGCACACTCGCACCCGAACCAAGGGCGCACCCCGCGGTCACCGGTGACATCGGTGTATGAGATATAGTATTCCATACCCAGACCGATCTCACCGGCGACAGCAGTAGCACAATCCGATGGGTTCTTACCTTCAAAGCAGCGCTCAACCCACGGGATGGACGCAAAATAGTCACGAAGTCCATCCCAGTCCGCTGACGAGTAGTGCCAGAGACGCCGCTTCCCCTGCACGGGTCGTGGGGGCGCTATAATGGGCACCGTGGAACAGACCAGACAGTGGTCGGAGTTGCCTAAAGCGGCTCGCACCGATACACTGTACCGGTCCGGATCACTCGTCAGCAGAAGGTCTAGCAGAGAAGGTGCTAGGCCCGACCTTCTTGGTATCCTAGTGACCTCGTGCACCAATTGGGTCAGGCCGTGCGCCAGAGCAAACGCGTGGGCGGCTCTTCCCGCATGGTCTGTTTTGGAGGAGCCCAACCAGATCTCGTGGTGGGCGTTAAAATCCCCCAAAAACACCATTTCGGCATTCGGAAATCGCTCCTGCGCATCATCTGCCGCCTGACTCAGATATTCAAAGAGTCGAGTTGTCTCAGCATCTCCTGTATGGGAACGGTAGAGGCACACATAGATCTGACTCGTAGGGCCATGGTCTACGTGTACCCAAAGGATGGAGAAGGATGGGTCCTCTAGGCAGCGCAAACGGCGACAGCAAACATCCGCCCTAACAAACACGCACACCCCGGCTTTTGCACGAAAACTTTCCTCAAGAACATAGCCAGGGTAGAGCAAGTAGGTCGTGTCGTCAGGGCGGTGTATGCGTCTCCGTTAGAAAAAACATGGCAGGTTTCTAAAGTCGATAATCAAAATAAATAAAATAACATTTATAAAAGTAATTCAGTCCCTTGTTATCTGTTCGTTCTTAACTAAATCAGCAACATCTCTTCAGAGTAATTTTTGTAACTTTGCGTTCCCAAACGTCTTCTATTTCTTTGTTTGACTCGACATTTTGGAGGCATCTTGAATAAGTAGATATATCTGAAATAACCTTATCAGGAAAATTTAACACCTGCCTAATTATATATTTCTTGCATTTACTCACACACAAAAACAAATAGCAAAAAATATAGGTACCTTACCTAAGTACCTACCTATCTGATATTAAAGTTATTTCAGTACCAAAATAAACGGGATATTTACCATGTTTCATGAAACATGGTAAATATCCCGTTTATTTTGATGTGAGTGACCATGATAGTTTAAATACCTATATTAAAGTTATTGTTCTGAATAACTGAATGAAATGTGACAACCCTAGTCATAGGTAAAGTTGCCTTTGTGCCAAGAGGTAACTTTACCTAAGCTCAAACAACATTACCTTTTCCAATAACTCCAGAAATGGAAGTTAAATAAGATTTAGTAATTGTGAAACACCATAGTAACAATATATCCTATAATATTTAATATAAATCACTTACCTGCACTTTATTTTCTGCAAGAAAAACCAATCTTTATACGGTGACACAGCAAACACAATGGACCACATGTAATGAAAAATTATACTATTTTGAAAGTTAACGAAGTTGCCAGCTTGAAAAACTTTTTGGGATACCACAATTTATCATAGAATACATCAATAAGTGTAAAATTGTGCTAATTGCCACAAATAAAAAATATTTAAGGTAAACTAGTACAAGGTATTCTTACGTTAAGATGCTCACAGAAAGTAAAGATGCCACGATTGACAGTATTTACCATCAATCGTGGCATATATTTTTTATGAGTACTTAGTGTTTGCGCCAGTTGGGAAAGCCGCGATGTTCCTACATGACGTACCTATCTATTTATAAAATAAAACCTCATTAAGTATACTAGACTACTTCAGGCTCCACCAAGGTCATCGAGGGTCAAGCCAGTACCCCTGCTGACGGACGAGGCGCTGACGTAGGCGTTTCCTCCCAGGGTTGGAGATCAGGTTGGCAGTCACTTCCGTGAAAGACGAAACGTCAAAACCTCGGATATAAACGGGAACAACGCAATGTTGATGTTAATTGTAAGTAGAAAAAAGCGAATTTGCTCAGGCGTGAATCTAACCTCTAACATTACCTGCTAGTGGGTAAACGTGGCAGTGAAGATAGGCACGTCACCCGTTACTACCCCGTTTGAAAAATACTTCCTATATAGCCATACTCTAAGTACCTTTGAAGCCTACGCTCACTTCACCTGATAGTGGGTACATTTGCTAAACAACGGACGACAGACGAGGCTCTAATGCTGGCTTTTCCTATCAGAGTTGAGAGGTCAGACGGAATTCGCTCCGGCAAACATCGACATATTAATCAATATGGAATATATGTGTGGTAACGGAGAAGGAATACTAGTATTATCACCCCATCTCATCCGACGGGGGTCGTAAGAGGCAACTAACGGAAAAATCACTGCGAGAGAAGGAAAACTCGAAATAAAACCCTGTACCAACCCGTCTCCCCGCATGGAAACAGTAGGCCAAAGCTTCCCAACATTAGGAGAGGTATATGTCTAGCATGGACTGCGGTGGGCTAATTTTATTATTTTATGTTATTTATTTAAATGCACAAAACACATCACAATCATATACGTATTATATCCTAAATACAATGTTTAGATCTAGATCGTAACATAAATAATCTGTGCACACATAGAGAAACAAAAAGTTTACATAATATACATCTGTGATTTATAAATACTAAAATACAAGTTTAGATTTGGATGCCTCCACTGGGGACAGAATCATCCAAACCCCGCCCACTATGAAGAATGTCTTTTACAATTTTGAAATAGGTATCTGATAATTTGTTGATTGACGAGTAAAGTTCTAAGGATGTAATGATAATCAATGAAAAAACATGGTTTTAAATAAATTTTACGTCACTGACAAACAATTACATTTTACTTTTAATTATAATGTACAGCGATTTTTTTAAACATTCGGTCTGGAACACATTTATAGGCTTGATTACTGTTCCAATATTGATGTCAGAAGTAATTCTCCGATAGTCGTACTCAGGATCGTTTTCGCACTTGGATTAGACTTCGGAAGACTTCTTCTTTTAAGCGTCTGCATAAGCTTTGAATGAGTTTCTGATTTCTTATTGAAAACCCCCGAATTACTCAGTAGTAAGACAATCACAATGATCAGAAATATCGCCATGATGTTTGATTGAAATAATATTCTTACAGTATTCTCTAGCATTAGGAGCACGCTCATATAGAGCCTTACTAATACCTGAACACCGCATTGCAAAGTTCCTGTTATGTCTTTTACCGGTTTACACATTGTGTGATGTTGATCTGCAAACGGATTTATTAAAGACAGTCTAAAATAGAAAAGTGCTAGACACAGTTTGAAATAAATTAACAACAAATGTTAGGCAGTAGCAGTAAGATGGCTCAAGAACTCTTTTTTTTATGTGCGCAAAATCCTCATGGATACCCCACCACCGGGGCTGATAGGGGAGGTTATGTCGGACTTGAACCGACTAAAACGAACGCCGACTGTGTGGGCCGGCGGTTGCCGGAGGTGACTTTAAATGAGACATATCCCTCGCACCCCGGCCGGACCAGGAACGTCTCTTATGAGACGGCCCTCTTCGGGTGTGACCACGGAGTCCCCATCTCGTCTCTGGGTATGGGGAGGCGCACATCGCGCACTGCTGCGGTAGCCTGCTTCTGCTAGGGTGACCCCCGCGCTCATGGCCGGCTCAGAGACCCATGGACTCTAATGATATCACATGAAGTTCAAAATTCTTCTTTATCTTAGTGTTAATCTAAGTAACGCGACCGAGGACTTGAGGCCGTACACGCTCACCGAGTTTCCGGCGTGGGAGACGCCGAGACGGGAGCTGGTGGCGGCCCTGGGAGAGTGAGTTCTCACGCTCTCCACCTTGCTCGCGGCGATGGTCCGCTGCACGGATGGGTGGGCGGCCGGCGCCTCCTTCTGCTAGCAAGTAATGCTCGTGAAGGAGGAGGTAGGGCGGGAGCGGCAGCGGGAGCGACGAAGGATCGCAAGCATAGCAGCCCGCGTACGAAGGCAACTCGGGCGTCCGAAGTCGATGAACGACCTCCGGCCCTCTTGAGCGCAGGCCTGGGTGTGACTGGTGGAGCCGCCTGACACCCTGGCCAAAGCAGACCGCAGCGGCGATGCGCTAGCGTAAATCTAAGTCGCTTCCGAAGTCTTGGGAGCTTTTGCCCGTCTAAGTGCTGGTTTGGCTAATCTTTGATATTTTTCTTGAAGCGACTGCGCGAAGTATTGCAGATAGACCAGTTATTGGACATTTGGACTCCAACTAACTGTAACGCACTATGGCAGTCAGACATGCTCTCTGAGGCACGGTCGGTCCAATGCAAATAGCCATATTCATGCATACAAATATCTGGACCGAGTGGGACTTTGCGTAGTAGACGTGTTCACTATCGACACATCTGGACCGAGTGGGAATTTGCGTAGTAGACGTGTTCACTATCGACACATCTGGACCGAGTGGGAATTTGCGTAGTAGACGTGTTCACTATCGACACGCCGCAGAGGATGTCTACGGCTTTTAAAAGTTATGGTGTAATAAACTTCTAACTCGTGCGTTTGAAAATAAATAAATGCATTTATTGGAATAAAAAATTAAGCGTTAAACTAATATAATGCTTTTTAGATCGTGATTTTTCGTACTCGGGTTTTAGTTTTAAGCTTATTTTTTATTTAGATATTATTCTTTTGGGGCTAATCAAATATGTAGGTGTATTTTATACATACTTGAAATGTGCCAATTAAGCCCTTTTAGTTGATACCAAACAAAACATACAAATTTATCTAAAAATATTTTTTTTAACACAGTACTTTAAGACCCTTAGAGAGCGTCACATTAGATTTAGTTACATGTTATATAGCCTACTAGCTGACTGAGCTTCGCCCGGGGTATATTTTGAAGCTTTTTTTTTTTTTTTTTTATATAGGACACGTCAATTGGACTTCGCCTTGCCTGATGGTAAGCTGAAGGCAAAATCCCAGAAAAGAGGGTCACCATTACTTACACATACCGTGTGACAATGGTGACACTCAGCTTGACGGCCTTATCATATGCTTTTTCACGCCCCGCTTAAAGGACCCGGGACTGTAGGAAGAAGGAAACACGTGAGCTGGTAATGAATTCCAGGCCTTAATGGTGCGACAGAGGAAAGAGTCTCCGAACCGCTTGGTTCTTGGATGTTTTGCACCGTGTGCGGATGACATCTAAGACCTGCACGCGTTGTCCTGTGTAGGAAAGGGGAGGGTGGGACTAATTGGAAGAGCTCATCAGAACACTCCCCATGGTACAGACGGTAAAATACAGCCATGGACGCAACATCTCTACGCAGCTGTAAAGGTTCTAGGGTGTTCGTGATCTCGGGATTCCCAATGATGCGGACCGCACGTCGCTGCAACCTGTCGAGAGCATCTAGTAAGTACTTTGCTGAACCATCCCAGAGATGCGAGCAGTATGTTTATTATTATGCTTCATGTCCCTTTGAACCCGTATGTTTTAGTCTTCAAAATATGTATGAAAAATTGCCGGATTTGTTAACATTTATTATCAATGCTCCGCTCCCTTAAGTGGTAGCGTGATGATATATAGTCTAAAACCTTCCTCGATAAATGGACTACCAGTAGTAGGTATTCCCGGAGACTAGACCAACTCTCCAAACCACCACCTCCCCCCTGTCATTCCCGCCCCCCGCCATGCCCTGTCTCTCGGTTTCAGGGTGGCCGTCACGGCTAAAAAAAAAAAAAAAAAAAAAGTTTGGTGTCTATTCGGGGGTTTTCGGCCATGCTGAGTCGATTGCGCTAATCCGTTTTCGCGTACGACGCACCGTTACAAAGTTACAGAAACGTAATCTGAGGTAATTGACGAACAATTGATAACGGCCGACCCTTGATAACGACCAGCCGTCGTCGCTCAATGTTATCTCGGGTCTGTTGTCTTTTTTGTCAATGTCTGCGTCATAGCCAATGATGACTAAACCTATGATGTAAACGGGTATGTATATGATTTAAAAAAAAGTCCTTTCGCAGTACTAATTTTCTTTATTATTTTCAAAACAATATTTGAATAACTTACTTAGTATGATATCGTTATACAGCGTATTGTTAGTGAACAGGTGCTGGAAATCGGCTAATGACATACCATAATGTTTATAGTATAAATACATTAAACAATATTCGCCACATACTGGAGTGTAATCGTTTTGGATTCGATTAGTGTTGTAATTCCATACTCTGCAATTTCGATCTAAAAACGTACGATGGAAACCTGTGGGTGCTCTACCATAGGAATCAAAGTACTGACCAACTCCATTCGCGTCTATGTGTATAGCAACCCAGTGAGAACCAGGCTTATTGTCGCTATCTAAGTTGCTTATGATATATGTAGGCATATCTACATGAATCGGCAAGCGATTTGCGGCATAAACATTACATTCACTTTTTGAATCCACTTGTCTCAAGTATCTCCGTATTTCTAATGTATTCATGATCGCGTTACGATGTTATCAGGCTCGTAGATTATAAGCAAATAATGAGATCAACAATAATTTAACATATTATAGGGTCTACAAAAACTTTTGTTTTAACTGTAACATGACGTACGAGCTCCCTTTGCTCGCTCCCGCGCATAATAATTTCACTCATAATGAACATTGACCAAATTGGTCTGGTCTATGACAGAGTATCTTAACATACACTGCATTTCGAACATTCACGGTAACATAATATATACAAACACATTGTTAATAAAACAAAGAAATACTTTGTATGAATATATTTTATTGAAAGGATCAATATACAATAATGCAGACTTATTTCTAAAACATATTTAATTCTAATACGCGCTTAATTCTAATACACACTTAATTTTAAAACATTTAAGTTTACTTAACTACTATAGTCAACAGAAATGTTACGGTTTTTATCGATTTCTATAACATTATCAAATTCTGCATAGACAATACAATTAATAGTTTGTGTTAAAGCCGTATCAAAGCGAACTTCTATTCTTACGCTACCATGTTTTATAAGGTTCCAGTGATTAGAAGCATTCGCTGATAAGTCAGGTGTTAAATCGAACGCTAGCAGACAAAACCCTTTGGAATATTGATCTCTAGATATCCCGTTGCCTTCATTAAGGAAATGTATACCTGTACCCGAGAACAACGTATGATAACTAGAAGTAAAAATATTATTCCCAAATGATGGTTGTAAAGCTTTTGAAGGTATTTGTTGTCCGTCTATGTATAAACAAAATGTACTAATATCAAAATTTTCAAAGTTAAATGGGTTTTTAGAGAGATTTCCATTGAATGCTGCATTATTCACAAAACCAACTATACACCGTTTAGGTACTTGACCAAGGAATATGTTATCAAGAGTTTTACCCTGAACACCTGATGGTATCGTTAAAACTTTAACTTCAGCTCGTGTGATAGGATATTTAGCTGTCGTAGATGATAACACTTTTTGATGTGCAAGTAACACAGTTGGATTAATTCGTGCTCTACGAACAATCAGGGTTGCATCTGTAATAGTAACTTTAAATTTAAGGTCGTCAGCAAACAATTAGAACGAGTCAGTCGCTATCTAAAACAAAAAAAACAAAAATGTATGTGTCATCTAAAGTAATGACCACTCGTTATAAGCAAAATTTCTGTTATCTGGGAATATGACTAAGTAGGTAGGGATTTGTGGTTATCGAATACAACAAAAAGGTTCAGTTATCTGAGGTATTTAGCTTACAATTCAAACAAATTGGTTCGCTATCTGAAGGTAAATTATCTGAGGATATCATTACTACGTTTCTAAAAGCAACGAGATATGGGCTATATATAAAAGAGAGCCCTCTCTCTCACTAAACTCAGTTAAAACGTTGTCGTCAACAGTGGATAAGTTAGTACACTATAATAAAAAGACCAAAGTACAAGTTTGATAACTGAATATCATAGTATTCTTCATACATTACAGTGTGCTGTTCATACGTTGTGGTTACTATGGCTGTAAGTATTATCATATTTCAAATAGTGTTCTTAATTACATTTATACTTTTTTATTCGTGTGTCCATGTCAAATTTTTCAAAAAGACATTTTATATTGTTTCAGTTTCTAGATAATACATATAAACAGTTTTACTATCCAGGGGAAGAGGATGAGCGCAGTGACGAAGAAGGTACTCTGGAGTACAAAGTAAAGAACGCCATTCTACTAAAAAGGAAGAAAGACATAGAGGAATTCTTTGAGAAATCGAAGAAGAAGAAGAAGGCCTCCAAAAAGTCATCTACTGTTGGACACTTATCAAACGGGGGTACAGCATATATCTCTACAAACAATGACGATGGAGATAATGCATCCCACCTCATAAAAATTGAAATTTACGATCTGAAGAAGACTAAAGAAATTGCACCGACGGAGCTATGGAAACATGCCGAGCTGCGTGTAAAATATTATACAGCAAACGATGGGGACAAGAATCTAAACAATGTACGTGATATCATATACGATATAACTAAACAGCTCGCTGCTACCGAAGATTGTGTTAAATACTTCATGAATAATTGAAGTAGTGAAGATACACAGAGACTTCTACCTTAATTTAGTTTTGATAGTGTATGAACTATTGTGTAGTACAATCTATCTAGTAAAACAGTGCGTATTCAAGAATCCTTGTGTTAAATATAAAGATTAATAGTGATACACCATGGATACATTAAACTGTGACTTATATAATTCGGAACTCGTGGTGCTTGCTGAGGAAGTGTCGTTAGATTTTATGTCATCTGAATTCAACCAGGAATTTCATATATCACAAACTGGAAAAGGAAAAAGAAAATCAGAATCTGTGACAACAACAGAAGAAGACTCAACTGCAAAAAGAATACATCTTGAAGCACCATCCACATCATCAGTGTTTTTTCAAACTGTGAGTACAGAAAGTTATGATACAATTAAATGTTCACAGTGCAATGTGTCGATAAAAAAAAAATTTTTGAGTAACCATTTGAAAAGTAATACACATAAAAATAATTCTTTAAAGAATGATTCAGAGTTAAGAAATGTTAAAATAGTTGAAAGTGCTTTCGGAAATAGAGTTATTACGTATAGAATTAAATCTGATATCATTATTGACAACAATCCACAACCTTTTCAAACACCTGAATTATTTTTAAAAGAAATCAAAGATGTCGTATTTACTTTACTTGAACGATGTATCATAGATCTTTTTATTGTAAAAGTAAATTTTATCCTAAATGCAGACTTTATACAGCTAACTAAAAACTTACGTAACACGTTCGACTTCCAAATAACTAATTACGTTTTCAGTCGTGGTGATGATAAAGATATGGTTTTTTCTTTAATAACTTCTGAAATAAGTACTAAAATTTCAAATTTTGAAAAAAAAGATAGTGGTTGGAGTTTACTAAAAATAAATTACATGGATATGAATGTTAATAAATTTAACCCATTGCGGGGCTCCTTCTACATAGACCTACCATTAGACATAAAAGTTAAAAAAGCAGTAATAAATGTACAAAATAGGGATAACGAATGTTTTCGATGGGCAGTTTTATCAGCATTATATCCAGCTAAAACCCATGTTGACAGGGTAACATGTTATATTCCTTATAAAAATAAATTAAAATTTGGTAATATTTCATTTCCTGTAAAATTGAAAGACATTAATAAATTTGAAAAACTTAATGATATTAGTATAAATGTTTTTGGTTTAGATTACGATTCTAGAAAAAAGAAAAATATTGTGGTTGGCCCGTTATATTTTACAAAAGAAAAAAAAAACATCCATTTAAACTTATTATACATAACTCAGGCTAACAGAGGTCATTATTGTTATATAAAAAATATTTCAAGGTTAGTAGCTCAACAAATTTCATCAAGTAAATGTGCAGTTCATATTTGTGATGGTTGTTTGTTAAACTTTACATCGCATAATAATTTAAAACAACATCAAGAAAAAGATTGTTTCCACATTTCAACAAAACTACCATCGGAATCTAATAAAAAAAGTAATTGGTTTAATGAGTTAACACCTTCGAACCAAATATCATTTAACAATTATGAACGAAAATTAAGTGTACCCTTCGTAATATACGCTGACTTTGAAGCTTTTTTGAATCCTATTAACGGATGTTCTAATAACCCAAATAATTCATCAACCGAAAACATCCAAAAACATGAAACGTATAGCTTTGGCTATTACATTAAATGTTCATATGATGATAGGCTTTCAAAGTATAGGTCACATACTGGTAAAGATTGTGCACTTATGTTTATGAAAATGATAAAAGATGATTTAGTTAATATCTGTAAAAAAAATACATTTGTTAAAAGTCCGTTACCATTAACGGAAGAAAATATTAATATGTCTAATCAAACTAAAGTCTGTTATATTTGTAATCACAGTTTAAATGAAAATTTTGAGATTTGTTATAATTGGTTTACTGGTTTATATGAAGGAGTTGGACATACACATTGTTCTAAAAAGTATAGAGTACCAAACTTCGTACCCATATTTCTACATAACTTGGGTAACTATGATTCGCATTTTATTGTTCATGGTCTCAATTTTGAAGACGGTAATATAGATATCATTCCTGAGAATAAAGAAAAGTACATTTCTTTTTCAAAAATATTAAATATTAATAACCGTGTTATGAAATTAAGATTTCTTGATTCTTTTAAATTCATGTCTAGTAGTCTAGAAAAATTGGCTCAAAATTTATTATTGGAACAATTCAAAGAACTCAAATTAAATTTTCCATGTGAGGAAGACTTTCGGCGCTTAATACGTAAAGGTATTTATCCTTATGAATATATGACTTCATTCGAATGTTTAAACTTAACATGTCTGCCTACTCCTGACAAATTTTATAGTTCGTTAACTGATATGCATGTTACTGAAAATGATTACCAGCATGCTCAAGATGTATGGAATCATTTCCATTGTAAAAATATGAAAGAATACTCTGATTTATATTTAAAAACAGATGTTTTATTGTTGGCCGATATATTTGAAAATTTTAGAGATGTGTGTCTTAAAACATATGAATTAGACCCAGCCCATTATTATACAGCACCGGGTTTGAGTTGGGATGCCATGTTAGTACATACTAAAATAAATTTAGAGTTGTTAACTGATATAAACAAAATTACTTTTATTGCAAAAAATATTCGCGGTGGTATATCTCAATGTAGTAACAGACATGCTAAAGCAAATAATTCTTATATGTCAGAATATGATCCTTCTGTACCATCTTCTTTTCTAATGTATCTGGATGCAAATAACCTTTACGGTTGGGCTATGTCTCAATGTCTCCCTACTGGAAAATTTGAATGGGTTGATGTTAATACTAACTTTCATGTTCCTGACGATGCTGATTATGGTTTCATTTTGGAAGTGGACTTAGAATATCCAAAACATTTACACGACTTACATTCGGATCTGCCGTTATGTCCTGAAAATATATGTTATGGTGGTAGTAAAGACAAAAAATTGATTCCAAATTTAAATGATAAAAAGAACTATGTCACTCATTATTTGACGACCTCCGTGGCGTAGCGGTAGAGCATTCGACTGCTATGCAGGGGGTGCGGGTTCGATTCCCGCTCAGTGCAAATATTTGTATGCATGAATATGTATATTTGCATTGGTCTGGGTGTTTCTATGTATAATATGTATGTATTTACAAAAAAAAAAAGTATCTAAGTATGTTTATCCGCATTCTAGATTCCATAACACAAGCTAGTTAAGCTATGCTTACCATGGGTCTAGATAGCGTTGTGTAGAATGTAGTGGAATATTTATTTATTTATTTATTTATTATTATTATAGGAATCTTAAACAATGTTTGAAAAGAGGACTTCGTTTGCTTAAAATTCACAAAATTCTTAAGTTTAATCAATCAGCGTGGTTAAAAGTTTATATAGATTTGAACACTCGCATGCGTTCATTGGCAACTTCAGATTTTGAAAAAGATTTCTTTAAATTAATGAATGACTCTGTTTTTGGTAAAACAATGGAAAATGTTTTAAAACGAGTAAATGTAAAATTTGTGAACCGTTGGACAAATTGTGGGAAAACTCAGGGAGCTGAAACTTTAATAGCAAGACCTGAATTTCATAGTTTATCTGTATTTTCAGAAGACTTAATCGCTGTACAATTAAACAAAACACAAGTTTTATACAACAAACCGATTTACCTTGGATTTTGTATTTTAGATATTTCAAAAACTTTAATGTATGACTTTCATTATGATTTTATGAAAGAAAAATATATGGAAAATATTAAACTATTATATACAGATACTGATAGTTTAGTATACCAGATATTTACCAATAATTTTTATCATGATATTAAAGAAAATTTAGAAAATTACTTTGATACATCCGATTATCCTCCTGACAATATATATGGTTTACCTCTAATAAATAAAAAGCGATTAGGATTTTTTAAAGACGAAAACAATGGCAAAATTCTTAAAGAGTTTGTAGGACTTCGAGCAAAAATGTATGCTATGGACGTACAAAATAAATTTATAGCTAAAGCAAAGGGTGTTAATAAATGTGTTACAAAAAAATTTACTTTAAATGATTATAAAAGCTGTTTGTTAGAAGAAAAAATACATTATAGTGAAATGTTAAGATTTAAGTCAATAAAACATACTATATACACACAAAAAGTTAATAAAATATCTCTTTCGCACAATGACACTAAACGATACATATTGGAAGACGCTATCAATACCCTAGCTTGGGGGCACTATAAAATTAAGAACATTTAACTTTTTATGTATGTTGTAAATATAAATAATAAATATTCTACAATCTACTGCCGCAACACGCTTGCTTCGTGCTTTAATTGTAATATAAATATGTTTTTAAGATTGCTATAAATGTTTGTCCTTATAGGTCTCTCTATTATAAGATTGTGTAATAATTATATAAAATAAAATTTAACAAATTTGTTTATAATATTGTGCCATAAATTTTTATCATTATAAGTCTGTCTATTATAAGATTGTATAATAAATGTATAAAATATAGTAAATTTGTTTATATGATTGTGTTATAAATGTTTATCATTATAAGTCTGTTTAAGTAATAATTTATTAAAATAAAATATATAAATGCTTATTTTCTTAACAAATTGTTTCATTCTTTGTCTAAATCGTAACTTACTTAGACGTTTTTCAAAATGATCCACTTCAATCATCCATTTACTGCGATAGTTGCTGGTCCAAGTGGATGTGGAAAGTCAGTCTTTGTAACAAATTTTATAAAATTTGTTAAAGATGTTTGTAACACAAATTTTGATCAAATAACATGGTGTTTTGATGAAATGCAACCTTTATACAATATACGAAATGTTAATTACATCCAAGGCATACCAGATCTAACTATGTTTAGTGGAAAGGATCCTCAACTCCTAATAATTGATGATTTAATGAGAGAGTCTGATGGACGTATTGTTGATATATTCACAAAAGGAAGTCATCATAGAAATTTAAGTGTGTTTTACATATCACAAAATTTATTTCATCAGGGAAAAGGTCAACGAGACATATCTCTGAATTCAAGTTATATAATTTATTTTAAAAATCCAAGAGATAAAACACAAATACGATACTTGGCACGACAAGTATTTCCAGAAAATCCAAAATACTTGGAAGATTCTTACAAAGACGCAACTAACAATGCACATGGATATCTTATGATTGATTTAAAACAAGAAACAAATGACATGTGTCGTATTAAAACAAAGATATTTCCATGTGATGGATATTGCACTGTTTACATACCATCAAAAGGGTTTAAATATAGTAGAAATCAACAGATATCCATTAGTTACTAACAATGCATGGAAGCACAAAGACGCATAAAGGCCTATTAAGCGCTCTGATTACACTTAAACCAAAATATCAAAAAGCTCTTTTAAAAGCCTGCGATGAAGAAGAAATAAATTGTATTTGTGAATGTATTCATAACGTTTTACAAGGAAAAATAGAATTGAAAGAAAAAGAAAGATCAAAATTGAAAAAATACAAAAATATTCTACGAAAAATAGTACGGAAGGGATCACACAAAATTAGAAAACATTTAATAATACAAAAAGGTGGTGCATTTCTACCACTAATATTGGGTTCGTTCTAAGTGCCTTGGTTAGTACACATGTCTAAGAAAAATGGATAATGCTAAAAAAATGTTACTCATCGATCCATCTCTATTAGAAAAGTTAAAACAACCTAACGCGGTTGATACTCCATTATCTCGTTTAGACACAGATATGCAAAACATTTTAAATAGCGATATGGATGATCGAAAGAAGTGTATTTTATATTTACAAACTCTACAAAGATATTTAAACTTCACTAAAGAGGAGCGACAGCCCTATGAAATACCAATAATAAATCAAGACTCGAAAAGATCGGTGAAGTATATTACTGATGATGAAGATAATATATCTACAGTCCATTCTAACACATCAGTAAAGGAAGTAAGTTTGCAAGAAACTAATGAAGGACCATACACATCTAATTACATTTTAAAACTTATACCAAAATCCTATATAAAAAGGGGGGAATCACTGTTGAACTTACTCTCTTTGAATAAATATAAGATTAATTGGGATGAGACAGGCACTGTGGTTATAGATGGTCAAAAAGTTCCTGAAAGTAATATTGTTGATTTGGTAAATGATTCATTGAGGACACTTAAAAATAGTGAACCTACTGGATGGCAAAAATTCGCTACAGCTTTAAAGGAAATCAAAGTACCGCTTATATATATTGGTAACACAAAAAGATCTGAATATATTAAAAAGCTACAATCACAAGAGCATCAAGATTCAATCCCAGCAGATGAATTATTTTCTACACCAATAACTGAAAGTAAATTTCGTAAAAAGATAAAAAGAAAAATAGATTGGGAAAAATGGACCCCATATTAGAATTAAATAAGATTTATTATGATTCTTCACATCCTGCAGGGTACAGTAGCCTTAGCAAATTAACCAAAGCAATGAAAGGTAAATTGAAAAGAGATGATGTGAAGAACTGGTTAAAGTCACAAGAAACATATACATTACATAAACCTGTACAAAGAAACTTTTCAAGAAATAAATATATTTTATCTAATATTAACGAACTGTGGCAGGCTGACTTGAGTGATATGAGAACTTACTCAAATTATAATGATGGGTTCAACTATATTCTTTGTGTTATTGACGTGTTTAGTAAATATGCCTTTGCGAGACCAATGAAAAAGAAAAACTCTGAAACAATCAAAGCATGTTTCGAGAGTATATTCATGGAAGCTAAAGTTACACCTACACATATACAATCTGACAAAGGGACAGAATTCGTATCCAAAGACGTACGAAAATACTTTACTTCAAAAAATATTAATTATTATACTACTAATAATCCTGATATTAAAGCAAGCATTGTAGAAAGATTCCAGAGAACTCTAAAGATGAAAATGTGGCGGTATTTCACACATAAGAACACGCATAAATATATTGATGTTTTACAAGATTTGCTGTACTCGTATAATCATAGTTATCATTCTAGTATCAAAATGTGTCCATCTGAAGTTAATCGTGATAATATCATTACTGTATGGGAAAATTTATATTACAAGAAAGGAAAAGACAAACCTTCTAACATCGCTTTATCGAAGTTTCGCGTTGGTGAGTTTGTCAGAATAACGAAACATAAACATATTTTTCAAAAAGGTTATGAATCTAACTGGAGTGATGAAATATTCATAATATCTTCCGTAATTCGCCGGTCTCCGTGGTTAGTATACACTCTTAAAGACCTAGAGGGCGAAGAGATAATAGGAACTTTCTATGAAAAAGAGTTACAGAAAATCATCTTTGACCCCACTGCCAATTTTAAAGTAGATAAAATAATACGTTCTCGATATTCTGGTGTTAGAAAAGAAGTGTTAGTCAAGTGGAGAGGTTATCCAGACAAATTTAATAGCTGGGTCTTGGCTACTAATTTGAAAGAAATATGAACAAACAAAGCTTTTATCTAACTTTACTAAGTAATAGTTCCATGGAATACTTTCCAGATAACAAAACATCAATTTTTTCCACAAAATTACCGAAACCAATAATACTAGAAGGAGAATGGAAGGTTGGCGTTGTGGAATTCCAGTATCCATGCACCATGTTTACGGTTCAAGAACATGAAAATGTTATATACATTGCAAAATTAGCACAAATGCCTAATGAAAAAAAAGAATCTCTAATATATTACAAAATACACATTCCAGCAACGAATTATGACAATATTAATCACATTTTAAAGGCAATGAATAATATTCGAGAAAAAATAAGATTTCGTTATGATGAGATATCAAAGTTTGTTGTGGTTAGTGTATCAGATGAAAATATAAAATCCATAACATTATCATCCAGATTAGCCCTTCAATTAGGTTTTGAACCAAATAGAAACTTAGTAGAAAAAAATATAGGAAAATGTCCGGCTAATTTACACTTAGGCTTACCATCGCAAATATTTGTTTATTGTGATATAGTTGAACCACAAATTGTTGGGGATGTGATGACTCCACTTCTGCGAATTATACCATTAGATCCCTCGAAATACATTTATGGTGCTAATAAAATGCATGTTTTTTCTCCACCCCATTATTTGCCTGTTATGCGTAGAGAATTTGATACCATTGAAATAGATATAAGATCAACCACTGGTCAAAAGATACCATTCCAATTTGGGACAGTGTGCATTAAACTTCACTTTCAAAAATTATAATGTATTCTCAACATGATAATATCTCATGTCCTTACCAACACTATTATTCCCATCAAGCTGGATCAGGTATAGGAGTGATCTATAGGGGAGCACCATATCAAAAAGGACATGGTATTGGAAGTTTTCTTGGGGGATTATTTCGATCTGTTTTTCCATTACTATCTAGTGGAGCTAAAGCAATTGGTAAAGAAGCCTTAAATGCTGGCATTGGTCTGTTGTCGGATATGGTCAGTGCACGTCCTATGGAGGAATCAATTAAATCCCGACTCAAAGAGGTCGGTACCAATTTGAAACGCAGAGCTGATAAGAAAATAAATAGCATCAACATGTCTGGATCAGGATATATAACGAAACGGAAACGTCTTTCTACATTCATTCCTTCGATAACAGCGAGAGTGAAAGCCACAAAAAAATTGAAAAGTGCTCATATTAAAGATATATTTTCGAATTAACTATGTCTTTTTTACATAGTCAATCTTGTGAATGTGTTAAGTCTGAACTAGATTTATTTGCATTACCAACAACTCAAACTAGTATTGAAAGTGGAATATGGATACACTATAAGCCCATTTCGTCCCTTGCTGATGATGGACCTATTGAATTTCAAATACCCGGAGCAGGCGACGACTACGTTGATTTATCTCATACTTTACTTCAACTAAAAGCGAAAATATTAACCCAGGATAATACAAAACTTGCTACTAGTGCAGTAGTTGCTCCAGTTAACAATTGGTTACATTCGCTTTTTAGTCAACTCGATGTGTACTTAAACCAAAAACTTGTATCACCTCCAAATAATACATATGCTTATAGAGCTTACATAGAAACACTATTGAACTATGCACCTGCAGCTAAAAACTCGCATCTATCATGCAGTCTTTGGTATGAAGACGTAGCTGGGAAAATGGACGAGATGGATGATAAAAATGAGGGATTTACAAAGAGACAACAAATGGCTAGTGAAAGTAGAGAAATAGAAATGATTGGTCATCTTCATGGTGATATATTTAATCAAGAAAAATTTTTGATTAATGGTGTTGATATGTGTGTAAAATTAGTTCGCTCTAGGGAAAATTTTAATCTAATGGCTTCTTCGCATGACCTTAAATTTAAAGTTACTATTACAGATGCAACCCTGATTGTTCGTAGAGCACGAATTAATCCAACTGTGTTACTTGCACATCAAAAAGTGTTATCATCTACGACAGCTAAATATCCTATCACACGAGCTGAAGTTAAAGTTTTAACGATACCATCAGGTGTTCAGGGTAAAACTCTTGATAACATATTCCTTGGTCAAGTACCTAAACGGTGTATAGTTGGTTTTGTGAATAATGCAGCATTCAATGGAAATCTCTCTAAAAACCCATTTAACTTTGAAAATTTTGATATTAGTACATTTTGTTTATACATAGACGGACAACAAATACCTTCAAAAGCTTTACAACCATCATTTGGGAATAATATTTTTACTTCTAGTTATCATACGTTGTTCTCGGGTACAGGTATACATTTCCTTAATGAAGGCAACGGGATATCTAGAGATCAATATTCCAAAGGGTTTTGTCTGCTAGCGTTCGATTTAACACCTGACTTATCAGCGAATGCTTCTAATCACTGGAACCTTATAAAACATGGTAGCGTAAGAATAGAAGTTCGCTTTGATACGGCTTTAACACAAACTATTAATTGTATTGTCTATGCAGAATTTGATAATGTTATAGAAATCGATAAAAACCGTAACATTTCTGTTGACTATAGTAGTTAAGTAAACTTAAATGTTTTAAAATTAAGTGTGTATTAGAATTAAGCGCGTATTAGAATTAAATATGTTTTAGAAATAAGTCTGCATTATTGTATATTGATCCTTTCAATAAAATATATTCATACAAAGTATTTCTTTGTTTTATTAACAATGTGTTTGTATATATTATGTTACCGTGAATGTTCGAAATGCAGTGTATGTTAAGATACTCTGTCATAGACCAGACCAATTTGGTCAATGTTCATTATGAGTGAAATTATTATGCGCGGGAGCGAGCAAAGGGAGCTCGTACGTCATGTTACAGTTAAAACAAAAGTTTTTGTAGACCCTATAATATGTTAAATTATTGTTGATCTCATTATTTGCTTATAATCTACGAGCCTGATAACATCGTAACGCGATCATGAATACATTAGAAATACGGAGATACTTGAGACAAGTGGATTCAAAAAGTGAATGTAATGTTTATGCCGCAAATCGCTTGCCGATTCATGTAGATATGCCTACATATATCATAAGCAACTTAGATAGCGACAATAAGCCTGGTTCTCACTGGGTTGCTATACACATAGACGCGAATGGAGTTGGTCAGTACTTTGATTCCTATGGTAGAGCACCCACAGGTTTCCATCGTACGTTTTTAGATCGAAATTGCAGAGTATGGAATTACAACACTAATCGAATCCAAAACGATTACACTCCAGTATGTGGCGAATATTGTTTAATGTATTTATACTATAAACATTATGGTATGTCATTAGCCGATTTCCAGCACCTGTTCACTAACAATACGCTGTATAACGATATCATACTAAGTAAGTTATTCAAATATTGTTTTGAAAATAATAAAGAAAATTAGTACTGCGAAAGGACTTTTTTTTAAATCATATACATACCCGTTTACATCATAGGTTTAGTCATCATTGGCTATGACGCAGACATTGACAAAAAAGACAACAGACCCGAGATAACATTGAGCGACGACGGCTGGTCGTTATCAAGGGTCGGCCGTTATCAATTGTTCGTCAATTACCTCAGATTACGTTTCTGTAACTTTGTAACGGTGCGTCGTACGCGAAAACGGATTAGCGCAATCGACTCAGCATGGCCGAAAACCCCCGAATAGACACCAAACTTTTTTTTTTTTTTTTTTTTTTTAGCCGTGACGGCCACCCTGAAGCCGAGAGACAGGGCATGGCGGGGGGCGGGAATGACAGGGGGGAGGTGGTGGTTTGGAGAGTTGGTCTAGTCTCCGGGAATACCTACTACTACTACCCAACACTGAAAGAATCATTCAAATCGGATAAACAAACAAACAAACAAACTCTGCAGCTTTATAATATTAGTATAGATAACCAGCGGACGACTAAGACGCTTCTAACAATACCACATTTGTCCAGTTCTAATACGTGGTTGAGGAGCTATGAGGGAACAGATGAACCTACATATAAACATACATACAGTATTAAAGTAAATAATAATTTGGAGTCAGCAGCGCGAGTTTGATGCCACGTGTTGCAGACGTCCATAGCCTACGGTAACTGCTTCCCATTAGGTGGGCAGTCTGCTTGTATGCCGGCTAAGTGGTATAACATATATTAATCCTGAAAACATGACTTTTTCATACCAGTGTGCCTGTGCAACGTAGAGCTTGTTGTGTGGCCAAGAATAGGCATATTAAAAACCATTGTAAGAATAATACACGTCCTTCTTTAAACCATTTTAAGTAATATTTAGCAAAAAAAGATGTAAATTGTACTTCTTCTTCTTGTTTGTTCTGTTGCGATTCCAATGATTCCGCCAACAACTCAGTAAAATATTTATATAATATTATTGGCAAGACGCCAATATCAAGTTTTTCAAGAAATTCTATCAGAGCCAAGTTAGCCACATCAGTAATTATTTTACCGTTGTGTCCGCCCCCCCAGATGTAATGCCAAAGAGAATACAATACTACGCGCTACGTAAGAACGATGTAATGTGATCGAAATTTACACTAATGACAGATGATTTTTTTATTTTTTTTATCAAAATATTCATACCAATTACAGGTACACGTACATGGTTTTTGGAATCGATAACGACAACAAAAAGACAAAATAGACTCTGAAGCAATTAAAATTTATACTTCTCATACTAAACGAAAAAAAAAAGAAAAAAAAAGAATACTCGTTATGATTATAGTGGCATAGAAATAGCGTGTGACTAAAGTAGTGTCCTTTCGCTCGTACTTGTGCGTGCACACAGAGTGCGAGCGAAATAGTACTACTTTAGGCGGTTTCACACGCTTGTTCTACGTGTTCCGTACTTCCGTCTATGTTATTCTTTCAGTCCAAGATTTAGGTACTCCTATCCACCGTCACTGGTAAATGCCATACTATAAGTAAAGTTACATACTACGTAATTACGTAAAGCCGTATATTTAATTTAATTGTACTTCTTCTTTTCTTTCGTTTTTAATACACCTGTAGCGACCGTTATCCGCTACTACAACCGCTACCGCTTATAACGGTGAGACCACGGCAAGAAATCACGCCACCCTACGTCACATCGTACGACTTTACCGTTAGATGGCCTGACATCGCGCGAGAGGGCGTCACAACTACCGCAAACCCCGCCTACTCCAAGATGGCAGCCTAGTTCGGGCGTAGTCGGCGCGAGCGCAGGAAGATGGCCGACTTATATTCTTTTGTTTTGTGCTTGTCACCATGTTGTGGGTGTCAACAATTAATAGCGAAAAAAGTGCCAGGAGCGAAACGTTATTATTGTTAACTGTTAGGAATATGAAACTATAAATACCGCGACTAGTATTATATTCAGCACACTTCCGTACGCTTTCGCTCCACCCGCTTGCTTGATTAATGTCTTAGTTTAACGCTTAAATTAAATAAATTTAACCAGTTGTTCGTGCTTTGCGCTTGCGTTTTAATTGCTCTCCGCATAAGGAACCCATTCGTCCGCGCAGTACGCGGGTTCGATTCCGGGTGCATTCGACGTAAAAGAGGCGACCAAGTCTGCACTCGACAGGTCTCTTCACTGGTGACCCCGATTTAAGAAGATGCCGGACACGGAGTTGACGAAGGGAGGAACATCACACCCCGTTCCTCTTTCAGCAGAGACGTTCAGAGTTGGAGTACGAGTACCGCCGTTCAACCCAGATGACCCAACCCTATGGTTTGCCCAGATCGAAGGTCAGTTTGTGCTTTCTAATATAGTTAAAGATGAAACTAAATACTATTATGTGCTGGCTCAACTGGAAGCCCAATATTCTACGGAGGTTAGGGACATAATAGTCAATCCTCCAGCAACTGACAAATATGTCAAGCTTAAGGCGGAACTCATCAGACGACTGTCAGCATCCCAAGAGAGGAAAACTAAACAGCTTCTGATGCATGAGGAGCTCGGTGACAGGAAGCCGTCACAGTTCCTAAGGCATTTGCAACACCTAGCCGGCCCCAATGTTCCCCTTGATTTTATTCGGACGATCTGGGCAAACAGACTTCCAACTAGTCTGCAAACAATTTTGGCATCGCAAGTCAACATGAGCATGGACGACGTAGCGGAATTAGCAGACCGCATAAACGATATCGTACCCGTAACATCCCAGGTAGCAAGTACATCGGCAACATCGGCTGCGGTCACATACACAGGCGGTAGCGATTTAAGAATGCAGGTAGAAGAGCTAACTCGTAAAATAGATGCAATGTCTACAGAGTTGTACCGGCGTGGCAGACGGGAGTATAGGGACACAGGTTCCCACAGGAACCGCAGCCGTTCCCGATCGCGCTCACGTCCTTCAGATCACCCGCACTGTTTCTACCACTACCGTTTCAAGGAACGAGCAAGGAAGTGTGTTAAGCCCTGCAGTTTCAGCTCGGAAAACCAGCAAGGCAGTCGGAAATAGCGGTAAACGACTGTCCTAATACTTCGAACCGCCTGTTCATCACCGATCGTATTACAAAAATTCAATTTTTAATTGACACTGGTTCAGACTTGTGTGTATACCCTAGATCGGCTATTCGAGGGTCGCGTTCGAAATCTAATTACAGCTTGTTCGCAGCAAATGGAACATCTATAGCTACATACGGCTATATACAGTTGGAGCTGAATATTGGTCTCCGCCGTGCATTCATTTGGCGTTTCGTAGTTGCTGATGTATCAAAACCTATTATAGGCGTCGATTTTTTAGGTTTCTATAACCTGCTTATCGATTGCCGCAACCAATGCGTAATTGATGGGGTTACATCACTTACCGTTTCTGCCCCTCAACGGCAATCAGCCGAGAGCATAGCATCAGTACGGACAACCAGCACTACGCTAGAGGATGACCCTTATCATCGCCTGCTACGCCAGTTCCCAGATATAACCCGTCCAGCTGGTTCGCCTATTACACCTAAACATAATACAGTACATCAAATACGTACTACAGCTGGACCTCCTGTTTTCAGTCGACCTCGCCGTTTAGATTCAGAGAGACTGCGTATAGCAAAGCAAGAATTTAATGCTATGTTACAGAATGGTACAGCCCGAAAGTCAGAGAGCGCCTGGTCGTCACCACTGCATCTAGTCCGTAAGAAAACCGATGGTTGGCGGCCTTGCGGGGACTATCGAGCCCTGAATGCTCGCACTTTGCCTGATCGCTACCCAGTCAGACATATACAGGATTTTTCACAGCAGCTGTCTGGAAGCATAATTTTCTCCACGGTAGATCTAGTTAAAGCGTACCAGCAGATACCGGTTCTAGAAGAGGATATACCCAAAACAGCAATAACCACTCCCTTTGGAATGTATGAATTCCCGTTTATGAGCTTTGGCCTTCGAAATGCTGCGCAATCTTTTCAGCGTTTCATGGACGAAGTGCTGCGCGACCTAGATTTTTGCTACTGCTACCTCGATGACATTCTTGTGTCCAGCAAGAGCAATCGAGAGCATGAGGATCACTTGAAGCAATTGTTCAAGCGCCTAGCTGAATATGGTGTTCTCGTTAATACCTCAAAATGTCATTTAGGTAAAGCTGAAGTTACCTTTCTAGGTTTCTCTGTGTCTGCAGCAGGAGTACAGCCATTACCAACAAAGGTCCAGGCAGTTATAGATTATCTCGAACCAAAGAATGTTAGGGAGCTGAGGAGATTTCTGGGAATGCTCAACTTTTATCGTCGCTTTATACCTGGTGCAGCTAATATCCAGGCGCCGCTCAACGCATTACTAGCTGGCCCAAAGACTAAAAATACGCAGCCCATCAATTGGACACCACAATTATTAGATGCATTTAATAACTGTAAGAATAGTCTTTCGCAGGCAACATTGTTGGTGCATCCAGACCCCGACGCAGAGCTGACAGTTCAAACTGACGCATCGGATACTGCAATTGGAGCAGTACTTCAGCAGCGTAAAGGAGATGAATGGCAACCACTAGCGTTCTTCTCTAGGAAACTATCTCCAGCACAGAAGAAGTATAGCCCGTACGACCGGGAGCTGCTGGCCATTTACGATGCTATTCGTTACTTTAGGCATATGTTGGAGGCTAGAACATTCGCTGTCATGACGGACCACAAGCCTCTAACCTTCGCTTTTAAAAACAACCGGGACAATTGCTCGCCACGGCAGTTCCGATACCTGGATCTTATCAGCCAATTTACCACTGATATCCGATTTGTTCCTGGTAGTAACAACGTTGTCGCCGATGCCTTGTCACGAATTAATGAGGTTTCCTTGTCCATAGATTACCAGTCTCTAGCGCAGTCCCAGGAAACTGATGAGGAGCTGCATAGCCTCCTGTCGAACGGTTCTTCCTTGAAGCTAGAGAAAGTAAGGCTACCAGAGAGTGACATGGAGGTATATTGCGACGTCTCCACAGGGAGTAATAGACCATTTGTCACTCCAGCACATCGCCGAAAGGTATTTGACGCTTTGCATAATTTAAGCCATCCAGGAGCTAAGGCAACCGTGCGTTTGGTCACTGACAGATTTGTGTGGCCAGGAGTTAGAAGAGACTGTCGACAATGGGCAAAGGAGTGTCAGCAATGCCAACGGTGTAAAATATCTAGGCACACTTCATCACCTCCAGCAGCATTTCAAGCACCGTCAGCTCGTTTTAGACACATACATTTAGACTTAGTAGGTCCTCTAACTTTATGTTCTGGCAACAGGTACTGTCTCACGATAGTGGACCGCTTCACCCGCTGGCCTGAAGCGTTTCCTCTGCCAGACATCACTGCCGAGACCTGTACAGCAGCTCTGATATCCGGGTGGATCGCTCGGTTCGGTTGCCCTGAGCATATCACAACCGACCGCGGGCGGCAGTTCGTGTCGCACACCTTCAGGGAGGTCGCCGAGTTGGTGGGCGCTACCCATCACACCACCACTTCCTATCATCCCGCAGCAAATGGCCTCGTAGAGAGGCTGCATCGCCAGTTGAAGGCGGCAATAGCGTGTCACGCCAGTTCCAACTGGACTGAGGTACTGCCTTGGGTGCTACTAGGCATCCGCAGCGCATGGAAGAGCGACCTACGATCTTCCGCAGCGGAGATGGTCTATGGCGAGCCACTGCGGCTGCCTGGACAGTTCTTCGCGACCAGTTGCAACACCACAGCGGATCCAAGCAGCCTGGTCAGCAGACTTCGGGTTCACATGGGCAGTTTAGCGCCACAACCAACTTCGTGGCATAGCAGCTCCAGCAAAACATTCTACGTGCCTAAAGACCTGCATACTGCAACGCACGTCTTCATCCGGCAAGGTCCAGACCGAAGACCACTTCAACCAGCGTACGTAGGACCATACGAGGTTCTGCGTCGTGGCCCAAAGACTTTTGACGTAAACGTATCCGGCAAGTCACAAACCGTCACGATAGACCGCTTAAAACCAGCTTACACGGCCAAGGAGGAGCGTGCAGCGTCACCACAACAATTAGAAGAAGAGCCGGCAGCAGTCAAAAAGACGAGGAGTGGTCGAGTAGTCAGATTTACAGATTACTATCGCCCGTAGTAACGGTCTCGGTAGGGGAGTAGTGTAGCGACCGTTATCCGCTACTACAACCGCTACCGCTTATAACGGTGAGACCACGGCAAGAAATCACGCCACCCTACGTCACATCGTACGACTTTACCGTTAGATGGCCTGACATCGCGCGAGAGGGCGTCACAACTACCGCAAACCCCGCCTACTCCAAGATGGCAGCCTAGTTCGGGCGTAGTCGGCGCGAGCGCAGGAAGATGGCCGACTTATATTCTTTTGTTTTGTGCTTGTCACCATGTTGTGGGTGTCAACAATTAATAGCGAAAAAAGTGCCAGGAGCGAAACGTTATTATTGTTAACTGTTAGGAATATGAAACTATAAATACCGCGACTAGTATTATATTCAGCACACTTCCGTACGCTTTCGCTCCACCCGCTTGCTTGATTAATGTCTTAGTTTAACGCTTAAATTAAATAAATTTAACCAGTTGTTCGTGCTTTGCGCTTGCGTTTTAATTGCTCTCCGCATAAGGAACCCATTCGTCCGCGCAGTACGCGGGTTCGATTCCGGGTGCATTCGACGTAAAAGAGGCGACCAAGTCTGCACTCGACAGGTCTCTTCACACCTAGTATTTTGTTTATCCGTTAACTGAACGATATTTTTTGTTTTTATCACACACTGCCCATCCCAAGGTTGTCTGGAAGAAATCGCTTCTAGCAATAAAGTCGCACATTATACATTAAGCTGTATACATGCTAGTAAATTTATTGGTATAGGTACAATAAATAATTATCTATCTATCTAAAGGAAAATAAATAAAGGAGAGTGCACTTTTTGTACAGGTTTCAAGTGTACCTAAGGAGGAGTAGCCTCCGCCTAAGCTTTGAGGTGTCCGCATAATGATGACATAAGAATCTCAGTTATTTAAAACAGAAGAAGGTTTATTAATCTTTCTTTTTTTTGTTATTTATTTATTAGGTTTATTTTTATTAGGTTTATTAATCGTCTTTGTTTAAAGACACTGTACACGGTACTTTTATAATTTCTCCTGCAGTTATTTGTATAATTATTGAATGGTATTGCTTTAATATAATCTACATCTTTGGTAGAAGTATGTCGTTTATTTATTTCAACTATACCTTGGCCAATACCCCTCTAACAAGAGTAAATGTCATTAGGGATTTGGGTGTAGTTTTTGAATCAAAATTAACATTCGATGACGACATTGAAAATATTGTCAAAAAGGCTGCCAAATATTTGGGATTTCGTAGAATCTCAGTCGACTTCAAGAATATCAAAACAATTAAAATACTTTATTGTGCTTTTGTTCGCAGTGACCTTGAATATTGCTCGCAGGTATGGAATCCTGTTTATGATATTAAATTAATAGACTGGAAGCAATTCAAAGACAATTTTTGCGTTAAATCCAATTCAGATTCTGTACCTATTTACCTAATTATTTAAGCAGATGTAGGCAGTTCCACATTCTCCCATTATACGAACGTAGAAATACAGCTGATTTGACTCTTCTGTTTAAACTAGTAAATCACGCTATTGATTGTTCTGAATTGCTAGGTTAGATTGCATTGTGTGTGTCATCTGTGCGTCTGAGGAAACCAAGGTTACTATATGTGCCGCTAACAACCTGCACCTACAGACAAAATTCCTACCTAACCAGGGTGTGTCGAGCGTATAATTCACTATGCCATGAGTACGATTTAGATTTATTTTTCCCCAACACTAATCAACTTAAAAGTCAAGTTGAGCAGGATTTTTTTTTAATAAAGTGTAATGCGATTTTCCAAAAAAAAAATGTCTATTCTATGCTAGGTATATTTTATTAAATATGTGATATTATTTCTATTGCAATGCTACCTACTGTCTTGTACATGTTATAGTAACAGCTATAATTGCAAAAACTTGTAATTGGCCATTTTGTGTTATTTTATGTGTTTATTTATGTGTTTATGTTATGTGTGTATTTATCGCAGGTTAATAAGTGCCCGGATAATGGCAATAGGCTCGCCACCTATTACATTGGGACCTAAACATAAACTGGCGAAGTGTGGATGCTAGCACCTCTGCCTACCCCTTCGGGGATATAGGAGTGAGTTTATGATAACTGTCCGACAACACTTCTTGTTGTGACGCTCGGAGAGCTGAAGTAAAATGTGCTCAGCCATATACTATAAACTACTTGTTATAAAACCTCTTAACAAAAGTTAATTCGAAATAGAAATTATTAAAAAAAACCAGTTCGTCACATTTATGTGTCATTTTGATAGAAGATTTAGTGTAATTAACATATATTATTTTTAAGATATCTTAGTTTATACATTTAATGTGAAAATTTGGAATTTTAATGCAAATGTACAGTTATACATAAACCCACCTATATGCTGAACATAATCAGATAACAGAAACGAACCAGGATCGTTTTTAATTACTTTCTCTAATCGAACAGGTAAATCTCATTTTAGTCTAGTCGATAAGTAACTGAATTACGAGCTATTACATATTGATTGATAGGAGGTTTAAATATATTACAAGTATCATTAAAACACATATAATTTTTACAGATCATATCATAAGGCATGTGTCAAACAACGCAAATAGTGCTGCAAACTTTTGTGTGCTTCGTACAAATGATATCAAATATCCTCATGACCATTGCCTTCGCCATTGACAATTTGATCAGATTGGCCCTCCAAACACTGCACAACTGTATATCATTCATACTTCAGATGATGTCCTTATTACCTATATGTTGTGTATTTATACTAACGTCGCAACTTAGATGCCTCCTCTGCCGTGGTGGTGGTTTTAGTTTTGACTACGGACGGAGGACGTGGGATTGCATGATGACAATTATTGCTTTAACCATCCTGTATTACATACTCCAGGCACACAATGTTCCCGATAAAGTTAAGAATATGTATTACCAAACAATGTTGACTTAAAAGAGATTCATTTTGAGATGCTTGTCCCTTATCACATAAAGGGAGTGAGTGGTTGAACGACAATTTATATGCTTAAGTGAGTTATGGGTTGAAATTTTGCCCGTAATTCAATTTTCGTGCCTATTGTGGAAGCGTTTCAAAACTAGGTGCGTTGGTTGAATATCACATTCCAATACTATTTCGAATGCTCGTCATTTAAGAGAGTCAGAAATAATCAAAGTTCTCGCTGATTCGACACCAAACTGCACTAGTTTGATGTCAGACTGAATCAGCAGATGGCTGCTGCCCCGTTTGAGGTGATTTTTTGTAGTTTTCTTTCTCCGCAGCATCGAAGAGCCACGGGATTCGCAACGTTGCCGCTAAGGACTACGGGTTTGCCGGACAAATATCTGTCTTAGACCAAAACCACGAAAGGGTTCAGAGACGAGGAAGCCACTAGCGTCCTCTTCTTTAATCCAGTGTCCTCTGTTATTCAGAAAGAAACGCAGAAAATCCTGATAACCCAATAGGTGAGTTACTCCTGTCTCAGTATGACATTAGTAGATCTAAAGCTCAATCCCATATGTCCATATTGATTGTATGATGGCCTTGTAAACAAGCAATTTGTTACTGAAGGATGGTCTGGATTGCCGCCCCAGGAGCCAAGATAGTTCTTTGAATTTCAAGGTGTCTTCTATTTTCTCAGCTTTTATATGGTTAGCCCACGCCGGTCTTCTATACAGGCGTAAGCCAAGATATTTCACGCTGTTGTTACTCGGTAACGGTTTGTTTTCCATACGCACAGGTGGGCAGTCACCTTTTCATAGTGTAAAGGTTACTTGGATGGATTTTGATACGCTAGGCTTAACTCTCCACTTCTACAGCCACACGTCGATTTTATTGAGCTGTTCCTGTAGTTTCAGTGATGCGTTATTTGGGTTCATATTACTTGCAAGGCATGCCGTGTCATCAGCGTAAGTCGCTGTTACAACATTTTCTGATTCAGGTAAGTCAGAACTGGACCTAGCACTGATCCCTGCGGAACTGAGGCAGTGGTGTAATATAGCCTTGAAAGTTCTTCCTCAAACTTTATTTGAAATCTTCTTTGATCTAGATAAGATTTTCGGATCATGTAGAATGAGTTCGGTAAGAGGGTTTTCAGTTTATATAACAACCCTGTGCCGGACCCTATCGAATGCCTGCTTTATGTCTATGAATGCTGCACAGCAATACTCCTTTTTCTCTAGCGATTTTCTATTTTGTGGACCACATAATGTACTTATTCTACAGTAGCGTGTTTTTCCCGGAACCCAAATTGCTGATCTGGTATAACCTTGTTTTGATCTAGAACTGGTTTTAATCTCCGCAGAAAAGTTTTTCAATATCCTTATATATTGTAGGGAGAAGACGAAGATCTGTATGACCTGGTATCCGTTGGTGGTTTGGCTGGTTTTGCAATCATAATTAATTGTGATACCTTCCACAGCTTTGGGTAGAATTATGTTCCAAATGTGACATTAAATAAGATTGTTAGAAATACTATTGCTTTTCTGGGTTGTTTCTTAAGGATTTCGCCCGTTATTAGCTCCGTTACCAGGAGCCATTTTATTTTCTAGGCAGCCAATTGTTCGAGTTCGTTCCCGCGGAATGACCAGTTTTAGTGGCAGTGCTAACTGCTGGTCACTAATGATCATAATATCCACTTCCTCTTTAAACTCGGTCATGGATGGTTGATTTAATGTGAAAATTTCGCGTAGATGTTTAGCGAAAAGTTCAGCTTTTTCATTTTCGCTTCTAGCCCATGGCTCATTTGGGGATATTTTTATAGGTGACTCTTAGTTATTTTTCAGAGTGAATAACCATCCTTCTTGTGAGCTGAGAGTGTGCAAAGATTTTCTTGAATGGTTGCGTTTTAATTTTCTTTGATAAACTCTTTCAATTCTCTAGATATTCTATTATATTCCGACTTGTCTACATCTGATCTGCTGGTGTGTAATCGCCTCCTTTGTCTCAGTTTCTCTTCTAGTTTGTTGCGTATTTCTAGTGGTATGTTATCTACTTGGGAGAATTCAGTGTTGGAGTGACACGCCACGCAGCAACTTGTATGAGTTTTGTGATGTAGAATGTTGTCCTCTATATATTCTTCTACTTTAAGCCTAACTTTTAAGTCAACCCCATCCTCCAAGTATTCGGCAAACGTGCCCCAGTCCGTTTTATGGTTGTATAGCACAGGTCTCTGTGCTCTGTGTATAGCCGAGAGGCTAAATTTAGCTATGAGAGGGGTGTGATCAGATTCACCATCAAGGGATGATGCCACGTCAAAATATACTTCGAATAGTCCTTTCATTATAAAAAAGTCAACTAGATCAGGTATTCTGTTGACATCATTTCGCCAAAAAGTTAGTTTTCCCGTTCCCAGTGTTGTCAGTTTGTGTTTGTCAACACATTTCTTTAACCGACGTCTTTTACTAGTCGTTAATCGTGATCCCCAATGGGTGTGCTTACAGTTCCAGTCCCCATCACTTATATATCTGTTTCTCAGGCTCTGAAAGTAGCGGTCAAACATGTGTTGTTTCGGTTTATGTTTTGGTAGACAATATACAGCGTGATGTCTGATGTTGCTTTTAATAATGACTGCAGATCCTCCATGTGATCAGGGTTGGGTGGTACAATATATATTATAGTTGTCCATTTTGATATTCTTATATTCATAGAGGTGGGTTTTAGATACTAGACTAATATCGACTTTTTTAACCTTTAGCAGTATTTCCAGTTCTTTTTGGTTTGGCGCTAGGCTATCGATATTCCAGGTAACGACATCATAGTGGAAGCCTACAGATGAGTGACGTGATGAGGTTGATCATTGTGCCGAGTTGTGTTATGAGTTGTTCGATTCTTTCGTTCTGTTTCATTAAAAGTGCTTCTAGACAGTGTCTATTTTCGTATCTGTATTCTGATTTTCTCAAATATATTCTTTGTGACTTATGGTCAACGTAGTTTTCATTTTTTGTTCTCTGTGACTCAGTATGGACAACTTTGTCTTTCTTGGGCATCTGTTCAGTGTTATCTTTCGTGTTTGTTCTTGGTTTCTTTTTATGTTATACTACAGCTTTGGTTGGTTTTTGGTGATCTAATTTTTCTGATACACTTGGAATCCGCTGATTTTGTTAGGCAGTCTTGATGTTATTATCAGGTTCAACGATTACTACATCTGTGTCAATATGGAGCTCATGCAGCGTTCAAAGTAGTTCTCGGTTTCGGATGTAATTGAAATTTGTTTCCTATTTGCTTTCTTGCTAGGACTTCCTTATACATCCTTTGTAGCTAGCAGGGTGACTTTCTGAGAATAGTGCACATACTGCTGGGATTTATTGTGCACATCGTAGTTTTATGTGCTCCGGCACACTTTACGCATCTGAACGGCCTCATACGAGTACAATTATTTATGCTGTACCCATATTGCTGATACCGTTTGCACTGTACCACTGATATTTTTCTTATTGGATCTTCTATAATGACTTTTATTTCTTTGATAAATCTGTTATTTTTATGTGTAATGTATTTAGGGGCTATTTAGTTCCTTGCTTATGGGCAGTGACTATTTTCCTTGTAGTTTGTTTCCAGTTTTTTCTACTGCTTCTACGAGTATAATAGCATCTTTAGGTGTGCTAAAATGAAGGTGTTTAATAACAATCCTGGTGCACTTTTGGTCTTTGCGTGTAAATGTGTGGCCTATTAGTCATTTACTTCGTATTTGCTTAATCAATGTCTAATATTTATCAACCGTGTTATAAGAAATTATAAACTGTTTTTTATGGATACTACTTTATAGGTGTATTCATTCTTTTCAATAACTTCATCAATGAGTTGAGTGAGTTTTGCAAGGTCATCAACACCATACGGAATTATTGGTGGTGGTTTAGGTATTCTTTTAGCTATAACTTCTCCTACGTCTACATCCAACAACTCAAAGCTGTTGTTTATCTTTATGTTTGAACAGGTTTTTTGCTCAGGTGTATTTAATCCGCTGTATTTGTTAATAATTGCCTCTCGTCTCTGTGTTCTTTTAGCTTGATTACTTCTCGACTCTTTTTCTTCTGGAGAAGATTTCTTTTTTTGTTTGGCACTCGTTGCCATGGTGCACTCGGGTAGTATATGTTACGTTCATTTTCTGAAAATTCAGGATCAATACGTTTCTGATTCATTCCACTGAGTTATATTGATCTATGGCGATGGAAAAGAGCAGCATGGAAAATTTGTTGAGTCAATGTTTTCTTTGTTTTTCTGGTAGAGTAGTACTGGGTAGCAATTCTCTGCCCTCCTCAGAATACGTAGGGCAGCCCGGAGATTCTCCGGCTAAGGCGGTACCCTCATGGTAGTTTCTCTTTAAGTCTTGCTTCTTCGTGTAATTTAGGGTTGTCTAAATTACACCACTATGAATACATTACGCCATTAAGTGAAAAAAAAAACTAATTTATTATTATCGCCGTAGGCGTCTCGTCTTACCTACGACGATAATCATATTTTTTTTTATTTAAAATTTTGCTCGTCTTATTACTAGCTTTCCATGATATACAATCATGTTAACGGGAATTAGCGCGATCATAGTGTAGGTACTATATATAACATACATATGAACATACCTTTGAATTGCCTGACCACGGCCGGTGTAACCTGATCTACACGTCGTATGTATTTATATACCTTTTTTTTATACCACTTAGGTGGCAGACAAGCACACCTAATGGAAAGTGGTTACCGTGGCCTATGGACGTTTGTAACACCAGTGGAGTCACAGTCGCGCTGCCAACCCTGTAAATATATAGAGTTTCTGTGCCGTCAATGTAGAAGACAAAGCAGGACAAGCCTTTCTTCCCAGTGACAGCACAAATTCTCCAGTGAGCTCTGGCTATCCTACTCACCACTGGGAACACAACACGAAGTTATTATAGCCGCGGTATTCTGTAGGGCGGAGGTACTTCCCCAGTCGGACTGCTCAATTGGGTGGAAAAACCGCCGTGTCATGTTCATCATTCTTCATGTATCATGATGGTATTAATTCCCGTTAACATTACTGTATATCTTCTCTTCCTTTCTCCGTTTCTTCCTACAGTCCCAGGTCCTTTAAGCGGGGCGTGAAAAAGCATATGATGAGGCCGTCAAGCTGAGTGTCACTGACACTGACAGCACTAACTCTCCAGTGAGCTCTGGCACCGCTGGGAACACAACACAAAGTAATTGTTGCCGCGAGATTCTGTCACAAGACGACTAACGGATAGGGCTGTTTAACATTAGACAGATATATGTATACATCCCAGACTTAACCTCAGATGCATGGCTTGAGTCAACAATAGTGCCCGGAAGACGGCAATAGGCTCACCCCCTATTACGTGGGACCGAATTCAAATATCAGTGGAATGTGGGTGTTAATTCACCTCTGCCTAACCCTCCGGGGATGTAGGCGTGATTATATGTATGTATGTCGCTAGACAGTTGAAGATAACTTGATTCCCAAGAATCTCGGAAAGGCCAAACTTGTAACATCTCTATATTATCAATAATATCACTATTTACAGGCAGCTACAGCTTGAACCATGTGTCGCACGGTGCACGCTCTTCTTCAAACCTTAATATGTGGAGTACAAATGTTCGTGAGAGTCGTTATGACCATGCTCCTCATGTTTGAGAACGTCGCTAGAATGCTCTTGCAGACTATGTACAACTTTATATCGTTTATGCTGCAAATGATATCACTTATACCGATATGCTGCGTGTTCTTGGTGACGGCGAGACTCAAGTGCTTCGTGTGTGGTGGTGGAGGGCCTTGTCCGGTCAACAGAGGCGGAGCATGCGACTGTCTGATGTCCTTTTTCGCCATCCTGATAATATTCTTTATATTCAGAGCGACTGGTGTCCTCGATAAGATATTCTATTCGCTGGGCTATGCTAAAGCCAAACCGGTACTTATTACCAGGTATGTACCGACACCTGGTGAGATTACTGAGTGCTCCAGGAATAACACATTTTCAACAACAACAACA